>OY754335.1:91313914-92690533 GCA_963573305.1 Pyrrhosoma nymphula | reverse complement strand
CAAACTAGTTGTCTTTATTAATCCGGGAGTGGAAACGCCGTTAGAACTGTGTGGCTGTGCAGGGGTTGTAGTTTTTTTAAAGGAAATAATGGGTAATAAGTTGCTATAGTTTCCGTGAAGGCTTCCGCGGAGTCTTTGGCTTGGAGTGACTTGGTTTTCGGGTCTTCTTCCGGGTCTATCCATAGCCGAAGAGGACTCTATTGAAAAACCATCCATTACGCCATCCTGCCATACGTCGCTGGAACAGCCGAGAAAACCGCAGCCGTCCTCCTGAACCTCAAGGAGCCCACGCACAGCATTGACGTCAACAAGGCCAAGTTATTGACAAAAGAAGGCCGCTACTTCCCTAGACTCATACGGGTAGCGATTGAAATAGCGAAAACGCCCAATGCCAAATAACTGAGAAGACAGCTACACTTTCGCCTGCTCATGGAAACGAGTCTTCAACAATAGGGATTAATCAGAACATACCTCTGCCCTAAGGCGCAAAAACGGAGGAGCACAAATAGACGGACGAAAGACTGCATCGACACTTCAGTATTTCTGAAGAAGCCAGCTGGAACGCCGGCGAAATATTGTCCAGGAGAATATGGATAGACGCGGAGGAAGACCCGAAAACCAAGTCTCTCCAAAACAAGTTGCTATTTTTATTAATGGATTCATAAAAATTAACCCTGGAGCATTTGACCAGACCTCGTATTTTTATTATCTTGAACAAATCTGCATTTACAACTAACCTTGATTTAGTTTGGGCCGAAGTTCGGGTTAGGGAGTTTCCATTGTATGATATCCAATTTCATCTTTAGATGGTAGCGACTACAATAGCGTACGCCAATCGCTCGTCAGAAGGCCGGGACCAGGCCGGGATAAAACGGAATAGGCCGCCATGTATCTCAATTGCCGATTAGTCATCATGAAAACAGTAAGATTTGGCACATGTCATCTCTTTTACAAACTTCTTTGTGACTCTTTTAATTTAATTACCGACCAAGGTTTCAATACTTAAGTGTAATTTTCAAGGTGAACAGGTAAGGATGATTGTTCATCATGAAGGTCAGAAATTTCACGAGCGACGCCTTGACGCTTCTTATATTATTTAGGACTCCGAAGCCAGTTTTTCTCTACGACTTGAGCATTACCTGTTAAAACCACCGCCAGAACCTATGGAAGTGAATATTTATTTATAGTAAACTCAGGATTCATCTGTAAAAAACTAAGATAAAAATTGATTTCTTGTAGCATGTGGTACTTAATGCGCGGGGATAATATTACTAACTTTTTAATATTTTAATGATATTGAAATTACTAAAATTAAAAGCTAAAAATACCAGCCGAAGGCAAGAAAGTCACTCGGAGCATTATCATTTATCAGTTCTTAACTCATGGCTTGGTCTCAGAGGGGTCTGTCGACTTCCTCCAGGGTTTAAAATTTTGCGCATGCGATCTAGGACTCCGGTTGTTGCGTGATTTTTTTTTCCGTAATCAACGCAACCTTTGGGTCTCATTCTCCCCCCGCTTTCGTACGTCGCGTCGGCTGGAACTTTCGGTTACAGACGGCCGAGGTGATAACACGTTTCGCGTGATGGCGAGTCGCAAATTTTCAACCCCTTCCCTACATAGTCTTAAGTTTCACCCTTGAAGTTTAGAAATATATTTTTCTATCCTTGGAGTCTCCAGCCAGTTCTGATGGGATCTATGGGTCTCGTTACGCATGTATTGACTTCGTTGAAACTCGAGGGGGCTTAATTTCGTTTTATTCCAGAAAGATGGAAATATTTCCGCGGTTATCATCGCTGGTGATGTTAAGTTCGAGCTGTGAAAAAAGCCGACACGTTTATAGGTGGGTGAAGTGCCAACTGTATCTTAGTCGCTGAGATTTAGTTGCTGTGACGGTTACCATGTCCCCATGACGGTTACCGTGAAATGCCGGGCGAGAGAACCTGCATCACGGGTTTGTGTAATTGCTTGCGGTAGATACAATCGTTATTTTTAAGGACAGTTGACTGGGTAGCAATGTGTAACCTACCTTTCTCTTTTTTTATGAACCGTGGTTCTGCTTAAATTTACTTGGGTTGTTTAGTAGTCCGGCCCCAGTAGTGCGTCGTGCACTACTGGGGCCGATGTCTGGTTGTGAATGGCGGCACTGGGTTGTCCTTCCCGGCGATCTTCGCTCTCTCCCTGCCATCGGTTGAGTCGTCCTCACCCGTTGGGCGTTCCCACTCGTCCTTTTCTTCACGTACACCTTTTTAAAACTCTCACATCCTATTCACCCATTTGCCGTCCTCTCTCCTCTCACGTAAGCTAACAACAACCGCACTTCTCTTCCTAGCTAACACGAGTTCCTCACCTATTGTTGGTCCCCATTGTTTCGCCGGGTGTAATGCCTACCCTTTAGCGTGTAACCGACGGGGTACCAACGGTATCGTTATAAATGTTTCTTGCAATCTATTGCGATATGCTTTCACCTATACGTAGATGTCAAGTCATTGCGGTCCTGTCTTATCTTTGATTCACAAAATTTGACGTGAAAAATATCGGGCACCTGTACTATTTTATCACAAGATTCTTAAAAAGTTATCATAGACCTTTGAAATGCGTGTTTATCTTGATATTAACATGATATACGTGGTTTAGGTTAGAGTAAAGTCTGACGAAAAGTGAATTCTGCGTATTCGAATTACTCGTTTGGCCGTGGAGATGATGGTAACTCATTAGCAGCCTCATTTCTGCAAATTATTCATTCTCCTTTGTGGAGCTCGGGGAATAATATCAAGGTGAGCCAGAATTTCCCTCATTGTCACCATTTATTTCCAAATTTTATCGTGGCTTGTGTCCATTTCATCCTGACAATTTCAGAAGAGTAAATGTAGTTTGTCCTCCGTTAACTGACGTTGGAATCAGTATTTTGAATTTACAGTGACTTCTCCTAGGGTTATTTCAACCAAATTCAGCATTTTACTCGACGGCATGTTTGAATTGTGGGGGTATATGTCACCGGGTACTTGGCTCACCAGCGAATAAAACTCAAACATTGGTTTTATGGGTGTTCCTTTCCCCATGCTACCAGTGGTTTACCAGAAATGTTTAAGACTTTCCAGAAAATCAATTCAGCTTGGGTGATGTTGTACCTACGTGTGCTGGAGGCATCTCCCGTATTTGGGCCCAGGCACACCGTCGTGTTGTCTAACATTTTATTGAACGATAACTCACCTGTGCTCACAAATTATTTAAGACTGGTGACTATGTAGGTAAGCAATGCTAATGCAATAGTGTAATGCATGTTGGTGTTGGTACTCACCTGAGGTGGCTTGCAGAGTATTTTGTAGATGTAGAATTTTCTCTCAATTAACCTATGAATTGGGACTTAGAAGAGCGTTTCGAAACGTGTGTCTCGTTTAAATCGTTTCATAATAACTTCGTGGACCCTCATTCTGTGGAAGGACCCGCCGTGGAGTTATTCTACATCTAAAAAATACCCTGCTAAGCCATCTCAATGGTGTGGCAGGGGGTGGGTAGTCACCAATATGCATTACCCAGGGTTGCCACAATTCTGGAGATCAGGGAAAACTCAGGGAAAATCGAAAAATGTTCTGGAAAAAGTGGTGCTCGCTTAATTGAAGGGTTTTTTCCGTATAAAGCGGACTCAATCTCAATAAATGTTATAAAAAGTGAAATATTTATTGTATGCATAGCTAACCTCTTGCTTTCCCAAGCTTGAATACTACGATCTCAGAGTTAAAGGCGAAAAAAGCTAAAATACTCAGCGAGAAGACTGAGGAAATCTTAGCCCTCGCATCTCGCTTGTGATTTCAGTAAAGATTGTGAAAGCTTATATTTCTTTTGTGTCCACTTAGTTTTAACTTAATGTGTTCCTTGTGTGGCTTCTCACGTATAACTTGTGATTGATTTGTTGTGTTTTGGTCAACTGTTGTACAATTTGACATGTTCCTAACAAAAAATAAAAGATTTCTTTTGAAAATGCCGTTTCTTCCTCATTTCTGCTTGGAAATTTGTTTTGCTTTGAAGTTAGTCTGTATTTTGACATAAATTCCGCAAAAGTGTCCTTGGTTCATTGCATAACACCCATAAAATAATGCAAGTTGTTGTTTGAAATCCTCAGGGAAAAAAGAAAATTTGGGTCTGGAAATCAGGGAATTTCAGACTCAAAATCTTTGTGGCAACCCTGATTACCCTATTAAAGTGAGTGTAACTACAAATATTGATGCATTAGCTTAATTCGCTAATGTTTGTCATGAGACAAGCATGCACTACAGTATAGGTATGCTACCAATGTTAGAGGAACCGTTAGTATTTATATGTATTTTGCAACTACATAAATGGACAGAATACAAGAGTTGCACTGAAAACATGCGCGGCGTGCTGTTGGTAGTAGGTGGCAGATAATGATACAAGTATTAGGGAGTAAATCAACGAAATAAGGCTTCTAAGGCGGTCTAATAATAATAATAAAAGGGGAGAGAATTGGAACGCTGGCGGAAGCAAGGCTTCTCCGTGCTTTGGATAACGACAACGAGGAAGGAACCGTGCATGACCCCACCCCTGATTTCTTCTTTGGCCAATTAGAAGTTCCTCGCCATTAATCCGTAGAAGTCAATCTTCCCTTAAAACGATGGAAATCGTTTATTCACAAATACGTCTGTTTGAACTGAATACGTCACGCATCAGTTTCCTTCGTCTTGTAAGATACCATGGGTAATTATGTTCCTTTTTAGTGTGTGCTGTTTCAATCCACAACGGGACCTGATGTATGCTCTTTCGCTAGCCACGAGTGGTGCCTTTGCATATTCTGATGAATAGGAACAGGCCGATTTCCTTTTATCCCGAAGGTGTTATAAGGTGTCAAGTAGTTTGCGGAATGGAATACATGAAGCCACGAGCTTCAGGTCGACACATTTTACTCCCGCTCAATTCCTGTTATGGCAAAAGAGCTAAATATAGTAGTAACTATGTCACAGAGGTATATTAATTCTTTCTTTCTACGCATCATCAATGAATAAATACAAATCAGAGTGAGATAGTAATCCATGAAAACACATCTCGATTTCGGCCCCTTCCCTTTCCCAATTCCATTTTCCTATAAGCCCCGTATTTCATGGCTGGTGTCCTTATTACCACTTTGTCCGTTTTCTTTGATATGTTAATTTCAACTATACTCACGTATCGATTCAGATCTTTCTTTTGACGATTTGCCCTGGGTGGGATTTGTTTCTCTGTAGGCTGACCTTTCAGGCACTGTGGTTGTGATCTGCTGTAGAGAAGTTTAAATAAATTATTTATGGGTTTATGAAATATGTTTTGCGTTCATCAATTTGGCCTAGTATACGGCAGGGGTTCCTTTTTTGGCTCACTGGGTAGTGTGTAAGTGTATATGCCGGTATCACAACTTTGTGCTGGATTTGAGATTTCAATTGGATACTCTTAATGCCCTGATTTAGTTTTTTCTTTTGATTTTTGTCATGAGTAGTTTCTGCATTCTCAGTCATGCGGCTCTTTCTTTGGTTGTCATTTCAGGTTCCTTGGCTGTTACATTTTGTGAGAAATGGATAAATAGTTTATACGTTTAATGAAATATGTTTCACGTTCATCAATACATTCTTCGTTATCAGGCTCTTTCTTCATATGTGCTTCTTGGCTTGAGTGCAGTCCGCACTTACTTTCCTCCTCCAAATGAAAATGTCGATTGTTGTCTGCCCTGCAGTTTCAAGCGCAGTGCGAGGAGGATATTTTCCAACCACATACTTGGCGTTCGTTTTGTAGTGGAAATACGATTTTTTTTACGGTTAGGCATCGGAGTGGTGGAATACACGTCGCGCCTGTATTGAATTTGTTCGATGCCACGAGTTAGGACCGAATGTTTTACGTTAAAAAAAAATATTTTCTGGGTGTTCATGGAATTCTGTGTACCTTGACTACCTTATGTTTGATCTGTCGTAGGGTGTGTTCAAACTCGTTGGAGATAAATTGTGTTCATATGGAAGAAGTGAAGCTGAACAGTGACGGGATATTGAAGTTACAGTTTTACCGCTTTAGTACCTCAGAATCTCCATTATGGTGTTTTGTGACGCCTTTACTGTGGCGAGTAGAGATACTTTTAAATATATGTAATTCGACCACACTTACAACTTAGGTTCACGTGAAAAGTATTAAAAGCTATTTTTGAAAGTCTTTGATGTCTGCGATGACTCTATTTGAATACCACGGTAACATATCATTACTAGCGTTCGGTCGAGCCGACGTTGATTTTGTGCGGTTGGTGAAACATACTTGATGCTCCTAAACTACTCGATTACCTCGGTACAGAAATGCAAACGTTTATTTCGTATTACTTCCTTAAGCCTCTTCTCTTCCCTATGGATTCGTATATGAAATCCAGCTCTTAAAAAATTTGATTTACTTTCCAAGTTGACCATTGTTTTTTTCCTTGTCTCATCTACATCTACAAAATACCCTGCAAGCCACCTTAGGGGTGTGTGGCAGGGGGTGAGTATTCACCAACATGCATTACACTATACCTTAAAGTTAGTGTAACTACTACTAATTATACATTAGCATAAATCGCTAATTTTTGTCACGAGGCGAAGCCTCACAAGCATGCACTACACTACGTATATGCTCACAATGGAGAAAGACCGTTAATATACATATATGTATTTTGCAACTCCACAAATGGACAGTCTCTTGTTATGATAGCGCTCACTGATGTCCAGTATGTGTGGAAATGCATTAAAACTTGGCCGTTTGGCAGTTACTTTCATATTTTAGATTATATTGATTTTTTATCCTTTTTTTGCGATTGTTTCTGAGGCAATATCATCCTTCATTCTAGTCATTCAAGACACGTCCCACTCCCGTCACTTGTTTCCGAGAATTTTGTTTCGTCCGGGTTGAATCCCTCTTCGTAACTTTTTTTATTACGGTGCCTGGCACAGGCCTTCACAGATTGGGCGCCGCGCCGTATGCCCCGTCGAACCCTTACTAATGTGCCTATGTCGTTCACCTCTCAAAGGCTCTTTTCATTTTAGGATTCATTCTTCTTCAAAATATTTTTTGTTGTGCCACGTTGAGGGTTATTCTCAATCCCGAGGTCAAGTGGTGTGCACGTATGCATTAACTGAGGAGTTAGCGCTAATTACAGGTATAGACTTGTAAATTTGATGTAGCTTGTCTCTGAATTAACTCGATAAATTTCCCGTTTTCCACGCGTACTGTCAGGGGCAAAGTTTATTTATGCTGCTATTTGAAAAAAGATTGTATGTTAAATTATTGTATTGGAAGCAGGGCTTTGGAGCCGAGGTCTTGGGGAGTGGATCCAGCTCTACTCCGGCTCCGGTCAAAATTTTCGGATTCAAATAACGATTATTGTTTATATGCTTCCATATTGAAAGATATTCCAGTGTTTTCATTTAAAATTCAAAATTTGTTCCATGTGTCAATCAACTTTAATTATTTTAAAAAAAGAATTTCAATCTAAAAAAAACAGTATTCACCAGGTCAAGTGTAACTACAGATATACAATTATCTGCTAAAATTTGCAGTGGGCAAGTGTGCTTATCTGCAAATATAAAATCACTGCCGCAAGTGTTCCATGTTTCTTCCCTAATCTTTTTTAGCATATGATAGTCTTTTGAAAATTCAACCGAGTAACATATTATGTCCAGCTTTGAATTCTGTTGGTGACATCATAATTCTGAGAATTTCACAGAGGTACCCGATATTTTCTTAAATTTCTATAGAAGAATGCTGCACATGATCTAATGCAGCAACTTGCTCGCAGAATGGACGTTCAGCAAGAAGTCACTCAATCATGTGAAATGTTGAGCTCCACCTAGTTTCATCGTCCGACACTGGAACAATGTTGTTCTGCTTCTTTGCTAAAGAAATCGTACTTGGCACTCAATAGTGTCCGCATAATAGCTCGAATTTGCTCTAATAATTTTTGGGCGTAGTTTGGCTTGAATACATTCATCACGAATAGCTAGTTGTAATGAATGCGAGTGGATCACGCGGTGAAAGATCCGACTGCTGCCGAAGCCGTTACGGTAAAATAAGACAAGGCTATCATTAAGAAAATAATAACCGAATGCATAGTTAGGTAGAAAGACTGTGGGATTCTCAGACTCGATTCGTTAATTCTTTTTCAGATAAGAATGGCATCATGATGCTCTAAAGAGAATTGAGATAATTTATTGATAGAAAATCCCGGGCCTGGAAACGGGGCTTTAATCACCCTTAAATTTGGCGCTATGAGCCTGTAGTTCATGTGCTTGCCCTTAAGGTTTATGCAATCGTAATACTCCCTACAGGGTAAAGTAAACGATTCTAACGATTTTTGATGAAATTTATTCTTCGGGCTCGACAGAGAAAATGGTTAGGTAAAGTCACTTGAGAAAATATCAAGCAAACAAAGACGTTAAGGGAGTCGCTCTGGCGTTTTGGTTTTTCATACAAAGGTGAGGACAACGTTATGCCACTGTCAAAAGTACTCTTGAGTAATTTAAAAATATACAGTACACCAAATGTTAACAGGAATGAAATTTAATTTATTATAGTGTGGGGCAGATAGACAAGGTTAAATAAAGGTCGGAGCCGGAGTGGGAACAATTTTACAAATTCGAGCTCCAGATCCAGCAAAACTTTGGAGCTCCGGGTGGCTCAAACTCTTGCTCCATATTCTTGATTGGGAGTGAGGAAGTCAACCTTAAAGAGGCTTCAATAATAGGAAACTATGTTGTATTGAAACTGAATATGTATATCTACGATGAAACTTGACCGTGAAATAAATATTTTCCTGTGCAAAGCTATTGCGCTATCTTCTAAAGAATATCTTTTGAAAACTGAATGAGAAAACTAAATATGCTGAGGCACTTCGTTGTGCCATATTAGATATGTGTATAATGCCCGTGTAGGGAATTTAAAATGCTTATTATTTATGCAATTTTATCTAATATGCAGTCGTACCACTTGCCATTTTCATGCATTCATTGTAAGTATACCTATTTGCTGGTTTTATTTTCCTTTGTTAATGTAATGTTGATGAAGATATTGGAATTAAAAAAATGAACCTCTTGATTCACGTGTTAATTTCAAATGAATTCTTCGTAGCATTATAAAAAGTGAGTCATCCTGCGGCAACACTGAAAGCGCGTCCTTGTTATTTACTTCTCACCTTTTTTCTTTATTTTCTGTTCGGATCACGGTTAAACCACGTGGGAAAAAGATTCCAGCTCCACGAGCATTGCGTGATTTAGCCATCTCAAAAGCTCCCGTTTCTTATCTCCTGACTGAAATATATTCCTTTGGTGCGTGCCCTGCCTGTCTTACTACGTAGGATGACTTGTATGGGCTCACGTAGACTTAAAATCGTGTTTCAGATAGGAAAAAATTATGGTATTTTAGTGAGTGTAGGAAAGTTAAATAAATGAAGTAGGACTGCAGACAGGTCGGTAGCGAAGGGTTTTTCGTGAAAATGGGAATGGTAGCTAGGATACCACGAGGATAAATACGCTGATATAAAAAGGTTATGGAAAAGAGAATATTAGGAAGTGGTAAAACTTCTACACTGAATTAGGAAATAGGAAGTATAAGAAATTTAATAATTTATCCGGGAAAAAATGTCGACACTCGCGAAAATAGGAATAAATTGGCGAAGGTGGTGGTTGGAGAATCATCCGAAAATATTGCCCAGAGGGCATAGGTGGGGGTGGTTGGCGGTGAATCTTGGGCAATTATAGGTCACGGGGTAAGATAAGGCCTTAGGTAGATTGCCTTAATAATTATATTTTTTTTAAATACAAAAGGGATTTGGAGTGCAAGTCAAATAGAGCTACAGTCAGGAGCTTCGATGGGTTATCAATCTGAAGCCTAATCTCAAAGGAAAGTCATTCACATCAAAAGCAGATCGAGATCCTAATCCGACCACAAGATGCCTCACCAATCATCGCTTACCTTCCCAATCCCTTTTTTCCCTATACCTTTCCTTTTTATGGCTGTTTTAACACCCGCGGCGAGTCTATGGGTATAGTCCGTTCTCGATGAACTGGCCAACCTTAAGACCCGCGGTTTTATAATCTACGGGTAAATATTTCCTCAGTATGAAAAGTGAGTTAAATAAGTTCTCCCATTGATACGGCTAACGTCAACTAACCGACAGTCTAGTGTTTCACTCAAAGTTCGATAAGTTAACATTAAACTAACGATAATTCTATTTCATCCTGCGTTTAACCTTTATCATACATTATACTCCGGCACTACAGCGCTGTTGATACTATTCCATGTCAGAAAATCGTGGACATAATGCTTACTCCGTGGAGGCAAATGCGTAAATCATCCGCTCTGCGTGCTGCCTGCCGTGAACAGTCCTCCCAACTCTCCTCCGCTTTTTCCCTTTCCGCGCGTGAAGGCCATCGGCCAAGTTAGCGCGAATATCTATTCACTACCTTACCATTATTTTGGATTCTAGCGAAGCGTGCGAGTATTTGGGAGCCATCGGGGATAACTAAGGAATTTTTACCAAAGATGACTCCGTATAGAAAAACTTTAGCAAGAGGAAAGAAAGGGCAACTGGGTTATTGGATGAACTACGGTGGTAGTCCTTAACCGGATTGGAGACCAGAGAGGAGATTTAAAACTGCTATAAATATACACAAGTCGCCAGTTTACCTTTTTGCACTATAGTACGTTAAAAATTATTAAAATTGCATTAATTTGTTTTTTCACTCATATTCACGATTCATATGTATCCGAAAATGGCCTGTACCCCAACACCATCATGCATTTGTGTTGGCTTGCTGGCCTCGGAGTTCAGCTCAGGGCTGAATCCTTCGATCCGGTATTGAGAGTATAGCAATGGAATGCTGCTTAGAAACAATTGAACCTACTTTTCAGGATGTCAAAACTGAAAATAATGCCACGGCTGGCGCCTTTTATTGGATAAACCTGGTACTTGTTCTTCGTGACAATGTGTCTTGTAAGTACCTCGCTTTCAAAACACACCCGTATTCACCGTTAAGTACGATATTTCACAAAGGAAAAATAATTTGCATTGACCGAGATTCGAACCCGGATCTCTCGATTTCGCGCTGAGCAGTTAAGCTACCGAGGCGTCGTCCTCCAATGTGGATTTTTGAGAGCTTTATAGAAACAAGTTGTTGTGGACTGCCGGACATACATATGATGTAACCGAAGTTGTCCGAAGCTTGCGCTTAGCCCCACAGTCCATGAGGATAAAGCCACACTTGGAATACAATGTGTTCGCTCTTAAAGTGCACTTGCGGGTGACTCCGTAAAGTAAACACCGTGGCTAGTCCCGGTATCCTCAACATGCGTATTCATCATACTTGTTTATTTTTTTAATACTCCTGCATTGCTATTGTAAATTTTCTTGTAGTATTTTTGCGGGGAGAAAATTGAACGCCAGCTTGAAAAAGGTTCTTTGATGGGGCCTAGAAAGGTAATTTACCCGTCAAACTTCTTACGATAACGGCTTTTCAATGGTGATTATTTTATGTATTTTTTTCCTTATTTCAGGAGATATAGGTATTAGATATTTCCTGAAAGATAGATTATAGATATTTCCTGAAAGATAGATTATAGATATTTCCTGAAAGATAGATTATAGATATTTCCTGAAAGAAGAAAAAAATACACAATACAAAATAATCCATGAAGAGGAATCATCTTAGTGATTATTTTATGTATACTCCCTTTATGGATTATGAATTATTTTCGTAGAGAACCAAACGTATTTTTCCTCTGTGAAGTTAATTTTTCCACGGAAAATATTTTTTAAATTAGCGCTGATGAGGTTTTGCTATATAATCAGACAGACAGGAGGTGATGCCACAACGCGATGAGGCTGTTTGTACATACGTCAGCATTAGTACTAATTGAAGGTAAAAATTACAATTTGCTGACATGCTACATTTTTTACTGTGGGTGAACTCGACCTTTATGTCACCAGTTTTATGGTGAATTATGAGATTGAAACTTCGCGATAAGCTTAATCGGTTAAGGCAAGGGTAACTCACTGTTTGCTTTTCAAGTATGTATAGCTCCTTCCCTTATTTTCTATATTTTTCGTTTCGTCTCTACTCTCTGAACCATTATAATCATGTTTATCTTGCTGTCGTAAACAGCTACAATCCGTAGCCCTCGACCTTTTGAACGACCTCCTATTGTTCTGAGAGTGCTAATATTTTAACTGCCGTATCCAGCTCTTGAGAACATATCGGCTCGTGCTTTCATGGGCCAATCCGTGGCATTATTTTTTTTAACTCTGCAACGGAAAGAGAATTTCGGTTGGGATAGAGGGAGTTAGTCTTTCCGTGGGATTGACATGATAAATAGGAGAGTCGTATTTTGCTCCCAAGAAAACTTCTTTGCATTGCTTTATCGCTTTTTGGCCCTTGAATTGTTCAATTATATTTAGGCATATCAGAATGCACATTAGTTATTAATTTACTTAGTTGCTTGTTAATTGTCGCTCTTGACGTCGTATTTTTAATGTTGCCTCTAAAACTTGGGTGTACTCATGTTTTTGTCCTAAATTGAAATATGAATTTTCTGTTGTATGCGTTTTATGAATTTTCTGTTGTATGCGTTTTATATATCAAATCTCGGTTTACCCATGATTTTTTGCTCTACATGTTCGTCGAGTCTTTCGCTTGTAAGTCTTGGCGTTGTTTTTTTTCTGCATTGCGAGATTGAGTGCTTGACCTTCTCTCGAGTGCCTTCATAAATACGTTTCCGTATGAATGTATATCTTGGTTCATGGTAGTTTCGCGGGACTTCGGGTAGAAAGATCCCGAGTGGGAGGAATTGGGAGGGTCTACCCCCATTAACCCATAAACCTATATCTTCGTTTTGATATTCCATTTTGAATCTTGCCGCATTCGCCTTCTCATTATACGTAGTATATGGTTACAATTAGTTCTGGATTTTCCTCCTGTTCCTACCTCGTAGTTACGGTAGTCATTTTATACTAATTGTTTTTTTATGCGTGACCTTTATTTGAATATAATCATATTCTTTTAGTCTTCCTATTGCGTAAGTTAACTGGCAGTTTTGTGAGTGCATGGAGCAAGATCATGCCTGGACGTTTCGCCTCAGTCAAACCATAGAATAACTAATCAATGTTATGTTATCCTGGTATCTTTGGGTATCCTTGGTAGAGTGATATTGTATTCCGTTATTTTTTCGTCGTAGGATAACGAATATTAGTCGTAGAATAACGTTATTTTTCTGAGCGTGAAATACTGGCTTAGTGTGACAGGTTGGAGATTTTGGCCATTCTGTCGATATAATACTCGCTCCTGTGTGTATGAAATTTTTGGTTAGCCCATTTGGCGCTTGCATGGGAATCATTAGCCAAGCTAAACTTGGTTTAACTTGTTTCACGGTACAAGTTTCTTCGAAAGTTCCTCTGCAAATAGATGTCCCTCTCGGACGATTTCTCGGCAATATCTTGCACGATAACTCTCTTGCGTTCCCACGGTACTAGGCACTCTCGGAGGGCATCGCAGCAATATTGAAAATGGCATACGTTGACCACCAACTGCATGAAGCGCAAATTGGCATCCTTGTTCCTGATAGCGTAGCTGCTGTAAACTAAACAGCCAGACTTCACTGCTGAACGCATACGAAAAGAGCTTGGCCACGCGAAAGCTTTAATTCTGAGGATTATACATGCAATAGACTTAGATCGTGATTAGGCTAGATACTTCCTATGTGAAGAACGTTTTTTCCACATCAACTACGAGGCGGGTGGTTGCTGTGGAAAGTCAACCCATAATGCCCGAAAATTCTCTGTTAAACTGTGATTTTTTTCTGGCTTAAACGATTTGCGTCCCCTTATGCAACTGAGTTCGGTTGTCTGAAAGAAGAAAAGAATACTCAATCTTCGTGTCAAAGCCTCATTTGTTCGGGTCAGTGAAACGAAAATCCTCCTCAATATTGTTCAGTACTAATAGTGAAAGTTTCTTTATTTATTTATTTTTTGAGGGTATATACAATTTTGCTTACCCCTCTTAATTGTCCTTTTTGAAGGTTTTCATTTTACACACATAAATTTGTAGTATTTTATATTGGGTACGGTTTTGTATAGGTTTTTTTTTACACAAGTTTCATATTTCAAAATAATCACAATTAGGAATTCGGAAATGAGTAAAAGCACATTTTTACATTTAGAAATACCATTACCTGGTTAAAATTGATCCTATTATAACAATTTTCTTTCATTTCATATTTGCATATATGTAATTTTAAAATTTATCATACATCATAGGTTTGTTTTAAACACGTTTCGTACATCAAAAGTATCACAATTTAGAATTTGAAAATAAGATATCGCAACTCATTATCTTATTAATAAGTTTTTGTTCGTATTATTACTACAGTTATCTACCATTTTCATATTTGCAGATACTTTTAAAAGTTTCAGTATTTTCATAAATTCACATTTACAAAGACAAAGACGCGGACTCAATGCCACAATTGGCCATCGCGTTTACTCAAGGCAGAATTTGGGTGAGATTTCCTAATTCCCTAGTTTTGCCTTTCCTGAGGCAGAATGTTATTAGGTCTCTTCTGGTTAGCTGGCTGGCGTCTTCCATCTCCAGAGATAATCTAATTCGCCATGTTTCGAACCAAGGACAGTTTTCAATTCTATGTTTAATTGTGTCTTCTTCACCGCATATGGTACACTTCCCGTCTTTGCTTTTGCCAATCTTCTTTAGGTAATTTAAGCATTCCCCATGTCCTAAGAGTGCTTGGGCCGTACTATTGGTGTGTGTTATATCTATTTTCTTTCTGTCATAGATCGTTGGAAAAATATCCCGGGTGTGTTGGCCTTTTTCTGAGTTGCTCCATTCCAAGTTCCATTTTCCTCTGGAACTTGGAATAACACCCGGGATATTTTCCAACTATCTATGACAGAAAGAAAATAGATATAACTCACACCAAAAGTTGTTCAGTACTGTGGCTTTTCACAATTGCCACACCACCAACATTTCAATTCCTTGAGATAGATTTTAATAGGATATTCCCAGAGTTGAATACCAAAGCCACCAACCTTACCGTGTCCGACGCCACACCAATCGGTTCGGTCTGGCCCCATAAACAATGAATTGCATGGATAGCGCACGTACCATATACTATATTGTGAGGCATTTGATATAGTTTCCCACAGTAAGCTACTCATGAAATTAAAATCCTACGGTTTAGACGACGACGTAATTTCCTGGATTAGAGAATTCTTTAGCAATCGCGTGCAATGAGTTGTATTAGATGGCGATATCTCTAATGAAGTAAAAGTCACATCGGGTGTCCCACAGGGAAGTGTCATAGGCCCACTTCTGTTCCTTTTGTACATAAACGACATCGGTGAAACAGTTGACAGTACGCTTAGATTATTGGCAGACGACGCAGTGGTGTGTTGAGAAATTCGTAGCCTTAATGATAAGCAAGCGCTAAGTAATGACCTCGAGGCAATACAGGAGTGGTGCGATGCGTGGCAGCTAGAATTAAACCTGAAAAAATGCGTTGTTTATGAATTTTTGGAAACGGAAAAACGCTCCTTGTAACAGCTATTGCATAAGCAACAGAAAATTAGAGACTGTAGAATTGGTTAAATACCTCAGAATTAAACTGACTAATGATCTCTCGTGGGGTAAACATATTCGAGAAATTACTGGTCAAGCTAATCGTAAGTTGGGATTTGTCAAAAGAGTACTTGGCAAGTGCGACGATAAAGTTAGGGAAATCAGCTACTTCTCCCTCGTTAGACCCCACTTGGAATATGCTACCAGTTTTTGGGATCCTTATGAGATATACATGGAAACAGAGTTAGAACGCGTGCAGCGCAGATTGGCAAGAGTTAAAGGCCGTTATGATAATCTCGTTAGTGTTACTAACCTTTTGCAGCAACTGGGATGGGAAACACTTACAGACCGTCGATGAAAATTTAGACTCAATCTATATTGTAAGTTCCAAACCGGTCTATTTTTTGACGACGTTGATAATATTTTATGAAATCCGACATACTACAGTAGATCAGATCATGAGAATAAAATTAGGGAACTAGACTGCAGAACGGACAGATTTAAAATATAATTTTTCCCACGAACTATAGGGACCATAACAGCGACCAATGAGACTTTTATCTAGGTTTGTCGATAGGTAGTGTAGCTCTTAGTAGTAGTAGTACTCCCTAATACTTGAATCCTTATCTGTTGCCTACTACTAACAGCACGCCGTGCATGTTTTCTACATGTCTTGAGTCTCGGTCCATTTGTGTCGTTGCAAAATACATAACGGTCCCTCTCCATTGTGATAATATCTGTAGTTTAGTGCATGCTTGTGAGGCTTCGTCTCGCGACAAGCTTTAGCGATTTATGCTAATGCATAATTAGTCGTAGTTACACTAACTTAAGGGTATAGTGTAATGCATGTTGGTGAATACTCACCCCCTGCCACACACCTCTGAGGTGGCTTGCAGGGTATTTTGTAGATGTAGATGTATATACGTGCTCGAAGGGAATAGATAAAAATGACAAATTTTATTGATTGTTTACTAAATAATAATAATTATTAGTTCTATTAACTCCCATGGGTAGCGCGGGGCCTCTTTTCTGTATTCCCATATGTAGTTGGATGGAAAATGACGAAAACATTGAATCGACCCTAACATTGGACTCGCGGACAATGCTTACGAGAAATCGTTCCATTTCTTTGTCACACGAAGCTGTGTTAAAGAAGGCCGGCGTGTTAGAAAAACTCTCTAAGAATCTTGGGCATGGTCTTCATTGAATAACCAGGCGATTTTAAGTGCAAGGTTCAAATTTCATCCCTTCGTTATATCATCTGGAGTCTTTCATCATCAAGGGCCTCGCGGGTAACGGAAGGCGTCGCGTCCCCGCGATGCCTTATCCACCGTTAATCGGATGTAATTATTTTTTCTCCTGCCCGCCACGGCGTTAGGCGAAGTGCACAGCGCCCTGTGGCATATGTAATCCGTTCCTCCACTCTGCCCGTCACCCAGCTAGGTGGGCACTCGTCTTCCTTTTTGCAGTGTTATGACCTCGGGGCTGCGTTGTTCTCGCAACATCCGTCCCTTTAAAAGCAGACTTCTCGTGCTGCCACTCCCCCTCCGCCTTTCCCCCCCCCTCTCGCCCCTCCTATATCGCTTCATCCCACCTCCGGGTGCAATTCGCCCGCCTTCCCCGTCCCCTGCTATTCCTCCTCCTCCTCCATCTGGAGGGGGGGGGGGGGAAAGGGGAGTGGAGAGGAGGGGCATAGGGTGGGAAGGAGGGTTCGTCGCTCGTCCGGCATTGGTATTTCATTCCACTCGCGGCGTTTTCAGCTGTCACGCTCCACATTTCGACGTCTTTTCTCTCTCTTCCAATCCTTCTTCGTCTCCCCTACCCCCGCCCTCCCTTTAAGTCCCTCTCCCTCCCACTCTTTATAGAGGATGATCGTACAAAGCGCCGACGGTTTTCCCTTCCCACTTCACTGCCAATCGATGGGATTTCATTTCCTCAACGAGACGTTCTCTACGTTGCTCCTCCCCTCTCCTCCTGTCCTCCCCTCCCTTATTTCCTGTTTTTAAATGCTCCCCATTCCGTCCCTGCCCCCCCCAAACTCTCATTCCTTCCTCTCCTTCCTACTCCTCGAAAGTGATCCCGTCCTTCCGATATGTTGCCCATTGATTTATCCCAACGATCCCTCTCCTGCCTCATTTGCCGCTTAAAATTGAGGAACTAGACGAGGAGGAGCCCAATCCGCTTCGTGGGCAGTTCATGGTGAAGATTTTCATCTCTGCCCAAAATGCTTAGCATAACCACGGCTTACGTGCTGTTATAGTACTCAGCACCCCGGTTGTGGCTTCTTGGAAGTCCTCTCTTACCTTGGGTTGCCATCCTTACTGGACCGCAGGGGCATAGCGTCTATTTCCCTTGAATCCTCCTAAAATTGCTACAAGAATTAGGAAGCCTTTTAGAGGATTAGTGGCTTTTTGTTTGTTGTTAGTTTGTTATTCGAGCGTTAGAGAACATTTTCTACGGGGGATACTGTTTTTCAGCGCTCGCTCGCTATCCGTTCCCTTTTGGAGATTTCAGCGTAAAATGAGATGTGTGTTATATGCTCATTTTCCAGTAAGTCGTTCGTAAAATGTGCTCTCTACCTACTCTATTCATCTGCTAAAACCAATATTTGCTCTCTATTGTTACCGCGAGTATAACATGTTATTACATGGACATAATTTCGACTGCATTAATTTCCCTCGATGATTTGTCTCATTTGTTGTTTGAAAAGTTAAAGGGAACTGAGACAAGGAGGTGCCTATTTCGCTTCGGGCGATTGAGTGGTTCATAATGCAATGGGGGTCGCATGTGCGTATTTAGGAAGATATGATCGGATACCGAGGGTCTAGTTGCTATTTTATTTTTGGCTGGTTGGTTTTTGTCTTCGAGCACCAGGGGGCATATGTTGCGGGGATACTGCTGTGCAGAGCTTGCGCGCGCGCCTTGTGGTCTTGTTAGGTACTGGCGTGAAATGAAATTCAAGTAATTTATTTACCATTCGAGTGACCAGTTGTCAATGACTAAAAACCTTTCTCATACTTTTTTCCAAGAGTCACATTTGAAAGTATGTAGCCTTAAGTGCAAAACAGAACTTGAAAAATGATATTTTTTATATCCTATATGTTTTTACGTATTTTTGAAAAAATAACTTTAGGTGCGAATTTTGCCAGGAAATTAAGTATTTATTAAACAATAGAGCTAGCTTATCTTAGTTTTTGAATGAAAAGCTTATAACTCGACGATTGTGGCCAAAATACGTTAGTTAAATAGAACGGGCGCTTCGGTCGTTTCTTAATGTCGGAATAAGTATTCATTAAAGCCTATATTCGTCAAATAATTGTAATTTGTGCGTTTCTTATTTTACTTCCCGGTGCTTAGCTAAAGCAAATCGTCTGTGGAAACGGTACTTTTTGAGCGACATCAACTAGGAGGTGGGAATTTTCATTTGTTGTGACGGTTGTGACTCACGCAGTCGAGTGCGAGCCTCCTTAAAGATGACATGTTTAAATTTCGCATTATCTTGTGTGGGCCTCTTTGGTGCGATGCAGTGGCGGCTTCTTCGTTACCGTTGTCGGCATTCACGCGAGAGCTGTATGTCATGTATTATCTAATGACTTTTGGAACGTCACTGAACTTCTTTTTTGCAGTATTCCCTTTGCTTCCATTCCCCGAGATATGACGCCTTATGGCTTGCGTGCTTTCGTGTTCAGCGAGCTTCATCGGCGATGATCGAAAACCCGTCGCTCTGATTCAAGATGGTTTGATGGGTTTCAATATTTCAAAGTTTCCCATGCGTTGCACGAAGTCTCGGTTTGACCTCGGGAAGTAAATTCTCTCTCGGCCAGTCTTGTCATGGAATCACCAAACCTTACCATGTTTTCTTTTCCTCGGTGCTTTCAGCGAGTTGAGTAAGGTTTTTCGTGCTTAATTTGTGCCTACTTCATCACTCCTGCAGGAATTATTATAGAATGCTCGCGAAGTTTGCTATACCTTGTTGTTTTTGGTTATTTTTTCGCCTATAATAATATCGTAGTCTTCTGTGAACTTTTCACAAGCTCTTTGCTTTGCATAATGATAATTTTTTTCGTATCGCATCGGAACCTTATGGCACCGTTCATCATGGCTCGATGAATGGTGATCGAGTGTTTGTTTAATACGCACCTAGTACCTCTAAGGGCTGCCGCCCTTTCCCTTCTCTTATTAATGCTGCGGCAAACTACCTTCAGCTTTTCAAATAATGCTTCTGATCACCTATTGTGCGCTGCGTTTAGAGATAATAATAGACATACGGAGGCTTCCTGTACAGATAATTTTCCTAAGGTAAAATGCTCTTTACGAAAATTGCACCTCTAATCGATTCGTGGTTGTTACTCTTTTCTTTAGACGTTCACTTGTGGATATTTAATTTTATCATGCAATTTCTATTGCATTGAGGCGCTTACTCGACCCTTTCTCGTAATTTTTCCCTAGTCTGCAGCTCTTTTGTGCAGCGGTGAGGTGGGGTATTTACCGGTACTTCACGTAACGTTTGTCTTCATTTTAATTTTCAATTGACCTATTGTGTGGGTTGCCTGTGGAACAGTTGGGAAATTTTTGAATCGTTGTGGTCCTAATTCAGAATGACTTGGTTCTAGATGTTCTCAGCGAAATTTTCCAGTCGCAGCAAAACCTGGTATCGTGGGCCCTTGTGCCCTATCGTATCCCGCGTGTTTTACGAGCAGAATGTTGATAATTGATGAAAGCGATTCGCTGAGCTACTTATTAATTCACATAAAGTCCCGAGATAAGGATTACTTGTTTTGTAAGGCCCAAGTTTTTTCTCTAAAATAGGCTCATCCGCTCGGATTCGCATGTGGACAAATGTGAGGATTTGACTTCTGGGAAATCGAATTCTTCCCCACGTCGATTGAGGTGGACATAGGAAAATCTTTGTTCAACTAATTCTAAAGCATCCAAGTTCTTATTTCTGTTGGAAATACTATTTTTTGTTTTAATATCGCATTTGCTTATCTTTGGCTCTGCCAAACACGAAAGTATTAGTTTTTCACCGAACGCTGCTTATTTATGAGGAGAACCGCCTGGTTATACTCTCTCTTTTTTGTATGTGTGCCAGAAATTAGGTTGTTTCTTACAGTCCATGGTGATTTTCGTCTTCGTAAGATTCGGTTCCAAGATTTTCTCATCTAGTGTTTCCTCTCTCATTTTCTTCTAGATTCAAGGATGCCAGTATTTGCCTATGCCTTTTTTAGTTTGATTGCTTCATAAAATACTTTGTATAATTCGTTTATATTTATTTGTTTGCGTCTGAATGGTGAATCGATGACAGTGATTCTCCTAATGTTGCTTTAGTAATCATAAATGTCACTAGTGTTTACCGATTACCAAGGCTCCAGAGACCAGAAACTGAATCAGGAAGGGGATATCTTGTTTATGGCAGTTTTATTAAGAAATGGTGTTGGAATGATCCACCGTATAGTGATTATATATTAAAAAAGATGCTAAGGCATTGAACACTTCTTTCCATTCGTTCTGGTCTCCTTAATCGAAAATACAAGTATCGCATATACTGCGTCATTTAATTACTTTTCTTTATGCTTTAGAATGTAATGAATAACACGTCTCGGTTGGAGGCTCTTCGATCGTTTCTGAGATCCGCGTTAAATTCTTATCTCGTGGTGATGATTCATTCTTCTCCTTCTGCGTGAATCGCAGTCATTTCACTACGGAAGGTATGATCGATGACCCGCACTTTCCTCTGTTTGAATTTTCGTTGGCCCTCCGGTAGTCTTATAAATGATCTGCGTGGGATAAAATGTTTGCCATGTGTTCTCCTCGAACGCGCGAATCGATATCGGAGAAGCCCATTAAAGGTACGGCGTTGTTCGAGTTTTTTATTTTATTTTGGGCTGGCAGGCGATGATGATCGGTGAGCTTCCGAAGCGCCTCTCTCTAAGGATCGTTGGAATGGAATGGCTTCATTATCAATTTTCATACTGCATCATTGTGTCCCGGCACTCGAGGAATTCTTTCTCGCGGCGGAGGAAGCTTAGAAATGGGTTTGGCACAACACGTGGAGAGAAATTACCCTCGCATTTCAGTGGGAGCATTTATCGCGTAAGAAAATTGTTATTTTAACGTATTTATGTGTTGCTCTTTCTGGGTTTCCGGAATGTTAGGGATGTGAGGACGGGAAAATTCCATTGCCCTATTTTATTTACGTGCAACATGGCAATGAAAGAGAGTATCAGGCGTTTCATAAAATACTTGATAGAAATTAACTGATAGAAAATTTTTTGGAAAGTGTTTGGTACATTTGTAAACGGTTGTGGATCCAGAAGTACCGACTGCTCCTCACTTTGACAAATTTGCCTACGCGTTGGTATAACGTCCTCCGCGGTTCTGCTTTTCTTCGCTGCGGCCCTCGAGATAATGAGCTGAAACTTTCGCCTTGTGCGGCTTCAAACGAGGCCGTATACCCCAGTTTTGATTTTTGTCGAGCATGAACACCACCATGTCGAGGATAGTAATTGCGATTAGCTCGGATAAATAGTCGCTTTCAAAACTTTAAATATGGTTTTATCCTTGTTAATTGCGCTTGTCAGCCGCGATGCTGCCATGCCCTTTTGTTTCTTTTGGATAGTAGGTGGGAGCATGTCACGTATTATTAACCCCTTGTTCATTCGACTTAGAAGTAAAATGACTTTGTAATGTGGCTGGTCGACATTCGGATCCGAAACCAGGTCAAGTAAAATGGCTATTTCATATCTTTTGTGATATTTACGTTGATCGCACTCGTGCGCTTTTCCACATTCATTTTATTCTTTTGTAATTTATCTTGCTGTCATAGCTCACTTACTATTAAAAGTACAGGACAGAGAAATCCGAGCAAGTTCAGTTTAACCCTAATTGTACGATCTTCTGGGCAACATCTTTCTGGGATTCCGCGTCAAAGTAAAGAAAATCAGTTTTCCTTCGAGTTGCAAATATAGCTTACTCCAAAGTTGCTGCTTCAATTGATTAATATACCGTTACCCTAATTTTGGGTCCGTAAATTTTTATTTACTCGAGAGCGCATCCCCTGTCAGTTTTTTTTCATGAAGAGCTCCATGGAGGTTCTCTTCGGCGGCGATGAGGAGTGTTAGGTTTTTTTATGATTCCCCTCATTTTTATTTCATTTCACTTGGATTATATTTTCAAGAGCAGCTACTTCAATCGGTTTAGGATTCACCTTTTTCAAAGTATTATATTACTTTTGTCTGTTTTTACTTTTCTTTGTATGTTGTACCTACTATCTCATTATGCTGATCTGTATTACCATAGTGTCCTTTCTTTTGCCAGTATAAGTATATCGTAATTGTGACGATCAAATACATTATATTCCTAGTAGACTTATCCGTAAAAGTGTCTCGATAGAAATATATATTTTTCCCGATATGCGTTAGTTTGAATTTATTTGTCATATATATTCGTTTTCTATTTGATTTCTTCCTTCACGATGTAGCTTTATTGTGGTACAAGATGCTGACTCTTGGAGAATCACCCATTGATCAATTAATGTGTTGTAGGTGGTTCAAATCCAGCCCCGTGTGTGACTATCGTGATATTGCGCAGTAGATGTGTTGTTAATCGCCTATCTGGTGACCAATCCTCTGCCGTCGGAGCACCTTAAGGGAATACGGCTATTTCCCTTCTTACGGTAGTTTTTACTGTTTAGGGGACGGCACAACAAATGGGAAGAATTACTGAGGAAGATCACGGATAGGAAACATGAAGCAATTTTCAATTCAAACTGGAGTTACGAAAGAGTATTGCGGGTAGCGGAAAAGAGTAAACCAATCTTCGGATTGATGACTGCTTGGATGTTTTTCTTATCTTTAAAGTTTTATTTAGTTTTCCAGAAAATTATTTTATGAGGTAATTGCAGTGAACAAAGAAAAAATGCTTACGCCTAAGTAGGAAGGTAAAAAATATATGGCCATTGCTTCACCCTTATGGGAATTACTTCTTTCAGCAGTTGGAGAAATGGAGTTAGTTTCTTAAGATAGGAATGACAACACGAGATAGTGATTGAGCGACCCGGCGCTGATTGTTTTCAGACCATACGCGGAGATTCATTCCTCTAGACCATAAACAGGAAATGACTCCCTTTAGCCTACGCAGTGCATGGTCTATTGGCAGTAGCCCATAGACATAGCATGCGCTCACTCGGTCTTTAAAATCGTTCATGTTGTGCTGAGCGACTGGGAAACATGCTTGAAATCACCCACCGACTTGGCTAACTTCATGAACACATTGTGTTTTTCTATTGCGAAATGCGGAAGCGTCTCTTGTGTTTGAGGTCAAGGGAGGAATGGGGAAAGAGCGCCGGAGATTAGTCAGCTAGAGCGGTTTATTAATGCATATGCGCTCGTGAGGAGGAAAAGGTAGTATCAGGCGAACGGGACTCGTGTTTCTACTCTCGGTCGCTTCAGTGCAATCTGTTCGCCGCAGTTGGTTTTGATAGCCTTTCCAGAGTTATGGGTGCGACAATATTTCTTCGTCGACATGTATCTTCGTATGGGTGAGAAGCTGTTGATATTTGAAAATATGTCGTCTGCATTTTCGGCCCTTGCAGCCCTCGCGAAAGCAGGTGGCTTGCGCTGAACGCTGTGTCACGGCGGGAGTTAGCTTAGTTGACGTGATAGTGAGAATGGGGGAGGGTGAGGAGTGGACGTGTGGTAGTCGGTTACATCTTGGAAATTTATATTTAAAACGTAGTATATCAATGAAATAGGAAGCCGTAAAAGTAATTTAAATGAAGTGACGGACTCCTCCAGATCAGCGTGGAAGAAGTGCTCCTTAAGACGTCATTTATGTGGATCCATTGTTATGCTTTTTAACACCTTAGTTCCAGATTTGTAAACTCTGGTGTAATGTTTTCTCGTTATGAAAACCCAAGTTAAATAGGTACGTTCTCTCATCGATAACGCTCGCGTAAACCTACCAACAGTCTGATGTAAACACAAAACTCGAACACTAAATTAAAATTAATTTAAGGATGAGGTTGTCATCTTGCTGTTTTCGTTAATCATATATTTCAAAGTTGGACTTATGTGGATTTGTAGAAAATTGCACTGCAATTTATTCGCTTCTTTCTTATCCGTCCATTAATATACACTTCGAAATTTCTCGAAAACAAGTAAACGTATCATGATATGTTTTTTTGGTCAAGAACAGAATGGTGAAGCTCTTCATAATTAGTTCTCTTTAGAATGAATTATTATTCCAGAAGAGGTTTATTCATTTCTCTATTAGAAAGGGTGGAACAGTTTATGCATGCACGCAATTGGGAGGGGAACTGTGGTCGAAGAGCGGGACTCGTGGTCGTTTCAGTACACTCCGTTTGCCTGGGTAGTTGGTTCTGATGGCCCCAAGAGTATGACGTTTCTTCGTCGAGAGAACTGTTAATTGTTTGACATGTAGAAGAATTGATTTGGGGTGAGCAAAATTGACTTTGGGTGAGCCATCAGTGTGTTGAAATGTCATAAATGTGTTGAAACCGATTCTCTGGTGGGTCCCGTAGGTTTTAGTCTTTCAAGCTCTTCCCTCTTGTTCCCCGTAATGTGTGTGCCGTTTCACAGGTGGTTGGCCTCACCCGCAGTGCGTCACGACCTCGCGCCTCGTGCGGGTGGTTTCATGCGCATGGACGCCCAATATGACATCTTGGCGTGTTCCTTCTGAAACTTCGTCTAACTCTGTGTGTTCTCTGTATTTTCGGTCGCAGGGCGGATTCCTTAAAGATTCATTACAGCCTTCGTAAATATTTTGCGGCAGATGCTAGGGGTAGAAATTTGGGGACAGGGAAGTTCTTATGTCATGAAAACCGGTCACTGGAAAGAAATGGGTAATACCCGTGTTATTTTTATTTTGCTTTGCAATAGCCTGTGTGCAGTTCGCCTAACATCCTGTGTATTATTTCAGACTTTGAGGTAGGCTTTTTACTTCGTCACCTCACAGGTAGGCTTTTTACTTCGTCACCTCACTATCTTATCCGTTCCCTCTCAGTACCCCATTCACTGGATCAACTTTCACTGCGACTTAGAGTTACGCACATCCCTGAGCCACTATCTTTTGCGAGGATTGTGCCCGAAAATTCCACCAGGCGTCCCTTTTGTCGAATGTAATGCCATGCCGTGAATGCGTTCATGGAAAGCCTGCGCCTCCTTGAACATATTAGAAAAGGAAGGAATTTTCAATCCGAACTTATTATATAACATTACTTTCAAAATATCAACCTGAAAGCCATATAGTCCGATTTTTTCTCGTGCACATAGTCTTGAATTTATCCTCAAATTCTTTACTAACTCCAAACCCAGTCCCTCCATTGACTGCGTTATCCATTATCTTCTTTCTTGCACTAGAGCAACTTTTAGCAAAACGCGAAGATTGCCTTTGTGTTGTTTTTAGTTAACGCATCAAATGTCAATGATGAGTCGCAAGTGTATGTTGTTCCACCGAGTGCCGCATTATTTTTTGGGAGCGCGGAATCTTTGTTCTGAACAAGGCCATATATGAGTAAACTAAATATGGCCTTGGTTCTGGAGTGGTTGAAGAGCTGGAGTAACTACTATCTTTTATAGATCGTATTTTCTCTTGGGGATGTATGAGCATAGGGTGTCCAAATCTAGAAGATAATGCATTCGTAATTAATGTACCTATCCTCTATCTACATCTATCGGCTAATGCTGTATTGAAGTGTGTATAATCGATCGGAGTATTACGAACAAGTTTACCTCCCCAACTGTCGTCCGCGAGTTGATAATTTGAACTGGAAATACTTGTGCGGTGATACATGTGAGTTTGAGATCCAATCCTTTCCTCCCGCTTTTGACAGTGGAGTTTATTCGAAGTGAGACCATGTTCGCGAATTTTTCTCGTTCACGCTTCCAAAAGGTGGAGCTTTTATAAAATGTTCTGTGGTATTTCATTTGACTAATTAACGTCTGAGCTGCTTTGCGTCAATTTATGGCGATGGAGTAAGAAATCACTTAAACGAATCTTAGGTACTCGTTTTAACTCAATAAAAATGTCAATTATAATTGTTGAATTCCTTAATCCTGCAAGAAATTGACTCTTATTTTGGATGTTAAATTGTTTTTTTTTGAGTTTGATATTTGTCGTCCTTGACGATGTGTCTGAAGGTAAAAAGAATTCGGTTGCGTCACTTCATGAAATCAAACCGAAGGTCTGTTTCTAGTCAATTGCCCTGTGAAAGAAAGTTATATAACCCTCCTTCTCATGTGATTTTTCGCCATGTCTTTGTGTGTAATAGTGATTCATGAACTTACTTAGTACATACTTTTCTACACATTTTAATTTGCACGACGCGTTTCACCGATTTACTGCATCGTCCATAAGCACTAAGTATTTTAATTAATCATTAATCCTAACATAATGAACTTCTACGAAGTGAAGCCTACCGCTGTCAAGTTCAATGTCTGTGTGTGTGTGTTGACGATACCTATTTGGTCGCGTTAAAAACGTTATGAGGCTTTAAATTAAAGGGCTAAAGTTGAATCTTGGATATTAAGATAGGTGAACTTTCCTGCTCGAGGAACCGCACTTATGAAGCGCTATCTCCAAGAAGGATGTCTTCGCGACGATATTTATATATACCCCGCCAGCACGAGGGCTTGCTCGGTAAACCTCTCGCGCTTCTGACGTCCTCTCCCCGGTCGATATTAATTTTTTCCACCCCCGGGACGTAACTTAAAACACCTTGTTAAGATGTAGGGGTTCTTAAGGATATCAGGAAATGGCGTCGTTTTTAAGGGTACCTGATAAAGTAACCATATTGCTTGTCGGGCACGTAACCAAGTTTTTACTTCGAGCCTTGAAGACCGTCCTCTCTTGGTGATGTATTAACTAACGAGGTTCTTGCTTCAAGGGGGCCCCGGTGTAAGAATCTTATGATGGAGAGGGTAGATTTGGAAGTTTGTTCATGCGATTCTTTAATTATTTCTTCCAGAATCCCGGCTTGTGCCTTTTAGTCATTATATTAATTGGAACTTGTGTATTTTGGGGGTTTTAATTTTCGAGTTAACTTTTTGGCTAGCACATGACATCCCGAATGAATTGTGTTTAAAGCTAGGGCTTTACAATGGTACATACCTGATAACTGCCAGTTTCCTTTTTTTTTGGAGTACATTTCACTCCCACCAACCTCTAGATGTTGTGAAGGTTGAAGATAGCGCATAGATTAATTACACATTTTGGTTCTTGCTGCTCTCCTTCAGAAATTACGTTTCTGTCTGGTGCTCTCCCCACCATTTACTGAAGTAATTGGAAGTATGTATGATAAAGTTACCATGGCTAATTTGATTATTTCGCAGAAGGGACAAAAGACAGTTGTCTTGAGGTTTTCTTCTACTATAATAATCACCGATTTGTATATACAGGGTGTTTCGTAATGACTCTGTAATATTTTAGGATATGATTAAGCAGATCAAAATAAGAAAAAAATTTAATTGGTTATTTGTCCGAAAACGCACCGTTATTCAGCTGTCAGTATACGTTTTTCACGGGAACCGCGCTTAATAAAAACTATTTAAGAAAAAGACTTGATATTTGGTATCGCTGTTAACGGCAATTTTTAAAACTAGCATACGATATTTAATTATTTTCTAATGCACCGTTTCAAAATGGCTGACAATCAAACTTTTCAATCCTTAATATCTTTGCACAAAGAAATTGTATTAAAAAAGTGCAAGTACGAAAAAGTTGCCCAAGTACAAATAAAATGGTATAAAAAAGTACAAATAAAATGGTATAAAAAAACTTTCATACCTTCTAAAACAATGAAGTGGTCAATAGATTTTGAAACCAATGTCAAAGAGTTTAATGCACACGTACAACAATATGGTTTCAATAAAATTTTCATACCCTCTACAACAATGGTCAACCTATTTTCAAACCAAACGACAAAGAGAGTTTAATCCACACCATTTAATCCCCGACACCACATCCAACGCTTGGTTCCTTCCTTGACCGCGTCTCTCTAGCGGTAATAACCTCGGCTTCTCCTGGTTGACGTCAAGGCTCGAACTTCCGGATCTCACTTCTCACGTTTCACAATATTATTGACTCCCTCCGTCTTTATTTCGCACCAATTACGTAAGGTAAACTTCTTCTTTAACCGTATGGGCTTAGTTGGGACCGCGTTCGGTCGTGAAAATCGTACAGTATTAATGTGAGTCCCCTCTCCAGCATTAGGACGTGCAGCACATGGGTTTTTGAGACAGTCCTGACTGTTAACGTGCGTCGGCTTGTATAGCAGATCGCTGATGCATTGTCGTCCTTCTAGAAGCTTCGCTACTGACGTACTTCCGTTTATCTGGAATGTTCTAAAAACTAGCGTGGTTCCGGTTCTTACCTATTGTTGTAATTTTCACGTGGTCGTTAAATCCCGCCACGTAGTGTTCAAAATGGAGGAATGCGCAATATTGTAACTCTTTGAATATGAATAAATAGGTCTGCAATTGAAACATTGGCGTTCTAATTATGCAAAATTAATACAATAGAATAATCTGCGTCACCTTCTGTACAATTTGGCTTCCGGGGTTTCAAAAATATACATTAATGTTTTCTACGTGCGAGTTTGCTTATATGTGAGTACGAGTACGTTGCAATATGTGAGCATTGAGCGGATGGTAATGTTAAAGAAGAATGATAAGGGTTAAATGGACGAGGAGATTCACCAATAGAGCCTTACGAAAATTTGAAGAGATAAGATGAAATTAAAACTCGAAGAAGAGACAAACTTAGTAGAGAGACGTCAAAGTGAATATATGTAGGAATAAAATGGTTAACTGAGAGTGGAGTGGAGAGCTGCAGCAAATCAACCTTCGGATTGATGGCTGCTAATGATGAAACGAAAATGTTGGAATTCTCATCTGTCTCGAGCTTTTCAGTCACGGGGGAACTTCCTTCAATAAGTGAGAAATTGCCATTTCATTACTCAAGCGTCCTTTGAGCATCCTTTCGCCCCCCGTTTTTCCTCATTGGTCCAGCCCAACCCTTTAGTACGAACTCTTATACTCGAAAATTCCTGGCATCCCATGTCTTCAAGTGAGTGGCTCCGTTGCCCCTGGCGTTTCGTCAGTGGGCGTCTCCTCAGCGACGTGGGCTGGTTTCCATGGCGATTGACGCGTGAGGGAGGCAGATGCTCTCCCTAGGTTCCAGCCGATGCGTACGTTACAGGGTGGGCAACCCGCCTTGGAACCTTTGAAAATCAGAGTTAACTCAATCGGCAATTTATTCCCCCTTGAAGAATCTGGGAATTATTTTGTATTTTGACATAGCTTTGTAATTATCTCCTCGATTTTCCAGGATTTTCTCAATTTCTTAAAAGGATTTTCGTTATAATAATGTCGGCCATTTTTTTTTGGAAAAATCATGTTGTTGGATTTGATGTAGGAATACCAGCTGCTGTATCAAAAAAATCTTGATTTGCGTATAATACATGAATTCAAATGAATAAGAATATTAAGACTCAATGATGGGGTAAGGAGAGAAAAGCACATGGATTCAGACAGACTCTGTTATGTTCAACAGAAAGGAAGTACAAGTAAGGCCATGCTCTTCACAAGGCTTCGGGCACTAATAACAATATGTAAACTCCTGAACAGGCATCTCGCACTTCCAACTCGAAGATGATCGTGGCATCCGTCCCGCCGTGTCTAATAGTCTCGTGGAACTCCAGGATCGCCGGGTGTATTACTCCGCCAACACTCCAATGGTGGTAAATTAAATTCGCCTAATGATGAAAATAATTACGTGAAGAGTTTTTGAAAACATCGTATTGTTCGAATTTCAGTTCATGAAATCTTTAATGTGGCCAGTATTTGATTAATTCTGCTATGAACCCATTTATACCGTATGACCCTCCCCCCCGATTTCATATTTCTGCTTAAGCATTCATCTAAGTAGTTTGTTTGATTAAATTTCTCCTCATAATTTTCCACAAAGAGGCAGCTCTATGCATCACAGCGTTTCTAACTGCCATGTCAAAAGAATAAAAAAATACTTTAACTGTTCCGAAGTAGAGATGAACGCTGTACTTAATTTCTTCAGTTGCTTGAATATCTCCTCACCATATTGAGTTGCATCGAAATGAAACTTCTTGTAGAATATTTCGAGGCGTAACAGCCTCCTGAAAGCTATATCGGAAGGAGAAACAAAGATAGAATTGCCTAAAAAGATCAAGGCTGGAATACTTGAAGTGAATTATGAAATAGGTAGTTGAAAAGCCTGCTGAATCAGGCTTATATATTGGCGAAATGGTCAAAAGTAATTAATGAAGTAAATACATAATTAAATAGATCAATTTTGAGGAAACCGGGACTAGCCACGGTAGTAACCTTTACGGAGTCAACCGCAAGTGCACAGAAGAGCGATATTCCACAGGAGAAAAATCATTTGCCTTGACCGCGATTCGAACCCGGATTTTTCTCCTGTGGAATATCGCACTTCTGTGCACTTGCGGGTGACTCCGTAAAGGTTACTACCGTGGCTAGTCCCGGTTTCCTCAAAATTGGTCAAGAGCGAACACCTCCTTGTGTTCTATGTATGGCTTTATCCTCGCTGACTGTGGCGCTTAGTGCACGACTTGGACTGCTAATGACATCATATGTCTAGCAGTCTTAACCACCATGCTCCTATAAAGCCACCAAACAATCCACAGGGGAGAAGGACGCCTCGCTAGCTTAACTGGTTAAAGCACTCGGCGCGAAATCGAGGGATCCGGGTTCGAATTCCGGTCAAGGCGAATGATTTTTCTCCTGTGGAATATCGCACTAATTAAATAGAAATAATGTGTGTTTTTTTATTTTAAATGATAATGATACATATAACTATGGTAAACAACATTTATTATCTAAATGACAGAGGTTTTGCATGTGTGCATATTTTTGTGGTGAAGCGGGCGGAGCTGTTACTAAGCGGTTTCCCTTGTGTGTGTTTTGAAAAATGCGTAAGCCTGCGGCATGTTTCTGTTAGTTTAGGACGTATATGGGAGCTCGCTTTCCATCTATTGGCACACATCTGAATCACTACGCCTAGCAAAGGAATCACGTATGTACGCACGCGTAGCTTTTTTGACCGTTGCCTTTAATAGATAGGTGTCAAAATGTGGTATTGTGAAGAAATTAAGTAGTTAGCTGATATGTGAACCTAGTGGAGAGCTGCAGCAAACCAATTTTCGGACTTTTGCTGGTGGTGATGGTGCCCCGGAAATCCAGGGAGATAGTTATATAATGAAACGATTTAGATGTACCAACTGCCAAGCCCGAAATGCATTACATCGTCCTTGAGAAAAGTGTATTTCCTCTGGTCAAGCCTAGAATACTCCTTGATTTCGAATATGGGATTCCTGTGGCCGCCCAGGGTAAAAGGGAAGGGGAGGAGTCAGGGATTTGAGGGTGCTTGTGTCATTAGGGAGGGGGGGGCGGATATGTTAAGTGGGTGGTGGTGGGGGAATGGGTGAGCTTGAGGAACGAGGGAGAGAGAGGGAGTGGGTGTGGAATGATTTCGGGTCCTGCGTGTCCGTGCGCCCACGCCGAGAGAGAAATCTGTGACGTAACAAGGGGAGGGCCTTCAGTGAACTCCCGGTTGCCATGGAAATCCTTTAATTGGAATTCCTGAAACCGTCCAGTGCGGCGTCGGTAAAAATAGAACTTCTCCTAGCGCAACAGAAGTAAGTGGTCCAGAGGGTTTGACCGTGAAAATCTCAAGTGTCTGTATGAGTTAGTGGGTGGGCTAAGTGGCCTTGAATCAAAACCAAGGGTCATCGGACGTTATTTTGGTATCGGTATCTTGGAACTTAAGCTACTCCCTTAATTTTGGAAATAGTTTATGATGATTTGTGCTTCTCTTTGATACTTCGCATGCATAAAACAGCTGAGGCTCCGAATTCTTTCACATTTTGTTTTATGCTATCGTGTCTTGGTAATCGGAACTGTCAGATGAGCATGCGGTTGGGGCTGGTTGATTGAAAGATTTTATCGTTTCTCTCTAAAACAAAATTGTGAATTTAAGAGGACGTATTTGATAATTCATGTGAAGCCTCACTTCCAAGTATTCCCAGTTATGATTTGTATAAATATTTAGCATATTTGTGTGATTAATTCACCATGACGAGTTACCTTGCCATTCACGTTTTTATTGAGGATAATTTGGATAAAAATTATCTTTTGAAATGTAAATTCTCTACCTTGCCTCGTTTGAGTCAAATATTCCCCCAAGATCTCTTACTCTTGGAGAGAAGCCCTTCGTGTAATCACTGAAGCTGATCATGTGGCTAGGTTGCAGAATGTTTAGTCAAGGGAACAGGGAGAAAGGAATTGAATTACGAACGGCCGACCCAGGAGGCAGCTGGGTACTGGTTGGAGACTGTGAGATCAAAGGATCCATATAGTATTCCAGTCGGCTTGGGGAGCGGGGACAAAGAAGAGTGGCCTGGAATAGGGACGGGCGATATTTTAGTAAATGATGTATGATTTTCAGGTGCAGATTTTATTATACTTATTTCAATTCCGAAGACAGTCTAACGTTTTAATACTGGTGAAGTTATCCGAATCCGTTTGGATGATTTATTAGGTCAGCTCCATAATTCCTCCTTTTAGTTATTTTTCTGTTTTGTACTCATCTAAGTACACGTGCTGATTCAGAGGGGGTTCTTCATAATTTCTCTGAAGATGCAGCGTAATTAAATGCTTCTTTAATATTTTAATATTGTATTTTTTGTAACGATTGATGAGTATATATATATATATATATATATATATATATATATATATATATATATATATATATATATATTTTATTTTATTTTATTTTTTCAGCTTGAAAGTTTTGCTTCCGTATGTCTTTCCAAATGATTTTTTTATACGTATACTTGTGGAGATATTTTGTATGAAAAGCAACTCTTCAATCATTGGAGAGCACACCAATTTGTACCCCAGCAAACGATTTGGTAATAATATACTGTCATTAGTATTTTTTATTCCATAGATTAGTAATTAAACAATGTTCATTATATGGTAAAGATGGTGCTTGCATCAATGTAAATAAACTTGCGGATTTATGAGTAACCATTCCATGCCCTTCCGTGTGGTTAGAAGTTTGACTTAAAGTAATTAACTTAAATTTTTAAGAAACGGGGCTCATAGAAATTTAGTTTAAAAGAATAGCATTCCGTTTGGTGACTTATTGTTAATTGGCTTGCATGATTACGAACACCACTTTTATTTTTGCTTAGATAATTAGTTAGTTATTCCTTTCAGGAAGAAGTAGGATTACTGTTTGGATGTGTGAATGCTCATTGCATGAATAGACTCAGCACATGCGCTTTACTTTTAAGCAACTGAGTCCACATCTTTTACCTTCACCTTTACGTCCTACGGAATATTCCCCTCCCTACAACTGTCCGTAACGTTCAAGTAGTGTAACTGATGATTAAGTGTGAAGTTTTTCTCCGTTCCAAACAAGGCTCTCGTTTCGTCTTTGGATTTATCGCTCCAGCAACGCATTCTCCTACATGTGCGTGGGAATTTACGGAAAAGGAATATCAGAAGCTTCGGCTTTCCTCGCATTTTCTGAAGTTTTTTCTCTCCGTCCAGCGGCATCATCAGCATTTATAGTTTTTTTCATGCGCTTCTGTATTTATTTTCTTCATCCCTACCCCCTCTCGGCATGCACTTGCCTGCCATCTATTATTGCCTATCCTACTCCAGTTTTACCCACCTGTTTTATTTATTGGGGAGGAAGAAGGGGGGTTTCAGAGATTATTATTAGCCTCACCGCATCGCTTTTGGAACTCGGGCGAGCAGAGGCGTGGGCTGAGATGGGCGTCGCGGAAAAGTAGGCCGCGAGCTGGTGGGGGGATTTTTCGGGAGCCATCTCCTATTTTATTTTTTCTCCCCTCGCCTTCTATTTCGGCCCTGCGGTGTCCAAGTTTCGGATTCGCATTGCGATATATGAATTGTGCATCGCTAAATACGCGATATTTCGCATGATATCGCATTGTATGTTATCTCATGATATCGCACATCGCATGCTATCGTGTAACGCATAATATCATAGCATCATCATAAGTCACTCTTTCCTAAGATAGGTTGACGGCTGCCCTTCTCTCAAGCATGCCACATTCCTTAGTCCAAAGTCTTACAAGTTTTTCTGTTTCATTTCTCATTTTATCTGGTTAACGTACGTGCCCCACGGTCTTTTCGTTGGGCTTTTCCCTCTATTTTAATTTCATGATAGAGCCCTTTGTCTATATCTTATTGATTTACATCCTATGTCACATTAGGTATGTTATTATGTTTCGCCTCACTCTCACCGCCGTACGGCTGGTTAAGGATTTGCTAGTTTACTCCATTCTTAAATATAACTGATGCACAGATTGATTTGTAATTGAACCTTGTATCAGAGCCTCCTTCAACTATTAGCCATGTTTAAACTTTGATATGTGGACCTGGCTCGAGACAAGAAACTATAGAGTTTTTCAGAAAAATCTACTTGAGAAGATGGTTCTCAATTATCTATTTTATATAACTAATTTTGAAACAATAGCATTCTGATATGGATTATCATGTATTAACGCATTTTCATTGCGAATATCACTTTTTTCATTTTGAATTATTGTAGTCATCAGCAGTCATCAATCCGAAGATTGGTTTACTGCAGCTCTCCACTCCACTCTATTATCCCCTATCTGCTTTGTTCCGTCATAGTTCTTATATTAACAGTCCTTATAATTTGCTTCTTGTTTTCCTTGGTCCTTGGTAATTATTAGCAATCGTTGAATCGTAGCAATCAAATCAGTTTGTCCTATCCACTCCGCCGTGATTTATTTTTTTTCCGTCCAGCCCTTTTTAGGAAATCTCTATGGGTGATTCTCTTCATCCGTTCGATTTTTTTCTTCATTCATCCGTAGCATTATACTTCCATTGCTTGCAATCTTGTAAGAGCATGCTATAATTATGTTTTTATGAAGTGTTTTAATTCTAAGCATGTTTAGCTTGCTGTTAGCAGACTTTCTGGCGGAATGTCTCCTATAAGCATCGTGTATCGCATTATACTCCTCTTAAGACACGATATCCCTGTCGGAAAATTCCCTAGAAAACTGACCCCCGTTTTCCCTTAAAACTATGCGTCTAGGAAAAAAATTCCCTAGAGTCAAGGACATTTCCTTAGAAAAGAAAAGGTTTTCTCAAAAGTAGAATTTTGTTCGAGGGAAATACTGACCGAAGTCTGTCATTTCTAAAGATAAAAGTTGTATGAAAAATATCTCCTAGAGTTTTAAGGGCATTTCCTTAGAAAATAAATGTTTTCTATGGAATTTTCAAATTTTCCCTTGTTTTTCCCCATGTTCTAGGAATTTTTTTTGGAAATTTCCATCAGGGATGACGCGTTGCATGTCGAATGATGTAATCCGATTTATCCAACTTCCCGGACGATCAGTGCTGCTATGATTCATTTCTCCGGCATATCGCATTCAATGCATCGCAGTACCGCATATCCCTAATTTCGGCCCCTTCCAGCATGTATTGCCACCGCTGCGACCTCCCAGTGTCTCTCCCTCCTTGCCAGGCGAGTTTCTGGCACTCGCTTCCGCCCCGAGTACATTAGTTACGTTGCACTCTGCCTTCTCGTGTGTGCGACAGTGATCTTCCATTAGGTGGGGCGAACTGAGCGTGAAGCCGACGCGCTTTCCGACAAAAAAACGGGGTCGATTTCAGAACGTTCCCTGCTATGGGTGACGTTTTCCCGAGTGGCTTCGACCTCCTCGTTTCTCCGCCCCGGAGGCTTGTATGGATAACAGAAATAGTATGCCGTCTTATTCCGATTTTACGTGCGCATCTTCTCCGAAAAGATCCATAGGTTCGGAGCTTTTTTCCTGTGCGGAAAAGTGCCGAGGGGAATTGCAAAGTGTTTAAAGGGGATTCTTTATGTTTCTCTCGAACTACCCTGAACAGCGTTTCGCAGTACTGTTATATGATGTAAAATTCGTTGTTGCTATTATGGGGAATCTAGTTTCACTCCGAAGTTGAGACATTTCTGCTACAATTGCCTCATTATATTTGGGCGAGCCGGCAGAGTTGCATGACCGCCGATGAGTTTTTGTATAAGAATTCCAATTTGTAAAAGTGAGTTTCAGGCTTAACTTACAATTAGGTAGTGGAAATGTTTTAATCTCCATGATTGTTGGAGAACTGACTGAGAATTGTTAGAGAGACTTCTCTAATTACAATGAGAACTGTAATTATATTATTACTCGCTTAAAGTCTCGGAGAAGTCCTGGAAAGTAATACTCTTGTTATTATAAGGGAGATGTCGTTATTGAAAATGACAGAGGTCTTTGTATTATGTTTATTCCTACATGTTTAGCGTACTCGTATTTTTACTCACTTCCTAATTCCTATGTCCCGGTGGGTAAATAATATCGTGCCCGAGGTCTAGAAAAGCGTAAGCAGCACAGTAGGTACTTGTGATGGCCGCAAGTCCACTGGATATCTTTAGATTTTGCTGGATTTCTTTCTAGTTCAGGAATTACGCTGAAAATATTTTAATTTACGAATTGTTTTCGGCGAATCTGTCTAAACATAAGATGTCTTGTTATCATAACATAATTATAAAGAAAAACAAGCCTAGAACCCTGCAAGAAAACTGGTTCCCGGAGGAAGTTACATGCAGTGAACATTTTGTTTGAGGCTCTTGCCAAACGACAGTCGTGACTCTGGGCCTGTCTGCTGTCGGTCTACGAATTGTTAAAGTAACTTTTGAGTACATTTGTTATTTGATCATTTTTGGCTCATTTTCATTATTTCATTGGTCTAAAAGTTTCCTCCGTAAATGAGGTATTTATCGTCAATTTTTATGGTGTAGCCACTTACCTATATGGTATTAATTTGTTTTTCTTGGAGAAAATATATGTGCTTTGGTGGCTTTTATTTTTAGATGAGTTTAAATCGTGTCGCGGAACGCTGCTTGTTTAGGACTAGCAATTCTGCTGTACATCGCTGGAGCAACTAGGAATGTGTAGCTTCATCAAGTGTTTTATCTCACTATATCCCTGATATCAATCAGCCACCTTAGTTGTCACCATGTCATTGTCAATTGCATCCCTATAAAATCTGTATTTTTTGTGAAAATATTGTCTGTGGCCTGATTGCTTCCCAATGGGTACCATTGTTGATTACCTTGTATAGTCAATTCTACAGCAACAATCTTTGTACGCTGCATTTAATGTATTTTTAGCAGGAGGGTCATTTCTCTTTTATTATACCCTCTTGGAGAATTACTTATGTGATTAACTTTTAATTTAATGTGAAAATTTTCTCGTACCTGCAATATTTTGCAATCGTGGTGATAGACGGTTCATTATTCTTCGTGTGCTGATGACGCGGAAATGCATGCGAAAAGTTTCTGTTACTCGTGTTGCTGCTACCCCAGTGGTTTGTGACGATCAGGACCTTGTCGGAAAAATCTGATACCCCAGTTTGCCAGTCAGAAAGCAGCCAGTCCTATACATTCTTGCCCTTATTAATGTGGACTGAATCACACTCGCAGAATTTCGCGGCGTCTCGAGCTGCCATGTATCAATTTAGAGCGCATGGTGGAACATCTGGTGGAGTGAAGGAGTTTCACGGATCGTCGCGGCCATTATAGTGGACTCTCTACGAATATCGGTACGTAACGCATCCGGTTTCCCACTATTTCGCGGTGCGCCTCCCTAATTTAGGGTAATTACATCGAGTTAACATGCTAAGCGATTCCTCGTCCTCGTTGATAGTTCGGAATTTCTAAATTCGTTCGTCGACGTTTGTCTCACATCCGCATTGAGTGAGGCCGTTCTAATTTTTTACTTTATTGCCGCTTTTCATGTATCAAGTTGGAAGTTGCTTGTAGCATTGGCATGTTTTAAGGTTTTTTCACGTTAATTTTCTTACTTTAAGAGCCTAAGGAAGTTAAAGAAATCAATTTCAATTCGTGCTGCCACACATTTTCAGCTGCTCTATGGTCGGATGAAGAGAAAGCCATAGGCCTCCATAAATTGACGTTGCCTGAAAGGCGAATATTCAGTGCTCTTACCTACTGTAAATGGTTTGGGTTGTAGATTATTTGAAACTTGCCTGAGAAATGGAGGTGGCTATTTAAATTCACCCTGTGGTATCACTCCGATGAAAGAAATTTGAGTTGGTGACATTAAGAATATGTTTTCGCGCATGACTTCTAAGTGAAATTTCACAATGGTATCTCGTAATGGTCATTCGCTGATGATGTACTTACCCCCTAACATTTTTTAGAAGAATGAATTTTTCAATGTCTCTAGGGAAATTGGTGAAGTTATTGCGGGATATTGTTTTAACCTTACCAAATGTTCTAATGGCACGGTATTATGTCGGGATATTTTTTTTTTCAAAACCTCGGAAGTTAGTTCCTTACAGTTTTTCTAAGTGCATCGTACTGCTCTTCTTCAATTTATGAATTCGTTAATTTCGCAGATATTTTATCTCTTGTGCTTTGAACCCATCAATTCCGTACAACGCTCAGATTAATTTTTCTGTAGCTTGCTTCAAAGCATCTTCACTGCTTATTGGATAAAATTTTCTCGCCAACCTTTCCATCCAGTTGCGGCCGTATATGCCACAAAACAAGTTTCCAGGTCGTGTTTATTATAATTACTGCTTTCAATTCTCTTATGTGCGGGGACAAACCGTATTTCTTCCCTGTTGTTGCGAAGGCTTCCGCGGTGCATTGACGGTAATGGCTGCGTCTCTCGGGTGTTTCGGACGTCGTCGTTTTTGTGACAACGGTTTCGCCTGCGTTACAGCAGGCGTCTTCAGGTGAAAGTGCTGATATCGGTTTATTAACGACCTATACCTACAGGTCGGTCCCTTCTGATTGGCGCCAATTTATTCACGTTGATGCCAATTTTTCATGTTGGCCGTTTTTGTATGAAAGTCTTCCACCTACGACCGACCCCGTTTTTAGAATGCCCCCCTTAATTACCTAAATTACTCCTTGGTTTTGAGGCTTTTAAGCCAGTGGCTTCCATGAAATTGCAGGATGACGCCTCGTAAGAACTAATGCTTGGCTCAGTCGCTAATGATGTAGTTTGCGTCTATATATATATGCTCCACCTAAAGTCTCCTCTACCTGATTTTGGTACAGTGCAATCCAGTTCGCATAGTTGATTGCTGATAATCGTGTGCCTTGTCTGAATTAGCTTTGTGAAGTGGTCCTTAACTCTGAATTTCACGCATCTGGTCGGGAATGTGCTCTCCAGGTTAAAAAAACAGCTGTTGGCGAGATTTTTTCGCCTCGACCTTGATGGGTGAGGCCTAAAGAGGGGAGGCGGCGACGAAGACTGTGCCATCTCTTGACCTTGGTATCTCCCTCTATCAGTGAGGGGTATAGCGGTGCACTTAAGTAATTATTTGGAAGCCTTTTTTTGACCCTCCGATAAAAATCCTCAAAAGCCATTTGACACGCGGCGCGACGGTGTTGTATGCTCACCACTCCAGCCTCTAATGGACGGACGCGTCTCATTTTTCCCCGGAGGCACACATTATACCTTTGAGGCATATTGCATATTGTTTGCCGTCCATTGCCCGCCACCAGGCCCTTGCATATGGCGTGTCTCGCCCTCTCACGTGACCCATTCGCTCCCGCCGACCTGCCACACGCGCATATTAACGTCACATAGCATTGCCCCCCATCCCCTTCTTGCGACTCTTCCCCCTGCCCCCCCCCATCATCATCATCATCATGGTGTTGGCGGTGGTCAGCTGGGGATCGATTTTGTGTGGCCCGCCCTCGTGTTGTGGCGCTCTTTTCCTTCTTCCGTCGCCACGCTTTGTTTTTTTTTGCTCTCATCCATTCTTGGGCGATGCCAAGCGACTAACCTCCCTACTCCTCTCCTTCTGTGTTTTGTGTGAAGTATTCCGGTTGCCTGTTGGTGGCCGCTGCAGCGCGCTGGAGTGTTTATTTTGTTTCTGATTTTTCCACTTCGTAAAGAGGCTTGAACGATAACGAAAGCAGAACAGAGGTGACCGGAGACAATGTAAATGTGGTGTTTTATAGGTAAATGACGGAGATTATCAAATGGATGTAGAGAATTTCCATTGAACATGTCTTTCGAAGAGCTTGTAATGAAAGAAAGACCTAAGAACTTAGAATGTCCTATTTGATAGGAAGGAGAAGACCAAGAACTCAAAACAGATTTAGAAGCTGTTTAAATCAGACTTTGAAGGAATGGTGCGGTTAGCTGAGAAGGCGATGTGAAAAGTTGAAGTGAAATTTGGATTTACGACTGATGTTGAAGCTCCTCCGTATATGCCCCCGATGCCCCGGCTTATTTGATAGTTTAGTTCTCTTTCGCAGCGGAGCACAATGTAAATCTCGCTTTCTGGCAGCATCTTCAACATTGGGCTACACCATAGATACGGAAAATTGAAAGGTGAAGTTTGCGTATTGTGTGAGAAGAAACCTTTTAGTGTGAGGGGCTTGTCTCTAAAGTTTGCGCGTGTAATTTGCACTCGGCGTTGGCACTGCCCTTTTGAGTTGGGAGTTTGTTGTCGTATTTGAGTGTATTAATGATACACTTCTGTTGGTTTTCCAACGATTTTACTAGAGAAACGAAATTACCCTTAAATTAAGAAATGCAAACTATCTCAATTTTTAGCGTGCATTATTCGGTTACATATTCTAGGTATTTATTCTACAAGGCGTATTGTTGATGAATATTGTCAGCTCAGTCAGTATAGTCACATCCTTTTCTTAGCTAAAAGTGCGGTGGAGGAGTTGTTTCTTTTATTAAGGTACGAGCGGAAGGTACCCGTTGAAATTCAACGGGTGTGAAAAACGTTAAACTTATTTTATAAGGAAACCGCAAAGCCTGAAGAAAAACTGTGTGCGTGGTCATTCGAGGAGTTCGTAACCTATCTTGTATGTTGTGTTCGTTGTAGTAGACACACTGACCGTTTTCCAGGTGCACGGAGAGATGAGTGACTATTGGTCCACTTTCATGCACGGGAAACCCAAAAATCGGCCATACAGACTCATTACTACTTAAGTAGCAAAGGTTGATAGATGGTCACCTCGTCCTTACGGTTCTCTTGAGCCGTCTTCTGAGTGATTAACAGCTTGATCGCTTCCCTTGTGTACATACATATATTTGCATTCCATGACTTAATTTAGTTGCACTTTTCAACGTTGATATGTGCGTTGAGTATATTAATCAGGATTGGACGGAAGGGTACAATCCAGCAGTAGATAACGTCAAGAGGAGTAATGGCAGCAGAAGCCATGTTTATTTGACCAATGAATCATCCATCACCCGGACTGCGCCTTCGACATAGCCATAATCATTGGTTTCGGTTGCTAAATAAAAAATATATGGTGATTCTTAGTGCACTTGTCGATTTTCATGCACGGATGTCGTTAATTGCGCAGAATTTCCGTTCTTCTTTCGGGTAAGAAGCATGTAGTGACGTCATTATAATTTCCGCCATCTTAAAACAGATTGAAGGTTCGAAACAGATGGGTCTGTATTTGAACTAGATTTAGAGCTGGTCACCCGTCCGTATGTTGGGTAAGGATGAAATTTGTGCGGATCTTAGCGTAACCCGAGAAACACCACGGAGAGATTATCATGAGATCACTGGTGGGCATGTCTTTGAGCATCCAAGTCTAATTTTGGTCGTTTTTATTGCAAGGGCTCATTTTCTCGCAAAGAAGACATTCCTTTTGCTTTAGAAGATTTATTCAAAAGGTTACTCTTTTTTCTATTAGGCATGCGGATGGATATATTTTTAAGTCCAAGGAGAGGAAACACAGCGGCGAGCAAAAGTCTTGAATGGGTAACTCGATGATTGAGTGAATGTACCTAAGTTAACTGCACTTTCACACTTTTAAACATATAAAGAACTCATGACGTTAATGATGTGGGAATTGCTCTAAAAACAGTTCGCAATCGTAATTAGAGGCAGACGGTTTCACTACGTGTAATACATCTGAGTATCAAGCGATAATAAACAACGCCGTGTTTGTTGTAGCAACAGTCATTATTACCATTGATATTCGCTGCACGTAAATATTCTTGCACTAATAATTGTGTGTGTAATCAATTTATTTCCTTTATGTGTATTGTTTACTACGTTAGTGTTCTCTCATATACTTGCGATGCCCCTTTGAGAGCTACTTTGAGAATGACGTTGAAGAGTATACTTGTTGTAAATATGCATTGAATTTATCGATTAAGCCCTGAAGCAATCTATCATGTGGCCTTTGGGACTCTGGGCCCTTCTTATACGGATTTGCTTTCTACGCACTATCATGGGCCTGCAGGAAAACGTGATATGTCAATGCTAGAGGCGGGTATATCCTTTGAAAATCAAATCTATGGTTGTCAAGGAAATATGTTATTGTTGATTTCAGATAAAAATGTTTTTTTTTAAAGATTTTTCAGCTGAAAAGATGAATTTCAGACAACTTGGGAGGGTAGAAGAAAATCGATTGATAAAATTAGAAACTTCCTTTATTCAGCCATCCGATGAAAAAAATCCCAGGCCTATATCTTGAGTGAAAGTACTTTTAAAAAGCAAAAAATGAAACCACTGCGCCGAACCCAATGCTTAGCATGGACCACCCTCCCGAGGGGACCTCCCGAGGGGTGACCCTCGGGAGCTTTTGGGGGCCCTGAGGGCTTTTTAATATAGCATATATTACAGCCAGACATTTTTTCTATCTACATGCAAAAGTTCAGCTCCATCGGTCCAGTAGTTTTTGCGTGATGGAGCAACAGACAGGCAGAGACCATTACTTTTTTATATTTTACTAAGGATCACACCCTTAACCCTGAAAAAATAGGGTTTCGGTTAATTGAACCCTACAGTGATTGTTGTCTATCAGTGACAAACTCGTGTCCCAAATTTCATCAAAATCGGTCCAGTGGTTTAGGAGGAGATGTGGAATATACCCACATACCCACATACATACATTGACTTTTATATATATAAAGAAAAGATAAAGATTGGCAATTACTCTAAGTCCTTGCTTTTAATATAGAATGACGTATTGACTGGCTCAATTGTCGTGTTTAATTTATAAAACTTTGGTTTTTAGATTTGGCATCCTTGTCCCTTGTTGAATAGAATTGAATTTTTACTGCATTAAAGAATATCTAGGAGATATCTATATAGTCAACATCCAGTTTTTAAACGAAAATTGAAATTTAAAAATCGATTTACAAATATATGGGTTAAGTTAAAAAAAATGCTAAGCTGAAACGGTATTTCTTTATTAAAAAATGATTGGTATTTTATTTTCTCAGTAATAAAAAAATGCAATTTATCAAACGGGAATCAATTGCAAATGGTTACGGTAATGGCAATATCGAAGATTATAATATGGTTTTCCATCTTCCGCAGGCATAATGAAAATTCGACTCCCTCGCGACCCGATTGTATTTCTCAGGATTACCAGTTTGGTGTAGTAGTGGCGTTTATAAAGTTTAGAGTTTCTATCAAGATATCATTCAGAGATAAAGGTGGCTGGTTATTTTTAGTGCTATTAGTTGTGCTTCGATAAAATAGCTTCTTGTCGCTTAAATATCGTAGCGTTGAATGGCTGGAATTTTCTTGTTAGAAAACGTTTTCAGTACTCGTGATTCGTTCGGTTGCTTCATTCAGATTTGTGCTTGTCGATTCATTATTCGTGGATTCAGAACCATCCTTGAACGTTAAAGTTCCCATCATTAAAGAGTCGAGCGAATCTAGTTGGTTGTGAAGTAAGTTTCTGAACAGTCAGCCGTGGGAGAAAGAAGGCTTAGAGGATGCTTTGCGAAGGCCGCTCGTCGTTGTTCTCGGCTGTTTCTGCGTAATCGAAGGAACATAGACTTCCAATGAGCTATTTTTTAAGTTTTTTATCCATCTTTTTGCAAGGAAACATTATAAGCATAATTATTTCGACGGTGCTCTAATTTTGATATGGATACTTCCTTAGATCTTTTATATATATTCTTCTTTGAAATTATCTCCTTTTAAAGACAGTATGGTATCGTGGTTTGATTTAAATAAGTGGATACACTGGATTATTAGTTTACCTTTAATAGTTGGTTAAACTCGACTATATTTGCGAAATATATTCGTGAAAATGCACCGTAGTTAAAATTTAGTGCAGTCTACCATGATTCTGCGAAATAGGGCATTATGTCTGCATTTAATATTTACCTTGGAAACACGTGCTGTGAATGAGCTAGTATGCTGCTTTGTATCCCCTGGAAAAGATAGCCTTCCTGCTTTAAGCAATCATTCGTTCTCTGCACTTTCCATCATAATTTTTATTAGTAATTCATCTGCATGCGACTTGGCATGAAACTTTGTGAAATAATGGTGTCTTACTGAATTGGCGGATGAGGATAGGAAATTGGGAATGGATATGTGGACTGTGGAGTTTCATATGGTTCAAAAAAGGGAATCACTGTTGTTTGTTGTCATCCTCCGAGCAAAACATGAGATTGGAGGGAGAAAATATTGGCAAGCTTAAGTGCTCCTTCGTCTACGAAAGAAGGTTACCATTTCTAACTCGCTCATTTGCGCGTTTCTTTAAGTACCTTTTTGTTTTAAATAATTTGGGAAAGTAATAAATGAAGAGCTTAAACGATAGAAATGAGCATGATACCTAGGTTTCGGCGGAATATGACGGATAGGCATGGCGACATTGTGGGCGAGGAACGGAGAGTTTTAGCGGTTTGTGGTAGTCGAGGAGGTCGAGATGAAATGAGTGGACGGAGATAGATTAACGTCTCTCCTCGGTGTAAGGGGTGGTTGGGATGGAGAGAGAGAGAGGGAGAGAGAGAGAGAGAGGTAGAGCAGGAGGGAGACAGCGAGTGAAAGATAGCGGGGGAGTGTCTGCCGGGTGCGGGTGAGAGGTTGTGAGACGGGTCCTCTGGGAGTTGGGTGGGAGCGTGGTGGTGATGGAGAGGCTGGGGGTGAAGCACTGAAGGGGATATACACTAGGCTTTGAGAAAGGAATCGGGGACGGGAGACGAGGAGGAGCCGTGCGGATGAGAGACGTGAAGGGTTTTCGATCGAGGGCCGCCCGATAGCGTCCATGTTGATGCCACCATGTTCTTTCTCAAGGGGGGTAGATAGAGAGGGTGGTGGAATCAAAACGAGTGAGTCCTGACGTGGATTTTACATGATATTCTGGGACATTTAGGATTAGTCAGCGGATAGCTGAGATAGATAGCTCCTTTGAAAAGTCCTGAGGTGGATGTGTGACTTACTCCCTGGTCGCTAAAGTAATTTGCTATCGACGGAAGTAATTCCATGGTAATAGTAATAATTATAAGGGAGACACCTGGCGTTCCACTGGGAAGCATAGCCGGCCCCCTATTATTGAATATTTATTTAATCGACCTCATATCCAGAATATCCGTGAAATTAGATAATTTGAGGATGATGCGGTCATTATTAGAGAAATTTCCACAGTGCGGACTTTCACGCTCTTTCATTGGATCTTAACTACTTGTTTTCGTCTAAGTTCCAGCTTAGAAAGTGGACTGTAATCAGGGCTGAGCATACTACTCTAAAAATTGCATTTGAAATACAAAGTACTAAAAAAATAGTATTTGAAATACAAAAGACGAAATACTTTTTCAGGGTGTATTTTAAATACAAAATAAAAATACATGTATTTTAAGATAAAATACAAAAACACATTCCAACCTGAATAACAGCCCTATAGAGTTTACAGTGAAAACAAAAGAAGTAAAAACACTACAATATACATTGAAAATAAAAAAACAGGTTCATGAGTTAAATGAGATTTGTGTTTATGGAGCCATCTCTATAAGCAGTAAGTAGATTTAATTCACACGATACAATATGAGAATGGAATCTTTCTGCTAGGGTAGAACATCCTGTAGTGTCTTCATAGGAACTACTGCGAGAACTTGCTGAAGAAGGTCGTTTTGAACCGAATTTGAAAACTGACTGGTGAAAAATGTGGATGAATCTTAAGTGCGAAAGTAAAAGTATTTCATTAAAAAAGAAGATCAATCAGTACATGTAGGTAGTATCAAAAATTATGCCTGGAAAAGGCTAAGCTTCAAAATATCAGCAGTATCCCAGCAACCGAAATAATCACTCGTAATCTCTCTCACAAAATGTACGATTTTCCCATAGTTCAAAACCACACACGACCTACTCCTACGCCGATCACTCTCTTAATCCCTCTTCAGACCAATACTTTATTCCCCTTTGCTGCTCCTCCTCTGATCTCATCGGGAGATCACTACAAGCTCCTAACAAATAATGGGTAACATCGTTTACATTGTTTTTTTCAAAATATTTGCATCAATTGTCTCCAGTCATAATCCGCCTCCTCCATGTGCGATCAATGTAAATGGCTGCCTGAAAATCTACCTTGGAAATAAATAAACTTGAAAGTTCTTAGAATTATGCTCCGTACATTTTAGAAGGCGAATCCGGCCTTAATATGTATATCTTTCCAGTTTTAAAACATCTATTATTTCACAATTTTTATTATTAAAGAAATATATTTGGTTACTATCGCTATCACAAGCATGAGTATCAAATGTGCTCTTCCCCCCTGGCTCAATGACTCACCCCCCCCTCCCCTAATAAAGTATTTTTAAAATCTACTCTAGAGAAGGTGGCTCTATTAAGGAAAGGACGTGATTCAAATGGAGATACTGGAATTAAAGGTACCGGAATTGGCCTCCCAATTAAACCGGTTATTTTTGTCACAATCAGAAGCGGAACCATGCCGACTGCAGTGCGACCCCTCTTTTGTGTAAAGCTAGGCAACACCTTTGCCCGTACAGTGGTGCCGAAGATTTATATCCATATGTGTATTCATGGGAAGGGGGCTGGCTCTCGACAGCAGTTGTGACGTCAGACGGGGGGACGACGCCCCCTTACAGGACTTGGTTTTTCGCGCCGTTCAAATTTCGACTACTTTGTGAATTTTTATCTCCGAAACTAGACTTTACTTTGGCCTTGGATTTTCAGCATTGTGCTGTACTCAACATCCTCTACCACATCAATTTTTTCCAAAAAATCGGAAAGTTCCTCATTTGCCTTGTGTGCAGGAAAAAGATTCGGCAACTTCTTCAGTATTCGATGACGCTGGCGATTCTGCATAGCGTTTATCACAGATCTCAAATTCGTAATTATAATGGCTAATTCACGATTCTATTGGCTTGAGGCATAGACTCAACGGGCTCAAGGTTAACACGAAAGGGGCCCTTGTTGGAGATGCTTCCTTCAATTCTAGGGGGGGGGGGTGTACTTCTGTTCAGCTAGAGTTCTACCCCAGCACAGGCTGTAACAGTTTCTGCCCATTTGTGCCACAAATTTATTTTTTAAGCAAATGGAGTATAATGACGATATACGACGATATGATTAATTTGAAATTAATATCAATTCTCTTTGGTTCAACTGTGCAGCACTGGGTGCAAAATCTACGAAGTGGAATTTGGGCTGTAGCATATATTTCTAAGAAGTATTTTGGGTATTTTAAAATAGTGAAAATACATACTTCAAAATAAGTATTTGAAATAAAAAATACTTTAAGTATTTCAAGTACATGTATTTGAAATACTGCTCTTCCCTGGCTGTAATACTCTTCACACAAAATAAATCATCATGACTTTAATGCATGAATAATATCAGTCTTTATTTTCTATATTCCTCAACTGTTGTTTTTTGATAGCCGATGCGGTCATCGTGACAAGTGGCGTTTGCGTCCATGGAGTTCTTCAGCGGAGTGTTGTGCGTAGATACCCTATAAATCAAGTTTCATTTCTTGTGAGCACCGTATAAATGTCCTTATTCTTTTTTACAGTAGTAGTGACTCGCTCATCGACTTTTTTTAGTGCTAAACATTCAAAATACATGTAAGTCTACTCTTTAGCAGAATTGGGCGAGTTTTCTGCAACGCACGGTTTTTAAACTGAAGCATTTCTGGTCGGGGAGGATGAGATTCTATTAAAATTTGGTTAATTTACGATTCACTGAGGAATTTTCGAAGCTAGTTATGATCATGCATCATTAAACGTGTTCTCGTTCGGATTGTTTAATTATGGGAACCTCGCCTATTTTCTCTAAACCGCGGCTGCAGGACGCCTCTCTTCCACCATCGCGAAGTCAACCGTATCTTCTAGCTGTCGTCGACGGAATGGCTGAGAAAAATTTGGGATGAGGTCACTGGGTTGTATTGGGGAAAAGGAGGGAGATGGAACTGGGGTCTCTTGGAGGGATGGAGCAACGAGTGCGAGAAGGTCGCATTATGCTGTAAACTGGCGCGTCGTGCATGGGGATCGCACATCTTCATAATCGGTCGTCTCACTCGCTTCGTTGGCCTATTTCTCGTTTTCCCGCGATGCCCCTCCTGGAAGCGGGAAATGACATGCTTGGTCCCTTGTTCATTCATGTGCTCGCTTGGGATGGTGTCGGTCGTTCCGGATGGGGTCGAAGGTGGTGGGCCTCCGATGGTGCGGGGCTTTCCCGCTTTGTGTCACGATGATGGATGACGAACCAGTGGTACCTAGGCCACGATTGCTGGTCGAGGTTGCGTTAGGGCGTGACAGGAATTTCACTTTGTTTAGTCTTCTTATTTTAGATCAAACTCGTGTCTCGGTTGCGCTATTTACATTTGACGTTTGTCTTCGTGTTGCGATACCTTAATTTCCCAACTTTTTAAATAAATAAGATATATATTCTCCGCTCCACATATAAATGTTACGCATTGTCGTAATAATTAAAAATTTCCGTACAATATTCCGAAGGAACTAGGGCATCTCACTATAATTTCTCAATGCCGAAGTATTTGAACGCTATTTTTAAGTTCTTGCTCAAATTCTTAATATCATGAAATATTATTTTCCCTCACAATAGTGTTTTTTGTCTGGTGCTCTCTTGTCTCATTTTACAACTTGCCAGGTTATCGATGTTTACTTTTTTAATGTGGCATATGTTCTGTGTTTTGTTGAGTAGTAGGCTCTTTTTCTCCCTTTTTGCATTCCGTTACATTTAATTCGAAAGATCGCGAAAAATGTAGTTATAGAGAAATAAATGAACTTTTAGAAAATATAAAGGATATAATGCGAGACGAGGAAGAGAATATCGGCTGGACACATCTCAATTAAGCCTCTTCTCCTCCTGCTATATTGCGATCAGGGATTTTCCGGATATCACTTGACTAACTTACTCGAGAGTACAGTAAAAATTATTCAAAATCAATCGTCAGCCATATTTTTCGGAAAAATATAACACGAAATAACTGACACAAAAGTGTGAAATTAACATCGTTAAGTTATTTTATGTGTTACAAAAATATCGGGCAAACAATATTTGGATGATTGCCTCACCAATTAATGCCACCATGTGTGGAGGTGATTTTATTGAATTCTCAGGAGATAGAGTGGTACATACTTCATAGAAAGTTCGATTTTCAGTTAATATGGGAAATGTTTGTCAAGGTCTTTGTCAAGTTCAATGTTCGTGGAATATTACCGTGTAGCTTCATTGATATTAAATGGAAGTTTGTAGCTATGTAGGACTAGGTTGAAGATGAACTTCAGAATTAACGGTCGAGCCTCAGAAAAATGGGTTTCATTGTGCCTTTATTTCAGTTTTTTTGTAAAGTTTTGTTTATCTGGGAGGCCGTAAATCTGATCAATATTCGAAAAAGTTTTGAGAAGAAGCGGAAAGAGTAATTGGTGAATGTACAACATGCCCTCGAAATAAAGGTTGTGTGATTTGGTGTGTGGTTGTGTGGTGGTGTGGTTGATAAAGGTTTGCTTCGAAATAAATAATGTGCACGCAGCAAAGTGGTACAGTAGTGGCACCAGCTACTTGTACACAAAGTATACAAGTAGCTGGGAAATCGAAATGTATCTGCACGTAGTTGTGAAATGGGTCAAAACTTCCAGGGAACGTATTTTATCTTGTGCAATTGATTAGGCACGGTGTGTAAATGTAGGTCATTCAAACCGAAGCTGTTATCATTTTGAGATTTTACCCTCCAGAATGGTTTCGAATAGCTTAAACCTTGCATGGTAGCTCCTATGTGGTAGCTAAACTTTGTAGCTAACCAATTATCCGCATATTGTTGCCGCTCAATTTAGCAGCGAAGAGAGATGGTTTTGAATTTTAGGGATGCTCCCTGATAAAAGCATTTTTTTCAAGGGTCTCTTTTTTTTTAAGTGTGTCACACGTGCTGCGAGTCCCACGTGGTGCGTCTCCGTTATTTGGGTGAACATGTATGCGCATGGGAAATCACGTAGTGTGTTCTCATGCACAGTTGGTCAATCTAGCTCTCGAAAAGAGCAGGGGGAAAGGTAACGTTGGTGTGAGTTCTACATCTGCATCGTTTGGCTCAACCAGAGGACATTTACGAATGAAATATTTCATGCGGAAAGAGATCGGTACTAGTGTGTGTTACTGCTGCTTAGCAGTCAGTCAGGAGCTCATGTAAACGATGAGTTATCAAAAGTAACTGAGAAAAGCAGCCTATTTTGAAATTTGCATAGTTTACTTTAACATACTGAAAATAACCGGCATGAATTCCATGTTTGACATTGGATTTTATTGAAGAGTTAAAAATGTAAATATAATTTTTTCCTCTTATTCGAAGAGTACCTACTTAGTGTAAATTACTCGCATAGAGCTGTAATGAAGTTTTTTGCGCAACTGTATCCATTCGTATAACTTGGAGACATTAAGCTGTTTTCATGCTTTGTCATACGATGCTCTGTCAGTCCTTACTTTTGTTTTAAACCTACAGGCTGGTTTTAGGCAGTAGTTAGGTTTTCCGTTGCTAGTGTTAAAAGTGAAGATTCGAAATCTCAAAAGGAAGTGTAAAATTGTGGTCTAACTCGTCAGATATGGAACATAGCTGATTGAGAAGCATATGTGGTGAAGCATAAATTATGTTTTTACTTTCACTCCAAAGCAGGGGTGATCTTGCAATCTGTAGTCGAGAAGGACCAGATTAGTGCTCGCTAGGCCAGCTGTAACGTTAATATATTTTCGAAGATATTTCAGGCGTGTATGAATGCTGAGATTTGTGTTTGCTTTGGAATGGCTTCTAAGTCCCAATTTATTGCAACTGTGAAGTGATTCAGAAAAATAATTTTCGCATGGAAGTTCATTTTATGAATATAACTAATCCTTAATTAAATTAGAATCAATTAAATTGGGTCTAATATTATGATATTTTGACATGCGTTCGCATTTTGTGAAGCAATTCATGACTGATGGAATGTTCTTATGTTAATCAATTCCTAATTAAACTATTTAATGTGGGATTAGTGTAAGTAAATGGAGATTTTGTTCGAACGAATTACCTTTTTTTATTGATTTTTAGAAATGGGTCCTCTCATCAATGTTAAGTGTCTCTCGTAATTTGAGAAAAATGGGCTCTCCATACGGCAACATTTATGAAGGTGATTTATGAGGGGCAAAAATGAACGCGAAACTTTATACTTACTCGATGTGCTTAAGTTACGCTTGCGGTACATTACCGAGCTTCCTGCTTAATGTCTTATCTAAGTCTCCGGATGTCCTCATTTCATAGTTCAGGAAAATCCTCCAGTTGAGAATTCATAAGCGATGACATTATACATTCTTAAGTGATGTGGTTGAAAATTCATTTTTTAGATGGTGGATCTTTTTTATTGATGGATATTGGAAAATGAAGGTATAATCTTTCTCTCACTCAAGAGGAAATATTTATTAAGAATTCATGGAGGATTCATAGAGGTTCGTGTTATTAATGTTACTGTCATCATCAGCAGTCATCAAACATTAGATCGGTTTGCTGAAGCTTTCATCTGCATACCCTTTTCAGCCCTTCATAAAACATTATTTTGAGGTATCTAATGATTTTATTTATGTATTCTATCCTGTGTTTTCATCGGTAGTGTTTGTTATTCGTTGTTCCTTCCGTCATTGCTTGTAGGAGACTGTTGTTTCTCAGAATACGCCCAATAAGAGTGTAACATCTAGTTCGCCGAGTTCTCATTTAACATCTCTTATCTCCAGCTCTTCTCAATTCTTTTTCATTGAATCTTCTTCTTTTCTACGTTTCTCATTCTTCGATTTGCTCCACATGTCCATTGGTTCCCATCTTCTCTCATATGCTGCTTTTATCGTCTGAGTTTCATTCCCATGCGAGCTCATACTCCATACAAATGTTTTAATGAAGTGCTTCCTTACTTCCGTGCATGATTTTTATCGTGAATAGCGTAAATATATTTTTGGTGGCATGTATCATGAAAGGAATTTTCCGCGAACGCTTGTGAATGCCTAGAGAGCTTTGCCGTGGCTCTTGAATTCATTTTTTTTGCTCCCTATTGCGTCTGATTCGTGCGGGAGGTGGGGAGGGAGGGATGCGGAATAGCTCGGGCGTTGTAGCGTTCTGGAGTGCTTTTGGAATGGCGAAGAACGTGTCGTCGTCCCCTTCCATCCCGAGTAGTTCCTTCTTCCGTCGACCGTGCTTCTGAAAATGCAAAACGCATTACATGCTCCGGGGTGGCAGGCAGTCGGGGAGGCGGCGTCGTGGTGGGTATCGAGCCAGCCAGTCTGCTGCGCCAGTGGCGTGGTCGTCGGGTCAATTCACGTCGTTCGCTCCCTTTCCTCCACGCAGCCCCGTGTGGCAGTCGAGCCGAAGTGAGCCGTAAACGATTCATTGTCGAGGTTTAAGGCCGTTCCGCACGATGCTTATCTCAGTACTGAAAATCGAACTGAACTCAGAATGCTTAAAAGCGTACCGGATAAAGGGTGTGATCACATCCGAATACGGAATAGAATTCGATTATCAGTAATGAGGAGATAAATAAGTACGATACTTATTTTCCATCCGATTCTTGGATCCAACGACCAATCATAGACAAGCAGGTGAGTCGAGCGTTTCGAGGTGTCGGCGCTCGAATCTAACAAAATAGCAAGGCCAAAATAATCTCTCGAGGAATCGCTTAGAATTGTTGAAAACTGTAAAAATGCGCTCGTGGGCAAAATAGGCCCAAGTCCAAATATTTCTTTGCCTGCGTCTCAGTGGCGTAGCCAGGTTTTGGGTCTAGGGGGGACAGAAAATTTGTAGGGAGCGCCGATTCATAATTAACCAGTTAACTAAACTTTACAAATTTTGGTAATGCACTAGACGGATGAGTTTGTACAAAATATGAAAATTGATAACGTATTATATACATTTATGTATACTTATTTGGGACGGAGTGGAAGCATTCACAGTCTTAGCGGCGCCAGAACACGGGGCGTCTCCTTTCCAGAAGACGGCCCATCATCACAGCGATTGCCACAGCCGCTCCACCACAATTGTTTTGCGATGCCAGGATATCGGTCAAATATGCCAAAACATTATGGCGCGGTTAAATATACATCGCGTTGATCAGCGAATGTCCGGACCGAGACACTGCGAACTTAAATCAGCATCGTTCCGATGCATCGAATTCTATTAAAGTCCGGAATTGGTTCCGAGTTTTCGGCTCTGATTTCGGTACTGAATTCAGTTCTGACCTAAGCATCGTGTAAAACTACCTTAAATGAGGTCTGAGTTTACATGCTTCGTAAACATTTTTGTATCATAGGCATGCCACTTTCAGACATCGATTTATGCACTTATACAATAGCGGTTGTTAGCAATCATCGATTATAGTATGATTTCTTTTTTGGTGTATAATTATTTTTTTAAGTTAAAAAAAAATAGTCTACTTACAAGAACAGGAAAGATAGGTTGCTTATTATACGTAGCAAGATGTATAATGGCCAGATTAGTGAAATATTTGGAGGTTAGTGATAATGGATGAGTATCATAAGGGAGTAAACTTTCTTAGGGAGAAAATACGGAAAAGAGCGAACGTTTATGTCTAATCATTTTTAAATTTCCCTATCATTGTTCGTAAGTTAATGCGTCAAGTGTCTCTTAGGTATGTAATATCTGGAATGGCCGGAGAAAATAATGCTTAGTTGTAATCTTATGTCATTTTTGCTGGATTACAATAAAGGTTTATTATATGTATTGTCAGTAATTGAATTTCGTTTCCGGTGCTCGAATTTAGCGCATGAATTAATTTTCTTATATTCGTGACCAGGTGTGGTAATACCCTGGACACTAGTCTAGTTATTTGTAGTGTTGAAATGTTATGTCCGTTTACGAATTTGAATGCGAAGGTGGAAAATGGTCTTGTGTATGCTAACCAAATATGTTATCCATCTTTGGATATGCAATTACACCTGACTCGTGGAATTTGTTTAATATGTATTCATAAACTGTGGTGAGCTATCTTCTATTTCCTTTTTAATAATCATATTATAACTTAAGGAAATTAGAGCTTAATTAAGTTCCCGGAATAGAATTTACGCTTTGGAAAATTAATTTCTTTTGCATATATTTTGTGCTAAAAGAGTATTTTACTCGAATTAAAATGTAGCCCAGCCATTCAAACTAATGTTTTGCGGGAATGCGGTGTGATGACATGCACCGCGGTCATCGGCCCTTTTTGCTTCATCACAAGCTTATGAGCATTATTGTTTTTGACACCCTTTCTTGTTTGGACCGTTACCAATCAGAGGTGAAGTCGGGTCGAGGAATGTGTCCTACGATTAGTGGACCATCGTATGCCTCCATGGGGTTATAAATGAAAAAATATTTTTTCTAAATATACGTAAAATATAGATTTAATGGGATAGCATAGAATAGTAGTTTGTGATTTTGGTTACATTATCTATCCTTTAATAATCTGCTAATTGAGACTATGAGAATATTGTTTGAATTACTGTGTTATAAAATACTCATGTGAAAGAAGGCTTACAATTTCTTGTGGCCAGGGCTTATGGAATGAATTGATACTTCTCATGATTAATTGTTTTTATTTGTTGAATCCTTTTCATTACAAGGAATGTAATCATCATAACTCAAATAATGTTGATACTTCACCTGCTACTCCATCAGTTTTGTTCGTTGTTACGTATACTGCTATTTTCCTCTCAGTTTAACGAAGTACTATTTTTGCTCATAAGTTGCATAATATGAATTTTTGCGCCTATGAGCTATATTAATTATTATCCACGAGCCATTACTTCGACATTTATGAGTGTTGAAAATGTTTAGTACCTGAGTACGTGTTCTTATCAGGCTGTAGGTGTACTCTAGTCTATTAGCTAGATGTCTATTAGTATACTATTAGGCATCTAGCCTATATTGATTTTGATGGATGTAGCTATAGTATGTACTTTTGTGACATAGGCATTTTCACCCTGCATTTAAATCCCGTTTAACGTTCCTATATGAAAAATATCTACCAAGGTTTTTAAAAGTCGATTTTGTGGGTGGGCAACATGTGGGAGTGGCAGAATAATAGTTTTCCTCACGGAGAGCCAGTTTTCTGCTCTGGATTATAAAGATTCGGTGTTTTTCTGGACACTTCTCTGCAAAAGATATCATTCTACGATCACTTTCTTTTTCCGTCATTATTTTGCTATCGCGATTGAATACCGTATTTCTTGTCTCAAGTTCCATTTATCTTTTGTGAAATCACATTACACATATATGTTGTTGTTATTAATGTTTATGACAAAGGGAGATAGACTTGAGTTATCAATTAGGAACGCCATTGGAATATTATTTCACGGTTAAATATTCCATGAATAATTTTGGTTAGTTGCTTTTGGTTTTCTGCGATTAAACTAAAATTTTTTAGCAACAGTTTCGCCGAGCTATTCTGCCGGCTTCGTCAGGCATTCTAAATCAACAATGAAAAATAAATAAACAAACTTAAACGGTTATTATGTACAGCATGATTTATTAATACTTTAGTTTTTCAAAAGTCTTTACCACGTATAAGGACGTTTGTAGCCATCTTCTCTGTTTAGGTTGTTAGGTCTTTTTTCTATTTCAATGGCTTCCCTGATGATCCGTGGATAGTAGCTAATTTCTTTACATAAAACTTGCGCCCTTTTGATGTCAATACTGTGACCTGTGACTTTGTTCATACGAACATAAAAATCAATAGCTTTAAAAATATTGAGCATTCGGATATTTATCATTCAAAATGTCTGACTCTCTGTACTCGCTTCGCCGAGGATTGCAAACAACATATGAAATAACGAAATTGAAAGTTTTTAGTTTTCCTACTTTATTTGTTACAGTTATTATTTTGAAAAATACCGCATAGTTTTTATACGAACATGCATATTATATCCTGAGAAAGAACTTTTATACGCTGAAACCTTGGTTGGGATACTATAAAGTCATGTGGAGAAGTGCAAAGTTGCCTGTTCATGTGAACATTTTCTTCCAAAAAGTTTGCTGTTATAGCAAGTACAAGTGTAATACATGCTTTTGTTTGGGATTAATGTGGACTTTTAAACTTTCCGTGGTTGTCATTGTGATGGATTATATCAAAACTAGGTTGGGTTGAGGATGTGGCAAATGATTCCATGGATAACTTAGTTTTGGCGTGAAAATCCTGCCACCTTTGGAATAGCCTGTTGAATTTGTTTTTCTTTAAAAGTGCCAAGGAATGGGCCCGTGTTCCTGATTGTCGTTGTTTGGGTACTGTAATTATTCCGAGCCAAAGATGAATGAATATTATTGGGTCAAGGTGGTACAGACTTAAGCTGAGTGCTCGCTGACATTTTTGGAATTGAAATAAGTTTTCCGAGGAATAGGTAATGAGAGCTTGAATGAATGTGAATGTGTGAGAGAGAGTGAATGATGCATTGGATATATATATATCCATTGCTTTGGCATTTCTGTGAATCAGCGTCAACATTTGAAAAATTCTGAAAGGCATAAATTGTATATTGATGTTGTGGTAAGATATATGTGCAGATTCAACAGAAAACATTTCTTGAGATGGTAGTATTTGGGTGTCATTTTAATTAATTGTAAAATTCGATGAAAGGCCATAAAAGCGGGGTGCTCTCATCCCCAACTCATTCCGACAATGGCAGTTAAGATATGTCGATCGATATAGTGGGAGGGTTTCTAGATTACGAAATTTGGACGTTGTGTAGTATTCGGTGGTGTGTTCAGCTTCTGGTAGTAGCAGGAGATAATGGCATCGTTTTCTCCCTCCTCAAATCTCAAGCAATAAAATTTCGTGGGTCCCAGAACTTTCTGTGGTTTTCTCCACCTCTTTCTGCCTTTGACGGCAAAAGGAACTGTCTTCTCCATTCCCAGAAACTTAATTTCATGCGCATTAAAGGTTTAAATCCATGCAAATGCCATTGGAGAAGGATGGACGAGGTACTAATAAGGGAACGGAGACTCGTGGAGAAAAATTGGATTTTGCAAGTATTACGGGGCAAGGGGATGCCGAAGGCCTTCCGAGAAATAATAAAACTGGGGTGACTTGATCTATATCTACACGGTACCCTGCGAGCCACCAATAGGGCATTTGACTGAGGTTTGAGGGCTCCAACCATGAGGAAGAGAGGTAATATAGAAAAGTAGTTGGGTAAGGGACGGGAAGAAAAGTGAGATTTATTTTGATGCATTAGTGTTTCGCTGTTTTAGTTATAGCCATTAATAGTGCGTTGGGAGAGGACATTCGAGTATTTCTCTTTTCGAGAGTGTATATTTGTTATTTTCTCGATTATGTCTGTGCCACGCATGTAGTGTGAGGGTAAAATAATATACGCCGTGTCAACAGGAAACTCGCGTGGTCTGAAATGTTCGAGTAGTCTTAGCCTAGCGCGTAACCGCAGAATATCTAGCGGCTCCCAACCCGGCATGGGTATAATGAAGATATCATTTATAAGTACGGAGATGTGGAAAGAAGTTGCGTAAAAAGGTAGGTGCCTGCGGTTTCAAAAGATTATCAGGCCTGATTTCATCTTCGTCTAAATTTATCCCAATCGGTAGATCACCTCGAATAAAAATTGTGTCGTTTATTAACTTTCGTGGCGTTCTAAGCGTGTATATGCCCCTGTCATTTCCAGACGTCGCGGAATGGAAATGAGATTCCGTGACGTCAATCTCGCCACTATAAATAAAGATAAAGGGAAGATAATGACGGCGCGCGCAGGGATTACGTATCGTCGCCGTGTGACGTCATTTCGTTTATCCGGCGCCCCATCCACGAGATGGGATGGTGGGGGTGGGAAGGTTAAGGCTCTGCCCCTCAATCGATTATCCGTTCCCCCTTGCTATACTTGTGTGTGCTGAAATATTCGCGAACACAGCGCGTTTCGGGTGGAGTGCATCAGGTGAGATAAGCCCCGTTGTTGTACAATGTATCCCTTTTGATTTGATGCCGCTTCACTTTAGCCTCCGTGTTAACTGCTGGTGGCATTGATAAGCGCGATAGTGGAGGTTAAGCATCCTTTCGAGCTAAGCGGCTGGAGAATAACTTCATATTCATTCTGGGGTATGCTATCTTTACATCTAACCTGTGGACCATAGTTAAGTTTTCGTGACGCTAGGTCTGCTATGGCTGGACGGTTTTAACTTCCCTGCAATTAGGAGTGGCACTGCTTGGTGCTATCATACTCTGTCCGCAAATTTTGATTTATACGAAATGTATCGTAGGCTGTGGAGTCGAATATTTGATTTTTGAGATTCTGAAATCTACTTTATTTTGTGAAAATGTACTTTTTTAATCTCTGTGTATCCCTATCAATGCGATTTATTTTGTTTGGGAAGTTTCCTTTGCAAGAACAATCTGCAAAATTTTGTTCGGTTCTCTGTCGACTTGTGCAATCTTAAAAATGGTCTGAGGATCGGTGAGAATCCTCTAAAGAAATATGAACTCTATCTATAATAATTATCTTAAAGGAATATCTTGTAGATTATGATGGCAGCAGAGACAGGCACCTTGATAGATATACATTCTCAATGAACGCGGGGATTAATCCATTGGTACATGGTTTAAACTTTTTAGCTTTCACCATATATCGGAGGTCTAATTTTGACTAAGTTATTCGGACTATGCTCTCTATATTATCCACTTGAAAAACGTATCATGTTTATCATCTACCATGCATTAGATCAAAATTACTTCAAAAACTCTGGTGATCATTATTCCTTTGTTGTATTCTAGGATGTGGTAGTTATTTCCCTTACCCTTAATAATAGTTAATCGGGGAGTAAAGAGCTGTCCTCGACCCTTGTTCTTCGAATCTAATGAAAGAGGCCTCTCCTACCTTGTAATAATTATCATCTATCGATTGGGTCATGCAGACTACAGCTGACTCATTATAATAGACGAAATTTACAGCATATTCCATGTATCGTGAATATAGCACATTATTTATAACTTATCTCTTCGTGGCTTAGTCTTGAGAGTGATGCGCTGTCGGACGGAATAATATAAGAATTTCTTTTCTTCTTACCATTCTGTGCTACATCATAAAAAGATAATCGTATACATTGTACAATCCAAAAAAATATCACGTTTCATTCCTTCATTTTCCAGTTCCTGTTTCCTATTCTTTTCCTTTATTATATCTTCTGCCCCAACACCGCATGCCAAATTTTGGTACAAATGTAAATGATAGTCTATAGGTTCTCTCAAATGTATGAAATGATTTCACTGCATGATATGCAGTGGGTCAATACGTTATCAAGTGGGATATCCTTTTAACGATTTGAGTTCGATATTTCGTTATCTCCGGAAGCATTGGTTTTCTTCAATAATTTATTGGTAAAGTGTGGGCTTCTTAATCATGCGCGCATAAATATTGATGAATGTCATTTTACCCTTGAAGTTACATTAAATACCCCCTAGGACATTTGGAAATGTGGAGAAATGAAAAGGGCTTTCATCCACTGAACGACCTCCATGAATTGGAGCAGACTTTCGTCTCCCATGTTGAGGATCGCTCTTCTCAGTGTTCGTCCTCTGCGATATTTACAGGGTCGGATAGCATTTCGCTCGTTAAAGACCCTGTCTATCAAGTAGAAGGAGAGACGGGGTGAAGGAGAATGGGTGTTTGCGATGGCGCGATAAGAGGAGGATGCTGGAACAAGCCGCTCCATTCATGGGTGGCCGGCCGGCAGAATACGCTCACGGAGTCCGATAATCTCCGAACACGGTCCGCCTTTCAGTACACGACCCTACTCATGTTGGTCACTTCCCATTGAACCTCGAGGGCCTTCATTCGAACGCCTTCTGCATTCCCGTGTATTGACTTGAGCTTCGAATTGGGACGATTTGTGCCTGTCGTAATCCCACTCTGGTCATGCTCTTACACTCATTACATGCATCTGTTTAAGGCGTGCTGGACCGAACACTGTCATCACGAGAGTTTGTTTCGGCGGCTTAATTTTTTCATTCGTTAACCGTGTCTCTTGGTATTTCATGGGGGAATTTTCCATCTATTCCCCATTAGAATATGTTATAAATGTACTGTTGTTTTAAGATTATTCGGGTTGCGGTAGATAGAGAAAGATCGCTGGTCAGCCGAAACGTCTAGACCTCTCCCACTAGAAGTAATGTCGCTTTGAGGGGAGTGACCATTAAAATGGCAACTCAAAAAGGACTGATGAAAAATACTGTGATATCATCGGCAAAAAAATATTTACTTTCAACTTACATCACACGTCACTATCTTTCGTCTCCCGCTGAATCAAATTGATTCCTATCACCATAAAATCGTGATGCTATCCCCGGTTACGTCTTTGACATTGATTTCCATCGCCATAAATAGTATTATAAGCCAAAAATATACCTAAATTGAGGTAAAACATTCGCACATCTACCTAATTTTCGAAGGCAATGTAAATTGAAACCAGATAATACGGGGCCCTGGTTATCAGAAATTCCCCCAACCCTCAAAGTAGCTTGGGACTCGTGTATTGGTTCTACCATGGTTAAGGGGATAGGCTTAATGTGGTGCCTTTAGCTTCCTGGATTTACGGATCGAGTTGTAAATCCAGCAGTGGTGGATATTTTCTGTCGAATCTCGATTCTTATTTCGTGCTCTGTGGAGAGCAGTTCATGTGCAGTACGTGGTCCGTCCGATTTGCGTTTAACTGTGGTACTTCTGACGCCTATCGTTGAAAATATGCTATGCCAACCCCGGGAAATAGTAATCCCTGCCTTCTTCGAGCAATCCTACCATTATAAACCTAACCACATATCCCTAACGGCGCAAATAACCTCAGCAGTTGTAATCAGCCAACCAACCAAGGAAATATTTTCATCGAGGATGATCATGACACCACCTCCGCCTCTCACGCGGGCAAAAAAGATATATTCTATTATTTGTTGTCAAGAAAACTAAATAGGATAAAAAGGCTATATTTTACCCGGACTGTCTTGTTTATGCTGTCTCGTTTGTAACGATACTACGCCCTAAATAATATCCGGTCCTTAGGGGAGCGATTCGTGAAGCCGGCCTCTTCACAATGTGTCAGGGATGAGACGGTATTCCCCGGCCTCGGGTGTCCCCCGTCCGAAATCCGCCAGTCTGATTCCCGCGGTGGCGCTAGTGGGGATCACCTCCCAGTGCGCATGCACCGAGGAGACTGAGAAGAGGACGAGAGACCGAGGGAGGGAAGGAACTATATAAATACCGTCGTCAGTGGTGACCCCCTATTATTCCCATCCCTTCTCCCGCACACCCGTGTTGTTTTCCTACTCTCTTTGCCTCCTCTCCAGCTCAGCCTCCCTTCCCCTCTTCGCAAGGACGCGCTCCTCACCGAGCCAAAGCCTCGCAAACACCTCGACACAATTCATGCCCCTCCTCCACTATCCCATCCTCCGCCGATTTTTAACCCTCTTCCCTCGGTTTCAAGATAAAAGCGGTTTCAAAATATGTAGAGGTTCGCTATCACGCTTTCTAGAGTTCCCAAACGCCAAACACATTTTGAGTTAGGCTCCGGCTCACAGCTAATGACGGGCGAGATTCAGAGCTGTAAAATTTAATTGGCGTTTCTGAGGAGGTACATAAGAATGTGATAAATTCCCCATGAAAAAATCATTCGCTTGCGCTGGGACTCAAGTCCAGGTGGATGATTTTTCATTGTGCATTTCGCACGTTTGTCTCTCCTTTAGGACCCTCATCGCTCATAAAAAGGAGAGGAGTAGGTTGTTTCTACATCCGCGTTATTGACAAAGATTGAAACCAACGCTCATTTGAAACCGTTAAATAAAGAGATTACCTTAGTTGCTAACTTACCTCGTTAAACGGCACAGCCCAACCGTTACTTTCTTTCCTTACCAATTTTTTCAGCATGAGACAAGTGCTTCCGGTTTAGCTTGCTGCGATAATTTAGTGGCCTTCTCTCCAAGAGAGAAATTTGGTGGAGAAATATATAACCTTCAGGTCCGGGGTGAATGGAGTTGGGAGTGTACTCCATTGGTACTAAAATCATTGTAAGGGAGACGGACACTCATTGAAGTCTGAGATCGCTTGTGGTTTTGAAATGGGAAATTTCGATGTTTTTTGGTGATTTTGAGGTCTACCAGATCAGGAAATGCCGCAATAAATTTCAATTCTTGTAATCCGAAAAATGTTGTGAAGTTTCCAAGGATTAAAAAACATTTTCTTTGTAGTCATCGTTTCTAAGCTAAAGGTCGTGTAAATAAGAGGTCCGTGGATTGAGATTTGTATAGTGACCGAAACGGACCGAGCTTAAGGCGCATAACATCCTTTTTACATTCATATTACTCCAATTCTTTTTGTGTCACATGCACAGTGTGATTTTTGCATAAGTTTTATGTAGCTTAATAATGATATAATTTTGAAAGAACAATATATCCGTCAGTTCCTCGACCAAAAACGGCCATTTCTTGGGTGATTGCCCGTGGAACCAATGTATGGAATCACTCTTGTTTGAGCACTGTTTATCTCGAGGAAAACTCTTGAGTCACCGAAATATTTTTATTTTTTGTAAACTTCTCTCTCAGTAAATGGCAAATGTTCCGTGTAGTAATTGGGCCACAGTAATTCTTTCCTTTAACTAAAACATAAGTGATTTTCGGGAGGAGGTTTACGATGCCGCTGACGGTATTTTAAAGTGGAAATTGTGTTGTAAATCTTGCTTTCCTTTTTTGTTATTATTTCATTGAGATTTTCTTCCGTATGCATATTTTGCTTCCTTATCATACTCCATGTTTATATGACCCTATTCCCGTTCACGAACGAGTTTTCAACGTGTGATAAGAGTAACCATGAAGAGTCGTAAATATAGCAGCTGCTATCACGCATGGTTGACCGTCGATGTAAGCGGCGCGTGGGTTTCATCGGGTTGTGCACGCGTGAACTTCATGACTTATTACGCCGATTGAGGCTTCGAGTAATGACAAACAGAACCAAATGGCGACCTTGCACAAGGCTGTTGCGTAACGTGCTAGGCCATGGACAATATTTCATGCGGTTGCCCGATTCATTCCCTTCCCTCCGTAGAGGTCACGGGTCACCCAATTTCACAGCGGTCTCAACCAATCGTTCGCAGCCGGTGATGAACGGACGCCATGACCGGAAGTTCAAACATCCGTGAATTGATCGCGTTCGAAATGGATTTATGCATTTTAAGTCGAAGCCTTTGGCAAAGGAGTTTGAGAGCCGAGGTCAGAGGGCGATTAATTAATAATGATCGTACATGAATGGATCCAGTGCTTTAAGTGGCATGAAAACTGACTTATTGTATGGAGATAGCCCGGTTTCCTCAATATAAATCGCCACATTTGTATTTTCTATGATAAAAATTGGTTTTGATATTGAGTCACCGTCGCCGATTTCGACAGCCATGAACAAGTGTGCGCAGTTGGTATGAGCGTTTGAAGTGGAACGATCCAGTTTGGTGCTTACCCAGTGCTGAGGACAAATGTAAACATTTTTTTATGGCTTGTTTTCTGTAAAGTATCTGCTGATACTGTTAATCCTTGACAATCGAACGGTGTTACACGCACGTTTGGATATTGATTACGTGTGGAAATCGATGGTAGAATTATTCATGTGTAAGAGGTTTTGACTGTCACTATTTGTGCAGGAATGATGAGCTCTCTGCATAGTTAGCTAAGGAAAATATCAGTCCATTTTTCCATTCGTTGTCCGATCTGCTATTTTGATTGGTGAAAGCGAATAATTAGGGCTGCCAGCCGAGTTATAAATTTGCTGTGTAATTTACATTGACTATAAATTTCATGTCGTCGCGTACAACAGCGCCTTAAACATCCAGGGAATTTACTTGCATGCTAGTTTTGCTCTTTTGAGGACAGTAAATTTTCAATTTTACCCGTTATATGCACTTACTTTTAGATACCCAGTTGACTCACACTATTAAAACTTACTCCCTCATTTGTTTCCTAGATGATCTGCGTCAAATCAGGAATATTACCCAATTGTATTCAGTGTTATCCATCAATAACGCCTTAATTTTTTACCTTTTTAACTCGACTACTTAACGTCTCGTTTTATACAAGTTGTACTTTGTCATATTTGGACTATTCGGAATGCTTCTAATCTTCATTGTAGTGTTTCCCAAACCGATTTAATGATATTTTCGTACGTTCCTCCGTTCTCACGTATGTATAACATGCTGTAATTTTTATGAATATTAGCCTTGGAACTAACGTTTTATACCAGCTATTTTTAGGCAGTTATAAATTCTTCATCCGTGTTACTTTTTTAAGACTGTAAGATTGGGGTGAAAACATATTAGTACTAAGCCATTTGCATTTCTATGGGTTTAAATAATAGAGCAGCAATACATCTAGTAGTAGTCCGTACAGAAGAACAATTTTTTGGAGACATATTAGTCCTTGATCTTATATTGAACTTTAAGATCTACATTAATTAAGTATGGGAAATTACTTTAGATGCACGATCAAATTAGCGTTACTGATATTCTTCTCAAACTATGTGTAGTATTACTGTTGTAACTATTTTCCTCTCTTATCTTGGTATGATTACCTCCGGTTACTTAGGTTGGGATGTTAGACACTCTAAGGGCACATCGTCCCCGAAATTATTTTTACATAGTTATAATTTTTTTCCCAAACGGTTTTGCGTTTACATTCGACGAAGGTGAATGTTTTGTAATATTCTCCTTTCTCAAAATACGCTCTCCTATTTCTTTCTGAGAGGCAGGGAAGGAGGTCGAGCCTAATATTTTCGGTATCTGCTTGGAGAGCCTGGTTGTTTTTGCGACTCCTCGTTGGCGAAGGGTTCTAAATGGCAAAGAGAAGAAAGAAATGGAAAGCTCTTCAGAATAGATGCCTCTCTATTTTGTCCACTTCGACTTTTATTCAGCTTTTGACGCATGTTCCCTTAAACATGAAATTTCTAGAGCTATTATTTTTTACGATTTCCACGAATAATATATGACTATTCTATCGATTACATGTAGCCAGTAATGAGGTGATTTGATAAGTTAGGTTTTTAGCGATACTGGAGAATATCTTAAATCCTTTCGAATGATCCAGTCTAATGATGAGTGAGGCTATCGTAATTGTTGTGGAAATTTCAAATGGTTGTTGTTCTTTCGTGTACTTACAACCAGGGCAAGGAAAATTTACTAGGAGTACGATTTTTACGGTTAAATGAAGTAGATCTATTGGTAGAAATAGATATGACGCATTAATTAAATGGTGGGAGAAGATCCTTGCTATGCCAGAGATGAAGCTATAATTTTTTCATTTTTTTCAGGTCTAATTCACCTTTTCCAAAAGTTTGTCATCTTTCATCAATCAGTTTTTGCATTCACCAATTTACAGTCCTTTAAAAGGTTGGCGTTTGAGGAGTTATCTTGAGGCATGAAAGATGGGTTTCGGAGTCTTAGTAGACGAGCCTAAAACTCGTGGTAGGTATACATAACAGGAAAGTCTTCCAACTCATATAATTGAAGATTCACTGCGATAACGCCGATACTTACAAAATCTCCCTTAAAATGTACGTCACTTCCACATGTTACTGACCATTCCTATCTTTGCGTCACACTGGAATTCCACTCTTTTCTGTATATGGCAATTCAAAGTTTTGCTGAACAAAAATCTATAGGGAGTCGCGAAGAAACATTCATTTTTACAATTTTTTAAGTTCACGACAATTAGGTGTACTTGAAAAAAAACATAATAATTTGAAATGAAAAATCTAGTGTCTCCTCATCCTCTGGCAATGATGTAAGATTTAAGGGCAAGGCATAGAAGTGTTGTCTACAAACTGCAGGACTTCTAGGGAGTCCATTGTCGTGAAGACTAAATTTCATTTAAATGAATTAACTTCGGGTCAGAAATAAGTCAGTAGGATAATCGGCGAAATATCGTCCTTGTCATCATGGAATGACTCGGCGGAAACCCAAGATCCATCCCGAAAACCTCTTGGAGGTCTTAATCGCTACCTCACTGTATGCTGTGCTTTTTTATATCATAATTGTAATTGAATTACTCTCTAGTGGCTCATAAGTAGAGCAATGGGAGTATTGTGTCGCTTGCTGTTCTTCATAAAAACCAGCGTTTGTTCGTCGCTTCTATCGTCTTCGCCTGGGCAAAATACGCTTTTTGCGTCTTCTGTTACTAGATACTGAGGGTTGGCGAGTCTGGAACCATCTAGAAGAAAGTTCCGATGGCATTCAGTTACGCCTTTTGCCTGCTTCCGTGGTCGTTTTACATTTTATTTCCTGACAAGACTTAATGTTGCCAGTCCCGCCTTATTCTAGACGATTAGTATAGTATCAGAAAACTGAACGTATTCTCTGCAGATCATGAAATAGTTTTTCGAAACATAAATATATAATTTAGTTGCCTGATGTCACTTTGAAAAGACTTTACATTGCATGTTTACTTGAAATTTTTTATACCTACTGTATTTTGTACAATAGTATATTAGGTTATGATATGGTATGTGGCAGTGATAGTTTCATTTTAGTTTAAATGTATCGGTTTTCTTAATGAACCTTATGAAGTAAGTTTGTAGAGCGAATACAGCTACCTTTTTGTACAATAACTTGTTGATGAGGTTTTAATGAACCATATTATTTTAGTTTAAGTTATCTTACCCATAATCCTATAACCATAACTTAAGGAATTGAATTAGACGGTCGAAGGCACAGACGCCGTACTTAAAAAATTAATCGTAAATCTTAAAGCAGTCATGGAGTAAATGCTAAAACATAGCTCATTTTATATTGAATAAGTCTAGAGCAGGGATTCTAAACGAAGGCAAAATCAGGGTAAGTGTGAATTGAAACGCTCCGTAGTCACGACGGAAGTGAATGAAAAAATTCACAAGTACGGTTTTACAATGCACAAAGTCCTAAAAACGATTTCGTCAACTATTTGGATGTTGAAGGAGGTCTGCGATAGAGTGTCCTCGGTGTTTATGCGTCCTCCCCTCCCTTTTCGATTCTGCGAAATGGGCCCTCGCTGGAAATGTTGCAGTCACAAAGCTCACGTCCCCAAAACCGAGGGATCTGTATGGCGACTGAATCGGCGAAGATGAAACGATTCGCGACGCCAGATGGGGACGCTCGCTCGCACACACAGAGTATAGTTTAGCACGGCTCCGAGCGCACAGTTGCGCATGCGACTCTGGCTTTGGTCGTGCGGATTTCAGCGCGCTCAAATGAGCGGTGTGGAGCGGAGGCCGTCCTATTCCCATTCCCGCCACATCCTCCCTCTCTCCTCTCTTGACTATTTTCACGTCCCTGACCGATATATTCCGTCAGCAGGCGAGCAATCCGACTGCCTCTTGGGCGCGGGCCGCCCCGCCTCCTGCACCTCTCCGGGCTGTGGCGGCGCGGAAGGAGAGGACACTGCTGCTCCTCCACATACTCGGAGGAGGAAGGAAGATGATGCTCATTCGGTGGGAGGGGGGAAGGAAGGAAGGAAGGAAGGGAGGGATGAGAGGAGAGTTGTAAAGTGGAGCGGTGTGGGGGCCGCTGCGGATCGAAAGCATTGCGGTCTGTCGTATTTCCTCTCTCTCCCTCTTTCTTCTTCCTTCCGAGGATGGGACGTCTTTATTAAGGGAAGGGAGAGACTACTGGCGATGGGAGCCAATTTTCCGTCCGTGCTAGGGGCGGAATCACTTTTAAAAAGCATTCCCCGGATTAATAATATAGTATTATAATTATCGTCTCGTGAGAACTACCGGCTTCATCTCTCGTGATTAATGAGCTATTTACGTTATGCCGAATCTGTCAACTACAGCGTTATTGTGCTTGTGTTTGAACCTCATTCGAGAAGTAACTTTGCGGATTGCTGACTGAATGCATGAATTTCAGGCAAGAGAAAAACTTTAAAATTTTCTTCCGTGATGCCGCATTTTTTAGCGTCTATGGCGTGAGGTTGGAGGCAAACACGGATGACTTGATAGCATTTAAAAAATTCACTCTTTGGTTAGTTCATTTACACGAAGTTGAACTATTTCCATTGGGTTATGCCTAGTACCATTAATTAACGTTAATAGGGAAAGCATTATTATATGAGGAACTATTGATAAAAATATTCAATTTTACATTCTTAATCCCTGTTTCTTTATTTATTATGAATAATAGACACACTCACTCCTTGGCGCTACAGCCCTTGTAGGGCCTTGGCCTCTCTGACAATGTTAGCCCAGACGTCACGATATCCTGCATGAGTTCTCCATCTTCTTATTCTCATCTTTCTTAGATCTTCTTCTACATCATCCAACCATCTTTTCCGAGGTCTTCCTCTCAATCTTCTGCCACTAGGATGTCCAAGGTATATCTTTTTCACCATCCTATCCTCAGGCATTCTCTCAACATGCCCTAACCACCTTATCCTGTTACTCTTAATTTCTGCCACTTTGTTAGGATGCTTGTAGAGTTCCTCCAGTTCTCTATTCCTCCGTATTTATGAATAATAGGCAATAAGTTAAAATGTAGCTTTTTTCACCTTTCCACTCCTCAATCCTCTCTCCTGTCTTCCTTCCGTCCTGAACCTTCTTCTGTCCAGAAGAGGATGACGTCGTCGTTGAGGTCAGCAGGAAAGAGTGAAACTTCTAATATCGGCGTTGCGGGGCAATTCTCCGAAAAAAATGACAAAGAATCGAATCAATTTGGGATGCAATAATCGGATTGAAAATGGTAGAATCTTTATAATCATCTCGAGTAAATCGAAATAACTACAGGTTTCGTGTTTATGAGTAGTGATCTGTTTAATTCTAAACCGTAACTACATTTTCATTGCATGTACTTATATTTGAACTTACAGAACTATAACATTTAAACTATAAGTGTGTGTTAAACCTCGGTTTGATAATTTCTGGGAGGTTTTTTTAGCGTGCTTGTTAGCGAAGAGGGATGAATATAAATAATTTGAACTATTCCCAGTTATCTGCGCTAACTGATACTTTTAATATAGAGATACGTATTTTTATTCTGAAAATAAACAATAAAACATGTCGTTATTTACTGATCTCTATTAAGCAATCGATATGAAAGAGTTAATAAAAAGTTACGCTGTAAAACATAAGTTTAATTGTGAGATTGTTAGCAGTTTCTTCATACCAATGTAAAGAAATCTTATACATTTTTGCTCTATGGAGAGGAAGTCGCGGAAATGATCAAGATTAGCTGTACTTTTGGGAGTAAGAGTATCTGTAGCACATTACGGGTTCTACTAGCTTCGTTACAGCATATTAAGAGGAGCTTCGTGGCGTCTTTGTATGACTTACACATTCGGGATAGATGTTATAATAATTGGAGGAAATATCGTACTTACAATTTTATATATTTTTCTCAGGGAAATTTTTGAGTCATGCAAGGGAGAAAATTGAGACGAGTAATATTTTAGGTGAACGTACTTTGCATTTTAAGCATGGAAGCTTGAACTACATTCACTTTCTTGCTACGTTTTTCATATTGTTTGAGTCGGTTATTATCATTCGATACGCATAAATTTTATTCATCAAAGGAGATAAACTCAAGGTGAGAAAGATTGAAAATAAAGATTGGACCAAAGTTCTTGGAGGGGTTCTTGTGGACGATTGACTAGTTGATTTAAGGAGTTTAGGGAAAAAGGGGGACGTCTGGGAACCGCCGATAGACCCATCTCCCCTCTCCATCTTCTTTGCTCGTATATCTTACGGCTCCTGCGTTCTTTCGTCCCCGAAGGGACTTAGAGAAGCTGCGAACATTAAATATCTCTTTGCCCGAGGTCGTTTCTATTTTTTTACTTGGTATCTCTCGACATTCAAAATGTTGATGGGAGAGGTATGTCGGAGCGGACTCGCAAGATTTATTCCCATCCCGAGAGTAAATTGGATTTTACAGTCTCTCGAGTGAGAATGCTCCCCGTGCACCGCTTCGAGGCAAGAACTTCGCGCCTTTGCGGGCGATTCACACTGAGTCGCGGCGGAGTTGGTGATACTTTCCCGTTGGTTCTAAAGTTCTGCTCAAGGTTCATGTCAGTGATATCTCACTGTATGTGATAAGGGTTACATAATGAGAAAAGCCTTGTACATCTGTAAAAATAGTCATATTTTCAGAAATGTATTTTCGTTTAAATTAAATTGTCATGCGGACATGCATATTGTGTATACAGTATTGCAATTTAAGGGAATTAAATGTTTCTAAATCCGTAGTGCATCCTAGTAATTCCTAACGTTTTACATTGGACTGTAATGCTAATGAAAGAGAGAATACTATGTAACAATCGGTGGTAATTTTTAGCACGTAAAATATTTTCTTTTATTTATTCACTGTAAATAATGTATAACACATGGAAGAATTATCAAGGGTAAAAAAACAGCAAGCTTTCGTACTACAGATGTCTTTCCTGCTGGGTGGCGTTGGTGCTCTGGGGAGCATTGTAACTAATTCAGCCTCTTGATCCTTTTTCATTTTAATGCTTACGGAGGCTAGATTATATAATTTTAAATAGTAATTGTTAGGCTCCTGAAACCAAATATCAGCAAATGAAAATAATTGCGGGAAGTTGTTGGGAGTGAAACTGCGTAGAATTGCTTCAAGAGATAAAACCCGCCTGGACCGGAAAAGAACCTAGGATCTTTGGGCTTGCAGGGTCATCGCGTAGACCATTACGCTACCGCTGGCGGATTGATGGTCTGAGATGGTCCGGCAAGCCTAGTTCGATTCCCGGTCCAGACGGATTTTTTCCTAAGGCAATTCTACGTATTTTCATAGCCGTTCTCGGCAGAGGTGAAATATCTTCGAGTGAAGCTGTGTTAATAGGGATATGATGAATGTTAGAGGGAGAAATTAGATTAGGCAATGGTTAGCGGTTTAGAAACTTGACCGGGCAATGGATTATGTATTTGAATTTTTATTGCTAAATAATATTAAAAAAGATTCGCAGCAACGCTATTATCATTCTACTATCCTCGGAAATTGAGTCCCTGGCCGTGTTCTTGGAAGCTTTTCGGAAGCCAGTGTATAAGGATGTTAGAAACACTTGTGAAGAGTAATGTATGGATCGATGCGTCATGTATATTGGGGAAAAGATGAAAATAGAGCAGAAATATTCGAAGTTTGAGAGTGGAGAAGAATAGAGAATCTGATGGATAGACAAAGTATGGTAAAGAGGATGGTTGTTGAAGAACGGTAGTAAATCAGGAGGTGATTAAGTAATGGGTTCAAGCAGGTAGTATGGGGCAATGGGATGCTGAAGTCAATAGGTTGAGCGGATACTGGGTAAGCGGAAGAAGGGAGATCGAGATAAGGGTTTGGGAGGATAGGGATGGGGAGATGTGGGTAGTATGATTAACCAATGAAGGGATTAGTAATAAAAAGTTGGTGCCTGGGGTTGTAGGATATCAGGTATTAGAAGTTTCGAGATAAATACCTCAATCATAGAACTGTAGCTTTACTCTTAAAATATCCGATAACTCACCATACGTACGTGATGTACGATTATTTCTTGATGTTGTTTATTTATTTCTCTCTTAATTTGGATACAGTTTCAGGGTCTTAAACTTTTCCTCAATATGGTTGTACGTTATTTTTTATGTTTTAGCGTTTTTATATCTTTTACAATTCCTTCACAATTCAGGTCTTGAGCTTACTTAATAAAGTGTGATAAATCTACTAAGGTTTTAGCACTCATTAGGTTGTGGTGGGCAGAATACTGGCTTCTCACAAATCGTTAGATATTACGAACTCATCCCACTCCATACTTGAGTGTCCATTTATGACATTTTATGTGCAATGCATAATACGTGGCCGTTAATTATGCATTATGCCGGAATTGGGTAGCCTAAATTTATCAGTATCTCAATTATAAAAGTGATATGGATAACATTTATTTACGCAAGGCGAATGGCCGTTAGAGATTCCAAGAATAAACTAAAAAAACATAATTACCAAACTGTCATTAGTGTTTAGGTCCGGATATTCTGTTACCGCAGCGTCATTTTCTCATTTAGTTGGATTATGCCATCATAGCTACGTAAATGTGTAGATGAACGGAAACTTTGAATGCGGAGTTATTTCCAAGTTTCCATAATAAGATTCATGCTGAAATTGTATGGAAATTTGAAATTCCCTTCTGGGGTAGTTCTTGTGATGCTTCCATTTTCTGGCAAAAGTCTGCGTGCATCAAGAGGAGGAGTTTAAAGCGGAACCATCTTTATCTTTTGCTTGAATTTCAAAGGATATCTCGCATTACCTCTTGAATCTCATCCACTAAAAGTGTGTCACGAAATTCTTGGCTTTAGTCTCTGGATTAGTTTTCTAAAAATGGCCGCAATTAATTTTCCTTAGAAATATGAAGGGAAATTGTATTTTTAAACTTTTAGCTGGTATTTTGAGTACTATTTAAACAACTTTCAACGTTTTAAGTGTCACTAAGTAGACATTAATTTCCACGGGTTTAAATACTTAGGCAACTTTCGTCGCTTAAATTTCATTTGAGTACAGGATACTTGAAAAATTATCGTGTAAAAATGGTGAAGGTTGCGCGTGAATGCGCTGTATTCGATTTTCGGAACTGAAACATGATAAAGACGATAAACTTGCTATCTCCAATTCTTGAATCCAACCACCGGTCTGTAGCGTGTCCAGCATTTCAAGAAACTACTGGTTGCGGAGATGAAATCTAAAATAATGTGTTTCGAATAATTGTTTTGGACGTGTGCCGTTGTGTTCGTGGACGGAAGGAGCCTCCCTCAAATGGATTATAGAGTTCATAGGTAGGAAGTTGTTGATTAATGCATAAAAGGATCTGTTCTAGCGCAAATTTGCAAAATGAAACTGTGCTATTCAAACCAAAAGATGTAAACGAAAACTATACTTTTGCGCTTGCTCCGGTTTTAAGTCGCACCTGAGAGTTGAATCGTATGAAAGGGCTCATCCACACTTTTACTATTCAATTTTGGAGTTGCAAATTTCAGTTTGGTTTTCAGTGCTGAAAGGAGCGTCGTATAAAACGATCATTACTTTATATACTATAGTGTGGAGTGCTACAAGTGTTCTCTACCTTTGTTATTAATTGCTAATTTCAGTTTGGTTTTCAGTGCTGAAAGGAGCGTCGTATAAAACGATCATTACTGAATGTACAATAGTGTGGAGTGCTACAAGTGTTCTCTACCTTTGTTATTAAATCATATTGTTAAATAGGTCATATTGAGAAAAAGAATCACGAGTTGCTCTTGGGTGTCATGCCGGGTCACCTTGGAAATAAGTGATTTTTATGTGGTTGTCCTCGTCATAATTTTCTGCGTAAAAACTAGGATGGCAGCTTCAACCTGTCATCAGCCCGTCCTGATATCTCTTCCTAGGGTAAACATGAGAATCATCAGCAAAGATGGTTGTTAACTCTTACTCATAAAGCCAGAGAGCCAAATGTTTATGTTTGTACGATTCATTTTCTCTTGCAAAATAGTTTCGCTTTCCATACTTGTAAAACGTTGCAGTATTGACGTTTTAATGATAGTTATAAGTACCAGTTAAACCTTTACTTCACCTATTTTTTTCAATATCTTCTTGTAGGGTTTAAGTAGCATCAGGTAGGTTTTCTTTGTCGTTGGTTTAGTTTTCACCGTGGCCAGTATTTTACTATGACTTGAATTATTAATGCAAGACAAAACCACATGGACTGATTCCATCGCTTGTTAGAAGAGCTTAAAAAAATAACTCTGTTAATGTATACCTTGTTTGTAAAATGTTGCGTACATTTTTTAATAGTTTTTAACGTACGGTCTAAGATAGGATAGGGGTTATTTAGCGAGCTTAATATTCCAAATTAAAAAAATTATTTGAATATAAGTCGATGAGTAAGTATGTTCATGCCCTTTTGTTTCAATTTCTAACCTTCTCAAGTCTTGCATGCGTGAAGTAATAGGAGCTATTTCCTGGAATTGGTTCTGTCTTGCATCCTAATTTCACGAAATAGTAAGGTTTTTGTTTTAATTCTCTGCGTGACATGTTGTGATCGTTAAGGATATACAAAATTTTTGATGAACCAGGCTAGTAGACTAAAATTCGTTTCGAGCTTTTTTTGAAAACTTTAAGCACATTCATAAGCATTTCAATGCCATATTGTCCTTAGTAATTATAATTTTATCCTTCGCAGTCCTGGGGAATTTATAACTAATGAATAATAAGAGGCATAAATCTTCAGAATATACAATGAAGGCTCTTACAATGACCTCTCAATTAGGGCTTTTTTGTTAAATAAGAATGACTTATGGGACATGAATATTTATTTTATTGACAGATTTTTTATGTGATTGATTTTATGGGAAAATACCTCCGGATCACTTTTCAGAAAGGTTACCGTTCAAGATCCTGCAACATTTGAAATATCATTGTTTTATCATAGTGGCGTACCATTTCATTAACTTCATTCTGACTAAATGCAGATTTGAGGAAACTTGGAGTTTTGATGACGATTTTACTTTTTATTTAAAATGAGCTTTTTTTACTTAGTTAATTGCAATTCCTCTCCAAGCTTTACAGCCTCGTTTGCTTTTCATGGAAAATTATATTTGCTAGCGGGAGCATGTTAGTTTTCAGTTGGTAACTGCATTTCATTTATCCTATATAAATATTAATTAATTCGCGCATGGGCGGAAATTGCATACCTCTTGCGTCCAGTGGTCTTTTTTATTATTATTACCAATATATGCATTATTCTTGTTGACCTTATTTCATTCTGCATGTATTTCACAAGCGAGAGCATGTTAGCATATTAATGTTGCTCAAAGTCCGTATTTGGTTGATTGATTTGTGTCGTCCAATTTGTGCTCGGGAGAAATGGCAAGCGTGGGAGCAATACATTCCCCGCCTATGCGTCTTCGTGTATTCCCGGGAGGGCCGCGCTCATTTCGCCCGCGTCCGAGTGCCCGCCCGCCCGAACGGAATATTATTCCCTCCCTCCCCCCCCACTCCCTCCATCTATCGCGAAAAATGTAATAAACCGGCCAAGATATGCGGACGCGTCAGAGCTGAGGTCTCGAAACGTTGGCGAATATAAAACTTTCCGATCGAACATGTATTTTTAAAATTCGTCCCAGGAGAATGTGGCTCGTTGCCAAACGAATCGTCGGCATCACTTGTTGTGCGAGATTCCATCTTCCGGAGGTTTTTCTGTGTTGGTGGCGGTCGGCTGGTCGGTCGGTTTGTTAGTTGAGGGGCGAGATGGGGAGGTAGGAGGGAGGTAGGGTGACTGTTCCCGACCACGATACCGATGGGCGTGTTAAGGAGGTTCCCTCGTGCGACTTAACGAGTCGAACGAAAGAGAAATCCTACATCCTAAATCCTATTTATAAAAAATACAGCGTTCACCGATGGCATGCCTTTGCTACTGGGAATCAAAAGTGAAATACTAAGGCCCGATTTTATAGCTTCAATTGAAATATTTTATCGTTATGAAAACCGAAGTTAATAAATTCTTCCATCGATAACGCTCACGTCAATAGCCGATGGTATGATGTAATATACAAAATCTAAACTCTTAAGTTAACATCCAGGTAACGAAACGCTACGTCATTTTGTTAACGTTAACCACCCTTTATAAAACGGAGCCTTAGTATGCAGATAAGTTGACAAATATACATTTGATAAATACGTTTCCAGCCCAGTGAGCCGGGCGGAGTGCCTTTTTTGATGGAACTAACGAATTTAGGCTTCAATAATTTATGTAATAATTTTCTCATCATTATCATCAGAAGTCATCATCAGTCCGAATTCCGTCGATCCCCTTCCAGCTAACCACTTCAATCCGTCATAGGTCTCCATGTTAATCTCCTTCATCACTTGCCTGATGTCATCTATCCTTGGTCTTCCTCGGTTATCCTACCCATTCATTTTTATTTTCTTATTGTACATTAATTTTCTGAAGAGTTGAAGTATGTGGTGGATTATTGCCTTCATTTAATTTCCTGGAAGTTAGCATCTTATTCACGATTTTTGCATACATGGCATTTTTGTATTACAAAAATTACTGTTATTCTTATTCTTAACCCATAGATTCTCAGTTCATGTGTAATTTCAAGTTTGAAATGTGAGAAATGTAGTTTTGAAATGTCGGATTTCGTTGACACTGTCGGATTGAGTGCGCGTATTTATCGAATTGACACGAATATGAAAAAACAAAGAATTTCATTTTTGGGAGTAACCTTATTGCTAACAGTTTTGAAAGGCGAGAGGAGTGAGAAGATATCCAGTTTGCTGAGTTTTGCCTCCGTGCGACACTTTCTGGCGTGGCTCGTAGCCAAGCCCTGGCATAGGGCGGTGTCTGCACGCTAGTTTGCAGCTCTAGGATCCTTCTTCCGTGCTACTATTCTGGAATCGCTGTTACCACTGGCCGTTACACGTGCGATATAACGATTTGTTTAGCTGCGCTTAGAAAACGGAATGAAATGAAATCTAAATTGACATTAAAAAGAGTAGAGGCATGTTGAGTAATCGGCTTTTCAGAAGTGAAAAGACAGACCCTTCCTTGAAATCTAATTGTCGTGTTGCCTATAAAAATGAAAGGTGCTACTGTGGCGTTAGCAATACGTGTGTCGAAGGATCAAAACTATCCTTACGGATGATGGTATATCATTGAGTTTTAGCCATAAAGTTTGCCTCATTTTATTGCATTGTGGGCTGGTATGTACGATTGAAACTGATGTGACCGAAGGAAAATGAAATTTGGTCTCAAGTATTCTCATCAGTTACTCTGGGAATTAATCTCCCTATGGTACGTAAATGCTTTATGAATTAATTTTTGTACTAAAACTCGATTAGTTCGACTTTATTATTAATTTTAGAAGAACAGTTACCGTTTTATCATTCCAAACTGCCCTACACATTTTTTCGTTATTTCCTTTCCTGTATTTTATTTTACATCGGCATATTCTGCTGTCTCTTTTTGATGCCATTTGAAAAATTGAATCACCTTGCTCTTTCCCTGGAAGGCCGAGCAAAGCGTGTGTTGGCGTTCTTCCAGTTACTTTTGTCCCAAATCTTTTGAAAAGTTGGTTATATTTTTTCTGCCAAAATTCTTACGGCGTTCGCTTTGCGAAGCCATTGTTTTATTTTATAGTTGTTACTGTACTTGTCGCGCACTGCAGAAAGCTGGTCTCGCTTTGGAACGCACGTTGGCTCTCACACTCAGGGACGTGTCACTTGAGTGGGGATAATTTCGCTCGCGGTCAATGGGCTATTGGGAAAAGGTCGTTTTCATTATTGCGCGTGGTACAAGAAAACTTGTATCAGCTCCTTAGAGGGATGCGCGATCGTTAATTGTCAACTACCTCATCAATCGATTTCATATCTTTTTAATGAGCATATGGTTTTTAATGCAATTCCGATTAAATTGAATTTTCATGCTTTCATGTGGCTTTCGTTCTCTTTCATTGACATCATGCAATCGTGCTATCTAAAAATTATGTTTACTGCAACTTCTCTGGAAACGAATGGTGGCATAATATTGATATTCATATCCTCGTCTTCGGATGCCATAAGAAAATAAGAATAATTCCTTAATTTTGGTGCATTTTGTATTCTCAAATTTTTATTCCACATCCACTGAAATCCATTCTGAAAATACCTATACGGTCACCTAACCTTGCTTCTTGATCTTCTCTTGTCTCCAATTTTATTCCGTATCCTAAACATTTTAGCTATTCTACACCAGTCGTTCCATTGATACTCTCCTTATCGCAAAATGTGTGCCATTTCACTCCAAAACCCCGCTTGTGAATATTCTTTCTTCCGTATTTCCTCTAGTAAACAGTGTCATTACTTCTTTGCAGTAGTTTTAGTATTTTTACGTTTTAAGTGATGCATTGAGGCTATGAATATTTTGGGCTTGAAAAAATCTGGTGAAGCACGCCTTTTATTATCCGTACTTTATACTGGAAATATCAATGTTTAAAATTTTACCAAATATCCTTTGCTCTTCTAATCATTTGTTTATACTCGCATAGTAATATTACGTAGAAAAATATAGTAAGTATCACCTTCAACCAGGCAGCTGATCAAGCACGAAAACTAGGCTGGTTGGAACAGGGTCATTCACTAAGATGGAAAAGCAAAACTTTCCAAAACTCAAGAAACACGTTCACGAGCTGGTTGTATGCTATTTAATTTTATAGCGTTAATCCTATTTTCCATACAATGCTAATGTTTTGAGAGTCGAAGGAAAGTAGCTGACGCATAGTTCATCATCACATAAATGGAAACCATTTTTCTCCGTGCAATTAAATGAATTCGAATTTCCCTTCCGCGTGGGATTAACTTTTGCTAAGCTCGCAGAGCTTAACAATGTCGCTCGTGAATACATATGTACTTCGTTTGGGGTTGTCGTGACGTGGTCCAGGCGTATATTTGTAAGATGATGTTTATCCTGATATGACCTCCTGGCATGCGGCAGAGGCGTGTAGTGGGTAGTCTATATCGCGGCGTTAAACTTGTAACCCGAATACTGCGTCATAATGAGCGAATCACGCTTTGAAGCATGCTCGATGTGTATGTGGGCCGCAGAAGTCGAATGAAGCGAACGAGGCAAGCCGAGTGAGTTATAACACTTTTCTTCTTCTTGCTTCGATGGAAACAAGTCGAATCATATCTCTGTCACATGTCTGTTATATGTGTGGAACGTGTATCACAAGGCATTGAAATCTTTAGCTTTGTGACAGCGTGCGTGAATTTTCTTTATACTTTGTTGGCAACAGTGCAAAGATAAACAATTTCCTTGGAAAAGTACGCGCGTGCATGTTGCGAAGCGCCGTTTGCCACCTATTGCTTAGAACTAGTGAGGTTGAGGCTGTCTGCTGTCAGATATTTTATTTGTTTCATGTGAAAGATTGGAGATCGTTGTTAGCTTTCTTTCAAAAATGCAGGTTAAAAAATAGGCGTTCGGCCGGTTAGCGTTTTGTTTTTGAAATATTTTCTCATTTGCTTTTGTAAATCGCCAGTTTTTCCTTCAGTTTGAAAACGTTGGAGACAATTTAGTTGTTTATGTTGTGCATCATCATTTTTATCATCTCTTCCATTTGTGTCGTAATTTTCTGATTACCTCTAGTTCTGTATGGGAACCAAATACATATTTTAACCCTGCACAAATATCCCTTTCATATTTCATGCCACTGTATTTCCTTTGTTTATGTTTCATTTTTCTCTCGAATATGTATTCTTTTTGAACAGATTTAAAGATCGGCTCTAATTCTTCAGCCTGATAATTTGAGACTGGGTCATTCAAAGGTTTAACCGATATTTCATTCCTAATTAATACCAGGGTAAAATTTGCGAAAACAAGCGCCTTACTTGATGATGTACTTAGGGGTTAGTTTTAATTCACGTCATTGTTTAGGTTATGTTACCCGGTCCTGATTTTCTGATTTCAGTAAATTTTACTTCCTGTCTTTACCATCCTTACGAGGGTGTGACGTATGTGTATCGGGCGGTCATATTATTGCTAAGCCTATCTAATAATACTTTCCCTCTCATAAACTTTTGTGTAATATTTTAGCCATTCATTAATCCAATGTTCTGGATTTTGGCGGCCATTTTAAGGCTCAAATATCCTTCCTGTCATATTTATTGTAAATTTGTATGCTTGTCCCACAGGCATTATCGTAGGACAAATAAAAGGTTTTCTTTCTATTCCTGTTAGTCTACGGCTCGGTTATTATTGTTATTGGTCTTTTCAGATGGTATCTATTAATTTTGAGATGATATTTTAATTAAGTTATTTTGTCGAAAATGTACTACCAGTGAAGAATATTATATATTCAGCTGAGCGCTTTTGTAGATACTCAGCCCAGGCCTAATATAAACTTGTTAGTATTGTGTACTATAGCATTGGTTGAATCTTAGGAATGACCGTTCACTTTTAAATGAATAAATTCTTAGGGTGAAGTTACAATATCCGTCCATTTCATTTTTAGGCGTCTTTTCTCTCGGTATTATATTTTTTTTCTGAGATTTTTCACCCAGGAAACAGTCTGTGATGTTTTCTTACTGATTTTTCTCTGAAATAAACTATAATTGTTGTGCCCTCAGATTTCCTTCTATTAAAATCCACAGTTTTAGGTTCTACTTTGTAGAATATTTTTATATCCATTTCAAATATTTTTCGTACTTTTATACACTTTTTATTTTTAAAATCCACTACGCGTTTCACCAAATTTTGGCATCGTCAGATGTAGTAGAATTTGGTTACAAATTATTGTTATCGTTGTTATATAAATACAGTATATTAAATTTGATTTGAAAAATGTGTACATTCAAATATTACAAAAAGGAAATGAAACAAAAAGAAAAAAGGAAAAGGAGGGTAAGAAAAGAAAATTATTAACATGATAATAACTAAAATTTACATACAATGCTTGGCTAAAACAATAAAATCAAGGGGTGGTGGTGTGAGAAAGGTCAACGTGTTTTCGAAGCTAATTTTTCAGAGTATTGGGGAGGAATGTGTAAAAAGCTGCTCTTTGCATAGATTTGGAGAATGCCTGATAATTTCAAGTTGTTCTAATTCATCCATTTTTAAACCTTTGGGAAGGAGATGTAAAATATCAGGGGTAAAGTCACTGACATGATTGCACTCTATAAGATGTTTAGCAAAAAGAGCGACAGAATCTCTATTATTTAAACTACGGGCAATTTATTTTATACGTATTTTAAAATTTCGACTGGTTTTGCCAATATAAGCTATATTGCAGCTATTGCATTTTATTTTATATACACCCGACTTAAGAATTTTATCCGGTTTGTCTTTTCCGTTCACTAAAATTTTGGATAGGGTTAGGTGTGTAAAAAGCGGCTTTCAGAGAACTTTGTTGGTGGTTTACTTCTATTGTTTATCTGAAACCGATGAACAATGAACCTATCTTCGTCCTATTATTCTGAAATATTTTGTAGTTGAAAATAGACACTTGGACTCTTTTTTCATTAACTCAATCAGATAGTAATATTGATGGATGCTAGAAACGGCTAAATGTATATCAACATTGAGAAACTGCCCCATGGCCGGGAAACAAGCTCTAAAATAATCGTTTCAGAGTACTAATTCCCTTCAGGAAACTCCGAGTGGCGATTGGCGTAATTACAGACTGCCGTACAAACGCATTCAGCTGTTATTTTTTTTGGACGAGTTCAGCGAGTAGTTTATTTTATAGCATTTGATCTGGAAAATTTACCTTGCAGTCTTGTGTGTGATGTCCATTTTCGATTTAGTAATCTGCACCATGTTGATAAAATATTTTTCTCATTCCCACCACCCGGATTGTCAGCAACACCCGGACAATCGTGTAATCCCGGTGCTTTGTGATGGAAGTACGATTATGAGCATATAAATTCGATCTTGGGCTTCAATATTCAGGCTCTGGCGCTGTTTTACTACTAGGTGGGAGTTCGTCTTCTTGCTGCTTGATTACTGCGTCTATGCCTTCGACTATCTCCCGGCCACGCCTGAACTCAAGCATATATCTCGTAGTAATAGACCAGTCCATTCGAGTGAAAGGGAGCTCCTCGAGGACGATAGCCTGGGCTGTGCTCCTCATTTGAATACATCGGATGGAATACGTGAGGGAGTTTCTACAATACCTTTCCCCACGGATGAATGAACCCATCAAGTGAGAATATAAAGGGTGCTCGTAATTCCCCTGACTTTTGGGACTGGTGTTATCAATAATGAAACGGTTGACGCAAGCTGCGTTTCTTTTTTAAATGCTTTTTACCGATTGTGTAGCTAAGGCGAGTTTGTGTCCTGCCTCCTTTATGATGTGCCGTTGTAATATCAGAGAAATACCAAAGAGAAGATTTGATAAGGGAGTCGACGATGGGACGATTATTTTCCTTTTCATTGACGTAGGATAGATTTACGTCGGCTGGGTAGGACGTTTGTAGGGAAAATTACGTGCAGTAATTGGTGTTTCAGTCAAGGAGAGGAGTTACGATTGTTTCAAGGTAGGTATTTATTTGTTTCAAAGACATCATTTTACTCTAAAATTTCATACTCTTGATTGATGTACCAAAATTGACTTCGTTAACAATATATATTTCGTATGCGGGGCCTAAAATATTTTACGTTTTACCCAAAATAATGAGAAAGTTTAAAAGCCTACTTTTTGAATTGATCAGAGAATATAATTTTTGTTAGAAAATATTCGATGGTTGCTCTGATAATGTTGTATTTGGATTTTATTTTATCTTTGTTTTTGTTGCATCTACAGAACCTATAGCATGAAATAATTGTGATGATGGACACTCAATTCAGGTCATTAACTTCGGAGATCTCATAAAGATTTCCATTTTTATATTAGTTGATTATATATTATGATTTCCTGAATCTTTAAGTGTATATCATAGTGGTTATTAGGTTGCCAGTAACATTTCCGGCCGATTCCTGAAAAATTGTTTTCTTTCTTCGCTTAATGTACGATCACAACACTAAGGTCTGGTTTTATAATGCCTGGTTAACGTTAGCCGATATATATGACGTAGCCTCCTAGTTTACTTGATGTTAACTGAGAGCATGGGTTTTGTGAATTACGCAAGACTATCGATTTCTGGACGTGAGCGTTACCGTCGGGAGAAAGTATTAACGTCTGTTTTCATTCCGAGAAAATGTTTATTTAGCTATTATAAAACCAGGCCTAAGAGAGGGAGAAACTGTGACGGCATAATTTATCTCTACTCTGCATGGTATTTCATCTTTAAGGCTTTGCCGTGTAATATCGCTTCGCCCTATTGAGATGTTTAACGGTGTATTGCGAAGATGTAAATTCTTATGGATAAGTATACTGTGCATATGCATCGTGGTAGCGAGTAGAGCTCCCGTTAACAGACTGTGTACTTCGTCAACTTTATGGTTGATTGCGATGCAGTTACGTATCGAGAAATATTTCAGCACTGCGCTAATGAGGATGAGAGAGGATTTGTTTCTGAATTCTACCAGTTGGTGTTGCTACCTCTGGGTTTGTATAATGCCTATGTAGCAAGATTGATCTCAGCTATATGCTACTCTAATGCGGTGTGATTTTCGCGTGAGGAGCTGCCATTGTTGTACAATTATTACGGATACCTTGCTGAGGCTTAAAGCTCTTTATGCTCTAATTTCCTTAGGTATAACTGGTTTATTTTTTCCCCACTTGCGGTAAACATAGGCAAACATGAGTGCGGTGTAAGGAGTGCATTCAAAATAGCCAGTAGGAATTGCTGTCTCGTTGCATTTGTAGGCCATAGCTTTAAAGCGCTATGTATTAGACAAGCACTAAATTTTAAATATTGGCGGGTAAAATGCATACTGATGGGACTTATATTTCAGCATTCAGTGATGCATAGTCCAACGCAATTCCGATTCATCGTTGAAATAGAGGATAAGGAAATGAAAAAGATGGATAGTTTCTTGTTGTAGTTTTGAAGTATTAATTTATTTTCCATTTTAGGATTATCGATTTGATTCCTGGGAAAGTGTATATGGTGCTTTATGCGCCTTTTATGAATGCTTTTCATTTAGTCTGCATACTTTAAAACCATATGTAGCGGAACAAATATACCATGGGCACAAGGCACCAATATGACACACAAAATAAAAGTAATTTTTTTTTAACTTAACGGATGACCGGCGAACAGATTTCAAAGCAGATCTGGATATTTGAATTGTTCCGTTTTTGTCGCCAAATGTCTAAAAATTCACCGTTTTTCAGAAAACCCCGAGACAATATTTTTCACAATTGAGCATTTTACAAAATTCGCGAATGAGGCTCGGGAAATTAAAAAAGGAATATTATTTTGGCTTCTCATGGAATGAGTACGATGGAAATTTATGAAGTTATTTCCAGCCTAAACTTAACAACTTATTATGGCTGTACATTTCACTTAATGCTTTTATGAAACATAGTCCATGCCTAAATGTACCATAATTTTCTTCGGGGGTAAATTTTTCGCGTGAAAAGCCATGGAGATAAGCAAATCTTGAATTGAAAGAAAATACCGAATCCTTTCTGTGAGCTGAAAAATATTTAAATGCTAAGCTGTGATATGACCGAGTTAGTTTTATTATGTGCTCTGTGTTGTTTATTTATTGAAATTGAACTTTTTGCATTGAAATATTCTATTGTGTGGTTAAGTCTGAGTCCCCCAAAGTGGTTTGCCTTGCTTGCCATCTGAAGTTTTGGGCTAGAGGACGTTTCCATTGCCGTGTTGACTGTTGACCAAGTTGGAATCACTTCCCCCTTTTTATATATCTCGGTGTGTACGTTTACTTCCGGCATGGGCGCGCATTTAGTTCGTAGCTGATTAAGCACCCCTCCCTCCCAGCACCAGTCTTGTCGGTGGTCTATTCTTGATACGGGCTTGTTCACGTGTGTGGGACGTGGTCGGCGACCGTAGGTGTCAACCTCCTTAGATATATTTATAAGGACGCGCTGAGCGCTCGCAAGCGAACGGCTGAAATTAAGCAAGAGCCCTTTTCTATTTAGATTACGAGAATCGGCATTACATCCCCTCATTTTCATACAGCTCACAGTTTCTTGTGGCTCTAATAAGGGTCAGGTTTTTGAAATTTTCTGACAGCTGAAGCCATATTGCTCTGTGTCTCACTTATTGCGAAGTATGTTGTGATGTAATGCCTTTAAAACTCGAGGCGAAATTAGAATTCACCATCCACGGGGATTAAATGGGGATCAGCTGTCTCCCGGGCTAACCAGCCGGTGTAGATCGCTAAAATTTAATTGTTTTCCGCGCTCTTCGCAGTCAAAATAACCACCTCTTGCCTCCGAACGAAAACTTTTTCTCGCCAACTGCGCCATCCAACTTCAGTTTCAATGAAAGCGGAATAACGTAGCAAACGATTATGTCTTTTTTGAAACGGCTTTCCTTTTTAACATTTTTACGAAGGAAAGGAAACGCTATGAGATCTTTTACATGGCTTTTTTTTTCTGTCATTTTGCTGGCGATAAAAAAATATAAAGGGATTATTTATCTAGATATCGCCCAATTAAGTATGCCCTTGTGCATATTGTGAGGGGTAAGGCTATGACCCTTCAATTCTGTCATTCTCCCATTGGTAAATAGGCATTTTTTAAATGCTCGAGGTAGCGTCTTTCTTTGGTAATGTGAAGCTCTTAGACCTCACTGGTCCGCGGGGTAATAAATTCTCCCACGCAGTCACATCGTCCACTGTCGCCATCTCCTAAATGTTCTTTAAATGTATGCCTACGTTTGTCATCAATCATCTTTACGAAAAACGTGGATGCGACGCAGGACCATCTTGAGATGATTTAACGTTCTTAACTACCGGATGGCTCACCTTTTGATCCTTTCATCAATCAAGTGGTTGGCTCTCTAAAAAAAGCCATCTAGCAGTGGATCATCGGTGGTATTTTGAGAAAACTGCTTCTAGAAAATATTTTCATGTAATGTGTTCTTAAATGTGACACTAGATTTTTAACGTGATTCAGAGCATGTCGCATAAGTTTATGACGTATTTACGACAGTTTTAGCGAATTAACCATAATGTTATGTATTTCCATTTTTCATTCCCATTTATAGTAGTGCTTTGTGTTGTTAATATTTTTATATTGTATCCTCAATTTTATTGAGTCATTAGGTGATTTAAGAGGAGGTATAGTTTTAAAATTCACATTGACGGTAATGGTTTTATACATTTGTAAAATCTCACTGCCTAATGGCGAGTTTCATGAATTTCGGTGAAATTGAAGCAGTAATCTTGGATATTACAGTTTAGAGATCCTAAATTGAGGTAGTGGATGTTAGGGGCGAGTATGGAAAATTTATCTAAAAAATAAACATGGCTGATGTAATATTTTGTGTAGTGAGAGGTTGTTGATTTGTGGAATACTAAACGATCCAGAATTATAAGACTAATCATTGGCATTTTATTACGGACAAAGAATGATTGAACAAGTATTGGCACGATTAAGTAGTTGGAAAAACAGAACGGAATTTTTTCGTCAAATAAATTCGTCCGCATAATTTATGATGGGTAGTCGAAGTTTGTGTACAGTTTTATAATGCCGAAGTTTTGAGCGAAAACGGAAACCTTTCTTCTAATGTTATTCGTGTAAACTTATATGTTCATCAAGGATCATAGTGGTGTGGTGGATAAAGTGCTGGCCACCATCCCGATAGTCTGGGTTCGATTCGAACGGTGGAGATGTTTCCGTGTAATTTCGACCCCTGCTTAGGTGATGTTTTGAGAGACTTCAAGATATAGTATTCCATCCGTCGGAAGGGACGTCAAACTGTCGACCCATTGGTGCCTTCTGGATAATACTGACGCCGGGATTTTCTCTACTTTTCCTGTATTCCTTATATAATCCTACCATTACCAGCCTACCTACCTCTCCTTAATGGTGTCTTTGTCAGTCGCTTCCCCAAAATGAGGTATCAGTAATGTAATCTTTACAGTATTGATCTTTGTTTTCCCATTGGTATCAAATTTGTTTGAGAAGAATGATTTATTTATTGATATTTTTTGACTAGCGAAGAAAGCTCTAACTTGAGGAAAACAAATTCTAAAGAAATTCGTGGAACTGATTTTTTTTGAATTACCACTTAATGCGAATTGTTTGGACAGAGTTGTTGATGATTAATATGCGAGATAGGCAGTGAATAATGTCAAAGGTTAGAAATTAAGCTGTAGTATAATATTTTAGCTCTTTGTGTGAACTTTCGTGTGATTTTATATTTCTCTCCTGCCGACTTCTGTGTGCTCTGAGTAATGGAGGGAGCAGTTGGACTTGAGCGCTTTTCTATTTTCCTGTGAATTATATGTTGATTGTCGCTTGTTTACGACTTCTTTATGCCGCTTATGACTTTGACTTCTTTTTCTGTGTGCTGATCGTTGGTTTTCTGGTTTTCTCCCGCGCAGGCCCCCTTTCAGGGGGAAAAGGCTTATCCGTCAGGCGCTGCTCTTTTTGGGGGGCGGCCCGTGGTATCCGCAGGGGGGGTAAGTCCGTTGGGATGTGCCGTCGCCGGGGGCCTGCTTGGACGCCTGACGCGGCCCTAGTCACCCGCCCCAACGTCAGCGATGGATAGTCTGCAAGTGGCCCTCTCCGGCAGCAGCAAGTCCTCGAGCAGAAGCGCCTCGCCCGCCCGGCCCGGCGGCCCCGTCGTCCTCCCGGCCGGCACCCCCACCCCCACCGGACCCCAGCCGCCCATCTGCGTCAGCCCGGTCGCCGCCACCGCCCCATCACATCTGCCCCTCGCAAACTCCTCCGCGACCACCTCCTCGCACCACGGCAAGGGCAGCAGGCATGGGTGAGTGAGTGACGATTCTCTTGCTGGGGACGGGGAGAGCGAGCTTGTTAATTTTTTTCTGGTTTTTAGTTTTGATTGATTTTTTACATATTAACGCGGGTGGATCCGTTTGGTACGATGATTTACGGTCTTCCCTCAGCTCTGATGACGTTGCTTTCTTCTCCGTGCCTTATTCCTGGGGCGATCCGGGTTTCTATAAGTGCGGAGGACATGTCGCAAATCGCGTCCCTCGGACTGATCGGTGATTGTTTTTCAGAAATTCGTAGGGAACTCGAGTTCGTGCATTAGAGAGCTCTGGGGCTAACACAAGGAGTTGTCACTTTCTGATTGTTTTTTATTTTTAGTGTGGCAGGCATTTATCTCCTGCTAAAAAGGAAGTCGCTGGTGAATTGTGTGAGGTTATAGTGTCAGTCGAGCTGACATCATAACGGTCCCTTGTCATTGACTTAGTTCAATCTTATTTAGAATAGCGTATTACCGATTCTTAGCTGAAATGAAGGACTAAAAAGTGAAAACAATGGATAGTTTGACGAGCTGATTTCTCTCAAGCCAATCTCCCCTGTCAAAATAGTTGACAGTGTATGTGTTCAAATGAGTTTTGGCATAGTGTGGGAGGCAGATTTTGAAGAAATTCCCTATTCCGAGAATTCCATAGATTTATTGATGACCTGGAATCAATGACATTTACTTCAAATTGTGCTAGTTGCACGATACCTAAATTCGTTTGATCAAATCTTTGTTAAAAATTCGTCCTTGGGACGTCAGCTCAAGAGTCAGTCACATTTCGGGCGCTTCATCGAATTAACTGTTCGTCGACCAATTATGCTCTTGTACTTAATTGATTATTTTTATTTGATTTCAACTCCTAAAAAGAAAATGACCACCTTTCATACATGCATATAATTTGTGAATTTTCTGCCTTTTTCATGAAATATAAATAATACCGAAAATTCTGAGATCATTTCGAGTTGAGAAAGTAAGACGAATATTAGTTTTCAGAATGGTAGTTAGTTAGACAAAATCTATATTCTTTGAAATGTTTAATTCAAACTATTGAAAGTGATCTTTTAGACATTTTTCGGAATTTTAATATATTTTATACATATTTGCTTCAGTACAATAGGACTTGATTCCATGGAATTGGACAATAAATATAAGCGGTTAGGTGTTGTTATTTTGCTTCGTTTGAGAAATGCTATGAAAGCAGGCAAGCTCCTGAGAACGACAATATTGCTGTCAAATAGCGGAGGTGTAGAAAATATTCTCGTGTTATTCATCTTAATTTTTGTTTGTGGGATATTTGGTAAAAGGCATTAACGATGGAAGGTGTATATAGTCGTGGGCGTTATTCGTTTCTCTCCTGTCAGTGTCGCCTTTGAACATGGCGAAGGGTGGAAGGCATTCGTTATCGGCGAGGGTAGACCAAACCTAGGGTATTCCTCCTGCGATGCTTGACAGTTGGAATGACACTAATGTATCGTTTGATGTGCAACTTTACATTTGGCATGGTACAAGCTTTAGACATATTTGTAATTGTCTTTGATTAGCCATCTTTGACGTTTTTGCTCATTTTAATCCGCAGGTGAATATTTTGCTCGTAATTTTTCTTGCAGTGTATTTTGAATAATTATTTTCTAATAAATTGATTTTATTAACTGTAGACAAGGTAACGTGAAGGTAGTAGTAGTAAGTCGTTCATTCACAGTGTGACTTTCATTTAAATGGAACTAAATTCTTCGCTGTGAGGGTATTTAACAGGGCGCCATTTTCATACTGGGCGATTATTCGTGGACAATATTATTGTTATCTATGCCTTATGAACTACCTAATTACATCGTGGCCTGTCAAATGGCCATGAATAATTGGTTAAATTAGACAGTAGAATCATAAAGCTCGTAGAATATTTGTTGAATTATTTATTAATTTTCATACATTCATCGCTGGTAATGAGTGCTAGTGCAAAATAGGTCAGGAAATTCAATTTTATTAAGTATAGTCAAAAGGTGTTAATAAGTTTCCTTCCGTCATTTTTTATTAAATGTAACGTTTAGATTATAATATTTCGCAATGACTGTAGTACTGATGTTGGCTTCAGACTTTTTCTCTGCCAATTTATTGCGAACCAATTGGTTCGCTGTAAAGTTGGTGGATATTTTTTCATTCATTATATCTTTAATCGTCTATCGTAATATCAGTGTCTATATTTGTTGCTCTTGAAATATGTGAAAGATATGGAGAAAAGTGTTAAAAATATAAATGTAAGAATATTTAAAACGTAATTTTTCACAAGATCTTTCGAAACTTCTGAATGAAAATTCTTATTTATTTTTCAGAGTCGTTCAATATTTATATCACAGTTATGCTACTTTCTGTCGTCAACGTATTTTGATGTTATTGTTTTATATGCATCATGCCTATTTCATATACTATTGATTCATTGCATAACTTGTTGGTAAGGAGTAACTGCTCCACCTAGAATAATTGTGCATTATTTATCACACATTTTTACTTGAAACTACTACGATTTATTGTTTCATCCTTTAACTAAGGAAATTAGGTGTTATTGTTCTTTTAATGTTTCCCCGCTATAAATGATATTTCCCTGGTAAATTTAATGGTTCATTGGAATTATTTTTAAAATATGTGCTTTGCTCAGTTTCACTTCACTATGTCTATTGGTTTTAGGGAATTAACCTACTGAACTGCGCATAATGCAGAACTCCCTCACAATACCCGTTGCATCTGTTACTTTTGAAAAGTTTGCCGAAATCATCAAGAAATATAACATCGTAAGACTTTTTGTTGTGTTTACCTTCAAATGTGTTTCTCTGATTGGTAACTGTCTTCCTTACCTTTTTCCGTCCATGTGAAGTTGGAAAGCATAGTTGCCTCGCTATTTATTTCCGGGGACTGTGCTCATGAAAGTTATTTGAGAAAAAATTTGATTTGTCTTGTGGGAAAATAACTCATGCTTATCTACTAAACCGCAACGGTGAACATGCTTTAACTTCATGGAAATTTGTTTTTTCTTCGCCTGGTTGATATTTAGCAAATGAGCGCTAGAAGTTTTAATCTGTTTCCGTGAAATTTGATCTTTGTTCACTCAGGACGTAAACTAAGATCGTCATTCGTGGAAAAGTCGGAGGAAGTTTACAAATTAACGGGGAGTAAGAAATTGTGACTGTGTGAATGCTAAAAAGGTAACAAAATTCGGCGATTTTTATTTAGGAGTTATTTGTTCTTAAGTTTTGATGACTTAAAATAGAAAGATTACAGAATGCTGTCGCCTACGTCAAGTCTGCTAATTGTCTGCTCTTAGGCTTCTTGAATTCGATTTGACTACCTAACTTTGTGTATCTCCAATTGTTTTCCTGCGCGCAAGCTTTACATAGGTGTGTGAACGGAAATTTTTGAAATTTGTTTTCTCTAAAGATATGCCGCAACATTTCGTATCTCTCATTTGCACAAATAAGCAGAAATGAATGGATTTCAGCAAATATAAACTATGTTTGATTTAAAATTTACTGCGAATGTTTACTTTATCGTGTTTATCAGATGTGCCTAAAACATATTCGTTATCATGCAGTTTAAAATGAGTGGCGTTTGTGCCTGGAAACACTTAAAGAATATTAAATAAAATTATCTCTTGAGTTCCGTTTCTCATGCATTTTGTCTACAAGATGTTTTTGGCTTGGACGTGGACCAACTGGAGGTTTTTATCATATTTTCGTCATTTACTGGGCAACAAAATAGTTATTGACTATTAGCAGTTGTGAGGCCAGCTTTAAAAGTGAAAGTACACTGTCAATATTCAATAATGATTTTCACTTCATTTCCGCGGGAATCGTAGTGCTAGAAACCCTTTGTCATAAAATTAATAGACCAGGAGAAAGTGTGTTATTATTGACGTGACATTTATCCATTGTGTGCTGATAATTTGAGTGCAGGCATAGATAAATAAGATTGTTGATTTGTCGTGTATTTAGTTGTCTGTATCTTTATGTTGTTAATTGCTTTCCTAGTTTTAAAAATTCCAACATTAAAAATAGAGAATACCAAGATTGGAATGTAAAGGATAACTTCTCCTTCCATATTGTTTCTTGTAAAGTGTATATTGATGTTACAATCGTAACAGGAGCGAGATACCGTCTAGTTTCGATCATTGGTGCTCGGAAAAATGGTCGAGCCAAATATTTTTTCGTTCCCATTTTTCTCTTTTTTTCGGTAAAACATGTTGTTTGTGCGATTGCGTGTTTGCGTGAAATGTATTTATTAATAGACCTTGCTTCCCGGGGAGAATATATCTTCTGCTCAGTCCCGAACGGCCTTGGTCCTTTACGTATTTATATATACACGTGTAGGTGCGCGAGTACGTTCCCCGCTACTGTTTTTAACCCTCTCCTGGTTTTCTTTTTTCTTTCTCCCGCACAGCGAAATTAAACGCAAGCTTCACTCAATCCGAAAGGCAAAAGGACACCGAAGGCACATTTCTCGATTCGTTCGCCTGATTCTTCCTTACGGGGAAAAACTCACGCCTTTCCTTTCGGGGAAAAAAAAGAATTTGATTCTTGCGAGGAACAAGTGTCCTTTATATTCTCGAAAATAGTTCCTCCTCCTGCTAAGTCGTACGTCTTTATGCTTTTCGGTGGAAGTTTTCAAGGCAAGTGATTCTCTTTTGTCGAGAAGTTGGGAAAAATGCCGGGGAAGGGTTTTCTTCCCAATGTTGCTCCCTGAATTTCTGCTTTAGTTTCTCGCGGCCTCCTTTCTTTTTGTGCCTTATTGCGAGGGTCATGCCGGGTCTAATTCCTAAAAGACTTCGTGGGTGCCCTGAGACGGTCATTTCGTCGTGCCTCTGCTTGCCTTCCGTGATTATCGATGCATCTCAGTTAGTGTGTAATGTATGTATACCCTGTCTTTAACTTATGGAAGTCATCCCGTTTGGTTTTACAATGCCTTCTTGTCTTCCGTTTTCTCTGTTTTTTAAACCATTGCTAATTAAAATGAACATTTATTATTAATTCTCATCTAATGATCTATTTCCTGTAACATATATTTCTTTGAAAAGTTAAAACTGTGCGTTAAAATAAGTAAGCGTTCTGTGAGGCCTGACCTATCCAGTTTGTTGAACTGTTCATTTTCGCTGCATGAACTGAACAGTGAAGCTAGGTGCCAAAGCATGTGGCCAAAGCTAGGTGCGTAACTTGCTCACGAATAGGCTAAAATGCCAGTCACATAATTAAGCACTGGGACTATGAAACCATCACTATGAAAAATATGCTACTGTGCAGTATTTTATATTTGCCCTGCGGAAACAACAACAGCGTTTATTTATTTCTTGTTTTAGGTGTTGCGTTGCGCGTGGGCTGTCGCCCGCTTCGTAAAACGTTATCGTTGAACAAATGTACAAATCTCGACACTAATTTGCTTTGCGTTTTATTCATAGGACAGTGGTAGCCATAAAAAGCCAAAAGAGTTGGTAAAAATTATGTGCGATCATTTTAATGGATATCTATTTTTTAATGCTTCGCGCACGCTTCGCTGAGAATTAATACGGACTGGATGTTTACCTTCATAAATTAGCTTGCTAGCCCTAGTGTTACTGCTTTTTTGCCTATAGCTCATTGGTTTCGCGTTTACTGATCGGTAACTCAATACTGGAGCACCATTTACTTTTTTTATAAGGCAATGAAAAGTAAATATATTTAATTAATTCTGGAAGTAACCAGAGATGTACAATCAGTGAGTTAGAGAATTAGATCCTTGGTAATCGTTTGTTCTTTGTCCAGAAAGTAATATTCGTTTGTTGATAAATTCACCAATTTGCAAATTTGAGTAATCATAATCTGCTCTCTGGATGTATGAAAATTTAAAATAAGTTCATAGTATTTACCCGCATTTTCCTTAGCTTTAAATGTGGCGACAATTTAGCTGAATTACATCCGTTGATGGATGGATTTAATGCTGGGAAACTTGCGCAATTCTCACCTGAAGGCAAAGCATTTTCCCATGGCATTGCATTGGGAAAGGCGGTTGCCTAACGTTCCTCTTCAGACGAATATTATGGTGGTCTGTGTCGCTGAATTTATTTTTCTACTCATGTGACTTCCGGAAGAGGAGAGGGAAATTGGAAAGGCGAGTAGGAAAAGGCCAGACGGAAATTGCGGAATAAAATCCGCGGAAAATTTAAAAAAAAATGTTCACAGTAATCTTGAATAGAATCACGAGGAAGGAAATCGCCGTAATTGACTGCCGTGGCATTCATAAAGGTCATTTGACTGATACTTGTGTTTATTTGTGTTCAAGTTTTTTGTTTAATTTACGTATTTGTTTGCGTCTTCAGAAATTAATTGCGACTCTGCCTCATTTATTGCGGAAATGGAAATTCACGGTACAAGACTCTTTATAATTTTATGTTGTGTGGGGTTTGACATCTGATGAGTTCTCGTTCATGAAGCCTTCATTAACTTGTAAATTGAGTTTTCCAAATTATCACCCTCTCTCCTTCTGCTCTCTCTTCTGAACTCAGTATTTTTATGCTTGCGCTGCGAATAATTTGTTACTTTCTATTAGTATTTCCGTTATCCTTTGATGATAACTGCCAGGTGTAATAGTCGACTATTGTAGGAGTGAATAAAGGAGAGGAGTTGTATTAGTTAACGATGGCGTATTAAAATGGTATTTCATAATGGTTTATCCTCGGAATGACAGTTATGTTTTACTTTTATTGAGAACAGAATCGGCTCCAACTCTCTAATAGCACTTTAGAGACGCTTAGAACAACTCTTGCTTTAAAAGTGCTATTTTTTCCTCCCTTTATCTTTGCATATTTAAGTGCTATCGATCAATAATAGTGAAGATATTGGTGATTTTGTGTTCGAATAAAAGTGTTGTTAGTCTTGCTTTTAGTTTTTTTAACACAATAAGGGTTATGTTCTTGATTGTGGGTATTTATACTATTTATTGGAATGTAGGACAAACCTGTTTTTGTGAAGCATGATTCTTATGGCCTATTAAGTAGCAATACCGTAGTATGCTCTTAGATATTTTAATGCGTACGCATGGCGTTTGAGTACAGGAAAACATTGCTCCGAACTGTGTATAGGAAGCACGTAAGAAACCTCAATTTTCGCGGAATAATTGACGCTGAACATATACATGCCTGGCATTATTTCCTCCTCTTGCGACAGTTTTATGAAGGAAATTAAGTGGGAAGATGGCGCCAGGGGAACAGTTATGAAAGGTTCTTGTGCTCTTTAGAACTTTATAGAATTATGGATCGAGTTTTTATTCTTCGGTCTTACATTTAACGTGTGAGTCCTTCTTCAGTTATCCAATTCTTTTGAATTAGTAAGCACCGACATTGTATGAAGGCTATGTAAAGGGAAAATGTTTTCTTGAGATCAAATTGACGTATTTTGTCAATTTTTCTGGCACTTCGTCTGCCGCGAACGCTTTGACCTTATTATGGGATGGTTGTCGCTGACAGAAAGCGTTACCAACCTGGTATAGTCATTGAATAGTTTCAAAATTGCTTGGAAATTTTACATTCCGATCTCAGATTGGTGTCGAATCAATAGTATTGAAAGTAAGATTCATTGGAAGTTGAAATGGTCATGATAAATGCATTAAAGGATTGAGCATAAACTCTCATTACACATTTTTTGTAAACTTCATTGTCTTTATCTTAGAAACGATGCACAGTGGTCGGATATGGGGAAAAGCTGGCCAAAATTCCAAAATGGCTTTTTATGAGATTTGAACTGGAAACTTCGCATGAAAACTCAAAAACGATTCATGTATCTGGAATAGCACTTCATTTGGCATAGTTCTTACCCGTTTCTGAGATACAGAGGCTCAAACATGAGCAAATTTCCAGAAAAATGCGTTTTCAGTTTTCTCGGAAAATCTTCCGACTTACGTTGATGGTGAAATTAAGGAGATTTTTATGGAATAAAAAACGATATTATCTGTTAACATGGTATTTTTTCTTTACAATGCCGTAATTTTAAAGAATAGCTTCGATACAATCTTGCTGTGCCGTTAAAAAATGGCGGACGCTGTTTTTAGACCAAATTTTACATTAAGTAGGAGATTAAAATGGGTTTTTGGCAAAGTCACGCGAAGTGACTTACATCAGAGCATTATTTGAAGACTTCTTAAGGTTTACATGCAGACGGCAAAAGTGATTACATTCTTCACAAACTAATTCAAACCACTTTCAAAAATCCTGGGAACTCACGAGAACTCAACTTTCCTTCACCACAGTCAGACTAGAACTGAGTGTAGGATTCATATCTTAAAAAATTAGGGGAAGTTTCCCTGTAAATGCCCGGTTAAGACTGTTAATGGCTACGTGATGTCATAAAACAATCATTTTCGCACTAGAATCCTGGGAGTTCAGGATGGGGGTGGAGGAAAGGTATAAGAATCCCAGCTGGTGTCTTTCTGGAAGGTCTTTCTGGGAGGTCTTTCTGTATAGGTCTCAGGAACACTACTCACTTTTTCAAGGTTTGAACGCTTTGAATATAAGGCATGGCTCCCGAACGTATCCAAAGAAGACTAACTTAACTTCGATTACGCGTGCACTTACCTCGACTGAAAATCCTCCCGTGTCTCCATTATAGACTCCTAGGAGATCGTTGCGCACAAGCACAGCTTAAAAAGTGGTGAATATTGAGCGTTAAAATCCATACCACTTCAATAACTTTACCGCGTCGCGACAAATCCAGCTCCTGGCGCGCGGAGACGAACCCTGACGCGCGATCGAAAAATCAAATTTATTTCTGGCGTCGCAAACATTTTTCAAAGTTAACTGCATGTAAACTTTAAGAAGTCTTCAAATAATGCTCTGATGTAAGTCACTTCGCGTGACTTTGCCAAAAACTCATTTTAATCTCCTACTTGTATCGAAGCTATTCTTTAAAACTACGGCATTGTAAATAAAAAATACCATGTTCACAGATAATATAGTTTTTTATTCCATAAAAATGCTCCTTTAACTTCACCATCAACAAAAGTCGGAAGATTTTCCGAGAAAACTGAAGACGGGCATTTTTATGGAAATTTGCTCAATTTTAAGCCTCTGAATCTCAGAAACGGGTAAGAACTATGCCAAATGAAGTGCTATTCCAGATATATAAATCGTTTTTGAGGTTTCATGCGAAGTTTCAAGTTCATATCTAAAAAAAAAAGCCATTTTGCAATTTTGGCTAGCTTTTTCCGATTTCCGACCACTGTGCGATGGTGAGATATCGGATGCGACGTCTGTATTAAAATTAAGTTGTGAGCGCTTTTCAATGGCGTTGATTTCAGAGAATGGGTGCTTGTAGTACGAGTATTGAAAGAGGTATCCTATATGCGACTGTTACTCCTGACGATGAAATTAAAAAAAATATATTATGCGATATTCTTCAAAATAATAATTGTAAAAAGTGAAGTAGGAAAACTAAAAACTTCGTCTTTCAATTTTGTTATTTCATAATGTTGTTTGCAATCCTCGGCGTAGCGAGTACAGAGAGCCAGATATTTTGAATGATAAATATCCGAATGCTCTATATTTTTACAGCTATTGATTTTTATGTTCGTATTAACAATGTAAGCATAAAAAAAGCACAATATCTCATGCGCTACGCGCCGGTCAGAAATTAAACCGGAGTGGAATTCTATCAAAAGCTTCACCCGAGGGGTTCATTGGAGACTTTCACCATTCCATTTTGAGTATGCTGAAAAGTTCGATTTTCAGTAATGAAATACCTAAGTGTCGAGTAATTGTCGAATACAAAAAATCAAGCCTTCGTTTCGTTAGCTTTCTCATCGACGGAGATTTCGAATAACTCTATACGTTACTCCCAACATCAAATTCTCATTAATGGGTGAAAATTCACTTTTGACCACCGAGAAAATCCGTCAGTTTCAGACGTATTCCAATTTGTTCAACAGAAGATGAATCGGGTATTTATACGTACATTCATGTTCTCATTTTGTTTCAATACTGAGTCGCATCCAAGCTAAGAAGCCGGTTAGTGTCGATTGAGCGGGGCCACATCTCAGGTACTCGGACTCTGGGTCGCAGGTAGCCGGTGTGTGGGCCGACCCTTGCTCGCGAAGGGATAATCCTCGCTCGTGGTGAGACCTCGCTCGGCCTAAGGTCCCCTCACTGCCCCGGCCCCCGCAGCGGGAGGGGAGCCGCACAAAACTGACCGTGTGCAGTACATTTAAATGTTTATAAACTTTAACAGTTTCCTAAAATTTATCTTTTTCATCGTGTCAATCGTCCGAAGACGTTTGCGAGCGTCTTTTGATCGACTTTCTACGGTGAAAATTAAGGTTTTCCATGCTGCCTTAGGAAATATGACGATGAGACGTATCGACATTAACCAAGAAGCCTACTTAGCAACTGCTCACCCTGCAACTACGTCCAACTAGTTTCGGTCGCAAAGACTGCACTCTTCCCGCACTCGGTCGGAGAAAATTCGAACGATTAATGCCCAAAGAAAAATATGACCACCTTTAACGGCCGTTTGAGAGCAGAGCTCCCTTCGTAATTCATTGCTGATGCATCGATTTTTGAAAAGAAAAAAAAAGAAACAATTTTTTTATCTGACAATACCATTCTATCAGGCAGAGATTTCATTTGCGATATATATATTTAGAATTGTTGAACTTTCTTTCACTTAAAATGTCTCTGTATTCCTAGAATCTATTAAAACGTCTACAGCACATCAAAATGAACGAAACAAGCAACTTATATGACAAGAACCTCAGTATTCTTGCGACTTCTACAATAAAAACGAGTCGTAATGATTATTGCTCACATTACAAATTTCCATAAAAAATATTCAAGACAATTGTAAAAACAACTAATTTTATAAAACTGTGCTTAATCACTTTTGAACCTTGACGCAAAACCTGAATCCATAAAACGTTTTATGAAATAGAGCTGATTTCATTTTCATCAAATTCTTCAATATCTACACGAAAAAAATGAAAACATTCACGGAATACTTAATCGTGAACAGTAAATATTCCAATGGCGTTCCTGATTGATAATTCAGGTCTATCTGCCTTTGTCATAAATATTGGTAACAACAACATATATGTGTAATGTGATTTCACAAAAGATAAATGGAACTTGAGACAAGAAATACAATATTCAATCGCGATAGCAAAATAATGACAGAAAAAGAAAGTGATCGTTGAATTATATTTTTTGCAGAGAAGTGTCGAGAAAAACAACGAATCTTATCCAGAGCAGAAAACTAACTGGCTCTCCGTGAGGAAAACTATTATTCTGCCACTCCCACATGTTGCCCACCCACAAAATGAACTTTTAAATACCTTGGTAGATATTTTTCATATAGGCACGTTAACGGGATTAAAATGCTGGGTGAAAATACCTATGTCACAAAGGTGCTATAGCTACATCCACCAACAATAATAAAGGCTAGATGTCTATTAGTAGTACACCTACAGCCTAATAAGAACACGTACTCAGGTACTAAAAATTTCCACGCTCAATAAATCTCGACACAATGGCTCATGAATAATAATTAATACGGCTTTTAGGCGAAAAAAATCATATTAAGCAACTTATGAGCAAAAATAGCACTTCTTTAAACATAGTGGATAATAGCAGTATACGTAGGAATGAACAAAACTGATGGAGTAAGAGATGAAGTATAAACCTCATTTGAGTTATGATGATTACATTCCTTGCTATGAAAATGATTCAAAATCATAAAAAAAATAATTATGATACGTATCTATTCATTCCATAAACCGGGGCCACAAGTAGTAAGCCTTCTTTCACATGAGTATTTTATGAGTAATTCAAACAATATTCTCAATTAGCAGTGTATTAAAGGCTAGTTAATGTAACCGAAATCACAAACTACTATTCTATGCTATCCCATTAAATCTATATTTTACGTATATATTTTTTTTCATTTATAACCCCATGGAGGCATACGATGGTCCACTAATCGTAGGACACATTCCTCGACACGACTTTACCTCTGATTGGTAACGGTCCAAACACGAAAGGGTGTCAAAAACAATAATGCTCATAAGCTTATGATGAAGCAAAAAGAGCCGATGACCGCGGTGCATGTCATCACACCGCATTCCCGCAAAACATTAGTTTGAATGGCTGGGCTACATTTTAATTCGAGTAAAATACTCTTTGAGCACAAAATATATGCAAAAGAAATTAATTTTCCAAAGCGTAAATTCTATTCCGGGAACTTAATTAAGCTCTAATTTCCTTAAGTTATAATATGATTTTTAAAAAGCAAATAGAAGATAGCTCACCACAGTTTATGAATACATATTAAACAAATTCCACGAGCCAGGTGTAATTGCATATTCAACGATGGATAACATATTTGGTTAGCATACTCTAGACCATTTTCCGCCTTCGGATTCAAATTCGTGAAAGGACCTAACATTTCCACACTACAAACAACTATACTAATATCTGGGGTATTACCACACCTACTCACGAATTTAAGAAAATTAATTCATGCGCTAAATTCGTGATCCGGAAACGAAAATCAATCACATATATATTTCTCAATATGTATTACTTTATGTACTATGGTGTGTCTTTTAGTGTTTAATATATGTACTTGTACATGATATTGAATAGTCAACTCCTTGTAGTAAATATCGTGATATATAAGAAGCCCGAAGGGACATTTAAGTTATATTTTGGATATATGTCTGGTAAAATTTGCTCCTTATTTACTACACAGAATTCAACTCCACCCGCATTCGTTGTTCCTATCTTGGGGCCGTTTCTATGTTTCCGCAGATTGCTAAGTAAAGTTTTAGTGATCGTCATTAAATCTCCTGAAGGCCGAATCTTATGTTTGATCAGAAAGGGGACCTCGGAAGTATAGATCCTTTCAGATTAGAGATTGCCACAAAAAGGAAAAGAATGAAGGTAAACGTTTTCGACACGATGTAAAGGGGGGTAGGCAATACCTTTATGTTCTCCGCAAAATTGTTATACGATCGTTACCGTAGGGGATATATTTGGTTCGCGTTTTGAGAACTGTGATTGTCTCCTCGTCGGTGTCATGTGAAAATTCAAAATTAGTGTTTGGGGGGGAGATGGGAGACAAGAAGAAGGAGGAGGAAAGGGCGATGAGGAAGGAGGGGCGGTCGATGTTATCGTGTGCTTCCCGAAACGCAAATTCCGTCCGATCGATCCGCCGTGATCCAAGTTGGGCCCCGAGCGCTCGAAGCGTGCCTCTTCGCCCGGCTTCGTAACATGTTAGCCGCCCGAGGCAGGCAGGGCCACCATTCGGACTCCTGGGTCGTCCTTTTCGCCGCCACGTGCTTTTGATTCCTCGAGTAGTGTTTTCGGCGCGAACGGCGAAAGTCTACCGGCCGGACGGGCCGGCCTAGCATGGCTGGGTAAGTTTGCTCTCTCCCCCTCTTTCCGAAAGTTTTGCTTTAAGCCCGGTTTACGATTGTCGCAAGCGTGTACTTAAACGTCAACTGTGTTAGTTCAAAACGTCGCTCATTGTGGAGGCGTTTACGATAGCGGAATGCTACCAAACTTGAAAATCAGCTGTTTCAAAATGTAGCCTGTTCACATTTTCATGTTCACGGTTGACGCCAACGTATGCGCAGTGCGTGTCTCGGGGATCATTTTTCATTTGTCTCCCTTGCCTTTCGTCTGTTGTGTTTTGTGATGTGTGTGGTGGCCTTGAAGACATATGCGCATTCTTATACCCGTTGATGTAGCCTTTGGTGAAAGAATTATTGAGATGGTACAAAAGTTGCCATAGTTCTCCACTGAGATAATATCCTCTGTACATTTTCCTTCTCATTAGTGACTGAACTCAACGGAGTAATTCTCAATCTTTTAAACGTTAGGTTGCTGCCAGTATCCGGAGATGAACTATGATGGACGATAACTGCCAACGAGCATTTCAGTTGACGGCCTATCGTGAACCAGAGTCGTCTGCATGAATCCAGTCGCAGCTAACGTTTCATGTTGACGCAAATCTTAAACATTAACGCTTCATTCCCAGACAAACCATTTCCTCCGATTCCATTACGACATCTCATTTCCGAAAATGGTATTGCCTCGTCTATTTTTCTGGCATTCATATCATCTGATGCTGATGAAAAGTAACAAAGCAGACCCCGTATAGCCGTGGTCAGTGAATGGTTGATTCTAGCTTCGCTCTTTTCCGCACGTGGATTATATGTGTGATAGTCCTATTTCTTTGGTGCTGTTCTATTCCATTGATGGTATTATTTTGGTTTGTAGCTTGGATCCTATTCGAACGATGTATCTAAATAAGTTTCAGGCATCCGTTAAGAATTGTGGAACATAGTGTGTGTGTGTGCGCATTATCCGATTGAAAAGTAAAAACGGTTTCAGATTCTTTCAAGTATGCCTTTATTCGCTGCCTGTTAGTTATAATAAAAACTTTAGTTTCAAATGAAAACTGGTATATTTGTCATAACTGTGGATGCAAGGTAGTGCGCATTTCACTGTGCTGAAGCTGCGATTTAATGAACTAAGGAACGTCATAAGGAGACAATGTGCAGCAATATATAGATATATTTTCCTCAAAAGTGAGTGAAAATTATGTGAAAATGGAAGTGCGTCACTATGCAGAGCCGAAAATTTCTCATTATTATTTAGGCCTAGTTTGTGTGATTGCGAGTAAAAAGCAATATGTTGTGCTACATATCGATGTTCGTGGTTGCACAGTCTGTAAACTATGGTTACTGCTGTTGATCAAGAACATCTTAAACAATGCTAATTGTCGTGTTAGAAAGGATAAAGTGCCTTCCTCTTGACGGTTAATGAATTCGAGTTTGTAAGCAGTTTTTGCTTATCTATGCACGAAATTGTGAAAATCTCAATAGGTTTGCGGTGAACAAAGTAGGAAAATAACTTGATGGCTGTCATATTTCTGGCACTTAAAAGAGTTTTACCTTTGAGGGTAATTCACCTCTTTTGACCTCACCCTTTGCCTCTAAGTCTTTCGGGTCGTTCCCTTGACCTCTCCCGTGCCGTCATTTTCCGACCTCGCTTGTTTAATCGTCCTCCTTTGTTCCCTGTCGTCTCCTCCTCCCGTTCCCCTCTTCCTGCGTTCCCAGCCCCCGCATTATTCAAAACCTCGCCCCCCCCCATCCCTCCAACCTCTTCCCCGCCGCAGCGCTGCGCTTGCCAGCAGAGGACCCTCTTACTGCATCCCACATTGCTACACCCATCCGTCTTGTTCTACTCACCACTAGTGAAGTGCGCCTTGGCGGAAAACGAGCGTTTAAAATTTATTTTTAATTAGCCCTACGAGAAGGAATTTTTTTTGTTGGGAGGAGTCCCATATTTTCTCGAATCCGAATTCTAATTTTTATCCGAATCCTTAAAGATTCTCGGATCCATGAGAAATCTCTCGAATCCTTCAGTTAAGATTAGTAATTAAAAGAAAAGCATATTGTTTGCTGATAGGTATAAGCTTTTAACGAAAGTAGCATTAGAAATCTGAGTTTCCTGGAACCCAAATTTTAGGATAATATTTTTCGTCTTAATTTGTCGGAAGATTTTTTCCTCTAACCACCCAAGTACGGTTAAACTTCTAAAATAATATCATGGTCTAAATTAGGTGTACGTACTCTTGTTAGTATTCACATGCTTGTGTCACTCCTCTGATGATCGCGTGTGATGATACACCAGCTGTGTATATATTTTCTATTTTAACGTATTTTTGGCTTTGATAAGTATAATTACTCCTTTTTTAGTACTCGGTCTTAGAAGGAAGTAATTTTGTTGCTTCCTCATTCATTATAAAATGTAAGGAAGACTTAGGAGAAATCTGGCGTCAGTATTAGTTCACTAATAACGACAGGCGCCCAGAGGACCACATTTTAACGCCCCATTTTATGGACTCAGTTATGTGCTTGTTCTCTCCACGTGGCATCCATGTATCAATCCATCGGAATTCTACTGTAAAATATAGATGGTAAGCAAGTCGTATATTTTCTGCCCTGGTACGGTTCTAATTTGGGAAGCCAGTACTCTAGCCACCTTTTAACCCGATCCCCTGCGTATTCATTTCAATTTGGATGTACATCGGTTCAATCAAAATCACACCTGATTCCATCAATTTTAGTCCTTGGCCTTAGAATATTTCCCCTTGGAAAATAATGCAGCACATTCGCCCGGTTAGAAATATGAAAATCCTTTCAATAATTTTTTTCCGAGGAAAATAAGATTTTAAATGAAGGAAGAATTTTCGTTTGTCCATCGCCACTCACTGCATCCTTAAAGACTCCGCTTCCTGAGGCGTTTGGAATGAAGAAAGGGGAAGGTGGATATGTACTGCTCCCATCACCCTCTACCCTCTTCCCTCCTTAACCTCCCACCTCCCATACCGTCCCCCGTTCACTTGCCAAGACCATCTGTTCCAATACCCACCGATCCTTTTCTTCTTTCCTCTTCGACGTCCACATCCCGCGCGCACCACTCGTCCAGAACAATATCCGTTCGATAGCCATTTTTTTCCCTTCTCGGTCTTCTTGTAGAAGAGTTTCCGAACATTTTCGTGCGGGAAGAAAACGGGGAGGGGGGGGGGGGGGAGAGCTCTCCTTCCGTTCGTGGGTAAGGCTGCGGCCTAGAATTTTCATTAGTTCCTTCCCAGTGACTCATACTCCGTGGTGTACTAAGGAATTTTCTGAGAATCGCTCTTTGTGAAAAATTTCGTTGAGCGTATTCTTTTTTGTTAACTTAGCGATGGAATACTTATTTACGGGGTAGGTTCTCCATTCACGTTTTGGTTAGATCGAGTGCCAAGTGTCTTATTAGACGTCGAATCAATATTATTTGTAATTTACTTACGACCTCTCTTATTGTTTCACATTTACCTGAATGATGGCATTGAAAAAATGGCTCCGGTTTCATGGTCACATATAAGGATAGTGGTTGTGGAGTAAAATACAAACCATGGCATAAATATATTTGTTTCTCGTCCTTTGCGCCGCAAAAACGTTCATACAAAAGCGGATGTCGTAGTAATGACTGCAGTTGGCGATGGAAATTTTGATACTTTTCTTTGGAGTACTTGTCTTTGAGGACATATTACGGTATGAATAATAACAAGAAAAACCTAACTGGTTATAGAAATGCAATTTATTATACGTAGTCTAGTCCTAGAATACTGTGCTATTAATGTGCTAGTTTTTTGTTGCTAGTCTGAAAACGTTCATTCGCTCTGGATGCGTAAAAAACTTCGGAGTACTTCTTTTTTTCAAGTCTTTTCCATTCTATGATCTATCTAAAACAAACTATTCTTTATCTTTTGGTTGGTTGCAAAAATTGTTTGCGGTATTTACTGCGAATCGGGGATGGTTATTGCTTTTGGGACTGCTTGATTGCGGATGAATTCATCCTCTTTTTTCCTCCGTAAAGATCGGCCGTTATATTTAGGATATATTTTTGCTAATTACTGTATGTTTTTACCCCTATACTGGTTTACCCCCTGAGCTCATAATTCAACGGAAATTACTTTCGAAGCCAATGATACGCGGTTGATCGAAAAACACGATATTTTCTATCAATTTTTTAATTGCATAGTGCATGCCAAAAATAATTTTTGCATAAAAGTTCAATTTTATGCCTATATTACTTGCGCCGTATTTTATATCGGGTATTACATTGGCTAATTTATACATTCGTCGTGAGCGCGGCTTTAGGTAGCCACGAATCCCCATTGGCCTTTGCGCAAGTGCTGACATCTTCCTCGAGTCGCGGTAACTGTTCACGGAAGAAAAACTTCAAGGATGACCACCAGATGTCTAGATGCCCACGGCTAGCGTGCTGTATGGTCGTGATTGGAGCTCCACTATCGGTCACCCTCTCTAATGACATACACAGTGCGGTTGTATGCAGTAAAAACGACTTGCGGGAATTTTCTCTTTGGGACGAATATTTGGCATTATTTGACATAATGCTGGGTATTGTCTCGAAGATTTTAAATAATACTTCCTAATTTTGTCAGTGCAAGGTTACATTGTGAAATGCCGAAAATGCTTCTTTCTTCATATTTAGGTTAACTATTGACAATCGTACCAACTATCTTGACTACGTCAACAAAATTGCATCCACCGCATTATTTATTTCAAATATTAAACTTGAGGGTACATGGGCTTAGAGTCATGAAGAGGGAAAATGATTATTTTCCCTACCGTGTATCAAGAACAGTTTCGAGAAATGCTGGTGTAAGTAGCGGACATTTCCAAGAACTTTAATGGTAATAACATAAAGGCATCCACCCGTCTTAGTTTTTAATTTATTGGCAATTAACTGCGGAAATTGATGTCAAAACGCGTTAGTTCAACAAAACTAGCACTGCACCCGGCTAATTAGGCCGGAAAAAGTATTCATAAAAATGTATTCGTGGACCACACTGCAACTTTTACTTTTCAATGTGTATAAATCAGGCATCAATTCAAGGTAGTTTTATAATTTGTTATCAATTAAAATTAAAATTTATCATTTGTTTTGACTCCTGGCGTCGCGATGGCTCCTTAACTAAACTGCCAACTTCGAACTTTACTTGCCAATCCTGTCGTTTTTTTTGTGTGTAATACCAACGAATGTTATTCTGTCATCATTCCTAACAATCCTAAGTAACAAGCAAGTAAATCCATTTGATTTCCGTTCTTATTTGCTCATTTCGCCGTCATATTTCAAGATTGCCATGAGAGATCTTGCATGAATGAAAGTAAATGACATTTTATTCGTTATTATATTTTTTAGTCCTTTTGGTTTGGTGTCTTCGACAGGATTAACCCGTTTAAAGTCGACATTTGGAGTTATTCTATTCGGTCAGATAATTATTTCTGTGAACTTCATAGTTTCCTTCTGTCAATATTCAACTTCCGTTTGATAGCGTAGTGTTAGAAAGTGGTTGTCATAAACTATTCTAATACAGTGAAAGATAAATTTTCTATTTAATGTTTTCAAGAACTCCCATAAAGTTGAAATTTACGAAGAAGAAAACATATTTTTCTGCTGACCGAGAGGCATCGTGATTAGAGCTTGGGACTCGTTAGGTGTTTTTCAATCATCGTGCAGGGCCTTAGATCATCAACGGTGGAATATTTCCGCAGAATTCGTAATTCTGAAATATTTTCCCAATCCTTGTGAGACCCGTCTTCTTTCCCCTCACCGTGCTCTTCCTCGCGTGACGGACTGCTGTTGCACATCTTGTGGGAGGGTATGGAATCGATTTATTGGTGTTTTTCCTTCCGGGTTTATCACTCCTTGGCCTGAGTTTTACATGGAGGGTAACTGGCACAGGGGAGTGTGCTTTTTTTTTGACGGCGACGTGCTCATCAGCAAAGCATACAAAATCGATTGGATTTTTACTTGGAAAATCCGGAAAATTGTTCTTCCAATGTGGCGAGCCGATGTTATACACTATTTCTTATCAGAGGAAGAGGGGCATATGTTAATGCTAAGTCGTGCGTTTATTCCCAAAGTTAAGCTGTGAGTGTATGGCCTAGAATGTGTGCTGAATACCGTCGCGCATAACCTTTTGTGAAAGTAGAGATTAGGGTACTTCTAAAGGATTTTTGTTTACAAATATTTTGATATTGATTTTCCGGAACCGTGTGAATGAATAAGAAACTCGCGAACTCATTTATGCTTTATTTATGTGAACGTGTGAGCGCTTGGAAAATTTGATTCATTATGTAACCGCGTGAAACCAGTGGGTGTTTTTGGTAGGTTCTTGTGATTTATTTCTTTAGCCGCAATCAGCCAATTTTATGTGTTATTGTGTGAAGGAAACAGGGGAACGTGCGGTGTATAACGGTGAATTAGCGTAACTATTGCACCCTACTGGAAATATCCTGGTATTTTCGTAGTTATTCGCCAATAAATGGTCTTGGTTCTGTGGGTCCGGGATATTTCAATCAATTTCCATATATAGATCGTGTTTTTGATCTATGCAGAGGCACGTAAATAGGTTTTAAATAGAAGCATTCATTTGGGGCGGGTAATGGTGAAGATGATAGACTGAAATTATGTGTCACCTATAGGATATGGGTGCAGCGTGTACTTGTGGGCAAAGTGCGTGAAGTTTTATTTGTTTTTCTGGTGAAACTTCTGCGTCTACTGTTCTCTCTGCGGTGGATTACTTCTTTCTCTTGCTGTGTTTTCCATTTTATCGTAAGCAATTACGTTCACCGTTGGTTTTTTTCTGAAATTGTTTTCTGGCTTGGTCATTAAACGTCCTTAAATGTGAACGTTAGGCTAAAGATGAAGCGTCCTTCAACGGCTATTGAGTGTCGTTCAGCCATTGTAAGAGGAACTTAGTCAGTGAAATGAAACATTAGCTTTCTTTATGGTTACCATAAATAGAGACAAGGGATTTCTCTTACGAGGGGTGTTTGTTTTTTCAATTGCTCTTTATGTGGAATACTCAGGAGCATGCTCTGCATTTCAAATTTTAAAGCGCTTCTTTGGTATTTTTACTCACGCAGTTAACTTAAAAATATTCTAAATTGAGACATTAAGTGATTCTGATTCAACTCAGGTCATTTGTCGAACTGTGAGAAAGAGAGAATATTACATGTACACTTCATTTGTCAAAGTTTTTAAGGTAAATGGTGCGTTGCTGACTTAATGAAATACCCAGGGATGTACCTAAATGGGTCGTATTTGTCCGTTGAATCCTGCATTCGTCTTTTCAGTAGAATGATTAACTTATGTTAATTTGGAAAAGGATGATTTTACATAGTTTTTTCATTTTTACCGGTAATTAGGACAAGCTGAGCATAAATATTTTGCATAAAACCTTACAATTTCATTACTTTATCTTTTTAAAATGTATGGATATTTATCCTAAACGTTATATTTTTTCGTCAGAAAACTGGATTATAGAACTTTCAATTAACACCAGTGTGCGGGAATTTACCGTGATCGGCCGTAATTCGTAGCCGTATCTCGTAATGACAGTTCGGACTTGTTACCCAGTCATACCACCAAGCTGTACCACTTTATCTTGCATCCATGTGCGTGACCGTGTACTATGTTTATTTGTGCATTTCGCACTGAATTACTGCTCGATAAAAATGGCGTTTCTCGATCGAATCGGAATAGTGTTGCGTGTATGCTTACGAAGACCCTTTAGAACTCAGTTCTCCGCCCGTTATTGACTAGTCCTCGCTTATTTTGCACCGGAATTGTATTTTCACTTGTTAGTCGGTTTAGTATTTTCGTATGGGAGCAGATTGGAAAGGGGAGTGCGTGACTGCCCCGCGACAGAAACCTCCAGAATAAGAATCGACCTTCGGGGAGGGCGTTCATTCATCACGATGTTATCGCTTACACATCGAATCGATTAACCTTTAAAAGTAAAACTCTCGTGCACCAGGAAGGTATAGAGGGCGTAAAAAATATCACATTTTTTTAGTTGAGGCCAAAAGATTTGCGTGTGGCGGTCGCTTAGGAAATAAAAAGGATACCCTTGAAAAAGGAGAAAAGATAAGCGTGTATTTCTCCTTCGAGAAATATAGAAAAATATATTTATAATTTTGATGATACTTATATATTTGTACCTTTTTACCTCAACGATATGATATGACCTTTACTTATATCTTTGAGAGCAATTTAACTTTGATTTCATTCTGATTCCACTGAAGGCTTCCGGAAGTCTTGACTTGTAAGGCCGTCGTGCTACGTGAAAATGATGCAGTATTTTTTATTTGAAATAGTTATGTAGCTTTGTCATTTTACTACTCATTAGGTCTGTGTCATGTGTAGTAATATAATATATAAAGATGCAATATTTTACTTGTAATGGGAACTCCTTCATTCTTGCTCGTCCTTCGTAATTTGGGGTGCTCTTGGTAAACTATTTATTTTTCACAATTTATTTGCTGTTTTGGATAACGATATTTTATTTTTACCTTGTAGTAGGTACTTCCTCATTCTTGTTGGCTTTTGTAACCGATTCTAACTGTTCAGTTGGGTCTCTCATTTATAAATCATTTACCTTTTAGCAGCGCTGGATCATTGATCATATTTTACGAATATGTATATTCATTGCTTATCCCCTACATGTTATTTCGCATCATGCTTTTACTCCACAATTTTATAGCTATTTTCTTAAATTTATGCTACTTGTTCACTGCTCGACAAACAACTTCGTAATTTCGGGTTGATTTATTGTTTTCGACGTGATTAGTAATTATATGTAATCATGTATTTTTTCAGCCCTTGAAACTACATTTAAGATCATGCTTGATAAATATTTGCTGAAATGATAATCTAGGGAAAGGATGCACTTTAGGTTTTTCATTTTTTAAGTGTGTTCAAAATACGAGCATAAAATATGTTTTAAACTATGTATACTGCGAAAATGTTTTACTGGCAGAGGGCCTTTCCGTATATCAATGGTTTCGGTTTTGTATCACGCCTCGTTTTTTACATTTATCTACGCTGTATTAGTGCTTTTTCGTCTTAAATTTATTAAGTAGGCCGTAATTGGTGAAAGCAGTGGCCAGTTCAAGAATCCAAATAATTACCAAAATGGTATAGTTAGTATGTTTTTAATTCAGGACAAATATATTTATGTACCAAATGTTTTTCATGCATAGTAATCCCTAACTATAAAAAGCTGTTATTAATAAAAAACGTCTTAAACTCCGTAATACATGTTTGATTGATTAAAAAACTCGATTTATCCAATTTAACCAATCCCCGGCAAAAGTCTTCCCGGCTTTAATGTTTTTCTCTCGGTCCATTTCACATTGTTGGAACAATTGGCCTCCCGTGTGAAATATTTTTTTTCTCCAATAACTCGGGTGCAGGTTTCTTTGTTGTTGGCGTTTTTAATTGTGCGCATTCCGATCCCTGCTGGGTTTTCATACTCGCCCTCTTAGAATTATTATGCTTCCTTTGGACCTATCCTCCTTGAAAGAGAAAAAGAGCTAAGCTGAGAATCCAAGGTGCCAGAGACCCCAACGGGCATGTTCTTTTATGCGACTTCCCATTCATTACCTGCATTTGCATAGTCCCTCGTGACTCTCAAGAATTGCATGCGTTACAATTGCAAAGTTTTTCTTCCATATCTCGCCTATCTTACACGTTCATATTTCACTGTAGTGACTGAGTGGATCATTTCATTTAATTTTATCTGCCATATTTTTTTTACGGGTTTCGCGTGATTCCCTCTAGTAGGCTGAGCTTAATTTGGCATCGGCGTCGTCATTGAGGCCTTTTCTTGCCTTTTTTCATATTACTGCTGAGATGGTCTTAAATATTTAATGTTTGTCCCTGTTTTTTGTTTTATATTTGTTTTTAATTTCATCTATTTAAGGCGAATGGAAAGACATATTAAACATTGCTCGTTTTGGAACAGGCTAATGACAGTTTCAAAGATAAACGCCATGAGTAGTTGTGAATGTGAGTAATTAGTCCAAAGCACTAAAAGGAATATTCAGCACGATCTATAGAGTTTCGTAAAATACATTTCCGAATGGATTCTGAACTCTGTGGCGAGCGATATTTCGCTCATAGGAGATACCATATAAGCACATTTGTCATTCATGTGATAGAATTTATTGTTATTGATTTTTCTTAATGAATCTTCAGAGGGAAAACAGTTGGCATAACTAAACTATGGTGATGATATCCTCTATTTTTGTGGCGTCCTTATTACGTTTTCTGTAATCAGTATCATCAAGGGCGGATGTGACCAGTATTGGATACTGTTCCATTTCGCTGTTCATTTTTTCTGCGTCGTCAAATTAGAATTGGTTTGCATACACCCTTCCATACTTGATTTTGTGTCCCGCGTCCCTATTTGTGATCGATACCTCTAATCAAGTGAACATGAGGTGAATCATCTCGACATGACCTGTTTCAATGAGGATCGATGAAAATTTTCGGCCCGTGTGTGCATGCGGTCGTCTGTGGTGCGCATCGCGTTTCTCTGTGTGAAATGGTTTCCCGGGTAGCGTGTTGATGGGGAGGAAAAAACCCTTCGTCGTAATAAATAAATAAAATTTCCGTCTGTATTTCTCGCGATGCTGCTGCACTTCATCTTCCTTTAATTGGTAGAGAGTGCGTTTGCGGCCGAACGGAGGGGGTGAGGGGTAGCAATTGGATTGCGTGAACGGCTCCTCGCCTCTCGGATGTTTTCTCTCTCCCTCCTCTCGCACATCCTACCTGTATCGATTTCCCGGTGTATTCATTAATTCCTTTCACACCTTTTATTTGAACTTATCTCCATCCTCTTTCTTTGGGATGCTCAATAATGGAGCACGGGCTTGCTGCTGACGCAATTTTCCTTATGAAGGGGACGGGGATTGGTGTGTGAATTAACGAAAGGAAGACTAGCGGAAATTGGTGGAGACTCGTGGGAGTGGGAAAAGCGGCTAGCTTTCTTAGTTATGGCTGGATATGTCGCTGTCGTTTGTGAATGCTCAAATAGGGTGGTTTCCTATTTTTTTTTATTGCCTAGATCTGAAGTTTATAACCCCTGGAGTACGTATTTGAAGCCGTTCGATTTAAAAATGGCGTTAAGTATTTTTCCTTATTAATTAAAAAGTGAAAAAATTCAACGGCGCGAAAACGCGACGGCAAACTATTGCATGCTGGTTAATCCTACGTGTGACGTCAGAGGTACGTACGCAACTACTCTGCCGCTAGGTGGTTCGCCGTAAGCTGCTTATCTGCAGACGACGTCCGCCGAGAAAGCTTTAATAATAATAATAAATTTATTCACGGGAAAAAAAAACCATTTACAAAAGTAAACTTGGTGTAAAATGGAAATGAGCTTCATTTATTAATTTAGCTTTTGCTTTAGTCGCATAGAGAAACCTCATCAAAATAATGAAACACATTTATGGTTACGGTATGAGGAATGAAAATCGTATAGTAATATATTCTCAAATTAATGGTGCTAGCTCCTATTTTTTAGGTAAAGTTAGTATGAAAAGCATGAAATAAACCATTTTGCTCGTATTCATTTCGAAATATTTCCCGCAAGCAAGCACGAAATCGTCACTTAATAACTATACGGAGAGCAGGTGCTGCGCCGCAGCTATGATACGAATACACATTAATTTAATTCATCCACTATGTCGAGGTGTCATTGCCAGAACATAAAATTAGCAAAAAAAAAGGCTTACCGTCAATAGCATAATGGATGGCAAAATCTCGAAGCAAACTATGTATGAGCAAATACTAAAACAACTAAAATGCGTTGATCACCCCTCACCGTGATCACAGACCATTGATGGGAACTCTTGATTCACTGCATCAGCTGATCAGTATCATATTCCCCAAGGAGTACCAGTAACATGCCTCCGAGAACATTGCTTTATAAAAATTGTTTTGTGTTGCAGTGTCACACAACAACAATTAGCGATAGCAAGAAAGCTTACGTCGCGGTTCCACTAAGCGAGAAGAGGAGAATTTTGTGGTTCAAAGCTGTCAGAAGAGAGTACCTTGCTTTACTCCTCTGATTTCACCTGCACTAAACCGAACATCTTCTCTAAAGAACTCCACCACCATGGCCACATCCACTTTCGGTAGATTGTCCGTACAAAACCAGTTTTTAAAGCCATTGAACTTGTTCTCATGAAACCTTGTGGCTTTGTATATCAGCAAAAGGAACTGACGATGAAAGGTAACTAATGGAATATGCAAGGTATGAATGATAGGAATGGTAAATGAAAGGAATAGAAGATGAGATAAAGGAAATGTTTGTCGAAACGAAAGTGATCAAAACGTAAACATCTAAGCCGGAACACCACAGAACGCGAAGTCACAGGTACGCAGTTTCGTTATTCATTTCACTGCGCATGCGACGCTTGCCGCGAAGAACGCCTTCGCGGTAGCTCTGTACTAGCAGGGAGCGTAGGAGCTTAGAAAACGTCTTTTAATGGCATGCTCAATTGAGGAGACTTTCCGAACTTTGAGCATTTTAATCGAGGTATATTAATACATATTCACCAGATTTTAGGGACTCTGAAATACAATAGTAAGTACAGTCGATGATAATTCCACATACCTCGCAATGTTGACTATCTACCTGTTACGTCATCATAAAAGCTGCCGCTGACCCGCCATTTCCGAGCCTTTTCAAATGAACTTAAAATTAACATTCAATTTTCTTGGAAACTAAAACTTTTTAATCCAAATAATTTGCGTGTAATGAATACGTTTATGCTGGGGCACCTGTCGCAATAAATGAATTCAGTTTTCTTTGATGAAGGAAACTACCCTATTGCAAATGTAGTGCTCCAGTAATTATTGATTAGTATTCGTATGCTAAATATTGATATCCTTGGTTGATTTGATGCCAGGTATATGTGAAATATTTTGGAGAATAGGAGCTGTAGAAACTTTAATGCTTAAATTTAGTTGCCAGAATTGTTCACATGATAACCTGGTTACCGCCTGAGGTTTTCGCAAAGTTTATTCAATTTAAATTTCGCCCTGATGGTGGTTCTGCAGAGGTCATGCACTTCAATTTGTAGCATAGGGAAGTCCAACACCAAGGGGCAGGGTATCCTGTAATCAATGTTAGTCAAACTCAGACTGGCTCTGTTTCATGTGGAATCTTTTCGAATGCAAACTTTCTGCGCTCTCAATAGAAATAAATCGTTGTATAAGTAGCGTAGGTGCTCGAAGTATTATAGGATGATCAGAAAAGTAAAATGTTCTGAGTTTCTGAATAAATCTGTAAACGCTGAACAGCAGCGCTGCTAGATATTCCTTTTGGGGAGTTTTCATATCCATTCCATGTGTCCAAACATCGAAATGGCGGAATGAGCACAGATTTGTATAGTGAAAACAAATTAAAATTTATTTTCAGGGGTTAATCATTTTTAATTCCACAATAGGACTTGAATTTAACTCTTTCTTAGCTGATTGAATAATATTTCTCCTACTCAAAAACGTTTTATTAACCTATTCCTCCTAAATATTCCCTAAGGGCTTTGGGGGAATTTTATCCCTAAAAAGCTGCTCCCTATTTGCGCATGACACTGAAATACGGAAATAATTCACATAAAACTCTCTCTAGTAGTTGTTGCTACATGCAGTGACTTCATATTCTATGTATTTTATACCTCATTTCTTAAACCTACTATGTTCGCCCGTCTTTACTTCTTCACGTATCCGCCTCTTGTACTATTTCTTTTACCCCGTGGGGGTGGAGAGATGTCTTTTTCCCGCGACATGGTGCAATTTACGTCGACATCGTCTTCTCCCGCGGCCACAAATGAGCGAAATTCGTTCCCATTTCACGGAGCGAGGGAGAGCCGTGTGTGATGTGGAGAAAAGTTTTTCACCGTTATGCCGGGAGATTGGTGTAGAAGGGACTCATATAATTTGCCTCGCTGCATTGCGTTATTTTCTTAAACCCACATTTTGCTGTGATATCGAACTCATTTGTTGTTTGCAAAGTTTTTATGGTATTCGGGTCACTGTTATGCAGTAGGTTTGTTCGCTCTGTAGAAGTTTGCTTCTTTATCGTTCACCTTTTGATTCTTTACCACTTGTACTTCTTCTTCTTCCTCAGCTCTACAGCCCGGTGTGGGTCTTGGCTTCCTCAGTTGTATGCCCCCATTCGGCTCTCCTTCTTGCTTTATCTCTCCATCTTCCAATCCCCATTGTCTTCAGGTCCTCTTCAACATTTTGCAGCCATCTTTTGTGTGGTCTTCCTCTCCTCCTACTCCCTTCCATCTTGCTATTTATTAACAATTTGGGAATTCTATACTCTTCCATCCTTTCAACATGGCCCAACCATGACAGTCGCAATGACTTTGAGAACCTAACTATATCCTTCTCTTCCAATATTTCATAGTCCATTCTTATTCTCCACGTTTGTCCTTCTTTTACTGGGCCATAGACTCTCATTATTTTTCTTTCAAATCTTCTTATTGTTTCTCCATCTTGTTTGGATAGGACCCATGTCTCAGCACCATATGTAATTACTGGTCTTATCAATGTTTTATAAATTTTCAATTTAGTTTTCCTGGACAGAAGAGTTGATTTGAGGAGGGGTAAATTGGCAAAATAGGCCTTGTTACCTTGCATTACACTTTGGTTTATCTCCTCAGAGATCTTATTTTCATTATTTACTCCAAGGTAGGTAAATTTTCTGACGCCCTCAAAATCGTAATTCCCAAAAATTAGGTTTTGTAGTTCTCGTTTGTCCTGTGAAGAAGACATTTTCAAGTATTTGGTCTTATCTTAATTTACATTGAGGCCCATTCTTTTCCCAATATCTTCAATGATAGCAAACATTTCTTTAAGGTCCTTCACACTTCTTGCTATCAGAGCTATGTCATCAGCATATGCAAAACCTTGTTTGGATTTATAAACAATAGTTCCCCTTAATTTCAATTCGAAACTATCAAAATCGAAGATGCAAGATTACTCACCCGCTCCGGTGGCTACTGGGAACGAGTAGTCAAAGAAGCTATCGAAATTCGGATGGAGAACCGAAACTTCTACAGGGACCAAGGGTACTCACTCAGTAATGCCTGGAAACCTATACTAAAAAACGTGAAAGAAGCCAGAAAGAACAAACATCAAAGCGACCAATCAGGAGGCTCCAGCACCTTTCCCTCTACCACGGCCAATCAAGCGCCGCGAAACTCGTGACTCTAGGATATATAAGTCGACAAACAAAGCAGCATTGACATCCTTTTATCAGCCCTGATGACGATGACTGAGTCAGACATCGAAACGTCGGCCTACATGGAGACCATCACCCGGTTGGAAACCCGAGAAAGCTTCACCAAGTTAATACGCCGGGAAATCACTAAATCTTAAGATTTTATATGCTACATTCAGTAACATAATGCCTCGATAGTTATTGGAATTTAACTTTTCACCTTTCTTAAATGTTGGGCATATCAATCCAGTTCTCCGCTCTTCTGGAAGCCCCTCTCATTCCCAAATACTACAGACCAGTTGGTGTAGTGCTCCCATTAGTTCTGGGCCTCCATTTTTTATCAATTCTGCTGCTATACCACCTTCTCCTGGTGCCCTGTCATTTCTTTGCCTTTTCACATTTTCAGTTAATTCCTCTATGTATGGGATGGGTACATCCTGCTCTACACTATGAACTAGTGGGTGCTCTTCGATCTCTGAGGATACTTCCTTATTAAGCAGTTCGTTGAAGTATTCTGCCCATCTTTCTATTATCTGATAATCCTCTCCTATGACTTCGCCATTTTTGTTCTTACATGAGTTTAGTTTTGGGTGATATCCTTTGCTCATGTGTTTTACTGCTTGATAGAACTTCTTGCTTTAATTTTCATTGCTGAGCTTCTCTACAGTTTCTACCATATTTTTCAAATGCTCCTTTTTCTTTCTTTTCGGTACTGGTACTACCCGTTGATAATGTTTTCAGAAATCTGATGAATGAAAGAACTAAGTACTTTCGAAAGATAATTTCATAGTAATATCACTTCATGATATAATGTTGAATTGCTATACCATTCACTTGGGTTGATTTTATGAATCATAGCGTATTGCTTAATAAGTAAACAACAGAAGAAACTGATGGAGTATAAAAAAGTGAAGACAATTTTTTTCCTGTGTCATTGACAACTGACAGCTCTATCGTTTTATTTGCAATCCTTGAAGTTCATTAGAAAGTAGATTATTATTTTCAGTACTCTTGGCTATGTGTGTGCATTAAATCGTGCTACTCTTATCTCTGTTTCCACGTCACCTGATAAGGACTAGATTATCATTGGAAGGCGAGATATAGAAAGCCATGTCAGAGGTTTCTAGCTGGGGTTCCGCAGCGCATTAGAATTTCATAACTAACTTCCTTACTTACAAGAGGAACAAAAAATACAGTTGTTACACAAGTTACGTCAATACTGGCGCTTTCAAAACGGTGTAAATTTCGGCAACAAATTTCCTTCAACGAAGGAGTTTCATATCAATTCCTTTCTAGTGGATACCAGCAGAAACACAAGCCTGGATAATTTCAGCTTGTTAGTTAAAATGCGAAAAGCTTATTCTACACATGAGATTAATTTTTCATGTACCTAATGCCCAATTTATGCGATACATTATACTATTGCGATATATTACGATTGGTGAATAGATGTGCATTGAAGTCTGTATCACCGTAAACGTGTATATCTCGATACTTTTAATGGTGATAATTTGACATCTCCTATGATAGGCGGTTCTATTTCGTTTTTCTTTGAAAACTGCGATTGCCGTTATTCTTTTATCCGTGAAGGATATTTATTTCGTTTTTAGCCATTGAATTCTTTAGTGGAAACAGATTGATCATCAAAAGGGCAATAAAAATGATAATGACCAATGCTTGCGCTAAGTGGATTATCTAGCTCAAACCGTTGGCGTTTCCGGTACCGGTAGATTAGTGTACTTCTAGTAAAATTAGACACTCCGCATAGGAATGCCAGTACATTTACTGTGTGTGGTTTTCCAGTGACAAACGAGGCCGCGAATGTCACAGCCTGCGAATAGGTGATTATATCCATAATATTGCTGTGTAAGGTAACAGAAACATGCGTGCAATATTTCGGTTCCTTTAATGAAAAACTTTCCAATCGCGTATTTTCCGTCATAATTTTGTATTAACCTTTTGAATTTTAACCAATTGATATGAACAGGAGGATTACATTTTAAGAAACACGGAAGAAACGTAGTGGTGAGAAAGGTGTTTAGAAAACATTTTTGAGCGTTGGCAGGGCGTTAAGCGCTGTTTGCTGCTAAACCTTGCTCTCGAAGAAAGAGGGTAAGCGAATGTTGATTCTGAGATATGGGTGTGGTGAGCGATAAACGTAGCAAGACTCACAAAGGGGTTTGCAAACGAAGTGTGTGATATGGTTGACATTGAGGAGCTTTTGTGCGGGGAATCGAAGATTTATTGTGCGGTATTGGAGGCTGTCTTGTCAATGGAGGGCAGGGAGGGAAGAGGTAGGAGAAGAGTATACAAAGAATAGAATAGAATATATATTTATTATGCTCGGGGCATCACCCTTAGAGCAAATGCTACAGCAAACTAAATTTGGCTCAGCAAAATGGTGGAGTACAATATGATTGCTTAAGAATACAAATATATAGATATAAAATAATAAGGTTACAGATATAAAGTTACATATATATGAATACAAATAAATTGATGCCAATATGTGGATACAAAATATATGAATACAAAGAATTATACGCCAAATTAAGGGTTAGGGGAATAGATAAAGATACAGATATGCATTTAATAGGCTGTCACTTGGCAATTGTATTAAAATATTTAAAATCATTCTGCATTTAGTAGAGTCATGTATAAGGCGTTTTTAAATGAATCAAGGGAACTCTTGAGTTTTTAAGTTCTCGGGCAGAGAATTCCAAAATTTGGTGGCAGTTATTAAGAACGGCTGTGGATAAATATTAGTTCGGGGAATGGCATAACGTAGAAAACTTTGGTTTGTAAGTGATGTCTACATAGTAAATTCTGACCTGACCTTAAACATTTCTGTCAGGTAATTGGGGGTTTCCTCCTTTAAATTGTCAAGAAGGAGGGTCCCTAATGAGTATTTTCTACGGTCACATAGATTTAGCCAGCCTAGGCTAGTTTTATACTGTGATACATGAGCGTCCCTTCTTAGATTAAATACAAATCTTACACATGAATTTAGTTGCCTTTGTAATTTTTTATCCAACTCTATAGGCATGTCATTAAAAACAAGGCTACAATAGGGTAGGGTAGGTATGATGGGGAAGTGAGACGGAAATTATTTTGAGGGAGGAGTTTTTTTGGGAATGAATAAGCATGAGTTTTTATATTATTTCGAGGTATTTTTCGTTATAACTTAACGTCTGGCACTTACGTCTAAACTGTTGAGTACCAGTTACTCTGTGGTGTAAAACGATTACCCTACCAAATTTTACTTTCAGGATATTGTTTTATAAATTTTATTTACATTCATAACTTTATTCCCTAATAATTTCGTGGAAATTACTTTTTATAGGATTTAAAACGTAGATATTGAGGAAGAATTCAGTTCACGGGCGCCGAAAAAGGCATTAAAGCCGAGTACGCCACGCCTTCGCGAAGGGAAGGTTTTTTTTCCGGGCGAAGTATTTACTCTCGCTTTCTCATAATCCTCTTTTGATTTCACGCGCCGTTGCCCTCGCTTATTTTGTGTTTGTGGCTTCAAAGACAAACAGTCGTTCTTTCCCGCAAATCCCCGCTCTGGTCGGCCCTATTTCGTCAAGTTTTCAATAATCTCTGTCACTGCTAGGGCCACCAGTTATTTATGCCGAGTTCTAGGTTAAAAATTTTTGTACGAGTCTTAAACATTGCACGATGGCTGAAATTCTTGATGCATCTTTCAACTCCTAACCTTGCTTTTTATTTTATTGACTCGAGCGTATCCATCAAAGTTGCAATCCTCAAATAAGTGTTTTCCCGTGTGCTGTAAGCAATTTTTAAGCGAAACTCGTCATTGCTCCTATGCCAGATTTAATATCTTTGGTCTAATCAATGGTTTATATTTTGAAACTGTTATATGCGGAGTTTTGGGTCCCTCACGTTGTAAGATAGCTCTAAGCGGGAATTACTATCCATTGACGGAAACGCGTTGAACGGCACTGACCTTTGGCGGTGTATATTTAGCATCGGCTGTTATACTCTCCACTGCCGGTCACTCATACCTACTACTGTCCCCTTGCGTTTTTGTCGTGCTTTTCGTTGGGTCGTCGGCGACTGTTACTGACGAATTTTGATAAATTGTTTAATTTATCTTCTTTAGTATCATACGAGTGTAGTAAATCTTAGTCTATTTGCTCACTTGTCTTGTAACTGCTTTAAGTATGCATTCTCTTTACGATATCCTCTCTTAGGGTAGCCTTTGTCATCTTCAGCAATTGTTAACCGCTAAGCTAATTCGCTGCAGCTCTCCGCTCCATTCTATTTTCAGTTGACCATCATATTATTTAATAAGTAGGTATTTAATGTATTAGCCATCATAATTTTCGTGATTTATTCCATTCTTGGCCTTCTTCGATAATTTTTCCTATTCATTTATATTATTTTCAGAGGTTGTTATGTCTCGGAAGGAGTTCATCGTTAAATTTATCCGTACTATTTCGAAGAGTTAATCATCATTAAATATCTTTTCTCCAAAACTCTCAGCTGGACTTCTTCATTGATGATTTTTCCGTCTCTCCATCCATTTGCTTTTCCTCTCGCTTCTATTGCACCATATTTTAGTTGCTTCCAATCTTATCTGTGAGATATTTTTGAGGTCGAAAAAATTGTATTTAAGATTTACTTTATCGACATTGATCTCATTGATTATTTTTCATCATGTCAATTATTTTATATGGAGTAAAGTTAATCGTCTCGGAGAGCAGTAGTCGAGACCTTGAGTGGTTTAAACAATGTGAAAATCATCTGATGGTTCAAGACGAAGGAACTTTGCCATGTAGGAAACTTCCCGACGGACGTAAGCTAAATAAAGTGAGCTCGAAAATCGGAAAAAAATATTTGTTGTGTTATTTTGTGCTCGTCAAAGAAGTCGGCGGTTTTTTTTTGGCCGTCGTAAGGAGAGAGTCCATTGGATATGAATCATTCGTGCCACATGCATTGAAAACTGTATATCGCGAGGGTTATTGATTGGTCTTCAGGTGTGAATGAGTAGCTCTCCTGGATCAATCGTTCCGAAACCGCCTCGAGCGGCAATGTATTTTTCTGCCGTATATGTGCTCTTTCTGGTTCCTGGAAATCTTCCGAGGATAAACATGGACGAGCGTAAATATTGGCACATCGGGTGTTGAAGCTTTTCCATTTGTCGCTCTCTGCAGAGGGATGCGGGACGGGGCACAGTTTTCTAACTGCTATCCCCCGTTTTTATTGACGGAAAGCGGTGCCGCCGTAAAATATGAATATGGATGACATCTCTTGCCCTGCCCTGTCGTTTACCTCTACTTCTATTTTATCCGTCTCTGTCGCTGTCTGCCTGATGCAATCCTCATAATGTGTCAGAGACCAATTGACACGTGCTGTATTTACGATGCCCGTAGGAATGGGTAACGTGAGTCACGGATATTACGGATATTCGTCCGACGTTATCAGTCGTTCCTGCCATCACTATCTCTGATTCAGCCACATTTCGAGGTTTTATAATCGGATGATTTGGTCTCCCAGCTGTGCTTGTTATCTTTGTTCTCCGTTGTTTATGGAGCTCCTTCCGTGGGTGGAGCTGAACACGTAAAAAAACTGACCTCGGGTTTTTTCCCCCTCACTCCCGATTTTGCGGTGTCGATTGACAAATATGTCATGTTGTGGAGTCCAGAATTATTGTCACGGATAGGGTATATGCTAGGCGAGTCAGTTATGCTCTTCCCTGGCAACGTTAAGGGCTCGTGTTCGAATCCCACCACGGTCTTGAATGTTGGTGGTAATTTGTACCTATTTAATTACAGTAATTTTAGGCGAGGGAAAACAACTTTAATGTAAGTAACTTATCAAGACAATAGGATTCAACCTCGCAAGCTGTGACTTGTGTAGAGCTCTCATGTGCCTCATAAGTGCCATCCTTTATGGACCATAAGGGGACCAACCTTCCCGCTAAAGTTGCTATCCCCCCCCTCCGAACCGTCACGCATGGACTTGGCATTTAAAAGGATGGGCTTGATGTTGTCTTTCACAGGAAGTGGACATGGAATCCTTTTTTTTTGCCTCTTTTTAGGCTCGGAACTTTGTATCAGAAACCCTCGTGGCACATTTGTGAACTTGATGTAATGCCGTTAGGCGAAACAGTACAGTTTTTAGCATTATATATTAATAAAAATAGTAATATATTGTTTCTCGTTCAAGGTTTTCGGTCCTTCGTTCTCATGGCATAGCAGGATTGAAAATAAAGCAAATAAAGTACTCAGCTCTCACTTCAGGTATAATTTATCGCCTTTCCTCACCAGATCTCTCGTTTAAAAATGTGATGTGGCTTGTGGATTATATCTCAGTAATCTAATTGTAACCTTATTTAAAACATAACCCTGGTCAACAATTAACGATGAATAATCAATGGCATTGCTATAATTCATATTGGTATCCTAATTAATAGCTGTGATGATTCAAATGGGTAGTAAGTATATTCCCACATTTATGCCTTAATGAATAATCACTTGCCAGTAATATGTATTATCCATGACATCCTCTCATTTTTATCCGCTGATATTACTGATTTAAAAAAAGATATAGTAAGATCCGTGTTTGGAATATTATATAATTAGAAGTATACGCGGGTATGTTTCCCTCCTTTTTCTGGTGATATATTTCCGCTTTTTTCTTTGTCTACGGGTACCGAAAGGAATCATGCCTAGGTAAGTCGGCGGTTTTAAGTTTTGGCTTTGCTTTAGTACTTTTTTTTTTATTTTTACGTTTAAAATCTTGCTTATTACTCAGGTTTATTGGTTTCTTGTTTCTGGAATATTTGTGTTAGTTCTATTTTTACTTGCCCGATGATGTGTTTGCGCTAGACCCTAGCTGTCTTAAACTTGCCCCGAACGATATGCTGAATTCGATGCCTTAGTACGATTTTTTGATGGAGGGTTGAATACTATGGTGATTAATTTCATAAGAAGACTGACGAGTTAAAATGCTTCAGTCTGATGTTTTTTCCTAATCCTTTTACATCTCGTACAAATCGACCGGGATACCTTGTGCTTGTTTCTTTTATTTGGAATTGGTTTAGAGAAGCAAGCTGAAGATAAAAGTGAGAAGGGTAATATTTTTTCGGTTTTCGGAAGAAATGAAAAGAATTTTCTGTAGTTCAATGGATAATTTAGCTTGATAGACCAGATCATCGGTTGATTAAACTCTGTATTTATTGATATGATGCTCTTAGTCGGCCTTTCGTCAATGGTGTTCTTTTCCGCCATTCAGTCGGGAACGTCATTATTTCCATTTAAATAGGAATCGTCGAAATCGTGGGAGTTCTGATTGAGGCATTTCCGCACGTGGCTTGATTCGTGAGTGCTCTCTTATCGCATGAAATAATCATGGAAGGGAGACTTCCCAGTATCAGTACTTATCACCAGCTCTTCTTTAATCTAACTGCTAATGCACCTGGAGTACTTTGCTAGATCTGTCTCGTTTTCGTCTCTTCGTCACCGTCGCCTTTTTGTCAACTCGGGTATTTTCTCCATCTCCCTCCTTTACGCTTCAGATTCCTTCTCCTCCGACTTTTGGATCCTCCTCCTGATTGTGTATATATTAAGCACAGTTATAATTCTTTAATATCTTAATGCTTAATTAACACCGTCTTTTGAAATTATTGTACACTCAATCCGTGAAATATTATAAAAATTGCACCATACTTGAAGTGGTAGTGGGTTTTAGACACCGGTGCTGAAGGCTAATTTTCGGTCCCTCTAAAGCCATGTTTTCACCGTCGTTATTGCAGAGTTGCTGATTGCTCGTAATTCAAGAAATAAAGTAAAATTTAGAGATATTAAGGATTGTAAATCTTTGTTTTTCACTTGGGCTTTATATCCCATTTTAAGACGTAAGAGTCGGAGGTATATTAGCGCTAGTTCACGCTGGGTCATAATTTTTATTGGCATCAAGCTCAGTATCAAGTACGTTATTTTATTTGAAAATTTTATTTTGGGACCGATTAGGTGAGAAATTATGAATATCCGTGTAATAATTCGAACTAGGTAAATACTGGATGCTTGAGGCAATCTTTAAATTTTTAGTACGTCCTTGTGGAAAATTTCCTGACTTATTTGTTCAATTGCCCGATATCTTTTACGTGACATATTTAGGGCGGAATTTTAAATTGAATCTCCTTTTGAAGCTTCTGAAATTGATGGTAATCTAACTTTTCCGTGTTAACAGAACTCTTGCTGAGTGTGCATGATATTTTCTCTTCTATTCATAGTCCGATTTTTATGGTTTGGCAATATATCTATAGTTTATTCCTTAGGCTTTTCCTCTTGTGGCATTTCAAGGACTTTTTTTGCAGTCATTCTTTCATCGAATTCCGTTTCCCGTTTTTTTTAAATGCTTAACCGTGCTGATAGAAAAGTGCTATTTTTGTCTCCCCTGGCGTGTTCGAGAGTAGTGGAACTGACCGCTAAGGGAACGCGCAGCAGGAACCTGTTAGATTTCGCAGTCGTGCATTTCTGTTGAAAGTTTCAAATTAATTTGTGTTTTTCGCGGTAATTATTTCTAAGCTACAATCTAGTATTTTTCCTCAAAACTTTTATAGCTTTCGTGTCCAACTTCTTTCGCTGGACCTACTTCTGAGAGTTTTCATGTACCTATTCATAACTTAACATTGATGATAAGCATACATTTGAATATCCCGCATTTCGACTTTCATTGGGCTGTGCTCTAGAAACATATGATTGATTTTGCCTTCCTGGAAGCAAAAAAAAGTGAATTGTTCTTCTTGTCTTCGGTCATTCACTCTGGTTTTTCTCAGTGGCGTGATGGCACTCCTCGCAAAGAACAAAGGACAGAGTTGGTTGGAAATCTTATCTAATAATCAGCCTTGGGGTTATCGCAAAACAGGTGGGTGAACTGATTGGTGCCACGCGAGTAAAGACATAGAAATTCATTTGTCACTGGCCTTGGAAGGCTATCGCTTAATTGCTCGTCATTTAAGCGGCAGAGAAAAAGGTTTGCACGGTTAAGAAATAGCTAAATTGTAGAAGGATTATAAGTTTTTATGTCTTTAGGTATCTCGACGGACAGTAATTATTAGATAGGGGAGTGGACTGTGATTATTCCTAATATATACAATGACCTGCGTTTACTGTAATTGTATAATAAATGTTGTGAATTATTTTACTGACGGTGGATTTTGGTGAAGGGACGTTATTGCGTCCTTTTGTTCTAAAATATTTGAGTGTTACCCTTACACGCCCTTTTCTCAGTGATCAGCATACTTGAGTATTTTTTCCCCGGATTTTTATATTTTTTTTATTGATCACAGCTTTCGCCAATTATGGCCAATTTGGTGTATATTTAGAGGAAAAGACAACCAAGCCTTGGATGGTAATAACACCCTGACGGCACCCGTACCCACTACTTTCGGGTCGACAGACGGGAACGTTACTCTGTCCCTATCAAATACGACAGTTACTCAATAAATTAGATTTAAATACGATAAAACAGGGCTTAGGTTACTGTGTAGGAAAATGTTAGTTATTTTTTAAACCAGTTACGGCGCAAAGGATAATTACATTGATTGGTGCAATAGTACATACAAGAATAACAGGAGAAATGAAATAAAAATTAAGGAGAAACAAAATTTACTAAAATGAACGAAGACAGTTATTTCACCACACGAGTGCTGAGTAAAAATGAATGCGTTTGGTGAGGAAAAGAGATCTAGGGTACTTATTTCGTGGTCAGATTCGGAGGTTATTGAGTAAAATAGGCCACACTGAGATAGGGAAAGACGGTATTTCGGGATGGGTTGGAGATTACTGAAATTAGGTGAGTAGTAGAGCAATGCTGCCATTCAGTATTTTCTTATGCCTTTAATTTTCCATTTTTATGGTTCCTTCCTTCTGAAGGATGTATATACCGTAATGTATACCTAATACCTATCCAGTTAAGATTCGCGTCATTTGATAATAAGGAAGGTGTGTCTGTCCTCATATTGCGTACCTAGCTCTTTTATGCCTCTGTCCGCGCTCACAACGCGCCATATTGCACAGATAACCACATCCCTTCCATCTTTTTTAAGATACATTTAAACGTTTACGAAATTGGTCTTACACGTAATTTGTATTGTTTACAGATGTCTTGCCTATGGAATATAAATGTTTTGGCAAAGTAGAATTACTACAGAAAAGCAAAATCCGGAAAATGCTTGGAAATTGATAATTTCAGGCCAACAAATGAAATTGAAGCATACAATTAACCGAAAATCAGGAAGTTGCTTATATTCTATTGGAAGTCGAAAGTTAATATTACGTTGGTGCCTAGCCTACTCACGCAACTCTTCTGGTGTCCCTAACCGTAATATTTATTGAAGTTTCATGGGTTGCCCGAAAATTACACCATAAGCCATAATGCAAAACATTTTGTAATAATGGTTAGGATGTCAAAACTTAAGGAATAAGAAGAAATACTCTCCGTCCATCTCAGAGACTTATGCTGGACAGTTTCGGTGTGCATTTTTTTAAAGGATATTCTCTGTAAAGGTTTTGCAGTGTAAGAGATTTTCATTTTAAATTCAACCTTAAGGCTACGGCTCTTTAGATTGACGAAATTATCCGGAAGGATTGAGAACATAAATCTTATGCCCACTAAAATATATACCTGCCCTTTATAGGGTAGACAGATTTTTGGACACATAGACGGCCATATCTGTAACCGTGTCACCCGACAGAGTTCGAAATCGGTTTTGCTCTCCCGAAATGCGAGTTCCCAAGTTCTCCATAAGGTCCTTGTCCCTGAGCGCCATTTTCCGGCTTCAGGCGTTGTGTAAAACACTTGAGTGGACTCTTCGATCCCTAAGCAACGCGACATATGCCGCTGAGACCTCTGCCTCCCTAAGTGGTTGTTACTAAATTGTCGGGTCGCCCTGGATATCCATACACTGTATTCTAAATGTTCTCGGTCCGCCAAGTTACCAAGTTCGCCATTTAGAGTACCTACCTAATAAAATAGTATGTATCAGAAATCAGCTAACTGACTGGCCACATCTGCTGTTTGTTTACATATGGCTATGAAGTAATACTGAAAATAAAGCAATCACAGTTTTATTAACAAAATTTTAATAGGATTTTACCCACACCATTACTTTATTTGGCATAAATAAAATTGATGTTATACCTTGTTATAATATTAATTTAAATGTTCCGTATTGGTAAAAATGTATTGATGGCTCTCTTATAATTTTTAAATTTTAGTGAGGGAAAGGTTTGCGTCTTACGGCTCAAAAGGTTGCCGACTCCAGGTGTAGGCTATGGCATACCCCTTTTTTTGGTTGACCCCGCGTCGTCCAAAATTGGAGAAGTCAAAATTTACAATTTATAGTTTAAGGGATTTGAGTAGAGAAATGAGAAGAAAACCATAGAAGTACATCACTTAGGGGCATCATGGTGGTGAGTTGTTTATGGGCCACATTCTTCCTTTTGCTGTGATATCCAAGCCTTCGGCAACAAGAGCTGTCGGAACGGCACTAAGGATGTAAGAAGTAAGTGTTTTGGTGGCTATTCTGGTTGACGTTAAAATTTAATCTAGGGCATCCGCTTTGATGGCGAGATAGTTTATTGACAACTCTGAATCGAGGCTCACATTTTCTTGTTCGTGCATTGGGAAGATGTTTGGAAGACTGGTAACGTTATGCATGTTCTTTGAGTCATGTTGAGAGCACTATCATTTTTATTAATCCCCTATATAAAGGAAATATCAGACTGCCGGTGAAAAAATGCGATGAGAATATATACGAGTTGTATGGATGGAAATGAAAAAGTGAGAAAACTACCAATATTTATCAGCTTCAACTTTGCGGAATAAAAGCGATGTATTTCGAAACTCAATTCAGTTTTTTAATCCTCTTTTTATGGTGAGGTCGTTTTTTTCAGGCTGCTAAATTACCATATGCCATCTGTTTTAAATTGGTGTTGCGGTGAAGGGCAGGGTGAAAGGGAAAACGTAACTTTTTATCGACCTGCGGAAACAGTGCCTAGTAATAGAATCTTTATTCAAATAGGAAGTTAGAAATGTAGTGCTACAATGACGGCGTACTATCTTTCGGGGTTCTATTTTGAGCTAGTGATCCGTAAAGGAGCATGCAGGCAGGGCACTGCTCGATTTGATGCCCTCTGGTCACGAAATGCCTCATCACGAAAATATCCTTGAAGCCTGCCGTCCTTTATGAGGTTAAAGGACTCTCATGGTATTTCTTAGCCACTCATGCATAGTCGGAATTCACCAGTGCCTCTAATAAATTATTTCTCATAATTTGATCACAAAATGGCCTGAGACGTAGGAAAGAAGCCTAATTAGTGCTTGAAGAAACAATTATTTTTGTTCTTTAGTGTGTGTGTACGTCATTTAAAAATCGTAATTGTTGAAGTTAAAACGAAAAATAATTTTCTCACCAAGGAATTTGAATTGCAAAAAAATGAAAATTTATTGAAACATTATGTTGAGAAAGATTGCCATATCTCTCCTTGGTGTAGCGACACCAAGTAGGAACATATTATACACCACGATGTTGTTTTATTTGCTCGAATATATCAAAGATATTTTTGATATCTCTCTACACAGTGCATGAATGTTGATGTTATCGTCTTTCGTGTTGCGGGTTTTGCACATATTAGAGTGAATGGAAATATGCGAAGACATTGTTATTAACCGTACACTTAATTATCACAATCCAAGACTGAAGTGAGGAATTTTATGTCAAAATTGAATTTTTGGTAAAATAATTACCCCTTTGCAGTAGCTGTTTATCACACTGATTTAACTCAGAGGTCGTGGAAAATATAGGTAGTTCGATTTTTGCTTATTTCAGGCGAAGATTTTAGAAACTATTGCTGAGATATGGTAATAGAACGTTTATCAGTTGAAATTATATTTTTGGCTAGTAGCAAAATATTTTCGTTTTTCTTTTCACTTTCTCTAATCAGTAAAATTTCGTTCTTTCCTTCGTATTGCAGACATTAGTAATACATAACTTAGCTAACTTATGTTAGGCACCATATCCCAGCCTTTTTAAAACTACACTCATAAAAACAGTGAAATGCGTCAACAACAAAATCGAGCAGAGGAATTTCAAGTATTCTTCTGTCAGAATCCCGAAGTTTTTTTTTACTTGCCATAATTTTCACTGCGTTACTCTTTGAGAAAAGGAAAATCATGATAATAACTGCTTAAACGATATTATTGAGTTATTTTCACCTCTGACCCCGGAGCAGGGTTTAATTATTGATTTAGTTGACAGATATTTGCTCTTTTAGATAAAAACTTGAGTGGGAGTATTTTACCTACCCAATGAACGCAAATCGGACACCAACTAGGCCATTTGCGCACCGAAAAATGTTGCTGTATTAAATTTCGTGAAGAAACATCGCTCTTTCCTAAATCATTTCTGATTCTTCATTGGAGATTTTTTTTTACTGTTATCAGATATTTTTCAGCAATCAAGCATCAGTGTGACAAAAGATTATCTTCATAATTGTAGTAATGAGTTTTTGTGGATTTTCCAGCTATAGCTACTGCCATTGGATGTCAGAAATTTGAATCTCGAGATGGCGATCAATTTTATGTCCTGGTCGGTGGAGGGTCGCTGACTCCATCTGGTGACTTTTGAAAGGACTGCATGGTAGTCCCTTTGCGGTGGAATCCTTTAAAGGAAGGCTGAAATGGTCTTCCTTTGAAGGAACAGTGTGATCTTATCTGAGCGATCTTTCTCTGCTTATCCTCTTTGCAAATTCGAGGTTGATATTCAAACTTGTCATTACATATATTTCTCTGGATAAGATATCGTTGTGATAACCATCGGATTATCGTTGTGATAACCATTGGATTTTTGTGTCCAGATAAGGGTTCTTCGAGTATTTTGACGTTTCTTCCTCTTGATACTTATGTGCAGATGTGTTTTCTTAGAAATATTTCTGCGATTTGTAAGAAAAGCTGAAATAGTGAATCCAAATAGTGGTTCCTAGGCTTTTCATTTTTCCTGGAAAAACAAATGTAATTCTTTGGAAGAGTAGTCATTCTTTCAAAATTTTCCTATAGTTGGAGAACTAGTATTTGACAATTATGTTTTATTTTGCTCTCAACTTTCGTTGCTCTAGAAGCTAAATTTGCTGCAGTTGTTGTTTTTAAAATGTGGCTGCTTAGAGTACATAGTCCAATTTAGTAAGTTTAATAACTCTGAGGATGGCTACATCGGTTCTATTATGGTAGTTGGTTGTATTCGTTGGTGATTATTCAGTTTAAATAATTATTGCAGCCCAGTAAAAAAAACAATGGAGCCAACGAAACACAACTGTGCTTATCCTGCTAAAATAATCCTCCGAGATATACAAAAGGAATGAATTATTCATTGGCAAATTTCTGGATGGTGGAAATGTGAAGTGACTCTCAATTGTTGCATATTCAGCAGTTAAAGGGTTTTGATTATGTGGAGTGGAAGGTGTTTTTTGGTCGTGGATGGGTTTGCCATTGCATGTACCGTCAAACGCACTTATCCATTGATCAGGAGAACAATGAATCGGAAATAGCATCGGTTGAAACGTTGGCAGCGGGAAAGTGGTTGTTGGGATTGATGTATTCATGTCGCATTCGCAGTTTCATGAACCACTCTGCCTTTTTCACAAAAAGTATACGGATTAACCTATTCTTTGCCTATTGCTGATTTTACTGTAGTTACGGAAACAGTGCTATTTTTATTTTTTTCTGATAAAATCGTTTTGGTGACGAACCAATGTGTTGTATTTTCGCGTGGATTGCGCATTTAGGCCTTAAGTATAACTATCTAATTGGCAATTGCGTGATTGCAATAGTTGAATACTTGTAATCGTATCTCATTAATGCCTTATCATAAGGTGCCGAATAAGCACTTTCTGAATCCGGTGTATCCGCCAGTTATGTATTTTGTAAATCAACCGCGAAATACAGAATCCATAATTTTAAAGCATTGATTTTATGAACTGTAAAATTTGAAGTAATTTAGTCCTGATGAAGCGTTTTTTCACTCTGATATTCCCTCTGAAAACATATCTTTCCTCACACTATTTCTCTCTTCAGCGCAACTTATTTACTTCTTACTACCCTTTTTCTCGCCCGACATGCCTCTGAAACAGTTTAGTCTATAGGCAAGGAGTTAACTGTGTTGGGTTTCTGCGGGGTATAAACTCCAAAAACCTGCATTCATTTTCGTAACTGTCTTGGTTTGAGCCCAAGTGACTATTATATTTTTCCATACGTGAACAAGGGATTTTTCATTTTGTAGAGTGCGGGCTTTCTTCTGCCATTCCTTAAAATTCGTATATTTGAACCTATTTATCTTGTTCTTGCTTTAATAGACTGCCTAATCTGTGATCCAGCTAATCATTGCGTTGTTTTAGCGCTGTGCGGTCGAGTATTTTATGAATATGCAAAAAGGCTCGACATTTGTCTGTTATTTTGTAGTCCTTCCAAACCTCCCCATGGCAACTGACATAGTTTCCCCTAAATCAGCAATCGTAAATTTAACTATAAAATAGGAAGAATCTTAGGCACTTGGATTAAACGAACAGGCTACTGAAAGGTAAAAACAAAAGCCCAATAATGGTTTAAAGCGGACGGAAACTTCAAATAATATTAAAATATGTATTTATAATAAAATGACCTTTACATGACATTACGGAGATAAATTACTATAGTGAAAATATGCTGAATGATAAAATTATTAATTAATAGATTCCGACGTAAAGTTAAGGACTAAAACTATCTTACTAATTAAAATTCAGATACCTGCTTCTAAAACCTCATAAAATGTATACATAATAAGCGCCAATATGGGACGAGTTCAGCTTGTTTCATATAAGATACCTTAACTATGTATTGGTAATTTTACCCCTCCATTTCTACCTCCATTAGTTAAAGTTTCAGGAGTCTTTAGGATGAGTTTTTCTCTTCTATATCGCAGAGCTTTCTTTTTACACTTTTCTCTCCAGCCCTTCATTGAACTTGTACATTGGTGATTCTCTCCGTCCATTTGATCCTCATCGTTCTTCTATAGTACGACATTTCCATTACTTCCAATCTTTCTTGGTCTGCTGTGGTTATCTTCCAATATTCACATGAGTTTAAGGGCGTTATCCATGAATATTTTTATGAATTTCTTTCTTGTCTCCAGATTTGTGATGATATCAGTCGTTAGGCTCTTATAATACAATGCCTCATTTTCTTGGACTACTCAGGTCATTATTTCTCTCTTCTTCCTGCCACCACTGGTCCTACTTTCCTGATTGTGAAATTCCTCCACTTTTCTCAGTTTTTGCTGTCAAATCTCATGGTGACCTTAACGTTGATGTACATGCTGTAATTTTGAAAATTAAATCTTCAGCGTGTATTTCGTCATAGTTTTTTCTTGCAGTTCATCATTGTCAACAGGTATTTTTTTTCGTTTAAGAATTGTGTCACGACATTTCACGGATATCGCAGTCGAATCAATCACAGTATCGCTGAGACTCACCCGAGTGTTGAGTACGTGGGGAGCAAGGCGTATTAAATTTATGGATGGGAGCAAGAAGGGGGCAAGGGAGACCGCGGTGCCCGGGGTCCGGGGCGTCGGGCTGGCCATTAAAGTCCGTCCCTCTGAAGAATGCGTCGGGAGATGAGGAGCACCGACGGCGGAGTTTCCCCCGTCGGAAGTAGAATCATGAAATAATCAGGACCGCCAAAACTCCTGCGAAGGAATTATGGAAAAGGGTTTATGCTCCGGGTGTCCGCATCCCTGACCTTTGGAATTCTTTCTCCCTTGAAGGAGGAAGTTAGTCTTCTCCCGGCCCCGCAAAGGCGCAAACACATCCATTTCGGAGGCTGAGCCGGCCTTAGCCTTAGGAATTAGTCGTGCTCAGACGGATTTAAAAGATACCAAGTACCATCGATAGCCAAGAATAGAAAGAATAGACAGTGACAATAGCGGTGAAAGTCGACTTTCAGTGAAAAGAACGACGGCATCCGACTTCGGCTGTCGCATTTTTTTGTGTTACCTTGGTTGGTTGGTTAATTAGAGAGGTGAGTGACAACTGGCGCTATTCACTCCATGAATGATAGGTGGGTAGGTCGGTAAGGGAAGGGTTAGTTGAGAAATGGGGTACAGGTGAATGGTTCCAAGGAGTTAGCCGTTTAACGCTCCATCCGACGGACGAAGTACAGTATTTGAAACGTTTGAAACGCTCTCTTGCGTGTTAGATAAAATTACTGTACAGAAATATCCTACTAAATGAAGCCCGTGCGTTTCGTCAAAAAACGTGTGAAGCTTTCAAATTCTGGGTCAGCCCGTGCGTGCTGTCTCTTTTCATTTAACGGAAATTATGCCTTTTGAGTTGATTGTGCTCGTGTTGTGGTCGTGTTTAATTCCGTTCCCATGTCTATTATGGTTGAATGGCGTATAATTGAATATTAAAAAATTAACATACAATAAGGAATGGGGAAAAATTACCGTAGCAGTCGAAAAACCCTGAGTAATGATTGTACTAAAATGATATGCCAGTTACCAAACCTGTAGTGCATCATAACTTCCTTGAAAAGCGTAATTTATTACTCCTCGAAAACCTGGAACATTGCTAATTTTAAAAAAATGGATATCCAGCAGCCGCCCTTTTGGGGTTCATATATTTTTTTTGTGTCCCCACCGTCAGCCCAACGTCATCCTTGTTACCTTATCCTTGCTGCCTGCCTCTCGTTCTTCTCGCGGAAAGGGTATAAGGGACAAGGGAGCGGTCGGGTCGCGGGCCTTTTATAAGCCGGGGCATTAACATCTTTGGGATCTCGGGTAGGGTTTCCCCCAGAGCTCGGATTGCGTCCGGGGCACTTATAAGCCCCCACGCGCCGGGTAAAATTGTCGCTGGCCTCGAACCGAGTAGTTTGTTGAGTAATGATCTACATCCTGGTGCAACCAGTCAGTGCTGTTTTAGCCTTGACTAGTCCTCCTTGGTTTTTTTTTTTTACAAGTCCGTGAAACTTTAATCGATGCTGGGGGGAATAGGGAGCTATACTTTGCTCAACATGGGTGAGGTTCGCTCGATGTCACTTGTAGAATTCATTATGAATTTACCAATCTGGATAATCCGTGAAAAATGTGGAGAAACTACTACTTATTTAAGCCCTGGTTGTCACGCCTGATAGTTTTGGCGGTGTGAGAACCGTTTTTTATTCCCTATTTCTTCGTGACGCTCTCGTCTGATTGAGAGTAGTGTGCTCTCCCAAACCTCTTACTGTCAGTAACAGCCATATAAACATCATGTTCACATTGGACCATGGTTGACAGTAGCCAGGTCTGTAGCAATAATCGACCTAGATCATCTATGAAACGACATTCAAGTAGGACTCTAATGCGATGCATCTCGTGCATTTTGTTGCAAAAACTGTATAGTTGTAGAAAGGATGAATATAATATGGGTTTAGGGTTTTTATGCAAGTCTTTTCCTGGATAATTACAGCATCATCTATATTTAAACTAATGCCATAAAAACTAAGAGTTTGCCGTATTCTTTCATTCTGAGATTTAAATTCGTGATTACTTCTGGAGGGGAGAGGATTTCAGGTTCGTTGAAAAGTTAGACATGGGTTGGGGACTCAATAAACGTCAATACAAGCGTTGCGAAGAGCATGAGCTGTCCTTTAAGAGATTTCTGTTTTTATGCTGAATGAACTCTCGGTGTGTTTACCAGTTTTAATGAAGTAAATAACAAGCACTTGTTAGAAATACTTTGAGTCATGAGTTTTCATAAGCTTTGGGATATTTTGGAATATTTCATATGCCTTGGGATGAATCATTCAAAGTAGGCGAGCAACTTATTAGTTTACCACCCATGCTGAAAGTTTTTAATTTGACCTTTATTTAACCTTGATGAACGTGCTGAGTTAGTTTTTAGTGAATCCTCGACTTAAGGGAAGGATTTACATCAGTCGAGGAGGTGAATATACTTAAGTTGACACTTAAATATTATATTCCCTCACCAAAGTGAAATTTGAAAATGATTTTTTCATGGCGAATTTCATCTTGTTGGTGTATATTTTTGCACCCGTGCGCGCGACTGCGCTTCTAGTCATTTGTGTATATCGGTGTGATATTCCCTCGTTCTTGAAGCTGATTTACTTTCGTAAATTTGGTTTGTCTTATATTGTTTTGTAGACCTCTGGTGGCGTTGAAGTTCCAATATGATTTCCCTGCGGTTGAACCGCGTCAAATTACCAAAGTGCTCACCATTAGTTTCATAACATTGTGGGTTGTATCAAGAAAAAAACTTTCTAATGTATTTGAAGATTGATGTATTGTGCTCTTACGTTTTTCGTTTTCAAGAAGTATACCGCATATTGATGGAGCATTTCGGTCGGTCGTGATATTTAAAATAAATTATTTCATCAGAGTTAATGGCTGGTTGGTTTTGGAGGCTTAGGTCATTTGCGCCATTAGGATTGAAGGATAAGAGAATGGAGAGAAACCCGGCGCCGGCTTTAGCCTACTCTTTTCAAAAGGTCCCAAGGGGTATACGGTTTAACGCACGGATCCGACGGATTAATTGTAAGTGCTCTCCACGTAGCCCAAGTTGGGATCGGGATTCATCTGGGGAAAAAAATCCTTCGCCTTTGCCGGGATTCGAACCTAGGCCTCCGGATTGGGAAGCCAGTGCTATAGCCTCCGCAACAACCCAATTCCCAGGGTGTCGGAAAATTTCAGAAAAGTAAACGTCTGCTTTCTTTTATACGATTTTAGAATGGTGAATAAATCATTGTTCGGGTTTATCCTCTGTTTCTCCTTTCATTTTCCTCTTTCAGAGATTCCTGAATATCATCCCCCCTCGCCGCCCCTTATTTTGCATCCCTCGACGTGTGCTCTGGGTCGTTTCTCTTTTATAACCAGTGCACCCCATCAATTAAGCCTCCCGTCGAACGGCGGCTATACCCCGTTTTTGCTTCCCGCCGCAAAACTGCGTCCTGACTTTATGTCGAGGGAGGGAGGAATGGTTAATGAGCTGGCTGCCGCGTCTGGGAAATTTTATGCGGGAAAGCCACGAGGGAGTTACTGTTTTCCGTTGTGCCCTGGACTAATAGTTCGATGAGTTTCCAGTACTTGGAATATTTAAGCCGAGAACGATAGGTTTTGAAGGATTAGGCTCTTAGGGCGGCCAGTTAGTGTAGAGTGGTAGTTATATCAACTTAAAAAATGACGCTATAATTCCTTCTTTCTCTGAATCGATCGCTCGTTGCTCGAGTACCTTCGTCGTAATTAGTGTCGAACCGGAAACATCTGACGAGCCAACTTCTTTCAACCAGGCTAGTTTAATATAAAGCCAGGCTAACTTAAACTAGTTTTGCAGTTTGACTATCCCCACAGTTATTGTTGTATTTTTGTATGATTTGTGGATGCATGCAAAGTTTTATTCATGTGTAGTTTTTTACTGCCCTATTTTGGAAGATCAGGAACTAATTCGCCAGTTTTATTGTCGTATATTCCTTATTGTGTGCAGACTTATCGTAGAAGCGTTGTTGAACTCATTTTTTGCGCTAGCATCAAATTATGGGAACATCACCAATGACTCCGATTCTTGATACCTACTTGACCTTAAAATCGGTTTCTCATGTATGCAGGTGTGCTATAGATTCGGCCGAGCAGTATTAGCAGGTCACTGCTAATACTTTTTTCGCTTCGAATCCCTTGCTACTTGTTTTCTTAATCGCTGTTGACGCGTGCCAAGGTTCATGACCACTATGCACTATGTTTCCATGAAATGAATCATGATGTATTTGACTCATTGCGAGCCAAGGTTCCGAATTTGTATCGATTTTTTATATATATTTTTTAGAAATCGCTATATCGTTGCCATGCCTGATAGGGAGTTCATAATAAGTTTATGATTCGATGCTGAAATTGAAGTTTAACCAGAGAGGATAATAATGTTCGTTTTTCAGGTCATTTGAGGGCTTTAAAAGTAATTAATTAGGCTAAAAGCTTTAGAGTGCCTTTAAAAAAACTTGTATGGTAGTTTGGGGGTTTTACATAAACACGAACAACGTTATTGCGTCTCCATAAATACATTCACCTCTGTGGAATGCGGTGACTAAAAGGAAAACAGGTTTCGGAAATAATGCAAGTTTGGAGTTAGCGATTAGCGGTGAAAATCCCGTGGAGGTACATACATGGGAGCTGGAGCCGCAAACAGAGGAGCTTAAGAGTAGTTATTTGGCTTCCTTACGACCCTGTTGTTTCCTCTCTTTCAAGATGTAAGTCACTGATAATGGCAGCAAAGTAATCAGGTAACCGTGCTAGTCGCGTTATATTGTTGTTTGAATGATCACTCTCGTGCATTGCAAATTGTGAAGGTAAATTTTTCCCTACTTGTGTATTCCCATAAATATTTATCGGACGTAAATTGGGCGAGAGACTAATTTCGCTCAGTCTTTTCTATCTATCGACCATTCTCTGTTTCACTTCTGTTACTTGCGTACCTACGTATGCCATTGACTTTGCTTCCTTTCGGGATGAGTACAACCGAAACGTCTTTTAAGTATTGATCATGGGTCTTACTATCTTTCACTATATTTTATTTTATGCGCCTCTTTGCAATCCCTGCACACTATCATACTCAACTGCATCATTGGTTATCTCTTCTACATCTACATAGTAACTTGCAAGCCATCGCAAGGGTGTGTTTTGAGGAATGTTAGGATACCAGCCGTGAAAAAGGTGAATAGGAATAAAGGAATAAGGAATTTGAAAAAGGAAGAGACAGAAGGTGATACGTGTAAATTAATTAGTTTCCTTAGTGGTTTTGGATTGAAAAAAAAAACGAAAATCCTCGCGGTTCGACTGTATGATTGACAGAACTTCGTGGAAAATCGCAGGTGGCCCCGGCACCCCTGCCCTGAATGTGTGAATTTCACACGCCAATGGCCAACGAGGTGAGCTCTACTCACACCTATCAAAACCAACCTTCAGGTTGAAACACTGAGTAAGTAAGTGAATTGTGGAAGGCAAGAAGGAATTATTATTCCCATCTGTTCGAAATTGTACCTCTCGTATTTTGTTGCCGGTGTCTGTTATACAGATGTAGTGTGGAGGAATAATATTATCCTCCGTGCCAGCCTGAAACTCATGTGGCTTAAAATTTCCCAGGAATCTTAGCTCTTGTTCCTTCGGCTACTTTTTCACCGTTAATTTTGTGCCTGCGACAGTATTCGCTGATGATTTTCTCGGTGTACCCCGTCTAATCCTTCCTCGCACACAATTTACTCTTCTCTCATGTATACATTTTGGCCATTCTCCTCACATCTAATCCCTGTATGTGATTAAGTCAGCGTGTGTCATTGCGTCCATACGTATTCATCCATCTTATATGCATTATGCGTTATTTAATGACCATCTCATTTCTCTTTCTGTCCCTATCTTCTAATTTCGCTACATGCTTCGATTTCACCCGATTAATGGCACACTCAAGTCACATTTCCGTACAGTGTTCACTACAATAAGGTAGGGAGTACACAGTTATAAACTTTATTTTTATTCCCATGTCTTATCTTCACTTTTTTCGTTACTAAGTGTCGAGCAGTGAAGAGCATTCACGGAAGAGATTGCCCTTGGAATGTCAACAGAAACTAACTTTCAGTGGCTATGTTCCTGATTTATGCTTGAGGTCCCGCGGGCATCCCTGGATTACATTTTTAAGTGTGTGTGCCCAATCCTTGCATATTTTTTCCAAGATCGTTAATGGGTTAATTGCGCTCTTTTTCGACATCTCATTTATTCATCAACTTTCCATTAAAGCGATTTTTTTCATGTTCGATTGTGTGAAATTTGGATTTTTTGAGCGAAGTTACTCATTAACAATTTGCGTGTGTAATATTTAAAAACTTGATTAATATGAAACATATTAATAAATATACTAACAAATACGTTTGTATTTTGTTGATTTCTCTTGAAAATAATGTCATTACATTTTTTGTAAAAAATAACTGCATCGGCTATACTTTGGTGCTGAAAATTTGACCGAGATCTAATTGCTTGGGAAATTGTTTGATTCGTATGCATATTAAATGTACTCCGTGTCCTGAAAGCTGGTTTCAAGTCTGTGCCGGACAAATCAGAATAATATGCAGAAATTCGGGGCCGGATGACGCAATTAAGTTCCGCCAGTATATTTTGTATTCCCTTCCCTTCGCGATCATTGAGAATATTATGCTCTGGCTAAATCTAATTTTCCGATACACTCCTCCAACGCACTTCAAGTTCTGATTCCTTTCTCACTCGCAGTCTTCTTCGTTTCGAACCTCCTCCTTTCTGCAGAGAGTGCCACTTAAACGAGCGCCCTCGAGTGGGTGCCCCGGGAATTCTTTTCCGTCCAGCCTCCCTCCCCCTCGACTCCTTTCATTTCCTCTCTCTCGTAAAAGAGGTTTCCCGCTTGAAAAGCTTGTTCGTGCCTCCGAATAATGACATCAATTCCGAGAACCGCCTCTTCCACACTGTTATCCGGCCGAAACATCTTCACGCGTTCCTAAAAATTCTCTTGTTACTTCTTTCACGCCAGAGTTCTCCATTTTATCCATGGGGTGCGTATTTATGACCTTTTCATTCTTGTGCCCTAAAGGGTGAAACGTGAATCTCGCAAGTTAAATTTTTTTAGGTCTTCGCCGTGAATAAAATCCTTAGTATTTCTCGCCAAGGGTTTCATATGCCCCAGAAGCTTAGCATAGGTGTATGTTGTTTTACATCTTATTTTAAGCATTTTCTGTCAATTCGTTCATGTTCCAAACGCTGACCTGATGGGGCTGTATAAAACGAGTAGTTTCCACACCACGGCATAACGACATCCGAACTTGCGTTTACATTCGGATTCATTAAATCCTGGTTTGGTAAACGGGTGTGCTCCAGGTTTGATTGGCAGTGGTAATTATCGTCTAATTAGGCCTGGAGATTAGTTGGAGACGTACGATACTTCAAAATATGGCTTGAACTTTTTGGTTTTTTTCCTGTCCTATCAAGTCCATTTGGACGAGGAGAGGAGGCTACTGGAGGAGATAAGGAGGCAGAGCAAGTGGATGGAGCAGTTAAAATGGAGCTTGGGGATCTACATTTACGTACTACCCTGCGAGCCATCGCAGTGGCGTGTGGCAGGGGGTGTTAGGACGTCATCCATTTAAAAAAATGGAAAATAGGAAAAAGCAATTGGGAGAGCGTAAGGACGAAAGTTAACTGCATGTTGAAGGAGTGTCTTTGGGTCTCGCTCTATATTTGTGATAGTCACTAGTGGTGCTTGAGAAGCACGAATTTTTGTTTCTATCAGTTAAGCATTGTATCTCTCCTATTTTGTCGCTTCTATCAGCTCCAGAGATATTGTGCTCAGTGAAAACAATATCCTCCGTGTCGCCCTGGAAATAGCGTGATCCGAATTTTTCAAGTAATCTTAACCTAGCGTTTAGCCTTCGATTCTCTAAAGGATTCCAACCAAGACTTCCAGTAGTTGTGTTACTCCCTGTTCGCTCGTATTAGTTTTCAACGAAGCGGCGGTATTTTATTTCGTGCATTAAATCTTTCTATACACTATCTCTAATTCTCGCGGCGTACTCAGGATGTGACCTAATGCTGGGATTCTGAAGAACGTGATGGGAGGATGTTGGGTAAGAGGAGAAGAAGAGGAGGAGAATAGGCTTTATGAAGAGACATTGATATTGAAACAATCACTTGGTAAAAAATCCACACTTTAATAATAAAACCGACCCAGGTTTCGGCAATTCAGTGCCATTTTCAAGGTTGAAATGGCACTGAGTTACCGAAACCTGGGTCGGGTTTATTATTAAAGTGTGGATTTTTTTACCAAGTGATTGTTTTAATATGACTACTAGAAATGTCCACAAAGTTACGCCGGAAACGTTTTCTTATATTTATGAAGTGATTTAGGACATATACCGAGGTGAAGAATGAAATATTGTTCGGAGTTAGAACCGTGCGACTGATTGAAAGAACAGTAGGGAAAGGTAATATTGTGTATCTAAACCTACGTGAACCAGTGCACTCCCTCTGATAATTTTAATGAAGTCAATTTGTTCTCTGATCGCTATGCACGTGGGTTGATTTAGCGTGTAGTGCATGTCCGTTAGCGTGCTGGTAGCAATCCCCTCGACTTCGTTGCGTGCTGAGTGTTAGGCCTTTTTGGTGCGGGGTTTAAAAGGCACTCAGTCGTGGCTCGCCGGTGTGTGATTCCGGCTGCAAGACAAAGCGAAAAGCAAAAGAAAGGGCCGTCTCCCACCTCTCTCCCGCTCTTCTTTCCCTCCCTGTGTGTGAGGACTCACCGTCTTCCTCTCCCACCACTCCTCCCCCCACCAACCCAATAGGAATGAACAGTGCTGCGATGCATCGACTGCGATATGCCCGAAGGATCGGGTTGTGGTATTGATCATTCGGCCCATACGATATATCGTGCTGCTCTCTTCAATGTCGTTACTTTTTACATTAGTTTTAAGGCGCGTTCAGTAACAACTACCATCCCAAGTTTTTTTTTCGTTTCCAGTAGACAGTTTTCTCCACACAAAATACTCCTGCTGTGCAACGCGAGGTGATTTATGCGCTGCAATGCGATACGCGTGATGTTTTTCGTGTTCAGTAGTTACAATTTGCTCTGATCATAATACTTCTGATATGCGACGCAATGCGATTCTTGCGATGCAATCCGATTTTCCATTCAATGCGATTTATTCGATGCAGTACGATGCATATGGCGTATTTTACTATTCAAGATATTTATCGATACCGGTAGTTTTACTTCGGTGATCATCGCCCTATCCCCTTATATTACGAGTTACGGTAATAGGTATCTACAAAAATCTCGTTAATCCCACATCGATTTATAGACAACGCCCTAGGTTTCAGCTGACTCCAAGGCCAAGATCATCGATGAGTACTTCAATAACTACGAGAACAATGTATGCTGCGAATTACCCGAGAGATCACATCAAGACTTCCCGTTAATAAATGCGATAATTAAATTTAAATTACGGACAGTCCTGCCTGCTGTCATCTCCCTCCTCCTTTCTCTCCCTACTCATTCCCCCTCCACTCTCCCCTCGCAGGGCAGCCTCTCTCAATTCATCGAAACGTCCATTACCTCTTATTCCTCCCTCTTTTCCCTTCCCCTCCCCTCCGCCCCAAACTCTTGCTCTGCTAGCGTTTACATTTGAAATACAAATAGAGGTGGGAAGACCCAACTTCCTTCGCCCGCCCCGCACTCCTTCCCTGCCCCACCACCTTACTCGCTGTCGTTCTGGGGGCGGGAGCTGGTACACTCACACATACAATGGGAGAAGAGAAGAGAGCGCCTCGTTGTATGCCGTGGTATTGAGACGCGGGATGCTTCCGCGGTGAAAGGCTAAGTCGTTGTACTCCCTCCGTTATTTTCTATTTCTATTGCGCCGCCGTTATATTTTTAACACCGGTGTACTCTGTGGTTGCGCTTATAGTTCTTGCCCGTCTGTCTCTTTTTTGTTGCGAATTTTATTGCTTTCCTAAATTTTTAAGTTGACAGCTGTGTATAAAAATCTTCCTGTTTTTGGCTATAAAAAGCTCTAATCGCCTTGTATTATCGTACTGAGAGGGCTATGAGGATGATCTCGGGCAGTTTTTAAGGTCATATTGTGATGTACCTATACACAGCATTAGACACACATTGACACATTAGACACAGATTTTATAAGATGATATCGTTTTACCGTCTGGATATTTTCAATCACGTGCCTGCGTTATATTTTTAACGACGGTGTATACAGTGGCTACCCTGTTACTTTTGCCCGTTTTTCTATGATTTTTTAATTCAATGCTTAGAAATAGTGTCTTATAAATCTTAAAATGACAGCTGGCTAGATAAACCTCCAATGTCCTGATCTAGTAAATGCTGGAATAACCATGCATTAGCGTTCTGTTAGGTGCTGTATATCATGGTATCCATCATTATTTATAGAATACTGTTTATTTATTTGCAGATACTGTTTATTTATTTGATTATGTATTGGTGTTCGTGTTTAGAAGATACGGCCGTTGTATTTTCCCCATTTGTCTCTCTCTCACGGCAACATCAATGTAGTATTCCTTTGTTCTCGCGTTGATTTTTGCTCGCTTGCATATTAGTTTCAAATTCTATGCTGTAGGTAACTATGGAAATTTCAGCCGGATAGAAAGACACTTACTTCTTGGTCAGTGAAAGTGTGGTATTATCATTCGGTGGTGTTCTGAGTAGATGTGTACTCCAAGTTTTGGAACAGTATTTTAAGAATGTTGTGACTGTTACGTGGAATAGAAACCAATGGGATTCGCAGTTGCATTTTAATTGAAAATTGCCAAATAGACACTAATTTTGCGTTGAGCGTTAACGTACAGACTTATATAGTGTGAATTATGTGTAAAGTGAAAATAGGTTGACGTTGTTCAGTTAGGAAATTTATAATGAGTATATTTGTACTCATAACAAAACAGAGGCGGGAGATGAAACAGAACGTGCCTTTGTTAGCGGCATCGGGTATTGGATATTACGCTAGGTGATGGTTATAATGATTGAACTCTCCAAATAATCTCAATTTTTAATATGAGGTTGAATTTATTTAAATATAACTGATTGCTGAGTTATAAGATTGATGTCTACATTTTTGTCAGTGTTCGATATTGTGAGATCTACATATGTTTTTTATCGTTATGACTCTTGAACGTGATGAAACTGGGGTGAATACATTAAAGTACTTCGATTTCCGCCCAGCACACAATGAATAATAAAACATTAGACTGTATGGTGTACCAGAGTTGTTTGTAAAAGGGTGCCGTGGGTGGAAGGGAATCATTAAGTCAAACGGGAAATGATACCCAACAAGACGTTTTAAGTTACTCACATCCTCATCTCGCAGGTGTGCCTCGGAATGGGTGAGTCGCTCGGTCTTATTTCTTTAATTTTGAATTCTAAAGCGGTATTTGAACGCTTTACGATTACTCGATTGTATTACAAAATTAGCTACATACTGAATTATAACCATCTGAACATTTTCAGAGGGAAAAAATCGGAACTCTCATATCTATTGATAGCGAAATGCCTATCCATCCAAATCAGTTATTCTTTCAGCAGGTCTGCAACAAGGATGCGAAGAAACTCGACACAATATATTGTGTAGTGAATGTTGCGAGGATTGTAATAATAAATTTTCATACTTCAACTATGAAAGATAGCTCTTTAAACGCATGTCTCCATGATGAATGCAATTTTTTGAAGAGCAATACGGGATTAAAGACGAAAGAACTAATCGTTTGGGATCTCGCGCCGGCAAAATTTACTCTCAATATGTGGTGTAGAATAAGAATTACTCCAATTGAAAAATACCCATGACTAGAGTGGCCAATTTGCCCCAGAACGATTGCTGCATTCGTAAACACAACTAAACGTCAAAGCTAATCGACTTCTTCTCACTCAAGCATTTTTCCTTTACTGCATGCTTAAAAAAGACTTCATTAGGCTGTAATTTGCCCCTCACGGATGTGCATCAATGTAAACAAACTTAAACACTTTCGATACCCTTCATTTGGCCTTGACACACAAGAGCATTTACCTGCAATTTCTTCCTATCGCTAATAAGTGAGAGAATTTTTATCGCGCAGAAAGAAAATAAAAATATTTTATATCTATACGTAATGCGTATACTCTTTGAATGCATTTAATATGGATTATCTTTTCAATCCAGGGAATAATTTCGATCCACGGAGATCACCGACGACACTCCATTGGCATGTGTAGTATAATTATTCAATAATCTGTATTCCTTTTCATATTATAATATTTTCTATAGCACTGAAATTATTTATTGACTTACCATTGTATTAAATGTTGAATTCATTGTATTCTCGATAGTGTTGTCTGAGGACTTAATGTGGTGTAACTGTAAATGATGAAAGGACTCTGCAGTTTTCCTCTGTGATATTAGATCACAGTGAAAAATTTCAAAGAGATCTTCTTTTATATTGTTCTCTTGTTGTTCTGTGTTCATTTAAAGTATAGAAGAGTTGATTTATCATCTTTACAACTTCGATGGAATGATATTTTCTCACTTCCAACCGCTTTCATTTCGTATGAACCGCTTTTTACGTGTTCCCGCAAATGTAGTTTCTTTTTTCGCCGCTAGATGCCGGGGCCGGGAAACATCCCTCGAAGTAGCAGCTCGCTGAGTGCATTCAATACTCCCGGCTCTTCCAATTTTCTTCGATTTTCTTCGTGGGGGGAGGGGGGGGACTTCGACTGGGAATTGTAGATGTGATCTCTCGGGTTATTCGCTGCATTCGTTGTTCTCGTAGTTGAAGTACTCATCGATGACCTTGGCCTTGGAGTTGGCTGAAACTTCGAGCGTTGTCTATGAATAGATGTGGGATTAACGAGATTTTTGTAGATATCTATTACTGTAACTCTTAATATAAGGGGATAGGGCGATGATCATCGAAGTAAAATCACTGGGCGTTTACATCGGATGACCATAGAAATCGAACTAACAGTTTAGGGTAATAATCGGCCTCAAACGACAATATTCTCTCAATGAACTTTAAAGCTCAGTTGAGTTGCTTAAAGATTAATTTAGCATCTTCAGAAGAGGAACTGCAGATGAAATTCCGTTTAATTGTAAGCAAAAATTATGCGTCCGTATAAACATTTAGGGAATGGAAATATAAAGGTTCAAACACAATAATGACAGTTGCTGTAAACGACCCAGCTGTACATTTAACGGCAGCAGCTTGGAGGACAGTTTTTCTTCCAGTCTAATCCTAGCTTTTCTGATCAGTTGAACCGTTTTGCATTTTTATTTCCATTCTCTTGTTTATCAACTTGCAAAATAATGCAATAATATGTATTCAGGTTGTTTTAACTAAGCACAGTTGTTGTGATCATATTTAAAAAAAATTTAATTCTAAGTAGAGTAAGAGTAGTTGAAATTGGAGGAACTATTGAAAGATACCATGGAAGAAAATAACCTTACTGTGATAGCATCGGTGACAAACCATCGAATGTAATTGTATTGAACGCATCATTTAAACTGTGCATATTTCCTTTGAATCGACCATCAATGCATTTTGCGAGTCGATGTCATAATGCGTAGGACTATCTGCCCCGAAAGCTTAAATTTTAATCTCGGCAGCTGGTGAGATCTTTCTGTGGAAATTCTTTCCCTACATGAGTGCCGTAGGATGAGCTCTAACTTCTAGTTTCGCCTTCTAGTCCTGCAGCTCTGGGAGTTCTAATGCTGCAGCAATGAAGTTCCGTCCCTCGGTCGAGACTTAAAACTCAGGATCCGTTAGCTATTTTCGTAACGAGTTTGTCAGATCAACGCTAGGCCTCTCGCCACCCTTAATAAGTTGGTTTAATCTTAAATGCTTATTCGTACCCAGTTCAGCTGAGGATATCGGTTGGACGGTATTATAAATGGAGGGGTATCGTTAGCTGGATAGTCTCATGAATGCAAATTATATCTCCCTCTTATCGATCTTTGGTCGTGTTGTGTCGCCGGCCGGCTTTAGCGAAACCTTGCCATGGTAGTGCAGGTTACTCTCACCTGTCACCTTGAATTGAGGGAATCCCCGGCATTGAGAGAAGTAAGGCTGCATTAAAGTAACTTGTAGCACACTTTTGTAAGCCTGTAAAAAAAACATCGTGGCTTCCGTCACTTGGGTCACATGGACCACGATCGTTATACGTGTCAAGCCCGCCTTGTAGTGGAACTTCTGTACGTCTATGAAGGATCTTCGTCCGGAACGCAGAGGAGCGTACTCTTTCTTCCGGCCATGATTCAAGGTCGGTTATTTTCTTTGTTGACGATTGATTTTCATTCATCATTTTGCCCGTCGCCCAAAGAAAAATCTTATTGTGTTTTTATAAGAACGTTCTTAATTTGAGGAAATATTAAATTAGATAAACAAAAATGGCCTATTATTAAATGCCCATATTAAGCCTACCACATGCATAGTTAAGAGAAATCTACTATTATCACATAACAGATTTCACTTTTCAAATATGATTTCAGATGGAAAATGCGAACAGTGAATAGTGTCCCAGCCGGAGAAAACCTTTTTAAGCGACTGCTACCGCTCTGTTCTTCGTTTGGCTACGTAATGAATATGTGCCAGATGATGAACAAAAACCAATTCGGAGAAGTTGTTTGGCCGGAGATCAATTTGGCGCCCAGCTATCTCTATTAAATGCCGCCACCCAGGAAGAAGTACCCATGTTACAATGAATTTCCATGCATATAAGTCCTCTCTCAAGAATTAAATTAAATGATAAATTGAATAGATGAATGGATCATGTGTTGCCTTGTTGACCGAATGACTTCTACTCTCTTGACTGAGAGCATATTTGTGCTTATCTTCATCGTAACTTACGAGAGAAACACGTCTGCAATTCCTGCATGATTTAAATCCTTTTCCAAGGCATGCTGTCCATTTTAAATTTCGTGCCGTTTTGTATTCAGATAATACTGCTTCACCCTTTCTAGATTTGAATAAATCTTTCGAATCGTTAACCACGCATTACTTTGAAGTGCAGTCACCAGAAGAATGAAAGTATCCTGCAGCTTTTGGTGTCATTGTGAATTATAGTTTATACCTACGTGATTCTGTTCACTTGTTGTATTTATTACAGCACGCGTGATAATTCTATCAACCGTTATATTAAGCAAATACCTTCCTTACTTGCTCTACGCTAGCTAGCATTTGGTTTTGTTCTTGGGATTCATTTTATTTTAATCTCTAAACGCTCTGGAGATACTCTTTATCATTTATCCTTTTTGTTCCCAGATGAAATGGTACCGAAAACGACTAACAACTAAACGACTAACGAAGAGAATTTCGATATTACGTAACCAATTGCATTTGTTGAGCTATGTCTCCTTTAGTGTTCTTCCACGACAAAATTAAGTTTTTGTAATTTAGCTGTTGTTATAATCAATGTGAGTTACTGTAAGATTAATAATGTATGAAACTCTGATATTAGCGCAATCTAGTGGTAGTTAAAGGAACGAGTATTATCTGATTGAATGTTTACCTATTTTGGGGCAGGGGGAAAACCAGCCGTTCTAGTGTTATTTCTTTCTACCTAATTTCATGATTAAAGCAAAAATCACATCTCTTTTGTTAGTGTAGTAGTGTTTGATTCTACTTATTTCTAAGAACTTCATGTGATATGGAGTCCTTTTGGGATTGATACAATAAAGCGAAATTCTGCGTTTAGGATAAATATGATTTGAGAAAACCTTTTTTCAGCTTTCACCCCGAGCGAAGGAGGTACGTGCAGCGAATACACAAGTTTTTACATCGTGCTCCTACTTGGTAAGATGGCTTTTGGTGTTCTAGTAATACAAGGGCATTTCTTGGACTTCTTTCTTTTTCAATTTTCAATTTTAATTTTAGTTCACGTCAAAGAGAGGCGTTCCTAGTTCAACTGTGGTCGTCTGAAATGTTGCCGTTTGAAGTCAACTGTGCATTTCTTCCTCGTATCCTTATCGAGGAACCGCCACGTTTAATTGGTCATTTCGAAGCGAATGGAAGAAGAGGCGAGCGCTTCCTTCTCTTGAGAGCAGTACTTAATCGGCTCGCGCACGTGTCCGGGTCCCTCCGCATTCTATCTCCGCGGTCCTGGAATATAGCCCACCCCCTGGACCTGGACCATCCATCCATTATGGCAGGGTGAAGGCTGCAATTATCTCTGTCTGGCTGCGAAATGCCAACGGCGAATATTCTCCCACCCCATTATGTCCGGAACACTCGCCACTTTTTCCGGGTGGTGGGCGTGCTAATGTAATGTAGAAAGGCATCGAAAGATCTTCGTCTCTTCTCTTCGGGTCTCCCACCTCGTGAGGGGTTCCATATTAACCGATGTTTCTACGTTCGACGCGAACATCGTATTAAATACCGATCGAGTGCCTCCCAAGTCTGAAATTTCCGTCTCGAACCGAGAAAGCCGTCAGAAAATCAGTAATGCGGCACTTAAGTGTGTCGTACTTATTTGCAACTCCTCAGAGGAGGATTTGATCATAGAATGAGATGATGTTCAAAGAAGATCCGTCAGATTTGTGAAGCGATGTAATGAGAGAAGGCAAATTGTTGCTGAGTTATTGGATAAAAAAGATTGGAAGTCTGTCCAAATCACAAGAGTATGACCTTACTCTATGGTCCAAATACAAGTATAACGATCGACTTTTAAGACAAGAAAAACGTACATGGGACTCAATGCTGATTCTGGGACTGATAAGATAACAAATTCCTTTCCCTACATCGGTAGACTTGACAATATTCTACCAGGTAGACAGTAGGTCTGATAAGCGCACACTCATTTTTCCCTTGCCCAATCTGTGACCGTCACATAACCACTTCAAAACACCCTTAAATTTTAAAAATGTTACATTCCCTGCAACCTCGTTTTTTTTCGCAGGAGCACAAAAAAGGGTGTCATCTTATTACACCCCTGCCTTTTGGTGGCCTGAGGGGTACAGCCTACATGTAGAAGTGGGTACGGTACGCACAGTTCTCCCGAAAGGAAAGAGTATTCGGCCCACTTTGCTTTAGCTATCTTCACATTCCTCCTATCCCCCTTCTCATGCTCTCCCGATTGTGGCTCCGATATCAAAGGCTTGCTTTTTTTAGCCCTGTCGTTCCTCCCTTAGAGAAAGGACTACTCCCTGTCGTCTACAGTGAGTGGAAAATAAAAAGACGACGCCTTTGGTGCTGTTGGCAAATGAGACAGAGTGGAATGAACGGAGGAATTGGGAAAGTTGGCGGAATTAATGATGGTGAATGTTGACAGATGTCTAAAAGAGGCCGTAAACTTAATATCAATAGTTACAAATGACGTCTTTTGAAATATCGTTGTGTTTTCTGCAACAGATTTATGATTTTGATACCAGTCCAGAGGTACGAGTGAAAGGTGGGAGGATGCTGTAAACAGAGGAGCAAAATTATTTGCTCTCATTTTATGTTCTTCTCTTAACGGCCGAAAATAACTCAATCGTAGAAATATTTTTATCTCTCTCCTCCACTTAGGAGTTGCAATACACATAACTTTTGAAGCTATATTCTTGCTCATTGTTTCTATAATTAAGTATGACGGTCGAGTTTTCTGCTGTGGGAAACATTAAATGGAACTTCTGAAATTGTGCTATATTATGTGCAGTTATTATTTTTATCATCAAAGAAAATTATTGTGTCATTTTAGTATAATTATTTGTGATTTTCTACCGTTTAAGGGCAGATTTTGTAAAAAATGTGACAAAATTTCATTGTATGTTTGCCGGTTTGGAACGCTATAGTTATTCCTTTACATAGTGGTTTTCTTACTTCTCCCGTGTCCTTGGTACGACGAATAACGTTGACACGATCTTTACAACATTGCCATTCCTCGCCTTCTCTCAAGTGGATTCGTAATTATTTTCGTCGGAAGCCAAGTAATGCAAATACGTAGATAATGTCTTTTAAAGAAATGACGAATCTTTAAGGTGAATGTAAATTAAAATTCTATTGCTACAATAATTAAAATTCTCGCACCTGATATCAGTACACTATGGTTTTACTCATATAATCATACTTAACTTTTAAATGTAGCTTTCTTTTTTGGAGATCAACATTTCCTTGCCGTCACAACAATTTGGGTCCATTTTTTGTTACTCTGCCGCTGTTTTAGACCGGTAGCAATCCAGAAATATTTTGTTAATAATGGAAGGGAAAATGAATGAGAAGAAATATCGAGGTAGACCGAGGACTGAATAGCATACACATTATGAGGGGCATAAAAATAAGGATAATGAGGGATTAGTTGCTAAGGTTAGATTGGAGTAGAAAGGTGCTTCGGATTGATGAATGCTGTTGATGACTCTTTTGCTTCGTTGAATATGAGTTAATAGACGACCATCGAAATATGAGATGATGAGTAAATGGTCGTGTGATTGTATAAAAAAGAATAAAAGTTTTTTGTCCAAAGTACAAGAAAGAGAGGGACATGTCCATGGTGAATAAATGCGATAAATGTAGAGACATTGGCTTTGCTTCTCTCTGTGGCTGAGACGTGGAGGGGATGGAGGGATAATACAATTATGATTTATAGAGGTGTTTACCGGTTAAAAGAAGCTTAGATGGGGACAAGATCACCTCTGTTAAACTTTTGAAACCGCGGGCTCATACATCCGCACAGCTTTCCTACTTTTAAATGTGCATATGTCATCTTCATCCCATCAAAGAAGCCTATTATCTTTCTTACCCCTCCCCGCCTATCCATTAGCCTCCCCTCTGTCGCGGTCGTCAGCATCTCCTCCCTCCTTATCCACCTCTTCCATCCGTCTACTCTGCCGTTTCCCAGTTTACTCCAGCAGCTTCCTCTCCTCACTCACCACGCAGAGCACATCCTCGTCTGCCCTCCTTTCCAGTCCATCGCACCTTCTCCATTCTTCTCCACACCCACACTTCATAAGTCCTCAGTCTGACGCATGATGGAGAAATTGATTAGGTTGGGAGAGTATAGTGGCGCCCGAGTTGTGGCGGAAGGCTGTGAGTCGAGGCAGTGCAGGGGTCTTGCTAAGGTGCAATGTTGAACATTTCTCGTGGAATTGTTGGGAGGTGAGTGGGCGTGGTTGCGCCAGTGTGTAGTAGTGGACTCGCTTCGATCGAAGGGAAGAAGACGTGAAGTGAGGGCGACGTCATCGAGAGTGGTAGGGACGGGAGTTCGGTGGCGGCGATGAATATTAATTAGATGAGCCCTTAGGGGGGTGGTGGGGGGAGGGTGGGATGGACGTTTATGAGCCAGCCAGGGATGAAGGAGGCTCGGAGGGAGCATATAGGAAGAGATGGCACACACCAATGAATGGGAGGCGTCGGTATTTTTCGACATCGGGTGACTGAACCCGAATAAAATCTGCCTCTTCTTCTATTCATTGTCGTGGTAAGCCAGGAATGCGCTGACTCCAGGATTTTTACGGCGCCGCCATGGAGCCCAGCCGGCCAACATAGGGTATTTTAAGAAGGGATATATCCTACTTCTCAACTCAAAGAGTATAAATTATCAGTGACTAGGTCTCTCCTTATTGGTGACTAATCCCCGTTTTATGTGCTATATCTTTTGCTTCCCTTCTCTCTGCTATTCTCTCGCTGCTCTCATTCTATAATAGTTGACCTCATAAACGTTTTTGAAAGTATTTACGTGTCTGTATTTGTAGAATTGCCTATCCACTCGGTATGACGCACCTAAAATTATTATTTTTTAAAATTGGGATGTATTTTTTCCTACAGTAAAATCTTTATCATTAACAAGGTTTTTTTCCTGTCGTAGAAATGTTACACTGTTAATACAGCGAAATCCTTCCCATTATAACTCGTTAATTGGCTCAAACTGTTTTTTATTTTGCCCCATTGGCCATGTGCCACAGGTACACAGACAGGTCATCGCACACACCACAACATTCCTGATCTTTTCCCTCTAGTAATTGGAATACTCCTGTTCCTAAATTGCGATCCAGATCCGCAATTTTTTATTTGCGTTACTTATTGTTAGAGCGCTTGTATAGGTTGTAGGTCAATTCATGCAAGGCGCAGTCAGGCAGCTTTTCATCTGTATTGCAGCCAAGTCTGCCAGTTCGTGTACATCGCCATGGAGGAGGGAAGGAAACATTTGCTCTTATTATTAAGTTCAGTTTTTTTCATGATTTAAATAGTGTGCTGTTGTATTTACTCTTTGTATGATCGTAATCACTCCAAGCTGTATGGAATGCTATCTTTTCTCAGCGAGTTTTTTTACTGTTAGTTTTCTCCGAGTAATTAAAAGTGAACCCTCGTGGCCCATTGTACCATACTGTTGAAGAAGTAATATTTTAAAGCGTTTATGGTTTAAAAACATTCCTCAAACAGACTATTTTATGTTTCACTATAAAAGTGTTATTTTCATCACTCAAGTGGGCGTAGCCCTTGTGTTTAATGATTGTTTTCCTCATGCTAAGAAGTTATATTAGTTTTCATTATCTGAATGTTTCTCAACTGTGGTTTTCCCCATCAAGTCTCACCACAGGGTCGATTTTTATGTTTCATTATGCATTCGTGCTGTAAGTGGTGATCGGGCTTCCTTTGTGGCTATAGTTAGTACTGGTATCTCATCCAGATGGTCGGATTTCGAATCCCAGCGGTGGTGAAGACTTACAGTGAAATACCTATCCCTTCCTGGGTGATCAGGCGCTAATAACTTTAAATGTTGACGTGCCTCAAAATAAAAACCATCTGTCACCCTACTTGAGTGACATATTGAGAGCATCAGTAAAGCACACTATCCGTCGGATGGGACATTAAACTGAGAACCCATCAGATCCTTAATTAAGGAAATGCAAATGCCGACTCTGGGTTTGTTCTGCCCTTCCTTCATACCCCGAGTCCTCCTTCCCTTACCAACTTCTATCCTAGTTGGTTAAAATAATCCCGGTTATTATACGCCTCACCTTGTTTGCTGCCGAGTAGGCATTGCTAAAACTTAAGTGGCAGAGAAGGATCTCTTAAAAAGACAAGCGATATGTTATGAACGTTAAAATCGTATATTTTCGGCGCGTTTGTAAACGTTTAAAACGTTGAGTAGTAAAAAAGTGGCGCCTCCTCCAATAGTCAACCAGTTTTACTGAAGCTATGTTTCTTCTATGAATGTATCAAAGGTTAATTAATTCAAACGAGTGCGTGGAATACCTATAGAGTTATAGGCGGAAATTTCTTGGCGAAAGAAAATCACAGGTCGTGAGTGAGTAGGCGGGGTAGGAGGAGCAAATGAGAGTGGGTAGAACGTCTCGTGGCAAGTGAAGTGGTAGTTGTCGCTTGAAAAGATGTTCCCTAGCCGCGCTCTTTGCTTCCACTCCCACGTGGTCTTTGATTTTTCCCCCAACCCACCCCACACCTTCCAACCCCTCCGATATTTCCTCCGTCGCTTATTAGAAAATGGACTCCTTTGAAGCAGTGTATATTTTTCTCACCCTCTCTTTCATTTTTCTCCTGCTTTTTCTATTGGAGCGTTTGAACCACTTTCTTACAGGGGCTCAACTAGCGACGTTATCTCCAGACATTCTCATTTTTTTTGGCATCGCCTTCCGATGCTGTGTGCTCCGAGTGGGATGACGCCGAGGTTTAAATTTTTGTGGTCCAATTCAATCAAATGAGGAAAATTTACATCCCTCTCGCTTATAAAAAACAGTTTATCGTTGTTCTCACTTATCCTGGAAAATGTAGTTCTTCACTCTTCATGTCTGCTTGATTCCGCAGCCAGTCTCTCGCACTGAGGAGTTATCTGAAGCAATGACGTTTTTCATTTTATTTTTCCCTCAGTATTTATTTCCTGGCATCTCTTCCTCTTCTAAAAAGTTCTCGCGCGGGTGGCTGTATTTTTAAGGAAACATTTGCTCTGCCGAAATAAAATTATCCCCAAAACTACAAAATTGTAGAGTGTACTCCTTTCTTTGTGCTAAAACTAATTCTAACAAGTTTGAGGAGACCTTTTCCATTTGCTATTAGATAGTGTTGTACCTACTCCTGGCACAAGTGTCTTTTTTAGGCTGATCTCAGAATTTTTTGTTGTCCTTGCATGCAATAAGCTTGACGCCAGGAAGCACATGTTGAAAACAGCTTTTACATGAAAGCAGTCGGGTTGTGGATTTCCTTCACACTTTCATGGATAACTTCGTGAAGAATAGCACCTTGGAAGATAAACTCTACACTTTACCACATCCATTTACAATATGACAGATAATGGTTTTAGAGAAATACTGGGGGATTATCAACGGGGATATTTGGAATCTTCTTGGCTATAATTGCCCGTTTTGCCATACTAGCAGTGCAATTTTTTATGGCTCCCCGATTGACTTTATTGGTAGAGTTGTGCAATATTTTTCAAATATTGTGATAAAGGTGGTATGTGAGCCTAGAAAATGAATTCAATATGATAATTTACTGCGTCCCCTTAATTGAACGTCTCATGAGACAGGGTTGGCGGATCAGATACCATATCTGGGTAGATTTATTTTCGATGAGAACGGAATTTTAGCGGTGAGGACAGAATGCCAATTATTGCCTGAGCAAAGGATGGATTGGCGGAAAGAAGGGATTTATCGAGGGAAATGTCGAGTTAAGACGTCAAGGGAAGATAAGTTTAACCCTAATATGAAGCGTAAATATGCATGGTTCATAAACTTGGTCGCTGCGGAGGGAGTAGCTTCTACTCCAGGCATTTGAAAATGGGTGTAGAGAAGGCTGAAGGGAGTAGAAACTCAAAGGAGGCAGCGATATTGGGTGGACTACGTACTGAGCGTTGATATGTTGAACAGAGGGTGAGGGAAAGGCGAGAATGTTGGGTAAGCGTGGAAGAGGGAGAAGACTAGGAAATTTGAATGGCATGAAGTGATTAGAAGTTGAGCTGAAGAGTTTGAGGACTTTTCTATTCGGCAAGTTGATAGTTTTGTAAAGGTACGTTTGAGACCACCTGCGCGCTCGAGAAAAACATTGGCAAGATGTCCTTGACATATCATTTATTTTGTGGAATATTCGGGGTGAAATGAGCGTCATCCTCACAAATGAAACAGAATAGGCGTTAGGAGAATACAACGCGAAGTGTAAAAGCTTGCCAGCTATGCTCACTTGCTTATAACTCACGCTCATGCCTATATCTCAAGGGCGTTGACGAATGGTGCGCTCACTCAGTATCGAGCCAAATGCAATTCCTTCGCTGTCGTTTCATTTCTCTCTCTCTCTCTCGCATCTTGACCTTTCCACCTCCCCATCTCTTAAGTTTTCGAGAGCACAACTGTAACTGTGTTCCGGGCGCTCAAGTAAGTGCTTCAAGTGGATCCGACCTTAGGCTGTAGTGGTGATTAATTCAGCGAAATGTCACGAATTTACATGCGTTTAAGGGAGCTCACTCCGGTACGGAACCGTTGTTCTGTGGAGGAGGAGGGGAGCCCTTGAATGCGCTTTGAACCGTTGGAAGGGTTTGTTAAGTGTATCCCTACGCGGTGGATGTTGTTGAGTGCACCTGCGTGTAGTTTCGCAAGAGCTTTTCATTCCTCATGTTACCCCAGTTAGCCTTGTGGTGTTTTATTAAGTTGTTTCTCGCGCAAGGTTGTACGTTTTGAGATTATCGCTATGATTTTTGTCAGCTGCCCAAGCTTCTATAACTGGAAATGTGCGATGTTGTCTTAAATGATTTAAAATACACTCGCCCGTATTCATCGCTTTCAAATTGAGCGCCGTTTGAGGTGTTACTTCGTCCAGGTCTAACTGACGATTGGAATAGGACGATAAGTTGCTGTTTGGCTTCACGACGAGTATAAGCGTTATGAACCCAGTATGGCGTAGTTCTTACTTTATTCGAAAAAGAATGCCCCGCAAGTTACCCCACTCATCGCTAAAATGACGCTATTTATACTGGTTTAACAGAACTAGCGGGCGAACTTTCTGAGACCTGATCTAACAGAATTATGAATGTAGTTGATGGTGCTAAGGATGAAGGTTTATCGGGCCTTCCCAAGTTCTTCGCGTCATTTCCTCCAACGTTTTGATGAACGACTTGCAAATCGTATGAAGGAATTCGAAAATTATGATATGTTGTGTTTTCGGATAGGTAACTGAAGAAAATGGGCGAGTCTTTCGTCGATTCGTCGGAGTCGACCGACGCCTTTCGACGCTAATTTGCTGTTATCTGGTATATCAGCATAATGCATGTACCCGTATAATTTTGTAAATGTACCTGATGATGACGCTTAAGCGTTGGGACGCGTTGGATTACATTAAAAACCCATCATTGTTCAGTGCCACATTTACTTTAAATTGGCTAACACGTTCTTTCGCCTGGTCTAGTATGGCGAAATTCTCTTCTTAAACTTGCATGGTTATGACACCAAAGGGAGGAGATTCGTTATGCATAAAATCATTTGACTTGACTGGAACTCTAACCCAGATATCCAATTTTCCTAAGCCAAAGCTTGTAGGTGTAGCTGGCTAATAATCTCAACGTGATTGGGTGTTCCGGGTTCGACTCCCGGTCTAGTCAAAAGATTTTTTTCGTGGCGTATTCCCACAATGGTGTAATACCTTTGCAACCGTGTACGTGACTCCCTTCCATATCACTTGTGTATTTTTCGCAATGAACATAATCTTGCTTGCTTTTTATAAAATCTTTTGTTTCCTCCTCAGAGAAAGTTTTAAAAGCTCTGTTTTAATGAGCCTTCGTTAGCGTGTCATATATTCCCATCTCAAAACCCCGTGGCCCTTCAGCTCAACCAATCACCTCAGAGGGTTTTATGTCTTTTTGTTTTCCGAGGAGCATTAAGTAAGATGTGGGAGTAATTTCCCTAAAAGCGCTCCCTTGGGACACCCGTGTGTGGGAACTGTTATTGTGTTGTCGCGCTCGGGTGGACGAATGGCTTAGGACCCCTCGACGTGGTAATTCAAAGCAATGCATACGAGTTGCGCCCTTGGCCAGTGAGTAGAGACAAAAGCTCTTTTGTATATTTTTGTTCAGGGGGACGAGCGGTATTTGAGAAATTATTTAGAAATTTTCCCCTCAGCTCGCTCTTGATGGAAATGCGACTCTTCTCTTAGGTGTTGGTGGGTGCGGCAGCTTCAACAAGCGTCACGCGTGCATATTCCATGCACGCTTAACACGCTAGTGCATTTTTCATACTCCGCGCGCGTAGCCTTCGATCCGTGTGCATATTTCCATGCTGCGCTCACGTGGATAGGGCTCAGTGCTCCTCACCCACTAGCTGTCAACGGGCATGGGGTGTCTTGACGGCAATTGCGTGCTCGCATCCGGTGTTTAAAACCGGTTTAGCGAACCAGCCGGGATTTGCTATGCGCGTTGGTGTTGCGCTAGCATTCAACGCGCGATGATGCACTCCATAATATTTCTGTTCCTGTAGGATGAAAGTCTGTGATGGAATAAGAATTTAATAATTAATAAATGTTATGCCTCAAAGTGGGAAAGTAAAGGGTCTCGGCTCTGAGACAATACATAGAATTTTGCCTCGAAAATATCCACCTGGACCAGGAGGACCCTTAAAGTTGTATCCTACAGTAGCCCTTATGCCGTGCTTAGCTACAAGTATGATAATTTTCAGCGTTGACAATTTAAGGTGATGAAATACGTAGAGAATCGCTACGCTAAGAAATTCACCTGGACTATTGATCAAACGACGAACCTTACCTAAACTATAGTCTTTTAGTCGTTGATAAATATGTGTATGCTACCGTTCGCCCTGCATCTCATTGCGGGGTATGTCAATTGTGATATAGTAGTGAGGGATTGACGTTTGTATAAAGCTAGAGGAAAACAGCCTTTTTTAATTGGCAAGGATGCTTTATAGCTCTTCACCCTGTGGTGTGTAGCCACTGTTGATAGTTCCATGGTACGATTGGAGAGTAAGTTGTTGTCAGTAACATTGGAGAGTAGTGTCAGTTGTTTTATTACTTAAGTTGTTTTTAGGGGTTAAATTGTTTAGTTTTTACTAAGGTAATGAGGCGCATACCTCTGAGGCTGTGAAGGAGACATTTAGATTTTGAGATAAGTTTAAAAAGCGCATTCTATTTGGTATTGGTTAAACCCAATTCTCACCATTATCATTGAATTGTGGCTCACTGCCAGTAGTACTCTTGCTCCTAAGTATTGGGACAAAGGCACACGTATTTCACTTGCGTGTCATAAAATGTTTGAGATGCTCAACCAACTTCCAACTGGCGTTCCATTTTTCAAAACCTTTTTATTGCTGTATTTTTATCCTCGTGAATTGGTTTTAAGGAGTTATCTACTACCTATATTGCTGTTCTATGGTCACTGGTAAATATCATGTCATGCATTTTTGGATTTGAGTTTACTTTGGGTTACCGCTCTGGAAATTGTGCCTCAGTAATTTATTTGCTGTTGGGAAAGAGGATTTGTCGAAAGAAAAATGGGCCTTCACTGCTCCGAATGTACTAAAAAAGTCGAGATTTTCGAAAACTCTTGAAACTTTTCCTAATCTCTGCCATACCATTCATAATCGAACGCGCATAGTGTGCTAGTGCATTAGTCTTTCGTTGAAAGGACACCGAGAAATTTATGTTCACAGCATGACTTTTTTCTCTAATGGTAATGACGTTATCCATTTTTAACCACTCACGTCAGTATTGTTTTTTTGCCTTCCGCTAAGTTCAGTGTATTTTTCTTTATTACGTCATTTTGATTATTCAATTACCTGATTCTATTTTCAATTTTGGATTATTTTTAACCAACCTCCTCCCTTGAGGACCCATTACAGTGATTCAATTTTGTCGGTTTCTGAGGAGGAAGGTTTAAACTGCATGCTTCATCCGCCACGACCGTCTTGTGAGTGTAACCCTTTTCCTCATTCCTTACTGAGAATCATCTTCTGTCGTTTTGTCACCGTAAACGAATTTAAGAGGTTGAAGATGACGGTCGAGAAACGAAAGTCAATGATCGTCCTGATGGATTGCCTCTTGTTTCATTCCGTCGAGGAAGAGGATTTAACTCGCCAACAGTTTCTATTAATCTCCGCCTGTGGTGTGTACCATGGGCTTCGTTCTCAGATTATATACTTTTCACGGGACCTTTGTCCATTGTGCCCTCTCGGGGAATGTTTTCCGCCTTTTAAACCTCTCCCCATTGTCAGGTCGTGAGTGTCGTGACTCGCTCGTGACTGCCTTTTGTCACGCGAGGTCTTGCGACAGAGTACCGACCGTTAACTTCTCTCTTTCTCTCTGCGTTGTCTTCCGTCTGGCCAAAGTCGTTGGTTCATCCCTACTGCCGGATTGACGATGGGAGTGAAGTCTTTGTGTGCAAGGAAAACTTAATCTTTCACAAATTGTCCTTTATCCTGCGTTTTTAGTCGTTTTAGGGGAAACATCCTGTGTTTGTGTGGACTTCGCCCTGTGTTGTGGATGGGTGTTGAAAACATTTCTTTCTTGACCGAAATGATACCAAGACTGCGCGTGACAAACTAAGTGAAAAATCCCACGTTTTTGTCTGTGTCGTTAAAATATACTACTTTCACTGACAGCATGCCTTAGCTACTTGAACTTTAAGTATGTAAAAGTTCAAAAGTAAGATTTTATTTAAATGTAAAAATTGTTTGACGAATATATTTTAATGAATACTTCATACATCCCAAGGAGCTGACTGCAATTCCTCCTTTTATTACACTGATATGCTTTCTCTTTAACAACTGCAGTTAATTGCCAATGGAATTAAAACTTTGATGGTGTCTTCTGGTGTATGCCATGTGACTTCAAGTTTCATTTAATAATAAAATAGTGTGGAAAGGTAGGAATTTGTGGCCTTTATCATCAGAAGGACGCGTTCTTGCATAATTTACTTGATTAAGAAAAAGATATTTTAATCATGTAACGGTGGAACCTCTGTAATAGGCAGTGAACTACGAGTACTTCTAGTACCTCCTGTCCTGGCTTCTGTGCCATCCTTTAGTACAGCGGTTCCCAACTTGGGGTACGTACTTAGTGGAATAGGGATACTTATTAACAAACGAGTAATGGCGTAGGTGTGACGAGCATGTACCTACCCATAATCGAGGGGTCCCGCTGTACTAGGGTACTTTCGAGGGTAATTGGCTGCCAAGGGGTACGCAAGTTGGAAATGGTTGGGAACTCTTCTGTACCCATTGAGTTACTGGTATTCATTCTCTCAGCATTGTGATGTCAGTTGTGGTGAAAACTCTTGCACGCTTTTACCGACACACCTCGAGGCGAAACCCGGTTCATCGTGTCTTGCAATTTTTTCCATGAAAACGTTTAATGAAGGAATACACGAATATTTTGAAGCTTGAATAAATGTAACCGTGATGATTCTATAATACTCGGTGTGTCCTTCATCCTGATAGAAATTTTCGTTTCATGCCAGCTCTCTGCTTATTATTTGAATTGTATACATACGTGTGAAATACCTCCGAAATCCGAAATTGGATCCAGCACAGCTCCCTGTATCTTCCCTCTAGTTTTCCTTAACTGTATGGTATTTAGTGCTGATGCATTCGTTGTGACGGTGACTGGTGGAACATTATTAAGTCTCACCTGGAAAAGTTTAGTGAAATTATTTTCTAATAGCCTTTCAGGATCGTTGGATTACTTCTTTGCATCTCGGGTTTAAATTGGTACAAGTGGTTCAAATTGTCCCAGTGCTTCTACGACGGCACAGCAAATAGCTATCTAATGCGCCTTGACTGAGCCTCTAGTAGCATCTTTTATTCCGTTTCATTCTTGGATGTTGTTCATTAGTAGTCACGTGATCCCATCTCAATTTCCCGTGCCAAGATCCTCTTGTTCTTCCTCGATTAAAAGTGACGACGATTAATCAACCTCTGCTCAAATTAGTCGACGGTTAGAATCTCATCTCGGAGCGGATATCATTTTTCCAGTGGGGCCGAGACGGGTTGCAGGGGAAGTGAGGTTGCTTTCAGATCTTCGTTTTGTATTTCTTATGTGGATAGGAAAGTTTTGGATTCATAGTTTATTCGGTAAATTGATAATTAATTTCGCGAGGAAGAAGAAAAATTGGATTTTATACAAAAGTAACCGTTCATTTTAATGTACTTAAATTCGATGACTAATCGTAGGACTTTTTCCTGTACCATTGAATAAATAATAAAAATTGTACAAAAGTAAAAAACGCTCATAGAAATGGGATTTAATCATGCGATGGCACTATGATGTAACGTACTTATCAATATGCGGAATTAAATGAAATTTTGAATTTTTGCGAGCCTTGTACGGAACATTTCATCACATGTCGGTGGAGTGTTGTTAAGAATATTTCTATTTACGATATCCGTTTACCATAAATGAAAAAAAATAATATTCGTAATCACGAAAGCCAAGCAATGACAAGAAAAGCTGAACGGAAAGAAAGGCTGAAGCACGCTGAGCTATTAAATCTGAAATTTCTTTGTTGGATTTTCATGAGCGAGGAATAAAAACTTTAAATTGACGATTGTGTGTTTAAATTGACGGTGTGTGATCATTAAAGGTTCGTAGAAATGTTTGACGGCTTAAGGGAAAGTTTTTATTTTCCATTTCACCTCGTAATTTCAATGCTCATCTCTCGTATTTTAACATTGCTACGGGACTAGGCGCGACTGCACATTAGCGGGAAACACCCGCTGAGGAGATACAAAGTTCAAAATTCGCGCTGAAAAATGAATTAGGCTGGTCTGGAATTCTAACCCATGCCTCCTGAATCCTCGCCGAGCCCTGTGACCTGTAACCTATCCAGGTGTCTTCCTCCTCTGTGGAGTTCATAGGGGTTCAAAAGAACTATAGTGGGTGTTCTTTATAGATGCCGTGTATGTAATGGACCCTGTGTGTGATATTACTGATCCCAGTGCCTCGCAGTCGTGCTAATGGCGCGACAATCTCGAGGCCACAGGTACTTTTAACCGATTGGGTCCCTGAAGATACTGTCCCACATACTTAGAATTTATTTATGGTAATCATCGTTGTATTTTGATACCGCAACCTTGTTGACTGTGGCGCCATGCGCACGAATCCGAATACTTGTTGGTGTATGCTCGGTATCACGTGAAGGCATCTAGTTACTTTAAAACCCCAGTAAAACTCGTTGTAGAAGTGGACGACTGGGTGGCTTGGTGGTTTAGCACTGGTTGTGGGTATAGATGTTTTTTCGGATTCCATTCCTGGAAAGTGATATTTTCATTGTGGAAATAGTTAATGGAATCCGGCCTAACATGGTGAATGCATGGATATCCACGTATGGAAGAATAATCTTTGTTCTTTTCACATTGGTTGTTGTTCCTTTGCGTGCTCGTGATTTTGCCGCGGGGTGGCGAAACGCGCGTCGTGTCATTGGAACGATAAATAACGTCGAATCAACAAATTTTGTTCTTTCCTATATGGATTTTCGTTGTGAATTCCTCACATTTATGTCATCCTTTTCTCCGCTCTGTTTGGATCAGTTTGTTTTTCTAATCGAACGTTAACAGCATCAACGCCGCATGCCGGAATTATTTTCCGAGGAATTCGCTTTAGAGAGCTCGACCGACTGAGTGATGGGCTGCCGCTGTGTACAGGTCTCTCACGCGAGCACGGCTCCTCTCCGCCAAACTGCCCTTCAACCACCCACCCTCCTTCCCCATCCCCAGGAGGCTCCGCGAGGTCGTCATCGTGGTCCAGCCTACGTCACACATTCCGGCGGCCGACGTCACTCGCCACTTGAGTCATTTTAGCCAGAAGCGAGTGAGTGAGTGAGAGTCGATTCGCCGCTCCTCTGTAGTCCTCGTGTCACTCCCATCGGGATTTGTCGCTGCCGCGCCATTTCCTCGTATTGCTAGCAGTCCGTCCGCTGATGGCCCTTTCGCCGAGCAAGGCTGGCTGGTTAGGTTAGGCGCCGTGCCTGTTTTGGTCCTCTCCCCGCGCGCTGCCTTTCGTAATTTACTCTCAATGTTAACCGGCAGTATTTCCATCCTCTCGGCTCGTGTTGGGCAATCCTTCCGCAAGCATAATCAAGCTCTCCCCGTTTCGCTCTCCCACCACGGATAAAGAGCGCCTCCTCCTTCATAGATTTTACCCTTCGGGAGAGCATCCTTACTTTGATGCAAAAGAAAAAATATGATGTTACTATGCGGTGGTTGTGAACGGATTCTTCTACTCGTGATGAATAGTTGAGAATTTTATTTGATGAGGAGTAGTTTACTTGTGTTTGTAGTTACACGCACCTCTTACTGTCTTAAGTATGCCATTTATCTTAAGGCAAATGTAACACGACCCGCGAAGTGAGATTCGCACCCACGACCTTAGGCAGTTGCCAATCGGTTGGTAGTTGGTAACGCGCCACGGCAACATTGGCTACCGCGGTCGGTATTTATTTCATAAATCGTATTCACTGTTTTTATAGCATTTTCGTTTGAATTGTGCAATTTACCCAACAATGATAGAGCGTTCTTGGTCAAATAAAATCCATTGCAGTTCAATTTGGCCTATTACTTTTTAAGTAGAGAGTTTACATATCTAATTACATGTACTATGCGCAACAGAATTGGAAATTTTCCTCCAGTTGTTATTCATGAAAATTTCAAAATTTTTATGTCTTAGCGCTAAAGCTCATTCGTATTGAAAGGGAAAGAACAAATAGTGTTTTACTGACGCACTGAGCCTCAAAGTCACATTTCACCTTTCTGCGACATTTTTTAATTTGAATTAGCTACCTACTTGAAACACACTTTTCCCGTGGTTATGGTAGAAAATATTGAATAATTATTCATTTTCCTCAAATTTAGGGATTGATTGGCGTTGTACCGTATTCTATTCTCATTAATAATAATAATTATTAAATGATCATGTATTTCTCTGTACAACGAGCTATTTTATTCCTGGATTGGAAGGAACGATGTACACTCACAATGCAAGCCTCCGTTTGCTATCATATTCCTTGTGATTCCACATTTGCGCTATTTTCTCCGGCTGAAATACTCTATCCCTTTAAGTGCTCAGGTCTGTCTAGCCGATGACTTTTATTGAAGCCTCCTCGGTCTGAAGCTATATTGTAGTCTAGAGTCCGTCGAAGATAATAGCGCAGTGGAAATATACTGATTTAGCTAAAAAAGAAATGAAAAGCAAACAATTTCTTCTCGATCGTACGATTGAAACAAAGGCCACCATAATGGATTCTTCGGTCACTTGATTCCCTTCCTCAAGCGGCATTGGGCATGTTTACAGGTTGGCAGCATTTCTATCAACTGTGCTATTATCTTGGACAGGGTATAAGTGCGGCACCGGGTGTAGGCGGATGTTAAAATAGATTTGCTTTTGACGCATGAACGGTATTGGGCAAAATTGCCTTGGAATAGGTTCCAATGCAAAAGAGAAAGGCAACCAAAATGGACCTAATTTTTCGGTTGGCATATTTTTTTCTCCTTTTGAAGTGCCATTGGACGTAATGCGTTGACGAAACGATATTTTTTCCGTTTATAGTAGAAGGAAGTGGTTTTAGATGATCTCGTGAGCCGATTCCTTTCGCGTTATGGTCTCGTTTTTATTTTCTCCTCCTACTACCTCTTTCGAGGAGTTCCGCTCGTGGCCAACGACCCATAGGCTGCCTGGCGTGACGTCCTCTTTGTGTATTGACCTCACTGCGGCGCCGTGTGGGGGTAAACTCACTGCTATAACTTGGCAGGGTTTCGCATCAATAGTGGCTTGAATTTGTCCCTTTCATGAAACTAAAATCATCGGCTTTCCTTCCAAATGAATGTGGACGTAATGCTGTTAAGTTGCTTTGACGAACACAATTTTTCTGCATGCTGAATGAACTGATCCAGCTGAAGTAATGAGGGAACATAAATATCAAAATAATGAACTTCACTCAGTTTTAGTCCTCGATGATACACTGGATACTTCGATAAATGTACGTTAGGGTTACTTACGATTGTACCAGTTGTGGTGGAAACATGTTTAATATGCTGATACCAGTGTTAACTATATCGCTGGAAGTGTGTTTATGGAAGGGTATAGATAATGAAAGTTAGAAACTAGATAAAAGTAAGTCTTCCTAAATTGTTGAGTCCAGGCTGTAGAATGCCCTATTACTCATGTAGCTTCTGTATTGTCATACCTGAACATGTGCCCATGATTTCGAAGCTGCTTAAGCACGCAGCAGTGGCGCGCAGAAAGTATGAAGTCTACCTGGAGGCTCAGCGGAAACTAAAAGAATTCTGAAGAGATTTCAAATAAGGAGAACGCTTGCCGGGAGAGGCGAGAGGCCACCTAGTTAAGGGAAAGACAGGCGTTGGGCAATCTGCAGGATGACCTGCATGCGACAAGTAAGAAGGAGATTGAATAGCGCAAGGCTTTGATTAACTAGTCAACGATGCAAAAAAGAAGCTGTAGGAGGCTATTGCAAAAAAGATATGACAAAAGTTAAGATCGCCCAAGGTATGTTGGAGGGGGCACAAACACTGCGGTCACGGGTAGATGACTTGCTGTAGAAAAGGCAGCCTTTGCAAAAGAAAGTAGAGAAGAGGACATCATCTCTACTAGAGCAGCTTTTTAAGAATCACAAAAAGCGGCGGGATGATGATTCCGAGGCGTAGGCTGACCCTGCCTAGACTAAAATTATTACTCTTGGTTATAATTGCTTTTTATATTTGATCTCCTTATGTACGATACATTATGTTCCTCATTCTTATCTATTTTGTACCGTTCATATCTAGTCAAGATTTGTTCATTTTGTGTTTATTCTTTATGATTTCTAGAGTCTGAAGTACAGGTTTTCATTGTCCAATTCTTTGTATTATAATTTTTATGCCTGTTGCTGCTGCTTAAAAAACGAATTCCAGCTTAAAATATTGCAAAATGTAGGGTTATAGTAATTGCCAGAAGTCTAACATGGGGTAAAAATTGCCAATTTTCTCATTATTTTCTCACTTTTTCCTCACTTTTTCCACATTTTCCCCTCACTTTTTTTTTGGCAAAAATCACTTACTTTCTCACTTTTCTGTATCAAAAAGTGAGTGGAAGCCCTGACAACGTAGTGATTTGATGATTCCTAAGTGCTGTGTTTTTTGCAAGATCCGGTTAAGATTCAGCCGTTCGTCTTGTAAAACGCTTCTTCAATTCATTATTGATCGGATATTTAGCGGTGCTTATGCCAGTGTGTTCATTCCAATTAGAGTAGTGTAATTCCCCAGTTGCCCTCCTGGTTAGCCTCCGCAGCTGAAACTTTAAACAAGAAAAATTGAATTTTCGAACTGATTGGAGTGCTAAAATTCACGGCCTTATTAAGCTAAATAATTTCTTTGCATGACAAAGTTTACTGCTTGATCATTCCTCTTCGGAGTAGTACCGTGCGTACGCATGTAACTTTTAATTGACTACCCGTTGTAAGAAGTCGGTATCTGAGATGAGTGAGAGGATGGCGTGATATTAAGGTTTAATTGGGTGGGAGTGGAGGGTCGAGGGGGTTTGGGGTGTGGTGGGGGGGGGGGTTGGAGGAGGAGGAGAGAGCTTAATACCTATAGTAGAAGGCAGCGGAAGATCCCCTTGCGTTAACTCGCCCCTGTGCGTTTATTCTCTCTCACTCCCGAGAGAGAGTAGATGATAATGCCGGGTTCGCGACTTGGAATGAATGGGAGGGATGGAGGGTGTTGAAAGGGAGAAGAGGAGAGGTTAGTGGGCGAGTCCATTTCCTCCCACCTCCCCCTCCAATACACGCTCGAGAATACGCGCGGCAGCCTCCTCTCGCTTCCTCAGTCTCCTCCCTCCCGCAGCGCCTCCATCTCACTCTCGGCCGCCTCCCAATCCTCCCCCTTTCTTCTCACGCCACTCTCTCTACACGCTCTTACGAATCTTTTATCTTTCGCGTGGTTCTCCACTTAAGGTTATTACATGTTATTTCATGTATATTCTAGCTAGTTAAGTAGGTTCCACCGCGACTGAGTGCGTCAAAACAAATACTATAGTCCAATTCTTTGTTTATTTAGTTTAAAATCTGTTACTTTCGAACCATAATTAAGGTACAAAATGTGCAGATCATTCCACGAATATATTTTTAATGAACAGTTCTTTATAGCCACAGACAAGGTCGCTATACCTTATTGGGCTTAATGTAAGGGTATAGCGACCTTGGCCACAGACGCCGACTGCAGCGCCATTTCTGTGGAATTACCACATTTTGACTTCAAATGTCGCAGTAATTTGCTAATAACTAAAAACAATATGGTGGTATGATGCATCATTTTATTTTTAGTCAATTTACCGGGAGTTATTGCATCTTGCATACAATTTTCCGTGAAAATATCATTTATATTAGATAGAAAAATACTATATTTCCCTGTTTTTCTCCCATTTCCCATAGAAAACAATGTAATTTCAAGTTCAATTTTCGAGAAAAACAGCATGGAAAGGTAACCTATTCTGGTTCATATCAGATAGAGGACTTGTTTTTCTATAAGTCCCCTGAATATGAATGAAATTACATTTATGTCCTTTTACGGTGGAACCACATTAATTAACCCATTTCGTCCCAACGTTGCGAAAACGCAACATTTTCTTTGCAATTTTTTTACATCGGTTCTTATATTTTATGGTAAATTATTTTCATTGTTTTACATATATAGTTGTTATTACTTCTTATAACATTTTTTTGCATAATTTTTCGTCATAAGTGATTTTTTTATTTCCTTGGCAACTTGTTCTTTCCTGTGCGTTTTCCGAGGAGCGTTTTCATTATTTTTTTTCTTCCAACATTGCAGAGATATTTAATCGTTGAGGTGATTAAATAACGCAACAATGCATCTTCAATGTTCAGTCACGAGATGAAGTAATTATTTTTTATCTAAAACTATATTTTCTTACTTGCGCGTTAATGTTGCGAAAACGCAACGTTGGGCCTTAGGGTGTACAAATGTAATCGTTTCCCATTCCAGTGAATTTTGGGACATAGCTGCATAGGAATCTTCAATAGCTTTGCGGAATGAGGATTTAAAGTGGGAAAGTAACTTTTGTTAGGTTGATGTCAAGTACAGCAGCAAGTATTCATTCTCAAATGTTGATCATATACATTTAGTACTACATCTGTACTTGGAGACACGTTTTACGTTTCACTTTAGTAGGAACTTATTTACCATTTATCCTCTCACTCTGATTGCCAATGTAAAACAATTAACTGACATTTTATCGGTGCTTGAGGAACTTAGCTCAGATATTTTGGAAGAAGGAAGTTTTCCTGATGCTGTGATCATTCCACCAGCAGTAGATCCCTTCACTGATGTAGAAGACATAGACGACAACGAAATGGATCTAGATGACAGAGCTGGAGAGCTTCTGAGTGATGTAGCGGGGACAATTGAACTGCACCACAGCATTGACTTAGTTCATAAAGAGACTCAGACATTCACAGAGAATGATTCGGAAGCTCCTGTCTTGAATAAAAAACCTCCAATGTGGGTGAGACGTATGCCTAGGTATGAATCATTCACTCAGTGCAACGAAGTAGAATCTCGAAAGAAGTTAAAATGTTCATTAGGCAATTTGACCTCAATTGAATCCTTTCAGTTGTTCCTTTTATGAAAAGGTGATGAATATGATAATATCCTATTCAATTAAATATTCTTGGGATAAAACAACCATGATTTTTAAATTAACCGCAACAATCTCAGAAAGTTTTTTGGCATTCTCCTTTTGACGGGGTATCATACGATATATCAGTCCCGACTTTATTGAAGCTGTGGCTCTAATAGTGTCAAATTTTTCAGAGAAGCTTTATCTTGCATTAGATTTCAAGAAATAAAGAAGTACCTTCATTTTTCCTGCAATGACACCCTTGATTTGAATGATAAGTTTGCAAAAATTCAGCCACTATTATAAATTAAAATCAATTAAAATTTCATCCAATTCGGAATCTTTTCACGTAACATCACAATAGATGAGCAGGTGGTACCTTATTTTGGACATCAATTACGTAAAATGTTTATTCGTGAGAAGCCTATTAAATTTGGGTTTAAGCTGTGGTGCTCGGCATATTCGTGTGGCTTTCTCTACCAATTTCATCCATACTCTGGCGCAACATCTAAACCAAATGACGGCCTTAATCTTGGAGAAATAGTGGTAGCAAATTTGCTAAGCGTTGTTAAAAATCTAAAGGATCACAAAATCTATTTTGACAATTTCTTTACTAGCCATGCACTGCTGTCAATCCTTTCACACAAGGGTTTCTTTTTCCACTGGGACTGTACGGGAGAACCGGATTTCCGATTGTCCCTTGAAAGCAACCAAAGACGAGAGATTTGACAAAAAAGGTTCGTATGACTCAGCGCTTGTCGAATCGAACAAGATATTCGTGATACGATGGCATGACATTTTCGTAGTCAAAGTGGCAACTTATGTGGGAATGCTAAAGCCTTTAGTGAAAACAAAATGGTATAACAGTAAAACGAAAAAAATGGATTTAATACCCCAGCCAAATGTAATTTGTGACTACAGCAAAAGGATGGGAGGTATAGACCTTCATGATAAAGCATTAACCAATTATGGAATGGAAATCAAAGGAAAAAAGTGGTAGTGGCCCCTTTTTACAAGCACACTGGATAGTGCAGTGGTTCATTCACGGAAAATTTACAAAATATCTGAATCTAATGTAAGACTTGGTGCTTTCCTGGCGCACGATGTGAATTAATTCTTCACGGGATTCCTACCAGGTGAGATGTTCAGCCAGAGCCGACGTTTCAATGGCTAACTCTGCCATCGTCCTCAGGGCGTTGAGTGACGCTGGCAGAGTTAGCCATTGAAACGTCGGCTCTGGCTGAAAATCTCACCTGGTAGGAATCCCGTGAAGATTTATTCATATCTCAATCTAACATTTCCCTGGTGAGTTATAGATTTTGGTACTTTATTTGTTTCAAAGCGAGAGAGGAAAACCTGCAATAACTGATAACGGAGATACGAAATTAGAAACAGAAACTTCGAACAGCTGTTTGTGAAGACCATCACACGAAAATCTACCAATATCTATAAATTTTGGACAATATAGGACACATAATAGTGCATACTGATGAACATAAAAGGAAGAGGTGTAGAATGTGTCATTCGCAAACAGTATACCAGTGCAAAACCTGTAAAGTGCCTGAACACACAAATTGATTTGAAGAATTTCATTAAAATCAGTGAAATAAAATGTAATGACATATTTTCCCACTTACAAAGAAATAAGTTTAAACATTAAGTAGTTGTATTTCAAAATATAGTGATGTTAAATAAATATATACAATATTAAAGTGGTAAAAAAACTGTAAAAAATAATAAATTTGAAAAGCCTGCTGCACTCTATTTCTGATACCCCTAATTCCCAACGTTGCGAAAACGCAACATTTTATATTGTTTAATTAGAAAATGTTAAAATTTTAAAAACAGATTTATAACCATAATTGGGACTCATGCGATTTAGTTCACCAAATATTTCAACGGAAAAGTAATTTTTTAGGGCTCGGGACTTAATGGGTTAAGATAGTTTGAGCGCAATATCACTTCACCTAGAATTTGTTGAATTTGACCTCATTTTAAAGATAAAACTCATCTTTCCAATGATATCAAAATACTAACCCCTTGCTGAATTACTTTTCGAGCAATTCTTTCTAAAAATATAAGCTGTTTTTCACGGGATAGGTTACGGATGTACGCTCCAGAGGGAGAATATTGAAAAACTTAAAAATTTCTAGCACCTAGATTTCATCAAAGACAATAACGGTGTGTGGTTTTTATGTTTTCTCGACTTATGAGAATATATTTATTTAATTACTGATAATTTTGGACATATGCAACTATATTTTTAGTCATCAATATTACAATGTTTAATTCGTACTTCTTACAGGCGCTGAAATAAAAGAATAAAATTCGAATACAGTGTCCATTTTGACTGGTGATATTTCTCGCTCAAACTACCTTAATGACAGGCGTGTCCTTTCGTTTGATATGAGCAACCTATCCACGCTATTTTCGCAAATTGAACTTGATATTGCATAAATAATGTTGAAACTTGGGAAAATGGTATTTTTTATAGAATTTACACGTAGTTTTCCGCGAATAACTGTGAACAAGAAGTAAATTTCCCCGAGAAGTTTAATGATAACGTTAGAGTAGTATATATCTATCCATAATATTTTTGAGTTTTTGGTCAAATCTGTCAGAAATGAAGTCAAAATGCGATAATTCAATGGAAATTACGCTGCCTTCGGTTCCTATGGCCGATAAATCTGCATATTTTGTACAAGAATTTTGTTTCCTTATAGCTTAGGCATTCCATCTGGGAAAGTACTATTTTTAAACCGTTAAAACAAATAGATGGAATTTTGTGTTTGTTTTGAGTCGCACAGTCGCAGTGAAACCTCCGAACCTCCGTAACTGACTTTTCACTCGTTGAACTCTTTCCGAAAGTGGTTTGGTGATTTTTTGGAAACTTAACAAACGTTTGAAAACATAGAGTCGAATTTTTCGAAACAAATGTTTTTCGTGAAACTTTTTTAACATCTCTTTTCACTGCTGGGGAAAAAAACAATGAATACAAATGAAAGAATTTCGCAGATTCTTACGTTAAAATGAGAAAACTGCACATTCTCAGACCTTTGTCCCGTGAGAAAGTCTCGAAAGAGGAAGTAGCGATATGCTCGACGAAGAAAGAGACCTTTTTGAGCAACTGGCCTACATTGTAATTTGGCCTACGAGGTGAATCGGGACAGTGGACAGCTAGAATATTTTTATAAAAATTGTCGAAGCCTATTCGCATGAAAGCATTGATAATCTCTTGTGTTGAATATGTCGAGGAAGGTCGTACATGGAAGGGAAGGGCAACGAGGGCTTTTGTTGATTTTTATTTAAAACATTGCTGCAAATTTATCTTATAAAAATGTAAAAAACAATATTTTTTGCATCAAAGTATTTTTGGCTAAGCAGGGTCATCCTCGGAGAAAATTCGCGAGTCTGCGAAATTCACAATGAAAAAAAATCATCTGCGTAGATTAGAATTCAAAGCAGGATCGCCCGAAATTGGGACTAGTCCTTTTACCTGTCGGTTGTTAGCTGAATAGGGATCCTCATCCGCTGAAAATCCCGGGGACTTAGAGAAACTATGAAGATGTTCTTACGAGGTTCTGTGCGAATAACACCGAGGATCACGTGCATTCATGCTATCGGCGCTACAATCCACAGGGTTTAACCTTTTTTAACCCTAGTGGTCACTCAAGTTACCGAAGCGGTTTGTCTCCAAGTGCTTTAAACTCGTCGTTTACTGGGACATCAACCAAGATCCACCGTATTCGCTCCAAGTACTTCGAACAAATAGAGTTCTTGGCACCCTCTTCTATTGTAAGGTCCCAAACTAGAGCGATTGATTTTGAGTGTTTGATATCTAACTCTCGATAGTTTAAGCCATCGATATTGTCTTTATTTATCTTGGACACAGTCGTTTTTAAGGTTGTACATAGTTGACGGATGCGCGATGTATTAAAAAATGCTCATCTAAGTCTACTTTCATTGCGATTAAGAATGATTAAAATATATTTACTTTTAAAGAATTTAACTCATGCATTTAGAATTTATTTATAGATCATGAATACGTATGTCCTGCCAGGTTTGACATTTTGTGCCTCCCTCCTTTCCGTACGATTAACAATGTTTTTATATAAAAAATGTAAAGGATGATTATGGATATAATTGAAAGTGAGTGGAGAGAAAATCGATTGGTTGGAGACATTGGCGAAAACACAAGCCTTTTTAAAATATAGATAATCGGACGGTAATTTCTATGTACTATCGGCTATCTATGTTCGCCATTGCTGCGGAATGGTTTTCGCTTGACTCAATCATTCGCACGCTCCTCGGGAATTCTCTCCATCAAGGGCGCGATATCACGAACGGGAACTCAAATTAGAATGCGGCGATTTAAAAAAGGAATTTTCAACCTCTCCACTCAAAATTCCATTCGCTCCGCGCGAACGGAAACAGAGGAGCTGGTGTAATATAGATTTCTGAAGGTATGGAATTGAAGGCATTGCCAAAATTGTATTTTTTATTCGTAGTGCATATTTCAGAATCATGAATGTACATATGGATCCTAAACTTGCCCCCAGTGGGTCTTGCCAAACATTCCGCATGCACCGAAAAATCAGGACCAAGCAGATTGTAGCGCCGCCACTCTAGAGAAGGTGGTTCTAATAAGGAAAAGCCGTGATTCAAATGGAAATACTGGAAATAAAGGTACCGGAATTGGCCTCCCAATTTGGCCATTTTTGACACTGAAGCGGAACCATGCCGACTGCAGCGCAACCTATCTTTTGCGGAAAGCTAGGCAACACCTTTGCCCGTACAGTGGTGCCGAAGATTTAGACCCATATGTACTACATTCATGTTCAGAATGTTTATCCCTGACTCGTGCCATTGACTAGTAGGACGATAATTCCACCGTTCTCAACCAGTACAATTTCCTTCCGAGTAGATGCTCGTCCCCTCTAGTTAAAGTCTAGTTTTACCTACTCTCCTTTTATACCAGATTAATTCATGCTGAAATGGCACAGTGGCGTTACATAATGTGATTACAACGCCTTGCACCTATCGTTAAAATCTACAAAATGCTAAAGTGTCAGTTATCGCACCTGATATTAACCATTTGTAAAGTAACCCTGCTTTTGATGGCGTTATTTCTACTCTATCAATTTAGTCACTGGCCTTTTAGATGCACATCAATACGTAAATATTACCCATAATTTCCCTAGTAATCGTGTAGTTGTTTCCGAACTTTTGGCCTTGTTTTTGACTTCATGGTCATTATTATGTTAACATCTATTCCTCGAGCTCTTTCCCTGAGTGTTTGTAAATTTGAGAAATTATCCTCAATTTACGCGATTTTTAGCGTTCAAGATGTTTTATTTTTATTCAGTTGCTATACTATGATCTTCATTTATATGAATGATGTCACCTCTCTCCCTTATATCCATGATACTCGAGGAATGGCATGTTATGCATACCTGAGTCTGATTTTGCTTAGCTGTTACGGTCACGATTGCTCGTCCTGCCAACCCGGTCACGACGTGCGGGCAGGTGCGTTTTTTTTATTTTGGTGTTAGCGGTTTGACTCATTGTTTCTCATTTACGATTCAATGTAATTCTCATTCGTTAACAGCAGTGGAATTTTCCCTCGTGTTTTGTTTACTGCTTGGTTAGAATTATGCGATCGTGCTGATTTACGTTCGCACATGAGCTGTATCTATCATTCACCGTTTTCGAAAGTGTAAAGCTTGAGAGCACGTTACGTTCTCGTTGCTTCGTGAACTGTATCCCTTATGCGATCCGCACCTTTAAAGTGTTTCAATGTCATTGCTGTGTGGTTAGGAATACCTATTCATTATCAAATCGTGGAACTATGTCACTCTCTATTCATGCTCGATTGAATTGAAATTATTTGTCGAACAGTTCCTGAAAATATCTCTGCTCTGGTTAAAAAGTATGGTATGCAGTTGGAAATGTAGATTTTTGCGTTAGACTCATAAACCATTAGAGAAATATCTGCAGGAAGAAGTTTTAGGCCTAGTTCTTTTTTGATGTCTGGTAAACTATTACCGCAAGTTGACGTTGCCTTTACGTTAACTTGATGTTAACTGAGAGTTAGTGTTTTGCACGGTGAATCATACGGTCGGTTTTTTTATGTCAATGTTAACGATAAGAGAACGTATTGGCATCTGTTTTTATGCCGAGAGAATACTTAACCAGTGATTATATAACCAGACCTTAGAGGATTATAGGGACGGTAAAAAGAATCGAAGACGGTTTATGGGAAGGTTAGCTTTTGGCTAAAGTATATGCCTATGCTTTTTTCTTGATTACTTTCCTTTTTCTGCATGCGTTAGAATCTAATTATCCCAATTCCGAACTATACCAAAGAAGCCTAAAGGAATTAATCTTCTTCAAAAAATATGAGCAATCAGCTCTAATGTATATTTTCTAGTGTAGGAAATTCTATAACAGAAAATGAATTTTTCTTGTCCCATAAATGTTTTCTGTGACAATTTGAAATGATTCTACATCTATATCTACAAAATACCTTGCAAGCCACCTCAGAGGTGTGTGGCAGGGGATAAGTATTCACCAACATGCATTATACTATACCCTAAAGTTACTGTAACTACGACTAATCATGCATTAGCATAAATCGCTAATGCTTGTCACGAGGCGAAGCCTCACATGCACTACACTACATATATGCTCACAATGGAGAGGGATATAATGGGGATAGTTATGGGGATAATTCATAGGATGGCAAAGCTCTCTTTCCATTTGATTGATCTTGAGGAAGTATCTGTTTGTTTTCACCCTCTTCCAGATAGCTGTGCCAATTAATGCCCTCGTTGTGTTGATTATTGTCACGTTGAGCCTGTTTGACACTGTGTGACTTTATCCATATGAGCTGCTGTCGCCATGCACCAATACGTCGGACTTAATTAATCTTTCTCCGATGGTGGACCAAGCTCCCAGCATCGACCTGGTTGTTAGCCCGCCGTCCTATTTTGTGGTTCCGCTGAATTAGCCCCGTCGCTGCACAGGCTTTGTTCCCGCTTTCATTCATAGTCTCATAGTCTTCCCACAGCTCCTCATCTTATTTATATTCCCGCGGAGAAACCCTCTTTTGGAGAGGCTCCATGGTGACGAAATCGGCGAACTCTGCCGTCCGCTTTTAAATTCCTCCCTCCTCTTTCTTTCCTATCTGCCCATTCTTCTCTCCCTCCATTTCTCCGTAATCTCATGGCCGCCTCATGATCATCGCTCATATCTTATCTCGTCCTCATGAGGATTAGAACCGTGCCTACGGCTTTAAACATTTCATAAAATTTCAGGATGAACCAGCTTATAAACCTCCATGAGCACGTTCATCTAGAGGGTGAATAATACAACTGGATTCCATTCTCCATGAAAATGACAAATTTGACGAGTCGTGAATTGCTCAGCCTCATCGTAGTTGCTTGAGGTTTTAAGTGTTGTGGTGAGACAGACAGATCGCGAAATATAAGAATAACAGCGTTTTTCCGGGAATAATATTATTTTATTTCCTTTTACCAAATTAGAAGTTGAAGAGCAAGATGAATTATAGATATGCAATTCATTGTTTTGGATTATCCTAAATGTATTTATCTTTACCAGTAATAGGTTGACGACCAGAGGTGATGCGTACTCTTTACTCATGCTCAAACATAATGGTTATTATTCTAAATGGTAAAAACGATCCTGCGTTCGTTTTTATCCAATTTAGTAAGCGTTTTAGCGATTGACGTTTTCAAAATTATCCATATTTTTGACAGAAATGCAGTTTTAATTAATATCTTAATATACGTAACTAACTTATGTCTAGTTCTCTCTCCCGGAGGACATAGGTAATATGCTTTCTTTAATCATGTTTGGTGGGCTTAGCCAAGGTCAATAAAAGTGTCAATGACCCAATGCGCCCGAAATCAATGCCTCACCACATATCATGAGCCTCGTCGATGAACTGACTCAACAAACAAATGGATTAGCCGTGCGGTCTCAGGTGAGTGTGCCGCGATGGCGTCGTGTTTTCCTTTATCTCGTAGTGTGGACCAAGCAAAGGCCCATTACAGATGCCACGTCACTGGCACAATCGTGTTGACTCACCACACATTATGAGGCTCGTCGATGAGCCAGTTCAAGAAACAGATGAGCAGATGCATTTACATTGCGGTTACGCCTGAGTACTCCACTATGGCATTAGGTTTTCCATGTTGAGGAGAGAGATTATTACTCACACATCCGATATTTTTTTTACCGGGTTAATGGAAATTTCAAGGAGGGTCGCAGCTTCGCCGGCTGCGAAGGGAATAAAGCGTTTGAGTAATATCACTGAGGGGAGTGTGAGTCGAGGGGAAGGGTAGCCGACGGAATGAGTCACATCATCCGAGCGGGGCAAGGGGGGGGGAGTGGTGGTTGGAGGAGTGGAGGGCGCGATAGGCTCTCACGGTGGTGGGGGGAGGGGAAGTGGGGGAAGGGAGGAATGCGACTCTTCTGGTATGGCGCTGTGGAGGAGGAGTGGGGACGAGTGAAAGGAGGGGAGGAGGTGGGACAGAAAGAGGAGGAAGAAGGGAGAGAAAGATTAAGGAGAAGGAATGGGAGGAGAGCAGCGGTGAGTTGTGCTCGCCCGCCGCCCCCCTCACCGCGGCCTGCCTTCCGCCCTGCTGAAGCCCCTTGCGGCCCGTGTGGACAGTGGCTGGTTCGGCTTCGTTGTGACAGGCAGCCCAAAAGACGCGGGCAATCTTTTCAGTCATCCCTTGCTGTTGCCGCATGAGAAGAAGGGCTTTCCCGAGTGCATGTGTTCCTCGCATCGAGACGGACGATCACAGCGGAGCGAGGCTTATGAAATGGCTTTCCGTACGTGCTGGTGGTGGAGGGGTGGCTCAGATGTTTCCTAGATGTTCCCGGTGGTCGTTTTTATTCTCTTCTTTCCCTCCCGGCCCCGGTTTTCTTTTTTCACTTCCTTCAGAGAGAGAGAAAGAGAGCTCAGTCGTCTTGAAAGATCGAAAGGGGTGTTGGTGTTTGTGAGTGTGCTTGTTGAGCGGCTGAGGAAGAGAAGCGGGAAAAGAGGAGGCTTCGTGACCCAGAATTTTTGGGCCGAAGCAACGCGAAGACGAAGCGCTCTCACTCAATCTATCTTGTTCTGTCTCTCCTCTGAGTTTTCAGTTGTGTTCGGTGAAGCCTGGTCGCTTTCGGAGTGGGGGAGGGACTTTGGTACGCTCCAACCTTGGGCCATATCTCAGGTCCTAGCGGAGGAGAGAGTGAGTGTACAACAGTGAGTTTGTGGGACTATTCCCGCGCCTATCGCATGAGAATTTCTCCTCTTCCAGTCCGAGGCGGACGGTTTATCGGGAGAAATACGGAAGCGGCCCGACTGTGTTTCTGGTGGTGTCTGTGTTTTTCTGCGCCCGCCGCGTGAAAGTAATTTTTTTATCATATTCCCATCACATTCATCCCCCTCCTCCCCTTCCCTCCCCCGCTCTGCCGTTTTTCGAAAATTATCGCGGGTGACGGAGCCGCTTCAGTCGAAGCCAGTGGCTCGGAGCGTGCGGGTCCCACGATTGTTTTATCCAGAGGGTAAAGTCTCTCTCCCGGCTGTCAGTTACTTCTCCGCGTCGCGATCACTCGACTTCCGTGTATTGTAGGGAGCACTATCAAACTGTTGGTTTCCGCTGCGCTACTTTTTTCTCTGCATCAAGAAAACGTCGTCGCGAGGAAAGTTATTTCAGGAAATTTAATGTGGATTATCGACCGTCGTCTAAAGTAAAGCCCAGAGACTTGCGGGGAGCGATTAATTCTCGACGACGGGAAGTTTAAATTCCCGAGTGTTTCTGTGTGCCTGTTATTTTTCTACGGTTCTTCATCTCGTCTGTTATAACGGTGGAAACCTCTCGAAAATAAATATACCCAATCTCCCGTGAAAGAGGAATGACTTGCTGCTGAGTTGAAGATTGGAAAATCACTGATTTTTACAGTTCCTGATCTCGTTTGTTTTCGATGGTGGAATCTACATGGAAAGTAGGTATATACCTATTCTCTATGGGCGTACTCTACCTTGATTGAGGAATTAACTTTCAGCTGAGTTGAATATCGGCGCGGTCATCGTGTTCTAATTTATTTTGTTTGTGACGGTGGAGACCTCCCAAAAATATATATTCACCCTTGTTTGACTTGCTGCCGAGTCGAAATTGTGTGTGGTGTCCGTGTCCAGGTCATCGTAGTGTGCCCGTGTGTGTGTTTGAAAAAGGGGGCGTCTTGGGCGCACTCCCTGTAGTGCGGATGGAAGATCCCCTTTAAACAGCTTCCCATATCCCGCCTCCTCCGCCCACCCCTCCGACCACCCCGTGAAGCCCCCCTTCGGAACGACCAGAGGGAAGAAAGGGACGAGAGTGAGAGGAGGGCAGGAGAGGAGCCCTTCGTCCTCCGCCCCCGCCCGCTACCCCCCCGCCAGGGGTTCCGCCCGCCCCGCCCATTTTATATCACACGGAGCCATGGATTTTCGCACGGCGGACAAGAACGGATTGTACGGTTGGAACCGCCGGGACATGAGCCTCCCGGAGAGGCTGGACCCGAACCGGTTAGGTCCGCCGTCGCGCTCGGACGCTCCCAAAGGTGGGAGCCTGGACCGAAGGCTGATGCAGGGGGTGCGGGGCGTGGGGGACGCGATGATGGTGCAGTCGCAGGGTGTGTGGTGCTGTGCTGCGGACTGGCCGCCTTGCCGTTCCGCGAGATGCGGCCTCTACCAGGGGTCTCCGATCGGAACGCCACTGTGAGTGTACCCACCATGCCGCTCGCTCTCTGAGCCCGCGGGGAGCGGATATTAGCGGGAGAAGGTGCATTATTTCTAAACTCACGTGGTGTGGGGATGCTTGGTCTTTCATCCCATTGAGTGCATCCTTCGATGAATTATCGGCTAATAGGTACTGGTCGTTGTTGGTCTGACTTTCTGTCTGGTAGGCAGGCAAGCATCCTGATGTGGTGAACGGCCTTTGTTAGCTATATTTCTCGGGCCTCTTGTTCGTTTATGATGAATGTGCTGTAGTGAGTGATGAGATATATACTTGGTAGAATATCGACAACTTCAGAACGAATAATGACAATACCAACTATGTTTCAATCCACGGAGTTTTTTATATTTTATATTAAACATAGTTGGCTTTGTCATTATTCGAAAGGGACTTCCACAAAGTTACGCCGGGAACGATTGAATTTTTCAGAACGAAATTGAAGCACATAATTTGCGATTGTACTGAACGATGATTTATTTAATGTTTAAGTTTCGCTGTTCTCTAGTAATTCATTCGTAAAGATTCTTCAGTTTATAGGAACGATTCGATTTTATAAATCGATTTATAGAATCATAATGGCAGTTAATTTCGTTCTGAAGTTCATAACGCTAGAGCTTGATGATGCTAGTGGTTCTGTTGTCTGCCGTCATGTTGCCATGTGCCTTTTCTATGTTGCCCCTGATTTATCGTCATATGTGTTAATCTCGCCCTTGGAGAAGAGCATTCCCGCTACATACCAGTCTTCTAAACAACCAACAGCGATTATCAGACAGCAAACAGTGGTGGATGGCTCTTATTAGTTTGATTTATCTTGCATTTCCTTGGCTTATCATTTGCTCATGTTGAAGTACATTAGTGTGGACGCATGAGTGATACTTTATTCAGTCGTCATGGTGCCACGTGCCTCTATAGTAGTAGTATTTTAGTTTTTCGTGCTTCAACGGCTAAGGTCATTTCGCACATACTATCTGCCTCTTACAGACATGACAGACTTTACACCTATGTTGCACCCGGTACAATGACGTTCGTATTAATTTCTTCCTAAAAGAACAGCACTTGCTTTCCCTGTATGATGGTGACGCCGTCTAATCTTACGTTCGAATCTCGTAGTAAGTGATTTTCTAAGTGATGCATATTCTGTGATCTAGAGCTGGACTTACTTGAAGGTTACTTACGGTACTCACTAGTGAATTCTAGTAATGTATCAGTATGATGTGGCCACGTGCACTGTTCAAAGAGCATTTTTGAGTTACCAAGGTAACTTAACGGTTTTATCGAAAATTCCATTTTCAATGCCAGTCGAGAGCAGATGTCAAAATCGAGAAATAAGACCTCAGTCCAAGAACTAAGCTCCTCTTAACTCGAAAAAATCAATAGCCCGATGTCGTTTCCGTAGCTGTTCGATTCCATTTGTGCCCTCGCCACCCCGCCCACCTATTTTACATCCCTCCATTGTTAGGTTTATTATTTTTCAATAATCGTCTGGCTATATTTTCTTATGCGAGCAGAAAAACTTCTCTCTATTCTCTGGTTGCCGAATGTCCTATTCCCTCGAGCTCTTTTTACTCCGGTCGAGATTGATTTATCTCGAGTCTTCAAGAACTTGCACGGCCTCTTTCCCTTATAGTTTTTTGTCTGGCTTTTGTGTTTACTCAGTCCCTCCGGTTGCTGCTGTGTTTCGAGTACACGGAGTGCCTGGGTGTGAATCCAGCGAGGAAGAACAGGAATCGAAGGAGAGGGCAAGATTACGAGGGGGGAGGGATTTAAGTGACTTAAGGGAGCCTCTCCGCAAAATGGATAGAAGTCACGTTACTCACTGCTCATTTGATCCCTCAAGAGTGAACGTGACCGACCGGCATTCAGGGACAGAAAAAAAATTTGAAAGTCTAATTTTTTCAACCTTTCTTATATCCATGTATCTTATACTGGACTACATGTTCCCGCTTCCTTTGCCTGCCAAAGACCAACCGTCTTGTAGTTTTTATCCAATCTGTGTCCCTTGTGTAATAATCGAATCGAGGTTTCCAGACTTTTCCTTGTTTATGTCACTCCTCATTTTTTTCAAATTCTCGGAAACGATATTGAATGACTTCCTGGTGAAACCGTGAGTGAAATCATGACACATTCGATTGTTTTTACTTTTTTGCTCCCTGGGAATCAGTGGTTGCCTCAGTGGATATATCGCGCTGATTAAGTCAGAATACATTCAACGGTTATTTTTTTGCTAGTAACGACCCCTGAAAAAAACACTAATACTCACTAAATTAGATCCTTCTGATGAGAACAAATTTACATTAGCATTATTTCGTTCAGTACTCCTGAGTATTTGATTGACGTATGCAGTGGTTATCACAGAGTAGCTCTTCATATTATTTTTCTCTTATTCGTTGTGTTTTTAGGATTGGCTCGTAAATCCGAATAATAGACCCATAAATTTATTAAAATAATAGTACTTAATGTAATGGCAGGTTTTTTATAACTCATTATAGGTATGGACATTGAAACCAATCTTAGGTAACTTAAGCTAACAATTAATATTGATAATTTAATTATTTACGTACTCTAATTCGTATTACGCACTTTGCTTGAGGGCATATTTCACATTTACAATAACATTTAAACTTCTTTTTTGGCGCCAGGAAAACTTTTTATATGCATCGTATTCACGTGACTAAGTGGAAGGAACGAGGTTATTGACTTTTCGTGGGTCTGCTGAGCAGGTGGACAGCAGAAGTGGTACTCATGGGGACGGCCAATTACGAGTCACACCATTAGTACGAAATGCTTCCGACAGTTGTTTCGAGTTACCTAGATAGAAACATCAATATTTACGGCGACTCTTCCATGAGTTTTAAAGGTTTGTCGTTTGTTTTTGGGGGAATGATGAGAATCTTACGCCTTTATATGACATCCAAAAATTACAATGCAGTCTCGATTGTCCGGGGTAGCGGGAACTAAGGCCACGTCGGATACTCAAAAACTCGGATAATACGGAAGGCCAAATTGCGAGTAGAAACTAATAAAGAAATAGACACTTATATGCTTAACCGCATTTAATTTTGTAACATTCTCTTGATAAAATATTGCTGTTTTCCCTTATGTATCTGATGATCGAATCCGTTTCCGAATTCTGACATTCCTTTGCATCAGCTTATTTGGCTTGGAGCATGCACAACAAAGTACCTGTACCTTTGTTAATACTGAACCTTGGTAAATCTGCTTTCGGATGATCGAGGCACTATTGTAATGCTGTGTGCTCGTGATCAATGCCTTCCAAGGTTAGTAGTCCTTTGATCAAGTTAGAGCGGTGATTGGTGGAATCTCTGCGCATCGCACGCTGACCTGCATTACGAATTTGTCGCGTAGCGTCCGCATAGTTGCGAAAAAAATTTAGCTGCTGAATTAAGCGGAATGAGGCAAGCTGTAAATAACTTGAGCGGCACAGGGTGATCTATTACGTGCTTGTAGTGCGCGGAAAATCGCTTCTCTTGCTGCTGAGAGGAGAGGAAATGAAGTTGCTTAGTTCACTATTTTTTTGCGTCGCTGGCGGATCAATCTGCTGGTAAATTAGGTGGTTTATTTTACTCACACTTGCTGTATTAAAAGGTGTAAACTAATTGCCGGAGAATGCTCCTTTACTCTATTAGGCCGAGCTTAATATTATCTGTGTAAGCATTTTCTGGGCATGAATGCCGGTGTGGAAACTCACTCCCATCGTTAATGCTGATTTCAATTAATCGACTGTACACTTTAATTTAAAGAACTGTTATCATCACATGAGCTATATGGCTACGTCTTATTACTTTTAACCTAGCGTTAAAAAACAAGGCCCCGGAGGATTTACCGAACCAAGGGGTCTTGTTTACCATTTTTCTTATAAATCTAATCTTTTACAATGTTTATGATTGATATTTCCGTCGCAATGACATGTTATTATTTTTAAGTTACGTACACAGTACGTGTTGCGCAACCCATTTTAAGAGTGCCACTTTGTCAACAGACTTAATGGCTGGAGCGATTGCCGAAGACCATTGCGGAAGGAAAAACTTGTGTGGGGCGAGCATTTGTACGAGCTAGCTTTCTCCTTTTCTCGTTAGTGTCCGTAGCATGACCATTTCCGGAGTGGAACGCCATTAAGGCACCTCTTGCCCCCGTCCTTCTTTCTTCTAATTTCATTTCTCCCTCAGCAGCCCTTCCTCTCCCTCCCCTGCCTGCGTCGGCTCCATACCTCCCGAGTGAGGTTCTCTCAGGGCGGACGGGGCCTCCTCTTCTGGTGCTCGATTTCAATTGCTCCCCTTTTATGGGTCATGGGCAAGGACCGCTGGATTCTGGGACAAATGCCTCCGCGCCGTCCGCCGCCGCCGACCGTCACAAAGGGAAGGCGACGGTCCAGTGATAATTGGATGCTCACCGGCGTGGGGATGACGAACATTATTTTTTTACGGGAGAAACGGGAGTGGTAGTCCTTTCGGCTCGTTGCTTCGGCGGAGAAAATGCTTTCCTGATATTCACTCCTGCCGGAAAAGTCCCTCTGGAAAGTCTTACTCTCTTTCGAATCATTCAAATCGCGTTATTTTTCTGTGGCTGTGATCAATCCTTCAACATTTCATTTACGGTAATGCCTTTTGCACAAGGTAAACGTTTTGGTATAAGAGGTTTATGAAATGTATGCATAAATATTTACACGGCTTTGTGGAAGTAGAAGTAGCTCTCTTCCGTATTAATTTCAATAAAGCCAAATTGAACCGGAATTTTTTTAAATGAGCAGCCGTAGTTTGTCATAGAAATAGCATTTTTCAACTAAGTTTGCGAAAGAAAATACTACTTACTTTGTTTGAAGGAAAATTTTATCACGAGCAAAAGGAGTAAAGTCACACGAGACGATTCAACCCGTATGCAAGCATGATTCTGATGTTGACTTTTATTAGATTGGTGTGCGAATACTTAAGAGGACTTGCACAAAGATGATGTTTGTACAGTGCTATTGTACTAAAAGTTATGTACGGTAACCAATCCGCCGGGTATTAAAGGAATGGAGAATTTTGGGTAAGTATTTGGAAAGGAGAAGACTGTATGAAGGAAAGCAATAAACACGTCGAGTTCAAAAGGATTATAAATTACAAATAGCTAGTTTGATGAAGGAGACGGTAATGAAACTCCCTGCGGCAGAGATATTATAGGTTGGTCTGTCCATGGGCCCACCATTAAGGTATAACAGCATAATTGATTGATGAAGGATTCGAGCCTTTGACCCTGCTATCATGGTTCTCCAATGGACCGGGCAGAGTGACGAGAGGTGACATTGCCGGACGGGCCTAATTTTCCGGCCGGCTGACCCAAGCCTCGAAATCCTTTTAAGGGCCTTCAGGGTCGCGCCGTCCTTCTCACCAATCTGGGACGAAGCGATGGACACCTCTACAGTTTGCTTATCGAATTATAACGACATTACGCAGAGCTGTGTCATTTTCTGGCATTTAATCAAAGTGTCTCCTCTGACGATGTAATTACGAAGCGATCGATATGTGGACCACAGTCTTGTGAATTATATTGTCAACTTTTCCCGGGGTTGGCATTGGATCACCCATTTGATCTTGAATTGTTGCACCCTTTTAGTTTATTTGTGGTAACAAATATTGAGTCACTACACCGAAAGTAATTAGCGAGAAAAAGAGCTAGAAATTGAGGAATTTGAAGCTGTGTATCGCCTTACAAATTCCTATGAATTAGGTAACTAATTTTGGCTGACAATGGAGGTGCATTTCCGGATACATATATTCAATGAGTGGAAGTCGTGTATATTTAGCGTCATGACTAAGTGGTTCGTGACAAGGTGCATTCCATTGATTGCTAGACCAAGTGACCTTTCACGCCATTGGGATTAGTCGTAAACTTAATCACCCGCTAACTTTCTCCACATTGAGTGAACGATATTTTCATTTCCTTTTTTCCTTTTGGCACCTCTCCTCTGATCTGAATGGGCAAAGTATAAATAGGAAATAGCAAACTGAATATCCCCATTATCGTTACTGGCCCTTGGTTCTTCGCATTCCTGTGAATGTGGAAGGCTAAATTTAGTTTTCATAGCTTTCTCTTAGTGTGTGGCTCGTAATTTACGTTCGCGAAACATCACATTTTCGATGATTGCCTGCATTAAACAGCAGTGATACATAGTATTTAAGCTCTTGATTTTTAAGTTTTGGTTTGGCATTCAGGAGCATTTTTCCCCTTCAGAACGTTAAGTCAGGAAAACTTAACTGAGAGGTAAAGCGCTATATAGTACCCGAAATACCATGATGCTCGCTTCTATACACTTTCATCTCGTATTTGTCAATTTTATCATGCTATATAGTGCCTTTGAGTGAAATAGATGTAAAAAATGTTTTTCCTTCCATTTCGTGCGTTAAGTATTGATACTGAAAGGGGCAGAATAAAACGCATGATCCTTGGAATGCCGATCGCGAGCGTTTAGTTTAAAATCATCACTGCATTCCCCCGCACTCAGTCCGATTGATATTATCCTTCATCTTTGTTTGGAGTTTTCAAGTCGTTCAGGAACTCAATTATTTTTCCCATCCGCATGGTAATAATGTTCGTTTGCTATCAGTATCCCGAATTAAGACTGTAGGCTTCTTCTAGAGTTGCCAGTTGTCTAGGTCACTAGTTTATTATAATACTAAGTTGTCTATAATATAAATAATAATAATTTCCTATAGGTAACAGCTTTCGCAAATTACTACATATTATATTTCGACAACACACAAAACCATGCCCTGGGAGGTGTAAATTTCCTACCCAGGCGGGACTTGAACCAGTGACCTTTGGGTTGGTAGGCGAGAACGTTATCCCGCCACCGCCGAGGCCGGCAAACTAAGGTGGGATTCGAATCTAAGGGCTTTAGGTTTGTGTTTGAATCAGCCGGCTTGGTCTTAAAATAAATTGTCAAGAGTGAAACTATTGGGCGATTAAGGTTAAAATCATTTATTTAAATTTCAATGTTGGTGCTCACAACCAGATGACCTCTTATTATTGACATCTGCGATGTAAATGGATTCACTCTTAGCAATGTGTGTTGATGCTAAGCATGCACTTAATGTCGGAAACTGTCGGCGTGCGTAAAGTAGCGTGACCCGTTGCAGTTGGAGAAGAAAGAGCGTGATAAAAAGTGATGGCCCAGTTCGGAATGAGGAATTACTTAGCGAAAGAGAAAATGCTTTAAATTTCTCGTTAACTAGTCTTGTAAAACAGCAAAAGACGTCAAAGTTCTAAATAAGTTTGGCGATTTTCCACGCAACTAGCGCAGGAATCGGAATGAAATTGAAATTTATTACTTAATTTCCGCGACCCCTAAAAGGCGATCAACGTCCATCTTACTGTGATAACATTTAAAACTCACTAAAGAATCTAGTTGCAGAAAGGACCCCTCTTCCCGCTTGTTGATGCGCCATATGCATGGTTTTATTTAAACGAACTAATATTTTTTCTGTGCCGTATCGACATTGCTTCCTGTATTAGCCTTTGTAGTTTCACAATTACCAAAACTCCCGAGAACATCAACAGGGAAGACTGATACCCTCTCCACAAAGTTTGGAACAGAGTTCTCCGAGAAAGAGCCAATCAGAGAGCAGCACATACGATGCACTGTGGAAAGGCGGCCAAAACTGTACCCCGACACCATCCACCTGAAGACGCTGGTTGGAACAACAGTGAAACTGTAGTCATTCCAGTCAACATACGCGTTGGAAGTCCCGAAAATTGGAGAGAATAATCACAAATCTACGCCGTGGAAACCTAAGAACTTAGCAACTTTTTCACTGCATTACAACACCCGTAGGTGTATGGCGTGGAATGTTGTCGGCGCATGCGCTTGTTTTGTGCTCCGTATTGCTGCTCGGGTTAGGCTCACTCTGTTTACATGCTTCCCGGCGTGAGGGCGTTACCCGTACCCTTTAGTGCACTCGGGGTGGGAATGTTTTCCTTATCGTGGATCTGGGTCGCTATCCCCCTTTTCTATTCGACCATGGAGAACCTTCTTATCTATTTTCCCCACTGGCCCCTTTCTCGTCCGCGGCCATGGTTGCCAGCGACTGCCCGAGACCATTTCTCAATTAGGGACCGTTCCATTTATTCCAGCGGAAGGCGGTAAACATAAAGCGCTCGAGCCGTCCTCTTCTTTGTTTACTTCCCTCGCTTCCCACGGCCGACAGATTTGTGGGCTTAGTTCTACATGCTATTTCAACTCGCCTTGGTACTCGTTCATTAATTCGAATGAAGTTGTTTTTCGGGTGTCCTTAAAAAATGCCTCAATAGTTAAAAAAAAAGCCAGACGAATTCGTTAGACATTTTTGCTTGCCACTGTAGGAAGTACTTCGACTTGTATCAGTTAAATAGAAGCGTAGGAAATCAGTACGTAAGATATTAAGGACCTATTCTTGCAATAGTGAAGCACAAACATAAATCCACCACTTGGTGGTTAGTCGCAAAAGGCGCCCATTCATTGAGTCAGCTCTAAAAGAGCATGGGCTTTTATTTATAATCAGTGAATAATGGAGGGACAAAATTACTTGAAAAAGTTAATTCAAACATTTTTTTCCTTCATAATTTTTTAATGCCATGGGATGTGTGCATTAAAATAATTGGGATTAGCTTCCCATTCCGTGTAATTTCTGTCAATATATATTTGTTATGGGTGAAGCAATGCATAAATGTAATGCTTTTATTTAATCTGTTCTCTTAGGTGTCATATTTTCTCTTGTCTACTCATTCTCTCAATGTTTTTTGTCATGATGTCATTCATGTTATGAATATCCTAGGTCGTTGGATGTAATTCATACTATACTTGGCACTTTACTTCTTGGACATTAGTAAAATTTTACGGCTGCATTGTTTCTATTAGTTGTTCTTTTCCTCATCAGTGTTGTTTTTCTTCACCCAATTTTCAAATTCCTTCATTATCTCAGCTGGGTCTGTTACGCCCGCTTTAATTATCTTCTTCTTCACAATACTATTGTATCGTTATCTCTTTTCCTCTTGTCGTTGTTAATTTTATGATCAAATCCATGATTTCCTTTCTAGCATTGTTCTCTTCGCTGATAGTTAATGCTACTTTTAGGCCTTCTTCAGGGAAATGAGTTTTAGGGCCGCGCCTTTCGCCGGGAAGTTGAGGACGGGACTGAGCAATCTCCTGTGGGGAACGCAGTGGAATCCCATGAATCTCTCATCTAAAATACATGGGATTGGGGCTGCGGCAATTTTGATAGTGGCTACAATATGCTGAAACCCTTTTCACTTTCCTTCATCCAGGATATATATCTCCGTGCAGGGATGGCCAAGCCTTCCATGTGTTGCCGGGCGGGAAGTGCTTAAAATGAAATGTTGTGCATCGTTGGCATTGACCATTTTCACTCGTACGTGCATTTTATTCTTTAGATGAATGCGTAATGCAAATAATTATCAAGATACTCTCGGAATCTGTTCGTGGCTTCGTGATTCTACGTGAAAGATGTGTAAGTGAAGGGCCTGTAATTTTTACGCTGTATGATTATTTTTGAAGTGTCTTTTAACATAGGTAAGCATTATTATTTTGCTTGGTTATGTGATTTTCAAGTAATTTCTTTCCAGTGTCTCTCTTAGGTTTGGTTTTTATAATGTCTGGTTAAATATATTTTCTCGGTATGCAGTTTGAAGTTAGTACATCCTCCCACTTATGAAGTTCATGGCAATTAACCGACGGTCTGATGTAATATAGAAAACCTGAATTCTTAGTTTACATCCATTTTCAGAAAATTTACGTCATCTTGCGGGAAAGTTAACCAGACAACTGGACCTTAATGTTCGTTTTATAAAAAAGGGATAGATTCGAACGTCATGGGAGTGGAGCTGGAGACTTTTTCCCAAACTTCAGTCGTTAGTGTATTAATCATCTATATTGGATATCCCAATAATTATCCAACGCAAATTGTGATACAGCCGGTGTCGCGTAATCATTTATTTAGTGACACTAAATAAATGATTACGCGAATAACTAAATAAATGATGAATTAAATTATTTAATTACGAAAGGTTAATTAGATTTGAGAATGGCATTTGATGTAGCCAGTTAGAAAATTTATATTTTCAATTGACACAGCAGGTGCCACTTTTTGCGAAAATAATTGAAGAATAGAGCGTTTTCAGTCAGGCGTCTTAAGAATTAGTAGTAATTATCGACAATTACGTGGAAGAGTCATAGTGATATTTGAAATGAATGTTTGAATAACATAATGTTCTGAATTACTTGCCTGATTTCGTACATTGTTATGTTTTTCCGTGGTGAGTTCTGCCGGCATATATTGTCGTCTAGTATAAAAAGACGGAATAACACGCCATGATAGCAAAGCAAGTTTTTTTGTCCATCTTGATGGAGAAATGTTTTGAATATGCTCCCATCAGTGATTTCCTCCAGGGTTTTTTACGCAGAAACTATGGAGCCAGTTTTTTTCTTAGCGATCGCACATTCTTTATCTCTTCAGTGCCGTTAGCGCTTTCTCCCTCTCACATAACTGAAAGAGAAAGGGGAAATATAGGCATACGCATCAATATCGTCGGATCCTCTTCCAAACTTGTTTCACTTTCTCCCGTCGTCATACTATGATGCCCGTCATGCTCATGTGTGCTAGTTGATGCTTAGTTTCTAATGTCCGACCTCGTGCGCACACGCAGTTTATTCCCAATTTCTCCATCCACATTGGCTTTTCGAATGTAGTCCGCTAGAGATCATTGGAGTCCTAGATTATGTTCTAGGGATCGATCTTCATCGCAGTAGCCGAGACAAAACTCTTCTAATACATTATTCCTTCATAAATCAATTTCTCCTTATGACAGATATAATTCTATGAATATTAGTATGATGCACTATCAACTGTCATATCATAGGTTTTGAGTGGTGCAAATTAACCGCTGGACAGACGTACCATTTAAAGCCATACTTTTTTCTTAAATGTTATCTAAACTTGTTCAAAACGGGCTGTTATTACTGAGAGGAATTAGTAACTCAAGTGTTGTACCCACAGTGGTTTCTTATTTGGCGCACTCTATTAGAGTTTAAAAGAAATTCATGGCGTCTGCAAGCGGGCAATACGCGTTAGTCATCAGCTGCGAATTTTCGATTTGGACCGGCCTTCACTGATCCTTTTAACTGACCGCTGGACGTTGAAGCGCTAATGAACAGAATGACGATAAGAGTTGACGATATGACTGTGTGGAACTGAGACACAGAATAAGACGCATTGTACTAGAGCACACTTAATTATAAATCCTCGGTTTCGACGTTTTAACAGAAGGCATTCCGAAGAGGTAGGTGATTATACAAGAAACAAACGACAATGGTAATAATTTGAAAAAAATGACCTTTTTGTAAAATGTTCAAACCGCTGGAAGCTTTGCAATAAAGTATGGAATAGTACAAAGTGCAGTCTTCTTCATATTTAATCGACCGATTAGATCGATGGAATTGATTCTGTCTTTGTGATCTATGAGTCTCATCCCTGATGCGGCGCTGGTCGACCAGGTCTCTCTCAAGAAGTCGCAGGCTGAAGTGACCTCTGGGTTATACTTGACCGATAGACCCCGATAGTGGACTTGCCTTGTCCTACACCGCGCCGTTCGTGGAACACCCGATTCCTACTTGTCGATGCGAGAGAGGTGGACAAAGGTCCCCTCGGGAGCTACCCGCCTATTGCGCCATGCCGAGTGGTCATTCGCATGACACGTTTAGTCTGCGTTCATGGAAGTACGTGAGTCTTCTTGTACTACGTCTTCGGTGGTCAATGCGCGACGTGTTCGTGACACGATGCGTTTGAGACTCGTAGTAGCAGTAATTTGGAGACTGCCGACTACGGAGGTCGTTTGCGACATACTGGACATTGGATAGGTTGGTGTAGTTAGGAATTTTCGGTGGCATGTTTTTTTATTTTGGGAGTCGACCGACGACTGAGGTCATATGCACCATTGAGGACAGGTGAATGTAGTTTTAATACTCGGGTAATGGAGGGAAACTTGAGAGCCTGTGATAGACTACTCTTTACGATTGGCGCCACCGTTTAGTTTTTCCCATCCGACGGACAGTGTCCTATTCTCGGAAGTGTTCTCCACATTGCACACAAGTTGGGGTTGGGATTACAATGTAATGTCTCTAGCACTGCCGTGTTTCGAACCAGGACCCTCTAAATGGTAAGCCACTACTGTGGCCACTGCGTCGACTGGTTCCCCTGGTGAAATAAATTTTTGCTTGCCTGCTTGTTGCTGTAACCAACAGTAGCAATCATCACATTGTGGCAAGTAGCCAGTGCTGAGTTTGACCAAGGAAAAACGACATCTTATGCTTACCACCGAGTAGCCAATGCTGACGTTACCAAGGTAGCTAAAATTTCTAAGAAAAAATCATCTTTTTAGGTTTTTTGTTTTGTCCGAAGATACAATTTCCAAGCTGTTATGAAACGTACTTCTCAAACTCTGCTGGGGTTCGAGCCCAGGTCAGCGGTTGAGGAAGCCATGCTCCTGCCACCACGTCGCCCTGGTCCCCATTTCTTGCTCTTTCTTCGTAAATAGAGTTAGGGCGACGACTCGAGTTAGAATGAAGACATAAAGAGTCTTTTTAGAGTGGATTTAGTTCGTCGTAGTGGTGTTCCAAATATTTCGAGGTCCGATACTCAGAAAACGGGCATGGGTCCAGTTTTTTTCTATATCTGTATACCACCGGTGATTTATTTTGGGCAATCAACCCACCGTGACATGGCTTTAAGATATTTTGGTGGTCAGATTGATCGCTGCAATGTTAGTCATACTTTCGTCCATTTGGTTTAGATGGGGCGCACTGTGAAAGGATGCTTTCAGTGCTATGAGTAGCAATTCTTATCCTGTTACTTTCCGCGCAAGGGGAGAAAGATGTTGCTAGCGTTAAGCTTACGTTAGTGAAGCTCGGTCAATTTTGTGACATCAGCGATAATTAATGTTAAGCGATTCGCCTATAAGCAATTCTTCCCGGTGTGATTGCATCGCGCAGTGGCACTAAATAGAAGCGGTTATTGTGAAGGTGATGTGCTCGCCTTTTGTGTGAAAGGTGCTGGTAAAAGCTTTTGCTTTTATCAAGAAAACCTTTTATCCAATATGCAAAGGTTCTTGTTAATAGAATACTTGAAGTGTCGAGTAGTGAGGCATTACACCCTGTTAAACCAGTGCATTAATTTCTTTACTTATAATATTTGGTAAATTGTTATGCCTCGACTTTTGTAATGAACGACAATTCCAATTGCAATGGAAGATAGCAATTTATGTTGCATGCATACATGTTTTCACTGGAGCCAGCTTCGGTAAACTTGTGGTGCCCAAATTATGCTGCGTACTTTCATGAATGAACCTTATAATTTCCTCACAATTTTATTTTCCAAATCTATGCCGGTTTCAACGCATCCTGGTCGTTCTCAAAGGCCATACCGTTTTACGGCGATGAGTTCTAATGTATATTATTTTTTCTTACTTATCCTTTCAAAAATAGTATATATAAGAAATTACAAGATCAATGATATTCCTCTTGAGAATGTCAAGAAGGCTTTGAAACTGGTCGTGGTTTTCCAAAATGAAATATTGGGTGACATTACGAGGTTTATCCATTAAAGTCATTTCAGTATCCCATTCAGTGAATTCGAATGAAATTTAAGTTACCAGCACCTCTCGAATGCTTTCACGAGAAGGACATTTCCCAAGTTGGCGACTGTTCGCTTTTTCATTCACGCCTCCAAACTTTCGACCCCTTGGGGATAAACCACTCAACTAAACTCTCTTCTCATAACGCTCTCCCTTTTAAGCTATTAATTACAGTCTCACTTATACATGCGAACTCGCTTTTTTTTCCACTTCAGAAAGTAAATTCTCCCGACCTTTGTATTCCCCAGTTATGCACGTCCCCTATTTTGACTTTCTCGCCTTTCCTTTTCAACTCGCTGCTCGTTAAAAGCCTTGACGGTAATCACTTCGGACGCTTCCCTTTCTTTCTCTTGCACTCCGTTGATGCTTCGTCGTTTTCTCTCACTTGGCTTCGGATGGATGCGGGGGAAAGAGTTCCTCGTGCTCACATTTTCTTTTTTCTCCGTTTTAAGGCCGATATGTTCAAGTAGATGACGCCAAATTAATGTTAGCTCAGGCTTAGCGTGAGATTCTGGTGCCTTGCCGGGAATAACGGCGTTCATGGAACGACTTTGCGTGAAATCTGTGTCGAGTTACGGAAAAAATACCTAAAATGCGGTCGAATTTGAAGTTGAATGGAATTAACCCCTGGGTGCTGTGTTTTAGTCGTTTTTCTACCGTTTTTCTTTTTGTTTTGTTTGTTGAATTTGTTGAATTTTTGCGTCCGAAAACTGTAAAATAAGATGGACTGTAGAATAAGATCGTGGTAGGAAGACATAAAAAGGGGACAAAGAAATATTGTGTAGCCTATCACCTCACAAAATTAACCGATTTTTTAGACAGCACGAACACGAGGATACCTCAGGGAGAACGATGAATTCCTCCACGGAAATTTTCCCATTAAAGGTATCACTCCTGATTGTTTTAGCTCAAAGAGCAGGTTTATCGTTGAAGCCAAACAAGAACAATTTCACTAATATGTACCACCGAAATTCTTGAAATATTAATTTGGAGGTGAAAGATATTTGACCTAACTCCATGAACCGGGTGGCCACTTAACCGTGACACCGTGAAAACTGTGGAATAGCCGTGAATTTTGAGAACTGAAAAACCCGTGAATTGTCCTCGAATTTCGTGTGTCAACTTTTCATTTGAGTATTTGTGAGCTCTCAATGGTTTCTATCAGATTTTGAGATGGCACAATAGTTTCGTTTCATTTCGTCGTGGGAACAAATCTGGGCGGCCTACTACGGATTTTTATACCTACTATGTGCTGTTTCTAACCCCTTAATTATGCTCCTATCGACTTTCCTTCGTATATCCTCGCCGGATCTTGGAAGTTGTTCAAAGCATTAGATTCCATGATCAGAAGGTCGAAAAGATAAAGACGCATATTTGAAAATTTTCATAGTGTGTCGGATGCATTGATTTCACTGAATCACTTAACGTTTTTGTTAGACTGAAAATGAAAATATTATTTAAAAATGTAAGTTTAACTTTTTATTAATTATTACTAATTAATTAATTACGGCACATTATTAGGACTAAAATGATATAGCTACCGCTTGTTTCCATTCAATAATGAATTATTGTGTTTTACACAACAATATGATTTTAAATGACACAGCATTTAACTCAGACAAAACCGTAGAAATTGCGATTTTCAACCTTAAAACCCGTGATTAACAGTCAATTTGACTTTAATGAAATAGTGGCTATCCTGTTAATATATAAGCCCTTTGCGGAAAGTATGTTGATTGGCCTAAGCCTTTTAGCAAGTAATTTTGATTCGAAGGGGAGTAAAAATAGAGAGACTGCATAGAGGTATGCAACAAATTGACAGCGTATCCATAGTATTTGTCAACTAATTTGATGAAAATAGATGGCATCCAGTTCGTGCTAATTTTGTTCGTGTACGCTCTCAAGTCGTAACCTTAATTTCGCGTCAACTGCTCTAGTTGATCTCGCGTTAATAATTGTTACACGCCGCAGTTCACTTTCGCTGCATTTCCGTGCTGTCTTCGGTGACACAGTCGTCGTAAAGGGGGCGTTGCTCTTATCTCTCGCTGTTTCCCAACTCCCTCCCCACCTACGCCGCCTCTAGCTTCGTGTGTATGCGAATCGGCTGCCATAGTTACGGACGCTCTCCCTCCCCTACCACTCCACTTGGTTTTGTGGCTTTCCTTCCTCTGCCCGTAGTTTTCCGATAATTCGCCTCCATAGGCACTGCATTGCTTCTCAATCCGGCCTCCCTCGCTCACGTGAAACTTTCATAACCGGGGAAATTGTCGTATTTTTATCTCCCCTCATGATTATGCAGCGATACAGACATGAATACTCAGCGAATGACAGACCAGAATATTTACAACCGCTGGTGCTCGAGCTATGGATATCGACATTTTTGTGAGAAAGTTTTGGTTTTTGATTACAGAGAAAGCATTGAGACAAGTGAGAAGTGTGTATTAATTGGTGATTAGTGCGAAATGGTCGAGGGGAAGGGCGAATAAACATAAAATTTTGGGAATTTATACTGTGGAGATCAAACGTGATACTTGACAGAGAGTATACTGTTGTAGTATTAGACATAGATTTTAGGTAGTCCAATTACTAAGGTTGTATTGTACCATCTAACCTAGGCCCTTACTCCTGGGAGAAGCACGACGTCCATGCCTAAGGTGGCGTTCGAACCCGCCAACCAGCGGTAGCGAGACCATCCCGACATCACCACCAAGGCTAACGCGGCGTATGAATGGTTCAGCATCAAGGTCGCACTCATCTTTCTTCATTCGGTGCTCTGCTGCTACGAATGTATCGAGATCGATAGAATTCCATCGTTATTCGTCGCATGTAACGCATGGTTTTGTCTTTACGCCTGCGAAATCGTGGATATTGTTGCTAGCTTATAGGGAAAATGCCGATTCTGAGGAAGTGTCTTGCCTTGAATACATCGTGTGATGTAAGAAATTGCTCCAAGATATCCCTTTCTTATCATAGAGAAAAAAACTATCGACGCGCGCGCGGTGATGTGCATCAAGTGCCGTTGCTCGTTCTGCGAGCCATCCAGTGCAACAGAGAGGGAATAGGGTTGGTATGAAATGGAAGAACCATGTAAATGACGAATTTTAATGGTGCACTTGTTGCAGGAACATGATTGTGAATATAATAATGCACAGAGAAATGCGTACGAGAACTCATATCGCATTTCAAATTACTATTGGCTCAATGATTTTCAGCAAACATCGAATGTTTTTCAATCGTTTTTTTATTTGGAAAGAGACATTTTCGTCATGCGTCAATATCGGCTGCCTTTGAAAATGCCTCGAGGTACTGATATTTTCTTTACGTGCGATACCCAAGTTTCGTATGTCCCTGGTATTCCAAATCAATGTTTTGCTCCGATATTCTTGAAATATTTGACATTTTAAAGCGTTTGATGGCATGTTATTGTTTTCGCTCCCTGAACAATAGGTGTTCCTCTCCGGCCGTCGGAAAAATGGTTACGAACTGGAACAAGTAGAAATTCCGTTTCTAGAACAGAAATGCGCATATTTAGGTTGAGAGTTCGTGTGCGGAGTAGATTCGATGGGAAAGAATAGAAATTCAAGAGATAATCATCGTGTTCCCGTGTAGCTGGTGATGACGCGGTGTCATGTGGGATAGGAGTAGGGGAATGGGCTTCGTTACTCATTCCCACCGGATTTGATATGATCCAGTGCCTTTTTCCGCCGACCCTCCGGCGCGCCGGTGGTGATATTTTTCTTGCGCCTCGAAACAGGCACTTGTCTGCCCTGACGGGACCCGTCCAAGGATTACCGCGCCGCCTCACGTCTGTATTAATGCGACGAGGACTGGAGCGCGGAAGGGAATGCTGGATGAATATAGAAGGCGTGGCGGTTATCTCTTCCTTCGGGGAATGAGTTCAAACGACGTAGTTGCTGCGTTTTATTTCTTCGAAGGTCGGGAGTACAATGCACGCAGATGCTCACTTCAATATCGTCCCTATGCGCCTATTTGCCCTTGACCAGAATCCTTGGCGCTTAATAGTAGAGATGATTTGACCCGGCACTCCTGAGTATAAATTTCAATAACTTAGCCTTCGAAATGGCGAGGCAGCAACATTTATTTGTTTTCGTCTGTTAATTTCTCAAAGTTACTTGTTCACGCTGTATTTATAGTTTCAACCGAGCTTTTTTAATTTTAAGGTCTTAAACTATATTTTAAAGACATGCATACGATTTTAAAATGTAAAATTTGATCATATAACTCTCCGCATATTAGATCATTTTTTGCTTCCCGATCGTAGCGATAGTTGCGTTTCCGTTAAGTATTGTTTTGCATGCCTAATCTGAGATAATATCTGAATTGCGAAACCACTTCAATGTCGAGCGGCTAATATATCGATCATGCAAATATTGGCAAATAAACTTTTATGTATGAAATATAATTCTATATTATATTGCATTATAGGGAATAAAATATTAGCATATTAATTATTGTTAAGTCCACGGTTTTGCTTGTTGAAGAAAACAAAGATTAGTAGATAAATGCATGGCTACGATACAATACGTCTAGTAAGATAAAGGCCTCGGAATTAGAATTAGTTCGTATAGTTCTCGCAGGCTGAGAAATTTCCAATGTCAAAATCCTCTTACCGATGGTACTCGGGTGAAATATTTTCCTATGTTAAGGAATACCGATCCCAGCTTCTGTATCTGGTGGGTTTGCAATTGTTTGTTTGGGTTTGCGATGATAAATTATGTCTGCCACCTGAATGTACTATCACGCAAAATGTAACGCTAAAACTGGACGTTTAGAAGTTAAGGGTTCCCTTCACCCCGCTCTACTCCTACCATGGTTCTAAATGTACTTATTGAATATTTTGTGTAATTACAGTGAATTTTTGATATGACCTACTCGATTTGTTGCCGTAAGAAGCGGGTGGTGTAGCGAGTAAGTGAAAACGACTAACATGAGAACTTATTTAACAATTCATTTAGTCAGGGTGTGAAATAAACTACTATCCGTCTCTCAGTCGTAACTGTTATCATGGTAACTGTTGCAATTAATGGGTAACTGTGACCGACCGTCCCCCGTTAACCCTTTCACCGTTCTCCTTATCCTGTCCCTGGGAGTTCGAGCGAGCAGCTACTTCCTCGCAGGTGGGTTGCATTTTCAAGGAAAAATCACACTTCAGTAAACACGAATGCTCTCATCCAATATATAATATTAATGAATGCAATGATGAAAGATATCAGTGTCAATTATGAAAAAAATGATAAAGCTCTAAATTAAAATCATATTTGAATAATTCGAAGGTAATAAGCTATGCTAATGCTTCCAGAGAAATGCAGATCTCGCGAGTGTGAGGTCGACACGACTTGACATAGTTCAACCCACACTCTTTAACTCTGGGACTGGCGAAAGTGAGAAAATAAGAGAAATCACGTCCGAACTAAATTTTTCAAGAATTCTTTCTACCTAATCACCATGCGAGAATACTAGAAGAGCAGGTAGAGGCGTTGATTTTACCAAAACACTCCTTATTTATCATCATCATCATCATCCCTATCCTCCTTTAATTCCATTTTCCTGTACTCTTCCTTTAATTCGATTCCTTTAACTATCTGCTACATGCTCTCGCGGTAGGTCGCAGGGTAATAAGTAGATATAGAAGCCTGTAGGAACGTGAGAATTATAAAGAATTAAATTTACAATCGTCAGGCTTGGACTTATATTAACTATTGGCTCTCCCTTCTAGATGGGATTGATGACAGATTTGCCGTTAGGCTTACTGTCTGGTTTTCTAGGGGCTCTCCTAATATAAAAAAATAAGGCCTTGCGTTGGACTTAAACCCTACATCTTTCTTTAACTTTGTTGTTAAGGCTGTTGTTTAACTTATTCGACTTTACTGAACTCGGGGAACGAAGCGATTAGAGGAACTATATATTGTTTGTGTATAACTATAGCTCTGTTAGTTTATACTATAGTTATGCAATAGTATTTTAATTGGTGAAAGGAAATTGAAGAAATAGTTGTTATACTCGACGGCGTGAAAGTTTTTTCCATTCAACACACGTATCAGGCCCAAGTGATCAAAAGCCCTGCTGAAATAGAGAGGGACACGGGATTCATGAGGCACACGATTTCATATGAATATAAATCATGTTCAAGGTTGTGCCCTATTTTGAGAATTTGGCAAATCGAAATTCGGTCTCAAGGAATTTTTTACAAAGTTATTCCCATGTTTTTTAAAAAAAGAGTAGTCTCATTTGGCCAAAAATTGCCTTTGGAAAGTGGAAAGTCCGTTTAGCGCCACTGTGCGTTGGTTTAGGGGAGATTAAACGCGGGAACCTTCTGGAAACCCTCCCACTTTGGTAGAATTATAATGGTGAATGCAAGGATGCATCTTTGCGGATGCCTCCTTGCAGTACATTTTACGAACGGACTGAAAACGGTGGTCGGTCAACTGCACTAGCGAGTCATAAACGGCCAAAAGTTATGGCTACTTAGTTGCGTCCTTGGTTTGGGTGTGAAGCGCAGTCACACCATTCCACTCAGTGGCTAACTTTCAAGACGTGTCTTAAGTGAAAGGTAACAGCTGGCTTTGGTTGGGTGCTGCTGGTTTTAGCATATAATTTAACCTTCGGTGCTTCAATAACGCGAATATTTCGAGAATAGAGCATCTTTGAACACTTCGATGGTAATTGCGGGGCAATTTATATGTTTCCTCAACATGTGGAATATGAACTTGATCGTTCCGATGTTGTTGTGCCCTCTTTTAGGGCTACATTTTATGGACTTCTGTTTATGAAACGACTGAGTGAACCTTGCTGTCATGATATTCATACTTCGTTAATGAATGGGGAGATTTTGCTCATGGCGCGAAAGAGAAAAAAATTGAAAAAGGAAAAACTATGAAAAAAAGACACGAATACCCCATATTTATTGTTCTGAAATTATGAATGGTATGTGCTGACATTTAGGTGTTTAACTAATAATTCGTTGTATTACTTGATACGATTTCCTTGCTTTTGAATAATAACACTGGTTCTATCGAGGGAAGCACTCTAGGTACTCAAATCTTTATTTTTCGTAGTGCCTTCTTAAAAAATAGTGTATTATTTTTTCAATAGAGTCTACAAATTCTGCCTGGAATAAGTGCTAGCCAGTAATTTCAGGGGTGGGTTTTGCTCGAGCAGGATATCCCTTCTTGGCTCTTCATCCATTCTATTTTTTTGTTGCAAAAAGCCATTACTGGAGGGGTCATCGACCTTGTAGTTTCCGTGCATCCATCGTCATCTAAAACGTATCATGCCATTTCCCAAGATTGCCTTTCACGTTCCCTTTTAAAGGAATCCCTAAGTAGTGCCTCCCACTCGCTTCGCCTCGACTATCATTCAAAAGCTCCCGCCCCCAAAATGCCTGGGGAAGAATCGGAAGATAAAAGAAGTTGCAATGTTGTTTAGTTGGAAAAACATTACGTTTACTCGCGCATCCACGTAATTATCTTTTGAAAATAAACACTATAATGACCACCTGAATATGTCGCCTATGCGACGAAACCGATCGTATTAAATAAAATTCATTGTGCAATTTACAAAGTTTGTATTGATTCTGACTTATACTGTCATTACAAAGAACGTGTTTACTTACATTCTTTGGAGGAGGTATTGAGGTAAACTCTTAGGTGGACATGCGAACCTTCCCCCTTTAGAAAAAAATTATTTATTGTTTTCTTGGCTCAAACTTTTACCCGGACGCATTTTGTCCGTGCTCGTTCGCAAAACTACACTTCCATCTCTCTTGCCCAATACTCACAAATCCTCTCGTATTTATCCTCGGGCTCACTTACCAAATATTGGGCCTCCCGCCTCGCTTCCTAACAGAAATTCCTTTCCACATTCAATAATATTCCCGTTACTTTTTCGTATTCCCCGTAGTTTACCACGAGCTATCCGGAGTTCACTCCGAGCAGGAAATTTCTTTCTCTTCGTTTATGTCGTTTCTTTCCTTCACCGTTGAGTCGTTCACGCACCGGTGAATAGCGTCACTCACTCGAGGAGTCATTGTTTTCCTGCGGAAGCATTTAGCAAAGTTTTCGCCGTAAAATTGAATTTCTCGCTTTCCACTCTTGCAGAAAATTGTGGCTCGTTTATACTTTCCACTTTTACCCTCTGGCTTCAATACAGGGTATTGAATCATATCACGCTTGAGTAACGTTGTGACATTGGTGCTCAAAGTGTGATGTGTTTAACCCTATAAGATCCGTTAGAGTTCCTCGTGGTCTAGCGTACATCTTCACGGTCAAGTTTCCATGTTAAGTTTTAAATCAAGATACTTATTTTCTCTCTTCCTTAAGATCCCATAAGATCACTTTTCGAAGCTGGTACTGTGGGCTTACAAAATAGCAAAAAAACTAAAATTATTACTATTGCTTAAAATCGAAAAATTATTGGAATGCGATGGGAAAGGTAGTTAATTCGTAATGAGCGTTTTTAGTTGCGCAATGCGTTGAAATGCGCCGTAAAATATTGCCAAAATTGTCTATCTTGTCATGTATTCATGGTTTCTTCAACCCTCCTCTTTCACATTACAACTTTTGTTGGTTAAGGTGGGATTGAGGGAGTGAAAATCGTCGAGGATGATGTACGGGACGAGAGGCCATAAGAAGGTCAGTAGTTTGGTTATTCGTTTAATATTATTCAGCTAAATGAAAATAAGTACTTGGTAGATTCTTACCTTCCCCAAACTGGGGACTTGCAAAATAGTCCATAGTAAACGTTATCGCGCAGAAGTGGCTGATTTAGTTGTGATTTCATGAATTGTAATATTGAATTTGGCTTCAATGTAGCAGAGAGATCTATCTTCAGGCTACGATTTGTTTATACACTCGTGCCGTGGTGTGTGTGCACTGTCAATACCGCGGCATTAGTGAGTCTTAATGAGCTTAATTTTTTCAATTTATGTCATCATAGCACTGAAAGCAGTGTAGGTCATTATATCCCCTATTAATGTGTAGCTTTTGTGATGAATTTTCTCCGTTGGCGTTAATGTAGCGAAATATTAACGGAAACATTTTGAAATATAAGTTTTTATTTATCTAACAGCTTTCCCCATATTGAATTGGGCTTACATTTTTAGTCGCATGTTATACGACTGAGTCGTTGAACTAGTATTGGTTTCATCACCGTAAATTGTTGCCATATTTTGTTATCTATACTTTTAACTTAATTTTTTTGGAGAAATCCCCAGCAATACATATTTCCTTTAAGAATGGCATCCGTTATTTGATGTCCTAGCAACACCCAACCCTTTTCCTCTGCTCCGCTCCTTCTCCAACTACCGATAGAGCTTACCTTCCCTTGGAATTCCACTGATGGCTGGAATGCGGTGGCTGAATCTACCTCCGGAGGCCTTCCTCTTTTGCTGGTACGTCGGTGAGGTATCCTCGGAGCATATTCCGTTCACATGGGTCGACCGTTACCCACGGAAGTGTTTACATTTTAATGGCTATCTTGATGCACTTGGTTATTTTTCTTTACGACAAGAAATAGTGCTCTTCTTGTACAGAAATTGGAAAAAAACCATTTTTTTCTTGCAAATTACGAATCATGTATTCTACGCTTCCTAATTCTCAAATTTACCAGACTCATGGAGCAAATGAAATCCTATTCGAAGTGCTCATTTTGTTTTCTGTTATTTTAATTTTAATTTATGGTAGAAGTGTCAAGAAAGCGTTGACCTGAATATATTTTTAGATATTACGAAACTGATTTCTTTGTTCAAGCATGGAAGCCATAAGATTGGTCATTTGGTTGATATATATTTTCGCCCTAACTAAGTTCAGTGCAAGAGTCGAAATGTGAAGTTTCTCATTAGGGAAAAAAAGTACCATATCAAATCCGAGGTGTTTATCTCTCCGTGACTTAGAATAAAAGATCTGTGGAAGAGCATAGGTAATTAATTGATCTCAGCATTTGCTTTGTGTTTTTTTATCTTATTATATTTTAATTTTTGGAAATAAAGTAATTCCTGATCCAAATCAGTAGTGTCTTCGGTTAATTAATCTATAAACCGTGAATACAATGAAACTCTTTAAATTTTCAGAGATTTCAAGAATTGCTACACTCTGGGTTGGTATAACCTTTCCACATTACGGGTCGATTTTCCGAAGGACGTCTGCCTTTGCCCATAAATTCTCGTAACGATAACTGGTACCCGTTGGGTACACATTAGAGGCCGTCGTTATCTCAGCTTAATGCTTATTTGACAGCTAATTTATATTAGGTGCGTATTATGTGAATACATATTAGCCTATCTTCATCCAAGAGTAAAGGCTTAAGCTAACAGTTTTATCGTTTAAAATACCGCAGTATTACGAGGTATAATCGTAAAGCATAATAGGTCTACCACAAGGTACATCGCAGGTACTGCAGTGTATTAAAAAAAATATTTCTACTTTTAAATTTACCTCATTAACCTAACTTAACCATATGATACCAGAAGCGTTTAATTATTTTTTTAACCGGACTGTCTTCGATTTATTGGTTTCATTACATCATTGATTCTCTTGTGTTAATTCCATAAAGGGAAAAAATCGCTGTAGGTATGTAATATAACCATATTAGGGTTTCATTTATAGTCGAAATAGTACATTCCATTTTGCTTACTAGAATTAAACCATGTGCAGGGGTTTTGAAATAAAATGAGTTAAGTCATTCCCTTGTATCAGGATAGCTCAGCCTATGGAGAATGCTTACCTACTACAATGACATATGATCCCCATCTATTCAAGATACTGACACTAATTGTTTATAATTCGTTATCCATGGGAGTTTATCTTTCCCATAATGCTCCCGTATTTTCCAAATAAGTGATTTACGAGAGTGAGGCCTTAGACGGCTTTTGGCTTCAGAGGATTAACGCTGGGGAAATATTAGGGGTGATATATATTGCCTTGGGAGGCCAACAGGAGTTAAAGTGCTTTATTCCAAGAGCGCTTAACTCCACGCTCTTATTTCAGGAGGCTCTTTCGAGTTGTGTGTACCTTATTAAGCGAACGTTAGGTATCATCCATTTGGTTTGTATTACGTACGCTTTTTTATATTTTTCTTTAGTATAAAACCGCCAGCTTGTTGATGATATTGAGCTTGAGATCGTTTTAAGTGTGAAACCATTTATGTTGGCAATTTGTCGTTAAAATTAATGCTGTATTATCTAAGTGATACCTTCTTTTACCCGTAAAATGACTAAATTAGAAAATCACTGTAACAACTGATGGGACTCCTTCCCGGGCATCATTCACGACTACAACAACAACAGTTTGAGATGCTACTCATGCCGAAATACACCTCGCTAATCATCCCTTTCCTCCCCCGTATCTAATTTATTACACCCTCCCTTTTTAAGGCTGAAGTCAATACGCACCGTGCCTCACGCCCTTGCGGTGGCTCACGGTGTAGTACGTTGATGTATAAAGTAAGGAGACTGGATGCCTATCCTACCATTTGCAAGGGAGGGAATCGGAATAAAAGGCGAGTAGTCCTTGTGGAGAAACTGAAGGGATTTACTAGGGTTTTCCTCCGAGTTCATCTTATCCAAACTTCGGGATGACATCAAAGATTGATAGAGATGTGTTCACCCTTTGTTTTTATTTTTCTCCCTCGCTGTATCCTCCTCTCCCCCTCCCTCCCCACCTATGGACATCAAATCCGGGCTCAATCTGTTGTCACGTGTTACGAGATCGTCGTAAGTTCTCTGGGTGATGCCGTGGCGAAAAGGGTTAAGTGTTTGCCATGAACCGAAATCTTTCTTCTTTTTTATTTTTACGGCCAACTTCCCGAGGGGGGAGAGAGAAGCTTTAGAGAGTGGTCGGAGGAAACGTGGAGCGAGGTAAAGGCGGGTGGGTATAGGGAACGAATCGAACTCTATATAGATAGATTTTTTAATGCTTTTTTTATTCGACGACGGGATTGGTTCGGGTCGGCGGAGGACTCGGGATGGTGACCGTATGGCTCGTTTGTTCGTCGGCGTGGTAGTAGCCTCGATCGCGATCCCCGCCTCCCAAGTGACATTGACGGCGGAATATCGCCACTTTGTGAGGCTCTTGTGTGCGTGTTTGGACGTCACCGTGTCCGCGTGTGCCTCTTGTCGTCCTCGACTATCAGCGACGTTCAACTGTCGTCTTGTGTCCGCGGGAATGGGCCGATGAAATGAACCCGGGCTGGCGGGAGCGCGCACACCCTAGGGGACCCTAAGAAAGGGATTTTTCCGTTCGAAGAACCCTTCCCCACCCTTTCCTCCGCCTTCCTTTCCTCCATTCCCTCCTCCCTATCTCTCAAAAAGCAATTCCGGTGGAGGTTTTCCGACGGATTCCCTTCACGGACGGATTCCTTTCAGTCACACTCATTCGTGTGTGAAAACTTTTTTCCTTTTGTTTCCTCTGGGTCATCTTTTTCCTTTTTGGGCACCTCTCATCGTTGTCTGTATCTACCTCAGATAAAGGGTGTCTGTGTTCTATGTATATACATTCCCAAACGCTCATGTACTAGGCTCCTTGAAGTTTAAAAAAAATGAAATAATGCTGGCCATTTGCGTCAGTAGCTTGAATGCACCTAGCTAGAGTTTAGAGCCTTGACTGCCATATGAATTAAGGTTTTTTTGTGCTTAAATGGTTGTGATAGTTGGTAGGATTATTTTTATTCGAAATAAGGCGAACGTTCATACATTTTTACTCAAATAATTTACATTAATGAATGTTAATGTAGGGTAATGTGACCGGGAATAAATGAGGTAGATCTGTGCCTACTTGCCTTTTTTTTGGAATGCCAGGCGTTCCATTAAAAGTTGCCGAATGGTCAAATTTTAGGATCTGGACAGTTTTAGGATAGACATTCGATAGTTCTTCTTCTCGATAGTACTTTCTAGCATAATTCTTCTAGATAGTACTTACGGTACTTCCCATTTGGATTGATGGCTTTACTTGGTATCTTTTAATATTAAGATGCGGTTAATTTTTTTACACCCCTGGGTTATATCTTATGATAGAGAATCTAGTGTTGTTTGTAAAAGTTATTTTAGCAGGACTGGTAAAATATGGTGATGAGAAATGAGTGGTTTTAATTGTTTCGAACGTATTCCGGAGGTACAATGTTATACCATTCCTGGCAACAATCCTATCGTTTTCATATTTTGGAGTACCTACTCGTAATTGCTTTTCTTCTCCGTAGCAATCGTGCCAAAAATAACTTGTTTTACACAGCAAAAAACCATTGATCCATTAATAACTTCTCGTTAGCCCGAATTCCATCGCGAGCTAAAAGCATTGTTGTATCGGGCGTTTTTTTAAATAACTTTAATCATCGGAAATCTTTTTAGCGTGCATGTCGAGTTGGATTTTCGCCGTCTTTTCTTTCGGGACGTGCCGAGTCTCGTCATTGGTCGGACCGTGCTGCGAGGGAGAGCACACGCTGCCCCTCTGCGATCCCAAGCCCCCGCTGCACTTAACCGCCTTGTCACGATTGATTATCTGACCGACCTTACTGCTGCCCCTCCTCCATAGAACCACCCCACTCCCTCCCGTTCTGTCCCTCGCATTCTCCGCTGCTGTTATTCATCCTCGTCTCTCCTTACCGGTTCGGTGTTTTACTCAGGACTTCCTCGGGGTCTCTTCCGCATGAAATATTAACGTCGCCCCCGGTTCGGATATCTGCGTCGCGTTTTAAGCTTGTTCCATTTTTAGCGCCTTGTTAATTTGCATGAGCAATGAAATCTCCGGAGGAGGTCATAGACTCATCCCCTAATTCGGTCACTGCGTGGATTGTTGCGTATTAACCCCGATAAGCATTCGTTGAATAAGTGCGCAGAGACTTTTGAGAAACGTTTTCCGGCTCATTGCCGGCGGGATGAGGCCCTTTCATGATAATATGGTGGTCTTGTTTTCGGAGTCCCCCGCGGCGGGCCTCCCTACACCTTGCACTTGGCGGTACGTGCTCGTCCATGGTGTGTAGCGTTAACATCGAATGAGGATGCGATATTTTTTGGCACTGCGTGCGCTAAGATATCATTATTTTTCTGTTCTGTGTGAAAATAATTTTCAGCATAGCAATGTAGACTATGTGCATTTCGCTTTAATAGGCATGACCCCGCCGAAGTATTTCTTCATACTAGTATTAGCAGTAAACAAACCACTGTAGATAATTTAAATTCGCTTCAGTGACAGACAAAATAGGAACCAACCCATGTGCGTTAAGGCGCACGCGTCAATTTAATGACTGACGTTCATTTGAATAAAGCTTGCGTTAAATGTTTCAATATCTATATTTATGCTCAATATTCCTTTGGAAGATTAGAATGCCCTTTACCTAGATTTATGACAGTTAATAGGCTTCCTTTTGCCATGTGAATCCTGCGTGTTTTTCTTAATAGTCCTATGGTTAGGTATATCTAAACGTCTGTTTATTTATTTTTAAAGGTATACTTTTCGGAGAATGTTTCCGGTGAATCCTTGTTGGGTTTCATACCATGTCAGATCCTCCGTCTTCGCCGACGTTTCGATGAACGAGTTTCTCATCATATTCAGCGTATCAGAAGCCCGGAAGACTGTCAGCGACTCGTTTATCGTAACTTCGGTGGAGAAGGAGGACCTGACCCATTGTGTAATCCGACAAGAATTAATTTTCTTGTAATATTTTCTTTTTATATATTTTATTTAAATATTTAATCTAGTTGCACTGGATTTCCTAAGCTACGTTATCGTCGGGAAAATAAATTTATCTTCTATGTTCTTTGTCGGAGTCATTCCATCTAATACACTTGCTGGGCAATGTTGGACATTTATCGCTGCTATTCAGGTTCTATTCAACGTGACTCACATGCATTGTAATGTGTCTGGCAATATTTTATTTACGGGTTATATCAGATAAAAATGTACCTGGTGTTGCTTTGGTGGAAGAAGCTTTTGTTTTTTTACCAAAGCTTCAATGTGAATGTATGTATAACCCGGAGTATTTTTAACTGCGAGTATCGCTCGCATTTACCGCATTAGATACCTATACTCAAATGAGCCGTATGGTATGTTGTATCATTTAACTCAGTCTTTCCGCACTCTTTCCTGGTAACCTCGGCCTTGTCATTCTAATCTCGACGATGAGGAAATCTGATTGTCCGACCTTGAAGAGTTAAGAAGAATCTTGTCCTAAAAAAATCGGCGGAGAAGTTACTCCAGAAGAATTCTTCATTTCCAAGAGTCACTGTAGCCTGCGTGGCGGGATCGATAAGACTTGCTTCCTCTCCCGCAGTGCCTGTTGCTGTGATCCTTTAGGAGAATCCATTTCTTTTTGACTTGGTAAGGCTTCGAGACCCCTCAAACAATTTGTGGGCGCCTGTAATTTATGATAAAGCTGCTATGGCAAGCTGCGTAACTATGTAGAACGTAATTCATGATCGTGAATATGCCTCCTACATAGTCATTGGAATGGGTGAGGGAAAGATGTCTTCGATATCAATGGCAGTAACACTCCTCCTTATCATAGTTTCCAACCCCCATTTCAGTAGTTGCTCTGTCTGTTGTAAGCAAATTTCAAGACCCTGGGAGTAGTATTCCCTACCTTCTTTATATTGCAAGAGGGTCAATTTGCTTCTAATTGATAAAAAAATTAATGTATCTTTAGTTTTTCGCATCGCCTATGTGTTTCATAGACATTTTTGAATCGGTCCGTTGACTTATATCTCAAGGGAAAATTGTATCTCTAACCACGTTGAATAGGACCTGAATGGCCTCTAATTTGATACATTTTAAAGGGCTCATTTGAATTTACCTAGCTTTGTTATTTTTTTAGTTAATAGTTCAAAGTTCAATGAGCTATTTATTTAAAAGGTCAAAATCTCTGCTCTGCGCCTTATTATCAACTTTAATATATTTTCTTAAAAAACTTAACTAGGGTCTGCTTATCATGTTTTGTTGATTTTACTTTTTCATAAATTCTCATGGCCAATGAACCTTAATCGTGGTCCAATTTTTTTGTTTTGATTTTTAATACGTAGGCGTAAATTTGTGCAATCTATTTTTCCAATCTCAACCTCGCATACTACAAAATCCTAAATCACAATACTGCTCCGAAAGAATCATTGAAGGTATCAGGTGCTCCGCCGGAGTTATAGTAAAACTTTGAGAGAAGTTACCTGCAGTTTTTTATTGTGTTTTGGAATTGAAGTCGTCCCAGCTTCTCAACAAGTTTTGGCCTTATCGGTTCCCTACTTTCTCTTGCACTAAATCTTTTTCGTTTGTCAGGTGTCTTAATCTAAAGATTTATCTCTACGGCTATACTTTTTTTTTAATATGTGTGTCTTTTCAAACTTGAGGGTCTGAAGAAGACGGCGATTATAACCTTGATTCATGTTCTCATGACATTGTTCTGTTGTGTAAAAACTAACCTAATTTTTAGGAAAGGCTACAATGACTTAATTTGGAAGCATCCCTTCCTTGTTGATCTCAATTTTTTATGTGTATCTTCTTCTGAACAAATTATTTGGGGAAATTTAAGTTTTTAATGCCTCTCCTTTATGTTGCTTCATCTCTTGGGAAGTGTCATTTTTCTCCCCGTAATGGAGAATAACTTTGCTATAGTTATTGCTACTTTAAATTGACCCCCTATTATCATTAAATTGGTGCGAAAATTAGCAGAATATTTTAAGAAGGTGTGTATGGAACACTTTAAGAACACATCTTGACTTCAGCTGCTTTCCTTATTACCGGTAGAGGGGAGGGTGGACTCTTAGGTCAAGAATTATGACACTGTATTTAGACATGGCCATCCATTGCCCATTTGGCCTGGAACTGCTCCATCTATGAACGACCTGCGCCCTCCCGCGGAAAAAACCGGGGGTCAAGTGCCTTTATTGACCTTGCTAATTGCTACGGGGCTAAATTGGCCACAGTCAAAATTGACTGCTCGTTGCACGTTAACCTAAAGATTGAACCATAAAAATGAACCATCCCCGATTACGGTGGATTATTATGTAAGTGGTATATTATATCCCGTCGGTGCTTTCTTCTCATGTAAGAAGACTTGAAAATATTTGGTGAAAGTGAAACTGAGCAAAAAGCACATTTGATTATCCCTTGAAACAATGTCATTAGCAATCACTTTGACGTTTAGATAATCATACTGATGGCGATGCGTTCTTGTTTTCTTTTTTTTCGGTTCCCTAACTCCCGTCCTGCCCATTATTTTGGGAATGTGTAAGACTTCAGCGTTCGAGATGTAGGGATACCCTCTCCCGCTTCGCGCATAGAGGGCGCAATTTGACGGCGGCCATTTTGTGGGAATCCCTGACGCCCATTTTGACGACGGGCAACCCACATGGGCAGCTCCGTAGTGCTGCCTCGATGAAGTCTTCCTCGGAGACGGCGAGCCTCCGCGAAAGGACGTGTCTGCATTTTGTTGTACCTTCCTTGTGTTCCTCAAAGCACTATTCCTCGCCCGTTTGTCCCGCAACCTGCTATCCACGTTTCTCTCTGTCCCTTGCCACCACTTAAAGGCTGGCGCATGCGTACTTGAGAGCAGTGGCACAACCTCCCTGCAACAAAACCTCACTCCGTCACCACCATCACCACCAGGTCGCTGCCAAAATGTTAAATAGGAGGTTTAGTTTCCCAATCAGGTGAGCATGGCACTCCCAACAGATTCCCATCTGGTTGTGCACTCCTTTCATTTATTATTTCCCGACGAACAAAATTGTCTGGACTCAGGAAGTGCAATTGGGCCGTAACTTTAATGATAAACTGCCTTATTTTTTAAAATCAGTCTTGAGGCTAAAGCATGTATAGCCATTCGTAGCTCATTCATATAGTATATAATATACTTACAGTAGCTTATTCATATTATATGTAATGTGCATACAGCTGTATTCAAAGTTTTGACTTCGCTTGGGAACTTGCTTGTTATGGAAAAAGGTTCACTTATTGCATTCCCAGAAGTTGTTTAATTTTTCCTATCTTGAGCTATTTCTTCTTGTCATGTGGAATCTATGCTGAATCGTTTTGTATACCGATTCCAGTTCTGATGGATTAACATGTCAACTCATGTAGATTTAGGTGGTAGTCTCTTGATAGCAAAACTCGTTATCAGACACCGCTACATTGGTGACATAAACTTCAAATGTATATAATTGGAATTGGCAAAGCCGAGGAAATTTATTGCGTGAAGAAGTTAAGAAAGAAGTACCTACTCAATTTTAATCTGTGACTCAATTGCACTTTCTCAACTTGTAAGCTGCTCAAAACTAAATAAAATGGAATTTGTAATATACCTACTAGTATAATTTATATTGCATTAAATAAATTGTAAAAGCTGGCACTGCTTTCAATCACCACTGGATCAGCTTTTGTGTGATAATATCTTTAAACTATTGCTAAATCATAAGTAACGCTTCTAAAAGTGTAAATAACATGGCACTGTAAATATTATTAATTGGTTAGCGGTGTTGTAAGTAAAGTAAACACCTTTACTAAAACATTCCGGAATTCCTTCACCAGTTTTTCACATTAGTTGTAACATCCTGTCAGCATCGTCGAGAAATGTTAAGTAAAATTCCCGGTAACTCCTTAAAAATTTCATCCCCTCTCCAACTCCTTATAAATTTTATTCCCTCAGCCCACCTTAATGGTGAGATTCGATTTAGAAAATAGTGCATGATGTAGGATTTCTGGTGTTGGGTCTCGCAACACTATTAAGGAGACGCTCCTAACTTTCTACTTTGTCGTACGCTGACGTTATATGTAAATGTCAACCGTATTATCCCTCATTTCTTCACCCATTTATGTCAGCACGTTCAATATCATCGGTTCTTCTGATACATTTCGCTGGATCTTTCCCGTACAAAATCATGTAGCCGAGCACTCTTACTCGATGTTGTCACTAATAGTAGTATTTAATGTTTAATTCTCTTGTCATCTCTATATTTGATTAGGCACCTTTAGTTGAATATAATCTTCTGACGGAATGCAATATCTTTCAATTACTTTTCGTCTGCCACATTTCGTTACACTACATATATTCAAAACTTGCTTTGGGACAGGTTAAATCCCTAAGGATGGGTTTTATCTTTTTCCGGTAACTAATTAAATATTTTTTGTGGCATGATTCTGTATTCCTGATTTTTCAATCACTTTGCTCATGAAGTTTAATGATAATTCTCTCTTCAACTGCTCACTGGTATATTTTTCACAGCTATTTACACATCATTAAGTAAGATAATAATAAAAATTTCATAGTATATTTTATACTTTGACGTTTTTGACGACATTTTGACGATTTGACGAGAATATTTCCTTTCTGAGCTCAGTAACGTAAGAACTAGAAAAAAGAAATCGATGTGATACTTATGGGTTTTGATTGTTATTGTACGATAAATCAGTGACGAGTGTCTGCAATACATAAAACATTACTTGTTTTTATGTTTATTTTATGATTCCAATTCAGTAAATGCTACCGCCCCTGTTCGGCTTTGTCTTTGTTAATTTCAAGCACCTCTCAGAACAGTGTATCGTTTAAATGACGTTTTATCACAAAAGGGGATGGTTGCTTGTTGCGAATCACAGATTTATAAATCGAATGAAAAAAATACAATGTAAATAACTTGGCTGATATGTTACAGCCAACCGGAAAATGGAGATCATGTTGACAGATTTTAATGTTATCATTTCGTCTTCTTTCATCTTTCTGATCATTCTTGCGCGTATAATACGGTGGATGTTATGAAATCCCCATGTTTTATTGCACATCGTCATCGACCGCTAAAATTAGGCTCCAGTGGCATTTGTTGAAGAGTTTTGCATCCGCAATTTTTTTTTCTCGAAAATCTCCGCTAAGCATTGCCTTCAGTCTGTATTCTATAATTAGTAGGATTATTGTCTTCTCCATTTTTTGTACTTTTTAAATATATCAATCAAGTATATAAATCCTTGACGCTGGAAAAGTGCGACGTTTTTGATTCAGTAAAACCTGTGACGGAAAGACTCAATTGGCATGTCTTCTCCCGGATGTGTTGTTGAATATTTTATTTATTGAAGAAACTATTATTTTATTAATAACCCATCTGCGTGGACGAAGGATTTTTTCGTCTTTGAAGAAGTCTCAGATGACATTTGTCGATTTGTCCTTTGGAAAACTAAGTACCTACTTTCGTATTCTGTGCGATAAAAATTTCTTGTATTATATCGTCGTAATTTAAAATTTTCCTCTCGACCTCGAGAGCTCTCCTAATTTTGCGAAAGCACTGAAATCGAGCTTTAGTTGAAAACGGAGCATTATTACTAGACCCATGGTGTCACTTCTGTTATACCTATGATGACTCGTTGAATTATTACTGTTGTGTGTTTCTTCTAGCTGGATGTTTGGATACGGACCCCAAACTTACGCCGCGTGCAAGTGAATTGGGTTCTTTCTTGCTCGGGGTATTTTTAAAACAATCCAGTAAGGTTAGCATATCACATATGGTACCCTTTTCTCCTGTTCTTCATTCTGACATTAGTCGCTTGTCGCATTACTAAATGGCTTAAGTTGCGTGAAATACTGTATTCGGTCAACATTGTCGCATTTTTCTTTTGTAATCGACGGTTTTCCTCGTGCCATTAACGTTGTGATGAGAAAATGCTGTGGGGCAGGCTTCGAGACTGCTGCCCCTTCATGTGAAAAGACGTTACACCATCATTGTCTGCCCGTTACGGGTGCACTGTCATTTGTTTATGCACGTTATGTATTGTGTGCTGCTATTGCATGTTCATTAGTTTCATGTTGCATGGTCGCGTATTTCTCTTTGCTTTATTTTAAGTGTTCCGATTCACGTATTATAGTTGAAGTGCTTGTCTGGATCCTTCTCCTAATCTCTTCGAATTTTTTTTGTCTTTCTCTCTATCCATTTAATCCTTGGGACCTATGTTTACTTCTCCCGGACCTCATTACGTAAGCAACTTGAAGCGCAGTTTTTTAAATCCTGGGATTCCATCTTCAAGTAGAGGCTTTATGAAAATAGCAGCTTGTAAATTTTTAACGTGTAAGGAAAAGAGAATTTCATTTTCCATAAACTTGGATTAAAATTTAGCAGCCTTTTAGGTTTAGCCGCCTAAATCCTATTTGGAACGCTATGCGCTGCTAAGGTCCAACAGACAGTTCGGTTGTATTCACTGTCATGACATACACGTGCCGGTTACTTGAGATGCGTTGCAGAATCGGCCAATTATTTCGTCAGGATTTCTTTTTTGTGCATCCACCAAGTATATTTTTCTTATGTTATGCTTAAATATGGATGTGTAAAAATCAGACAGTTTTCTCGGGGTTTGTGAATTACTTAGTTCATTTTAGCTTGTATTCCTAATATAGAACCATTTCTGTAATTATCAGGCTGCTTTAGCTGCTACAGATTAATCAAATGGAGGAATTGTAGTTAGTTTTTGTTGATTTTTATTCCTTTGCTCATTCGGGTTTCCTTTAATCTTCACTTATTTTCAGTCCCATACTAATTTCAAGTATTTGGGTGTGTGAAACATTCCAACTAAATTCCTATTTAAATTTTCTCTAATTAAAAGTATAGTAATTTTCTTTGAATGGCCAATTCGATTCCTTGAGAGGACTGATACTTAGTTTCAATGATTAGCTTCTATTCTGGATTAATTTTGAACATTTAGCCGTCCACTCTTGTTCTTATTTCACAGCAGTTTTTCATTTGTGGTTTTAAGTTAAAAATTTGATGTATTTTTTAAATTTGTAAGTTAAAGTTAGCTTTCATTAATTTAATTGGATACTCTATTGATGCCATCGTTCACGGAAAAACACTAGTTGAGGGAAATTTTCATGTGAATTAAAATAAATATTTTGCGGTAACTAGCCGTGTACAATAAGTACTTCCGGTAACAATCCGTCAAGAGTGGTCCAAAGATAATGGGTGACATATCAGTCTCTATCTTTATGATCTTCCCCGTACACTCGAGAGAAGACAAATCTAATTCTTATCTCTTCAGGACTTCCTTCGTCTGGACCTCAACAGCAGCTAAGGTGTCTTTCTCTATGGCTTTTTTCGATGATATTTATTTCCAAGCTAATGATTTGTGTTGCCATTTTACCTGATTCGTACGTTGTGCTTTTTCAATGTCTGAAGGAAAACAGAAAGGCTTTGGTTGCAAATGAAAATCATGCGCATGAATCCATGAATTTAAGTATGAAATAGTTCTTTCGGGAAAACACCTTTTGAGCCTCATGAAAGTGCACATTTCGTGAGAAATGTTCATTATTTATTCATGTCTTCAAAATGCTAAGAGAAATATGGTGAGAACCTTTATGCCCTTTTTTGTGATGCGATCGGGCCAATATTCTATACGTGATCCATATCGGCCATTTGTGGTGCGGGGAATCGGGTTTCTGTCGTAGCTAAAAATCTAGCTTTCAATCTCGAGGTCCAGGGTACAAATTCAGACCATGGCGGAAAATTTTTTAGTGGAATCCCGATTATTAATTGGGTGTTATGTGGGGAGCATTTCTTGTGCAACACTCCATCCGTTCGGATTGAACGTTTGGGTGTTGAAAATTTGGCGCCTTTTGTTGTGAGCAGGCTAGTGCCGACACCGCGTGTCTCTCCGCCCATCCATCAATGCCCAAATAACTCTTCTCTCACCTCCGAGAAGCAAGCTCAATCGAGCTTATGCTTGGGAAGCTACTACGTTATCAGTTTTTTTCACTATAGTTTTCATGTCATATCAATGCCATATTTATTACTAAAAGAGAAAAGCAGCTAGATTTGACACGTTTCTTTTCGTTACGACCGACTATATCCGAAGTATCTATCGTGGTAGGAACTGATATTCTCCGCGTGTCGGAGTGAATCAATCCAAGATTTTGCTGGGAGTCAAACATTTTTCCCACTTCAGTTTGTTTTGAATTATGTAATAACGTCGTAGGGCATCAAGGTTTCGTCCACGAGGTGAACCTTGAATTAGTTATAAAAAATTGTTCGGATCAGCCAAGAATTGATTTTTAGTATCACAAAAGGGTCTCCTTAGTTCTTTTTCATGCCCTGTTCATTCTTCTGGACCTATTTTAAGTTTCCGTACTAACAGAATGATTTTTTCATCCTCTTGTTTTATGCCTTATGTTAAATGAGATTACGTCATCCTCTATCGACCATACTGATGATGCTCTGCCGAGTATAGTTTTCATGCGGGTTAGGCTATAATTACGAGACTACTCAAAGCCCTTTTTTTGGGCATTCACCTACTAATTCCTGGTCTGACATGGTAGTCATTTAATTAGCAGCTTCCGTATCTCGATGCTACTGAATAATTACTAAGATTCATGGTTTTCGTTTTACCCTAAGCCTTTCTGACTAATTTAACTATCTACAGTCGCCTATCGCAAAGCTTTTGGTGAATAATTGGAATAGTCTTCTTATAGCTTTTGCTAGCTCTAATTTAGCATATTAATGATTGTTTGGGTGTTACAGAAGCTAACTATGTGTGTTTAGTATGTGTGTTTCTGTCCTAGTGCTTTTCTATTACTTAATTACATTATATTAGAGGGTTTATTCTCTTAAGGTCAAAGCAATTACCCAGCATTGGTGTTACAGAAGCTAACTATGTGTGTTTAGTATGTGTGTTTCTGTCCTAGTGCTTTTCTATTACTTAATTACATTATATTAGAGGGTTTATTCTCTTAAGGTCAAAGCAATTACCCGGCATTGGTTTACATCGGGTGCATTTCATACCGCTGTAGAAGTTGGTCGCCTTTGCGGGTGCTTGTTTTTACCATGGAACATCTGATGTGGATAATTCTTGAGGCGTTTCGTATGGTAACGAATTTCAAGGTGAAGTGCGCCATATTCCTCTCTTTGCGAGCGGAACGCTTCAGGTATTAATTTCATCTGGGTGAAGATAAGTTTTGAGTCTCCAAGTACATCAATTTTCATGTTCCCTATAATACCTTGTGCAGAAAAATCCCTTACCAATAAAATCCACTTTTCCTTCCCATTTTGTTGACCACGGACTCGATTTCAAGCTCTTTCGTGAACTAATTCGTTGAAGTGAAGTTTATCATATGAGCATGAACTTAACACCGGTGTATTTTCATTAAAACTAAAATTCCATTCGTCCAGTGAGGATGTAAGCAATAGAAAAATAAACCAAGAGAGGCTGGTTTAAAAAATAAAAACTATTCATTAAAATAAAGAACAATATTGACTCGTCTTTTTAACGGCAGTATTTGAATTTGATCACAATTTTAAATTTTTTCTTTATTGAAATAAAGATTTCGCATTTAGTCGCATGAAACTAAATCCTTAGTTTTTTTATGAATTAATGTTAAAGTTAAAAACATTTAACTGTGTTTGCAATCTTGACTAAAAATGAACGTATTTTATTATTTTCTATGAAGTGGTTTTTCAGAAAATAAGTGATTCTTTTCTATTCCGCGGATTAGGTGTTCGCAGCTAAGTTCTTACATTTCCTCGACTACTAGAGCGGAAACCACGAAAAGCTTCCGTGGTCACTCCACCCCATTCTCCCACCCTCATGGGAAAGTTATAAATATACCTCCACTCCTCTAAAACCAAGCCTTTCTTCACTTTCCTGTGTACATATTTTTTCATACTAAGTGGTTTAGGGGAAAGGATCTCACAACGAAATCCGCAGTAGGTTTTATTTTCCGCGACCATGGATTTTTTGCGAGGTAACATCAGATGTAACCAACACTATTTGCAACGCAAAAATGGTGGTGAAAAATATAACTAAAAGTGAAAATTGTGGTGTTATCCTTTCCACTAAATTTCTTAAGGCTTCATTCCACTATCCAATTGCAATCCATCGGATATTGCTGACACATCGATTGCATTCGCAAAGACTACCGTATTGCACAGAGGGATTTCAATCCTAGGATGGGAACAGAAAATTTGTCGACATGGGGATTACTGGGAAACTAAAAGGCACACTTAAAAGGATTCTGATGCGTGATGGGCCGAATTAATCATCTCGAGTCGACTATTTCATGTAAGTATAAACTTAGGGAGAATGCGCCCAATTCTCGATCAAATCCTGTGCTCCAATAACACTGAGCGTGCAATCGGAGGGATTGCAATCGTTAGAAATGCAATTGGATAGCGGAATACGGCCTTTTAGTTTGAATGATTCCCACAAAGGTACGCCTAAGACCATTTTGTATATTTTTCACTCTCCGAATTCACTCGGGTGCTTAGGCGCTTTTAGAATTCTTTTTTCTTTTGTTTTTGACGATAGATACTTGGAGATGAGGGGGGAGAGTGCTGTATTGTTGTGTGTTTGTTTATGTCATTAACTCGTGTCTTCCGTCGCGTGTTTGGCGCGTGTTCTGCAGGCGCCGCTCGGGAGAGGGCAGCAGCGGTAGCGGGAGCAGTGGGGGCGGCGGGATGAGCGGCTCCTCTTCGTCGGGCAAGGGGAGGCGGAGGGGGGGCGGTGGGGGAGGCAGTGGCGGCGGTGAGGCCGCCGCCGCGGGCACCCCTCACCTGCCGAGGGTCGGCTCCGCGTCCTCCCAGCAGCCGCAGCAGGCCTCCCCGTCGCAGGGCTCCCTGCCCCTCGCCCCCTCTCCGGCACCCGTCGCCGTCGCCCCCGCCCTCCCCTCAGCCGCCGCCCCGGCCTCCAACCATGGATCCCAGGAGGAGGGCATGGGACTCAGCGGACCCGAAGAGGACGTGGTAAGGCATTCTCGACGATTGGGGGGCAAAATGGGAGGGGGCAGTGTATGATAGTGGGGGAGTTCCGTGGAGATTTGCCGAATTTTCCCAACTCCTTAAGCTTATGGTGACGAGAAAAACCATGAATTCAGGGAATATGCTTGGTGATGAATTAATTTTCCTCCATTTAAAAAGTAAATGAAACAGCTTGGTAGCTCACCTTGTTTGTGATCAGGATAGTGGGGATGATAGGGTACTAACTTCCAATCCTTTGGACCCAGGTTTGAATCCTGGCTGTGGAGGATGCTCTCCATTGGAATAGAGATACCTTCTTGGGTGGCCTGCAAAGAGCACTTTAAGTGCAGTTCTCCATTAGCTGGATAGGATGCAAAATTGTGATCCCCTTGGCACCTTTTGTTATTGGTAGACTAATGCTGATGCTGAGTTTCTCTCCACCATTTCTCCATTCCCCTAATTTTCCTCTTGCCAACCTACTCACCTGTCCTCATGGTGCAAATTACCTCAGTTGTTGGTCGCCTCCCCAAATAACCCACCAAACAAGATGGTGGCTACTGGATGCAGGTGGGTTTGTCGTGGAGATATCCTGTACTTCCCTAATTGGTCAAGTGTAGGGTGACCTTGACACGCCATGAATTCAGGGAAGATTGTGGGTGATGAATTAATTTTCTTCTATAGAGACCTTATTGGTAGCTCATCTTGTTCGGGAGTCAGGCTAAAGTAGTAGATTTAGCTCTGGCTTCCCATTCCTTGGGCACAGTTTCAAATCTAGACAGTGTTCGAGATTGTTCAATGGAATCCCAATCCAATCTCTTTTTGTGGAGCACTCGAGTTCAGTGCTCCTTGTGTCAGATGGGTCGTTGAACTGCAGACATTTTGGTGCTTTTCATTGAGAATAGGCTAATATTGCAGCTAGATCTCTCTCTACCCTTCCTCCAGTCCCGAAGTACTGTCCTTCACTTACCTTCCCTAATACTTAATGGTGCTAGTACCCTTAGTTGTTGCTGCCTCCCCAAATAACTTCTTATTCCATCTCTTATTTTGGTCCTGGATTATTTATTGCTATTTCACAAATTATTATCTTGTGAAAGCTGGCTAAATCTTGAATTAAATTCTCATGTCATATTTATGGCCTAATTGGCCCGGATGAAACATAATAAGTGATTTGTCATTGAAAAAAGTTAAATTTAACTGCTGGAAATGCCTGCAAATGATTTTTCCAATTATATTTTAACTCTTTTGAACCTGAATGGAGAATATTTAAGCCTCGTGTCCATTGTCTGCTTTCGGGGGTTCCTCCATGTGGTGACTTTTTAGGGCAACAGTTTCTCCAACCATCCTGCTGGCATCTTCAGGTCAGAAGTGATGATGCAAATCTTGGTTTTGGATTACCTATTTCAGGCTCAGTACACAAAAAAACATGCATTTCAGTGCTATGAGTGGCATCGTCCAGTTATCCTCTGCTCAAATTATACTGCATATGCAGTGTATCTAATTGGTGTTGTTCTTACTCTTTCATCCAAGTTTCAATCTTGCAAAGTTTTCAAAATTTGCTTGAGGATATTATAATTTTTTTATTTTACCCTACATATTTTACTGAAGGCAATTGATCCCTCAAGAAATAATCTGATGAAGTTTATTGATGATGGGTAAAAGTGGATGCGTATGGACTATGGTGTGAGAAAGCAGCTGGACCTTTTATAATTATCAACCCAATCTGGAAAATTATTAAAGTTGAGCAATATATGCACTTTCAATTTATTTTTTTTAAGTGATTTCATTTCTTTGTATAATTTTAATTTGTTTTATGGGAGTTCTCCATATATGTATTTCATTTTTTCTCAGTTATATGTTTGACAACCCATAAAATCACATATTTAGATTGTTATATAATTTTCTTTTCTCAAAAACATTTTAATGCAGTGATTTAAAATCTTGCATTTTTTGTTGAAGATTTTTTTGCAATTTCAGTGATTGCTTCGCTTCTTAATTTGGCTCTAAAAATTCATTAATTAAAAGAAATGAGCTTCATTATATTATATATTATTTATTAAATGATGAATACATTCTATTTCATATTTGTTCAGTTGTTCTTTTTCTGGTACTACATATTATTATTTTATTCTTTAAGAATGTTTCTTTGCTTAAAATAACTAACAAGATTAGAAAGATCTGAGACATATTTTAGATCCATGGCTCTAGAGAGAGCATATAAATTTCATACTATGACTGCATCCAATAGATAAACCTGGCTACTAGAATCCTGTCGGAGCACAGCACCACTCCTACCTGCATGGGATGGTTCCTTACTCCTGATGGCTCCGTCGTGACTTTAGACCCTTCCTGGATCCAAAATACGCAACATCCTTTATCTTCATACTCCCATCCAAAATATCCCACTTGGCCTCCTACGTATGGTCTACATCATGCTAATGCCCCATTTCATGGTGGCTTGTCTAATAAAGTAAATGTAAGTCATTATGTTAGGACCTTTTCTTATATTACTGGGTTTTATATTCTTCTTTTTATGGAATTTTAGTCTAAAACGTAAGTTGCATTACAGCCATTTTCGTCAGTGTTTTCATCCTTCTTTTCATTTTATGCTTCCCAATTAGGAATTTTCTGGGGTGATGGATACTTTTACTTTTGGGATAATAGTATATTTTAGTTAAAAGCAAATGGCTTTGCTGTTTACGAAACTCTAGCTTAAGCAGTAGGTCTGTGGGTGAAGCAGGATGTGATGGAGATATTAGAAAGTATGGATTAGTACTGCTGAGGTGAGTGATGCAGTGTCATGTATGAAGAAATTGTAACGAGAAATTTTGGCCTCGTCTGGGCATCAAAGCACAGGCCTTTGCTACAATTTATAGTTTTATGTTCAATATAGTTTTCATGGTCTGTAGTTTGTCTTTGTGCAGGCATGATTAGAAAGAAGTTAAGTTTTCATCCTGTATATCCCTATTTTCTTCTTGCTTATAGTAGCTTACTTTAACCATTTAGACATGCAAAATGTTTTTAGTGATTAGGAATCAAACAAAATCCTTTGGTGAAGTGTGAGGTATGGTTGAGCAGAATAAATGGTTAAAGTAAGTTAAAACATTTATCTCTCCCCCAGAAATGTAGAAGAGATAATATAGCATTTGTTTCTATCTACCATAAGTTTTTTGAACGCTTCAATGGAGATATGGTAAAGCTTCATGGAGGAATTAATTTGATTGGGTATTTGACTAAGCCAGGATAAAAATGAGTAAAAAAAATGAGAGAACAGAATTTTTCAATTAAAAATGAAATATAAGCTAATTACATACTTCAGTCGGAAAACAAATCTGAACATGCAGGTAATTTTACTAGGATAGTGAGAGAACTAGGTATTTGGAATTTCTCAGTGAATGTTAAAACTCTTGAGTACCTACTTTGTACTATGTTATTTAATTGGACGGAGCCCACCTTACTTGAAAGTTACTTCAGTGAGACAGTGCAGTAAGGTCATCTTTATGGAGTTGCTCTGTACCTTACGCTGTGATGAAGGTTTATGGCTCGAGAGAACATTTCAATTAATTGTGATCGGTAGAAATAGTATTACGATGCGTAACAGAATGGACTGCTTTTTTGAGGTTTTTTGAGGTTAAGTGAGATTAGTATTGAGGTTATTAGAAGAGAGAGATTTATTAAAAGGTTTGCCAACTAAGGAGAGCTTTGAGAATTTTACTTGGTGTCACTCGTGCCACCATGACCACTTCTGTGACTGAGCAGCATTTTGGACGTAAAGGAGCGTTAGGAGGAGAGTTACTTCAACAAAAGATGTAGCATGTGTCAAGGTAGAAGTTTTAATGACCAATATCAAAAATAAATGGTCATAGAAAAGACTGAACAAAATGTTGATGCAGAATGTGACTTTCATATCTGGGCTTTAAGGAAAGTAGATAAGATTTGATTGAGGATTAGGGTGTGTGGATATGGAGAATGTTTTGGAGAAATTTTAGTAAAAGAGGGAGATCAATGGGACTCTTATGAGAAAGGAGGCAAATCTTCAGAGGTCATTCAGAATGTTGAGAAAGTAGCCTGAGGAGATTCTTCTGCACATTTTGACATACTTATATTATACCTGATTGCTGTTGGATTCCCATTCGTGGTTCTTCATATCAATCAGCATGTTAGGAGGAAATACGTTTTTTTTAATTTAAATACCAAGAATGTGGCTTCAGCATGCTGTCATGGACTAGCTTGATGAGTAAAGAGATATTTTAATAAGAAATAAAATGCTGAAGGGTGAGTGTAAGGTAGACAGGATGGGGAAGGAGAAGATGAAGCATTATAGTCAATCTTAAGGGAAAGAATGGGATGAAGGCAATAGGTATTACATAATTACCTGTGTTAGTGATGACTTGCTACAGTATTTTTCATCATTCATCTTTAGCCTAATTGATAAACTTAAGTATCCAACACCCTTTAATTGTGCTGTGCTAATAAAAAATATAATGGAGAAATCAAAAATGTTTGAAGTAATATTTGACATAATTTGAATCAACAGAATACACCTGGATTATGGTCATATCCAAGAAAAAAATACAAATATTATTTGTATGCTTATCTTAGTAGAAGAGGTTGGAAATACTTCATAAGGCTGAGGAGTCTAAATGCAGGATCAAAGGTTGTGACAATAAGTGACCTTATTGAGTCAAAATTACATTTTCCTAGTTTTCCTGTAAGTTATCTGAATTCCTATTCGTGAATTGAGGATGGAATATTTTTATCATTTAATTTGACCATTTTTAAACAACATTCATTCCTAAAATGGCAATAATGATGTGGTATTCAGTTATGAAAAAATCATTTGACTTGACTTGACGAGAATTTAAATATGTACGTATCTCCAAATTACCAGTCTGGTGCCAGTTAAGGCACCTATCCATCTCAATTCAAGGCAAATTTATGGGGGGTTATCTGTTATGTGAACTAGATGTTCCTGCATTCACTGTACCCTGTTGCTCATTGGATATAGTCATGCTTATTAAGGGACAGAGTTGTGTTCATTCTCTTTGTGACCATGGCACAGTGATGACAACTAAGTACCATATGCTTCAGTGTAAAGTAGGAGCATCTTGTTGGAATAAACTTCCTTCAAAATTACAGTTAAATTAACCTTTATCAGACAAAAGGGAACTTATGTCCCTCCCAAGAAATGTTACCTACTGGAAAAATGGGACATTGAAGGACTTCTCATATTTATTTGTGTGAAAAACTCCTGTTGGATGTAACAATGATTAAATTTATGACAAAATTTCAATGTCTGTATTTAAAGCACCCAGTGCAAAATCAGGGGATCTGGGTTTTAATCCCAGTCCAGGGGAATGATTTTTGACAGTTTTACACAACCATTGGAACTTAAATGCCATCCTTTAATTGCTGTCTTCTAAATGTTAAATGTCTTGGTGGTGTAACTAGATAACTCACCTGACTGCTAATTGGGAGATCCAGGATCAAATCTAAGTCAAGTGAACTTATTTTTTCATGGCATATTCCCACACTGGTGTTGACTGTCTTCATTTCACGTTCTATGATTTGATGGCATTTAACTATCAATGTAAGTGCATGGCTATAAACCTAGAAAATAATCAGTCATTCAGTCTAGTTGTTGACAGAACTAGGAAATTAGGAATTCCATGAGAATGCATAAAAGTTTACTCAGAATTGGGGAATTTTTGGAAAATGTCAATCATTATTAAATTGTAGAATGGAGACCAGCCTGAGTATCGCTCACTACTGATGCTCTTTTCATTAATATTGAAAGGCCATGGCTTTTGTGAAAATTGCCAATGAATACAATAGGTAAAAAATAGTTGAATTATTTATTGATGGAAAATGAAAATGGAACCTTTGTGAAAATAATTGGGGTATTTAAATTTGGAAAATTACTAGGATAGTGCACAAGAATTGAATCTCGATAGAAATTATCTACTCAGTAGCTGTCACCAGAATAGTGAGTGATTCAGTGAGTTTGGAATTTCCTCACCATGCTAATCAGGAAATGTATGTGAGTGATCATGGATGTTTAAGCAAGATTAAGTTTTAATGACGTTCTGACTTTAGCGTTTTGAAGATTCATTATGCTAAGAATATTTTTCAAAGAGACAGCAGAGGTGGACCGGAATTGCCAGTGATTTGAATCTTGATCTTGTTTCAGGATGTGTACCTCCCATCTGTGTCTTATCTCACTGCCCCGAATGGGTCTGGCTCTGGCCCTGGCTTGGTTGGGGAAACCAGCTGGCCTTCTCCCACACCCCCCCCTGCTTCAAATTCCTCTGCTGATGACGTTGACTATGTTGGATCCATTGCTGCAGGATCTTTGTGCTCAGCAACTGAGACCCCTGATGCTGCGAGGACCAGGGCAGCCATAGAGCATATGCAATCAAAGATACGTCGCACCAAGGAACTTATCCGAGGAGAACAAACTACTAGTGATGGTATGGTTTGAATTTGCTTTTATTTTGAAGCTATTAACTATTTTTCTGTTCTATTGTTCTGTTATTTTGTTAAGTTCCATGTATGATCGTACGTGTAAATGCTTGCTCACCAAAGGTGAACTACTACACAGTGGAAATTCACAATTTTTTACTCATACTTTTGGAGAGGGAAGATCTGATGACTGGATAGGAGAGAGCTGATGACTGGGACCAAGAGTTTAACATGGAGTGTAGCGTTTGAATAGTGCGGAAACCTTGACTCTGAGAATAGAGGATGAGAATATGATGCTGGCAATTAGGATTTGGGAGTGTAGGAGAATGGAGAAAGTGTGATGGACAGAAAAGGAGACAAACAAGGAAGTGTTTGGAAATAAAACATCGCGTTGTACATTGTACATTCACGTGGAATGTACAACGTGATATTTTATTTCCAATCTCGTGGTTCCACAAAGTTAAGCCTCTAACGTTAAACTAAAGGAAGTGTTTGAAATGGTGGGTGAAGAGAGGAAATTTCTGGAGGAAATGAGGAGGCGGAGTTATTTTTTGGAACAGAATGAAGGGTAAGGGGATGTGATGAAGGGGAGGATGTTGGGTAAGGGAGGATGGGGAATGATGAGAATAGGCTTTATGGATGGGGTGAAGAGAGGTGGGATGCATGCCAAGCTGAAGAAAGAAATAATGTAATGAGAATAGAGGGGCTGTTCCTGTGAATGTTAGAAGATTTGTTACTGCCTTCTGTCTAATCCTACCTTAACAGGTTGACTGAAAATAATAAAATAAATTAATAATTTGTAATTTATCCTTGCGAATAATGGAATGCTACCCTGTGTTACAGTGCCGTACCTACCTCAAAATAACTTGACGTTTTAGTTAGGTGTAGGTGAAAAGAATTATTTATCAATTTTTTTGCACATTAAAAAAAATGATAAAAAGTAGGTACAGTCCTCGCAAGAGCTTATGGCCTTTAGATGCACAGAACAGAGGGGGTGAAATGTGTGGGGGGGGGAGGTAAAGGAAAGGAACGGAGGGGAAAATGTACTCCCCTATCTTCAAGTAATATTTTTATTATGCGGTCTGAAGCTGACTTTTATGTCTTCAATGTTCCCACACATTAGGCAGAAGAAATGATTCAATGTGAACCGTTTTCTTGAGGTTCTTCGTATGCAACTATTCGGTGCATCTTTTCTGTCTTTCATTTTTTATATACGCCATCCATATTATTATTTTTCAAATTACTACAAATGGAGGAATATGGAATTGCAAGAATTAAAGCTCCTCTTTTGAGTTTGATGATGACTTTGTCAACTTGACTTGTTCATAATACCTCTGCATTGAAAGAAATTTAGTACACAAGGACTCTTTAGCATCAACTGTTTGTTTTTTCAAAGAATGTTATCCCTATTTTTGGCTTTTCATCTCAAATTCTGGTGGAATTCAGCTATTAAGTCATCCAAATTTTAGTTTAATCTCTTTCATTTTAGTCTCATCCAACTTTTGTTTCATGTGAAGGTCACAAATTTGTTCATTGTTTCATTAAGAGCAGTCCATACATGTGTATACTTGGTGTCTAATTTTATTAAGTTGGCCAGTTGGTAGGGAGTTGTAAGGTTTAAGGTTTTGGAATAAATGAAGAATTTCAAGGATAGATGTGAAATGATCACATGACATATGCCTTTTGAAGCTGTGTAAAGCAAAAAAGGGGATACAATAATCCAGAAGTTAGGTCATTGTAATGCACACAAATGAAAAACCAATCCAGAAAAATAAATATTTTTTCTGTTGAATTCTTCCTCATATTGTTTCTTTGTGAAACATTTTCCAAAATTATCTTTCTTGCAAAATATTTAATTTAAGACATTATTAGTTGCACAGTCTCCTCAGTCATTAATGAGTTCTCTAGTAGAGTTCAGGAAAAAGGAACTGCTGGAGAGGTAGTTGTATGGCAATTAATTGTTCTTACCTTGTGTAAGGGTTTTTCCAATACCTACCTGCAAAGAGGCTTAGTATCTGATAAAACCTTTAGCTATGAACTTCCACCACTCTAGGAATTGTCCAAAGATTCTTCTTTAGTAACTATCTCTCATCGCCTGAAAAATCCTGCGGTGTTGAAAATATTATTTCCTAGTTTTTGTCTGCTGTGCAATGTTTTGTCCATAGAAAAACTAAAGTAATATGATTTTCCAGGACAAAGGAAGTGTACCTAATCATAAAAATTGGAGTTAACAACCTATAGTTAGTAAACTTTATTCAAGCACTCAGCAGTAAAATATTCTTTAAGAAGAGTACATGTAGTGCATATACTCTCCTTGAAGAATATTTTGCTGTTGAGTGCTTAAATAAAATTTAACTAATGCTATTATTAAAATCTGAATCATGATCAGTCAGTAACAGATTTTTTTTGTCTTCAATGCAAAACTAAATAAGCAAAATAAATACCCAAGTAATATTTTTTGGAGGATAGCATGGTAGCCAACTGAGTGGAGCAGTTTGTTACTTACCCAAAACCCTGGGTTCAAGTGTAAGAGAAGCCTCTGGGCACACCCAGGTAAACCCTACCCGAGTGATTATCTGGGTGCCATCTCCCTTGGATATCACATGCTGCACTGGGAAAGAAGTTTTTCTATTCACTCTGCTCAGAGAATACCACATGCCATTGGGTTTGACACACAGCAAGCTCTAACCTCATTCATCAAACTAACCTTTGGATTGCACATTAGGTTTTTAATTGTCGAAGAGTAACGGTAACCTACCCCTGAGAGTGTACACCTGTTTGTATTTTTATTATGTATGCTATAAAACCTAGCTGTATACTGATGTAACTTGAAAGAACCATAACTAAATTTTGCAACATTACTTAATATACCCAACAATACTCAATGTATTATTGATTAAAATACTCAAAATTTCATGATGCATACATTATTAGGATGTGGTATATAGTTTTTTTCCTCTTCTGAGAGTGGAGATCATTTTCTCGCCAACTGGTAGAGTTAATTGAGTCAGTGCCTTTCCAGTCAGCCACATTTTTTTGGTGTTTCCTCTGCTTATTTATTGCTTTGCTTGGAGGGAAGGAGACAATGACGAGCCTTCCCCTCCACTGGGGAAGTTTTTGTACTATGTTGAGTGGTAAATGACTAGACCTGTGGTTGCTATTTCAACATGCGTGAGGTAGATTCAGCAAAATGTTGCGTGGCAACAGCATAAACCCATCATGTTGTCCGTGTTTCTCAGGCCATTTTCAAGCTTGCCAAATGCTTAGTTCACTCCCATGCAAGTTATCTTGTTTTTCTCTCTGTAGCACTAAGCCTAAAAAGACAAAAGTTATTTTTTACGCATTTGATCTGTCAATTTCTCCCTTAATATTTCCGTAACATTGTAAATATTTTTGTGCATAAAGAGTGAATTTAAGAGACATCAATAATTTTTCAGACAATGTGAATGAGTACCTAAAGTTGGCAGCAAATGCAGATAGACAGCAATTGCCACGAATAAAGGCTGTGTTTGAAAAGAAGAACCAAAAAAGTGCTCATGCAATTTCACAACTCCAGAAGAAGTTAGAAGCATACACAAGGAGAGTTCGGGACATTGAAATGCATGGCCTTCCACCTGCACATCACCGCCAGCCCAGAGAGGTCCTCAGGGACATGGGACAAGGCCTCAAGTAAGTTATGGTGAAGAGTGGACTTTCTCAGAATAATTAATTGATAATATTTCATCACAAATAGAATTCCTAGCAGAACTTTAATTTTATTCACTGTGATGTTGCTTTGTCCTTGTTTTCTACTAGTGACATGGGATCTTGGCCCATACTTAATGGATTCCTGAGATATGCTTACTCAAAATTATCTCATGTTGTTCTATCTGTTTGATTGACAAAGTAGTGTTTTCTCAGCAAGGATAACCAGGTTTTTATTGTGAAAGTGAACAGAATTTCATTGATCTGAAAATACAAACTAAATTGAGTTTCTGTTGTTATGAAGTTCAATTTGTCTTCTAAAAATGTTATGTAGACTATGCAAGAATTGCACCATATGTGTCTGAATGGCACAAGATTTTGCTTGAAATCTCTTTAACTGTTAGAAAAGTTTTCTAACAGTAAAATAATTATCTAGAATGATATGATGATCTTGAAAAGACAGAATATTTTGAAGAAAGTCATGATAAGAGCTTCATCTACCAGTCAAAAATCTAATGTGTTTAATGCTAATAATTTAGGTCAGTTTAAGCAAATCAATAATGATGAATGTAAATTAGGTAAGTATTGCAGTTTTTCACTGAATTGGAGTTGATTTCACAGCTGTTATAAGTTAATACATAGTGATAATAATTGTCATAATGTGCTAAACTACAATCTCTCTCTTCGGCCATACCAGCGTGGATATAAATTTTAAGCAAATAAGAGATTTGTGTAATTTTGAGTTTTGAAAACATATACATATATGTATTTGGCTGCTTTTTCGTATGCAATTTCCCATCATCGGATGAATACTATTGATAATAGAGATTTTTTCAATGTTAAGATATATCATTGTAATCAATGTAATACCTAACGTTTCCATTATTATTCATGCATGGCACTTTCATTTTATATTGATTTTGATTTGATTTCATAAGTTTTTGTAAAAATTCCCAATATGCCCAAAAATAGAATTATTAACAGTGCAATTGGAGGGTTTCCAGGGTAGTCTCAAGTTTCTGGTAACTTTCCTGTGGAGGCAAAAGACAGATTCCTTGCATGGCAATGGTGATTATGTCATGATAGCCATTGGTGCAACTAGCCAAGATTGGGATACTCTAATGTACCCCCTTATTTGCTTGATATCAATCATAAAAAACTAAGATGATAATGGTCTTTTGGGAATAAAGGTTTTAGACTCTCAGTACAGCCCTTATTTTAACCCCATTATTTAATTAGGACGAAAATATTTACTGTAAAGTTACTACTGCTTGTTTTCAAATGACATCATTATGTACATCAATTAGTATGGTACTTATCCAATATATTTAGAAGTACATTTGTATTTTAACTGCTTGGACCAACCATATAGTTTTGTTAGAATGAAATATTTTTATAATTATTCTGTTGCATTATTCATTTTATAGCCCTTCACAGCTCAAAGTGACTGCATTCTCAGGAAGAGCTATCAAAATTTCTAAACTTAAAATTTTTTTTCATGTGGCAAGTTATTACTTATATTTTTCCACATTTTGAAATAGTTTTAAATCAAAGTTTTGCTATAAAAAGATGATTTTAGTCTTGGAGACTGCCAGATTTTGATTTATAATGATCATCTCCAAAATGAACAAAACGCATTTTAAATATATTGGCTCAAAATGAAAGCCTGCTGTGAATATGCTCTCCTTGGATTTTAATAACCTTTTCTCACTGTGCATTGCGAGTTAAAGCCAAGAGCATGTTCTAAGTTTAGGGATAGATACTCTGCTTTATTTCAGAAATCTTCAGCACTGTAATTTTGCACTTTTGGACTGAACTCCTTTTGTAGTATTTTTCCCTGCCTCATAGAATGGCATGCTGTTTTGTATTTGTCTTAAAATAAATTGTTGTTAGTTTTACTTTGGTTTGTGAACGTTAATATCTAAAAATATTTAATATGCCCAGTGAAATTTTCAATTAACTGAATAAACGAACTGTGATATTTTGGATCAAGCAATGCAACAAATTGGATGAAAGATAAAGCAAGAAAACAACTGATTTTTTAAAACAATGGAATGAAGCACAATTGCAGAGAGTCGTAATTTGAGTCTGCACTAACCTGTGTATCGCTTCATGGCTATGACATGTAATATGGACATACACATTGAGCTGTCATGTAATGTTTTGTGTTGAATTTAGTGTGGTACATTTATTGTTAATCAAATTTTTTAATTGAAATGGTTTTGGTATTTTTTGAAATTACTATTGGGATAAATGTTGCTCTTTGTAGTCACAGACTACATTTTATAGATCACAATGAATACCAATGAAAGTGAATAAAAAGTACGAAGGTTGATACATATTTAATTTTTGTGAGCAGTTATCAACATATGTACCTAAAATATTTATCCATTCCGTTCCAACCCTAGCTATATTGTTTTGTCCTCCTGATTCATGGTGTTCATTTCATATTATTACTTTGATGTAAAATAAGTAATGAATTCTTATTATGTATAGCTAGAAACAGCTAAACATACAAATGATTGATCAGTTTCTATATATAATATTTGTAGACTACGGCTTTGTTGCTTGAAACATCAAATTTGGTATAGTTGGCAAAAGTAGTGTGTAGAAATTATTTAGTGCTGACCATTGTAGAAAATCTTATTTTTGGTACTAAGAAATTTGACTTTTTACAGACATGTTGGTGGCAACATTCGAGATGGAATCACTGGTTTTTCTGGGTGAGTTGGGGCAATTAATATAAACACTAATGCCCATTTCACACGATACTTGATCCAGCACAAGTTCGAGGATACTCACCAATATGATAGCGTTCCAGTATTGTGTGATATAGAACCAGCATGCTGGCTAACAAGTTAAATCACTATCATACTGGTTGAGCTACTTGATTGATGCGGTACCTACTAGTTTGCTACCAGCTCCCTATAGGACCTATTACCTGTCGACCAGTCACGTTAGCTTTTACGGACGCAGTGTGATCTTCACTTTCTGTAAACACCGCCATCCGTACCTCCTTTTTGCTATCAGTAATTTTCAGGCTACGATATCAGTAACAAATAAAAATGCCTCAACTACTGGTTTGGTTGACTACTGTCATTGATTGGTTAATTTAAATATTTTATTATATGTGCATGAAGATATGAATGAAACTACTTCTTCCCTTCCAGTACAAGTTCAATGATGGTGTGAAACCTCCAATTAAACTGGATTTCGCCCTCAATATGTAGGACCGGCTAGTATACTAGGTCTTTTGCTGGATCATGTATTGTGTGAAACGGGCTAAATGATTCCATTGATCTCCATTCATAACTTGTAAGTGGTGATTGGATACACACACCCAACCAACAAAATTAAACAGTATGAACCCACATTTTTTACATTCATACCATATCTTTGTCAGATTCTTTTGATAAACTTAGTTTCCCCTCGCAGTGTTAGCTCATGAATCGACACCCTTTCTCCTATCGACCAGAAGAAAACAATGACATCAGTAATGTATTAGGACAGTCATTATGGGTGGCTGTATCACAGAAGAGTGTTTTGATTTGTTATGGGTTTGCATTGGTTTGCCTTAGTGGTGGAATAAAGTGTTGTCGGAGCGAAACAGCTGCAGCTGTTTCGAAAAGCTATTGGAAAGCAGAGGTTAGTTTCGTGGCCGTGCCGCAGCCACGTCGTTGCACTCTTTGCTGTGCAGGGGCAACTGATTGCTGAAGCTGAAGCTGTTTTGTCTTCTATTCTGTTCCATTTGCACTGCATGTGTGGCTGCGTTACGATTATAAGCTACAATTTTTTGATTTGAATCTGTTGCAGGCGGTTGCTGGTTTATTCAGCCAAAACATGTCCACCCGTCGTTGCAGATAGAATTAGTACTGTGAAGTACCTATCTTTCATGAATCCAAATGAAATTGTTACTTCATTTGAATGAAAGATTTGTTATCACATAGAATGCAAAACTACCAGCCATACTGAAACAGCGCCGATTGATCGCCTGTTGTTTGGTGTGCCTCTGGCTGTTCTCTGCAACAGGGAGTTTTACGGAACTTTCGTTTTGAAACTGTTTTGGTTGCGAAACAGTTGTAATGAAACTGTTGATATGAAACTGTTGTTCTTTTAGTGCCACCACTAGTTTGCCTATCTTCAGCATTGGATTGGCGAAAAGCAACAGAGATTGGCGCTTATTATATATTATATTGGGAGAAACCTTTGAGTTAATTGCGTTTTGTACTCCTTGCTGTAGCTATATAGCTTATATCAAAGAGCCTCATCTCTTTTAAAATCACTCATAGATTGGTAAATACTGAGGTTGCACTGATGATCTCATTATTTGATATCTGACTTTCATAATAATCAGTTAGAAAAAAGTATACATCTAAAACTCACCTCACCCATTACAGCTGAATTAGCTATTTGATGGATTTATGGTGGCTTTTGGGATGGGATGCCTGGGTAGTGCAGTGGACTGTAAAATGGTCCAACGAGCTAATGGTCTGTGGTTTGATTCCCAGTTCAGGTAGACATTTCTTTGATTCACAGAAGTTGGTTAAATATACCCGAAAATTTCTCGTATACATATTTTACAACTTCTGTGCCTATCATAGGCGTTAGTGCAAGATCTTTACTGGCCAAAAAATGGAATAAAATTTTTGAATGTGTGATGAATTCTGGGGCTCTTGGAATGGACATGCAGTGACACTGCTTCTTCATTGCTACACTACTGATACAAAGTATTCCATTCACTGACTCCCTGTAAGTACAGGTTTATGGCATCAATAAATATTTTCCCAAAAATTTAGTTTTAATGCTCTCAACTATGGGAAAATACAATCATTTGTATTTACAATGGCTGCAAAAATGTTAGTATTGTTCTGTTACTCCTATTTATGAAAGCAGCGTGTTACTATTACCCAGAGGTGGTTTTATTTTTGAAAGGCAGGAGGCTTTCCTGCTTCTTGCCCGCAGCTGCCCCTTGGAATTTCTGTCGTTATGAATCTTTTGTGATAAGCCTGCAGTATTCAGTGTCAGTCAGTGGCCTGGCATAATGATTTCTAAGGACTCATTTTGATTGGATGATTTCTCTCGCTTCCACTGAGATAAGAAGGCACCCATCTGGCTATTGACGGGAGCAGTGGTGATAGCCAGGTAATCAAATCAAGTGAAACTGCTCAAAGTGGCTATTCACGTATGTGCAGGCCATCTCATGTTCAGAGAAGCCATAGAAGATAACTGTGAAGAAATGCACATATTGCTCTTCAAATGTTTAGCTTGCCTAGGAGAGAATAGCCACTGATTATAGAGCTATTAACCCTTTCGCTGCTGTGAACATAGGAGCTACATTCGCCCGGTAGACTGCTGTGGATGTAGCTCCTATGTTCCATTGGCAAGGTCATTCCTACCCACCATTCACTTTTTTGCCGCACAGGGGCTGGGAAGTCTCCATAGTTAAAGTAAATGTTATATTCTATGCTGCCAATAGCTGACCATTCCGCTAAATGGAAAGTATCAAGAGGTGGTGATTGCTGTCTATTGCCGAAAATCGAAAAAACCCATAGTCATTGCACGACCATCATAGGAGCAAAAGAAGATCACAAATGCACAACAACAAATGTAACGTCCTCCTAAAGTGGGATTTATAATTTTTATATAGCTGTTAATCTAATTCATTTAGTATGGAGTTATTTGCTGCGTATTTAATTTCAGAAGGCTTGCGATTGCAGTGGTTATATGTATATTTTTACTGTTGATGGAAACTTTTGCAATGTCAGATGCCAGCAGCATGAGGACCGCACAATAGCTGTATTTTTTTACATGGCAGTCATAGGGAAAATTGACGGTACCATTGCAATCTTTCGCACTAGCAGAGATCTCGCTCTAGGCTATACTCATACTAATGCAGTTGCTTTGCACTTCATCATTTTACAATTGGTATTTAAAAATTCATGAGAAACTGAATCATGGTTTTTCGTCTTAGAATAAAATATTTTGTTTCTGACGTAGGTTTTCGCGTGGTTCAGGTTTGCAGTTAGGCAGGTTTTTGGGTTTCGTCCTCGTTGCCATCAAGAATGATGGCAACACGGACAAAACCCGAAAACCTGCTCAACTAAAATAATTTGTGTTCAGTCAGTGCTTACTGGTTGACCTTTATCATGTCGTTAAACATTGATATTTGTCATTCCCTATCATTTTATCATATTCCCTATGATAATTGACTCAATCACTAAAGGTTCGTCTACCAGCATATTTTGGAAGGAGTAGGTACATATTTTCATCCCTTCAGCTAGGATTTCTCTTTACATCAAAGAATAAAGGTATGATTTTATAATTTGGCTTTGCTTTATGACACACAGCCTAGTTAAGCTTCTAGTATCTAAAATTAAAATAACATGGTGAGATTAGGATAATTAGGATACTTTATCCTCTTTGCATTTGCTTTGAGCTATAATTGTATAATATTTATCATTGGTAGATGCTAGAAAGACTTGCTCTTCTTGGAAACAAGAAAGTATGTGAAAAACATTGAGTATTCAGGGAACATGAGAAATAATAGCATCAAGAGTAGTACTACTGAAGTGCCGGGAAGCAAAACACATTTTTTTTGTCTCTGTTCGAGACTAAGAGTATGTTACATATGAATATTATGTACATTCCAGTGATGAGGATGTTTTTTGTCTGTGAGTGTATTTAAAAAAATCCTGTGCCATGGAAGTTGAATATTTTTATAGGTGTTTATTTTTTTCATCAAAATTTAGACTAAATTTGAGGGTCCATCCCAGAAGTTGGTTCATTAATGACTCTTGGAAATGCTTAATTAATTTAACTTTGTGGCATGCCATCTGTATTTTTAGTGTATTCCCCCTCACCTTTCAGCCGTGCCTGGGAATTTTGGATTCTGTCACGAGGTTAAGGTCACATGGGTTACTTCAATATTTTGGAATGGGCCTTGTGCTCACATTTGAAACCTGTTTGTATAATTAATAATAATAATACATGGCTTTATTGTTCAATTGGTCATTGTTGACATAGAACATATTCAGAAACATTAGTACATAATAAATTAATAACCTTTCACAATAGATTAACAATATTTTATGAAAAAAACTCATCAGTACTATGATAAAATTTATTAAGCAGTAGTTCTTTGAGTTTTAATTTAAAAGAATACACAGAGGACATACCTACATTTAAAGCTTGTAGGTAACTTATTGTACAAAAGTGATGCCGAGTGAATAGGGCCATTCTTACATACAGCACGTGGTTATACTCGCATGTAAACATTCTCCCTTCCATGAGTCAAGTGACTATGAACCATCGAGTTAGGAACGAACATAGATGGATTCTTTTTTACAAATAAACATGAGTGAAAAATATATATGCTGGGTGAAGTCATAATATTCAGTTGCCTACACAAAGGCCTTCCAGGGGTCATGATGGGTACACTCATCATGGCCATTATAGACCTCTTTTGCATAGAAAATGCCTTCCTTGCTGCACTCGAGTTACCCCATAACACAACTTTAAAAGTCAAGTGAGTGTTAACTTTCGCATAGTATACTAGTTTCAAAATTTCCACCGAAGTAGTAGGGACAAGTTTCGTGATCATTAATGTCCTAGTGGCCATTTTTTTAATTATATCATTAATGTGAGGATACCAATCAAGGTTTTCAGTCAAAGATATTCCCAAGAATTTTACGGAGCTAGACGACTTTATAGGTTTACTTGTATCCACTCTAAGAAGAGGGGTCAATATTGGTGGATTAATTTTATTGTGAAATTGTAGGAAATTGGTTTTGTTTTCATTCATTTTCAAGTTATTCAACCTACACCAATTAAACATTTTGATTAAAGTTTGATGAGCGGAATTAAAAGCATCTGCGAAATTGTCACCCACACCCACAAATTAGTGGGACGACGTTTTATATTGCATTAGAATTCAACTGATTGGAAATAGTGTATCCATTTAAAGAAGGAAATCTATTTTTCAAAACCTTGATCATTTCCCCACATTTCAAAGTCTTCATTCTTCCACAATGTATGTATGTATGTACTATGTATTTGGCACAGAATTTTTTTAAAGGAATTCGAACCTTGAATTACATGCCATATGAATGGTATGTTAAAAAGTATTTGACCACACATTGACTGCTATACTGTCAATGCATTTTTGATTGAAATAATGTTTGCTTTGTCATTTTATTTTACTAGTTTCCATTAGAGTTGCATTTTATTTAGTGCTTCTGTCACAGCTTTTCTTTCTTAAAAAGAATTTTTTGAAATACTTAGTATCAATAATCCTAGCTTTTTGTTTTAATTTTTTGATTGATCATGAGCATGTAAAAGCGTAATGCATGTCTTATTTATGCTTTGCACAAGTTTAAACATATCTTGGCTTCAAACTGTGGCTAATTTACCAGACATGCGGCAAGTTTTTTTTCTTTTTAGGCTCACAATTACAGTGAATACTTCTCATCAAGTTTTCTTAGTTCATTACTTGTTATATATAAGCTTCGTATATTTCATATGTGATGGGTATAACATTTATTGTAGGCTTTTAAATTTATTGGTTTTGATGTCTTCATTTTGTTTTGTTTGTCAGTGTTAAATGTATTCATTCTTTAATACTCTTTGCTGCCTCCAACTCATTTCTGTGTTGCAATTTTTTAGGACTGTGATGTCAAAGCCAAGAGAATTCGCACATCTTATAAAGAATAAATTTGGTAGTGCTGATAATATCAATACCCTTGCAAGTAAGTATTGAGAAAGATTGTCACTTTATTCACCTTGATGTTATATTAATTGGGTATGCAGAACTCTTGTTGTAAATTCATATGAGTATCAGGGGAGCATACCTAGATTGGTTCCTCTATGTTGTTTTATCCTCTATTTTTCTGATCTTGAAGTAATTTGTGCATGATTTTCATAAAGTATTATGTTCGATTGTAATTTTAAAAATGTGGTATTTTCCTGCAACTAATCATTCATTATTTTCTAACATTTGAATTTTCATGGAAAATGGTAATGGTTGACATTTTTATAGTCATTGTGTTGATGTTGCAGTGATAACATTTTGAAAGTATTTAAAATAATGATTACCATTTTATGTATGCTGAACCATCTTTTCGTAAATAATTTTGGCTCTTAAACTAGTAATTATCCAATGTGTGGTATTTTTATCAATGAAATCATAGTAATACCAATGAGTAAATTCCAGGTAATAGCGTAAATTGAAGTTATGTGTGACATTTTATTGTCTCTCACTGGAGAAGATATTTAAAAAATTTGAACAATTACATATAACTGCTAAATTAAATGATTGCAAGCATTTCATTAATCATAAAATGGACTAATATTAAAACTGTTGCAGTTGAAACAAATAGATATTTGATTTTTAGCATTATGCTAACTTGAATGTGTTATCTTGAACAATTTAACATCATTATGCTTGGTTGCAAAGTTTTTACCTACTATTATAATAAGTCCAGTCTACTAGTTTAAGAAAATTTCTGGCAATCAGAAATTTTTGCATAAAATTGAAGCATTATTCACAAACATTTAAGTGTTAAATATTCACCTTTTCTAATGGTTTTGCATGCTTTTGTAATGATTAGCTTAATTTGTAAGTTAGAAAGCTCTTTACCCTCTTTATGATATGACTTTTGTTTTTTGTGCATCTCAAGCATTACCATTGGCTGATTCTACATGCAAACATGGTAATTGTATTCCTTTACAATATTTGCCCGTGTTGCTTCTTGCATTCTGGAACAAATGTGAATGTGCATAGTTGTTTTTTCATTAGCAGTTGTGAATAAGGCTGATAATCTTATGCTTAGCTGTAGCCATGAGCGCTCACTCCCAATTTGACCAGAGTGTCTCCATTGTCTGCATCCATCAGGGAATGGTGCTGACGGTGGCATTGGGGGGACTGGGGGGGAGGATGATGGGAGTGGGGGTGGTGGGGGGAGTGGGAGGGGAAGTGGAAGGACCCACCATGGAAGCGCCACCCTCCCAGGTCAAGGTTCCTCGTCGTCCGGGGCCATTGGAGGTGTCAGCAAGTTCCCTTCGGAAGAGGAGGAGGGGGCTACGGTTGGGGGTGATGGCAGTGGAGGTGGCGGACCCCCAGGTGGCTCTGAATGCAGCAGCGTAACCAGTGAGAGCTTACCCCCACCCACGCACCATGGGGGTCACCCATGCTCACCTAGGCATCAAGTGAGTTCTATTCTGCCTTGAATTAATTTACTTGGGAAAAGCAAAATAATCAATAGGAATATACTTTGTAATATTCTACTCTCTATGTGGAATTCCCTTGAAGAGTGGAATGAAACAAAGTATAATCCTTTTAATTATACCTCAATTCAACAAAGTGAATTTGCCAACTGTCACATCAATTTTTAATATATGGGTCATTCCACCTCAATTCAACAAACGTTTGTCCCTTAGGGTCTCAGATTTTGATAAAAATTGGTGTATGTGTACAATATTAAATCAAACTGAATACCCTCAAACCGTTTTGTGAAAAGAAATGTTTTGAGTGAATTATGCATATTTTAATTTTTTCGCATTTTTAGCAAAAATCCGTGCCTTAAATCATATAATCACTTATATCTCCGCTTGTAATTACCATACAGCAATGGTTAATAGCTTTTATTAAAGCTAAATCTTTATTGAATGCAAATATATCAATAAAAAATTATTAGTTAGAAAAAACTTCGCGCAGAGAAAGTGGGGCTCAGTGGTTAATTTCTCTGCAAACATCCATTTAACAGAACAAATAACAATTGTTGTTAACATTCATAGTTTATAATATATATTTTTATCTCATATAGCCACGACCTTGAACAATTAGGGAAATGTTTAGGCTTGCATCACGTGTCTGCTGCATGTATTCCAAATGGGAAGCTGACGGGCCGCGCGAGAGAAAATTGTAAATGTTTAAATATTTATAAAAAACGCATTTATGAATTTACACTAAATTTTATTTTTTTAGTAGTTAGCTGAATATGTTTAGATTACGAAAAAAAAGTTTCGGCTGATTCTGAGATGGAGTATTTGAGAAAAGTTTATTAACAATTTTTTTAAACATTAGTGATTTACAACAATAGGGTATAGAAGAAAATAATTTTTTATTGATATATATTTGCATTCAATAAAAATTTATCTTTAATAAAAGCTATTAACCATTGCTGTATGGCAATTACAAGCGGAGATATAAGTGATTATATGATTTAAGGCACGGATTTTTGCTAAAAATGCAAAAAAATTAAACTGCATAATTCACTCAAAAAATTTCTTTTCACAAAACGGTTTGAGGGTATTCAGTTTGATTTAATATTGTACCCATACACCAATTTTCATCAAAATCTGAGACCCTAAGGGACAAACGTTTGTTGAATTGAGGTGGAATGACCCATATAGTACTCAGTCAATTTTTTCATTCTGCACCAATAATAACCATGACTTATCAGAGTTATTATACTTACACAACATGCTCAGAGTTACCATTTTTCTGTATACAGTACAGTACAGTAGTATGTTACAGTCATATCATCTCAAATTACCTAACTCAGGTTAGGAGAGAAGTTAATACAGTAAACCCCCGTTAGTTCGAACCCTCTTAATTCGAAATATCGATTAATTCAAAGTTGTGAGCAGTCCCTGGCAAACTGAATGGGAAATTGTGTACTTGATTGTAGTAGTATTTATCTTTAACGTGCTTCGATGGCTAAGGTCATTTTGCCCCTACTGTCACGCGCCGACAGGGGCAACAGCTCTCGGACGAATTGGAGGATCACCCCTCCATACTTGACCCGAGCCCAACGATGCTTAACTTTGGTGACTGATCGGGAACCAGTGTTTCCATCGTGGCAGGCCATTGCCCAGCGCACTTGATGGTACGGATAATTTGAAATATGCTTAATACGTAACTCAAAGCCTAATTTCGTCCTGTGATGCCCCAACGTATCGTTTATTTTGAAACGATGCATGGGGGCATCGCACTTCGATGGTTAGTTACTATCGGCGCAAAAAAGGTAGGATGCTGAACTTTAAGCATTTGTATGAAATTCCGCCAGAGCTCCATAGAGTCATGTAATATACCATTTTACTCCTTGTTTATTTGACTACAAAATACATTAATTGAAAGGTATTTAAATGTAAACGTTTAGCTTCTATGGTGGAAAGGGTGAAGAAGAACACGCGAAAAACTAGGAGAACGGCAAAACGGTCGTCTTCTTCATCTTGTCAAAGCCAAAATATTTGTGTGGAAAAGTACAAAGTTTAAAAAATTCAAAATGGATATCTTTAACTTCCACGAAGTCAAGCCTGAAATTTGTATAGGGACTACTTCTGTGTGGTGTAAGTCCAACATTGCATCAGCGATTTTTTTCTTGGGTTCCCTCAAGCTTCTATCAGAGGGCTAAGGGATTCTGGGGTCGTCGCCGACCTTGACGTGATACTCCACCCCTACCCTTCTCTCTCCTCTCCCAAGTCCCTCCACTGTTGGAAGCCAACTTCCAATGAGAAGAGAAGGGCATGGGGAGGCGATGAGTGAAATGTGATACTTTTGGTTGGTGGTCGTAACTGATAAGGGACTTCCGGTGGGCAAGGATGATGATGCAAGTGTTACTCATTGTAGAATAGTCTTGGGGGAAAGGGGCTGAGAGCACGCTGGTAAATTTATAGGTCTACGGAAAAAAGTTTGGTAACGTGGAATATATACCTTATGTGATATCACTGGACATATGCCTGAAATCATTCAATTTGTTTTTATTTTCCCCGTGATCACATCTGATAGTGCATACTTCTCCAACTTTAACTTCAACCTGGTAAATGTGAAGAATTTCATCCATTAACTCATCATTTTAGTGCATATTCTTTGCCTTTTGATAAAAAATATAGCAGTACGGTGATTATCTCGGAAAATACTGGACCTTTTCCATTAATATTTGGAAAGTACGTTTAGTTAGAACCCGGATAATTCGAAGTTCAATTTTTTTGGTCCCTTGAATTTCGAATTAATGAGGTTTTACTGTACTCTGCTTTGGTGATCAGGGTCATTGCCCAGAATGTATTGTACTGATCCTTAGGGAGTTTTTATGATCCTGGTATTTTCCACACAGTTAGGAGGTGGATAATAGTGATAACAGAGTTGCATTCATCACAGTGAGGTGACATCTTCGCTTCTTTGAAGAGGAATTAGTGGATCATGGTGCAATGCTCCATTCTCAAGCGTGTGATAGTAACCTTCTTTCCGCAGCTACTCTTATTGGAAGAGGGCCATGCTGGTACTACCAATTTTATTTATGTCTATGAATGTGTTTCCTAGTTTACATTCATCCTGTATCCTCTGATTTTATGCAAAATATATTTCTGGGATAAAATATTGGGAAGATTTTTTTCTGATTGTGGGATGTGGTTGGTGTAGTGGCCAAAGTATTGAAGTGAACTATCTGAAGGCTTCCAACTAGGTTATATTTTTCATACTGGCTAATGTTTTGTTGGAGACTTTATTATCATCATAATGGCTGTTGATGAATGGAAAGTTTCCTATCCCCATTCGGAGGGCCCGGGTTTGAATTCTGGCTGGGGCAGAGATTTTTCATTGAAATCCCGATCCCTACTTGGGTGTCTTGTGGAGGGCACGTCAAGTACAGTACTCCTATCTGTCAGATGAGACGTTAATCTTTGGTCCCCTTAGCACCTTTTGTTAAGAGCAGGCTAATGCCTGGTTTCACTCCATCCTTCCTCTGATCCCTTGTCAACCCAACCACCCATCCTCCATTGCACAAATGACCTCAGTTGTTAGTCGCCTCTACAAATAACGAACCAAAAGAGTTTTCTGCCACCAGCCCTGATGTGGGTAGGAAAGTCTATTGAAACATCAGCCAGTATGTAGAACATAACCCAGTGGGAAGCCTGAAAAGAATTCACATTCAATATTAATCTAATTTAATTAATATAATTAACAGCCTGTACTTCAACAATCAGATCTTTGAGTATAAGTTGGTCTTATTTACAAGCCAAAAATATCAGCTAAAATCCGTGACTCTAGTATAGATTGATAGATCGTATGGGTGGGCGAGGGCCTTCTGGAGCACTCCTGGCACTCAGCGTGCAAAATGTATGCATGCAAATTTTGCCAATAAACTATTCATTGACCAAATGTTTAGCATACTCTGTCATTTTGGAAAACCGAGAAATATTTGAAGGTCACATTTCACTATATCGTTTACAGTCTGAAGTTCGAGACAGAAAAGTAATTTCACTATGTTGAGTCTTTCACTATTTCACCATGTTGAATTTTTTACATGTAGAAGCCAACATTGATGGCCTTGCTCATTTCATTATATCGAAAATTTCACAATATTGTATTTCAATATGAAGAGACTTTGATATAGTTAGAACTACGTACATATATGCGTATGCAGAACCATAAATTATGCAATACTTTACTTTTTCATTTTCACTGAAAATTCAGAATTTTGTTTATTAATGAGATAACTGCTATGGACAAGAGCACTTGGAAAATACATATTCCATGTATTGATGCTAAAGTGTATGTTTCATGCCACAAGAAACTCACAAAACTCCTTTTCTTCTAAATTCATTTTGCTATTTGCCATTGACATTTTGCCATCAGTAATTGCCTTGAAGACCTATAAAGGGCTCTTGCGAGGCTTCTGGGGGTATCCATATTGATTTAAGACTCAAATGTTCTCCCTACCATTCTCCCTGGCATTTACACCCCTTCTTTAGTAGTCTTCTAGCTTCCCTCTGTGAAAACACATCTTTGCCACCATCCAGTATATTTGAGCCTGTGTTTTGTGACCTTGGAAAATTTTTGTTGCCTCTGTTTTGCCATAGTTGTTTATCCAACGCATCAAAATGAGTGTTTCTTCTCAGTCCTATCATTTTGCCAGGAAGGTCAGTGATTGGTGTTAGTTAACAGTTAACTATTATCTGTAGTTATGCAGTTTTTATTTTTACATTTTGCTGTTCTCTTATCTGAGAAGTTGCTCAGTTAATAATTACAGACATCTCCATGTATTTCAATATCTGCCACTTTTCCTCAAATATCATTAGTATGAATATTCCGTTAGAATTTAGATCTAATGAATGTTATGAGTATATTTGTGGAATGTCTTATGACAACAAAATATGTAGATATATGGTGCCATTATGATGGAAGGTATTTCCTTTTGATCTGGTCATAACCAGATCTTGGAGTAACCAATCCATTTTTCTATTTGCTGTATACCACTGTTATCACGTTATTTCTGTATTTTAGTCTTATCTATTGGTTTCTAATTCCATACAAATCTGTACATAATGTCTGGCAAGAAGGATGTATCAAGGATATATCTTGAATGTAAACTCTCCATTGCCTTTCACAAAGAGGAACATTACATATTCACTTGGTTTTTCTCCCTCATTTTCATTCTAATTCATACTTCGAACGTATACTCCCCTATACACATTGCCTAAGGTGAATACATGTACAGTAAGTACTCGACTTAATTTGTCCCAAAAATTTCCGCGTAAGTAGAAATCCACGTAAGTCGAAACACAACAACTTACCTCTACATGGTGGAGATGGTTTTGCGTTTTAAGGAGAAGGATATTGCAGCAGACTTTTCAGGATTCGCGCGCAGTTTCCATTGGCGCACCAGCTATCAATGGCATTTAGAGATGACTGTAAATTAAGGGAATCCGCCGCACTGTTAATTGCTGTAAATACTTTACAGTCATCTGCATATAAAAGAATGCTGCAACCCGAGGGTAGAACATCTTCAATTAGGTTGTCTACATAGAGTGCAAATAGAAGGGGGCCAAGAACACTCTTGCCCCCCTTTGTTTGTTATTCTTTTTTTATTTTATTTTATTTTTATTATTTTTATTATATTTATTTATCTTATTTTATTTTATTTTGTTATTCTAAATTCACTCCCTGCTGCTAAAAAAAATTTAATTTAATTTTATGTAGGTATTGCATTTGAATGAATAGAATTATTAGATAGAGCCTTTGATTCATTTTTCTTTAAATTCCAGAGGTTCATTTTACCATTTAGGTGGGAAATTTCTCAGCATTATTCAAAATGTTACAATTATTTTAGAGCAAATAATGCCATGATAATATTTGATTAGCTGGCTAAAACCTAGGGTAGGGAAAGGGGTATAGTAGGGAAAATATAATTGTCAATCCAATGTACTTGTGGGAATAGTCACCACTCTCCCTTTAGTGGAATCGATTGCTGTGGAGATTTAAAAAAATGCAAAATTCACTGTGAAAAAATAATTTGACAGATCTAAATCAAAATTATTTTTCCATGGTGCTCTCATTTTATGTATTTGCTGATACACATGTTGCAGTAACATGCAATACATTATGAGGAATTTAAAATACTAGGTCTTGAGATATTGGGCGATTTCATATCCTAAAAACTGCTCAATATAAGTGAACTTGTGGGAGGACTGTAGGATGAGCAGTGGTGGATTAAGGTCATTGTTTAGGGGGTGGGGGGAAGGTGCCCATTCTCCCCATACCCCCTATTAATCCTCCATAATAAGTACCATAAGATTTGACATTCAAAAGTTTCTTTTTACTAAAATAACTAAGTTGTCATCGTGAGTGCCCAGGGAGAAATAATTTTGATTTAGATCTGTCAAATTATTTTTATTATTATAATAGTTTTTATTCACTGGGAAAATCTGCTATCATGTGGCAATACCTCTGCTAGTTTATCGACATTTAATTAGTCCACTAAGTTAAGAAGCGGCAAAATGTCCATTATATTTTAAAACTGTGGTTATACCAATTTTACATAGAATTTTACCACACCTCTCTGTGAAATTTTGTGGGAGTAGTTTAAATTAATTTAAATTAGTTAAAATTAATCTTTTTTCAATACTGTACTATTTGGAGGAAGAGATCTTGGGTTTCCTTCCAGATATCAGGGACATCTCTTCATTCAATCTTTTTGCTGATAAAACCTGAGATCCTTCATTTTACTAGTGGCTTTAACTTAAAATGAAAATATGTTCTTTAGAAGTAGTATTATAAAAGATAATATTTCATATTACATATTTACTAAAATGAAATATTTTCATCAATGACACCTTTGTGATATTATGGTTAATTCATGAAATAGAAATTTGGAAACATTCACTCCTGCAAAGTATGTTTGAGAAATAAATAAAAGTCAAATTTAAATGCAATGTATTCACATGCATCCCATAGATGAAAAATTCATTTCTGTTGAAATTTTTATTTGTTTAGAGTAAGCTTAGCTCACTTACATGATCCGAATGCCCCTCCACTCGAGGTCTAATAATATATTCTTGAGTACTTGGCTCACTCTGTTCATTCCTTTGCCAGTTGGCATCTGTCCACAGTTTCTTCTCTTATTTACATGCTCAGTCCTTACCTTCTGCTGGCCTACTTAGCATTGTTTTGTGTCTACCTTTCGTTTCTATTGTGTGGTTTGTAGATTGAAATAAAATATATTTTCAGAGATGAATTTTTTCTCTTGTGCTATTGGGGATGAAACTATATTTGTTTCAGTGTTAACACCAAACAGATTTTCTGTGGATTATTCTAATCATTCTTCTCTTGAAATGAATTCATACTTCCAAAATAGACATTTGTGAGGAAATTGTTTCGTGTAAACCTTCAATTAATCTTGGATAATTTGACATGGCTGTGGGTTTAGATTACTTCTTGTTGGATTTTCTCATCTGCTCCTTATCCTTGTGTTCCATGACATTTGATAAATTTTCCTTCTTTGATTTGATTCAAAATGGTTACTGTGATGTGATAACCCAGCGATGCATTCACCAGGAAAAATGTGGTTCTATATATGCCTGCTCTCTGAGTACTAAGTTTTTCCATTTCATATTTTTGTGTATTTTTGCTCCTTCTATGTAATCTTAGCATATAAGCTTTTCTTTGATTAATAAAAAGCTCGCATCAGAGTCAGTTTGCAGCTGCTCATTTTTATGAAATATTCTCTCATAATCTCATTATTTCTCTTAATTATTTTCTCATTAGGTCATTTATGTTGCATGCATACACAAATCTCAGAGTAGCAAACCTGCCCATATTTAGCTCCCACCTTCTTTATCATTAGCCCATTAATCTTTATTGTGGCTCTCTTTCTCTTTCTCCCTATCATGAATCTTCATCTTTACATTGTCTGATTTTCCTTCACTTTTGGCGCATATTCATTCCACCTTGATCCTTATGTCTCTCTCTCTCTCTTGTTCCCTCAACTTGACTTCACTCCTGCCTTTTTCTCTCCTCTGTGCTCCCATTTCTTTAATTCTTTCCCTGTTTCCATCATCATATTCATGTCTGCCTGCATTCTCTCTTCATTTGTCTTGTGACCATCCATCTCCTCCTTCCCCAGCCAGCTTCTCTTCTTCCCCTTAAGATGTGGACAACTCCCATGAAAAGGATTCTTAGCCTTCAAACCATCCATGTTCAGGTTTTTATCATTTAATATCTTCATTAATTCATACATTGAATTTATTTTTAAAAATGTTTGCGTGTAATGAACCATTTTCGTTTTTTTATATTTGACCCTTCTCTAGAAGGTGCTACTTTTTGTTTTTTATGTCATCCTTTTAATTACTAAAACTATATTGACATTGGTGTTTTGTTTCAACTTTTACTCTGGCAATAACATGTAGATGACATGCTGTTAGAGCAGAATAATGCTATTAGGTCAGTTTTATGCCTAATATTGGAGGATCCAGTGAAATCATATGATACGTTTCATAGTAGAAAAGTATTAATTGTGAACTTGAGTAAAAAAGCTTTTTCATTTCATTGTGATAACACTTATAGATTTTAACCATGATTTCTGATGCTGTTTCATATTTTTTCTATGCTAACCTGTGAGTGGGAATCATATGTAACAGAAAAGCATATGAATCAAAGCAATCACATGATGGAATTTAATTCACGACTTGTGAGTTCTAATGAAATTCGAAAAGATGAGTTCACCATGAGTTACTTCCGGTGTTTCTATTTCTATTTCCATGGATGTTTCAATCTTAGGAATATTACTCCTTAAATATTCTTTAAGAATTTCCATCGAAGTATCTTTTTTAAAGTTCCACACAAATAGATGAGAAAGTCTAGGCATTCTTGAAAGCGAGCTGTCTTTCTCAGACATTCCTCTAATCAGTGGATTTCATCTTCTTTGTCTTAGGCTCTCTGGTACAAATCCATAATCACTATCATTATTAGTTTCTGGCATCTTATTAGAAACACCTAAGTGCAAGATTGTGGTCAGAAACAGAGATATGACACAAGGATTTTTCATTGTCTGGCACCAATTGGGCACTAGGACATGAATTCAGTTTTAACTTCCTCATGGTTCCAGAAAATTTCTCAGGTCTCTCTTACTGCTTTTATCTACAGATCATGAAGACACATGCATTTAGAATGAAACTCAAACAGCGCAAACAAAATCAGAATGTATTTTCAATATTTTTACACACCAAATATTCTGTGATGGAATAAAATGACTTCAATGTAAGCCAGGAGTGAATAACATATTTTAGAATATTTTTTGCTTTTGCGCACTGCAATTCGCTGTGTAGATCAAAAAGTCCAAAACCTGGCAGTTTCATACTCTCTGGATGATTCATTGATTTGCTATGGAAAAAAGTTCCCTGTTTTAAATACATATTTATAGAAAGTCTATTGACTCTGAACCACCTTTGTCTCTTGCCTGGATGGATTAGAAGGAGATGTGGATGCTTTATAAATATACAGATTGCGTATGGATGTATGTATTGTCATTGGCATACGGTAGTGAATTGTGTATGAGACATCAGAGGGGAGGTAATTTATCATCTCCAGGAACAGAAATGAGCCTAGCTCTGATCCTTGGGGTACACCATAGTCGATGTAGAGAATAGGACAAATTTTATAAATGTGCAACATAAATATTGTAAATGATATTTTGTGTAAGTTAATGTGCTTTATTTTGTGAATGTCTATTAGGTAATTAATTGCTATCATTTGATAACGAGCATATTTTGTTAAATTTTGATATCAATGAAATGAGTGTTTTTCTGTGGTATTGAATTCTTAAATAAGAAGAATATTCATCAAATAGTTAAATGAAGAATTTGTCAATTACATACTTAGAAACAGTGATATACAGTAACTACGTATTTTCAACACCAGCATTCTTCCTGAAAATTAGCATTAAAATATGAGGTATGCACTCATTTATGAGGACTACATTTTCTTAAAGTGGGTGCCGGCCACCCTTGTCTATGCAGGTCGTTCAGTTTTCACATAAGTATCTGGCACAATACAATATACTGTATCTTGTGTGGAAAAAAAATGTCTGCTTCAATATGGTTATTCATATCGATGATTTATTCCAACATCTCCCACTTCTTATACTACCTCAATGTTGGTGAAATATTTTTCATGCTTTTCTTTGTAAAAATTAAGGTTTGCATCTTAAAGGAGGGCCTGTGGTGTATGTGCATCTCTGCTAGTGTGATTAATATGCCGCAAGGTTTTATTTTTGCTTACACGTTTTCTTGTTCCATTGAATTGTGTGCTCTTGCTTCAGTGGAATGACTTGAAATTGTACAAATTAAAGAGTTGTGTATTTTGATTGACATCGTTGCTTTCCTCATTGAGATATCCCTCAACTGTCTTCAAACAGAGAAAAAAACTATTATTCAGTAGCAGTTTCATATGATTTCGACAGGATCAGCGCATTAAAAAAAACATTTCTTTTGGATATATGGAAGTTCTTATGAATAATTTGATTGCCGAGGTATGTGCTTAGCCTGGAGTTAGGGTAATGGTTGGGTGGAGAGGGTAATTGGTGAGAGTATAACCACTTTGGATCCCAGATTCTCATGAAAAAATTAATCTAAATGATCGAGTGGGAGTTTTGAACTTATGTGCACTTTTTGGTGACACCATAAAGGTAACACTGTGGATAGTTTTCTGTGCCCTCAAAATTAGCAATTTGGACTGTCCGTTCATTGGCGGAGTAGGTATTACAAATGAGAGTGTATCCATGACAAGTCTTATGCCATGAAAATGTTTAATAGATATTGTAAAACTTGGCCCAAATTGTCTCTTTTTTTTACTTATCACTTTTAACCATGTTGCTTATTGCATTGGGTACTTATATGAGGATGCTCAAATAAATACTCAGAAAGAAGAAATAGTGGACTGTATTGTAATTGATTCACATCCCAGAATCTATGCGACCACGGAACAAAACACAACTCGAAAACAACTTGCCCACTTGCCCGCATGTCTTGGTTGGGACTCCTCTCCCAACTCCCCGCCGTCCTGGTTCATCTCCCCCAAAGTGTCACCAGCACCATCAAGTGGTGCAAGGTCCAAACAAACCATATTATTACATCATGTTGATACACTCGTCTCTGTATCCGACTTATTTTGCTGATATTCTTAACCCATTCAATGCGGATGCCTTGAATTCAAGGCATCCCGTGCAAGCCAGAGGCGCGGATGCCTTGAATTCAAGGCATCGGTCCCGTTACTTTTCTTGGTTTTCCCTAGTTCCCAAGCGTCGGCGCTGACACTTGCAACTTCCTTCAGCGTCTTAGGCTTGCTCTAGGAACACGTGGATGAGTTTCGTTCTTTGCTGGATGTGTTTTCGTTTTATATAAATAAAAGAAAAAAACCCTTCAGCGTGGGAATAAATGTCATGTCAACAGGTCAGCATTGAATGGGTTAAGTGATGGAACTTTTAAAAAGTTATAACAGTTTTTGTAGAAATGTAAATATGTTGGAAGTACTAAATAACATGGTAGTAACTATGATATTTCAGACCAATTTTTTGTCTATTTTCTTAGCCTTTTTGAGACTCCATTTTTTTGTTTAGACTTTTCTACTGATACATAGCCAGAAGGGCGTTTTTATTTAGTTTACTCCTTCAGTTTGCTTTACATGGGTGTTCAAAACTTAGTTTATCTTCGAGTACCATTTGATTTGAGTAAAAGTTGGTCTTCTTTTTTAGGTGAAAATAGGGGCTAAAATCTGTGACTCATTCACTCAAAATTAAATTATGCTGGATCTCCTATTTTCGGAATTTACAAAGTGAAACACTAAAGGTGCAATTATTAATATAGAAACAATGGGCAACAAATATTGAAAAAAAAAGACAGAAGTCAGTTTACTCTTAAATTTATTGGAATTCAGCTGTTGTGTGAATGGCTGTGTAGATGAATTCAGGTCCCCTGTGATGTGATTGCTTGTGTTGTTGTGTGATGAGACATGAATGTCATTGTCATGATTGAGGGTGTCATTATATTTCGAACCATCCGTTGCTTTTGATATCTGATTGGTTGATGATGAGAAATTGCACAATGTATGCATGCATGGTTTCATGAACTTAAGTCTTAACACTGAAGTGTGCTTGTGAAAGCAATCTGATATCTTTAGAGCCTGTTATCCTTATCCCTAGATAACTTGCTTCTGTTGGATGTTCATTAAAATCCACAATGCATCAGGTGGTTGAGGCAGTGAGATTTCTTGCTTGAAGAGATAAATAAATCTATTCTGCCGATCACAGTAAAAAAATGACCCATGATGGCATTCTTGAAGCTAGTAGGGATATCACTCAGGTGGGTCTTAGTTGCAAGTCTCATCTCGCCTCAGATTGTGCTTCCCGATGCACTTTGTGGTTTTGTAGTGTATCGGGAAGAGTAGAGTCTGTGCGATTCAAGACTTAACTATGAAAGTCAAAATTTTTCGTTCCACCTCTGTTGTGAGTTCATCACTCAGTAATGCTGTGGAATTAAAATTTATGTCTTCCACCTCCTTGTAAAAAGGTGCTACATGCCATTATATAAATGGAGATGTATGGCCACAGCATAACGTGAAACAATTTGATGCAAAATTGTATTTTGGCTTTCTTTTGTGATTGTTGTATGATATAATTGCCCCCATGACACAATTGGATATGGCAAACGAAAGTTTCTTAGAGATTTGGCATTGTTAGGTCCCAGTACAATATGTAGGAAATAATTTTAAGTCTCATTGCTAAATAGTCTATCTACACATTAAGGGGATACGTATTATTTTATGAAGATCAAATACCAATATATTGACCGCAAAATGCCATGTAATTCAATAACTCAACTGGAAGTAGAAGTTGGTTTTTCATCTGGTGAAAAAAGGCTAAAAATGTTGTCAGCTTTTCCTGAAAAATATACCTTAGTTGTGCTCTAAACGTGGAAACATTTGGGAAAAAGAATTAAGTGAGGGAAATTGTGTGTAGTTTTTTTGGGTGATCAACTGGGTGAGAGGTTTAATAATTTCCAACATTTCAAGGCACATATGTTGTGTTCATTGTTATCAGCATCCCTGATGAAAAGGAATGTGATGGACCTCAAAATGTTGGAAATCATGGAACCTCTCATCCTGTGGACCCGAGAAGACTACATACAGCTCATGATCTGGGAGAGCACCAGATCCTTCTATAAGCTAGGGAAAGTTTGTGGCTTTTGTACCCTAACCCAAGTAGCAAAAGAATGTTGAAAAATGATTTTAAAATGATTTGAAATCATTTTAAAATCAAAATATCATAAGATGGCTGAAATCATGAGTTTTTCAAGATTTTAAAATAATTTTAAAATAATGTATGATATTAAAGTTTTGTATCCTGTCATCTCATTTTGTTGACAACATATATATGCATATGTAGGAAGTACTGAGACATTTATTTGCGTGAAAAGTCTTTTTCAAACATTTCACGTTAAAATAATGAGAATGTTATTTCAAAATCATTTCAAAATAATTTTAAAATTATTTTAAAATTATTTTAAAATATTTTGAAAATTATTTGAAAATATTTTGAAAATGATTTTAAAATATTTTAAAAATTATTTTAAACAAATTTAAAAATATTTTGAAATAATTTTAAAAACCTCTTATAATTATATGAATATATATATATTATATGAATATATTTCATGAAATATATTCTTGTAACATATTAATATGTTTAGCCTGTGGTTCATTCTTCGACCGAAAATTAGGCATAAATGGGAAGCTTTGAAACGAATCGGAGAGACTTGGGTTCTGCCAGTAAATACTTATCATTGATAGCTTTTTGTAATAAATTTCCGCTGTACACTAAATTACTGTTATGCTTTTATTGGTACATTAATCAGTTTTCTCATTTCCACATTTGTAACATTGATTATACATGCATATTCACGTTCGTTACATTTCCGCAACTAAGTTATGTCTTCATTGAAATGTAAAAAACGTGTGGCAATTGGAAAAAATATTGTTTATTCTCATTAATATTGATTTTATATTCATTGTATGTGGCAACATAGGTTTCAATTAATTAATACCTGAAAACTGTTATCGTGATTGAATGGTACGTTTCCTCAAACTATCACGGCATTGACATTTTAAAGTTAGTTCTCGCGAACACATTTACGCACGGGAATGGCCGTATATATACAGCTTTCTTGGGTTGCATTTTTCGGTTGAGTAGGTTTTGACGTAGGTAGTTGTGTAGACAATCCGTAGGTAAGAGCAGGAGCGATCATGATTGCTAGATTGAAATTAATTCTATATGGTCCGGAGATAAGTAGGAAAAGTCACTTTTTTTTTGCAGTTTGAAGCAATCGTGACAAGCTTGCGTAGCGCTCCTGACACCGGTTTCAGCGCATCCGACATTAAAAAAAGGGAAGTTTATGCGTGCTAGACGTGCTGCGCAGTAGAATGTTCGCAGTGGCTGCAGCGCTACTGCGCAGCACATCAAATGCGCATCTGCAGCATTTTGTGTTTACTAGGTAGCTTCTTAAAGTGTTAAACTTATTTAAAACTTATGTAAAAATCATTTTAAAATGATGAAAAAAAGATTTTAAAAGCATAAAAAGAGAGAGCTAATATGTTTTCAAAATAATTTTAAAATGATTTTAAAATATTTTTGCAATGTTTTTAAAATAATTTTTTCATAAGATATTGCTACTCGGGTTAAATTATTAATTCGACCTGATTTTTAAATTTGTAGTCTATGTGATTGTGATTTGGATTGGTAATGAATAATTCTATACTTAAATCAGAATTGATAGTTTTGTTAAAGATAGTTCTGGAAACAAGGATATCCATAAAAATTTTGTTACTGAAAGGATTATTTCAGCAATTCCATAAATAAATGCCTTGGATAGCTGCCCATTTATATCAAGCATATCATGTGCTCCATTGTCAAAACTTAGATAAAAATTTCAATATGTGATGTTTATTATTATGAAAGTTACAATTTTCCCCCTTCAAATGTACTCGTTGTGGTGTTGTACTAAATTTTCAATAAGTCCTTTCCTCTCTTCTTGTGACCATATTGTCGGAATACATATTGCCTTTTTTCCTCCTGATTTTTATTTAAACTGCTTGATGACCATGGAATCCATTAGTACCTTAAGTGATGAATCCAGTAGTAGCTTACTTAGGACAAGTGAGGAGAAATACGTGATATGAGAAATTTCATTTCTGCTTCAATTTTAGAACATTTACTATGGATATGTTATTTCAACTCATAGTTGAAATCAAAATGAGAAAAGTTAAATGACTGTCTGCAAAAATCAGCTCAGTGACTCACCTAAATGGTAAAAGAAATGGGAAGAAGCCTACTTAGCCTTCCTGAATGTTCATTGCATTTGCAAGCATACAATTTTTATTTGTTGCTGTTAGAATGTGTGGCAATATTTTCATCTTGTAGTTCTAATGTGAATAATATTGACTAAATATGATGTGGCCATTATAATTGTTATGTAAGTTAACACTTATTTAAACATTTAAAACTAATACTTAGAGCCTCTCAAATTTATTTCTTTGGTCTTGCATATGTTCTGTTATTACAGGTGATACAGACATGAGAATTTCTCAGCGGCCATGGATATTTTTGTTGACTTAGTGTCCATTTTCCAAGTTAACTGTTTGATCACATATGGGTTCTCTTATGTTGAATGTTTTTTTGCTGGCATCTTATTTGTGATCTTAAACTCATATTTTGTAGGTTGTTACAAGTGTTCCAGTGTTGAATACAATTCCAGATGGTGATTGATTATTTCAGTACAGTTCCTGAATGTTCATTACCTGTGCAGCACTTGTCTTATCTGTCTTATTAAGTTATCTCCTTGTCTGTCTTAGAGGCAATAAAGGCTAATGAGCTGAACTCTTACTCATTTCCACTAAACATATGGACTGGTGGACGAAAAATATCCAGGCAGTATTAGTGGGTATACATATTATAGATGCTACTGATTGCCATATTATCTCGGAGAACACAGTACAGTCATATGCAAAGAATGAATTTTGAAGCTTTTCATTACCATGAATGCACTAACTTGTGTGCTTTTGCAATAGTGTGTTAATTAATATTTTTTAAAGAATGCATGATGAAAGTCAAGTACTTGTTATTCTAACTATTATTTTTGTTGAAAATCTTAATCATATCTTTTATTCGAGTTCATGTGTTTGCTTTCTTTTGTTTATAGCCTTCAGAATCATTCAGTATAGTCTTTCAAGCTGAATGAACGGATGTATAAGCTTCATAGTTTGTGGTACAAAGGATTAACTTTGTTCTGTAATTTTAAGCATAGCATTTTAATTCTTTTATCAATCTAGTCTAGCGTATTTATTCTCAATCATGGGGTTCATGGATTATATGGATTAGAGATGGAAATGTCCCACTGTATTTCCTCAGATATGGATAGTTATGGAAAGAAAGTGGAAACTATAAGCATCTGGGGAAGAAAAGTAGGCTTCCTTTGGTTTAAACATTGCTGAACATAATTCAGTGAGGAAAACAATCCAAGGAAATTGTATGCCTGTCATTTGCCTGAATTGCTACTAATGCTACTAAAACAATTGCATTTGCTTTATGACTTTTGATTTGCTCATATTAAAGAATGATATTCTGTATCTGACTTTGTAAAGTATGTGAGAAAAACCAAACTCTTCAATTCCATCTGCACCTTTAAAATCGTGATAAGCTTATGGCAGCAGTAGCATGTGAGAATGAGATAATGATGTAATTGAGAACAAGGATAGGTAAGAAAATTGGAAATCCACTCTAATCCCTAAAGAAATTGAATCAGAAGAGCAAGCCTTTTTAGTTTTCAATTTTCTTGTGTTTTTTTCCCTTAACCCTATTAAAAAGCATCGGATGTTGCAATAAAATATTTTAGCATGTAAAAACTATTATAGATAGCATTAGCTATTGTTTTATTTGTGCTTATTAAATGAACCGGTTTTCTTTTGTGTATTTGCACTTCTAACATTTAGTGCATGTATTTTACAGCACCCCACATCCTATCAACTAGATCTCATATTTACGGAGCTTCAGGAGAGAAGAGAGGAGTGCGAGAGGCTAAGAGAAGAGGTGGAAACAATGAAGGTCTGTTTGAGCCATACAGTTAGGGATTATTAGACATAGTTAAACCTCCCCCTTGGTTTATTTTGTTAAATGCCACATTAATAGTTCTTTTATAAGTATCTAAATATCAGAATTTACCACATTAATAGTATTTGTACGAGTAGCTCAAGCAGTGAAGGTAGAATTGAGGAACTGTCTGCCCTGCCTCTCTTTTTGCGTGGAGTATTATTTGTAGAATAACTTGGGAAGAAATTTGAAATATTTTATCTAGAATCTAAATGACCAAAAGTTTAAGGAGAAATGAGTGATAATTCATGTACAAATAGGTAGTTATACTTCCATCCTACAACAGTGTAGACCATAGCTAATGGAATTATTTTAAATTTCCTTTCAACGTGCTCTTATTGCTGATGGCATTAATATATGCAAATTATTATTAAAAATGTTACATAGTTGTGATTCAGAATACCCTAATCCTAAAGCATCCCTCAGAAGAATCAGTAATGTCATGTGTCTTTTTCTCAGTTAGTGATTTCTTGATTGATGTTGGAACCATATTTTGTGCGTTTAAGATTCTGAAGTAAAAAAGAAAAACCACTCCAATTTTTGCCACACATTTTGGAAAACATAAATTAGCATTCTATGACTCTGTGATATTGTTTACGGTGAATCTAAGGTTCTCGCTGTATAGTTGGAAACTGGGTGTGGTCCAGGACATCATTATTCTTTTTTTTACTTGCTTTGTCTAATGGTGAGATTCATACCTAGCAGATTACAACACATTTTCTATGAAAAAAATATTATTGGTATTTATTGCTTCTGTTATGTATGATCACTGCAATAAATTCATTTCTTTATTTTATAAACTTAAAATCTCGCTACTTTTATTTTTTTAAACTAAATTTGTGCTCATTAGAGGAGTAGATATTTTTGGCTGTTGATTATGTTTGGAAGAGTAAGTCATACATGTGTTTCACCTTTGAGAATACTTAATTATTTCACTATCAATATGCTTTCTTAAAAGTTGAATGCAAAATTATGCTTTATCACTTTTTATGGGAGTTCTGCAGTTCTACATAAGTTATATTGCATTAAAATTTCATTCTTAAAGGGAAAATAAACCTTAAGCTCTTTGGTAGTCCTTTATTGAATTGTTTCCTCGTGAAGTCAAGAGGTCTGTTAAATACATGCAGTTGGTTGTAGCATTTTTATTTTTCATTTGGCCATTGGTGTGGCTAAGTGGCGTAATTGCTAACCAGTGTTTCTAGTGTCTTGTGGTTCAGTAGTGTTGCCCTCGAATGCTTCATTGCAACTCATCGTTTTTCCCTTGTGAAGTTTCATAATGCAATTAGGATATAAGGTTTCATCATCATATTTTACAATATTTTTTCTATCTACTGATAAGTTAACTTTACATCACTAGAGAGTAATATGATAATTCCTTTCACATCGTCTGGCTATTTCATTTCTTGAACAAAGCAGTTGCTGCCTTCTGTTTCTGAGTTATCAGTGATAAACATGATGTTAGTGACAGTGGCATATGGGCCTGGCCGTTTTTGGGTTTAAAACCTACCAAAAACATGTTTACCTGAATTCATTTTCGTTCGTTTACCTGAACTAGCATTTAGAATTTTGCTTATTGGACTGAAAAATATAGTTGCATTGTCTTCGCGAAAAGAGAATGTTATATTTATTATTGTGAAAGTGAATAATAATCTAAATATCATTTTATGATGGTGCACATACATATTAATTAAACCCCCTAGAAGTCAAAACCCCCCAAGAAGTCAAAATCCCCCCAAGAAGTCAAAATCCCCCCAATAAGTCCAAACCCCCCCCAGAAGTCAATCCTGCGTACGCTACTGGTTAGTGAATCAATTTGATCTACTCTTTTTGCATAGGGAGTAAACTGAAATGGAATAAACATTTTAGATTTCCATCAGAGGAAAATTGAGTGTTTATTGAATAAATAATCGAGTGATATGCTGTAAGTTTGAGAAATATTAATTATTTGAAAAAAATCCTGAATACAACATAAAATGTAAATGGACATAAAGTGTTTAGATTTATCACATTCCATAAGTATTTAAGGATTGTATAAAAATATAACTTTACTTGAAATGTTTCTGTATAATCCATTGAATCAAATGGCAATTTAATTGATAATGTCAAAAATCTGTTAAGTATGTACCCCCTTAAATTTTGCTCATTAAATGTTGGGAATCAGCCCAATATGTATTGCTATATGTGTGCTGCTGAACAAGGATGCACGATAGCTTTAAATGAAGAGGTGAGCAAAAGATGAATGCAGTACCAAAGTGTATTCCATGTTGTGTGACCAAATTAGTCTTATCTTTGAAAATTTTATTATATTTTTTTTAGATACATATTAGGCAATGTGTAATAATGTTTAGAAGGCAATAGATGATAGCAAGAGGGATGTTGAAGAAAGGTTACATCTAAAAGCTTGGCTTGTGTATATTCTATTTTTCACTGCGTTTCATGATTTTTGACGCAACTGAGCATTACATTATCACTGGTTGAGTGAAGTATGAAGCATATTAGGTACATACCTACTTACAGTGTGCTAGTTGCTGTAGTGGTATTTTTTTTTTTAAGTGCCTAGCAGTCAAGAATTGATGGTTGACTTAGTACCATTTGAGAAATAAGTTAAAATATGTTGAGTAATAACTCGGAAGTGTTATTGTAATGACATATTTGAAAGAAATATTACTTTTTTATATTACATATATACATATGTAAAATACATATATAAAATATTATTATATCTTACATTAACGAAACTTCATATTTTAGCAAATCTGTGTATGTAAGGTATAAAACTTTTGCTGAATAGTTAATATATGTCACAATTTTTTAATTTTTCATTAAATTTTATTTTGGTTTAGATAGTGTAAAAGTCAGTCAATAGATTTGGAGCCAATGAAATTAAGAATATTGGGTTGTGTTAAGTCCATTTGTAATGCATTTCCTTTATTAATAATTGCTGAATTTATGTTTAGCAGCGTCTACAGGGAGAAGTAGCATTCCTCGGTCAGTCTTTACAAGAGGAGAGGTTTCGTTCTGAACGCCTTGAGGAGCAAGTTAATGACCTAACAGAACTTCACCAGGTTGAAGTAGAGAACTTGAAGCAGGCTATCTCAGATGTTGAAGAGAAGGTGCAGTACCAGTCCGAAGAACGGCTCCGTGATATTCATGAAATGCTGGAGTCGTGTCATACTAAGGTACTTCTTCTCTCTTACGCATTGCTCTACTAGATATATTAGTGTGGACAGATTTTGTGATATTGTTGTTGATACATCAATACTGGGGTCTGGTTGAAAAAATATTTGCTAATACTTAATATGTATTAATTTACTCTATTGCACTGCTAACTAGTGCTTCTATTCCTGTGAACTAATATGAATGATGTAAAGTACTCTATAAAAGCAAGTTGTTGCATAAATAATACGATTCAGGTGCATATTTATTTTATATGTATCTGTTTTCATTACAATCCATTGATTCAGATTTCATTTTCTCAGCCCTCTGCCTTAGCATGTGAACATAAAGAATGCTTTGAATAGCTGAATGTACTTGTGTGTTGTTTTTTTCTGTCATTACTATCTTTTGATCATATTTAATAATATTTGTTCAAAAAACACTGACAATGAGCCAGACAGTATACTGATGGAAATTGATGCTAGATGTCTCATCTGTGTGAATCTAGCCTTATGATGCCACCACTATGTTTTGTGTGAGTAGTAAGGGTCACATTCAAGGGATTGTGTGGCTACTGTGAAATTCTTCTAAATTTCTTCACCCAAGCCATCTTCTGTCATGACTTCAGAAGTAAATAATTTCTCTAATTGTACAGCCAGTTAACGGAAGAATTATTTGAAAATTAGCTTGGAATATTTAAAAAAGCTGCAACTCTTTTTGCCAATGAGTGAGGAATTTTTTTTGCGTTTGTGTTAAATTGACAAAAAAAACAATTTTCATATTTGCTCTGATCTGGATAAAATATAATTAAGGTATCAAAGATCTGAATGAATGTTTATCTAGATTTTCCCCGGTAAATAGCCATTAATTAAAGCATGAAGTGATGTGGCACTAAATTAATGCTCTTTCTTAAGCAGTTTCCTTGCTGTATGCCGATGATGATATAAGACTATTTTGTTTTCTGATTGCAGATTTTTAAACTAGAGCACCAACAGCAACAGCAACAACAGTATGTGACATTGGAGGGAATAGAGAATGGCAATGCCAGGGCATTAGTTGTTAAGCTGATCAATGTGGTTCTTACGGTATTACAAGTCGTGCTCTTGGTTGTGGCTACAGCAGCTGGAATAATGACCCCTTTTCTAAAAACAAGGTGAGACCCTCCATTGAGGTGCAGAGAATTCATATTTTTGATAAGAGAAACAACAAACAACATGCAATTAAAATTTTAAAAATTATAGCGATTTATACAATAGCCTACGTTTGAGTCGATATATCGGCCCGCCGCACTTTTCACCCGAGATGCAAAAGCCGGTATATCGGCCTGCTGCACTAAGAGAGTTAATCGCTAATTTTTTTCTCTCTGTTTTTTCTACAGACTCAGGATTCTGACGACCATTCTTTTCATTGCAAGCATTGTATTTGTGCTGAAGCAGTGGCCAGAAATGAGGGAGGTTGGGGGCCATCTGGTTCGGCGCTTAAGGGATGCTTTAGCTGTCAAGTGATAAGCCACCAAGGGCTTCCAGGGAATTGTGAGTCAATGGTTCATAGTGTCTCTCTCAGAAGGAATGTCTTGATGATTGATGGGATAAGTTAATAGTTTTTCTCCACTGGCAAAATGTGTGCTTGGAAGAGAGAAAATTTTCTTCATCCGTCACGTTGTACATCTCTGCTTGGAAATGTCCAGCACAGTGAGACCCTCTGCCCCATGGGCAAACAGACTCTTTTAATTGTTGTTGGCTGAAGTACTCTCAATGCTGCAGGGCTAGATTTGGCTGCTAACTTGGGTCGTGTCGACCCCTTTTTAATAATTATTTCCATTTGGACAAAAGCAATTAGCCAACTTAAGATGGTAATGACATCATTTGTTTTAAAATAAAATGAATGGGAGTGTTTTGAGTTATTTTTCATCTCTCCTTCACTGCCCAAGAGTGGGATGGATCAATGTGTTGACTGTTGAACGATTTGTTTGCTTTTTGTGAATTTCTTAATGGAACATTTTAATCCACCATTTGCGTGGTGACGGCACAATGGATAGCTCATCTTTGGTCATCCTTACGGCCAAGTTCTTGGGCTCTTGGATGGCTGATGGTATTGGCTTGTCTCCAAGCCTTCATTGTCAATTGATGAGCAAAAGTCCTTGGTTGGCTCAACGGAAGAAAAATCATTGAGGATGAGCAATTTTGTGTCCTGGAGGCACAATAAGGCAATGTGAAAAAGATCCAAGATGTGCGATGATGCCGTCCCAATGGGTGTGCAATGCATTTGCTTGTGACCAATTGGTGTTCTGTGATAGCGATAGAATAATGGTATCTAGTCTGAAAATGCAGTGCCTGTTCCATCCACAGAGATAAATGAGGTCAGTGTGTGCCTAAATGATGAAGAGGAAATCATATGTCAATTGTGTTGTGGCCAGAATGTTATTGGGAAAAGTATGACTGTGCAGTGGAATTGTCCAAATTGAAGAAGATTTAAACCTTTTATTTTGTATTTTAATTCCATTATTTGAATTGACAGCTACTCCCAAGGAAGGACTCTGATAGGGAGCATAATAACCTTCATGTGTGGCTTATCGTGAAGAGTCGAGTGTCAAATTTGCCCATCTGCTTGAGTAATTAATTTTTTACTCAGGTGATTCAGTAATTTTTACGCTTACGTAAAGAAGTACCGCTGTAGGCCTTCTAGATTTTAAGAGATAGATGCGAGAAATGGATCCTTCAAATGGATGTGATTTTTTTCTTTGTTTTTAGTGGGGAAATTGCTGCTAGTGCCAGAAATTCTGTGAAAATTATGGCAAGGACAACAACCCCTAGAAATATTAAATTTTGATTTGTTTCCATTTTCATAATCTCTTTGTGGGGAAGCGAAGAAATAACAAGGAGGCATGGTGGAATTGCTTTTGCCATCAGAAGGGTCTTAAATAGAATTTTTTGGAACATCTAGTGTCCTGACTTTTTAGGCCAAAACTGACCTCTTTCTCCCCGAAATGGCAATTCCCACATCATAACTTTTAGTCCTGAAACTCATTCCAAGTCAATTCTTATCGCACCTTTGCACACTTCTATACAAAAATCCTCTGTCCAATTGCGTGCCTCTTTAAAGGGATTCCTTGTAACCGTCCCAGTTGTGAGTGAGTGTATGCCGCAAGACCATTTGGTATGTCTGTGTTTAGCTTTGATATTTTTCTATTGGTTTTTACAGCCCATAGATATTTTTTCCTATTGCAAAGTGATTGTCAGCCGTGTTAAAGGGAATGAGTTTTGAAAACAATATCTCCATGTGTTGTTTTCTTGTTTCCCCCAGAGATTTGATAGAATCTTGACAGTGTATGTTTGCAGTAATTGAATTTTTAAGAAGCAAAAAGTAATTATAGAATATTTTTATTTTGAGCAGTTTGGGTGAATGGCTCTAATGCATGTCTCAGTGAGTAAACTACTGGAAATTCCGGGTATATTCAGTCTTTCACATTTTAGCTTAATTGTTATTTAAGGTATTTTTAGGATATTGAAGGATGAAAGTGTGGGGGTATTTAGTGGTTATGCTGATGAAATTTTCTTTCCTGCTCTCTATCTGTAGGCCCCATTTGGGTCAAGGAATAGAATTTGTGATTAGGCCTTGAAAGAGGTTGTAAGACAGCAGTTGGTGGCACATGTGGGAGGTATTGGTGATTTTTAGACTCTGATTGAGCATTTCACCATTGTTCCCTTGTAGAATATGTAAGGGTGTAAGTTTTCCTATATTAAATGGATGAATGTTGATCCTCACATTGTTGATTGATAAATTATTTGGAGGACAATACTTAAAATGATGAAGGGTCAAAGTTGTAAATAAATAAAGTTCCATTTTGGCCATATCATAAGTATCGGGGCTGTTTGCTTATGCCAAAAAAGTGAGGAGGGCTGGGGACTGCGGCAAAGTGATTATTTTAAAGTATTTAACCACCTATTCAAAATTACTTCAATGAAGTGACCTTTATGTGAGTTGGGCACAAACATTCAAAAGTATAAAAGTTCAAGTGTGAAGGAAAGAAGTGCTTTAATCATGACATTTTGCTTGTGTAATCTCTTGTGAACTGGTGGGTGAACATGCATTGTCTTATCTTAATTAGCATCCACTTCTGGAAGTGATTGCTAGCTATTTTTTTCCAGAGGAAGTATTTCAGAATTAGATCTAATGGAAATGCAATTAAGCACAATGGCTGCCAACAGCTCAATACTGCTATTACCAAAAATGCTCACAGCAAAACTTGAGCTATCAACAGAAGAGTATTTCATGAATTAGGTTGTGGTTGCTTCGTTGTTTTATCCTTTCATATGGATGATAAGTGAGGTGAGGTATGCCAATTTTGTCTAGACTTGTTAATTCAATGGCATGCCAGGAATCATGTTCTGGCTTGAGTTTTTTGGACCCCAGCCATCACTCTCCTACCTTCACCTAATTAGGTAATATTTCCTGTGTGATTTCATTGATGTTTGTGAGAGTTTTTGGCTTTTTGGTTTAAACCAGGCTTCACATTCCCCAATTTCTCTCTGGTTAGATGTTTTACGGTGTTTTTTTTGAGAATGTATAGATGATGTTTATTTTTAACTTTCAATGATGTAAGTGAAGGAAGTGTTTGGTGGTGTATTGTGGACATGAGATGTGGAGAAACTGCCATCTCTCCTTGAATGGTGTGGAGAATGTGCAGAATAGTGTTAACGAAAGAACTTGTTTGTAAAACTCATGCAATGGAGAAAAACCTTCTCAGTACTTACATGGTTAAAGTCAAAATTGTGTGCGAGTTTGTTGTATGAATATGTCAGTGGTTTTTAACAAAAAATATTATGTATTGGGGCATCATGCACCTTTTCATCTGAAAGAGAATTTTTTCTCTTACTCCCACCTCTATTGGTGTGAATATCCTCAGTTTCTTTTCACATGATGTGAAGTACAGTCTCATTCCTCATCCCTCATTGATTCCTGTGCTCCGTCCCATCCTTGGGCTTGTTTATATGAGTTGATCTCCCTCCATTCCCAACCCTCCAAAAATAGCCTTGTGACCCTCTTTTATCACAATGAATGCCTTTTTCCCACATTATTGGGTGCTTGCCCCGAGTGATAGCACAAAGGTGATAGGCTGGTGCAAGTGGCAGATTTAAGCTTTGTCCAAGGAATGTTTGGCTCCATGCATCAGCCATGACAGTTGCTTGAAAAATAAAATAAAAATGAATGCTCTGTTGAAATGGAAGACTGGGACTAACTTCTTGTGTGTGTGTGTGTGTAATTTATAATGCACCTCTGTGTAAAGAAAAAATATATATGAATAATATATATCTATATATACAAATATACAATTAGAGTTGTTATTTTGAGTTTTTTTTATATACATCAAAATTTTCTGCTTTTGACAATTCAAGAATTTCAAATGTAGCATTTTCCTCATCCATAGTCTGATTTAATGTAGTTTGAGCGAGAAATCACTTCACCTAGAATTTGACCTCATTTAGAAGAAAAACTTCCAACTTTCCAATGATATCAAAATATTATCCCCTTGCCGAGCTACTTTTCGAGCAATTTGCCTGAAAATACAAGCTGTTTTACATGGGATAGATTGTGGCTGTGTGCCCCAGAGGGAGAATATTGAAAAAAAATTAGGATTTTATAACACCTAGATTTCAACAAAAACTTTGTGTAGTTTGTATGTTTTCTCAACTACATATTTATAAAAATTAATCTATTACCGCAGTAATTTTTACAGAATCACAGGAAAACATGCTATTTTGAAGGCTTTTTAGCATAAAGGCGTGAAAAAATGAGGTAAGTTAGAGACTTAAGTCGATATATTTATTTAATTACTGTGAATGTTTGTCATATATAACTATGTTTTGCACTATTAATGTTACAATATTTACTTCAGCACTTATTACAGATGCTGACATTAAAAAATAAAATTAGAATATGGTCTTTAAATCAGAAACATCTATGGACTAGGCAAATATCTCGCTCAAACTACCCTAAGTTTGGTCAATTTGCTTTGTCATCAGTTTTGAGTGCCATATGGTATGTGGCCATGTGGGGTGACATGGGGTCTTTTGCACTTCTATTCCTAATTTGAGATTGCGAAGCTCTAACTGATAGAGCATTTTTTTCATTTGCTAGGGGAATCATAAAAGAGAGCTTGAAGCCAAAGCATTCTTATGTTGAGTGCTGTGCTTGTGCACAGAATTTCCTTGGAATAAAATGTAATTATGACCATAATCATCAACTGAATGATTATTTGTGGAAACTTAATAAGGTAATACATATTGTATGTTATAGTTGAAAGTTCTCAATATTGTGGAATGACTTCGGACATGTGCTGGCAGTTCAGAAACATAGCTGGGGGTGTCCATGCTCTCAGTGTTGGTGGGGATATGAGCGATAAACCACGTTCATACTGCTGTGCAAGGTGATGATTGGTTGATTGGGCAATTTTTGCTTGGAGAAGATAGGAAAAATGAGAATTCGTAGAGGGAACAGTTACAAAGTGAGATATGTTATGGTGCATTAGTCTTGCTCTGCTTTTGGGAAAGTGAAAATGGTGTGCTGCAAGAAAGAATACTTGGCCCTATCTATTTAGCTCTCATCTTATTTTCTCTTTTTTGTGTATAATAAAAAAAAGGTATGGGGCTATTATTACACCCTCCATGTCTTCAAGAATCTTGTGCTCTCTGAATGTTTCACATATTGCTATCCTTGCATATAATCTTGTTGTATCTCGCTCTTCTGCGGTGAGGTCGGGAGAGGAGGAATGGAGCACCCCCTTGCCCCCGAGTCCTCAACGGAGAGTGCCAACTGTTGGTACTGGAGGAGGGGTGACAAGTTACCCTCGAGAGGGCAAAGAGAACACATATTATAGGTACTATCACTTTCAAAAGTCGGTCCACGCGGTGAGTGCGGCCAACTTCGCATTTCGCTGAATTCGAACTTCGGGTATTGCCTATGCATTCAGCGACTACTAAGGGCCAACTTGACTCATTTCCACTCAACTATGGAGACCCTCGTATAACCTTCTCCTGCTATCGCTGACCAGCCAACTCCCCCGACTCCGAGTGGTAGGCAACGGTAGGCGGAGAATGCAAAAGGGAAAGGCGTTAGGTGTTTTTCACTCTTACGAGTAGCGGGCTTAATTGTATTCTTCATAAATCGAGGGAATAGATCGACGAACCGACCACCACAAAGAAATTTTTTGAGGATAATTCTCGACTTTGCGTTTTACCCTGGACAGCTAACTCCCCGACCTTTCTCCTATTGAGAATGCGTAGGGTAACATTGTGAATGAGTGGCATTACGACGGAGAAAGAACTGAGTAAAACTTTATAAGTATACATACGGGATGTTTTGAATTCTTTAAGCCAACGTCCCCGTGTAATAGAACATTTGGTTGGGTCTATGCAGTCACGATTACGATCTGCAACTGAAAATAATGGCGATATTACAAAATATTAAAGATATTCTCTGATGAATGAACATTTTGTTTTAGATTTCTCTTACCATAGGTAATATACTGAAAATGACTACCCCAAATTATCTAGTACACTTTTCTTCCTAATATTATCAAATCTTGACTCATTCCCATTAATTTTCGCTGCAAAATGAACGTCAACTTTAAATTTAAACCAAAACTTATATTTCGTTCGAATCTATTCTAAATAACGAGAAAATTTTTCATGTTGCTTATTTGAAAATGTTATTTTTTATATATGAGCAGTTTTTCATCGTAGTCATTTTTAAATTGAGTGCATGTCTTCTCTGAGAGCGAGAAATCAATTAAGTTATATCTCCACTGAAGGAAAACTCATTCAAAAATGACTGCATTCATTTCTGATAAATTACAATCCACTTTTTGTAGCTTCATTCACCATAGTTTTGCATTTATTTTATCCTAATTAGGGTTTTATCCTTTTTTTGGTAATATCGTAAAGTATAATTTTCTGTAAATATATGTGTTGGATGAAATAGGTATGACTTCGCTTTGCGTATTTAGAAATCAGCTTCAAGCGGCGTTACACCAAAGGCATATTTCAATGTTAATTTTGCTCTATTAGTCTGTAATTCGTCTTAAATTGTTTTTATTGGTCTGTTAAATGGACTGCGACTGTGTTTAGGAAATTAATACAAAACAAAAATATTCATTCACTGCAAGTATATCCATCATTCAGCTCTCCGTTCCTGAACGAACCTCTAATTTCTAGAAGCTATGTTCACTATTGTGGCAACATATCCTGGAGATGTCGTAAAACTCCACTGACCTATCTGACTATGGAATCTATCAGTCACGCAATGGGGGATGCTAGCTAAAGAAATTTGTGTGAAATCCAAGGTATCAAACGCACGACGTAATTTTAATAAGGATGCGTAATTTTAATTTAATTTTTATGCTCCTTTGGACGAGATTGTTTCACTGCACAGCGCACAACCTACACTTTCGCGCGTACTGACGAAAAATGAGCTGCTGAGGAGATATCAGGGACTCTAAACTGTTTAAATCTGTCAATACTTTAGCATAAATAGATAGTTTTGATAAATCAATACATCCAAACGCAAGGCAAACAATTAGGCAATAAATTCAGTTTGAATTCATTCTCGTAAAAGCAATGCCGTACTGTGAACAACATTGTGTGCCTCATTGTGAGAGTACTTAAAATCTCTATGCCAAATTCAGTGCACTTGACTTCGGTCACAAAAAAGTTGTGATATTTTCGTGGCACAAATAATAGGCTTAGAGTTAACGTTTCCAGGCTTGGATTGTTTCCTTTCATTATGCCCAGATTATTTTCAAAAATTAATTAAGTAGTGACCGATCACTAGTCATTACCTTGAGGGAAATTCAGAGTGAATATTGAATAAATCTCAACTCCCGATTGCAAGAGAATGGTCGGGCTCCCATCAGTTACTCATCCCAGGTGAATACTCGGCGTTAATTTTTCCCTTATTGGTGTTTATGAACTTCTCAACGGTCTGTGTATCCAAGCAATATATTTTGCTACAGTTCAAAAATGGAAAATCGTTGCATCAGTAATTAATGTGTGTGCTGGAGGCTTTCCAAAACCTCCAAATTTTCGTTCCGATACACTAATTAATGATATAAGGTTTAACTAAGGCTAAAAAGTTGTTTTGTTCTTAAACTTTACTCAAAGGTGTCGTTTTAATTTACTGTGCAATATCGTTTTAATATTACTTTGCAATTATGGAGATAGAGTTGCACATTTATCATCATCACGGGTGTTTCACGGATCTTTGCCGTAATATCCCCTTTCCCGTCGTTGAGTCATATCCCATCTATAGCACCTTAGGCAACACCACGTTTTATTTGTGCTGTCTCTCGTATATCTCCTATCGACTTTTCGTTTATTTTTCTCTCCATCCTATTTGAAAACAGCGAAATTACTATACAAACACAATTCTTTAAATCCTCTGTAACACCAATCTCCATACATTAATTTATCCTTTACTGAATGACGTAGTTATACTTCCCGGAAAGGTAACCTGTTTCCCCAGCTCAGAATTTTCCTCATTTTCCTTCATTTTGAACTATTGCTACTTTATAAACTTCATTACCTGCGCTTTATATGATTAATTAACATTCCACATATCACGCACCTTTTACCTGCGAAATATGCATTGAGTCCCGTGGCTGACTGGCTAAATAAATCTTGGCCATCTGCAAATCTACCAAAATTAAGTTTCTTGCTACTTTCCTCCTCAATTTTATCCCTTTCCAAACATTTATTACCAAATTGTCAGTGAACAATCGAAAATCAGTGGTAATATGAAATGGCCCGGCCTGAATCCTCTTCCAACATATACCCATTCTGATTCGTCATTCATTATCCGTATACCGCTTCATCCCCGTGAGGTTTTATAATTATGCGCCTAAACTTCCAGTGTACTCCCAATTTCTGCAGTAATATTTATTATTCTCGTCCAATGTACTCTGTCAAAAGTCTTCCAGCAGTCTAAGAAGCAAATAGAGACATAGTGGTTATGATCTATAAATAAATGTTAGAATACTCATAACCAGAAATGCGTTTCGCGTCCCGCTCTCTTTCCAAAACCCATACTGGTCTTCACCGAGGAAGTCTTCCTCCCTTTCCCATATTTCATTTTAACAGCTATCTCAGCTATTTTTATTACGTGCGAAATAAAATTTCTGATCTCTTAACATTATCTTTATTTTCTCATTGTCGGGAAAGGTTTCCGAGCTGATTTTGCGACAGCGGATTTTGGCAACATATTTACTATAACTTTATAAATTACTAGTTTTCCTTCATGCAAACGAGGCATCATTACTATCTGTCCCCTTTGCGCAGGACTAATGATTCTTGCCATGACGACCCATGTCATAAGGAGAGTACGGGAAATTATCGCCTTCTTTCTCCCACAAAAAATACCGGCCGAAGTCCTCCCACAAGAAAGTCCCAGCCAAAAACACTTCACGGGTTCTTCGGCTGGCGAATTCTTATGGGAGAGGGGATTGTTTTGGCTTTTCGTTGTCGGAGGGAGAAGGGCACGCGAGGTCTCTTAGCGAGTAAAAAACAAACTCAAGTTGTGCCTGTCGTTTCAGTAAAATTGGCCCCCAGAAGTCATGGAACGCGAATGCAATACGTGAAGCTCGATTTCAACAGAACACGGAGATGGTCGCGCTCGCCGTGTGGACCGACTTTTGAAAGTGATAGTACAACAATGACAATTATAGATTTATTTTCCATCGTTCAGGTACAATCCTTGTCACCTCCAATACAACGGATTATGGATCAGACTGAGGGTCTTTCCCAAGTATGATGCGAGCAACCCGGGGATCTCTCCTGGTCCTCGGGGAGGTCTGCGTAGGGCGAGCTTGGGGGATGCCAGGCTCTCGAGTTGATATGGTACCGCGCCAATCAAGTCCGGTAGGGGCGGTGGTCAGCAGACTCCTTGGCTCGGCGGCGGGCTCTGGAGTGGCGTTGTCCAGGTCTTTGGCGGCTGCTGGGCTGGCTCACTCTTGACTCCTCCCGGCGAAGTGTGGCACGGTGATGGTGCCTCTTGACTTCCAGGATATAGGCATCGCTGGTGGTTGTTGGGCTGGCTCCCTCTTCCTTCTGTGGTGCACTGCGACCGGTGGGGTGTGGGACGTTGAGGGTGCAGAGTCGAAGCTGTGCGTGCTGCGACTGGTGAGGTGCAGGACGTTGAGGGTGCCGAGTCAAGGCTGTGCGCGCTGCAACTGGCAAGGTGCGGGGCATCGAGGGTATCTCACACTGCGGTGTCCCATATAAGGAGGGGAGCTGGAGGCGTTGAGGATGTCCTTGCTGCTATGCAGGTGTCCAACTCCCTCCTCCATCTGTCTTCTAGGGTCCGGAGGGCCTCCTTTTGTACGGACCCTGGGACCGTCGCTGGCCAACAGGCACACTGCGCTAGGAGCGTGGGGTGGGGAAAAGTGAAAGGTACGCTCTCGCGTTGGAGCGTGGGGGAGGGAAAGTGGGAGGGGGAGAGATAGGAGAGGGGGAGGGAGGGGAAGAGGAAGCGTGGTTGCTGAGGGGCAGGTGGAGGAAAAAGGGGCGCACGTTATTTGGCCACCACACGGGATGCAACAATCTGTCACTAGTGACTTCCATCTCAGTCTCTCCAAGGCTGTGTTACCTTCTAAGCAGGTTTTGAGAAAAGATTTGCCTTTCTTATATACATACTAGGTTTTAAAAGGCACCCACTTATTCAAGGAAGTTATTGAAATAAAATGACATGTGATATCATGAGTTTATTCCCAACACATTAAAAATTACTTTTTTTCCATTTATTTCTCACATTGCGTGTGAATTGATGATAATCATTGAGCAGTGATCCTTGCTTAGGGTTGGGCTTGATAAACACTTTCACTTGGTGGGAATTTCTCGAGTGAAAGTAATGTCGTAGATGCAAGATGAAAGGGAGCGTTGTCTCAGTCTGAGCCAAATCAGAAATGATTCTAGAAATTTATTGCAAGCAGTTATGTAATGGCATTTTAAAATTTAAGTGACTGTGGCTCCATCTAATAACAGCATTTTAAAATTTTAGTGACTGTGGCTTACAGCGTTCCTGAGTCTGTGAGTGAATGACAGGGGCTTTTCTTATGCAGATTTGTTTGTTTCATAAATTGAATCTTTCTGTGCTCTGTCCTGTATGCCTATGGCATCTTTGAGATGAGGCCTAAATTAAGCAAGGTAATATATCTTTCTCACTGGAGGACATTCTAATTATCCATTTCTTAAATCCTAAACTTATAAATGCAGTGTCACAATATTATTTTGCTTGTTTTCCACGTAACAAGTTTGTAGTTGAGGTTAGAGGAAGGTGCCAATGACATGCATGTTTGTGGCTGTGGACAATCCTTCCTCACCCTGCACCTTTGGTAACAATAAGGTATTCAGCATCATGTTTTATGCTTTAGTCTGTTACTCTGACCTTATAGATGAGGTAATATGATTTATTTTCCTAAAAGTGCGTAATTTGCATTTGAAATTTCTGTAGAAAAATGATTTCCTGTCTCTAACAGTCTAGCTCCACGGATCACTGCAGATCACTGTGCTACCCAGTGCCAGTTCCTAATTCCAGAGTAATCTTTTACGGGATCTGTGGGAATTATGGTCAAAATGTTTTACTGCTTTACTTAGGGGCTTTGAAGAAGTTTCATTTTTTTATTCATTGCAGTGGATGTAAGTGAACGTAGTTCCAACTTTGTCCAATAAAACTACATGCATATTAAAATTCTTGCATATTAAGATATCCCTCGTTATCCATCCATACCTCACTTCCAATTCACTGCCATAAGTCATTCAATCCTAAGATGGGTTGACTGCTGCCCTCCATTGTATGCTGTCCCTGGCTTACTTCTTTGTCTTTTCAGCTCCTCTGTTTCATATCCTTTTTTGATTGGCCTACGTAATGCCCTTGGTCTTCCTCGTGGGGCTCTCCTGTTTTCCTCTCTATTTTGTTCCTCACTAATTTGTTGTCTCATTGTGTGGCTTCTATTACATCACCATTCCACCATAAATGCAATGTTATTTTTGATTAAAAATGGCCATTTTAATAACTTACAAAGATCTGTAATCAGAGAGTTATCGTTGAAGCAGATAATGGATGCAATGAAAGTAGTTGCCAGAAATTATGGGTATTTTTGTCTTTTGTAGTAAAATTAATAGGTTTAAAACAGCATTGGTAAAGGTAGTAGTGAATCATAGTGCACTCAGTTGGCTGAGTTGTGGTGTTATACACCTGTAAGGATTGAAACATTATGATTCCAGATCTATTGATGAGAAGTTGAAACGTTAGATATATATTGTGATCTTGTAATTAAGCATAGTTATTGCCTATTACCCCAAGTTATTTTATTGTATAGCATATGAAAGGCTTAGCCACGTTGAAACACCGGTTCCCATCAGATCATCGAAGTTCAGCAACGTTGGGCCCGGACGGGGGTTGGATGGGTGACCCTCCTCCATACCTCAACCAGGTGTGGATGGAGAGGCGATACTCCCTCCAGACCACGAGGAGGCCAGAGGAGAATATACCCAGACCGGGAAGGTTAGAGGGAGGACACCCTCTATACCTGTACTGGGAGGCTGGGGGAGGCCCCTCCTCCATACCTCCTCCATACCTCTTGGCACAATGGACCCAAAGGGGTCTAAGTGCCAGGAGGGCTCCATAAGGCTCTCATCTACTCAATCAATCAAATAGCATATGAAAACTGCTCACTATATAATTATTTAATATACTCTTTATTTCAGAGTTTAAGTTGATTCAAGCATCAGTTGAGGTCTAGTTTTCCGTCGAAAATATAGACCGAAGTCTGTGACTAAAGCATTAAGTTGAAAAGAAAAAGAACATGCTTATTCTCCTGGCATGATCATCAAAACAGTGAAAAACTAGAGACCCTAGTTCAAATATTAAAACAATGAAAATGGCACAACTGAAAAAAACTCCCTAAAGCGAAACAAAAAAAATCATCATAGAGGCATTTTGCTGTCTCATAATCAGCTAATTTGCCATGTAGAAGTCCGAAGCATATTTTTAAACTCTTGCAAGCGTTAATGCGTGATAAGATAGTATTTGTTGAGAATGTCAAGGGTATCTTCCGCACCATCCATAGATACAGCTATTGCTTTCACATTGTCAAAGGCATTACAGTGGTAGTGCTGAAGGCGAAATGATGTCAATGAAGAGTGTTCATGTGATGCATGATTGGGGGATAATATGGTGCCATAAAATGAAATATTAGCACTGAAGTGGACTTCAAGTGGACTGAAGAATTCAATGAGATATCCTTATGTCTGATGATGAAGATTATTGTAGACTAAGATGAAAAGTAGAATATATGTCATTCTTTGTAATTTCTTGTAACATGGAATTTAGTTTTTTTGGCATTTGCTTTTCCTTACGTGAGGTGCTGAAACTTTTACGGCCATTGCAGTTTTTTCTTTACTTTAGTACATTAGAGGTGCTAGAGCTCAACCTTCCCATATTTGACAATTTCTGTAATTGTGTATTCACCTGAATTCAGTTTCTATGATAGAGCAGTTTTATTGGAAGGATGCCAGTACATAGTACGATGGCACCTGGTATGAAAAATTGGTTTCAATTCAGAGTGACAATGGAAAAAAACCCAAAGAACATAACCGGAACCTGTTTTATTCAATCTAAGAAATCCACGCAATCTATTAATCAGATTTCCCTGATCATGCAATTGGTCTCAGCAAGTTATCTTCATTATGACAGTTTGATATTCTTCCTAACTTTAAATTACCATTGAACTACCAGGCTCACAGGCAACAGAATCAAATTTGTATTCACAGCATCTCTATTGTATGGGGGCAAACAGCAGCCACTAATAATCATCCAAGTTAATCTTCAACATAAAATAAAGACAGCATCTGTATATTTAATAAAACTTTTGCCAATTGTAATTGAAGTCGTTTACTATATGTATTTGATGGCATATAAGAAGCAGGTTTTTTTCCAAATTTAGGGCTTAAAAAATCACCAACAGGTCTTATATGTAAAGGTGCGGTCCTTCACAGGCTAATGGTTGCTTCTTGAGTGTGCCCTACTGAAATGGTGGTGCGTCTTATATGCCGTCAAATATGGTACATTTGATCCAATCAGCCATCTTCTCGATTCACTAATGAAAACATTTTCAGACCTTCAAGTGCTACAGTAGATTCATTATGTAATTCATTCATAATATAATTAATTCATAATATTTTGTGAATGCTTTGCAACACCTCACAGCAAAGGTTGTGTTGGTGGAATAGGCAGTACAGTCAAGTGACAAGTACGCAGTGAGGTCTTGAGAAATAAATGCTGAGTAGTTTCAAAATCAAGGCAATTTTTGCCAGCTGCTTCAGGGTTTAAATCTGTAAGAGTTGGAAGAGTTGTAACCTTTACAGAATTTAATTTTAAAGATCAGAAGAAGAAGTCCTATCTGAAGGATATTGATAATGCTGCAAATGCTAAATGAATATCAAAACTTAATGCTTTTGTGTATTAGAAAATCCACTACACGGTATCTCTGTAACAACATAAATGCACAATGACTTACGTAAAGAAACAATGTGTTCAGAAATAATAATAAAAGACTTAGGGGTTGAATATGAATTAAAGATGCATACTGGTGCTTTCAGTGCATTTAATTCTAATCGTCATGACTGTGATCATTTAAAGGTGAAGTGCGATTCGTTTTGGATATTGCCTTCAAAATCAGATAAGTTTTACAACAAGCATAAAAATACATGTACTTTGAAAAATGACTGCACCCACTATGGCAGATTCAAGAGGTTATTTCAAATGTGATGTTAACTTTAAACTCACTCCTTGTATAGCATATTCATGTATGTACATTAAAACAAAAAATATTATATAGATTCTAAACTGTCTGGCAGTGATACATACATATTTCCTTACTTTCTATCCAAACAAGAATCGAGAGTTTTATGCCATGCTAATTACCAATAATGTTTGTTGTTAATGTGTCCTCATATCACTTGAGAATCGTTTAATATATTAATGGGATCTCACTTGGTGCCTCTGAAATTAAATACTTGCAAAAGTATGGGAGAAAACTTATGCTTTCAATTTATACTGTGAACCTAATCCAGGCAAATGTCACAGGTAACATGACTGCCAGGTAACATGAGTGACCATGAATTTAATGCATTAGACAAGATACAGTCAACCCATTCCATTGCAAAATAAGACATATCTTGCTCATTGGCAAAATTGAGTAGCATGTTCCTAATCCAATTCTGAGAGCAGAATGTGATCCACTTATGAAAGTTTTGCGTGGATATTTTAAGTAACGCTAGTGACCATTAAACAAGCATATTTTTCTAAGCATAGATGTGAGATTTACTTGGCACCATTATCTTTCATAACATGAGGGACTCACCATATTTCCATATTTAGAATAATTTACTTGATTGTAGGCAATCTTTCGAAAACAATTTTCATAAATGTTTCCTAGTCATTTTGTAATGGAAGTGACCATGGAATTACCCCCCTAGTATTTTTCGCCACTTTTAGAATGGTATAGCTTCCTTAAAATTATGGAATTTCACTTAATTTTAGATCACTTTGGATACATCTGACGTGCCTTATATTGTGTGCAAACTTTGTAACAATCTACTGGGCAAATAAATATTATTATTATTACTACCCCTCAAGGAATGAAGGTTATCGCGATATTTTTAAATACACTAAACCTCTTCAAACTACAGAATGATTAATATTATTTTTGTTCCTTCGAATTTATTTAAAATTATCTTAGTGACTATACATTTTTTTGAGCTTGAGGTTTCGTGCTTGCTCAGGACGTGAGGCTGATGGGAATATTTACTATACCTGTTCAGGGTGAGTTTCGTCCCTGCCTAACCATAAGCATTTAGAACTTCATGTAAAATCCAAGGTGACCAAATTGTAAACGTTTCTCCTTACAGAAACCAAACTGAATACTTCATCATTCCAGTGGATGCCATGCCCACTTTGATTTTCAGTGGGCTGAGGTGGGTTGGTGCCGGAACATTTATGGCATTAGTGCACAAATATGAAAAATAAAGGGACTAGTATATATTATGAGAACTTAAATATTTTTCCGTTATACATATTGTGCTTAATTAATTAATCATCTCGAGTCTTCTGAGTTGCCTTAAATATCATGCTAATAAGCTTTGAATAGCAAATTAGAATTTATTTTCATCCTATACATCACGTTCAATATTTTCTCCCCCCCCCCCCCAACTCCAGCTTGGATTTCAACTGGTGCTCTCCTCTAATACAGAGATTCATCCATTTATAAAGATTCATTATGTATTGCGAATGAACTTTCCCAGAAGGCCTCATTTTTTTGACCCAAATGAATATTGTAGTCACAGTTGGGGGCCCTACTTAAAAGTGCTGTCAACAAAGCAATCGGGAAGTGATCCAAGAATCTGCTGACAAACCGATGCCACTGTCGGAATGCGAACTCGGTCCCTTGGGATGGAAAGTCATTAATTACTTTAGTTACCATACCAACCCGATCCCTAGGGTTTATAAGCTCAGGGTCGGAGATGCGTTGGGAGGAGGGGGAGGAGACGCATGGTGCAATGCGCATTTGAATCTTCCGCGAACTTATGTAGGGATGAAAATGTGAGGCATCCCTTGGTCCGTCATCCCTTAATCTTGATTAATAAGCTTCCTAAGTTCTGCACTTCGTGGCGTCCCAAGAGAACCGCATGCTACGTGTTGGGTTTAGTCGAGTTTTCGGGGAGGCGGGGATTTCACAAGTTTTGGTACGGGGTCGAGCGTCCAGTCATCCCCTTGCCTTATTGCTCTCCGCTTTCCTCCTCGCCCTGAAGCGCTGTCAGAATTGCGAAAATATTAAAGGATCCGGGACGTTGTTTTTGCGGGAGTTGGTCGAGTTTGCCTCTCCACGGTGTGTAGGCAGGGGGATCGCTGGTTTAACGGGGAGATGTAACATATAGTAGTGGGCATTTATGCGCTTTCTAGCGCCAAGCTTGCGAAAGTAAGGCGGCGGAGAGAGAGCGGCACCTTAAGGTATTTCGAGCGAGATATCAATAGGCGTGAAAATCAATTAATTTGACCTCATTTTAACGGAAAAGACACCTCTAATGTAATCAACATTTGAGTATTTAATGTATTGCACTACTTTATGAGATATGTGCCAAAAATAGAAGCTGTTTTCCATGGGATTTGGCACGGCTGTACGCTCCAGAGAGACATTAAAATAAAATGAAGTTTTGGCGCACAGATCGCATTTGAAATGTAGTGTGTTGTTCGTACGTTATGTCAATTGTTTAAAAAATATTAATTTCTGTTATATTTTTGTGGAATCGCAGAAACTCCTGTGAAGACGTTTCCAGCGTGCTACGTGAAAAATATGGGTCATTATGTTTAAGCCTCGGATGTGTAGGTATATTTTGTCAATCAATGAGAATTTCAGTCATAAAAACAACATTTTAGCGTCATTAACATACAATGGGAATGTAATGCTTCTTGCAACAGCTTGAATTTTAAAATAAAATTTGAATTTAGTCTCCCCTATCACTTGAGAAAACTGTCGCTCGAAATACCTTGGAAAAAAATTAGAAATTTAATTCCGTTGGATTGAAAATACGCAAAAATGTATTTTTATTGGCGCTCTTAAACGTTACGCGAGAAACCCTCATTTTTCCATCCACGGGAACGACGGGAGGGGATCGTTATCGGCCCATTTTCTCACTTCACTTCTGCCCGCGAGGATGTTAGAAATGGTCCCACACCACCTCCGCCAAAAATCCCTTTTGCAGTTCCCTAGGAATATACATTCCGCATTACACGTGGTCCACCTGCCCATGCGGATGGAGTTGTGCCAGCACGTTTCACCACCTCCGCTCTAGCGTAGTCAACTGCAGTGACAGTCTAAACTGTTTCAAAAGCTCAATATTCGGACGTTACACTGCATACTCGTTTCGCATCCTACTTAAATGCCCATGCAAATGAGTTTTCATCTTTTTTGTCTTGTGCGTCCAGTTCTAATCCACAGCTAACATTATAAATTCCGCATATTTTTTCTAGGTATGTCTGTCGTGTTACCTCAATTTCACCTAATGTCGAGTTTCTTCAACTTCATATACTGTTGTGTTGCCTCAAGTTCCACTGTCACTTAAATGGAGGGATAAAGGGACGAAGTCACGAGATCACGCGGACTGCGGGAAGCGAAAAGAAACAATTCGTGGTTGCTGGAATTAGTTGCTGGGATCAGCTGCTGAGTGTTTAGGCCATTTGAACATTGAAGTTATGATTCAATATAGTTTTCCAATCGAGTATGACTCTCGATGCTTCATTCTATAGATTCCTCGTGGGAAAAGTTATATTTTATCTAATGTGAATCCACTGGAACGAAAAAAAATAGAAAAATTCGCTGCGCCAGCGAATGAGTTCTTATACTTTTTTTGAGTGACTTCAGTAGTAGCCCACAACTAAAATTAATGTTTCGCATATTTTCTCAAGATTTTGTCCGCCATCTGTTTTGTTTACCCAGTTACAACAATTTTCATTTTCTGGCAATTGTTTCCCGTAACAACAAAGTCAGCGCGAGGGTTACATTCGAGCTACTCTCGCTCGATCATACATTATAGTCTATCCGTACGCAGAGTAGTGGTGTTCGCTTTGCTAGGTCATCAATTTCCATAATTATTTTGTGGAGCTTTCGCGGATCAAGGAAATTCATTGATTATTGCGAGTGCTCGCTTTAGATTTTATTCAAGCCGATTTTGTGAAATATTGTTTGCAGAGGTAGCGCCGAAAATCGCCATTAGTCATACTCCCGTGAAGAGGAGACTAGTATTAGGTTGCGAAATGTCGTGGTCAGGCCATCACCCAACTGCACGCTGCTAATACCAGAAATATTGATTGAAAGTTGGCTGGTTATTCGGGGAGGCGACTGAGAATTGCAGACGATTTCCGCCAATAAGCTTCAAGAATGATTATTTGGGAAATGGAGGAAGGTTGTAGGAGAACCCGGAGTCGGCACTAGAGTGCGTTTCACATTAATTGGCCTTATCGGCCTTAATGGAGAACGCTGTTGCCAAGCGTACGCTACGTGTTTTCACCCCTAGGCTACGCAGGCAACCATTTCCAACACCGCGCTATATGTAAGTAATTTATTTAAGCGAATAATGTTTGCGTATCGGAAAACTCCTAAATGTGAAGTTAGAATACTGCATGGCATTATGTTAATTGCTGCACTGCTATTGGAAACGTCGCACCTCCAGCCTTTCGGAGGTTTTGCACAGGAAACGAATATCCATAAGAGCTCATACTATCAAATAAAGGTGGAACGCATTATAGCCTGTTATGAAAAAATTGTGGGTCGAAATTCAGGTGGAAAAGCACTCTCAATTTTGGCATTCGAACCCTCGATGGATAAACAGTATTTTAGCAACTCTAACCGACGTGAACCCCAATATCAATCGAATATTCAAGTATCATCTATTCTCATCTCTCGTCATTTCTTCCCTTCTCCGACTTCGATTTCTTTGTCCTCATTTACTAACTCCCCCTCTTTTCGTTGTGCCGCGGCACAGTGGTCCCAAATCGAAAAAAGCTGGCCATAAGTCATTTTTTCAACTTTCTACGAGAAAGTTCGGAAAGTTTAATAAATATACTACAGTATATGGTCTACAATATAGGATAGACTATAATGGTCATTGTACTGCTCATAATAAACTGTGGAACTCGTCAAACATGGGTCATTCGGGGTATATACCCTTGTCGTGCGAACTCAGTCGATTTTAGAGAATTTACCATCTTAGAACAAAGCGCTCGGACAATATATGAAATTTTAAAAAATTACTACACGTAAATTGGTACCTCTAAGCATCATTTTCTAGTAATTTGATTTCCTTAGTCTTTTTAAACCTTAATAAAAGTGTTTAAACATTATGCTATTTTCACTTCAATTTTAAAATAAAAAGAGCAATATCGTTTTTAGCGCCGCTTTGCTCCCCGGATATTTCGACATATATTAAAATAGTAAAGTACATTGAGTATAGAACAATAGAAAAATCTTGAATTCGTTTGCGAATTTGACCTCAAGATCGTTTTGAGTCGAGCGGTGCAATGCGCTGCCGCGGGCGGCGGACGGGCCGGCGCGTGGTGTAACCCAAGGAAATTCCATTTTTCTGGCTGGCATCAGGTTCCCATGATGCTGTAGGCGTTAAATATCTATATCGGAAACTTTTGTAGGATACATTTCTCTCTCACCTCGTGAAAAAGAGATTCTCCAGTTAGTCCAGCGTATATTAATGTGGCTCGACTAAAATACTCTCAGTGAGGTTCGATATTCATCAGTAACATTCTGAGAGCTGCAACGGTAGCGAATGGACGTGATGGTGGAACATGTATGATGTAAAAAATAGTTTTTAAGCATTCTTGGATTGTAAAGTTCCTTAAATAGCTGGACCAACCTTTCATCAGGAAAGCGGACTCCGCAAAGCGCACTTGTTCACAGATACCCTTGTAGCTGCCGCGCAAGGAAAAATTGCTGCCGAATAGCGCCATGCCGCACTTTTATTGCTCTCCAACGAGAAAAACTCAACCAGGAATGAATTTCACTCTGGCCACTGGGAGTGAATCTCATCACTGCACGTGTGCAACATTTCTTGGAAAAATACGGTGGGAGGATTAAGGCCCTCCTCGGCACAAACTACATATATATGTTGAAGTTACTTTTAAGCATAGCTCTAGTGTGAAATCTGCTCGACAGAATTTAGTTTTTCTTAGTTCCTTGAATGGTAAACTCGTGTATTACGAGTTGATTTGAGTGCTGTGAGTTACTTTAAGCCCAGAGGAAAGTGTTTCATAAACGTTGCGTACAGAAAACAAGATAAGTTAGAATTCCTAGAGCCAAGCCCACTGTATATTAGTGATATTAGTGCTGTGCAGTACCTATTTCAAGTTCTCTTTCGTGAGTTTTGCGACTTTGGGTGATAATCTATATATTACTATATTTGATTTGTGCATCAGAATTCAGCCCGAAAGAGATCGTATTAAGTGTTTGATGGAAGTGAGAATCGTATTTAGTGAACGTTTCATGCAGAAATATTTTTCTCCAAGTATCTGGCTATGTGGGAGCAAAGTTCACGACGTGATAGTGTTTTCAGGAGAAAGTTCGGAAGTTGGCTGCAGCTAAAGTTTAAATTCCCTCCCGTTGTATGTAAATATCTTCCTCCGGTGAGTAATTGTTACGAAAACTATGATCAGTTAGAATATTTCGCGTAACCTTAATAACACCATAAATCTTAGTAGCTTCGGCAGAGTTAGCTGAAATTGGATGACAAAAAAATCGAGTCCAGTGAAAGGTCAAATAGAAGAAATACAGGGAAACGTTGAGCTAGTATATGACCAGCTGAGTTAGCCTTAGCTACATCCATGAGCTATCGAAGCAGAGGTGATGAGTCGGCTGCAAAGCTAATCAAAGAGGTGACGAAAACTATTCCTACAAAAGCGTGACGCGTTTTATCTAAATGGAGAGTAAAGGAGGGCAAGCAAAGCGAAGTATCACCGGAAGTAGTACTTTACTTGAAAAGTGGTTTCGAGATCAATGCTGCTCTATTAAGAGAATATTGTTATTCTACGGCAGATTTGTTGTTCATCTTTACGCATAGTATTACATGCCATCCCATCCCGCACAAGCTACTAATTCACGGTGCAGCCATTGTCAAGGAAATCACCTTTCATATTGGTCTATTGTCAGAAGAGGCTGAAGATTCCGGGAGCACCACACAACGGAATATTCAAGAATGACAACAAACGAGGATCTATTCCGAAGACTGCTGTTAACTTCCGATCCCTTCATTTCCACTATTTCAGGTGTCCAGAGAAAAAAATTATGCCCTTATCAGCAGAGGTACGAAGTGTTCTTACTCTGGATGAATCACAGATCGATAGTGAGACTGGTGAACTATCAGGCGATGATTTTGAATATCTGTCATTGTTTTCTTCAATAATTAATAATACAACGATGGAAATAACTTCTTTATTTTCTTATTGCTATTAATAATAATGATACCTATTTAAATAATAAAACTGATAAAATATTTAGTGCCAAAGTTGGTGTACATAGGTATATATTAGTTTCCAATCCTGGTCGCTGGTCCGAATCTCGCCTATAATTTGAATGAAGTGATTTATTTTTCAAATCGATTTATGCGTACATACGATTTCAATTATGTATACATCCGATTACAATGGCCAATAGTGTGTTTTTTAATTGTTTAAACAACTTTCTCGTAAAAGCAATAACATTCAGTGATACAGTAAAACTAAATTCATATTAGGATTCTGTGGATAGGAAATGTATAGGAACCATGATTATTGCTCAATTTTAATTAGTTACAATAATTTTTTAAAACAATTAACAAGTATAAACAATAAAAATCACAGATACAGCATAAATAACATCGCATTCGGATTATACGGATGTAACAACATACCGAACAACCAATAAACTTCAATTTAAATTTGTTACATTTAATTGTTTAAATAATTGGCCTTGTAAAAATAAAAATAGCAGAGATACAGCAAAATAAACGTCAAATTCGGACTCAGCGGATGGAAAACTTTGAAAAACAACGTAAAAATACAGTAAGTATGGAAAAATAACAGCGGTATTAGTTTTGGCCAGCTTTTTTCTATTTGGGACCACTGTGTGCGGGTATTTGAACCTCTTGAGCCACGACTGGCTACTTACAGCGCTCCCCTCCTTTTCCGCATCCCATCCTCCAATAACTCAAAAAATATTTATTATTTCAATAACTATCTACGTCTATCAGGCTATGTCCGTTTTCTGATACAGCATACATTTTTATCTGGTTTGAAGTCGTTACCTGCAGAGGGTGGTTAACGACACTAACCGCCTATTTGCAGTGTACTTTATTACAGTTGCGTTATTGACCCCTGTGATTATTCAAAGGAAAATAACCGAGAGTTTGATCATGATTGCTGCGGATATTCTCATATAAACTACCGTATAAAACATTCTGCAATGAATAAATAAGTAGCTTGTGGGGTGTTAGCTCAATATATAGATGCAGTTATTTCCTTGATTTTAAGATAAAACTTTTTGAAGATAAGAAATATAAAGATTTTGTGGATAAAAATGTTTCTGTTTAAGTAGTCTGTCGTTAAAAGTTTCATATCATACGTTTTATGTGAATGCATTTACATCCAATACAAGTCTATAGTAATTCCCTGAAGAAGACTCAAATTATTTGCATTTATGAAAAAATGTCTGTTTCTTTAACGAATAAAAGTAACAATTTTATGGCATAGAACTATTTTTTGTAGAATCGAAGAGTAAAAAAATCACTAGATGAGGTTGATCATCGCACAGCTCAAGTCACTCTGACGAAAACTGTTTTGAACATAGAGCTTACTGGAGGGGGCATAAGCTCTCAGGGGTGAAGCCAGGCGTAACGGTATTCTTGCGCATTTAGCCATAGTGTCCAGCCCAGCTTCGTGGATTTGCCATAAGCCTACGTGCGAAGAAAATATTAAGTTTTTCTGAAACCAGTGGCTACAGAGGTCATATAAAGGTACGTAAATACTTAATAGTGTGTGTATTTTTCTGAAAATTATTATCTATATCCGAAAACATGCCGTCAGGCAGATATATGCTATGTTAACTTTGCATTCGTAGATGGTTTTCTGCTCTGCTTACGGGTGCAGTAATCGCACAGATAGAAGAATAACTGGTCTTACCTTCCACCGGTAAGTTAAAAAACTTCATAAAATAGTCATACCAATGCAATATTGTATGAAATGGACGCTACAACAGATAAATATTGAATTTGTTGCCTACGATGTTGCATGTGTTTCGGGTGCATTATTGAGTAGTTGATAATGTTTTGCCAGTAAACCGCAGCAATTATGTTATTTTATCATAGTTAGTAGCATGTTCAGCTAATTTGTTATGTGAGTATAATATTACCGGTAGGAAATAATGCGACTGAAATGTTTGCCCTACCACAAACCTTTATGATGGCTTGCAGGGTATTACGCAGATGTTATGCGGAACCAAGCATGATGTTACACTATTTCACAGTAATAATCCTAAAGAAAATATAGACTTTATGATGAGTTAGAAGTGTGGAATAGTATTTATTTCAATTAGAGGGAAAGAACTTGATATCTTCTGAGGGAAAGAACGTGTTATCTTTGATATTTCTCTATGTGGTTTACGTTTGGGTTAAATTATCATATCCTCAGGCTCTTTGGTCATTCTTTTGTGTTCACAAGTATACCCTAGGTATTTTTTATATCATGGCATGTATGGATATCATATATTACTTCTTTCCTCGAATTTCGGATTCTAGTAATTTTTAAAATTGGAGAAGTAGAATTATGTGAATGTTCTTCTATTTTTCTTCTACTTGGTAATGCATGTTATTTTTTCAGGAAATAGATGACCTTTAATCCGGTGGTATTGGAATCAAATTTGGAGTTTATAATATGTTCTTGATAGACACCTCGGGTCATTATTTCATTGATGTTCCTAGAATATCTACTTGAAGGGAAAGAAAGTGGTTCATTGTGGTAAGAAATTGTCATATCTTGATGTGTTTCCCTAAGCAATTGCAACATTTTTTTGTATTGGTATATTTCCAAAAATAATATTTATCTGTTAGGAAATATGTTGCTTTTTCTGTACAAGTACCTGTTATTTGTCACGCAACCTTTCTTTTTTCATTTTTCAGGATATCCTTACAAGTTTGCTGGGCCTTTAATTAAGCAATTTCCGGAAACCATTTGACATTTACTTTCCTGACATAAAGCATAAGGTGTTGCAGTTACTGACTGGAACAGTTGTGAATTGCAATCGCATTGCTTCGGTATTGCATTTTTGACCTCACTCATGCATTGTAAATGTTTACATTTGATGTTGACCGGCCAAAGGAAAATCTTGTACTTGAACAATCTTAAAATTGAATTGTATCGTAAATTAATGTTTTTGTAACTTGCCACTTTAATTAAATGTTTATGCTTGAAATTTTTTTTCAATGACCAACAAAATGTTTCGCCCTTCTTGTGAAGTTAAATTTAGAAACACGCATTTACTCGAGTTCACTCGAGTACAAATGTGCATTACGTGAGGTAGCACGGCTCTTTTCCAGGGGCTTTGATAGTGAAAATGTAATAATATAAATAGGAAATATAGTTTAAAGGTAATTCGGTAATATGTCATACGCATTTTGTCGAGTTGAGTACAAACGTGCATTACGAGAGGTAGTACGACTCTTTTCCAAGGTTTGACAGTGAAAATAAAATAATATAAGTATAAAATATAGTCTTAGGGTGATTCGGTATTGTGCCATTGATAAAATTATTTTATCTTGGGATTTGGTCAATAATTATATCGTACAGTAGCAGTTCTTGGCGAGTTTAATGGTGATAAATTACGTTCGCAGAAGAAACGTTGGTTGCATATCCAATCTCCAATCCATCTTTAATTTCAGGAATAGGATTCAGAAAGTTGAAATTAATGCAATTTTCGAATTGACAGCTGTTATTTTACGAGTAATATTGAGTCAATTATGTTTGACAAAACATCGCTTTCTCCGTTAATAATACCATTCCTGCGGGACACAACGTCTCTAATCCACTAGCAATTAATTAATTTGGGCATGTATTACTAGTTACTTTCAGCGCACCAGCCGCAAAAAAATCCCCAAAGGCGTTACTTTAAGAGTAAAGAGCAAAAATTGATCGTTGCCCCGTAAGAATCTGTGTTATAGCTGGGCTGGACAATATGGCTAAATGCGCAATTATGCCACGCCCCCTTGGCTTCACTCCCCGCCAGTACGGAGCATAGGGGGCGCCCCCTCCAGTAAGCTCTATGGTTTTGAACGATGAAGTCGGCGCCATAGCTTTCCCCTCATCCTGCTCCCATCGCAAAACCGTATCCTTCCACCCTCATCTGGCCCACTTCCTTACGCACGTGTTACTCCGGCTTCTCTCGGCTCGACCCGCATCACTTTGTATCGGAAACCATGACAAGCGATAGATTCAATAAATTCTAACGACACTTGAAGACCTAGAAACGGGAAAAGTCATTTTCAGCAGCAGAACCCACTAATCCATGGGTGTGGTAATTGTAGGGTGAATATCTCCAATGGTAGGGTGAATGTCTCTCTTAGATTTGTCTCCTCACCCTTCTCAAGGAACAATTCTCAACCTACCCTCCTACCTCTACTTCACCCTCTTTCATCTTCATCCTTCCCCAAAGAAAAAAAACCCTCTTTCTCCATGGGCTACAAAATGGGAGGTCGAATGTCGCCCGACAAATATTTGTTGGCTCTGGTCTGCTGAGGGATGACCCTGACAGCGATTTTAATTTGAGATATTCCACTAGGTCTACGGGCTCCATCACGTAAATGCCGCAAACGAAGGAGGATGTAGTCACGGCAATACCGCAAATTAATCCAAAAAAGGGACCCGGCCTCGACAATATTAACGGCACACTCATCGTTATGGTGGAACCTATAATAACTGATTATCTTACCAGAATTCTACAAGACAGCGTCAAGTTAAAATATTTCCCGAATACCTGGAAAAAGGGACTACTCTGTACAATTCTGAAGGAAAAGGATCCCGGAGACCCTAAGTCGTGCAGGCCAATAACTCTTCTTTCAGAACTAGGAAAAGTCTATGAAAGAATTCTAAAAGAAAAAGTAGAGGAAAATGCTAACGAAAATGAACTAATTCACCCATCCCAATATGGGTTCAAAAAGGGAGGTTCGACGATTGACGCTGCTTCCAAACTCATCAGCGAGATCCAGACTAGTAATTGATTGCAAATACACCTTAGCAATGTTTATTGACTTTGAGGCTGCCTTTGATTCCCTATGGTGGCCTCAGAGCCTCAAGGAACTAAAAAAATGCAACATCCCAGGAAACCTAACGGCAGTAATTCGGAGTTACTTTACCGGAAGAACCACCGCTATTCAACTAAAAAACCTGCCCACAACGAAGAAAATAACTAAAGAAGCACCACAGGGGTCAATCCTGGGACCTCTACTATGGAATATAAGCATGAACGGGCTATTACAACAAGACCTACCAGAGGAATGCAGATGGATGGCCTACGCGGACGACATTGCGATCACCATTTCAGGAGACTCAAGAAGAGAGATAGAAAAGAAGGCCGGTTATTGCAGCAAAGTGCTAGAAAAATTGACCAAAAATACAAAATTAAAAGTTTCATTTAAAAAGACAGTGTACATGTTTTTTGGCGGAAAGCTGCAACGAGATCCTACGGTAAAGATCTATGGGAAAAGCATTAAAAGGGTCTCTGAATTTAAATACCAATCTGGGAATAAAATTTGACGAGAAGCTACAACTTACCCCCAACGTCAACCAAACATCAATAAGAATAAAAACGGTATTTAATAACTTAAAAAGATACTGTAAACAAAAAATTAGCATAAATATGGATAGCCTTCGAATCATACATCAAGCAGTAACAATATCCATTGCTTCCTATGGTATAGAGATGTGGGGACATAGAATCAATCATAGCAGAGTTAAAAGAAAGTTAAAGGAAGCACAAAGGAGCTGCCTTCTACCTATCGCGAGAGGTTACCGTACAGTGAGCAACGAAGCATTACATGTAATCACTGGAATTAAGCCAATAAATTTAGAATTAATATCAAGACTCCTCAAGTCACAACTAAGGAGAACTGCTGAAGGAGGAAGAGCTTCAATAGATGGAACTCAGCTAACTAATACCGATAAATGGAATTCAAATAAGAGGATAATCAATGAAATTACGAACAGAACCTGCAAGCGGAATGGAATTCAACAGAAAAAGGAAGACTTACGTTTAAGTTCTTCCCCAGCATTGAAAATCGACTAAAATGTAAACTCAAAATGGACAGATACATAACCGAAATCCTAACGGGACATGGAGGACTCAAGACCTACCTTAAGAAAATAGGAAAAGAAGAAAATGAAGAATGCGACTGCCACCTAGGACCAGACGACCAGACCAGGCATAGGCTGTACGATTGTCCAAAATACACAGAAGGAAGAACTGAACTTAAGAAGATCTTCGGAAGCTGCCCAGTCACACTGGAAGAGGTTGGAAAAGGACTGGGGAATAGAAAAGCAGCCGAAGCAGTTTCAAAATTCACAAGACCGCAAGAAGGAGAAGGGACGTAGAAGAAATCAAGACAAGAAAAGAAAAGGAGCAGTGAAGAGAGGAAAAGAAAAAGAAAAAAGAAGTGGAATGAATGCTGGGAATGCTGAGAAAGAGGAACAAGAAAAAAGAAAACTATATGATAGAAATACTAAGAAGAAAATACCAATTGTAAAGCAAGCAAAGGAAATCGCAAGACACCCGAAGAAATCAAAAGAGAAAACAAAATACATTTTGTAAATAATAATACACTTTGTAAAATTAAATGTAATGAAAAACATTGAAACTTGAACTATACTAGTAAAATATGAACCAATTGTTAAAAAAAGTAAAATGTAGAAAATTGGGGGTTTAATAATAGGTACCCCAAATATTATTGTAATTGATAACTATAAAGAGGACCTCTGCTCTCCACAGACAGACACCACTCAAATTTTTATACACTAGTGCCTACTAGTTGCAAACACTGCTGAAAAAGTCTAAAATATTGGCAAAATTGCCAAAAGGTAATGAATAAAGTAAGCAATTAAATATTAATTAATGTGTGGCTTTTTAATTTTAATGAAAACAATATATGTAACCTTGGTAAACAATATATAATATCTAAATGCCAGAGATTTCTTTGCATACAACATTTTTGGTGAAGCAGGCGGAGCTGTTACTAAGGAGTTTCCCTTGTGTATATTTGAAGAATGCATACGCCCGCGCCATGTGTCAGTTAGTGGAGAACGTAAAATGGAGCTCGCTTGCCATCTATTGGCGCACATTTGAATCACTACGCCTGGCAACTGAATCATGGCCGTACGCGTAGCCTTTAATATAGTACTAGATGGATACTAAGTTAGTTCTAGTATCGCTTTAAACTTATCTTTGGAGCCGCATGAGCGTAACCAAAGAGCCTCATGTGGCTCGCGAGCCTCAGCTAGCCGACTAGCCAAGGGAGGGAGCTCCCTTCCCTCGTCATAAAGCCGCCCGCCTCTTCACCGCTCATCTCCCTTTGGTCCACTTCCTTATGCACGTATTCCTTTCCCCCTCCTGTACCGGCCCGCATCATTTTGTATCGGGAATCAATTTCGGGCGTCCGCCGCAGAAGTGAAGGAGTTTGTTAAAGTACAAGCCGGGGGTGGATATAAGCGAGGCCCTCCCCATCATCGCTCTCCCGCGGTGGACCAACGTGCTTGCCGGTCGGGTTTTGTTAGGGGGGGGAGCGGAATTGATATATAGATGTTTGGAGAGGGAAGGGTTTTTCGGCTGCTGCTTTGGGGTGCGGTTCCGGATGAAGGAAGGCGCGTGGAAGGGAGAGGCGTTCCCCTCGGCAGAAACGGCAGAAAGGCGTGATGCGCAATCTACACACTTTTTGCATCAACGAGCAGCAGCGGCGCGGCGCTCGTATTGGACTGTCGATGTGGAAACTCGATATGTGAACACGTGTGCTTCCCTCCGGGATCTCTAAATAAGAGTTATTTCATTTTTTAAAGCTTGGTGTCGAAATGAAAGATTTAAAAAAATCTATCTCGAGAAATAGAACTTTTTACAGTTTTTATTACGATCTTTTAAATCTCTTTCCTTCCGAATCGGTTTCCGATTTCTCATTTCCATGCGTCATAACTGATTTTTTATTACAAATTTTACGAATTTAGAAAAGTCGGTTTAAATCTTATTGGTGGTGCTCCATTTGGGGGTATCGGTAGCCTCAATCGTCTCTGTTTATTTTTTGTTTGTCTTATATTTGGGGGGAAGTACATTACATTTTTGCATTAGCTGAAAAGTTTTCTCGGTTCTTCTAGTTTTCTTTCCCAAGGTTGTGGGGAAAGAAGAACAAAATATTTTCTTTCCACGTGAAAATGAACACATTGGAGTTGAAGTCTTTATAAATCTTTTAAATCTCTCCGATTCCGAATCAATTTCTGGGTTTGCGCTATCACATTTCCATCAGTTATAAATCCATTTTTATTGCAATTTGGACGAATTGGAAAAAAATATCCGATAAAAGTCTCACTGGTAGAGCTCTATCTGAGGGTATTGGTAGCCTCAATCTGCTTTGTTTATTTTCATATTTTTTCCATGGCGACGAAATTGGGTGTTTTGTCCTACATTTTCACATAAGCTATATTTTTTCTTGTTTTCTCTTGATATCGCCTTGATAGCGATTTAATAATTCCGATTTTTTTCGAGTGAGGATTTGGAAGAGTGAAATGCTTTTTGATTCGAATGTCCCAGAACTGCGGGGAATATTCAATTATAATACGGTCCTTGATTAAAGAGCGGAAGAAGTTTTTACCATTATTACAGCGTTTGGATTAAGCGGTGAAACACTTTTCTTTCGATATTAATTGAAAAAATTAATTATAAGTAAAAAAATTAGAACTATTTATTCTCGCCTCGGATAGAACACTTCCTTTCACTTTGCATATGAAAGCATTTATTAATTCAAAAATTTTCCGCGATCATTGGCGTGAATTTTTTTTGCAACATCTACTCAGTCCTTTTTTTACAGGGACTTTACTCATGACTCGCTCCCTTTGAGCCTCCTCCTACATAGGAAAAGTCAAAATAATATGCTCTGTTTAGATCTTGAGCAATATAATAATCTGGTTTCAAAATCAATCACAGAACATGTTTTATGAGGGTGCGTATGAAAGAACGATACAAATGTAGAGCATTCTGCCATCGGAAACGAACTTTTTTTTTTAATTTGAAAACTTGTGATCCAAAACGAGGAATTGGACTCTATAAATCACAACTGAGCCAAGTGAGGCAGTTCAACTCGTTAATTATAGATATTAAAGATATCTTCTTTAGCGTTTGTAGTCTTAAAATGGAATGTGTTTTAATATTTAACATTGAAGCCCAAATTTTGTGGAATCTGAAACTAATGCACAAAAAGGGAGGAATCAGGCGAAATGTGGTGAAATATGAACATAATAAGAGCTAAGACGATGCAATTTTCCACAGATAAAATTTTTAATCGTCCCGGGTTTCGATGCACTGCATAATCATCAACACCTGATGATGATGCGGTGCATCGAAACCCGGGTCGATTAAAAATTTTAACTGTGGAAAATTGCATCGTCTTAGTTCTTATTATATTCACTAATGCGTTATAACGGAAAAATATGACACTAAGTGCTTTGGGGGAGTATTCATTGGTTGGCGTTAGGCTAAATACATAGACGTGTGAGGAACATTATGAAACGTTAGTACTCTTTCATGGCAATCCAAACGAATTACTCGCAGAAGGTCAACATTGAGATTTTAATTTAGGAAAATGCACGGAGATCAACATGAAGTACCTATTTAATCACTTTAATGGCACAGGCGAGGAAGATATTATTAGTTGCTTAAAAACTTTCATAGAGAAACTACTAATAAATGAGGTTTGCGAGTCTGGAGCTAAAAGTTAGCAAATGCAGGTGTATATGTTCCCCCGTGTTTACTGAGCGGAGCTTCATATCACTCTAATTGAATTGCCGTCATTGCGTATGTAGATAACGAATAAGCTCGAGAGAAAATGAGAAAAATCAGCCCTTTGGGTGGGGAAAGCCTTTATGGGCCAAAGTAGAGTCGTTCTCCCAACGTAGGTACAGCTCTCGCGAAAGCTTATGGCGTCCGGATGCGCGGCGTTTGTGTTGTCCGCGTCATACAAATTCCATTGTTTTGAAATGCACTCATGCATGGCACAAATTCCATGTCTTCGCTTTCCCCTACGTCCCTTTACCCTACCCCTTCCACCAAGCTTTACCCCTCCACGACGTCTTCTTCTGCGTATCCGAACGCCATAAGCTTTCGCGAGAGCTGTACCTATCTAATTTTTTAAAATGTGTTGAAATGTGATTAATAAAATTAAAAAATATCAATGCATTACTTTTAATTGAAATATTTGGATACTTTAAGAGTGGAAGAATTTTGAGAAAACCGGGACTAGCCACGGTAGTAACCTTTACGGAGTCACCCGCAAGTGTACATAAGTGCGATATTCCACAGGAGAAAAATCATTCGCCTTGACCGGGATTCCCGGTCAAGGCGAAAGATTTTTCTCCTGTGGAATATCGCACTTATGGAAGAATTTTATTTATCACTCCAAAAGATTGAAAGAGGAAGAATGGTGGGAAGTGTAAGAGTGAAGAGAGTAAGGTGCGAAGTGGGAAGAGCAAGAATGGTGCTTACGATGCTATTGACGAAAAGTGCAAAGTATTCTGCACGGATTACCATACAGAATAGGAATTTAAAAAATTGTAATTGTTCTCTTAGTACACGGTTTCATTTTCCCGTCCCAAGTTGTCGCTAGTATTGAGTGATGCTAGCTTGTAAGAATTTCACTGCATGAATATATTAAAAAGTGACACTTTGAGTCCCAAAAATTTGAAAATCGGTGTAAGCAGATCATATTTACTCCTCCCAAGTTTTCGGTACCTATCCATCTCTATAAAAATGAATTTTACATCAGAATGCGTGCTTTTATACTGCAAAAATATCGCGGCTTTGTACACATTTAGTGAAACAAATTTATGATTATGGCTTTGAGGTTTTCGCAGGTCCTTTTATCAATAGCCAGATAAGTTTTTGGGTATTGCTGTGTTTCATTTTGGATTAATGTTTAATAAAATATGCAATCAGACCATAAGTAGGCGTGCGTTTTTATGATGTTGGTAGGTGCGTGGGGTCTGGCTTATCCCTGTGTATCAGAGTAATTTAAACAGAAGAGGATAACATCATCGCATTAAGCAATAAACTTAAGGGGGTGAGTGTCTAAAATTTATCCAGTAATTGATGAATTACAATGTCTATCTAGTGAGCAGTGGCGGATTAAGGTGGGGTGCAGTAGGGTGGCGGGGGAGGGGGGGGGGGCACATACCCGTAATTCCGGGAAAAATAGGGAAAATGGTGGTCATAAGGTCTTTCATGACCCCCAGACCCTCGGAAAGTAGAAATCCGCCCTTCCCCCAAACAATGTCCTTAATCCGCCACTGATAGTGAGTGTCTAGAATTTATCCAGTATGAGAAAGCGTGGAAGGAGCTATAATGCTTCATTCTATTTTCGGTAAACTCCATAGCGTTTGAGGCTTGTTGGACAGCGTATCACCTTAAATCCAGGCGACGTCTTTTGGTCGAAGTATTTTCCGTTGATTTTTGGCTGCTATATTATGCAAGGGTAACTGGTTGCCAAGAAGCATTCTGATTGGCAGTCGCAGTGTGTTTGTTTTCCTAAGAGCATCCTGATTAGAGAGCAGCAATATTTTAAGTGAAATAAAGAGGATGGAAAAAGAAGAAAGTAGGTGGTTAGTGCGGGCATGACAGCGCCCATAAGATCTTAACCACGGATAAGTGCTGCAGTGGAAATAGTTGAGCTTGAACTATTGTCAGGAACTCATAAGCACAAAGTGATGAACGTACCAGTAGCACTTTTCTGTAACTCGTTAAGTCATACTAGCGACATCTTTCGTTTTATTATTTTTCCTAGAGTTTCTATCGCAATTCTTAAGCCATATATAACGATTTTTAAACTATAAAGTCGTTTGCAGGAAGTGACTCATTACGTCAAGACAACTGCACGAAAGCGACGCATTAATTTATCACGGAAAATGACTATTTATTAATTTAGAGTTGACGGGTGACTGAATCCGCTAGCATGACTTGAAGAGTTACCCAGTAGTACTACAGGGGGTAATGCGAATGAGAAAACTTGATAAAAAAACGTACAAGTGAAATTCGCAAAGTTTGTTATTTTTCCAACAGAAAATTTGATATAAAGAGCAATACAATCCAATTGTGAACTTGCGACGAGCGCTTTAGGCGAATATAGGAGCACTATCACGAAGTGGAAAAAATAAAAGCAAATTCCAACGTCCACAATGAGAGCCAATTTCAGAAACCAATTATTTAAGGTGGAAGAGATTTTAGCTTTATGTAAAGAAGGCGAGAAACAAATTACTTGGTAAATAACAGGCCGGCGCGTTAGGCATTAGAAAAGGTATACCATATAAGAAGAATAGCTTGATCCAAGAAATTGTTGAAGTTGAGGTAAGAAAACCCAATGAAAAATGAAAACTAAGAAGGTACCTAGATGGCCTGGATGATATTACACGCAGAATCTCTGAAGTATCTCGGTAATTTGGAAAGGAATACATTTTATGTAGTCATTATCAGCGTCTTTTAGAGAGGAAAGTGGCCAGGAGTCTTTGCGGCTGTTGTTAAAATCCCACCTCAAGAGACATAAAAGCAGTCGCAATCTAACTACCGTAGAACCCCAGCTTAATTATGCATGCGGAAGGGCATGAGTCGTTAACATAAGGCTGGAGAAGAGGGAAAACGAATTTTCAGGTGAAGATCAATGTTAGATAAGGAAGAGCAGTGGATCGCATGGACCCAGAGCAGAATGAGGGAATTAATTTAATGGAATTGGGCTCCTGTTCCTTGAATCTTCCGGATCGGGTGGGTATGGCGGCTAGAGTTGGATTCGCATTTCGGCTTTTTTGGAGATTTTTCAGCCGAATCCCAAACCCTACTTAGATGCCCTTCTAGGTGTACCAGGGCATTTAAGTGTAGTACTACGCCCGTCGGTTGGGACGTTTCACCGTGGTCCCCTTAGCACCTTCATTTAAGGTTAAGTTAATGCCGAAGCCGGGATTCTTTTCACTCTTTCTCCCTCCGCCATAAAATACCTCCCGTTACCAACTCACCAATCTTACCTCTACTGGCACAAATGATCTTAACTATTGGTCGCCTCCCCAAGTTACCAAATAATCTATTTTGCATCTTGAATTAGAGAAACCTTGTTTTCAGAAGTGGCACTGTCAAAGAATGCAGAAGTAATTACGATTACAAGGAGATATAGAGTTTTTTGTTTGAGCTGTTTGTTGCTGATCTGTTTGTGATGAGAAAATAATTTTGCCGAAGTTATGTTTTGTGGCTAGGAATATTGGGAGAGCAGTTATCAGCAGGGACGTTATATTAGGATATTTTTAATTGTTCTGTTATAATAATATTGCGATGATAAAAAAGTTGAAGCAGGAATTAAAATAGAAATGGAGTAGGTGACGTTAGATTTTTGGCTGATCAAGCTTTATCAATGTGACGACCGGATTACCAGGTGAGAGAGACGAGGTGAAGACCTTCGTAAATACATATGTTTTCAATGAAATTACTGATAAATGAAAGCTGGATTAAGAACCAAATCGGCAGAACTCAAAATAAAGGTTGGCTGAATACTCCACTTACTTGGCTATAATTTTATGTTGAAAATTATGTAGATTTCAGGACATCGAAATTAGATATTAGCTCTATCAAAGGAAGTGTAACGTTACTGGGGGGTGATGTAGATTGGGACTCATTTTCATGTCTTACTCAAGATATCTTGAGCGAGATATGCACCACTACTAATAAAATGCAATGAGTTAAGTATCATTTTTGAGAAAAATATCTCATCTTTCTAACGATGCCAAAATATTAGCCTCTCATGGCACTACTTTTCGAGATTTTTTCCCAGAAACAGAAGCCGTTTTCCATATAGGATTTGGTACGGCTGTACGCTTCAGCGCTCCGAAAAATGAGAAAGTTCTGACGCACAGACCGCGATAGAAATTTAACTGTGAGTAGTTCGTATGTTTTCTCACTTATTAAAAAAAATCAACTCATTGGTCATCATTACTTTATTATTAAAAAGCAGAAAACCCTTGGTTGTGAAGGTGTCTTCTGCGTACGGCGTGAGACCAATTCAAGTCAAAAGCTTAAAATATTTAGGTATATTTAGTTAATTAATGAGAAGTTCAGTCGCGTAAAACGAAGTTCTTGCGTCACCAATATTACTTTATTTACTTCATGCTTCTTACAACTTCTTCAATTTATTTAATAAAATTCTAACGTCGCACCTATATCGAGGGAAAAATCTCGCTCAAACTACTTGAGATGATATAGGTCACGACTTGTGTTAAGCTTGAATCTTGGCATTTTTTCGTGAAACCTGAAGTTAGAAGATGATGGGAGTATACTTTTGGTTTTTGGGAGGCAGGGACGAGGATGGAAAAAGTACTTGCAATATTCCTTGAGGAGGAAGAATGAGGAGGGGTTATGGAAGGGAGATCTTTGAGGGAATTCGAGGGAGACAGAAAAAGTGGATGGTGGAGATACTTCCAGTTTCATGGATTGCTGAAGGCCATGAAGGAGGGGAGGTCATAAAGTAATCGGGATAGAGGAAGGAGAAAAAACTGGCGTTTGGGAGGCTAAGAAGTGTATATATGTCCGTGTCAAGTATGATTGGGGGTTAAAAGATATTTTGCAACGCAAAGGGTTTTATTCAATGACAAAATATGACTTTTTGCTGCTGTTTTCACTGCACTTCCCAAACTGCCTTGACAACTTTATTGAAAAAGTATCGTAATATTATCTATGCGTAAATGTATAAAGCGGAAAATCCGTTTGTTTGTTAGAAGGTTCGAAATATTTAGCAACCTTCCAGGAGACTTAGGAAGTTGAAATTTGGCAGAAATATAGGTCGTGACCTAGGACGGAAAAATGGTAAAAATTCCGAGCGACAATTAAAAGGGATTGTTTTTACCCCATACTCTTAACTTTTAGGCCCATAAGAAAATCATTTAATCAGTGCAGGGGTTTATTATTTAGATTTTTTAAATTACTTTCAATATAGATATTAGGTTGAAGTTTTCACTGCCGGATGGCTAAAAGACTGGAATTTTTATTTTTGTATTCATTTTCCCGTTACGCTTCGATTTTGTTTGAAATTTATGTTTTTGACTCCTAAATAGTCAACTTTTATTTACTATTTCAGCAATATAGATTTTGTTATTTCCTTGGCAACCGCAGCATGGGTTTCAAATATGAATTTATGCCTTAGGTCGTTACGACTTAGGTTTTGTGATCAATATGAAAAGTAAAGTGAGGTTTTTGTGGGGATATTTTCATCCCACCTAAATGGTATCGTTAGTGGCATATGCATTTTGCACGCCATGTCCTTGTATTTCAACGGACACTCTCTCCTAGTATTGTAATAGTGAGAAGTATAGTTTGGAAATAAATGGTAGATTTGTACATTTGAACTCTGTTTTCATTGACTTCTTTACTTGCCCATTCTTCCCTGACCCATGTTGCATTTACACTGTAATTAACTTGGCTTTCAGTGCAGCATAAATTTTGTGTTTTCATTTGATGTAACGGCTCCATTTCAGGTTCCAATTAATGTGACGGCAGTTTTGTATGGTCGGCACATCGCTTAGAGTCATTGCTTGGCAACCGCAGCAACCGCAATCGTATTAGCGCGTTGATAAGGGCTGTTAAGCTGGTATCCAGGGACGCTTAGCTTACTGATGAGTCATTAGGTACGCAGGGATCACAGATCCACCCGGGCTACATCACTTTGAAGTCAGCCATTAATGGTGAGTGATGAATTAGTCGTGATTATATTTTTACTTTTGATTGCCCTAGTGCAATAAAATTAGCTAACATGGCTGCGCGTTGGATGCGGGCTTGGTAATCGCCATCAAACCTAATTCATTGGTGTCAGCAGTACTACCATATTGTAGGTAAACTGGTTTTTAACTTTTAGCTCATACATTCTTAATTTCCTACTCTTCATTAAATATGAACTTCACGCGGAATGTGTAATCTCAGACGTGAAATGAGATAAAATATATATATACACTTTTCGTTTCAAAATTACCGAAATGTTCTAGAATCTTATCATATTTAGAAGGTTACAGTTACGTACTAAATGGCGCTACAGTCTTTAGTGTGTATTCGAGGTGAGATATAATTTTCAGTGATTTTTAAAATTATATTTATACCTTTTTATGTAATCCAAGGGTTTAGAATAGTAAAATATAATTTCAGGAGTTCAAAAATTTGCTCAATTCGTTCTGAAATACGCCAAGCAAGGTAAGAAAGAAGATGTGGGGTTTTGGCACTTGATTCAACTGCAAAACAGTTACTAACTTTTTTATGAGACGCATTTAAAAGTATCGTGAAATGAGTTTAATAGACCTAAACAACTCTTATATCAATGATATGTCTTAATTTGTTGTTATTCTGTTTTGATGATGAAGAAGATTGAAAGAGAAAACTTAGAAACCGAACACAGCAATTCGCGTGCATTGGTATGATACCTACATTATCTACTGTTAGAGGTAGATTATGTTGGCTTTTTGAAGTTTGAACATTTCATACAGAAGCTGTGCAGTATAAATAACATTTATACTGAGCATATCAAAAGTTCCCGCCAATTCATTAAATAAATAACTCAGCAGTATATAGAGTTAACCTTATTCTCTAGCTAGATATGATTGGAACATATAAAAAACTCTCAAAAACTTGGCTTGGCGTTTACATACAAAGAATTAAGCTGGACTGCGATTTTATTTCGCATTATTGAATTCTAGTACTCTTAGGTTTTCTATATAATTATTACTCTGAATTTATGATGCCTCCGTTTCACAAAAATACTACAGAAGATATCATGAAATATATACAGTATTAATGCTCTTGATAACAGGCTATTTAGGTTTTAGTTTAATCCAGGCATCAACACGGTAGTATTAAATGGATAACAATAAAGAGTACCTTCCGTACATAAACATTATGATTAAAATGTAGTAACTAATTCTATAATAGCAACACAGATTTATGTTCAACTACTGGGGATAGGAAACCATTTATTTATTGCAGGGCTTCCTGCAACTCGCTTTTAGTTTCATTCTAGACGATGAAGGTCATGCTACCATAAACGAAGAAATAAATCAAAAGAATTGGATTAACATGCGTTTATGAATTCCGAGAGATATCTCTACAAATGAAGCTTAATAAATTTGCCCTCATGATTAAGAAAAACAACAGTGGTTGGTGGGGAAAGTAACTTCTGGATGAAATGAGGAAGAGGTAAAGTAGGTGGTTGCAGGAGGTATTGAGGGGCTAAAGGGTTTCTTTAGGCTGTGTGAGAGGATGTTGGGTTAGCGGAGAAAGAGAAAAGGTTTTATGGACGGGATGAAGAAAGTTAGGATGTATAGGAGGTGCGTGAGATGAAGAAAAATTATTATTGGTAGATAGGGTTCTGCGCATGTAAAAACATGGAGAATATTTACTCACTTCCATTTAAACCAACCTTAACCAGTAGATCACCAGATAAAAAAAAACAAATAAAAATATCTCATCTTTTTAATGATACCAAAATATCAGTCATTGCACTACTTTTCTTGATATTAGCCAAACAAAGAAGTCCTTTTTCCATGAGATTCGGAAAGGCTGTGTTCAAGAGAGACCATTAAAAAATGAAGTTCTTACGTGTCAGAAATGTAACGGTGCTTAGTTCATGTGCTTTCTCAATTATCTTTTTAAATAAATAAATTAATTTCTCACAGTACCTATTACTTTGCATAAAATTGCAAAGTGCCTTTGGTTGTAAATGTTTACTACGACGTGAAACATTGCCGACGTACGGTGTCAAATTAAAGCCTGAAATATGTAGGTATATCCAGTTAATTACTGAGAAGTTCAGCCACATAAAACAAAATGTATGCGTCATTAATATTACTGTATTTACCACATATCTTCTCACAACTGCTAAGTTTTTAAATTGGAATATAGTCTCCATTGTAAGTAGATAAACATCTCCCTCGAATTACCCTTATATGTATTCTAACTGGATTGGCCAAATTTGACCCGTTGGCCGAAAAGATTTCCACTGGGCTGTGACCGTGAAAATTAATGGTAATTCTCTGTGTTGTCCAAGCCGGTGATGGGACGAGAGCCGGAATACGATAGTGGCCAGGAGTTGAAATGGGATACGTCAGGTCAGCTGTTGCTCCTGCGGAAGGCGAGAAGGGTGCTGGGAAATGGAGACAGACAAAAGACAAGCGAGTGAAAGGAAGCCGTCGCCGGGCGAAGCGGGAAAGTTTTCATTAAGAGAAGAGAGAAAGAGAGAGTGAGCAGCAGTTCTATTCCAACGCCGGAACGACTGATTAAATCTACTTATTCTCTCGCGTGTAAAGGGTTGGCAACCAATTATTAATTTACTGGAAATGGAGGCTTCAGAGTAAAATTTAGCTCTTAATTACGCAGTTAAGCGTAATTTCAGATGCTTTAAAACATTTCTCATTCCAGAAAAATAGCAGGACTCTCCAAAAAAATACACTTCTAAAAAATCCGGTAGCCTTGTTTGATGACTTCACTTGACAGGATAGGGCCCATGTGTTAGTTTACACTAATAGCTCTTTAATGTCAGATTAATGCCAAATTCGGTCCAGACCCCTGGATTCATCTCAGCTCATTTACTAGTTCCTGTTGCGCCTAATTCGGAAATAAAATTATACGCAGTTGAAAAACACTTTAGAGAGTTTAAGCGATGTTTCCGTAACTTCCATTATTTAACGAAAAGAAGGAAAAAATCCTTCCTCAATATTTGTAATAAAAATTTGGTCCATTAATGGTTTACTACGGAACCACCGGAATTTGCGCAAAAGACAAAAATTTTCAACAGATCTTTAGGTACATATAAAAGCGTGTCAGGCTTAAATTTGTGGAAGTACTTTATGTCGATTTCAAATAAAACAATATTGGTAAATTTCCACACAGTAAATTATAAAAACACAGTTAAAATACACCACCGACCAAGGTTTCGGCACGTAATGCCATTATCAAGGCCATGCCTTGCCTTGATATCAAGGCCATGCCTTGATAATGGCATTACGTGCCGAAACCTTGGTCGGTGGTGTATTTTAAGTGTGTTTTTATAAAATGCTGTGCGCAAATTTACCAATATTGTTTTATTTGAAATGGAGATATTTAGGTAATGGTATCAGTAAAAGTGATATGTGGTTGAGAAAAGGCCGATTGTAATGACATTCCAAAATTAGATAAATGCTTACGGACGAATTAGACGAATGTTTTTAGCTCTTTGACGGGTTGCGTTGGCTGAGAAGTTGTTTTGGAAAAAGGCTTCCAGCTTTTTGAAGGGGGGTCGGGCGGAGGTGATTCTGGACGAGTCGAAGTTGGGGGCAGGCGCAAAGCTTTTCACGGTTGGAAATCTGGGGGACGCAATGGGAGTGAGGAAGAAGGGTTGTGAGAGCAGGAATAAAAAAATATCCTGAAAAATCATGGCGTATGAACGGGGAAGCCTCTTCAGCGATATTGGACGTGAGAGTTCACGAGCGTTAAGTGCACATCTGTCGCCCGAGCATGGATGGCGATCCCCGAAGGGTGAGGAGTAAGCGGCACGTCTTCAAGACCGTGTTTCATGCACTCCTCCTCCTTCAGACGCTTCGATCCGTCTTGGTTATAAGTACGTCTCTCTCTTTCTTCTTCCACACTTCTGTTCACCCATTCCTCCATTACCATTGTCGCAGTTCTTTCCAATTCTCGTCTCAGTGGCGCTCAATGCGTTTAACGGAGTGCCAAGATGCTCTCTACCTCGGAGAGTAAAAAAAGAAAACGAATATAAAGACGCTCTCAGTCGTTGCCTCGGCAGCGGAATCATCAGAGGCTCACATATTTCCTCGTCAACAATGTTTGCCAAAGATTTCAGGGCGGCGCGTGCAGAAAATATTGGACGCGTTCACAAAAATAATGAGGACCAAATGATACTACTGGCGTTGAATGGATATGCTAATAGAGCGCATGACGCAGCTTAGGCCGGTTAAGAATCACACTGTCCAGTAGTATAGCTATATGGTGGTATCAAAACATGATGGCAGTCGCGCAGGAGACCCTTTTCTGCGTAAAAGTTTATTTCCTACAAACTAGCTTGGCACGGGGGAGCACGGTATTCTCAGCGTTTTACCACCATGGTTCTCAACTTTGGAAACCTTCGCTGCCAGCTTCAAAACGCTTAATTTGTTATTCACAAAAATGTTATAGCTCACTATCACTCTTATCAGTTTGATATTCCACAGAGGAAAAATTATTCGCCTTGAGCGGGATTATTTGATGATTTTTGATGGTTTTGATGAATGATTTTTCATCTGTGGAATATCGCACTGATGTACACTTGCGGGTGACACGGTCAAAGGTTATACCGTGGCTAGTCCCGGTACCATCAAAATTGATCTTGATCAATTTGTTTAGATGGGCTTCTGCCGATGGGTTGTGAACATTATGCTGCGTATTTTGAGGCAGTTTCGTTTTTAACTGTGACCATAGTCTTGAAATGTGCTGCTGACAATTTACCGCCCTCTCTAGTTAAATTTATAAATAATTACTCAATAAACTGGCATAATTTCCTGCCGATTAAATACATATCATTAGTGTATTACAATTATACGGTCTGGTACCTTGGCAATGACACGTAACGTGTACCTACAGCTATTCAGCAATTTGATTTACTAAAGAAAAAAATTGAAAACCTTAGGCAATTAATGCGTTAACAATGGAATTTAATCAATAACGTTAGTTTTAGGCTGCTTCGTTGTATCGAGTCGCCAGAATTACGCCGCGGCTGCGTTGCGAGCTCAAATTAAAACGCATTTTTCTCTCTTAAATGAAATATTAGCCTCCGAAAAATTCTATATATTATGAAAGAAAAGCTGAGATTTGTTGCTAATGTACTTTCATGAAAATCAGTGGAGGGCTTCACTGACAAAAAGCATTTTAAAATTTTCACAAGTTGATAAAAATGTAAAAATATAGATGGCCGTAAATTTAAATGAATTTGGGCTGCGTAAAATTTCTTGGCCTTTCAAGTAACGTGCCACACACATATCAATTACAAGTAGATACCGAAATATCATCGAAAATACAACCACGTGTTCTCGCAAATCAACAAACTGATGCTATATTGCAACTTAGCGATGGTTTGGAATTTTTAAAACTGCTTGACCCCAAGACTCAGAGCAGAAAAATTAACAATTCCTGAAATGTTGAACGAAATCGGAGAGGTCGAGGGCAACAGCCTGATGATTTGACATGAAGTGTTCCAGTTATATTGGTAGCGTTGCCTATCGTTTGCTGTCCCCTCACCTCCGCTCCTTTGCCTACACCTTCCACGCGAGTTCACAATTCGCGCAGGTGATCCACCAAATTTCCCAACCACTATTATATCCTGCTGTAAAATTGCACATACTGATAGTAGCACTAGCTTATACTAGCAGATATAAAGTAAATATCTTTCGTGTAAATGTGCTCTTGATCCGCCTGTGCTGTATCTGCCAGGGAGGAAATGAGAAAACATGAGACGCTCATTGTCTCTGCCTCGAAATCGGAGTCATATGCACATTTTTGTTTTGGCACAAAATGACAAATTTTGACACATTTTTGTTTTGGCATTTGCACATTTTTGTTATGGTCGCTTACGTGTATTTTATAGTGGCACGTACTGAAAATAATAGAATAATATGCAAATTAGTAAACATCAAATACGAATGTTTGGAAGGGAGGTACTAATTGGGTGTATTTTAAGGCGTCCTTACGCAATGATACGACGTACGCCTGATAAAAATTATACAAAATAGTTCTAGAAAATTCAGCCATTCAATGCCATAGGTTGAAATGCCATTGAAAGTGGAATTAACTAGTAAAGTCGTGGAAAAATTTCCGTTCAAAGGTTTTCCCTTCCATTGGTTTTTAGGGGAAATAGAAAATACTCATCGTCGTCTTGGAAACGAAATCTTAAGATGTGCGCTTTTTATCGCAAGTGTCCATTATCTTCATATATTTGATGATGGCTCGTGAAGAAAATTATGGACCTAATATCGGGAGTGTAAACAGTGGAGGCTCTTGAGACATGGGTTTGGAGAAGGATCAAAAGATTGAGCTTGGAGAGAAGGGAAAATGGAGAGAGAGAGAGAGATCGGAAAATATGAGGGTAACGTAAGGTAAAAGGATGTTCATTAAGATAAGAGAATTGGGGAGGGAGTGGCAGTTTTATTTCGACGCTGAAGCGGCTGATTAAATCTGCTTACTCTTTCGAGTGTAGAGGGGTGCTAAACCAATTGTTAATAAGTTTGATTGTTTCAGAATTGACTTCGTGGAATTGAAAGATATCCTTGTTAATAATAAAACTTTGTACTTTTCCACACTTTATTTAAAACTGTGACCAGTTTCACCTTGATAAGACATCTTGTGACACAATGTGAAGCTACAGCTATTCTTTATACACAGAGAAATTGTTAAAAAACTGAGGATGATCGTTTGAGATTGGGGAGGGAAGGAGGGAAGTAAGGGAAAGGAAGGTTGAGAAAAGCTGAGGTAGAAAGAGTGTTTTAGTACTTTAATACACTTTATACAAAAGATACAACCCAGACTTGGAAATACAGTAAGAACTCGTTACGTTTTCTTACATGACTGCCTAGACCCACTCTTCAGTGCCAGGCACTGTACAAAAAAAACATACGAAAACAACAGACTCTTTAAATTACACAACAAAGAGCATTTTTCCTCAGCCTGCCTCGTCCATACTGCCCTGCTCCCCTCTCCCATCTAAAACGATCACCCTCACTTTTTGAACAAATTTCTCACTATATGTACAAAATGGTTGAAGCTTCCGATTGTGCCACTAGATGCCTTATCAAGATGAAACCAGTCACAGTTTTAAATGAAGTTTTTAAAAGTACACATTTTTATTATTAAAATTAATAAATTGTTAATACACTTGAAATGAAAGCTTCAGGTTAAAATGTATCTCTAAATTACGCAGTTAAACTCTTAATTTCAGATGCTTAAAAATTTCTCATGCCAGAAGTAATAGCAGGACCCAAAATTCCACGTCTAAAAAACGCATTCCCATGTTCGGTGACATCAATTCAAAGGATTGGCCCCGTGTTAGTTTACATTATTAGTATCAAAAGATAACGTTAATATCAAAACCGTAAATAATGGAGGATCTTGAGACATGATAGTGTAGAAGGATCGAAAGAATAGGCTCGGAGGAGAGGAAAAAAGGGAATAGAGAGTTTGAAAATTTCAGGGTAATGTTGGGTAAAAGATTTGTTCAAAGATTAGCTGACAAATCAAGTGATGGGTATCACTGCCACAAAAGCTGTGAAGACACGTCAACATATTCCGAAATCAACCCCCTCCACGCTATTAATTAACTCCCATCGTCAAGTATTTTTCACTTACCAAAAGTGCTTTTGCACTGTGGTATCGAAACATGGTGTCAGTTACGTAGATGGCCCTTTTCTGTGAAAGAGTCTATTGCCTACCAACTAACTACTCACGGGGCAGTGCAGTAGTCTCCGTGTTCGACTGCTAGGATTCCCAAGGTTGCAAACTTTAGCTGTCAACTTCAAAATGCATCGATTTTTTTCGGCATCACACCAATTTTTTTCATTGAGATCAAATCGTGATAAATTAAAAGCAAACCTTCTATGTAATTAATTTGAAGTTATGCACATTGGTTTGAGACAGTTAAGTTTCATGTATTGCATTATTTTTTAAATAAGGGGAGCATAAATCTGATGCCAGATTTAGGGGACGCTAAGGGGTCCCCTTGGGTCTGAAATGTGGCTATAAATATAGTTTTTGCTTAAGGGGTCTGCTAGGGGCTGGGGGACCCCTGGGTAACGACTATAAATATGGCCCTCAATCTGTTATTCTCATCAGCTAATATGCTCTCTGTTTCTCTTAATCCGATTGTTAAGGTGTGCTTCTGCGATGGGTTGGGATCACTTTCAGTGTATGTTGATGCAGCTTGATTTGGAGTGCAGGCATTGTCGTGGGACTTGCTGCTGACCCTTCCTCGTCGTCTCCGTTTAAGTGCAATTATGCTGGGAGCCTTGCTTGCGCTATGTGCTCTCCTCTCCCATCCACTCCTTGTCCAACCCTTTCCACGCGCGCCTTTCTCTGCCTGACGTCACACTACGCTAGACGACTGCCACCAAGTACCGCCACCACTGAGTAACCTACCGAATGTTACATATTCCCATAAACGAAAACGTGGATGAATAAACCCGGATAATAAACCTCAAGTCGGGGATGAAAGCCTTGGTGGCACTCACCAGCGGAGGATTAGAGGACACTGACCGTAAACCAAGCGTTGATGAGCGGGCAAAGTCATCGAAGGACTCCCGCAAGGTCCTCTGGAAAAAGACTCAGCTGCTTTAACCCACATCTCATGAATGATTTCCTCTGCTTTGCGTCATCATCTTCACAAGCGAGTGCCACCAAGTTTTGCTACACCTATACTAATACCATCAGCTTCCAATCGAAATGGGTGCAAAATCGATTTGAACTGATTTAACTGTAAACCCACATTGCTGGAAGAGTGGCAGGATTTACTCGAGATTTTTAATGCCATTATGCTGTCGTGGTCAACTCTGGGTTAATAAGGCCAAAAAGAAATATTTTACAAAGCAAAATCACTTCGATGTGTTCGAAAGCAAAAGAGTAAAAATTGATCAACTTGGCTAGAAAATTTCGAAAAAACGTATTGGCCTGCATTTTACTTTCTCTGCATTCGTGAATACTATATTGATCACCTTATTTCAAGATCTGTAACAACATTCTGCCATTTATTTTAGGATAGCACATTCAGAAAAATAACCTCTATTTCATCCAATCAAAACTCAGTTTGCTTATGTGGCGAGCATATTGGTTTCTGTAAATTCGAGGTTATTCCATTGATCACCAATATTCCGTGGGAAGGAATAATGAAATGCCTTTGACATCCGTGGATAGTGTATTCAATTCAGTTCTCATCATTGCATCCAATCAAACCCCATCAAAGTTTCTTTATATCAGTGTGCAATATGTTTGTAATGACATCTGTTTTGAAAAAAAATAAAACAGAAACGCAGAAATATGAGTAATACGGCAAGCAAAACGTTGAGGAACTCGATGAGTGCAAAAAGTGGCCGTTATCTTCAGCATATTTACGAGGATGCCATCGACTCTAAGCTACTACAAGTACAGTCGGTTCTCGTGATTTTTATTTTTTTATCACCAATAAGGAGCATTAGCTTGAGATTCGGTTGGCCAGCTTCCAAGCATCATTCCGGAGAAAATATGTTTTTCCTTCGATTTATTCAGAGATAAGACTTTTTAAAAGCAATTTTACCATTTTTGTGACTACAAAGTAGGAAATTTCTGGTCACTAACGACGTCGGGGAACGATGGAGTTAGGAGATGAGGAAAAGGAGGCTATTAGAGGCGGATTTGACTGTCTCAAAGAGTGAGGAGGCTAGGGAGAGGAAGTGAAAGGCACGTACAAAGCCCAGGCTGGCATGTGGGATAATCCGAAGGAGATCGTTTGAGTAGCATCTTCTTGTGGATTCACAACTCAAATGTAACCAAGGGGGTTTTTAGTAACCAAAATTTTATTCCATTCGTGAAAATCTTTGAGAGGAGATAGGAGTGATCACGCATAACGAGACAGCTTGCTAACAATGTTTTCCTTGATTCCTGAACAGTAATTTAAGGGTAGACCGTTCATTAACTTATTGGTCTTACCTGAGATATTTTAAGCGGAGCAATAACCAAGATTTGGATCCCGGATAATCTTTGTAAAACGTAATGTTAGTCTAAAGTCGGTATTCTTTTGTCATTTCCAAGATTTAGATTTTAGGTTGCAACCTTTAATTTTAGGTTTAGTTTTAGGTTGTTGTTGTTAATTCTACGTCCGTGGTTGTAACATAACAAATATGCTGCATAACGCATACATCCTCGTAAATTTACATATATCCACGGCCGGTGAGAGGGTGCAGGCTATGCGAGCGAATCAGTACTCTCGGAGTACGAAACCGGCCTATCGCAGCCCAGCTCCGCTAGTAAACATTACGAGTGCATCAAACCACGCGAAAATAAGGGAGCACCTATCACATTACTCCAACTAACAATACCTGTGATGGGCGCCACGCCGAGCACACGGGAGTAATTTTGTAATCTCACCTTTTTAATGACTCTTTGCGGGAAGGCGGGAGACCCGTTTCGCTCTCTTAATGATCGGCTCACGATCGGCCAAGATCGGATGGTGGCTCCATTTCACGTTCCTTACGACAGGTGAGATGACGCTAATGAAAGGCGTAGGCAAATGAAACGGCCGTATTTTATGACGTATTCTCACTTAATTGAGATCACAAAATAACCCCCCAGGTGTTCACCAAATAATTCTAGACGCCACGTGGATGATAACAATGCACTTAGCTGTAGGGTATTAAAAGTCAGAGTAACTGAGTATTCAAACGTGACACTACCGCGCCTCGAGGCTCTTTCATTAACATTTGCTAACTTGTGTGGAACGTCTCCACGTCAGCTCGACCTTTGAATTTCGTTAGATAGTTAACTTTACACAGTGATAACCCAGTGTGAAAAATAACGATACATCGCCGGGGCAAAGGAGACCAGCTGACGTGAATTGGCGACAGACAGGGGCAGCGAACAGGGAGCAGCCGTCGCGGGTCACACACTGCGACGTTTATCAGCGTCCCAGACACGTCAATTGACGCATGAACGATCATAATCGCCCTAGTAGAACATTCTATGTTTGCAAACTAAATTTAAAGGGTGTTTTGTGTATTTGTTAAAGGATATTTCTTTGTATTTGTTCGAGTGTTGGTATTGGAAAGTAAGTTGTTTGTAAAGTGAACGTTGAAAGATTGATTTGATAATAATTCAAGGTCAAGAGCCACATATTAAAAGGATCAGTCCTTAAATCCATTATCTTAAAAGAATTGTCAATTACTAGAGGTCATTTCCAAGTGTCTTTGACTGATATCATAACCAACGGCTCATATCTTTTGTGTTGCAATCTCTTAAATAATATTGTATAATGAAGATAGGAAAAGAAGGTACTGCAATTCCACATAAAACATAAATTGTACGACCCGGGTTTCGCCACAGTGCAGCATCATCAGGTGAGGATGCTGCAGTGTGGCGAAATCCGGGTCATACAATAAATTTTGATGTGGAATTGCAGTACCTTATTTTTCCTATCTTCATGATGGATAAATTCCACTAAGTGACGCCTGAAACCGTTACCTTTAATATTGTATAAATTGAGCCAGTCAAACAGAGTATTTTAAATGAGTTCAAGTTGAATAAATTTCTGAAAGAGAAATGTAATTAGCTCAATGAATTTAAATTGCAGTATTCTTGATATTTCGCTATCGAGTATCCTATTTGATCAAGGCTTCGAGGGCGTTACTCCGCTGACCTCAGTTGCGGCGCGCTAACGTCCGCCGTTGCCAACAAGTAGGCCACGGAATCCAATTTCACCCGCCTGGGTGGTTTTTCACCACCTATGGCACGATTGTGTGTGCGCCTATCTATATATAAGAAATTATTCATAATTGGTGACAGCTATGATCAATATAGAAATAATTAATATTGGGCATATCATTTATACTCGTATATATAGGGAAAATATAGTTTTACATACACAAGATGGTGATGAATGAGACTCATATTGTATCATAGCGTATAATTTTATCTTCCTCAATAAATTTATGATTTTGGAATACGAGGCCCGCAAGAGCTCCTTATTGGTACTTATTACCATTTGGCAACCATGATTGGATTACACATGCGCATAAGCTTAAACTGGCCTCCTGGGCAATTTAACGCCATATTGTCGCGAGTTCATCTCTGCTCCCTTTTGTGAAACAGGGTTTATAATGCGTGCGATAATAATCAATTCCGCCAGTTGTGAAGTCCCCAACCCAAACTAAGGAATAAAAAAATTCGGATGGGAGATTTTAGATCATCAATCTAATAGTCTTGAATTGCGCTCAGTGACTACTTCCTGCACCTCAAGAACTGTCATTGATTCGAAGGAACCAAAGAGTTGAAAACCTCAGTACATCATTGGCTGAAATCTCAGGCGGCAGAATTTTATGCGGAGGGTTTGAAAAAGCTCGTTTAACGATATCAAATGTGTCTATGTATTTGAAACCTTTGATAAAACTTTCAGTTTTTTACTTCTCACTTCATTAATGACCGGCCATTATTGTTTAAACGCGTCTCGTTGTCGTTTTAATTGATTTTACGTCCTTCGATGGCTTAGATGACTCAGAACTTACTGCCCGCCATTTGCAGTGAGTAGTGCCTGCACCCGGACGAACATTAGGATCACCTCTGTGAGTTCATGTATTTTGTGGCGTAGCTGAAATGTGCGAGAATAACTTGAATCACTATTATGACGAAACAGAGCAATAAAAACTCATGTTGAAACGTGTAAATTTATTTATGTATTTGCCAGCACGAAGGTTTTATAATATGTGTATAATTATCCCCCCATCGATAACTCTCGCTGCGCTACGATCTACTAATCGACAGACTGATGAAATAATAAAAACGAACTCTTAGTTAACATCAAATTAACGAGAAGACTACACTACGTCATCTTGTGGTTAACTTGAGTAATGGGAAAAATTATTAACTAATGTGAACCCCGGCACAAGCTGGCACCTTGGGGGTTCTCAAAATTTATATAACGATATTCCGTAATTATGTTATGCTAAATTAATTAATTATCTATCAGTGAATTATAAATTATTTTAATCAACCATTATGGAATCGGGCGAAAGAGTTGGGTTGGTCTGCAGGCGTGTTGAGAGTATCTGTATTTTTGTTCAATTTCACTTCTCAAAAATCCTATTAGAAAATGTAAAAGAAAAACAGGGAAAGGGTTGGTTTGGTCACTACAGTACTTCCCATCCCGACGGTCTGAGTTCGATTTTCGAAAGTGGTGAAGATTTTTCGGAGGTATCTTGTGGTGGTATTACGGTTTCTTCTTTAGAGATGCCGTCATCATTATCCAAAACGCAAATCGATCTAGAAGGGCAACGATCATAGTTGCTGTCCATCAATCAATACTAGTGATTTAAGGCACCTGTCAAAATTTGAAGAATGACGATCTCGTTTTTGCTCTCATGAGCGAAATTGAAAAATAACGATAGCTCGAGCGTCCGCGTTATGAACAACTGGCACCATGGGGAGAGCATTATAGTACTCCGTCCGTCGAATGGGACGTTTAACTGTGATCCCCTTGGTGCCTATAGTTAAAAGTAGGTCAATGCCGGCTATGAATTTCTCCCCTATCTTCCCCAAAATAATCCTTCTCTTATCAACCCATCCACCTGCTTACGATGGCTTTAGTTGTTGGTCACTTCCCCAAATATCCTACCAAATACAAGAATGATTTGAGCTAAATCGATGCTTCGTACTCCACCAGTCAATGCATTAAGCCCCTACTTATTATTGATTTTTTCTTATTCTCCATAAAATTATCATGGTCATGGCAGCATTTCTTTACGTGTTGCTAAATTGCCTAACTTCCCGGTTGCATGTTCGATTCTCACTAAGATTCCGCGTGAGAGGAAATCTTTATGGCCCATTTTCCATCTTCTTAATGGGATCTGAGCAGCCAAGCCCAATATTCGTCGTAATATACAGCTGCAAGCTGGTGTTCTTTAATATGGATGGGCGTGGCATTTAGTTAAAGGGCGGAAGCGGTCCACCAATGAACGATTTCGGATTTGTGGGGATGAAAAATTGCCTTCTGATAATTGGTTTGGCTTTCGGAAGTAATGAGACACCTGATATAAAGGCAGTTAAGGAAAATTAAATTACTAATGGGGGTCAACGCAGCAAATTTACCTCCCTTGCAATCGAAAAAAAATAATCGTATGAACTTAATGAGATTAGCTTCTTCCTATAGATTTTCATCCGATAAAAATAAACGTCGGCGGAAAGCTAATATGATAATGCGATTGTAGAGTAAAGAGAAATGCAGTGTTAAAGAGGAATTCCAAGGAAAGAGAGAAAGAGGAAGTTGGTTCTGGAAAGAAAAAAATCGAGACATTGTCAATTGAGCGGAAATTGGAATTTACAAGCACAATATAGGTCCGAGAATGCTAGATAGCGCGATGTAAATAGATAACGCTAAATGATTGAGAAGAGGTATCTAAGAATAGACAGCATCCATTCGGAATTGATGAGAATGAAGGTTAAAAGGGAGGCGAAGGTTTAATAGATGCAGACCAAATTGGGTTGGAAAACTTTGGGAAACGCATTTAAAAATTGATCTAGGGGTAGAACAATGGCAGGAGAATCTGAAGAATATCGGATGATATCTTTGATGAAATACACTCTATGGCTATGAAATGCGGCTCTAAGTCATTCAAGAAGTCTGAGCAGTGGGGCCTTCTGTATATATGACCCGGGAATTTGAGGATTCGATTCTCGGGCTTGTCGATTTTTAGATGATTTTTTATGTATTGAAACCTGGGTTGGAAACATGACCCAGGGGTCATACATATAGGCATTATTTTTCTGTTTTCGTGGAAACTATGGTCGTGTATGTTTTATAATGTAAGTTTTTAGTAAGTTTAAAGCCGTGTTTACACGATGCATTTACCCGCGCGGGTAGATGCGTGAACACAATCACCATCAAAATTTCACCGTGTAAACACTCAAAATTACGCAAATGCGTGGACATAAAATAGCCCCTGTTCTAATTTGGTGAATGTGTTCACGCATCTGTCCAGCCACGTACTTGCACGGGTAAATGCATCGTGTAAACACGGCTTAAGGGTATGTAATTAATTATTCAATATGCAGTGCTACATATTTAATAAAAGGGTTCGTGTTATGCGTCCGTTATCGCTGAAGCTTTTGAATATACTTGCTCAGTAAATGACTCGAGAAATATGGGAGTCTCTTCAAGCCGGAATAAGTGTTGGCGGCAAGTTGATCAGTCGAATTTGAGAATGAACCTTGTTAGCTTTTTGTCCATCCAGGGGGTTGCTGTCCTTGCTGGCAACACTAAATAATCAATAAGAGAAAAATAAGATTATTATCAATAATAAGACAGCGAAGATGGTAAAATGTTCGAGAAAAAGGTACGTGAAACAAAACCACGAGGACTTTAAATAGAGCAAGTGGAACACCTGTTACTCGGACAGTATTTTCAAAGAAAATGGACATAACTGTATGTATTTGAGGGCAATTGCGTAAGAGTAAAAGGATTTTATAAAAATTGAATAGCTTATGACAGAGACCTAAGTACAGAAGTTTAGATAACTATTTGTGGATGAATTTGATACTAAGCGTAACATTTAGTCATAAATGAGAGGTTGAGGATTTGCAAGCATTTAAGATGCGAGTTAGAAGAAAGCTGGACGAACTACAAAAAATACAAAGAAAAACAAAGAGTTACGAGTTAAGAAAAGAAAGAATTTTTCTTAGAAAGTTGGAAGGTAGTATAATGGGTATATTTCAATGGAGGCTGAAGTAGTGTCGGGTGAGAATTATGTAACAAAGGGTAAGCGTGTCAGAAAAGATCAATTACAGCAGCCTGCCTTTGGCAAAAATAAAAAAAATAAAAAATCCCTCTATACACTAAGATGAGTTTGAAAAAGTGGACGGTCTATTTTTATTTGATTAAGTGATTGCCTTTTGAAAAACTGGGTTAGAAGGTAAGGTGACCAGATTGATAGGTGGAAAACGAATGAAAAAGCGCAAAACTGTAAGTTACCATGTAAAATTCGACAAAAAGTGCTATTAATTATTTTAGGTTTTTAATTACTATGTGAGTCATTCATGATATTAGGCGTTTTGATATCGGAGGTTGCGGTGCATCTTTCTCAGAGAAAGCTGTATTGAGGCAAGGAACAGCCGTGTTTTAACTTTGAACCCGGAGGATTCCGCCAGAAGTGTTTTATACTCAAAATTGGACGACAGATAGGTCAAATGGGTAGATCATTATGCATTTATGGCTCAGGTTTAGAAGTATTACGATTTCATGGAAAAATTCAAGTTAGGGATATGCGCCAGCCCACAATGGTGCTTAGTCTTTTGACCATTCATGCTTCGAAGTCTAGTCTAGCCTAATTTTATTGCTCTTTGATACCGTAGTTATTATTTAAATGACCCGTGTGTGTTTGATGATTGATATATGTTTCTATCATGGATGAAAGTATTTATCTGTGAAAGAAGCTGATCGCCTGACGATTGAATGGATAAATGTGCCAGTCAAACCACATGAAGTCGTGCGAATCAAGGGAAGAGATAAAAAATGCAACGTCCGAGTTATCACTGTAGTGTATCACCAAGATGTCACTCCATTCCATGTCACATCCATGAAACAATCTCCGACATTTCATGCGCACTTCGAATTTTATCAGTGTATTTTTTCATAAAGAGCAGTTAGCGTTTTGAAAAATTTATTCCATGTGACATTTGAACTTTCAGAGGTCAAGGTGTGCGGCCGTTGTTGATTTACTGAAAAATGTCAATATGAAGAACGGCAACACAAACGTGCATCTGCACTCATTTTAGCAGGTCAGCGAATTTCTGTTTTAAGTAAAGCTATTCAGCGGTGTGAGCAGAAACCTCAACTTCAGTGGACGTATCGTTATTGTATATATACCTAGGCAACATTTTATGAAGTAATTTGTCTGTTCAAATTTCTTTAATTTTTTAGGAATAAGTCATATTCAATCAGGCATTGTGGATAAATAAAATCCTCGTTTACTGAAAATAGTCGCGTGCCAACAAGATATAGCGGGGAACCTAAGACATTCAATATGGCGTCAAATGATGAATACTCGTCACTCCCTCCGTTGAGGCTAAATCGACGGATAAAGTGGGCTGACAAATTGATGCTCATTAGGCAAGGCCTCGACTTGCTATTTCTAGTCACTCGATTACTTACTGTTTAGCCGCACAGATAAAACTAATTATTTCACATTCAGGTGAGAACATATGCGAATAACTATTCGGAGCGACAAAAAGATGCAACTGGACCTATTTCTCCTGTGATGTGATGGTAAATCCCTCAGAATGAATCTCACGGACAGGCATGAACGTGCATCCTCTAGTGATACATAGTTTAGTCACATTTTCGACCCATTTTGCATAATGTGAACATCTCAAAGTTACTGATGAACACTCCTTAGGTGGTGTGGACTTCCTCCATCTTGTGTCTTTAAATGTGATTAATGGGTGAACTATTTTTATCAATTCATGAAAACTACTTTTACTAATTCGATAATATTGAAAAAGAACTCCATAGAATTCACACATAAATCATCAGACAACTTGTAAAATATTTCCATTGTTAATCTCTGACTTGTTATTGGATGCACCCATTACTTATTTTCCCTGTTTAGCCTTCGCCAGAATCAAAAGAGCTATCACGCAAGTGGTCTCTATGGCATCCATTGATAAAATACTGTAATCATGGTTTCATCCGTCGGGAATATTTTCTGCGACAGAGATGTTTCAGTTGCGGTGATTGTAAATAACAAGTAGATAAGTTCTACTCGGCTTAAATGTAGACACTCTTCAAGGCGACATCCCTCATTCAAAATCATCATATCTATTCATAGATGCCTTTAAATTCCTGCTGGTTCCCCCTTGAACATTGCTGCTCGTTGCATGTTCCAACAAATAAAGATGGGGTTAAAATCTTCCTGCTGATATCAGATATACTCCAATCCTTATAAGGTCCGGTTATTATCTTTGGTTTACCTTAACCACCAGCTGACTTAACCTTCATTTTTCTGCAATGGTGTAGAAAACGGTAATAAATTACCATTCAATCGACGTGAGCGTCGATATCTATGGAAAATATATTAACATTAATTATCACCCTGGGAAAATATCTGGACAAAGATCATAAAACCGGGCCTTGGAGTTTCAAGTGTAAAAAAACAGCGACTACCCATAACTTTGTAACTGCCATAGCTTTGTACCAATTGATGGGAATTTATCATTGACCCAGAGTCGTGAAAGCATTCCGTTCTCTTCCGAATGCTCAGTAGGACCCTCATAACGTTTTCGTCCTTTTTGGTGCAAATTATATACGGCTCCTAATTATCTCGAGTTAATCCGTCATAAATTGCCATAGCTCATATCGAAATACTGGGTTTTATTTTTCGGATCTTCTTTAGCCGAAATATGATCTTTTCACTCCAACCATTTCATACTCTGACTTTAAACTTTACTCCCGTTAGGAATATTTGAAAATGATAATTTGATATTACGGCAGGCAACTGGCAAGTAAGGTACATTAATGGCATTAGGGGTGGGTGGGTATAAAGGTAAGGAAAGGATAACTTGGGGAATGGAGGAAGGGTGGAGAGAAACACGCCGTCGCACAGTGGTCGGAAATCGGAAAAAGCTGACCAAAATTCCAAAAAGGCTTTTTTTGAGATATAAACTTAAAACTTCGCATTAAAACTAAAAAACGATTCAATTATCTGGAATAGCACTTTTTTTTGGCATAGTTCTTACCCGTATCTGAGATACAGAGGCTCAAACATGAGCACATTTCCAGAAAAATACCCGTCTTCAGTTTTCTCGGAAAATCTTCCGACTTAAGTTGATGGTTAAGTTTAAGGAGGATTTTTATGGAATAAAAAACGATATTATCTGTTAGCGTGGTACTTTTGCTTTATAATTCCGTAGTTTTAAAGAATAGCTTCGATACAATCTTGCTGTGCCGTTACAAAATGGCGGGCGTTATTTTTAGACCAAATTTTACATTATGTAGGAGATTCAAATGGGTTTTAGGCAAAGTCACGCGAAGTGACTTACATCAGAGCATTATTGAAGTGAAAACTTCTTATGTCGCGTTGAGCACTTTTGTAGATGGGTAAAAGACATTGGACTCGCGTCACCGTCACCGTCACCGCTACTACATATATGTATAATCATGTATATTCTGTATATACACAGTATACTCGCTATATACTCAGTACTGGTGGATGGGTACAAACCATTAGACTCGTATCACCGTCACCGTCAAATAAACTAAATATATGTGTAATTGTATATTCTGTATATACACTTTTGTGGATGGGTAAAAGCCTCGCGTCACCGTCACCGTCACTGCTGCTAAATATATGTATAATTGTATATTCTGTATATACACAGCATACTCGCTATATACACAGTACTTGTGGATGGGTAAAAACCATTGGAATCGCGTCACCGTCACCGTCAAATAAACTATATCATAATTTTATTCATATTACATTATATATATCTAATATACGGTTTAGTTCATTCAATTTGGGTTGCTACAAATATTGTGCCGGATAATATAATAGTCCATACTCGTGCAGGAGAGTGTACTCGATACAAGAATAGTGAAGGTTAGTACAATATTACTCAATTTCTTTTAATACGTCCAATTTGAGTAGCTTATTCATATATACATAAACATAAACTTTGCAGACGATAAAAATCTACCATTGATTGAATTTTTAAATAGTGAGTTTGGTTTAACGATGTCTAATGATCGCAATCTTGGCACAACGAAATATAAAACTACTATTGATGCAGTATTTACAAGACATTTAAGCAAATTCGAATCAAAATTATTCGTTTCTTACTTTAGTTACCATAAGCCTATTGTATCAGTTTTAGGTATTGCCGATGATGATGGCGGTGATGATGAAAGAGTTGTTGAAATAATGGATGAAAGTTGATTATTCTGAAGTGTACAATTTTTATGTAAAATAATTGGGTACAATAGCGCAATAAATGAATATTTAATTTATCATATACATGAAACTACTTTCTACTGATTAATAAAATACTTCATTAGAAATTATTCCCTACATTCAAAAATGCTCACGTTATTTCAAGTTTTCACTTCTGTCGGCACTCCCGGAGTGCCTCTTTCTTTTTTTTTTGAAGACTTCTTAAGGTTTATATGCAGTTAACTTTGAAAAAAATTTGCGACGCCGGAAATAAATTTGATTTTTCGATCGCGCATCGGGCTTCGGCTCCGCGCGCCGGGAGCAGGATTTACCGCGACGCGGTAAGGTTATTGAAGTGGTATGGATTTTATCGCTCAGCATTCACCGCTTTTTAAGCTGTGCTTGTGGGCACCGATCCCCAAGGATTCTATAATAAAGACACGGGAGGATTTGCAGTTGAGGTAAGTGCACGTGTAATTGAAGTTAAGTTAATTTTCTTTGAATACGTTCGGGAACCATGCCTTATGTTCAAATCGTTCCAACCTTGAAAAAGTGAGTAGAAATGGGAGGATTTTCAGTTGAGGTAAGTTCACACGTAATTGAAGTTAAGTTAGTTTTCTTTGAATACGTTTGGGAACCATGCCTTGTATTCAAAGCGTTCGAACCTTGAAAAAGTGAGTAGCATTCCTGAGACCAATAGAGAAAGACTTTCCAGAAAGACACCAGCTGGGATACTTATACCTCCCCTCCTCCCCCATCCTGAACCCCCAGGATTCTAGGGCGAAAATGGTCGTTTTATGACATCACGGAGCCTTTAACGGTATTGACCGGGCGTTTCCAGGGAAACTTACCCTGTCGGAAGATTTTCCAAGAAAACTGAAGACTGGCATTTTTCTGGAAATTTGCTCATGTTTGAGCCTCTGTATCTCAGAAACGGGTGAGAACTGTGGCAAAAGAAGTGATATTCCAGATATATGAATCGTTTTTGAGTTTTAATGCGAAGTTTTAAGTTTATATATAAAAAAAAGCCATTTTGGAATTTTGGCCAGCTTTTTCCGATTTCCGACCACTGTGCTTCGGTAGAAACCTACTCCTAGCGAAAGGCACCAAGGGTATCACAGGCCGTTCCATCTGAAATACGGAGTACTACATTTTAAGTACTCTTCACATGGCACCCAAGTAGGAATCGGGATTTTACTGACAAATCTTTGCCACTGCTGGGATGCAAACCCAGGTCCTCGGCATGAAAAGCCGAGGACCTGGGTTTGAATCCCAGGGAGGCCTCTGGCTACCGCACCGACCCTTCCCGATCGTCCCTTCAAATTAATGGGGAAATACCAAAAGTTATAGGAGGGAGTAGATGGCGCATTGACACACCAAAGTGAGGAGTGTTTTTTTGCGAAAAATGATCCACATATCGTGGCTAACGCGCGTAATCTGTAAACATATATAAAAATGGAGTGGTTCCTCTTTCTCTGTATGTATGTTCGTTACTCTTCTCAAAAACTACTGAACCGATTGAGCTGAAATTTTGCATGATTCTAGTGTACGTACAAAGGAGTGCTATTCGCAGTCTCAGATTGTATGAATCTGACCGGACGCTATGTGAACTAACTAGAGATAAATTTGAAAGTTATTAGCAATTGATATTTCACCGTTCCACAGCAGTAATTAAGACCAACGGTTCTAATAGCATTGCTCAGTATTCATAAATGCAAAAGGGCCGTATGGAATGGGTGGAAATTACAAAAATCAAGAATAAAAATATTCCATACATACGAACGAGTTAGGATGGAATTTCAACTCTGATAATGTTTATTTGCTAGGAAAGGATTTCATGGGATTACTTAAATATCTAGAAAATGTTTACGTGGTTTACTGTGCCCGGTGAAAACCAAAGCATTAGAGTCAAATTTTTTAATGTTCATTTTCACGTAAAATGTGACACATCAGCAAGTGGGGGATTGTGGCAAGACATCCCTAAAGCCCTTCCCAAAACTTTCCTTTTTCTTCGCATATCATGATAAGTACTCTCGGCTATTTTCGTCTATGAGCAGTCAAGTTGTTTTTAGAAACTTGTAAAATAGTTCTCAAGCAATGAATGTCACTCGTAGAGTTGGAATTGATGATATCAACCCTTCCCGCTGACGTCGAGGGAAGATGATTAAGTTTTCAGAACTGATTGTCGCATATCGAATTACACAAATACACTTAAGATAATAGTGGTGAACGGCACTAATAGATATCATTCATGTTGAAAATCACCAACTTTGTAATTTCCACAAACTTTTTTTCGCTGACACGATGCGCTATTAACTACATTGTGGCATAATAATGTGAATATGACAAAATGCGTTGTGTCATCGAAATAAAGTTTGTGGAAATTACAAAGTTGATTCTTCTCAACATGGATATCAATAATTTACACGATGTCAGGCCTGATATCATCAGTTTTATTACAAATTTGGTTTTTCTCAACATAGATATCCATTATTTCAATGATGTCAGGCCTGATCTTTTCACTTTTATTGGTACAAATAGAGTTAACCATCTCGACTGCCGCATATATTCCAGATATTTCTTTTCCTGTAGCTTCAAAATTAGTCTTTGAGAAGAGACGAAAGAAAGTCTCTGTCGAGGACTTGCTAGTAAAGCAACTTCGGCGGTGAAATGATGCTCAATGGATAAGGCAAACTCCAGGGCAAAAAATATTTCTCGCAGCACCAAACTATATATAACAACGTATTCCATTAAAATTTGCCGATTAGTAAATGCTTTAAAGTAAACTCCTGCTAAGTAATTGAGGAACAATACATTCAAATTCATACGCAGCCGATCGTTCTTAACTGATAAAACATCTATGAACTGTTCACGGTAAGATATGCCGAAAGACATTTCTCTCAAGTTCTATTCATTCATAAAAGAAATTAAAAATGTACAGCTGGTTAATGGTGATCGAGTTTATTAAGTAAGTTTGTATGGTTTTCAATGTGTTGACACTTAGGGCAATATGTGCGAATGATTTGGTTTGAGATAAAAATGAAAACTTAATTGTTTAGATACCAGTATGTTATAAGCAAGTCGTTGCTAAATGTCAGAGTGAAAACACTGTCATTGTGGGATGTATGGACAACCTATCACATGAGGTCATTCCCATGTGATAGCTTGCAAAAAAGCATGTAAACGTAGCACCGATAAGTTTTTACGGAATCGCGTCTATTTAATTGAAATATCCAAAACAAAACTTGCACAGCATTTGGCAGTCTATGGCCTTTAAATAAAAACTGTTTCGAATATCCTATAACCCTTATACACAGTAATCTCCGAAGCAGAAATATTCACGAAAAGCCCTCGAAAGGAAACCATTTCAACTTCTGTTATCCCTATTAACTTCCCCATATTGGAGCGATCGCCATGACACCTACATTCCACTGATATTGCGAATTGGACTATTTGAGTTTAAAAATTTGTGACCAATTTGGGGGGGATTTCCACCCAAAACCCAAATAATTATAGTTTTTATTTAACAGATTTCCTGATGTCGAATACAATATTCATATTTCCGTTTTTAAATCCGACTGTAATATTATTATTAGAAACTAAAGCTTTCATTAAAACTAACTGTAAAAAATGTTCCATCCGTCTTGTGTTGCATCCACCTTGCATACGTGCCACCCGCGCAACTCAAGTATTAAGATGGCGGATGGCCTTAAACAGGACGGTATCCAATAAACGACAAAAATGCTACCCAGTTTAGTGTTTAGTTAGGAAAATCACTATATTTGTGAAAAAAGCTTTTGTAAAAATTTTCTTAAAAAATAAACTAAAAAAGTAAAAAACATTCATAATAATTTGTTTACTTGGATATTAATGGAGAGTTAACTTCTGATATAATACCGTGATACATTGTGTATTCCCAATGTATCCTTAGATTCTTGTATTCTACGTTTAAATATATTTCGTGGATGTGAGCGTATAGGGCGTTTTGTTAGGCTCAAATACTTGTATAATATAGGTATAATGAAATGAACTCGTGCGAAGCCGGTTAATACGTCTTGTTGATCCATAATTATTTATGAATAATTCTGTGGTATTTGAAAATGATTCTCATTTCGCATTTTCCTAGATAATAATGACGGTTCCGCGACAAATCCACCACTACTTATGTTTTCGATGAATTTACCGCGTAACTGATCCATTTAGTTTGCGCATTTTTATGGCTAAAATTATCTGCTGTGCTATCGGATCATATGGTTCCGTCTATTCTCTTCTTTAATCCGCAGGAAATATTTAGCTCATGACAATGTTGGCATCACTGTGACCCTAATTTCTTCATGTTTTGGCAGCATGGAAAAATGTCACCTTATTTCCCTTGGAAATAGGTTGAAGTCATAATTTTAACTTCATAAACCGCGTTTTTGATAACATCACGCTTCAACGCCGCCATTAATATGATTAACGGGGTATTGATTTCAATTCCAATTGATACATTCAGTGCTCCCAATTGATGCGTGGGGACGGATAGGGAAGGGAAATTCATTCGTTCTGGCCTGGGGACTAACGTAACGTGTGAATTACTGCTTCTAGATCGGTGCCCTTTTTTTTATAAGTTCGTATCGAACGGTTTCTCGCGAGAAACCTGCCATTTTTTCCATGCGCCAAACGCTATTCATCTGATTTTTTCATCTCCATCTTGCGCATTCAAGGTGACCGCTTTTCCTGAAATCCCTGAAGACCCGGAGGGTTATATAAGTCGCTACATTCTTGCAAAGATTCAGGTTGGGTTGATGTGATGGCTTAGAGCATACTGTCTTCCTATCCCGAGGAGCCGGAATTACATATTCCGGCGAAGGAATAGATGTTTTGAATGGAATCACGATCCTTACCTGAACGCTCTGGCAGGAAGTAGGAATTAGAAATAGCTCAATTTAGAATCGAGCGTACGTAATTAGCTCATTCTTACCTTTTCGCAGAGGAAAAAAAATTCCTCCACGCTGTCACGGGTTGGTCTCGCTGCTCGGCTCGGTCGGTTAAGCATGTAGGTATGAGCAGAATGGTACTCGGCCCTGCGTCAGGGATCAAAATTAGCGAAAGCATAACAGTGAATCTAAGTGACAACCCATCGCATCAAATAGAATTATGGCTTATATTAAAGATACTGTTATTGTATGCCTTTTGAAAGTACGAACCTTTCTTCCTTGCTGTCTATTATATTTTACTGAAAGTAAACACGAGGGTATTAGCGGCACCTTTAGTTAAATCGGTTTTTTCTTCGAATTGAGAAGTATGTAATGGGTATCGTGCGGTGAAAAATGTCCACGACTCACCCATAAAATGACAGCTAAACTTGAACAATTTGTGGAGAGCATTTATAGCGTTGTGCTGCATTGGTTGTATGGGTCGTTTAACTGTTGACCTATTTGCGCTTTTCGTTCACAGTAAGCCAATTCAAACGCTGAACTATTCTCGGCTGTGGATGGGGAAAACTACAAAGAATACCCTTTGTTAGCACACAGGTTTATTTGCTCAAATCAACGCAATAAAAACAAACAAAAGTACTTCCCCCCCCCGGGATCTTTCAGGGCACAAGGCAATAGGAAGGAATAGAAGTAAGGGGCCATTTAAGTATTACGTAATACGTTTTGTGGAGGGAGGGGGTTTGAGATTTTCTTAAAGTTCTCGCGAAAGCTTACGGCCTTTAGATGCCCAGAACAGAAGGGTGAAATGTGTGGGAGGGGTAAGAGAAAGGTGTTGAAGTGTGTGATTTGATTCAATAAAAATCAAGGGGAAGTGTTGGAGTGTGTGATTTTTCTTGTAATTGCATTCATATTGTATTGTATTGTATTGCATTCATAGTGTATTATTGGTATCACTTTGTATTGTACGTAGTTGTTTATATTATGTATGTATCCATGTGTGACTATGTATTAGCGTCTCAATATATGTTGGAAACAAAAGAAAGATGTAATATATTCCTTATCTTTCCGTAACTTCTCACTTACATCGCACGGTTTTAGGGTTTTCTGGGCCCATAACCTGTTGCAATTATTAATTGAATCTTACTTATCAACTAATTACTTGTGGAGCAGAGCGTTATGAAAAAGGAATATATTACATCTTTCTTTTGTAACCAACATGTATTGAGACGCTAATACATAGTTACATATGGATACATACATAACATAAACAACTACGTACAATACAAAGTGATACCAATAATACACTATGAATGCAATACAATGCAATTGAATGCAATGACAAGAAAAATCACACACTCCAACAAAAGGAACGGAGGGGAAAGTGAGCGCGTGGCAGGCAGAATGGCCAACATAGTGTCTCAGCGTAGAATTGTAATTCCGATCCGTATTGGACAATTCGACTCGTCGTGGAGCATGGAGCAAGTAGCCGACCCTACATCGCCGTACCTCCGTTCCGCGGCCGGGGCTGAGGAATGGAGGGTCTTACGCGATGACTCACAGCTGGGCATTTCAAATACTTTAAATGCATTAAAATTTATTCAACATTAATAAAAAATAACAAATATAGTCGTGATTCCGCTGAGACGATGAATAAGTAGACACCAAACTTCGCGCAATTCCGTTGATTTTCAGTAACGTTGCTAAAATTTTCAGCCGCGTGAAATTCTGTAATCCAGATTTAAGACATATGTACAACATAATCTTACGAAATTACAGTGCATTCTATATTCTTCTTTTACGTAGCTAATGAAATTAATGGAATCGGACTTTGAATACCACTAGCTAAAATTTCAGACACTGAAATAAGAAAATAAAAAGTACTTGAAGAGATAATTTCATAATTTTACACTATGTACTACATGCATATTCGATGAATAAATGGGACATTGAGAACGTAAAAGAGTGGAAATATAAAAATATTTATTCTAGAGGGACAGAGAGAACATATACATTTTATGCAAATATATATTGGATAGTTGACGTGATTTATTAAAAAAAAGAAAATCGCAAGAAATACGTATATGACATTTGTTTTTGTATAAGATTGTAGAAAAAAGTTAGTATATATTGCAACTGTAAGTTTGCAAGACGTAAGGCGTGTTTGTGTAAGGCGTTTTTGTATATTATTTTAAATAAAAGTTAGTACATATTGCAACTAATAAGTCCACTTCCGAGTCATCGGCCAGAGATCCCCAGGCCGTGATCCCCTGGCGCGTGCTAAGGTAGAAAGGGACGACGCCCACTCCATAACCCACTGCGGCGAATAGCTGGGGGCATTCAAATTCATTGAAGGCATATGAAAAATTTCAATGTTGGCAACGAAAACCGTAAACATTATCCTGCCGGTGCTACCCATAGACCTTGACCTATATGCAAGGTCTATAGTGCTACCCGTGCTACCCTTCCACCCGCGGCGACCGGTTTTTAGAAAATAGACCCTTCCAGTCCCAAAATCGTCTAATGCGCAACGCCGTAAGCTCTCGCGAGGACTGTACATTGTCTTACGTAGGAGGAGGAGGGGGGGGGAGGGGGCCCGAGAAAATCTTACATAAGATTTAAGTTACTTCCGAGACCGTATTTTTATTAACTTGTTAAATTATCGTCAGACGAAAAATCTTACTTTGGAGGATTACCGCTGCGGTAGTATGCCTGAAATAATGCTAAACTATAGAAAAAGTTATGATCAATTCCTTGCGTTGATTAGTTTGGCGGCATCGCATTTATGAAGATCTAGTAATTTCCGAGTCGCGTCTACTGTGAATCGTGAAATATCTAAAACCGTTATCGATCGATATCTGACTAAAAATTCATGCTTATATGTTTCTCAAAAAATTATGATTGTAAAAAAATATTTTAAACCGGGGGTGGTAAGGTCAATTTTCCACACTTGGACATGAAATCTCATGTATATTATCTATGTGAATGGTTCCAAAAGTGACAGCTTACGTGCCCGACCCTCCTTTTTATAGTCTCATCGACCGAGCTAACGCCATTGATATCGCTAGCGCACTGGGTCGGGGAATATTTTACTCATGGGTCGGAGTGCAGGCTAATTTCCTTCACCCATACCTTTCCACGACCCTGGGGAAAGCCCAGCCGGTCTCTCCCCGGTGTTCCACTGGAGGCGAACAGTACAGAACCTCTCTGTTCTTTCTCTTTCCCCCAAAATAGTTCTCTAAGAAATCTACCAACCTAATGCGAACTCACAAACAACAACAACAGCAACTGTCAATACCTCCCCTTAATAAATAATATGTTCTAATAATATTGAAATTTAATTCCTAGCAGTGGCGTTCGTGTCTGGGATCGAATCCCGGCATTAACAAGGATTTTTTAGTGGACTCCCGATCACTATTTGACTGTTAAGTGGTGACATTTAACAGTACAATACTCCATCCGTCGAATAAGACGTCAAACCGTAGGCCTCTACTCGTCTTTCGTATAGAGTAAGCTGATGTCGATACCGGGTATCTCTCCAACATTCGTCGACCCCCCGAGACGATAAAAATGCTGTCAAAGAAGTATAAAACTATTTTATGAAAGAAGATTCGTCTCTATTCCGTCTTAAGTGTCATAAAACCAGGTTTTAAAGAAAGGTTTAAGTGTTAGCAAGCAACGTTTTAGGTGAATAGTAGCTTTACCGATGATTTAGTGTGACATTGCGAAATACTTACCATTACCTACGGGCAGCAGTACCGTACAAAGGTTTAAGGTTTAGGTCACACTATTTAATTTTTAAATAAGTAAAATCTTTTCTTTTAGCCGATATTGGATCACAAGTGGTTTATTTTTTGTATCCCCGCGTATTTATTGTAACACCCTTATTTTATTCATTTTTATTTCCCTCGCTTCTTACTATCTCGGCCGCCAGTTAAATAAAAGTTCCTCGCAAAATTTATCAAGCAAAACCAGCCCTATATGGCACGACAGCATGTATCGTGTAGTTTCCAATTCAAGGGTCAAAAATTGATTTTAATAATGTATAGTTCTGCTCGCACTACGTTTTTCTTCTGTTATAATATCTTCAAACCATATTCAGGCACAGTGAAAAATAAAACCATATCCAGGATGCTTCAGGGAGGAAATTAAATTAGTTAGATACATTTAGATTCGTCTTGTCATCTTTCTCCACAGTTCATCACATCCACCTTTGAAAGCTTGAATTTATTACCCTTCTCAAAAGCCAGCAATTTGCCATGGTTTTGATAGCAGAATTTCTATCTCCAGGATGGAGTAAAAGGCTTGGAGTACTGGAGTTGGCGTATAAGGCTGGTAGTGAATCCAAACTTTGAGATCACTCAAACCTGCGTATTCTTATTGCTTCCGCTGAATACGTCACTTGTGTCTGAAATTGAATAGACTAGCGTCAGATCTTATATCCGTTGAAAAATGAATAGGAATGGTACACTTAACTCATCATTTTTCCTGGTATCGCATCCTTTTAATACTCGGATGGCTCTTGCGGCTTCACAATTAACCTCTTTGGAGCGAATTTAAAAAGGGGCGAAATCTACGAACCAGTAGCGTTGTTAGGCATGTGAAAGTGATAGTTTTCTTTTCTTGGTTAACCGATGAAATATCCTGTCAGTGCGTCACGACCTTTCTTAAAAATAGTTTGCTCCCTTGGAAGACATATATGACTTGATATTAATTCTTGATTAAAAATAATAACTATTCAACGATCAAATCGGCATCCTTATGATGAAGATGACTGGGTAATTTTCGCCCTACCGAAGCAGGCAAAAATACCTCGAGTCAGGGCCGTGTCAACCGCTACCTGATCGTTAATTTCGATGTTATTTCTCCCACTCTAGTGGCACATTAAGTTATTAGTAATCAATAGTTGATAGGTCAAGGTCGATTGTGTTATAAAAGCTAATTTCAGTTATCTTAATCTTGATTACAAAAACTATTATTTCTTTTCTTTAAATATCTCTATGCTTCTTTCATGGAATTGAAATAGTAAATCATATTCCAGAATAATTCCCGGTGGAAATTAAAATTTACATTAAAATCTTATTCCCCTTTTGCTGAAGAAGAGGCAGAGGCAGTCCGCGGGCCCTTTCCGTTTAATTTTCAGTAACTCCGCTCACTTCGGAGAACAGCAGCAAAGCTGCATTCCATTATTTTCGTACTTTTATGAGCACTTGGCAGAGCAATTCTAAGTAGATCGGGTGCCATGTTGATGTGCACTGGATTGTGTTCGAGAAGAAAAGGACTCCGATAATCCCATCCGTGATTGTTGTTCCTATCTTGATTTTGAAGTAAAGGCGTCGTACATGGATAATGTAACATATTTATTATTTTGTAGTAAAAAGCTTTCCCTCTTGAGTATGAAGTTTGAACAAATTTGTTAACTATTTACCAAAAAGGCCGTGGCTATGAGAGATTGGGCGCTCGTCCCAACGTCCGTCAAACTCCAACTCAACCGCCTCAGTCCCGTACACCAGCGTACATATACCGTCGGCCGGCCAATATGGCCGACCTAGGCATATAATTACGGGAGGACGGTCCTGGAAGGACGGTCGGCGAGATTGGCGGCCGTGGGGACGAACCTCCTGGACGCCATATGCGTCGAATTCTTTATTAAACACAAATACAACTCACAGTACAAGTCTTGGTCAAACATTAAACCTCTACCTTTCCGTACAGCAGATAAAACAACTTGATTATCCATCGACATTAACACTTTAGAATAATCAGGAGTATTATTAAACATAAATTGCATTCCCCGCAAGGCCGCTTCGGCCTCGGCGAAATAGATGGGTAACTGTTGCGGGAAACGTTGAAAAATTTCCAAGTCCAACGCAGGAAAACTGCAGCCCATTGCCACGGTGTGGCGTCTGCGTAGGCAATATAATGTACAGAAAAGGGAGTACAAAAACGGATTTTAGCTAATAAGCGCTCATCCCAGCAGCGGCGGAGCCACTGCATCCTGCGGGAATAGACGTGTGAGATTAAAAAGTATGGAAGGCTTAGGATGTAACAAACCACGCCATGTAGCCTGCTATCTTTGGAATATCAAGGGTTTTCAGCCTGGGGATCACTTCTATTCCAAGATGAAGGCGTGCTAAGGAGAACGGGTACATTTTCAGGGAGTTGTCCGATGTATCGATAATGACACCGAGATAGGTGAGTTTCCTTCTCGGATGTAGCACCCACTCGGATGTAGCACGCAATAGTCCACTAAATTGATTTATTTCTAACGACCCGGGCTTCATAACGTAGTGAAATCTTCAGGCACATTGATCATTTTTATATCCGTATGTATACCTACAAAAATCCTGGTGCTTAGGGGTAAGAGGGGAAGCGAGGGGGATACTTTCTTTTGAACCTCTTACCCTATAGTAACTATGCGGATCATAATATTAGTTTTAATTTTACAGTAAAATAACTGTCATACATTTAGCTAAAGCGTCACGAAATAAACGAATAAAAAAAAAGACGTCATGAAACAGGAAAATAATAGTCATAAACGTCATAGAATAAATGTCATGAAATGGAAAAATAAAAGTCATAAACGTCCCGTCTCTGCTTATAACAATCATGGACTAATTACGCGCGATGGCCATGTTAGGTGGGTCTTTTTATTTTTGTTTTTGTTGCAAAAAGAGGCTTCACTTTCGTGTGTCAAGACGCCATCCACTCTCTTCTTAAAAATGTATGGTGTGCGCGCTAGTGCGCACGTGTGTTACGCTATGCACTAACTTCGACACCTTGAATGAAATGCTCCCCTCGTAAGAGCACTGCGTCACCCTATAACTTAACCTACATCTACAAAATATCCTGCAACCCATCTCAAGGGTGTGTGGCAGGGGGTGAGTAGTCACCAACATGCATTACGCTATACCCTAAAGTTAGTATAACTACGACTAATTATGAATTAGCATAAATTGCTAGTGCTTGTCACGCGGCGAAGCCGCACAAGCATGCACTACACTACAGATATGCTGCCAGTGGTAAGAGGGACCGTTAGTATTTATGTATTTTGTAACTACATAAATGGACAGAGATTCAAGAGTTATGTTGAAAACATGCTTGGCGGGCTGTAAGTACTAGGTAGCTGATATGGATACAAGTATTAGGGAGGAGTACTACTACTACTAAGAGCTACACTACCTATCAACAAAACTAGTTAAAAGTCTCATTAGCAGCTGTTATGGTCTTTTATCGTTCGCGAAAAAAATGACATTTTAAATCTGTCCGTTCTGCAGTCTAGTTCCTTAATTTTATTCTCATTATCTGATCTGCCGTAGTATGTCGGATTTCGAAAAATATTATAAACGTCGTCAGAGAATGTGTGTGAGAATGCGTAACGTGCGTAAAGAAAATGTGGGTCTAATGCCCGTGTAGTGCGTGAAGTGGAGAAAAAGTATCTATGTTTATCGTCCTAGGATCCGATCTGTCGAGATGACGAGGCATCCTTATCCTTTGTGTCCACCCCAGCAAAAATCGCCACGAACCAGGCAAGGGCCGTGACAACCTAAATAGGATCATCCATTTGAATTCACTTTCTCCCGTCTCGTCGAGGGCGATGGATGTTCCTTGGGGTCGGAGGTCATAACCTATACCTGCCCTGCTCCCCCTTCTCCCCTCTCCACAGTAAAACGCCCACATTTGGAGGTCGGGAGGGAGGGACAGGAATAAGGGGGAGGGGCAAAAGTGGGGGGGGGGGAAGGGAGGGGTTAGGGACGGCGCGTAACCCCGTGCCTGAGCGTGTCTGACGTCATGGGGCCGGCGTACCCTTCGGCGAAGAGGAATCCTACTTTCTGGCTGAAGCAACATTTCGACTGGAAAACCGACACCTGCGGAAGCGGGCGACCTGCATTGTGTGTCCTGTTTTAGTACGTGTTCGGTTTCTATTCATCTTCCTGGAAAGCCATTGTGTCATCTTCATGAAAAGCCTCGAGGTGTGTTGGAAAAGGGAACAATTGAATCGCCAAGGGTCACTATGACCACCCTCGAAACTGAGCACCGCCTTCCTCTGGAGACCATTTCTCCTCCTCACATAGTACAGCCTTCGCAAAAGTTGCTGGCCGTCGGATTCCCAGAACGCTATGTCACGTAGGACGTCAAGTCTAGTGGGAGGGAAATAGAGGAGTGGAATGTAAGGCATGGAAGATTCGGAGTGGAAGTGAAAACGTGTTTACACCTGAAAGCCCGATGTGTCAGACAAAAATGCGATGTGTATTGCACGCAGTTTGTTCGAGAGTAATCAGAAAGCCACTACCTATTTTTTTCTTGTGCCTGGGTTTTAGGAAATAGACTCTTGCAATCCTAAAATTGACCCCTGTGAATCTGCCACGAGCATCTGCGAAATGTACGTATTGACTGTACCCGATTTTATGGAAATAGATCCTGCCAATACCAAACCGCCCTCCGCACATCTGCCACATGCATCTGCGAGATCTCTACACCTTGATGTATCGGTACCGGCGTAACCTTGGCGAAGAGAGATAATAGGAGCATAATTACTGGAGTACTCCACTGTGTAAACCCGAAAGCTGAGCATCAGCTAAACCTGACTTGTCAAGATGTGTTTTTTTTAATACTTTATTTTTATATTGTCAACAGTTTTAATGCGTTGGTGGTTTTCGATTCGTCCTCAAAATAAAAACCTTCGATGGAGTGAAGAAAGTAGTGCTTGGATTGCTAAGGTCACCATTCCCACAACCACCCGCGGCACCGTCGAATCGAATTCTGAATATATCTGGAAACCCCATTCTCTCGATGTGAAGACATTTCCTCCTCATCCACGTACTACGTCCTTGACGGGATCCTGCTCAAGCCCCAACGCATTCCCGACGGTATTTCGGCGTTTCATTTCTCTCGCCGTGAAACTAATAGACGGTCGATATGCCGGCTCTCACATTTCCCGAGTCTTCCGAAGAAGTAGGTCTCGTTGCATTACGGGTTGTGGGGAATTTGTGGAAGAATCATTCGGATTGCCACTCGAGACAGTCGGGCGTGCTTAAACACTGGATTTCTGCGCAATGATACAGTCACAGAGCGGACTAATATTTCAACGGCATGTTTGCGGACTTTTGAGTAACCACCTTGTTTGCACATCCAGGAAGCACGGAAGAGACTTTAGTGTGTGTGTGCAACAGAAGCATCAGTTCATCCCCGGGACCGAGGACTTGGCTGCTCGATTTTGCAGTCTCAAAGTGAAGTGACCTTTTTCGGCTGCCCTAGTGGAGGGAGACTGAAGGCGACTTTGAAACTTCTTACCTGAAACGCCATTTCCCGGTCATCTATTGCCTTTGGAACTCTCAGCAACGGAGCCAACCCCGTTGGCCACCGCAGGTCTTCAGCGGGTGAGTTCCTTCTTTGATCTCAATCCCTGCTATCCCTTACTTCATTTACACACTTCAGTTTAACATGTACCTAATGGGCGCACGAATTGACTGAAGTTGGCCGAGGAGCTTACAGTGGTAGCGAAAAATGGTCTCGGTTTTGCCGAAGTCCCTAGAGACTCCGCTTTTGACTACGGGGCTTACCAACGCTGCAAACGTTCTCCGCCAACTTCAAGATGCTTTATCAGTAATTCGCTTAAAATTAAATTCTCTTCGTTGCTTTTAATACACATTTTTGATCGGATTCTCAGATGAGTTGCGAACACTATCGGTGAATTTTGATGCAGGTTTGTTTGGATCGTTAACATTGTCGTATGATGTGCTGCTAATGTTTTCGCACCGTCTCAGATTAAATTCAATTATTTTAGTGACGCTGCCTATACTATATTCTCTCCTTTCCCCTCAGTTCCTTTGCCAACCAACCCGTTCCTTGCGCATCTACCCCTCCTAGGCGTCACCACTTCCGCAGGAGGCTACCACCAAGTTTCGCTACGATTTTAGTTCTCAATGACTGATCTATTGACAACGCAGTAGGCTACAGAATTAAGAATTTCCGCTCAGCCCAGTCTGTGCGATTTTCCGGATACCACATATTTCTGTCGCGACTTAAGGTGGCTGGAGCAGTAATCGTTGGTCATTGAGTGCACTTTTTAATATTTTTTTAAGTAATTCCAAAAGAAAATTCTAGGACCAAATTTCATTTAAGTGCATCTGTTCATGAATTAGGAGGTCAACATACGGTAATGGAAATTAATACAAGAATTAGATTCTATTTTTTCCCCTCAAAGCATGTTACTAAGAATTTCCGGTGCGGAATTCAAAATGTGGACGAACGAATTTGAAATATGTTGTTTACGTATTTTGGGCTCGGTATGACGCCTTGAAGTTTGTTTGAAACAATTATAATGATAAGAAACTTAGTATTTCGTGTTTAGAAGACAATCTGTGCGTACATAATCGAATGATCACGAAACACGTCATTCTCCATAAGACCACGCGTCAAAATAGCATTGGATTACCAAAAAACAAATTTGTATGATGCAGTATTTTGCACTTTTATCAATAGATATTACTAATGAGAACACGTGTGCTAAGTTTCACGCAAATCTGTTCATAAACAAAAATCGATCCAACCACCTAAACGGGAGCATAAGAAATGGAATCCTCCTGCCTTAACATATGAAGTTGTTTTCTCTCTGTCGGACCTAGTACAGCTCTTACGAAAGCTGGCGGTAAACAGACTCACAGAATGCCCTTCCGTCTGCGTTCGTCGAATGCGCTTCGTTACGGAAGGAATGATTCTAGTGGGAGGGGTGGTAAAATGGACGGAGGGGAAGGCGAGAAATGGATCCGAAAGAGTCTTTATCTTTTGAAAGTCTGACTCACCTGAGAGTTGGAATGGTTGACGCATTGAACGCAAAGGAGCCGAGAGTAAACAAAGGCATACAGCTAATGCTCATTCACCTGCTGTGACTTCGTGTTTGGGGAGGACTTTTCGATTCCAAAATCTTCCAATGTGTGTCTGCCTCCAACTTTTCCAAGAGCTCTATTTTCTTAGCACTAACCTTACCACTGAATGGAATCAACCTTGGTGGAACAGCATGCCAACAGTTTAAAACCAAAGGTGGTACTTTCCTCTAGTTGTTTTAGTTGCGTAGGTACTTTTAGATGAAAAATAAGCATCGAAACGCATCGGTTTATCTATAAACCGTCAAGGGATGATTTCGCCTTTTTTTAAGTTTTTATTTTAACTCACCTCTCAATACCGAATTCCGAGAAGAGTTTTTGCAACGAGTCGGTTGCTTTTCGCGGTGATGAGCGCAATTTCGGTTACCGACTGATAGGGGCGTATATAATCTGCCGGGTAGTCACCGTGCACACAACGTACCTACGCGTTTTTTGACGGTCAATTTGCGAAGGATGGCAAAATTTTAATCATTTTCTGACCCCGTAATATCTGTGTGTGGTACCTATCAACAAGGAGCTCTATTCGACATCAGTAATTTATTTACTAACAAGCAATGAAGCGTTGTTTCGAATTCCACTAGAATAATTTATGATGCCCATTGATTCAAATATTTGGTCTAAAATACATACTTGTCCATCAGCCTTGAAAGATATTTACTATTTGGTTTAAAATACATAGGTACTTGTCCAAATTAATTAAGTTTTTTATCCAGATATCCTGATAAACTGAATACTACAAACGAGAGATGACACAGAAAAGAGGATGAGGAATAATGTTTTCCAGCATTTATTTTTGGATTTTGTAAAAATGTTTTGCTTGTTTCTAGGAAGTTGGGTTATTAATAATTCCTTTTGATGAGAGGAGGATTCGGAAACGATATTCATCTGCCAAAGTTTGTTAACATAAATATCCCGTTAGTAGACATGACGATAGACCACAAGTTTAACGTGATATTTTTGAGTTTTCTCTGTGTGACTGCGATGCGCTGTGAAACGTAAAAAGTGACGGCTCAAGGGATATAAGGGATCTGATCTCTTTTCAAGCAACGTTTGGTACAGCTATATAAATATTTAACAATATCAATGATTTTATTCATTTAACTTTAAAATAATTTGAATTTAGTATTCATTTGACTGTTGCAGCAACTAAAATTTTGTGTATAGAAAAACTTTGAAACCGTTGGCTAATGCTCTTAGACCAAGAAACAGAGGAGAAAAATCACCTAACAAATCGAAAAACTACTGGCAGCGGTTTTTGTGTGGAAATGTCTTGGGGAAGCTAGTATAAAATACATCTCATCTCGTAGGTCATGAAATTTGTGGTGCGACATTTTTTTTTCGAACAATTAGATCGAAAAATCGTTTATTTCTGTTAGTTATGATACTGTGAAAAAAACTATAGAATTAAGAGAAACATGTTGCACAGATGAATTGTACGTGATGACCATATGTAAAAAATGAGATGCTATAAATTAAAATCTGTCTTTGAACAGAAAAGTTATTACAATAGTATATGGAAAATAAGAATTTTTTATAATTATTTATAAATTTTGAAATTATAATTAAAACTTCACCAAACTCTCCAATATTTGGAATTGTCATGTACTCAAACAGTTCGCAAAATATGAGTATGATTGGTCAAGTAGTTTTTGCAAAATTCTACTTGTTTATCCCGTTTTCATTAAAATGGGCCATTTTTAATTTGCCTTAAAATCGGCTGGGCAACGATTAAAACATTTTTCATAGTCTCATTCTCTTTGTCAAGCCTCAAAGTGCCATCTATTTGAAAAAAATGGAAATGTTTTGCAATTTACTTATAAAACATCGTTAAAGAACAGAGAGAATTTTTTAAGCTGATAAACAATTACAATATCTCCGTTGTACTTTAATGTATAATTTAATAAAGAATACCATTCAAAAGGTGACTTAAAAAAACAACTTAAAAAATAGATACACTTTCTACAACCAATAGGACCGGAGATAGCAATTCTTTTTCTTTTACTCACAGAGCAATTGTTTATAAATATAAAGCTTTGAAAATTTCACAGTTAATTAATAAAGATCTAATCTTTGTAATACAATGTAATTGAGTTTGATTCATGCAAAATTAAGATCTCACGAACCGTTTAAAGTAAGTATGTGCGCTGGAAGCTTGTCGGGGGGCCATGGTGGAGATAGCTTTTTTCTCGTTTAGTAAAACCAAGAACGGATCTTCAAATCGGAGCGCACCTGAAAAATGTGCAATATCTCGGCTTCTAGATATTTTATAACCTTCATTTTAGTTCAAATTGAGGTAGCTCACCGAAAAGATAACGTCGGGCATATTATCACCCTTGTAAACCTATCCCTGACCCCCCAAAAATGTATATTTTTCAAAAATAATTTCTTGTTGCAGTTTTGGTCATCTGTCTGTCTGTTCTTTACGCATCTCCTCAAACACTACTGTATTGATTGAGATGAAATTTTGAAGGAATCTAATGTATACACTAGAAGGTGCTATAGGCTGTAAAAAAAAGGCTCAGGACTCCATTAGACCCAAAAGTGGGCCCTTTCGTGGTCTATGTTATGCATTGGGTTCGATGAAGTGGTTTCTTTTTAAAATTACTTTCACTTTAGATGGAATGGATGGAAGAGAGTTGGAATTTTTTATAGGCTGGATAAATAATGAATTTTATGCTTCTTTCAATTGAATATTTTTAACGCTATGCATTTGTTTGAAAATTACGTTTTACGCCGCAAAATATCAGATGTTTTCTCTTAAATCAACATTGGCATTTATTTATTTACATTGGAACCTAAGCTAGAAATGAATATTCATGACTTTAGAATTTAAATGTTCACGTTTGAATACAGGTTCATAATCTCTTCTAGATTGAGATTCTGTATAAGGAATGCCCAAGGCCCTATGAGCCGAATTATTAGAGTACTCAGAGGGGTACTGATTTTCGCTAAACTTGAACTTACCCAATAAATATGCTAAACTCGAAACTCTACCTCCGACTGAAAGTTATGCAGGATAACACAGTTTAAGAGTGTGTCTACAACTTCAGCTATGGTTAGGTCGGAATAAAGCACCCACAAATTGGGGTTGGACAGCTTCATCTGGGAATTTGATTCCAATTTACCCAGATTCCGCTTTAATACCGGCCGAATTATTGTAACAGATCAAGTGTAAATGCAAAAAAGATTACAAAAACAAACCTTTTACTAGTAGAAAAAAATGGAATGGAATGTACATCGTTATGTTCTAAATGTGAATCTGACACCTGCACGGACATGAAAGTTTTTGACGAAATGACCGATGAATAAGGCATAGAAATTGATAGTCTCACAGAACAAATCGCAGATTTTGATAATGATGTGAATAAAATACTCCGGAAGAAGATTTTATATGCTCTGACTTTGATGATGCGAATGATGATGATGAAGAATCTGAGATAGACAGTAGCGAATCAGACACACATGACAACGATCAGGACGAGGATGAAATACAGACATCTAAAAAACAAATAATAATTTTGAGCGTTTTAATGAATTTTTTTGATTTTTTTCTATGACTTTGCATTAATATTTATGTAGAAAATAATTTTCTAAAATATAAAAATATGAAAAAACAATCCTCTTTTGTTTACAATGATTGTTGGTAAATATATAAAATTCTCAAATTATTATTTAATAAAATTATACATTCTAAACCTATTTATAAAATTCAAAAGTGAGAAAAACTGCAAAAAATGATTAAAAAATATACATTTTTTGGGGGGTTGGGGGTCGGTTTACAAGGGTGAAAATATGCTAGACGTTATCTTTTCGGCGAGCTATCCCAATTTAAACCAAAATGAAGGTTACACGATTTATAGAAGTCGAGATATTGCACATTTTTCAGGTGCGCTCCGATTTGAAGATCCGTTCTCGGTTTTTATAGACAAGAAAAAAGCTATCGCCACCATGGCCCCCCGACAAGCTTCCAGCGCCCATACTTACTTTAAACGGCTCGTGAGATCTTAATTTTGCATGAATCAAATTTTATGGGATTGTATTACAAAGATTAGATCTTTATTTATGAACTGTGAAATTTTTAAGACTTAATATTTATAAACAATTGCTCTGTGAGTAAAAGAAAAAATTACTATCTCCGGTCCTATTGGTTGTTGAAAGTATATAATTTTTTTAAGTTGTGTTTTTAAGTCAGCTTTTGAATGGTATGATTTATTAAATTATACAGTAAAATACAATGGAGATATTGTAATTGTTTATTAGCTTAAAAAATGCACTTTGTTCTTTAACGATGTTTTATAAGTAAATTGCAAAACATTTCCATTTTTTTAAAATAGTTTTTTTCAAAATACGTGAAGTTTTAATAATAATTTCAAATGTTATAAATAATTAGAAAAAATGATTATTTTCCATTTACTTTTTCGATAAATTTTTTGCTTTAAGGCCGATTTTTATTTACAAAATCTCATTTTTTACATTTGTTCATCACGTACAGTTCAATTGTGCAACATGTTTCTCTAAATTCTGTAGTTTTCCACAATATCGTAATTAACGAAAAAAAAACGATTTTCGATCTAATTGTTCGAAAAAAACAATGACGCACCACAAATTTCATGACCCATGAGATGAGAAGTCTTTTATTTTAGCTTTCCCAAGACATTTGCACAAAAAAATCGCGGCCAGTACTTCTTCCATTTCCAGACATTTTATTCCGTAGACTATCCGTTTATATTGCTATCTTTCCAAGCTAGAAACTCGAATGCTAGCAACTATTGTTTCAACTAGTAATTAATGTATATAATGACCACTAATAATTAGTTTCTTCTTCTTTTTTTGAGTTTCACAGGTTTACCGTCATTTGTAAACATTGTGTGCCTGATAGAGAAAAAATTATTCAGTGTAACTATCTTCAGTGTAAGTTGTTATTGCAATTGTTATTTTTATCAATACTTGTTTATGTTGTTAATTTTTTAAATTGTTTATGTCAATTATCCCTGAGGATGACAGTAAATTTTCAGAAACGTTGGTGGTGAAATAGTGACTTTTAAATTGACCAAATCTCAAAAAAATAAAAAGAAACTATAATTTTAACCCTAGTTACTCTTAAGTGGTAAACAACAACGTTAATAAGTTTACTAGGGTAAAATCTTCTCGGGATTTCCACTGAGTTAAATTGGCAAGAATTACTGTCGTTTCGACGCACGACTCGTTCTTCCTCTTCAGGGTAAAAGTTTAAAACCATTTTCCAACCAACTAATTATTTGCCAGGAAAGCATAAAAAGTTTACTAGGGCAGGCGCTTACTTTCATTCACTCGCAAATAAAGAAACCCATTAGTCGTAACTAGTGATTTTTCATTAGAATACATGTTTACGAATATGGCATTAAAAATGCCCTTAATAATTGTTCTTTAGGGTTGTTTTTTTATCCTTCCCGGGTTTTTGGATTCTTTCTAGCGTTCTGCTAAAGTTAAACTCCTTAGCTCAACTAAAAGTTCTCCCAACATGCGTTTAAAAAGCGTTACTTTTGTCGATTTGGAAGGACGGATAGACTCATTTTTTTGCAGCCGTATTTATTTATTTGTTTACCAATAAACCGCATACGCCAATTCACAAAAATACAGAATATGGAACTATATATGTGTTGAAGAATTCGAATTGGTCGTTAGGCTGGGATCCTATGATGGGGAATTTAGCTGTGTTTCATGCGCTGAAAGGCTTTTATTATACTGTAAATTATCTTCGAGCCTTTTTTTTTTTTACAAAACAATCGTTTCAAGACGTTGAGGTAGCATGTCCATTATACTTTTCAAAGAATGCTGTAAATGCTAGATGATAAAGATTCTGGATAGCTGGCTTGCCCTGCTCTTATTTCAAGATTATACATACGAATATGCTCGCATGTATAACACTCGTATATATACTTATCACATCAAGCTGTTGAAGTTAGCACTTGCGACATACATACGACAATTAATGTCCAAAAGAAGCCCAAAATCTGAGAAGAATTTGGATCTCATTTATCATCACCTCCAGTTGGCAATTTATATATGAAAATATGGACACTCTACAACCGATTCTATAATTTAATTAACTTCAATTTGTGACAGTGTTTGCGCTCTTATTTAGTCATAGTCAAAGGGACATGTTTAAAATCACTTAAGTTTGCTACTAATAATTTCATCGCAATTGTTACCATCGTAGGTTGCTGATATCAGAGCGTATGAAGGATCTACATTATTTCTTCAGTTTACTTATGTTTATCTCCAAACCACCCCGATAAAACTTATAATTTATTATATTCCATGCTTTTTACCGTGTTCTGTTACGCCCGCGTACTTATAATAATTCTTCAGGGTTTTCCAACTTTTTTTTGTGTAAACGCCTTTATTTTGAGAATGCTCAGAAGTTGTTTATTGCAATAATGGCTCCAAAGCTGAGGTGACTTGGTGAAATCCATTAAGTTCCTCGATCGTCTATTAGCCGTTTTAAAACTGTGATTATAACGCCATCAGCCCAATGTTAGTAGCTTAGGGGCGTTACTTACCTCGATACCTATTTTATATTCTATAAATAGAGGGCCTCTTTTTTGTGTCAAGCACTCGATATTGATAAATCTCATATTTATTGTCCAGTGCTTCTGTTGCATTGCACATGTAGTTAGCAGCTGAGGGCATTATGCTCCTCGATCGCCCTCCTAGCGGGCCACACCCGAGGGATATAGACATCTATCTGCTTTAGACTTATTTTCTTTTCTTAGAAGGATTGTCATCCGCAGACGCCATCAAATAGCATCTACGCCTCGAAATAAGGGTGTAGAGGGGGAGTGGGGGCAGGGGGCAGGTATTGTCCTCATGCCTTGCCTTCCACCGTCCATTCTCGATTTTGACTCCGTCGTTTCATAGGGGACTGCGGGGCGGAATTTTGAGGGAAGTTCCATATTTCTGCTTCTTCTCCCTAAACAAACGTGGGTGGCGGTGACGACGAGAGCAATCTGCATTTAATGGGTCGGGTGGTCGGTCAGGTCCATCAGCAGCGGTTGGGCTGGAACGACCCCACCCAAAGCCGTTCGCCAACACCGCCGCCTCACTAGAATCCTCTCGTTCGCCTTCTATTTTTTCTGCCTTTTTCCCGCACACATCCTCATTCTGCGTTGACGGAAAAGGTCCCCCCTCCAACCCCCTCGTATTTCTCATTTTTAAAAAGTCGTAAACGTAGCCAACTCTCATTTTACATGAAGGTATGCGGCCCAACTAACCGGAGAAGCCCGGCAGAGGATGGAGTTAGATACGTCTGGCGTGTCATGCCATAGACGTGAGTGCAATCTTATGCTAGTTTCATTTTTCTCAAACAATGTTTCAGAAGAATAGTTGGCGGAGTTTTTCTTTTTTTTGTAGAAGTCCAAGGCATAATATTTAAAGTTTTTTTTTAATCTAGTCGTTGGTCTTATATTAGTTCCTGTGACAAGGATGGCAGATATAGTGTATACTGGGATTTAAAATCTCCATTTCTCTCATTTTACAGGAAAATTATACCCTAGCCGTGATGCCATAATAGAGATGAAAACGCCTCAGTTTAAAAAATACAGAAAATATTCCATTTCAAGAATTAAAAGAGAATTTCGATAGATGACAGTACAACTCCACCCTCCACTATTTTTACCCTAATTTAGCTATTAAATGTGGTCTGAGTGACAAAAATACTCTTTAAGAGTTGAATCAAAATTTGAGGGAATTGGAGGTTGTTAAAGCATGATGACCTTACTAAACCAAAGTTTATTGAATTTTGAATTTTATTTTACTTTGTTTATCCTTTTTCCATATTATCTCCGTTATTTCGGATAACAGAGCAATGTTTTTCTTTAAAAGCACTCATTAACCAAAAGCATTCCTGAAGTGGTCAAGTCTCCATTAAACTGATCACTACATTACACTAAGACAATAATATGGGACTTCCGACCTTCTTGATGAATGGAGGACACTTAAATCATCTGACTGGCATTTCATTTATTTTTCAGACCATCAATATTCTGTACTACTAAATATTCAGTTGTTCCGACCGAAGGATAAGAAAAACACTATGCCACGAATTATAGAGGGAAGTTGAAGAGTAGACGTGAGACATTATTTGCCAATGAAAGTTGGATTTGCCATAAAGTTATGGGATTGCGGTTGTATTTCACGCCGGGTAGCCAAAGGTAAACTAAGGCACCTTGCTTGAACGCTTATGTTCCCTGAGGAAGAAACCAGTTTTTGAGTTGGTATGCATATTTTTTACTCCATTCTGCTTTGTCGAAAAAGGTGATGTTTTCCTTCTCTGGCCATTTTAAAAAAGTCATAAACGTGGCCAAGTCCTTCATTTACGCCGGGAGATGCGACCAAATTAACGCGAGCTGGTGGATATTAAATGCAAGACGGGACTAAGGAGGGACTGGAATAATACATGCCAGACGTGTGATACCCTGAACGTGGGCGCGATGTTTTCCTGGGTTCATCTCTGTTTTGCATTAATTTTGGAGAGTAGTGGGCAGAATAACTTGCATGTAATCGTGGAGGTCTGAGGAGTGATATTCAGAGAGTTTTTATAGCTCGGCGTCTGTCTTATTTAATGAGACAAGTACAGCAGCTGTAGAGGACGTTTGAATATGGTATTCCCTAAATGGCATCTTTTATTTCGTGAGCAAGGAATATTTTTTTTCAATATAAATAAAAGAACCTACGTGCTTAAGTCATGGAAGAATTAAAAAAAATACAGAATTAATAGAAAATCACTATTTAACTTGTTTCAGCCTCACTTTTTGTCACGAAGTCCTAGTTTTTATTATCGATATGACTGTGACTGATAGCAAAGATCCTGATTCTAAGGTGTTAATCGAAATGTGAGGGAATGTTGGGGTATAGAAATCTATTGTAGCGGTTCAACCCTATGAAATTACATTTTTATCACTGAACTACACTGAGAGCCAGTTTTTCATAGTTATCCTGATTCCTTTATCAGTTGTATAACAGGCGAATGTTTTTTAAATTAGAAATGATTTTATTTTACAATTCTTGCAAATATCTATGCTTGTGCAGTGATTACTCATCCCTTTCCCGAAAAAAATGGGCAACACATTGACATTTTTTGTGATTCGGATCTATGTGTGACTGGTTTCACTCTTCCTAAAATGAAAGAAAATCAATGACATAATGGTTCTGATTTGCTTTGGGGGTCAAGAAATTGATATTTTATGCTTTTGTGCTTTTTTCCCGAATTTTTACCCAGAGTTTAATCCGGACGACCAATCAAATTTTTCTTCAGTGTAGGGGGTGCGATTGAGTATCCATATCTACACTATATAAAAGAGTAGTAGAACCGTAAGTAGCGAAAAATAAATTTTTATTACCAATTTTTTTAAAGCCGTTGTTTGTGGATATTTGCACTTGTTTCGTAAAACAAAGACTTAGCGCTATCTTAAAATGCAAATTAATGGGTAAAATAAATTTTATTTGACAGCTACTAATGAGTTTTAAACGTAAATGTATGGTACATATGGAATATAGTGCCGTATAATATAACGCTTGGTAACTTTAAAAACTGATACGTGTGCATTACACCCATATGTGGTAACATTTTAACCACGCCCCATATTCGTAAGAGGGCTATTTTCCCGGACTTTGTTTTAGCTCGAATGACAGGAGCTGATGGATATTTGGCCTTTCCGATTCCGATGGGTCGGAATCGGAACTACTCTATCGCGAATTAGTCGGAAACGGATCTCCCGTGGCGCTATTTGATAAGCGCATTGAAAGTAAGTCCATCAAATTCGACAAACGTTACTTATTTACGTTGATAGAAAGTACGATTAACTGATTGCTCAGTAATTGAGAATCATTCGTTAGGAAGTAGTTTTTAAGCCGGATCTTCATGCTAATAATGAACCACGAGTATAAACAAAAGTCGCATATGTCGCAGCTTTCCGTTGATTGTTCACAACAAATATGAGTTAATTTAGCTGCTTATTAATGAGCCAATAGTTTTACACGGGCTTTTTAAATTTTATCACAATCAAATTCAAAATAGATGGAAAAAGCAAAGAAAATGTTGGCTAAATTGAATGTTAATCACGTCAAATCATGACCTAAGTATGTGTTGCAAAAATACTAACGGCACAGCTGATTTATTCTCTGGCTTACTAACTGCACTGGGGAGTGTGAAGTGTCATTACTGATGACTGCATAAGTGCAAAATGAATTCTTCGAGAACGAATAGAATCTGACGTCGTATGATATTTGCTGGCGTCCAATGAACATTGGATTATCGCAGTGGCGTCCATTCACCGGGCTCGTTCTGTTTCGTCTGTGGCGAGTTTATTAAGATGAGAGCAAAGAAGCATGACTAAAAAAAGAATACTCATTGATATGGTTGAAGCTTGCGAAACACATTTCAACATCTCTGTGAGGAATATAGACAAACAAAGGGTACCGAATTACTGCTGCGGCTCGGGCAAAGCAACTTTGGGGCGTAAATTCCTTTGCTTTTTGAATAAAATCTTGCATTTTGAACGAGGTCCTTCAAGTGGAGGATTTTGTACAAGTCTCTTTTGTTTCGGTATGTTTTAGTGTGGTACAGAACGGGCCAGAGAGCCATGAAATTGGGAATTCGAGGATTTGGAAGTAACCACGACGGCGGCTGCTATTTCTATGTGGTGAAGTCAAAAGCAGGAAGGAAAACCGAAGATGATCCCGGAATATAGTATTAAGATTTGCCATCTTCTTTTGCGCCTGTGACAAATTCCAATGTTTCCAATACGCTAGTTTTCTCCTTCACCAACTTCCAGCAGCCAGGGAACAAATATACCCGCAAGATATTTTTCAGCCGATCCAAGTAGAAGAAACTACCGTGCACCGCCCACCAAGTAGAATAATCAGCAGGATATGAATGAATTGGTGTGAGATCTTGATCTACCGAAGTCGAAAGCAGAAATTTTTATTCCTAGGCTAAAAGAGCGGATATTGGTGGATAAAACCGTGTGCGTGTCAGAGCAGAGGACGCGGCACAAAATGTTTGCGAGTTTCTCCACCGAAGAAGAAGACTTGTGAATGAATTCTTCACGGGATTCCCACCAAGTGAGATGTTCAGCCAGAGCCGACGTTTCAATGGCTAACTCTGCCATCGTCCTCAGGGCGTTGAGGACGATGGCAGAGTTAACCATTGAAACGTCGGCTCTGGCTGAACATCTCACCTGGTGGAAATCCCGTGAAGAATTCATTCACATCGTGCGCCAGGAAAGCACCAAGTCTTACAAGAAGACTTGTGTTTCTGCCACGACGTTAAAAGGTTGTTTGAAGAGATAGGAATCGGAAAGGCAAAATGACCCTCTTAAGCTTCAGTCATTCGAGCTGAAACAAAGTCATAGAAGCATAGCCCTCTTATGTACATGGGGCGTGGCCAAAATGATGCCGCATATGGGTTTAATGTACACTTATCAGCTTTTTAACGTTATCAAGCGGTATGTAAAGGGAGCGTGTTGGCCTAGTGGGTAGAGCGCTTGGCTACTGATCGAAGGGTCCTGGGTTCAAATCCAGGTGAAGCAATTGGACGTCCCTGAACACAAAAAAATCCTCGGAGTGCGAGGTGGCCCAGGGAAAGAAACTGGCCCTCTTACCCTGAATATGTGAAAGTCACACGCCTGTGGCTACGTCCGGGGTGAGCTCTACCCTCAAACTATCCAAACCAACCTTCGGGTTGAATCACTGAGCGAATGAGTAAAGCGGTATACGGCGCAATAGTCCATATTTATGATACATTATAGTTTGAAATTCCTTAGTAGCTGCCAATTAAAACGTATTTTACCCATTAATTCGCATTTTAAGATGGCGTAGAAGTCTTTGTTTTACGGAAAAAGTATAAAAAAATTACAAAAAACAGGATTTTTTTTTCAAACATTTACGGTATAAAAATTTTTTCCCTCCATGATGGTTCTACTATGCTTTTTCTAGTATAGAGGGACACCATCGACCCTCCTACAGTGGAAAGAACTTGTATTGGTCATCCGGATCAAACTTTGGATAAAAATTCGGAAAGAATAATAAAACACCTATTCCCTAACTGCTAAAGCAAATCAGAACCATTACAGCATTGATTTTCCTTCATTTTAGGAAAAAAGGAAACAGTCACACATAGGGAGATCCGAGTCTCTAATATAAAGTCAAAGTTATTGGCCAGTGTAATTGAACATTCGAATATCTTGTCAGTTGGCGGGTGCGTAGCTCGTCAAATTGACTGGCTTGCAATTGATTACTGGGAGTAGGTGGGGCTTGTTTTTTAGTCCGTCCCTATTCACTATTCTATTGTACATAATAATCAGTTGCAACTTAACTAAATCGGACTTACGTTGCTGACTGGCTGGCAATTTATTTCTAGTTAGTTCATTTATAGGGTCATTCCACCTCAATTCAACAAACGTTTGTCCATTAGGGTCTCAGATTTTGATAAAAATTGGAATATGGGTACAATGTCAACCCAAACTGAATACCGTGAAACCGTTTTGTGAAAAAAATTTTTTTGAGCGAATTATGCATATTTTAATTTCTTCGCATTTTTAGCAAAAATCCGAGCCTTAAATCATATTATCACTTATATCTCCGCTTGTAATTGTCATACAGCAATGATTAATAGCTCATATTAAAGCTAAACCTTTATTTAATGCAAATATATCAATAAACAATTATTTTATTCTATACCATATTGTTGTTGATTACTAAAGTTTAAAACATTGTTAATAAACCTTTTTCAAATACTCCATCTCAGAATCGGCCGAAACGTTTTTTCCGTAATCTAAACGTACCCAGCTAACTATTCCAAAAATAAAATTTAGTGGCAATTCATAAATGCGTTTTTTATAAATATTTAAACATTTACAATTTTCTTTCGCGCTGCCCGTCGGCTCCCCATTTGGAATACATGCAGCAGACACGAGATGCAAGCCTAAAAATGTCCTAATTGCTCAAGGTCGTGGCTATATGAGATAAAAATATATTATTAACTATAAATGTTAACAAAAATTGTTATTTTTTCTGTTAAATGGATGTTTGCAGAGAAATTTACCATTGAGCCCCACTTTCTCTGCGCGAAAAATGTTGCTAACTACTCCGACACAATCGATTGAAAACTAACGAGAAAGCAAAATCCTTGTATTTAAAACAAATTTAAAATGGCTTAGTTAGCATGCTTTCCGTAAACATATGATATCCTAACTTGTAGGAAGGGGTCCTCTCGGAAATATTTTATTTGAGGATCCTGTTACTCCTCCTGCAACTACAGCTGAATCCTCGTCCCATGCTTGGACGAAGAGAGTCTCGTCATTAAAACCATTCCATTTGATTCGGGTATTGCTGCATGAAACTCACTAATTCCTGGTATACTAACTGCCTGACTCATATATACACTGAGTATATACTCATTTATATATGTATTCTACAAAATATTCAGTTACATGTTAGCCTTATCTGGCAATGAGTCACATTTTCATTTTAACTTATTTTTGTTTCCGTTGGAAATTGTGGAAATCCCTTGCAGCAATGTCAGATAAATATGTTATTATTTGTTTTCTCGCTCTCAGCAAGGGTTGGAGCATCAACAAAATGCGAGAATTCTGCTGATGTTCAGTTTGGAATTAGAAATGGTAGAGGTGCATGCGAATCCATACTAGTAATGAGAACTCTCTGACATTAAGATATAGACTACTCGTATAATTAGGTTGTATATATTTCCATTGAGTATTGCGTGTTGGCTGCTGACAATTAAGATTGAGAAACGTTAATGAAAGCATGGGAAAATAATGGAGTAATGCGAAGGGATAAACAGATAGTTCGGAGCCTGCATATGTATGACAAATACTTAGCAAGGAAGCGTAGAATATGAAGTACCAGAGGGGAACAAAGTTTAAATGAATCGTCATTATTCAACTTGAAGTTGCCATGGTTTGGCCAATACAATGTACGAATCAGATTACTCGTTCTTATAGCATTTATCCCTCTTAAAACTTAATAATTGAACGACCATATTACTTCACAATTTGTTGATTTGCTAAATGAACTTGACGGCAAATGATGACAGATATTTTAGCAGAAACTCCTATCGATGATTCTAGAAGATAAACCAATTTGATTCCGCAGTTCGTGGCCATTTTTGACGCAGAAACTCTCGATATACAATGTTACTTTTGGGGAACATTATAATTCCATTTCCTTTTTAATTTTTGAGACTCTAAAAATTTCTATTTCCATAGTAAATTTTGAACTGCAATTTTATGGCGAAACAATTTAACGGAAAAGCAGTTAGTCTCGTTAATGTTTGCTATTGTCGTAAATTCTAGAGTAACTTAGAATTGAATGTTTATTTCCCAGTTTATGTCATACATAAATTTGAGGCAATCATAAGCACTCTCGTGATCCCTAGCCTTTCTAATGCAGTAGTAACTAAATTGTGCGTTTCTATCTCTGAATGGACTTGCTTAGAACATGTAATGTTCGAAGATTCAAAGCATTATTCTTTAGAGGAAGGGTGTAATGTGAATAATATCTTTGGTAATTTGTAAACTTCATATGAAATGTGAATGGGTGAAATGAGTTGATATGTATTACTGATGAATCATAAATTATTTTATTGAATTATTTTTTGCCGATAATTATGCACTATTCATTTAATTAATCAAGGTTATGCAACGATATGCCTTCTGCTACTGTTTTATGCTCCATACTTTCTACTGTAATTTCTTAATCATCTCGCTAAAATTTCTCCCTCTTTTTCATATCTATTATTTCTTCCATTTTCCCTCCTCTTCCATATTCCACCTGGCAATCGCGGCCTTAAACATCCCATCTCTCTCTACCTCTCTCTTTATCAAATTCTATCTATAACTTTCTCTCCGTCACCCTCTTCCACTTCTTCTTTACTTTCTTCTCCTGCCTTGTCTTAGGCTTACCAATTTCACTTTCGTTTATCGTTCCAGCTCATTTCCTCCAGTCTTATACCTCCTTATCCACATCCCACACATTTGATTTTCTATGTAACGCTGCCTACTATACCATAGTTTTGAGAATTCAACTATTGCCTTCACGTTGCAGCCGAGTTTTAACAATTTTAGCTCTTATTTTGCCAAATCTTGCCCCCTTTATTTTCGCTTCTTTCTTTCATCACGCTACCGAAATAATTGAGCTGTTTGTCCAGCTTTAAATTATGCTATTTTTTTCCTTAATATTCATCGTAGGTTCATGACGTCTAGATTGTCTCTTTGCTTTTGTTTTCTAATGCTTAGTATCCATCCCATACATTCCACGGTTAACGTTTATTGTCTAGCACTGGCTTCATTCCTTGTCGAAGTGGTATACTTAAGATTTTCCTACTTTTGGAGGGGAGTAAACTTAACTGTAAATTTTCCAATTACTACTTATTTTAAGAAACTTTGGCTTTCCGAGCTAATACACAGGTCACTGCGCTATGGTCTGCGCCTGGAGGGTCAAAGTTCCATGGTTCAATTCCCGGTCCTGACCGATTTTTTTTTCTTCTGGAAATTTCTAAGAATTGCTCTTCTTTAATCCGCCAAGCGAATTACTGTAATAGAACTATATGTCATTCCATGCTATTCAATGCCTTTATCGTTTTAACGGTGCCAAGCACAACCCTCCTGTTCGTTAAGCCCAAATAATAAATAAGTATCGTCGTAAGTGTTTGGTTTCCGCGTTCGTTCGCGTTCGCCTCCCTACTTGTCATTACTGTGCGAACTGTGCTTTACTGTGTGCTGCAAATACAGAATGACGAGTTATTCCTTTCCGGGATAGGTAAATAGTAATTTATTGTGCCAAAAATCATTAAAAATAAATAAAACGACGAACCATGCAAAAAAAGATTGTCTAATATTTGTACTTAAACCCTAGGATGAAGAAAAGTAGGACTTATGCTGAGTTGAAGAAAGAAATACTAAAGGTCGAAAGGGCACGGCACGTGTAAGAGTTCGTTGGATATTCTCTGACTTTCAATATAACCTACCTCTAACCGGTAGATTACTCTAATGGATGAATGAAACCCTAGGATAATTCTGCAGGGCCTTCATCCTTTCGAAATCTCTTATCGCCTCAATTTCATATAGCTCCTTTCCTATCTCAAGATCTAATATTCCTGAAACGAAGTTATTCCCGCCCACGTCGCGTTCCCTATCTTAATTTCAGCTAACTGGCTGATTTTCACACTCCGTGAAGATATTCAGTCTTCCTTCCGACTTTTCTGAGTGTATTCCGTATCCATAAGTGACTTGACTTGAGTAGTTTCTTGCACGAAACGCTTTCACTTTAATATCTCATTTCACTGTTTCCCTTTCCCTGTGGTGTCTGCATTTTTCTGTAATATTCTCCATAAACTGTGAAATATCTCTTTTTCTTTTCATTTCTGTCACTTTTCCACACCCAACTCAATTAACTACCTTCTCCGATTTTTTATCCAAGCATGTTATTATTAATTTACCTCAGAAATTGTAATAGTTCACATCCTTAGCTTATGCATTTGAAATTATTAATTTAGATATGCAAGTCTAAAAAGGTTTGGATAATACTTCAATTATGTTGATAATAGTTTTCGTCAAATTCACAAAATTTTCGTTGGAACATTTGTATGGCCTCGCGTTTAATCTGCGTTGAATATTAGAGTCGAAGGGAACGGCACACTCAAATTGAATAAAACGATGAGCCTAGAGTCTCGTTTTTAGGCGTGGTGCTCACGTCTTTCTGAGCCCTTCTCGGCAAAATGGCATTTTCGGAGTTGAATGGAGTAATTCCCTTGTTCATTTCTCTTTTGATCTGACAGCTTCCCAGATGTACACGCATGCAAAAAGGTAGCTATAAACTAATATTTGAGAAAACTCAGTTGAGCGGCGTAGAAATTTCACGTACTAGAGAACCTAAAATAAGTCTTTTTCGCCTACGGAGGTCAACAACAGAACAGCCATATTTAAACAACATGAGGGAGAAGTTCTGTGTTTTCTATTTTTTGTTTACTTGTGACATAAATTGAAGTAAAAATATTATCTAACTAAATGAAAAATTAATGCACTTTTGTTTATAATTTGAATCACATTACGTTTTCCATACTCGTTAAATTTAATGTTTCTTTACCTTAAAACTATCAATACTCTGAGATTGCCTCGGTAAATGGAAAATAGAAACATAAGGTTTAAGATTGGCGTCGACGTGAAATTTAATTTTATCCGCCATTTCACTGCATCGGTATTACATTTACAATTTCGTAAAAGCACCAAGCCTCATCTTCCAAGTTCAACTCTTCGACCACTCTTCTACGACCGTGGTTGAACCAGTCCCAACCACCAAGTTAACACTAGCAAATGCAAAATACGTAGCTTGAATATAGCAATTCACTTATCAGCCTTGTTTTCTTCTCCGTTTGCTTTTTGCGTACCCTTACTTGTAATCTAGTAATAATTGGCTGATGTTATTATAATAGGTATTGTCAATGCATCGTGGCAACTTCCTTCCATTCTAAATACACGTGTACCGTAGTCCAGGAAGATAATTTTATCGTCTTTATTTTTACGTTCGCAGCGATGCATGTTTTTAAATGAGGCTGTGCAGTCGAGGATTAACAACAATTGCCGACGCGAGTTCCAGTTATCCACCGATCTTACACTAAAATCGTAAACGTGACTTCATCCCGGTTAAAGTTTCAAGTTTCCAATCGTAACTTAGTAACGTTGAATTCCAGTCCTCAACTGAAAATCTCCTCTGTTTGTTCCGTCGCGATTGTTTTGCTCTCATAGAGCATCTAAACTATTGACAAGTTGTGGTATGGGCTTCAAATTTTAGGTTTGTTGGCGAATTCTTGTTTTTAGAGAAAAGTTTTCTCATCCCGAAGAGTCAACTGCAGCTCCAGGCCTGCAGGAGATACGGGGCTTTACTAGTAATTGAAGAGACCAAGATGGGTTGGTGTTTTCAGCTCGGTATTCTTTAATTATCAGGAAAGACACATACAATGTCAGTTTTTCACCAAAAATATAATGCTTTAGTTTAAAAAAATAATCTATTTCTTTGCTGAACCTATTGATGGTTCGTACTTGAATGGTCAATTGCTGAAAAAAATTAGCGAGCAATGACTGGATTTTTTTCAGGATTAGATGGAAGGGAAGGTCATAATTAAATAGTGGGAAAAAGACGGAAAAGACACTAAAAAGTAAAAATATTAGTGACTTTCACATACTGAGCCATACTTTTGATGTATCTATGTGCCACGACACTTTGAAATTTGGCTCGACTGGATCCATATCCGGTTTAGGTGGACTCGTTTAAGTTGGAATGATCAGCGCAATCAAATCCTACATTCTTTACACCACCATCTGTTATCGTTTTTGTTCGTATCCATTATTATAAAAATTTAATCATCCAATATTTGATATAAGATTTTTGCTGCTATAGTTGAAATATTTGAAAAATTGGTTTTAATCGAAAGAGGAACATTTTTATGATGACTCTTGCTTCCCAAAAGGAAACAAGCTTGTGGAACGAAGTAAAGACAGACTCGCCGCTGGTCAGTAGGCAAGATCTTCCGAAGAAAGCTGTTGAGAGACAAAATAATGACAGCAAGAACTGCTTGGGGAATTCCACGGAAGTAATACGTCAAATTTAATTGGAATTCAAGTAAATGTGCTTTGTGGAGGAATGAGTAACACTAGATAGTGGAAAAACAAAAATTTACAGTCCGTTTTCCAATATTAGTAGTAACTACTGCTATTTTTAAATATTCTTTTGGAACTCGTCCCTGCCTTTTCAAGAAGGGAGAAACATATTAGGGTCCGAAATGAAATGGTGTGACACTATAAATGGGGTTTGGGTCTTTTTTCATGTTCATTAATTTTAAAGTTAGATTAATTATTGAGAGCGATGACGCATCCTTGTTATCACTCTACTAAAAACAACTATTTCAAAAACTCCTTCTACATTTTGAGTTTAAAAAACTATATTTGGTTCATCAAATTGATGATGAATAAAATAATTCAAGCTGATGGAGATACAATGGGGTTTCCTGCCATGAAGGAAATAAGAGTGACTTGATAAATTAAATAAAAGAAAGAAATACTCATCAATCAGGGTATAGTGGGCTCCTGAAGGCAATTATAGTAGAACGAGTACAAAGGGAGAACTGGAAGTCAAACCGCATGCAACCAATGCGATTGGAAATAAAAATGTGAGATGTGGAAGCATATAGGGAAGAGCAAGAATGGAGACTTGGTTAATTTTTTTGGACTGATTACCACCAGTGAGGATGTTCAAAATTGTCCGACGTTTCCAAAAAGGCAGAAACAGTTCATCGCCTTAAGTTAAATGATTTTTCGTCTCAGATTGCCATCAAACTGCTTCCAACGTTCATTAATCTACACGGAGCGGATAAACGGCCGCAGTTACACATTCCTGTCGCCTTCGAGCTCTCGTAAAATCCCGGATATTTTGTGACGCCAATGTTTTCTAAAACCTAGTACACCTTTAGCTGCAAAACTAAGTAATCAGCTACGTTTTTTAGGTAATGGGGAAACAATTTTATGCTGAATGGAATGTTGTGCTACATGCCCAAGTAGAAACATGCGTGCCCTGAGAAAATTTAGGAATAGAAAATAGACTACAGTTCTCACCATTGTTTTCGGGTTAGCTGCGTCAAGCTTTATTCAGATGACGTTCCGTGACCTATGCTGGCCATATCGTTAGATCAGTTCTGAGACCTGATCTGAAGATGTGGCCAGCATAGGTCACGAAACGTCATCTGAATAAAACTTGACGCAGCTAAACCGAAAACAATGGAGAGAACTGCAATCCAGCGCTGCAAAAGCCTCAAGCAAAAAGAAAATAGACTACTTTGCAAATATAAATTATGGTTTTTTTGATAAAGAAACTTGGAAGAACGGGTGGATGAAAAAAAACGTAGACGGAAGTCCACAAATGGAATACGTCGAATATGTTTGCTGTAAAAGCAGAAGTGAGTGTGTTAGAAATTAGTAGCCGGTGAAAGAATGCGGAATGCATGCTGCGGAAATGCAATTGAATGATATAAGCGTTCGTAGTTGGTTTGGCCATGTTGGCAACTTGTGATAGAGGAGTGAACGGTAGTGTAAACAAGGAGTAGACCGAGAAAGTCATAGGTGAATGTGGAGGAAGATGAACATGAATAGGGCAGTTTGGAGGAAATTATTAAAGAATAGTCAGCTATACAATCCTATCACCGATAATTTAACCATATTTATTGACTGTGCCTACCCACCAAAGGGGATCGCGTGATGGATGTGCATGAATACATGTATGAATGGTAGAGATACGTTATTTTCGCATTAACGAAAAATGAGAAAAAAATTACATTATCATAAAAACATGATTTTATGATTGTTCTTTGTTTTGCGGTATTTTTTAGCATTTAATGTGGTTTTCTATTTCGCGAATTAATGCTAAATAAGTCCTTTAGAGCTAATAATTGCTATTTAGCGAAATAGGCGCTGATTTGTATTGACAAAGTTGTATTTTCAATATTGCAAACAAAACTTAGAATAAAAATATAATGATGAACATTTTTATCTATAGTAGTAACAGCAAAATTCATGTTGTTTAAATAAAGAATGATCTAGGCCTATCAGCTTGGATATATAGTTTTCGTTTACTCTTCAAATATAACTTTTTTTCAACACATCCATTTACAAACTACATGAAAAACTTGTAAATACTCCATTTATAACATGATATTTAACGGAATCCTCTGTTTGTGACCATTTCAATCCCATAAATCCAATTTTCCAAACTTTTCCATTTATTTGCTAATTTTCAAATAATTAATGCTACAAAATGCTATATTTTAAATAATTAATGCTAAAAATACAAAAAGTTTATGCTAAAAAACGTATCCCTAAGGATTGGATATGTTAATGAGAGATATTAATGAGTGAATAAAACCGAAGGAGAGAGATTCAAGAATGGAGGCTCACAGCTAAATATTATTCGGATTGAATACTGGTAATGAGGTTGTCGAAAGCCTAGGTGGTCGGGAGGGGGACGTTCCAACAACTGAAATTAAACGATTTGACGTTTCAGATAGCTATCGGGTCGTTACCCACGTTCATTAATCTGTGGAGAGCGGATCAAACGACCGCGATAACGTTGTCTTACCCTCTCTGCTCTCGCGTAAAAACACGGGATTTTCGGTCGACCTGACATAGCTCGTCACGTTAGTCGGGTACGAAAAAAAATGATGGAGCGACTATCGGCTCCATAGTGGTTTATGCAGATCGGTCTGCCGAATTGCAGCGTGGAGCAAGAGGGATGGATAGAGATGGAGCTGTTCTTTTGTTCTCTAGTTCTCGTCTCTGCCACAGCGCAATCCGCCGCGCACCTCTGGGCGCTGGCCTGACCTCCAAACGCGAAAACTAGAGGTCAGATGAATCCTTTATTTCCTCCTATCCGAATTCTGCTTTGATCCCCAAAGGGCTTTGAAACATGTGACTCAAACATGAACTATTTTGGGTCCTTCGAAGAATAATAATAATGAAAAGAAAGAATGAAATCCTTCAGCTAAAATTAATGACTTATTATTTCAAGCAGATATAGAATTCTTCGTTTGCTTACACACATACTTAAGAATGAAGCATTTTTGAAGACTATAATATTTTTAAGGAGTGAAAAAATAAGAAATGGAGAGCATAATAAAAATTTTATTAATGAGCACTTCTGTTGGACATAATGTAGGATAATATTTCTTGAGGTTTTACCGAAAGGTTTTTTTGTGAAGTTTAAGATTAAAAGAGAAAACTATGTTAATTTCCTCAAATATTTAATTCATCAATCGATTTCGACGTATATAGTCATTCTCAAGATAGCATATAGCCAATTTATCGCTATAGAAGTTAAAATCGATTGATCAGTTAAATAAGAATATAATTTTACATCTTGTACTGAATTTTTATAAATATCAGGTCAATAAGGAATGTATAAACTAGAGTTAGGAAAAAAAGAGTTAAGGTTCGATAACGCTTTTTTTCGTCCTGAACACTCGTCACTGAACTGAGCTCTCGAATCTTGACGCATGACGCGGGATTCGATACTTGAAACGACCGTTTCCTACCAAAATTTGACGTTTCCGCCTCCTCCTTCCACTTTTGACCCCACAATTTCCATCTTTCGCAGGTAAGTCCCCCCCACCTTTCGCCCTCCTCCGTATCTCTCTTTCTGCCCCACCCATCTTCCATCCTCCCACACAAAACCCGGTCGGTCTCCCGGCCTTGACCCCAGCGAGCGATTCGATCAGTCAAGTGTTCGGCCATTCCACCTTCAGAACGCCCCCCCCTCCGCCCCCACGTTATACCGCATCTATTTACCGCATCTACTGACACTGCCTGACTCACTGCTGCCGCTTCCCTTCCCCATTCCCGGTCCCTGTAGCTGGTGGCGGGGTTGAATCAAGTCTTCACCTACCAATCGTACGGTAGCGGGTTCGAGTCGCATCTGAGCGGCTCTTTTTTTCCTACAATATAAAAATATGTAATACAATGATTCTTTATGGTGAGACCCGGTGTGAAAAGGCCTTGGTTCCGTTTTCGGGCTTATTGTAAAATAAATTGAATTTATAGCTATAGAGCAACCCCCACCCTGAAAGGGAAACGGAAAGGAACGAGGATATTTGGATAAATAAGTAAATAGGCATTTAACATTTTTTTAAAAATTTTTGAAGAAGAACGCTTTTTATCTACATTTTATTTTTTATAACATTTATTTTGTCATAGTATTGTACTGTCAATTAAATTCCACATTTGTTCCAAATTTAAAAGCTCTAACTTGTTGGGAAGTGGGTTAAAATGAGATCGTAAGATTTCACCCAGCCTCACAGGCATTTCGGTGAAGTTGAATAAAAGTTTAATAATAAAACCGAGAGCTTTGGAGGACCACTAAAACACTATGAATATCCATCCTCTGTTTCATCTCTCTTTCATCGGCTGTTCTAATGCTCGGCGAATCAGTTCTCGACCAACGTAAACCGTGTCAGCACTCACTAAGTCGTTTGCCTCTCACTTTTTGAGCCTACGAGTCAAATTTAGGAATTCAATTTGTATTGTAAGTTTTGCAAACGGTTGGTTGACTCTTGGTTTGGTGGGTTGTAATTTGGTTTGGTGATGTAAAACATTACTTGTTGATTTAAGTTGATGATTGAGAATATTTGTTTCATACTGAATATTCACTTATTACCCGAGCTTGAAAAGAGCTATCAAAGGGCGCTATCGGTTAGAAAGTCGAATTCCTTCTGCCGTAACTCAATTATAGAATGAAACATTTAAATTTCAATGAACTAATGTTTGAGCTGCTTTTGGGAACGAGTCCTCTATCTGATAATGTCAGTAGAGTCCTAACTTTCCACATATAAGACGAAGTTACATGGGCTTAAAGGCAAGATTGAGTATGAGTGAAGGTGGGGTAAAATATTATTTTTCTACCATATACAAATTACATTTTCACAAAAACGTGATGCAAAAGGCAACTATAGTTAGGTTGAACGTCAGTTAAATGAAAGCACTATTTCACAGTAGATTTTGGGTAGTTAATTACCTACTGCAGTTATTGAAATCGAAATCCACTAATTGAGTAAACATGGCGTTGCAGTTGGTACTTTGGGATGGAAAAAGTAATCATTTAAGGTAGTTTTAGCCATATATAACGTCAAATTAAATTCAATTAATTTGGCCTCATTTATTAGAAAAAGATTTCTTCTTTATATCAATACGAAAATACCACCCACTTACTGTTATACTTTTTGAGATATTTGCCAAAAAATAGAAGCCATTTTACATGGGATATGGTACCTACTGGTATGCACTTCAGAGAGACTTTAATTAACAAACGAGGAATTTCTGGCGCGTTGATTGTTCCAGAAATTTAGCTGTGTGTAGCTCGTATGCTGTCTCAACGATAAAATAATAAATTTATTACACACCGTAATACTTTACAATATCGCAATAAAATTCTCTGTTATGAAGTCGTTTTCAGCTTACGGCGTGAAAAAAATAGTCAAGTTAAAGCCTTTTAAATGTGTATTTAGTTATCTATTGAGAATTTCAGTCGCATGAATTTGAATATTTGCGTCAATGTCAATTCTACAATACTACAATAATAAAATATTTAAATTGCTACTTACACTTGCTTAAATTGATAATTAAAATTCGAATATGGTACCTATCTATTATGACTAGGGAAAAATATCGCTCAAACAACCTTCAGATATACGTATGCCTGGACAATTATGCTTGAGTAGTACCATACCCTACTTATACATTTGGCCATACAGTAGCTTAGCCATATTATCGGCGGTAGCAGTACACTTTGTAATGACCCAAGCCAAGATGTGTTGTATTTCTCAATTTTTATGACTGAAGCATTTGTGATGGATTGAGAATATAACCCAAGCCGGGCTAGGGCCTAGCCCCCCTGTATCTCCGAACACCAATTTTGTAGACTGCAGAATGTATAGACTACGTATAGACTGCAGATCAAATAGGTTTAAAATGCCATTTTTACCGCGAACGATAACAGCTGCCAATGAGACTTTTAATTAGTTGTCTTTAGGTAGTATAGCTAGTTTGTTGATTCACTCCCTAATGCTTCTAATATTATCTGCTACCTAGTACTAACAAATAGTCATGTATGTTTCCGGTATAACTTGTATCTCTGTCCATTTATGAAATCCAAAAATAAATTATTATAGATAGTTTCTCTAGCATCGTTGGCATGCCTATAATGCAATGCATGTTGGTGAAATGTCACCACCTGTGAGAAGTATTAGCATATTTTTTCTTATCCACCAATAATGATATTTTCATTTACTTTATTGTAATACAGTATGGTACATGTTGGTGGTAACTGGTAACTCGCCGCATGCCACACATTCCTGAGGTGGCTTGCAGGGTGTTTTGTAGGTGTAGATACATACATCTACCTACCTGCTCTCCTTCTCCGTAAAATCTATACCCTTTTTTTTTGCCGGGGATGGAGGGGGAATCCATCGTTTCCTTCTCCCTTACTACCGTTCCCCACTGCTGACCTCCTCGCATCCCCGTCCCTCCGTCTGCCCACTCCCACGCGCCCATTCTGTTGGGTCAACCGAAGGGAAACGAGTTCAGTTGTGAGCCCTCCCCTCCCCCCCGCCCAATCCCCCCTCTTCTGCCCTCCGTCCCTCCGTCACACTCGCACACATGAACTACTAACCGCTCCTCCCCCTATCCACTCTTTACCCCGACCCTACCCCACCCAAACCCTAGCCTCCCCCTCTTACGGGCAGACCACGGGGTGGGTGGTGATCATGGGCATCCATTTGTCATTCGTCGAAATCAAATGACGGGGAATAGCGAGAGGAGAGAGAAAAAAGAGGTCGTCCTCCTTCGGGAGAGAATGCCGGGGTCAGGTGTGGGTCGGGGCGCGAACAAAAAATTGGCAGGGCTCTTATCTATATCAAGGGCGTTTAAGGTGATTTCAAGTTGGTGGTTGTGAAGAACTCCAGCACAACCCAGGAAGACTGAATGACGGTATCAACTGTGAAATAAGGAAATGGATGACTGTGAACATCAATGCTACGTGATTGATAATTCTTTGGAAAAGAGCCAAAACTGATGTCCAAAATATGCGTTTTTAAGGTTTTGATTGATATATCATGTAGAGCATGATATTTTTTAATGGTACAAAGCTGACATATCTACCATAAATAATGTCATTTCTAATTCACTTTGACCAAACATGGCATATCATACGTTACTTCAACCAAAACTTAAAATGTTCACCCTGTAAAATTGTGATTTTGGACATAACAGTTTTTGGTTATTTGCCACAGAAATGTTGTGGAGGCATATAGAGCCGTCATGACAGTTATAATTGTCATTACGGCTTTTAGAAGACTCGGGATACAATTGTTGCATTGCGGGTCAGTTAGGTCTTCAAACTCTCCCCCTCGGAAAATGAGGACAATCGGGTCAATAAATAAGGACTTTTGCGGCCGCCTACCCAAAAATACGAATACCATATGAATTGAATTTTTATTGTCTTATGTTTTAACGTTTTGGCATCTGGATTCCCAAATAGTAGTAGATTTCGATATTAAGGTGCCCTAACCGGTAAGGTTATATCGCACCGTCTTACCTAATAATGTTCCTAGTCATTAACCTAAATGTCTCTGAAAATGCTGAATGTCATTTTTGTTTAGAAACCCAAGATTAATGAATCGCTCTGATAATATTCGAGATATTTCTCTTGTGATAATGCAAGCCTAATTGCAATTCAATTTTAAAATGTATAGTTGTTTTAAGCATTAAGTAAATATAGTCATGTTAATGACGCAAAATTTTTCCGTAGCCGAACAGCCGTTATAAATCTCATATTTTCTGGAAATACCTTGGAAATTATTGCAGTAAATGATATTTTGGTAAAATAATATTTTATATATCATTAAGGAGATGAGATTTCTTCTTTGTGAATGGGACAAATTCAATGAATCCCATTTTTAGAGATACTTCCCTCAAACTAACTTAAGGAAATTTCCTGTTCATAATAGTATTCAGGGCATTGTTTCATATGATTGCACTTCTACTGAAGAAGAAAAAATGATGAAATCAGTTTTGAAATGAGGAGAACATACGTTTTATTCCCCTGCCTGCCCTGACATGACCATTCACGTGGCAAATCTTTGGTAACGTAAATGAATTTTCATTGTGCATTAATATTTCTTCAAGAATGTCAATACCCCCATATCTTGAAATAGGGTGGCAACAAGGTCATGTAAGGTGACCATAGCTGATGGCAGTCTTTTATACATGACTGTATATGTGTAGGATTCCATCAAAATTCAGTGAAACGAAGTAACTACGTCAATGGTAACATGAGAAAATGGATTTCTTTTAATGCATTCCTCACCGGTGGGCAAACGTTTCCAAAATCACTTTTGTGATACAGTGATAGATCACGTCAAGTGATAGATCACGAAAACAGCTTAATATCTCTCAAACAAATTCCGAATTGGTTCAGTAGTCAAAAAATTATTAGATAACTCCTCCTTTTATGATTCGTACAGTCATTGCCTCCTTTTAAGGTTATGCATCGGGAGAATAGTGGAAGAAAATCAGGATGCGGATTAGGGTGGGAAGGAAGTGGCTGAGCAATAAGTTTCAGGTGATTCCATGATCATGGTATCATTTAGGACAAGGCTGCAGACAGGATTCCATTAAAACTCGAGAATAATAATTGGAATAATTTTTGGGGATCGGGTTGGTATGGTGGCTAGAGTACTGGATTTATATCCAGAGAATATGGATTCGATTGCGGGCTAGGGGAGAGATATTTTTCAAAGGAATTTCGATATCTTCCAGGGTGCTACGTGGAAAGCATTCCAAGTTTAGCACTGCATCCTTTGGATGAGACGTGAAACTGTAGTCCCCTGGGCGCCTTTTGTTAAGTCTAGGTCTCCGACGCACCTCTTCACCTTTCTTCCATACTACCAATAACCCTTTCCTTATCAACCCGCCCACCTATTCTTAATGGCACAAATTATCTCAATAACCGAATGGAATCGTGTAATGAGGAAGTGGATATAAAATGACGCACTGTTTCCTTGCCTGCGGCATACAATCCGTTATGCATTTTCGTTATTCAGTGATTGAATCTTTGAGCTAATTATTCCTCTGAATGCCTAATATCTTGCCTTAATGGAAATACTGATTGCCAGAAATTTTTTTAACGATTTTGAGGTAGCTTTGTGGCAGCATGATGTGAAGAGTATTAAGGATAATCTCCGGTTCATGGTTGTATTGTGGACATGACTTTGAATAGGATTCATTTGCAATGTGAAATGAGGAAATGGACGGGTGCGATTGTTGCATAGCGCTCCTGAGGCAATCATTCGGCGATGAATCCTAACTATACGCTGATTGAATATTCTAGCCACTGGTCACGCAAAGAGCTAAATGTCATGGTTAATGATGAACATTATAAGCCGTTTGAAAACCTTTGTGATACCTGAATTTCACGCGTAGAAACATGCTTACATCAATTCCCGTAACATCCACCAAAATCGACGTGGGAATCAGGAAGCCAGTGCAGTGAAGCGTGGTGGGAGATCTGCGCATTGGCCTGGAAAGCCACAGGCCCCTAGAGTCCCCAGATTCTCGGTACCTAGGTCCTAATGTTTCCGGTCTAGGTGGATAATTTCTCATAGCAATCTCTACGAGTTGCTTAGCGGTGAATTAAGGTAAGTATGGTCATCTTCACTAGTGTTCAACGGTTTATGGTGTTGAGAGCCTTTAATAATTTCATTAAAAATGTTTCCTATAGGTTCATTTAAAGACGTAAATAAGGCATGTAGAGCGATATCTTTGGTAACGTTATGATTTTTAAATTCAAAACTAAAATGGCATATTTACGAAAAGCTGCGATAAAATATATTGATTTCATAATTTTAATAATATAAGTTTATCTAAATTTTCGTCAATGGTTAATTAACATCTAAATTCAAGTCATTCACAGCTTGGAGGAAAATGAGCACTATGTTTTGGCCTTTTGAGGAGTACACCTTAAAATTATATCTACATCTACATAATACCCTGCAAGCCTCCTCAAGGGTGTGTGGCAGAGGGCGAGTTACCACCAGCATATACTACATTATACTAATTTAATGAAGATTCCACAATTTGTGCGAGAAAAAATATGCAAATACTTGTCAGGAGGTGGCATTACACCAACTTGTATTGCTCCATAGGCACACCAACAATGCTAGAGAAATTATTTGTATTAATGTATTTTGGAACTACATAAATAGTCATATATACAAATTTATATTGCAAACGTGCTCTACATGCTGTTAGTACTAGGTAGCAGACTAGGATACAAGTATTAGGGAGTAAATCAACTAAATAGTGACACTACTTATTGGAAAACCTAGTTAAAGTCTCATTGGAAGCTGTTATGGTCTCTTATTGTTCGCGGGAAAAATGGCATTTTGAAACCTGTCCGTTCTGCAGTCTAGTTCCCTAATTTTATTCTCGTTACCTGATCTCCCGTAGTATGTCGGATTTCGTAAAATTTAATTGACATCGTCAGAAGATAAATAGGTTGGAACTTCTATAAGAGATAAGTCTAAATTTTACTCTACGGTCTGAAAGCGATTCTCATCCCAGTTGTTGAAAAATGCTATGTAAAATGTACCTACTTGTATATGATACTTACTATAAATTTCAAATTTTATAGTGCTTTCAAGCTCGGGGTCTATGCTGTACTCTCTGAATTCCTGTCAATAAACCTATATTAAAAAACCCAGGTTTTTATCAGTCTCACTAATTATGTCTGTTTTCTAATCCATTGTCTGTACATGCAGAGAAGCCGGAAAAAAAATTTCTTCTTTTGTCTCACATTCATGAAGCCTTCACAGTAGTGTTTTCCTTCTTATATTTATGCTCAATAGTTTAAGGCTTAACTTTCAAGACATCAATTTTAGTTAACCAAAGCAAAAACTACTATTTATTTTTACACCAGGCTTTATTAAGGTACAACTAGTTTCAACACATCGACGTCATCATCAGGATATTAACACTGATGTTTTGAAGCATGAAAGGAAGCTAAAAGCATCTTTCAAGCAAGCAAAAAGGAGTCTTAATTTGGATTAGAGACCCTGAGTTATCCTCCGTATGGCAATGAAATTGCATCAGCTCGATGCGAGATCAAAATTCGATTGCTACGTTTGAAGGGGCTCTCTTAATAAATGTCTAAGGTCAATGTTTTGTTTTAATTTTTTCAGAGTGAAATGTAGCACATATATTTTTGATATAATTAAGAATAAAATGTTTGTTAGTGTTCTCTAAATTGTTCTTATAAAACCTGTGATACACTCTCCGCTGTTCCATAAAATAGTTTGACGCCTTTTAATTATTCGATAACAAAGTGGTGTGAGCGGGTCATATTTTTCCCTTTAACCATAATGCAAACGACCCCATTGAGGTTACATTTTAGCTACCTGCCTAATCATAGTTTTCATTAATTTATGCCGTAATATAATTATTGTTGGTTTTTAACTTTCAAAACGGGACCAGTATGCTATGTGATGTTAAAATGGTATCTCTAATGCTACGAATAACTTCATTTTTCCAGCCAATGAGCGAAACATTGTTTAAAAGTGATCGGTCTAAAGAGATGGCTAGAATAGTGATTTTTCACGCCCAAGGACACGCCGATCTTGAGAATTTTTCAGTTTACCCCTGAACCCTACGTGGGCCAAGCTTGTTGCGGGCTGCAAATGCAGCAATCCAACCCTAGGAGAAGACGCAGATCAGTGGAGACGTAGGAACCTCTCGTTAAGAGTAGACCAATACCGACACCGTGTTTTTCTCCGTGCTTCCTCCATGCTCTTATGTATCCTTCTCTCACCCCACCTATCCAAAAAGTCGCAAAAACCTTTGTTATCGGTTTCCATTCTAGATTAAAAAAATATTATTCACTATGCCTCCACAGTCCAGATTTATAATACCTGATAAAAGTTAAACGCTAGATGACCTCCTGAGTCTCTTAGTCACTGAGTATATTATTTAGTAGTATTAGTTACCGTTTACTGAGAGTTCAGGAAATCGTAAATCGGACCAAACTCTTCGTTAGTTAATGAGATCGTAAACAATTGGAGAAAGCCTTAACATCGGTTATCATGCGGAGAAAATATTTAATTAGTCATTATAAAACCGGTTATTTATTAGTTGTGTATGGAACATTATGATCTAACTTCGTTTTCAGGAAGCTAGGATTACGAACGAATAAATTTGGAATGTGTTTCCCGAAGTCCAGTAGCACGCGGAGAGAGGACCGGAATCACTTATGAATTAGACCCTTAAGTGCGTGAGTTTAGGCGTCTGAGAAAATCTTATTCTATGTATCATCTCGCCTTTTGCGTAATACATTGACCAGTTATCGCTAGCGGGATAATTAACCAGTATCACTCTATTCGCACTTTTACCTAAGTGAAATACATATGTTAAAAATTAATAGGAAAGTTGAGGCTTCGTAGGTTATTATCAGCGGTCAGTAATCCAAATTTATACACATTTGAAAGTATTTGTATACGTCGTAGTTTGTCCATATTTGGATCTGGGTGAGAATGGACGATCGAATTTGAAAGTATGTCCATATTTGGAAAAGAAGCCTCTATCTGGCTGGGGATGATTTTTTTACGTAAAATTAACTCTCCTTTGTTTGCTAATTGTTTGTCGCTGGGATTAAAGCGAGATAATTGCTATTGTTTATATGAAATAACGTCTGTAATGATAAAAAGTCAAAATTTTATAGGATCCCCATATAATTTGCATCAGTTAATTAGCTGGGAAAAGGTGTGACAGTTGTTGGGTTGGGTGTGCCGAAAGTTAATCGTATATAGCCATATTTAGGGGTTAGATAGGTTAATTTCAAGGCTGTCCTAGAAAGATTGGACTTACCTACTTTCCAGTGCTTTGAATCAGCAAAATTTGAGCCGTGCGTGTAATTAATCCCAAAAATATTTCTCCTATCCTTTTTTACCCCACATTTCATACACCTACGCAAGTTTTTAAACTGAATGCGAAACATAACTGATAGGCTTTTAAGTCCAGATGCCTCCGCATTTTTTACTGTTTTTTTGAACGAAAAATTGAGGCGTGGCATTGATATCTTGTCACCGGTGAAAGCGTGTGTGCAATTTTTTGGGCAGTGAAAGAATTCTGGCATAACTTGTAACTATTAGGAAGCGAAGGTAGTAATATACAGTATGTACAGAGTGGGCACCACTTGGGTTCTTTAACCTAAGAATTATATTTCGAGTATTATACCCATGTCCATCTCTATTTAAGATCCCACCAATATCTACCGCACTATTTAATATCTGTAAGAAATTTTAATTTATAAAAAATACCTGATTTTTAAGGGTATTTTAAATTATATTGTTTTAGTTCATATATTCTACCTGTTATATCTCAATTTATGTTTAAATCGGAGCGAAACTTAAGTCGTTCCACACAGACTTCAATAGCTTTCAACGTCAGATGTCGTCATCAGGAAAATTTCTACAGAAAATACGAATGCATAAAGAACATTAATAAAAAGAATAACTTATACCAGCTTGAAAATTTAATATGAATTTCCCTCTGAAATTTTTATGAGGATTAGTTAGCTTTTCTGAAATTGAGATTTCAATATTGGAAAAAAATATATGCCACTCAAGGAAAAGAGAGCTAATGCGGCAGCTTCAGTGGCTATGTAAACGCGGGGAGTTAGCGGGGTGGCTCATGATCTCAACCCTTACATGAGAAGACAAAGATATGTTCTACATGAAAAGACAAAGATATTTGTTAAAAAAGTAATATTTTATCGTTTAAAAAAACTGAGCAGATTTGCAGAATTTTTCCACATGCTTTGCAGATTTGAGGTAGGTACCTAAGAATGTTTGTAGAAATTGCACCAGGAAACAATTCACCTGGACCAGACCAGTAAAATATCTTCATATGTAGCTAATCATGGCATAAGTGACGTGTTGGTTGGAACAGGTGTTGAGTGGCGAGGGGATGCTGAAGGCCGTGATAGAGGGGTGGATGTTGAGTAATTGGGGAATGGGAAGAAAGAGAACAGGCTTAGTGGATGAGGTGAATAGGAGTAGGACGTGTGCCTAGACGAAGAATGAGGAAGTGTATGATAACAAGGACATTCGGCTGTGAAAGATAAGTATAGGTATTCCTAATATCATCTAAATCTACCTTTACCGGTAGATCACGTCTTATTATTTATGCTTTGTTTTTTTCCATGGCTATGTAGTTTTCGACCAGTGAAGCGATGCGCATTGACCATGCCGTCATCGCATCCTACGACTCTTCAACACTACTACTACTATTTCATCTTTATTCCTTTTTTATGTATAAGTATGCTTTCTGAGTGTCTGAGTAAACGATTTTCTCGAGAAGCTTTGGCTGGTGTGTGGGTATCTGGATTAGCTTAGAGAAGGAGCCGACCAAGCTAATTTGGTAGCTGTAGAGCTCGCCGGCTGGCCTGAATATAGCGCGTTAGAGCGTTTCTCATCGGATGTTGATGTGTTCTGGTGCAATGTATCTTGATTGATTGCGTGAATAGTGTGCCAAGGCCTTAGCCGTTTGTGCGCCGTAGACCCAATTGCTTATGCCTTGCTCTCAGAAATGTTCGAACACGAAGGGTGACTGGGTTGACAGCTATGGCTCTCGCATTAACGCATTTGAGCTTGACACTACCACGTTGGCTGAATATCGCACGAATTATCGAATTGACGAGAAGAGAATTTAGTGTGAAAATGTTTTTCTGAAGTGTTTAGTGCGATAATATGCTCATCTCACTTTTAGGGTGATAATATGTTCATCGCACTTCGTGTACATACATGTATAGCTTATAAACTATTTGCAGGTGCACGGTCAGAAAAATTGAATTAAAACTAACACTTTCTTGAGCCTGTAAATTGCTTTATTACTAGGAGTTATCAATGCCAAGATTGGTTTTCTGAAGCTCTTTACTACATTCTCTATCCCGCGAACCATTTTATTCTACATTATTTCTTAATTTTGACAACCCTTATAATTTGCTAAATGTATTTCACCCTGGATCTCCCACGGTAATTTATCCCAATCACATCTCTTACGCTTTATTATCAGGAGCCAGTTTTGTCTCATGTGCCTAACGTGCTCAGTTCATCTACTTCTCTGAGTGTTCATTTGTCTTATTTTTCCTCCAGATCTTCGTTGGACTTCTTCAGGTTATTTCATCATTATTTTCATCATTCTTATTTTCAATAAGATTTATTTAAAAATATTGCGGAGCTCGTGCCTGAATAATATAGTGGGTGCAGTGTTTGTACCATCATCAACAGCATTCACCAATCCAAATATTGGTTTGCTGCAGCTATCCACTTTCCTATCACCTAACAATTTCATTCCTATATAAATTCCTCTTTTGACATAATTCGTAATTTGCGTAATGTTATCTATCCATTGTCTAAATAAAGTTGTATATGGGCAGATGTGGTGGAACTCATTCATAGTAATGAAATAAAATCTATTAAATTCCCACAATAGCAGCTACAGCCTCCCGTTATTACTTCCAACCTTCTTCTTTCACTCCCTAACAACCATCTTAAAATATGTAAATAGTATTTTTTTAGTATCATAACGTGCTTGACAATGATGTAATGCATTGCAACTAGTCGCAAAAACCTATATTTATTAAAAAAGTGGGAAACTGCTAAGAAATTTTATTACTGTATTAAATTGTCTGCATCGGTGATTCTTTCCATTCATTTCTCCTTCAATTATTCTTTCCAAGGATTTGTTGAGTTGATAAATGTGCTCAATTATTTTCTCTATCCTCCTTTTCAGACTTTTCACTAAAATATTCCCTCTCCAACCCTACGTAGGAGTTCCTTATAGGTCTTGCGGTGTAGGTTTCCGCGGGGCTTGAATGAAGGCTTGCCCCTTGTTCGGGTTCCCACAACGTTCATTGTTGACTATAAACAAGTTTCCTCCGGTTTCCTCCGAGAGTCTTCAGGTCGAAGTGCCTGGACACCAAAATCGTCGACTTATGTTAATGTTCATTCTCCCTCCAAGTGTTATGATAGGTCCGTGTCTTCCCGTCGAATCCTCTTCCACGGGCCTGCTAGGTGGTATGTCTTCCCTATTGTAATTGTCATTTTTGATGATTTGCTATTGATTCTCTTATCAGCCTTGGAAAGTATCTCTTTTCTTTGGCAATCAATTTGACCTCGTCAAATTTGATTACGTGTCCTGGTTTGGACCACGCATGTTCCACGATGGCGGACAAGCTGAACTTCTTGCTGGTGGTAGCCCTCTCATGCTCCCTCAGACGCGTCTTCATGGATCTGCACGTCTCACCTATGTATTATTTCCCAAAAGAAAAAGGCACCTTGTACACTCCTTCATTCCTTATAGGTCATTCACTCTGACCATTAGATCCGATAACTCTACATTTCAATTGCTTCCAATCTTCTCTGATATCGTCGAAGTTTCTTTGCCATATAAGAATATGCTCCACACACAAGTTTTAATGTAATACCTCCTTAATTCCAAGCTCCTGTTTCTGCCAGTAGACATTGTTTTCAGTAGAATGTATTAGCCAAACGAAAGTTTGTTTTTTATGCTTGGGCTATTCTTCTCACTCTATTTTTCCAGCATCTTTAATCTCTAGTTATCTTGCTTCCCTGGTATCAAAATTTCTCATTTCTTCCAGGTTTTGCTGTTTCCACATACGGCTATTTGTCTTCTCGCTTTCTCACACCAACTATTATTTTGGATTATTTTATATCGATCTTTAAATTGCATATTTTCTGCCGGCAAGGACTTTACCCTGCCACCATCGCGGGATAAAGTCCTCGCTAATCCGAGGGTCGTAGGCTCGAATCCCGCCTGGGCCGGTTTTTCGCCTGCCCAGGGCATGGGTGTTTCTGTCATGTTATGTTGATTCGGCCCCTGCGAAATCTGATGACAAGCCAATGGATTATCGGGATCGCAGGGGCCTACGGATCACCAGAACCGTCCAAGAGCAAATAAAAAATTCTTCTTATTTTCAGTACTGATCAGCATTCTGTATGATTTTATTTTTACTCACCCGAAATGTCATTAGCAAAGAGTGGTTAGCCTGTTTGTTTCTCTATACATGTATCACTAATTTTGATTTTAATTTATTTTCTTTTCAATAAATTTCTACAAATATTTGCAGTTTGTCACTAAGCATGTAGTAATTCTTCCAGATTTTCCTCTTTGAAGTAAGAGGAAAATCTGGAAGAGCCAGTACGAATATTTCGACCGAACTCTGCATGCATCTTGATGAATGCTCGAAGTCTCTGGAATAGCGTGTTTGGGTCCTATTCATCTTAAGGATATGTTTTCAGTCCCTTAATGTTCCCTTGGATTAAGAAACGTCAGGCCATGAGTACCTTGAACGGTCTCTATATTCACTTTGCCTAATGCTCGATGCCCCTAGAGTCGGGGGATTAGACCCCATTCTTCTTGATGAATGACTAATGTGTGATATTTCTCGGCATAACTATAATTGTAAGAGCACTAAGAAAATAAATATTCGCAGTGTTCTGTCTTTCTGTGGAGGGTTTTGCTAGAACATTCATACCTACTACTTGACAAACTGTAAGAATTCATTCCAACTGAGGCCAAACTGGGACATCACTTTGAAAAATAAAACTTGATGAGTGACTGTTCTATATGGTGTTAATGTTGATGCTCTTGGGTTTACTCATGATTTATGAGTGTATTCACGAAGAGAAAATCTTTATGCTCTCTCTATATCCCTATGTCCTATCTATATGAGCCTCATAATAATGGGGCACTGGAATGCTGAGGTGGGAGAGGGATGTGAAGGAACCGTCGTGGGCTCGTACGGTTTGGGAGTAAGGAATCAAAGAAGTGATCGTCTCGTGGAATTTTCTGCCAGGAACAAACTCACTATTGATGATAATTTGTTTCAACAGCATCCTCGGTGATTTACTTGGAAAGCCCCTGGCGACCAGAATCCTTATCTATTTTAACCAGGTTAAAAGGTTCCTACATTTGTCCTTTTAATTTTCTCCTCTATCTACAAATTGAAATTCTTAACAGAATTTTAGTAGTGCGTTGCCTAAATTAATAGGAAAAATTTGCGTTGGAATTGAAATATGTTAAATAATATTAGTTTTTCTTACGTTTAAGCTATCTTAGTGTAATTTTACTTGGAGGTAGTGGCGTGCATTAAAACTTCTTTATTAGGCAAGAAGAGCAGTTGAGAAATTTTCCGTCTCCTCCTAGAGTTGGCCAAAGTTTGTAAAAAATTACGATCGGCTCAAAATTTCCAGAGACAAGTCACTACCTACTTCTGTAGTGGCAACAGAACCATAAGAGGTGCCGATCCTATATTTTCATGTAGCCAGAGAAAAAGTCAGGTTATACTAATACGTGCTAGAATTTTGAAGTAAATTGTGTAGAAATAGCACTAGAATGGTTCATTTAGGAGAAGTTAACCAAGGCTTAATTGAAAGTTCCAATAATTTGAATTCTGACTGAACGCACATAATAATAAAGAAAACTTTCATTAGTTTAATGTACAAATTACTATGCCTCACCCTTAGCAGCTCCATAATGGCTCAAATTTTGCAATAGCCACGAGTTACGCAGTTGGTCTTAAGCCCTTATTCCCAAAAAAAAACAATCTTTAACATGATTTGTCAGAGTTTGCGTAGTTTTAGTACGTCATTCCATGACTTATTATATATAATCCAGAGTTGGGGAAACTCAGTTTTAAAATGAACTCAACTCAAACTCATTCATCAAAATATGAGCTCAGATCAACTCAAAGCTCAAAACTAACTCAATTCCCAACAAAGTTAAATGAATACAAATGATAAAAATTCTATTATTAGGTTTTCGCAAGAGTATATGCTTGAAAAAGCTATGGAAAAAGTAGATCTTCAATTATGTTTAAATGTAGAATGCTTAGAGAAGAAATAATATTAAGGTTTGTATTTGAAATTTTCTTCTTGTTCAATAACACACAAAGATGTTCAGTTAAATTTTAATGTCAGCGCCACTAAAATTAAATAAGTTATATTATCAACAAATTCATATTTCAAATAAAGTAATAGCACTTTCGATTTAAGCACTGGTTGGACTTTTGCTGAAAGGATTCACAGGAGGGGGAAAACGGGCCATTATTCGGGTTCTGAGGCCATTATTCGGGTTTCTTAACGGATTATCCCTGGCGTGGTGGGGATTTTCCAAATGCTAAGGGGTCGGAGCAGAGGGACTTGGAAAACACAAAACTGGGAATCAACATTTTTACCTGCATTAACCGCACAACATTTTTAAGGTAAATACTAGAGTTCTGAAAAATTCTGGGAATTCTCGAAGTGAGCGGAAAAATGAGCGCCATTTTAAACTCATACTCAAGAAAATTGGAAGCGCGCTCACGGTAAAACTCAATTTCTTAAAAGTGAGCGCACTCAAGTGCAAAACTTATAAAAATTGAGCGTCCTCATGAGCGTACGCTCAAATGAGCGCGCTCGGCCCCAACTCTGATGTAATCCATTGACATAAAATTAATTCTTCTTTCCCCCAGTAGTACAAAAAATGCTATTTTTATGACCTTGGAACTCATTGTTTTATGTCATAATCGTTTTAAAGTATTTACGAATGATAACTAATGATTAATATCTTTAAGCTTGAGTGGCATATCTCCATGACAGTATTTCTACATGTAGTTAGTTTTGATGTGTGTGTCACAATACATAACTAAGTGTCTTCGGTATCATTTTCTATTTATCTACATTATTGGCCAAAATAAGACGGTTTTATTGTCATGATGAGATGGAATATTGCGATTTCATCTTTTTTTGGGTGTCTTATATTTAAAAAACCATAATATCGGGTAAATAATAATTTTTTTAATTGTCCATGTGTAATAATTAGGGCCATTAACTTTCAGCCCATAATCATTTACTGGACCAAAGTGCTTCAAATAATTCTACCTAATATTGGGATCGAGAGAATATTGTCAATAGAGCATGTCTATCTGCAGTAATTTTCAATACGTTAGCAACAAATCAGTCTCTTACAAAAAGAAGAATAAAAAAGTATCGCTTATATACTAACATATTCATTGCATTAATCATTGAACTGAAAAAATCACCCTAATTTGGCTTATGATATACCTACCTCAAGATTTCTTTACTGTTGATTTGTTTACGAAAAAACAGGCATCAGAAAATTACAGTTTAAAAAAATTCTGCCAAGTCTGTGATGAATATGATTGGATATGGAAACGTTTGTAAGCCGATTCAAGGCGTACGATTTCCAAGATCCTGGATGTGAATTTTTACCGTTTACATTATGAAAACCAATGTTTATCTCGGCTCGTTGTTGAATAAAGGTCGAAAAAGAGAAATTTATTCGATGAAAACGCTTCAGAAAGCCGTCTGAGAGTATTTGTCTCCAAAAAGCTTTCAATAAAGGCTTGCTGCTGGCGGTGACGCCGACTCAAGGCTCTCAGGACTTAAGGAGACGGCTTTCGGGAAGTCTTTTCTCCCCTTTTCTCTTTGGCCGACGGAAAGGAAAAAGCCGCGTCGACGACGAGACAGAATTCATCATCGACGTTTCCCAGAATCGGTTTTCAAATTTGGGCCGCTGGCTCCTCGACATGTGTGGAGACAGCGCAGGGCATTCTTAAGGTCTTACCAGCTTCATTACTCTCCAAAGTTGAAGTGGAAGATCGTCTTCGACTCGCATTATTGTCTTCTGACAATACAATTCCAATTATGGGTTCTTAAAAGATTGTCAGACTCGTCATTGGATCAAACGGCTTACAAGGAGACACCGCCAGAATGATGACATGAACCATGTTGACACCTTTATTGTGCGACATTCGACTCTTGAATAGGAATACGTGTGACGAGTTTTGGCTCCATTAGCGCGAGTTTGAGAGAAAAGTGGCTAAAGAGAATTCATCTTCTAATATTACCAGAGAACGAGCAGACGATTTTGTGTATCTTGGCCGAATGTTTGCTAAAGATGGAAGGATAGATGTAGACGTAATGAGGCGTGCCAGTTCCGGTAGGAAAGTCGTAGGTAGTATGTGGAGAATATCTAGGAATGAGTATTTGTCTAGGGAATCTAAACTCGCAGCGTACAAAAGTGTTTTCCTCCCTACGTTAGTACATGGCATCGAAATCTGGGTATGTCAAGGAAAACAAAAGAGTAGGCTAAATGCAGTGAAAATAAGGTACCTGAGAACTGTTTGGGGCAAAAGTAGGATGGATAGGGTTAGTAATGGGTGGGTGATGAAAGAAAGTGGGTTGGATACTTCAGGAATGGACATAATATGAAAGGAGAGTGCTCTGTTGGTTTGTTCATGTCGAGAAAATGGGAGATAGTCGAATAACTAAACAGATATATGATAGTAGAGTGAATGGTGAGAGGAAGGGGTAGACCGCGAAAGACATGCGTGATTGTGGATAAAGAGACTCTAAAGAGGAGGAATATTAGGAGTTTTTAGGATGGGAGAGCGTGAATGAAGGAATGCACGAGTGTAAGAGATGCGAAAGTGGATAGGTATAATGGAGGAAATCATTAAAAGGGAGCCAGTTTTCCAGGCACTCACTAATTTCTTTAACTATTATGCGTACCCCGAAAGGAAATGGCGTAATAGGTATGTATACATGCATATAATAATATATGTAATTTTGCGATTTAAGTTTAATACAATATGGTCTATGGCCAAGTGACAAGTTCCAGGTTTTTGTCTTGCTGCTGGTAGTTTTTTCTTTTCTTCCAACATATTCTGTTTGGAGAAATCCATATGCTAATCGCTGTAATTGCTGCTTTTGATATACTTAAATGTTTTTTTTAATTCTAAAATGGGGAATTGGTAAATATTAGGAAGTGCGTTCCTGAAAGGTATTTTTGCCTGTCGCCTGCATTGGCATTTGCCCGTTAGAAAAAATGCGATTAAGAAGTACATTCAAATCACCATCTTTCAGATTAAATTAAGGTTCTTGAACTTCAGCGTCAGTACCACTGCTTCATCTATTCTGCTGGAATAAATTTGTGGCGACAAGATATCCCAGGCAGGCGTTGAGGCAAAGGTTTCATCGTGGTTCTTGACATTATTCGCGTGAGGTCTCCTTGTTAGTAAAAAATATACTCTCGTTTCACTTATATTTTCCATTACGTTCTTTGTACTTTTGTGTTTATTGACCTTCTCCACTAAAAAAACAACTGTCACCAGAAATTAAGCCGTCCACGAAAACAAATAGAAATAAATAAAATGATTCCCGAGCATTAAAAAGGAAGGAATACATGGAGTATGATAATGAAGGACGTCATTATGAAAATGTCGGGATAAATTCCAGTTAGCTGTGAGAAAATGGAGTGGTGAGCTGCCCCAAAACAATCTTTGGATTGATGAGTGTTGATGGTGGTATTCGATGAGAGCGTTTACTAAGAGAAGGTTCTCACCATCTAAATGATTTTCCTGGCCTTTAGGTTGGTTAAACGGTGTAGCTGGAGAATATTTTGTCTTCTTGTTTGGATTCTGGCTTTTATGATCTCTTTGTCATAGGATATGATCTTTCCTTCACAAATTTTCAGGCTTTCTGGTTAAAATATTCTTCCTAATAAATTTATTACAATCCTTGGAGATGTAAAAATTTATTCACATTAAGTTTTTGGCCATTTTCGATAGTTTTTAGGACGAGCTTATTTTTTGCCTCATTTGAAACGAAATTAGTTGAGTGGACGTAAAAGGATCCCATTTACTGCATTCATCAATTGCCACAAACGGTCTCAGCAATTTTTTTTAAATATACGTAACATGAATTTTATTGATACTGTTTATGCTGTATTTGCACTATCATCATCAGCTGTTATTTATCCTAAGATTAGTTTGCTGAAACTCTCTCCACCCCAATCTCCTATCAGCAAAGAGTTTCATTCCTGCAAAGGTCTTCACTTTGATATATTTCATAATCTCCCTGTTGTATTCCATCCTTGGTCTTCCTCGGTATTTCTTCCCAATCATTTCTTCTTCAATTATTTTTTCAAAAGGCTGTTGCGTCACAAAATGTGCTCAAATATTATGTCTCTTCCCCTTGTCATAGTTTTATTGAAAACATTTATTATTATTAATCGGCGATTCCGTCCATTTCATCTTGATCGTTCATAGATAGCATCGTATTTCCATGTCTTAAAATCTTCTTTGCCCTGCCACTTCCATTGTCTGGGTTATTCTGCATTTCCCAAGTACATTTAAATTTTAATGAAATATTTTCTTGTTTACGAGCAAGTGTTGCTGGCTGTAATTTCTTCTTATGTTGCTATGCCTTCTTTTCTGGGGTATTCTGCTCATGCCATTTTATTGCTTCACATTTTCACGTACGTGAAATATTTGTAGATAATAGGTCATTGGAAAGTGCCCTAAGCAGGCGCGACAAAGAGGTCGAATGCCTATTTAATGTTTACGGTATTAGCTTTGCACGGTAAAATAGAATTTTTTTATTTTGAAAAACAAACTCTGTGCTGTCCACTAGTTTAGCTCATCACAATTTGTACCTGAAGATGACCCATTAGACGCCTGAACAATTGATGTGATAAAATTAAGTCGGAAGACAATACGATGTCTTTTTTTCATCCTAAGGCGAAAGGGTTAGTGAGTGAGTACCTATAGGCAAAGCTAAGCTTGGTGGCACTCGACAGCGGAGAGCCTGATGCCATTGAAGGTTAGTCAAGCGTCGATGAGCATACAGAGGTACCGAAGGAGGAGGAGTGTTATGGACCTCTGGAGGGAACTTTGGCCCCTTTGTCCAAACTCTCTCTGACAGACTATTCTCTCCCCCAGATTTTAAAGTATCAGGCAATAATTTATGGAAATGTGTGACAGACAACATTATCACAGAAACACTTTGTAAAAATTTCCACAAGTTGTGGAAATATTTGCAAAGTGTTTCTGTGATAATGCTTTTCTCTCCCCATCGTCATGCTGGTAATCACAAGTTGGTAATACCATGTTTCGCTACGCATATAGTAATGTACATTGAGGTTTGACTGGAAGTAGGTAAACGCTGTTTTGTCTATACCTAATTATACTTTAGACGGATTAGTGCTTACTAAATGCTGAAGTACCTACCTATTTAGTATGTTTGAGATATAAATAAGGATCTAAGATTTTGAGAAATTTGATCACATAGAGCTGTTTCTTTGAGAAATTTTGGCTTCTAGGGATCAAAGAGAAGAGTTAATGAGTTGAAAGTGCTAATTAAAGGCTTATCAGCGCTGATACGCCTATACGTGGGTGAAATCTGGATTGAAAAATTCGGATGAGAATAACGCATTGTGTGACGCGACAAATATCATAGCGGAACGACGGGTGAAGTTAATACAACGCATTTAGAGTAGTTAACCGTTTATTCTTTACCAAGTATGAAAATGTGTATGGTATAAGCTTGATTTTACGAAGTTATGACTGAATATAGAGCTATTCGCGTTTTTTGAAGTCCTCATTCTTATGGGAAAGTTCCGAATGCTTTTGTTTTTCTAATACATATGTGGTGGAAATAATTATGACAGAATAATATCTTCAGAAATGGTACGCTTAGTCTAATGTGAGATCATGAGTAAGTATAGCATGTCTAGTGTGCCGCGTGTAGTGGCATAGATAAATTACCAGTGTAATTACGTAAAAAAATGAAGTTGGTCGCCGTTTATTCTGTGCCCAGCTTGGAAAATGTTTATGTACGCCTAAAATGTTGAACCTATCGCTGAATTATAAACCATTCACGTCTGTAAATGTTTTCGGCAAACCTCGGCAAGTATTTGTTTTCGTTATATGTGGCGGAAATGATTATGGTGAAATAACATTAATTTCATCTTTCTTATTCTTTTTGCCTCTAGGCTCTTCGGTGCCCGCCCATTCCACTTCTCCCATAATTCCCCTCTCATTCCCCCCCCCCCAACGTCTCCTCCGCCCCTTTGACTGAGCGTAACAACCGGTGACCCCTGAACTAATTGTTGCCCTTTCACTCCTAAATGCAAAAATGTTCCTTTTCATCCCATCCTCTTTGTCATTCGTCTATCCATTTGCGGACGACGACGGCGCAAAGCTGGATTTGGGCAAAGGGAAAATTCACTCTCTCTCTCTCTCTCTCCATACACTATTGAAATTATTTCCCTCCCCCTGCCTGCTTAATGATTTTTCCGTCCCGGAAACAACCTCACAGCCAATAAGGAGGTTGATCACGCAAAAATTAAATAAAATAATGTTGAGCTGAAATGTCGGAGGTTACATTCTCCTCTCTCTCTCTCCGGAAAATTGCCTGGATAATCGATTAAAACAATAAGAGAGAAGCGGTTTTTAACTCTGCAATTGCCCCTTTAAATTTTTCCTTGCTCTTTTGTTTTATTTTTGTAAGATGTGAATGGTGTTTGTCATAATGGTATTCCCTTCACTTTTTTTCTTCTTCCTTGGGCCCACAACTCTCCATGGGTTCATGGGCCTTTTCAAAAGTTAAAGCCCATCTTGTGGTATTTTTAGTTAACATTTTCCAGTAATTAATATTCATTATTCGTCAGTCCTATATGAAATTGTCTCTTCATATTTTTCTAGGTCTTCCTTTGGGTCTATTTTTATCTGGTTTCTATTCATAAATTTTCTTAGTTGATCTCGTGTATGCCTTGCGTGTTATGTGAACTAATCATTTGTTTTTTTTTAGATTTATGAGGCGTGCAATGGTTTCTTCTTTTATCAGCTCACTAAATTCCACAGTTTTCTTAATGCTCCATTCCGTCTTTCTTCCCGTGTTGGCCGAAAAATTCTTCTGAGTATCCTTTTTGATACCAAGTGTTTTCAAGATATACTGTAAGAAAAAGAAGAACGATTTTATCTGCAGCGGAGTTCTTTACATCGCTCAGAAACTGTTGTCGGTTTGCCAACAAACCGGTTTTAAAAAATTAACATTGGATTTGTCCTGGCTATAGTTAGACTACGGTTTGTTGAGGGAAAATTATACTCTTGTGGTTAGAAAAAAGTCTGAACACGCACACATTAAATACTAATATCGGATTCATGTAATGCAACTTTAATTGAAATTCTTTCGATACAAATATATTTGCTCTGCTCGGCGGAAGCTGCGGTCAAATATGTACGACCTAGATTTCACCGCGATGTGATGTAAACAGGTGAACAAACATGGTCTGGTCTCAGATGCGAGGAGGTTTTGGCAATGTGGGTGCAGAAATACAGACAAGGATGTAAGAATCGAGGAGACGTTCTTCCTACAACAAACTATGCCTATCTTAAGCAAATCATTTTATTGAGAACTAAGAAAAACGAAATAAAAAACGTTACGTTTATGCAAAACTTACTTTACTGAATATTTACATTCCATATCCATTTCTTGTAGTAAAACCGTTCACAAATATTGTTTTAAGCACCTTTATTTTGATGAAAAATCAATTAATCCGTCAAATTTAAACTAATTTAAGTGTATTAATTAATTAATAGCATCATTTTAACATATTATCAACATACAAAATAAACTGACTTATCATCATCATTTTTTGTTCAATCCTGCGATTGTCCCTCCATCACTTCCAATTAAACGCTATCTTAATCATACACTGATAATGTTCTCATCCCATCCCTCTTTTTCGGGTCTATTTATCTTCCACCGTGTCTCACTCGCTGGGACTTCCCTTCTGTTTCACCCTCAAAGTTATTTCCTACGAAGCCGCAGAACCTCAGGGTGTGCCCCATCCAATTTTTCCTTTTCAGTATGATCTTCCAAGCGGGTCTGTACTCTTCCACACTTGTCAATGCTTTCTAGATCATTTTATCCGTAATCTTGATTTTCTGGAGTAGCCTATAGCACCAAGCTCCATAATTGGTCTTTGGTCCCTTTTTTTAGTGGTTTGCGTATCTGATCTACGTAGAGACTGGTCCGTAGAGAAAAGCGTACGTAATAGATGAATAAATACACTGTCTTCCTTACAGGAGCTCTCTCCAATCCGAAAAAAGTTTGATGCTCAGGGTTGAATGGAAACATTGAAAGAAGCGGGTTTTACGGACTGAATAACAGTTAGTGTACGTCCACCAGGGTGTGAATTCCAGGGCAAAGGTAAAAGACCTGTGAGCAAAACTAAGTAGATCCCTCATTTACGAGTCGGTAGTTAGAATAAGACTATCAAAGCAGGTTTGAGCAAAAATATTACCTAAGGAAAATAAATATTGAAAGCTCTAATTACATGGGATTGGTTGTTAAACTGCAGATCACGAGCCACATGTTTGGCTGCGAGCATGCGGCTCTGAAATATTGTTGAACATGAAAAGAAAGCCTTAATAATTTAATGCATAGTGTTTGAAGTACTTAGAGTTGAGACACGCACTAGTGTCTTCTGTAGAAGCCTCTATCAAGTGCCAAGCCTTCCTGAAATATCATAATTGCGTATCTAATGTAGTTAAGTCTTGAGTGCCATGATATATATTAACTTGCTGCCTTTGTACGGATTAATAACGACGATATATCGTTGTGCTTTCCCAGGCCGGCCTTTAACAAGGAGTAAACATTTTTGAGTTTGAAAATTTACTGAAACATCAATATTTATTATTTTTATTTAGTCGGAAACATATTCCAGCAATTAAAAAAACTAAATTGAGAAAATATAAGTTAATAAATAAAATTTGATTTTTTACAAAAGAATTTGCTGAAAAAATTCGCAAAACCTGTTTCACCTAAAGGTGAATCAATCAAAATAACTGAAATTTAATTGGTTATTCCGAGAAGGTAGGTTGTACTCATGCATACATGCCAATTGCGATATATTTATACAGGTATTCATTTTTCTATATGAAGACAAATGCTGCTTAAGAAAAGAATAATACAGTAAACCCTTCTAATATTTCTACTTTTGACCTTAAAAATATAGAATTTCCGCCCATTATGCCCTAGCATACTGCTACTCGTATTTTAAGTGGGTCTTGCGTGGACCCAATGCTTGGAAAAATTTGTGTTTATAAGCAAATTATGGACCCAAATCATTCGGCTGGATTAGGATGCAAACCCATATCGCTTTAAGACCCACCGGTTGCTTTAAAAAAATTAACCCAACACGGAAGTCGTGTCTCTTTGAGTTTCACATTCGTTTCCTCCCTGAGTGGTTTACTCCCTCTGTATTGTTTCTGAATGAAAACATTTTATCTGCAACATTTTGTTCAATAAAGTTCAAGGTTTTTTTCAAAAGAATTTTCGGTGGTTTGCATGACTTTAGGGAGGATGGCTTCATTAAGAAATCATTAGTCATGAAGTTACATTGTTAAAAAAAGTAAATAACCTTGTAGCCCGTGATAAAGAAAGGGGAAACGACAAAATTTGTAAAAAATTGAGTTAACGCATCTATGTAATTCGATGAAATTCAATGCATAAAAATTATTTTGAATTTGGTTGAAAAAATTATTCAAATATAAGTTCCAAAGTATTTAAATAAAATCGCCTAAAATTGTCAACGATCTCGTTTTGCGAAGGTGGGAGAATAAACCAATAATAAATTGTTGTTAAAATCCTTTAACCGTTCCGACACCAAATATCTACTGTAGCTTAAAAGGCTACCATGTGCCATTTTACTACCTTCATATGCAATTATTTCTCCGTCATCATTATCCATCCATATTGATTAATCCGAAAATTAGCTGACGACTCATTCCGTTAGATTTCTTTGTGCAATTTATTCTACCCTTGCTCTACCTCGGTAATATACTCATTCATTTATTTCCATCTTTGGAATTTTAGAATTAATAGATTTTGGTGGCGAATGAAGGAAAAATAAGATAAGCGTCTAAGATGTATGGACAAAAGCGTGGCTCTTAATAATATTTCTTTCTTCGTTTTTAATCTTGGAAATTTCCGATTGAAGTTATTTTATGTAAATAACTATTTTAATGCAATGAAATGTGTTTTGTCATGGGGATATAGACGTTTGTGAAACATCTATATCCCTATGTATTGTGTAGTTATATTGAAACCCGTTGATAGCTCTGTGAAGTCTTTAACCAATCCAAAGCATTATCTGAGAATGCTTTAAACGCCATGTATCACCTCTAAAATCAGGTATTGGAGCCTTTGGATACGCAATGATGGGAGTACAGATTATATTCATTGCTGAGTTTATCTTTCGAATGTTTTTGGTGCATTGAGGTAGCATTTATTTCCGCACTCTGCAATAAGCACGTCGCTGAAGCTATGTAAGTACTATATTAATAGAATCACTAAATAATTTGACCTATAATATTATATTCAAGTGACCAGTTTCCATTTCCATTTTCACAATCAAGAAGAGAGGGTCGCTGTCCAACTTGGGAAGCAAATGCTTTCGCAATTGGAAGAATTTGGTCGTCTGGAAAGTAGAATCACAACTTGGAAGAAGCAAGATAAATATTGTGAACATAATTGCACAAGCAAAGAGGGCATTCTCACAGAAGAGGAGTCTGATGACAGTTAGTAACACAAGCCTGGAATTCAAGAAGCACACTATTAAAAAATGCTTTTGGAGCATGTTTTAATATGGCATTGAAGCCTGGAAATTAACGTTACGATTGGAAGAGAGATTGTAGGCAATGTAGATGCGGTGTTACCGAAGAATCATGAAGACAAAATGGACGAAGAGAATCACCAGCGAAGAAACCCTACGAAGAATTAGGGAGAAAAGAACAATGAAAACTCGGGGAAGGAGAGACAAACATATTGGGCACATTTTGTGACACAACAGCCTATTGAAAACAATAATGCAAGAAGAAATGAATGGGAAGAATTACAGAGGATGAACAAGAATTGAATACATCAGACAAGTTATGAAGAGCATCAAAGTGAACAACTATGTAGGACTGAAGCGATAGCAGAGAATAGATTAGTGAGCAGCAGCAAACTAATCTTCGGATTGATGACTAAAGTTGTTGATCCCATGATCAGCTTTAAGTCGTCTATTCTATGAGTTTGCGTGTTGAAAATCTTATATTTATCACTTATTGCGAGTTCACGGGAGATTAAATGGAAAAAGAAAAGGGATAATTCGCCAGTGTAATATAAAAAAGTATCAATTTTCACCTCTTACTATTCATAGCCTAAGCAACTTAAGAAGTACCTTACCTATTTGTTATTCTTCACTTTTCTCTATTTTAGTGTAAGGTGCTCCTTCTTTTTCAAATTATCAACTTTCATATTTTGAACGTTTACCTTTCTCTTCCCTCCCCCCCACTTGCTTCAACGGTCACGGACTCCACTTCCTTTCACTCCCCCCCACCTCCATCCCCCCACCCTTCACTTCACTCCTTTACCCACCCCACACCCCTGCCCTGCCCCATAAATGCCTCTCCACCCTCTCCAACAACCCACCGCCATTGGTTCCCCATCCCTCTCCCCGATATTCTTCAATTTCGTATTTATTCTAAGTTGTCCTCTCGATTTACTTTCAACCTTGCGTTGTAAGTGCATACTCCCTTCAGTTCACTAAAGAGGGCCACCTTGTGGCCGAAATACGTGTATCCGACGCACACCCTCGTCTTTTCCTGCCCTTGTGTCGTTCTTTGACTACGCTCATTTTGAGATACATTTTCCCAGAAGTTGAGCCCGTTTGAGTGAGTGATTTTCTGAGTGCTTGTGTGTTTGTGGTTATAGCCCAGGCATCCTTAGCGGGGTCTCATCAGCCCTAGTGAAGGATCCCATTTGGGTTGAGTGTGTCTGTGGTTGTGTCACTGGCGAGGAAGTAACATTCCCGTAAACCAATACAGAAGGGTTTTCTGGTTGAGAGGTTGTGGTTGGTTACTACCGTGGAATTTCCCTTTTTCCCCGCAACAAACCCAGAAATTGTTGTGTACCTACTTTTGACAAGTGGTACCAATTTATGGCGGCCATTGGAGACTTTTTTTTAAATACTTGTTACATTAAGCTTAAGTTGAGCTTAAGTTCCCTAGATTTTACAATAACAGAGAAATATTAAAGCAGCAACACCTCTCAACTCAAAATTTTACCTCTCTCATTGCCATTTTACAAGGAATATTTTACTTGACTTATTACCCCTGCACGCTTAAGGAGCTTTTGCAGGATAGTGATGAGATAATTCTTAACTGCATCAAACTATGATACATTCCCTCGTTGCCAATTACGTGGTTTAACAAATTTCAGTAAAAGATTTGCATGTAGCTTTTGTTGATCGTAATAACACTGCCCGACAAACATAGCTCCATTATGTATATCCATCCCACATTTTCTGGAAATTTTCTAGGAAATTTGCCTTATCGTCATAGCATCTCTTTTACTTCGTTTAGAACGACATATCTTTCAGGTAACCTACGAGTCCAGTTCATTCCGGTCTGGAAGGACGCAGGGACATCTGATGAATACATGAATAATAGTCACCGGCCTATTCACACCTTTGAAAAAACTTTATCTTCGAACTACAGTTCTTACTTTTTGAAGATGAATTACAGAAATCCCTCGGAGAGGCAATATTTAGTATTTATCCGAGGACAATAGCCATCATTTTAATTTTTACCTATTATTTTACCTTCCACCATTTTTCCTTAAATCTATCCCTTTCCTGCCTGGCCGCGATGTGCGCATTTAGCCTTTCGCTCTTTTTAAAGGTCAATTACCTGGAATATAATTCTCCAATAAAAGCATTAATTGCAATCCTTTTTCTCCACACACGGTATACTATCGGCCATTACAGCTTTTATTTCTCGCCCGACATTCTCTCTCTATCTTTTTTGCACTTAATCCAGCGCTAAGTGAAAAAAACAATCATTTACTGGCATTTCTCTCACATGTACCATAATATACACCCCATTATCGACTAAATATTGCCCCGAGTCGAGGAAAGGACTCAGGTTGCGGGAGTACATAAAATTAATCGCGTTTGTGTGATTAATATACGGATTAGAAGTAATGATTGTAATATCTCATTAACATCTTGAAACTCATTAACATATTGAGGAGGGAATCTATACCACTTGGGATAAGACATACTGTTGTTTATATTAAAGACACAGGCAAGACAATGCCCTTCACCAGGCAAGTGCACACAACAATATGTTGACTCATTTAAAACAGGCAGCATCAACCTCCAAATTGCGCATGTTCGCAGTGTACATTCACTCACATTCGAACATTGTGAGTAGATAGGAAATGGGGTTCCTGGACCACCTCCGCCATCTTGGATTTGGCCGCCATCTTGGATTTTTCGATTCGATATATCGATTCGATGTTTTTTATGTATCGATATATCGATATATCGAAACTCGAGCGTTGTGATTGGCTGAAAAAGGTCACGTGGGTGTGCAAAGTGGCGCCCCGCGTTGTTAACTTGCGAAACTAGTGAAACAAAAGCCGATCGTTAACCATTCGATATATCGAATCGTTCGATATATCGAAATTCAAGCGTTGTGATTGGCTGAAAAAGGTCACGTGAGAATGGAAAGTGGCGCCACGCGTTGTTAACGAGCGGAACTAGTGAAACAAAAGCCGATCGTTTTCCATTTTATGTATCGAATCGTTCAATATATCGAATCGTTGAATAAATCGAAAATCGAGCGTTGTGATTGGTCGAGAAGGGCCACGTGAGTGTGTAAAGTGGCGCCGCGCGGTGTTAAGGCGTGGAACTAGTTAAACAAAAAGCCGATCGAAATGACGATCGAGCTGCGCAGAAACAAATGACGATTGAGCAGCGTGCGCAAACAAATGACGATTGAGCAGCGTTAGAAAACAAATGACGATCCGGTAGCGTATGCAAACAAATGACGATTGATCAGCGTGAGGGAACAAGTGACGATCCAGTAGCGTGTGCAAACAAATGACGATTTAGCAGCGTGAGGAAACAAATGACGATCCAGTAGCGTGTGCAAACAAATGACGATAGAGCTGCGTGATGAAACAAATGACGATTGAGCAGCGTGAGCGGGGCAATATGGCAACGTCGCAGCTTTATTCTCACTCGATTCTCATGACTGTGAGATATATTGAAGAGTTCGATATATATCTAAGCGGTGTGACTCTAGAGGTGTACGATTGGAATGACGATCGAACAGCGCAGAAACACATGACGATCGAGCAGCGTGAGCGTGCAAAGATCTTTTTTTTTCTTACCTTTTTTCTCTCTACAAGATGCCTTGCGATTTCTTTCGACTTGGCAGTACAGGGTAAGGGGTGAATGAGGATTTTATTTTTGGAAATTAAACACATTAGGCAATATAGTAGTAATTCATTTTTATTTCAAGTAAAATTTGATTAATTATCGAAAAATACAAATAATTTCCAATTTATTGGAAAAAAAATTTAACATCTGATAATGTGCGTATAAATAACCACATTGAAAGTTTTTTCACTTCACACGGTCAACTGAAAGTGCTTTTCACTTCATGCTTACTGCTTCTATTACCGCTCGTATTTTTTCCCTTGAAGCATGGGCTAGAAGCCATTTTTTCAACTTCGAGCAGTTTTTCACAGCGCATGCGAAATTACCCGTATGGTGACATTCTAAGGAGCAAACAATCTCCAATGATTGAAGATACTTTAAGGAGGGAATGTTGAAATATTTTTGAAGTTCCCACACAGGACGCCCCAACGCGCACGAAAGGAATTGGCATTTTTCCACTCCCTTTGCGAATAGATAATTATAAGACCATGTTTCATTTTTCAGAATTTGAGGAAATTCAGTGTATGGCACGGTCCCCGCATCTGAGGGTATCCCGTGGTATGAATTCTCCAACCATATATTTTCAGAGCTATTTTACATTTCAGGGGGAATCTGGAAAACCCACGACTTTCGTCGGTCATAATCGAGATCCTCCATCGCAAATTCTCTGACTACAAACTCATTCACCCCATTTCTCCTTCGCAGGAGTGCTTGGATATCTAAGACCACCGCCTTGATTTCCATGCCTCCACTCGGGAAAAGTTTAGGGTTCGACATCGAATGGGAATGGTATTGATATACTCAAGGGTCTGACTTTATTCTCGTCACCAAAAGTGACGCTCAACCCTGCGGTGATCACACCTTCCAACGCTACACAGATCTTATCCGCTATATCGTTCATAGAATGTTCCCGCCACAAGGCTAATTCTAGGGCTGTATCTATCTTATTGAAAGAGTGTGTAAGTGCCTTCCAATCTGACGCGTTGAGAGGTACTTGGTCTTTTCCCAAAATTACGTGGGGTTGACCAAAATACTTTTTGAAAAGGACGGGTGATTTCACATACAATGGTTTCACACGAGCGTCGAAATAGTCTGTTATTGCTGGAGCTTCGTCTTGCAAGGTGTTCCACAAATCTTGATCAAATGTTGTGGTTTTGTTCAGTGAGGAAATCACCACACAAAGTCCCAAATCCGACGACCAACCGATTCGTACCCACTTGTTTTTGCCTAAGTTGATAGGCACCCGAAGAAGTGCTGTTTCTTCTTGAGGGAACTTTTTTTTGTCTAAGCTGATAGGCTCCCGAAAAAGTGATAGGAAGTCTACCTTAGTTTCTTCTTGAAGCGCTGGTAAAAGTTTTGGAGAGTCTTCCTTAGCTCTTGTAGAAGATGTTCGCCTCCGTTTATGATGTGTTCTGGCCGGTTCCTGCATTCTCACTGATGTTTGTGCGGCAATTTTTCTTCCTTATATGCAGCAGATCCTCAGGACGTTCTCTCGGCGAGCGCGCAACATCTCTGGGATGATGGATGACATCGACGTTTCTTACGACCACGCCCAAATTCCTTCCGGAAGAGGTTAGCGGTTATGCAATCGTTGAGTGTGGGACGTATGAACAGGGAGATGAACTTGGAAAGGGAGCGTTGAGTTGATTTGAAGAGTGCATACATACAGCAATATTCACCACAAAGATCTGACTGGAAATTTTGTAACCGAACTCTATTATATTTTTTTATAGTGAATGGCTCAAGAAAGGTGATTATGTCATTAACGAAGGGAGGAAACCCATAGGAATCGAAATACTCTGCTCGAGTCGAGTTGAAAATGTGTACTGCAACCCAATGAGTTCCCGGCTCGTGAGAAGGATCTAAATTGATCACATAAGTTCCACGTTTCGGATAATTGGGAAGACGGTTTGATGGAAATACCCCCCTAAATGCACGTTTCGTTCGAGTATCTCTCGAAAGCAACTCGGCGATGTCATCGGTTTGCATGCTCGATCAATACTTAGATTCTCTCAACCATTGCAACTCTATTAAAATCTACGGTGAGAGCAGATTCGTATTCGGCATATACGATAACTGTCACCGCATTCGCTAAAGGATTCTTGAATTTTATCTCTAACCTAACATTCCCAGTATCAGGTTTCGATATGTGATCATCGTTTCCACTCTTGTCAGGGGTTAAATCCCACGCCATCACCGTGCTACCGTGCGTGAACATGTGCAAAGTTACTTGATTACCCCAATCACTATGATGTGTGCCTAAAGCAGAATAGAGGTGTCTATATGCCTGTACCGCGTGATTGCTTGATCCATCATAATACATTTCAATTGTGTGAGGAGTGCCATTTACGTACACACAGCATTCATACATAGAATAATGATTCAAGCTGAATGGGTTCCTGTTTCTTCTACCCTGAAATGCGTCATCGTCTACAAGTGCAACCATTAAAGTAATTGGAACTTTGCCTATAAATAGGTTGTCGTTGTTGATAATGGTGGTTTGTGCAGGTATCGAGAACGTCTTAACATCTACACTCTTGTATTGATAATAAGCAACCTCACCATTTCTCAAAAGAGCGTTATGCGCTAGCAAAATGGCTGGGTTTATATCGAAATGTGGGACTTTGAGAGTTGCCTGTGTAATTTTAAGGATAGATTTCCCATTTTCACTCTCTTTAATAAAGAACGAAGGTTTAGCTAACTTAAGCACCACATCTAACGAGACGCCATTTAGAAGATAGGCCGATTGATGAAATAGGTCCACGTGCAATTTTCCTTCCAATTCTCTTTCAGAACTATTCTTGAACCATGCCTTCCTTTTTACAAATCCTGCGTTACTTTGATCATGCATGTCATTACCAACGTCTAAACACCAACCATCACACTCGAGGTGCGTACGTGAAGCATCTTCTCCGTAATTTAGTAAATTTTCCAAATATGAGCGGTAATGGTAATTGTCAGAAGATGTTATTCTATCTCCATTTAAGAATACGTTACATTGCTCGAACATGGAATGTAGCAAATTATTGACAACGCCGGGCTGATCATCATTTTCTCCGTAGTCTGTACCATTCTCCTTGCACAATTTCACTTTAATATTCAAAACAATTCCATTTAGATCTTTGTATTGATCACCGTTGTCCTTAATCGAGAATCGTAATTCGGTAGCGTTATCAAGAGAGGCGATGGGTTTGTATTCTATATATCTACTACCCTTAATGCTTGATTGTATGCTTGGTCTTTTGAACAACTCTAAGCATGGTGGAACGTACTCCGTCATGATGATACCTCTTCGGAGACGAATACTCAAATAAGCGTTCGAAAACAATTTTAAACTATTTATCTGATTATAGTAGCGGTTATTCTTCGGCAATTAAAGGTAAAGTCCTTCTAATTCCAAATTTACCTACTATTAATCATATATGTCACGACTTTTTTTACGAGATATCTTCCGCTTTTTCTTTCGCGGTTGTTTTTGCTTTCGTTGTCGTACGCCGCCTCCAATCTGTCTCGTTTTCTTTGTTTTTTTTCTTACATAACGACTGGACCTTCGTCTCTTAGGAGCTCTCAAACCTGACCCTGACATCTCTTTCATCTTATCCTCTGCTTTACGTTTCAAATTATCAAACGCTTCCGCTGACCGTGTTTGCAAGATTTCCTTAGCCGATTTACCACTACCAATATCTGAAATAGCTTTGTTGCCTGCTTCTTTCGCCTCTTTTCCGATCACTTTCGCACCTTTTACAACAAGTGGTTTCACAAATTTCCAAAGGCCGCTGAAAAAACTCCCTAACCCCCTCCCGCGCTGTGTATATCGACTCGAACGGTACACCGGTCCTATATCACCACTACCTTTCTGCAAAAAGTATCTCTTATACCGATCCACATCCTCCGACATCCCGTTTATGACTGAAGAGTGTATGAATCATCAGTGTATTTATGAATGACTAACAAAGTGTAACACTATGGATGATGGATTCACGCTATCGGGAAATGAAAAAGGTTCACCCATCTTATTCGCTAGTAATATTTCTACAGTGTCAAATTCCCTCTTTTCAAGTGCTACGTAATATGGTCGGTTGAATATTTGATGATTACCAACATTAGCGTGCACCACCCTGATGCATCTAGCCATCGTATCTCCAAGGAATTGCGGTTCCACCAAGTCTAAGTAGACAAACACCTGGCTTGACACTTCGGTCTCTACCGATCTCTTCGTCCGAGATTTAATCAACACATTAGTTAAGAGCGTGCGGAAATCAACCTTCGGCGCGGAATATCTGATTGTCAAGTAATTCTTTCAGCGTGTATCGAACATGTACCAACGTGATAATAGGACCTTTACCTGTTACGGATATGGTTATATTTTCACATTCGCTAAGGCTTGAATTAATTGGTGGTGATGAATCCAACCTCTCACCTTGTAGTGAATTATAATAAGTCTGAAAAGCGATATCATATGCAAATTTATCGTTATTATCCTTTAAACTATTTCTCATATCCAACAGTAATCGCTCAAGCTTGTACGTGGTATGATTAAACAAACGGTGTAATTTACCCTTTACTACCTCAATCTCAATACTCGTCTTGGGATCATTTATTGGTGGATCACAGGTTGGCTTGAGATTTGATTCCATTTCAACATTCGGTAAATTGACATTTGGAAAATTAATTTCGGAAAGCCCTACAAGCCAATCATCCCCAACTGTTACACGCTGCGGTAATTTCGTCCGAAAATGAGCGATGGTGTTTTTGGGAAAATAATTTCCAGAGCTATCGCTCAAGAGAGTAACGTAAAAATCCATCATTTAGACTTGCTTACTTGAGAGGCGGAGATCCAACTGTTGAAATCATCACCATAACCCGCCCATTTAACTAAGTATTCAAGCTTCTTACCCTTCCCCCTACGCTTTAAGATATTTTCTATTTCAAATTCCGTATCATCAGTCACCACTGCTTTGCTCATTTCTTCATCATAAAACGAGCCCTTTACGCTTCTACCACTCAAATCTTTCAATTGGTACGTAGGCACTAATGAGTTACCATCTATATTCACCACTTTGAAAATTTCCTTGGAGAAATTTTGAGTATAGCCCTTTGCGAATGGAAACTTCTCCTTTGATATACGGACGTGATCGCCTATCGAGAATCGAGCTTTCTTTTTTTTACCAGAAGATGGTGTTAAACGACGTGCGATTGCAAATGCGTTATGAATGCTCACCTTCGATGGAGGTACACCCGTGCTTGAGTGTACGCGATTGTTATAACCAGTTAGAAGTTTAGGTAATACATTCACGTATTTCAAGGTATTGAATCTGCTAAAGTACTTGTACATATGAGTCTTAAGCGTTCGGTTAAATCGTTCTACGACTGCTGCCTTCACATCAGGATTGTTGGTAGTATAGAATTTAATTCCTCTATCTGTGAGAAAACGTTTAAATTTCACGTTTGCGAATTCTTTCCCCTTATCGCTCTGCAATTTTAGTGGTTTTCTCCCACCAATCAATATCTTTCGAAAAGCTTGAATTACATCTTCCGCTGATTTACTCTTAAGTGGAGCGGCCCAGGCAAATTTCGAAAAAATATCCACAACAGTGAGAAGGTATGAATATCCTGCGTTATAATTTCTCAAGTTTCTAACGTCGTTGAGATCACATTGCCAGGTATCATCAATGTAACTTACTGCGTATTTATTCCTCAGAAATTTCTTTCGTGCAGGTCTATGAAGTGTATAAGAATCCTGAGCTTCTAACCATTCCTTTACTTGTTTCTTTGTAAGTTTTTTCCCTATACCTTCCCAAAGTCTTTGAACCGTTGAGAAACTGGCCGGATTTGCCGGATCGTAATATACAGAGCCTAAAAGAGTGCTGTTCGAGGAATTTTCTTCTTTTCTATATGTTTTTTTGGTGTGGCTTTTAGAAAAACCACCATAACCTTTCATTCCATCTCTGAATTGTTTCTTTTTAAGTCTTTTTCCCCCTACACCTTCCCTAAGTCTCATAATTGTTACAAAGGAGTCCAAGGAATTCTCACTTTTCGCACGCGTTTTGTTTTTTGCGGAGTTAGCTTTCCTTTTCTTTTCAGCGGTGTTGAGAGGGCCTCTCTTTCTGGGGATAATTCTTCCGACTTTACATCCTCTAAGCTTATCTCTTCTGCTAAATCGTTTAACAACTCCTCCATATTTCCCGCTCTTCTTAACGCTTTGGTCCATGATTTGTCTATTTTGCGATTAGTTTTCAGAATATGTCTACCTTCTGCGTGAATCTTCTTCTTTTTCTGCAAACTGTTATCCGCGATATTCTTCTCACCAATAGTCTCACTGGCAAGCGATAAAGAAATGGGACCACCCCTCTCAGTCACTGCGTTTAAATACGCGTCTAATTCTCGTCGGTAATGATGCCACTTTTTGGTATCGTCCATATCAGCACTAAGCACGTTCCGCATTCGCTCGTCTAGATCAGAAATGTTTTTCGTTAAACGCTCCCTCTTTAGCGTGGCCGGATCGATAAGTAACATTTTCTTGAGACTCATTATACTACTCCTATTAATTTACCGAGAAGACCACTCAAAATAGAACCCAAGAGCATTGGTAGAAATCCCCCTTTCTGTTTTAATAAATTTCGTTTCTTTGTAATAGAGATTTTTCGACAACACAACTTTCTAAGTATTTCCTTGTATGGATACAAATTCTTCTTCAAAGTAGGGTTAACCTTATGGTTTCCGTTCAAGATATTTACACAACACTCACACAGTGCTTTTATCACGTCTTCGTTTACGCTACCAATGATTGCTTTCCGCAGCTTAGGGTTGGCAGTCTTCAATGTTGCAAGAAGATGCTTGTTACGTTTCAATCTCCTCATATTCCGCAGTATCTGCGGGGACGTATACAGTGACTGTATACTCGTTGAAAATATCCGTTCTAAATCTAACGAGATCGTTTGTTTCCTGACAGAGGTCTAAGAGCAAGTAAGTGAACGGCTTAGTCGTCACGCTTTTATAAACCTTTTCAAGTTCTTGTGGAGCTTTGGGATACACCTGTCGAGCTAGGTGGGAGAATTGAGACTGATCACGAGGGTTCTTGAACACGACAATATATTTGGCATTGAGAGAGATGTTGCGAGACTGTGCGCTTTGATAGAAAATGTTCTGCGTAATAAGAATGGCGGAAATGTTCGAGTGATGTGATCCTCTTGTGAACAATTCGCTGACCTCTTTGTTGTAACAGCGTGCATCAAGTCGTCTATCACGTAAAGAGTGGGTATCTTGCGCGGATTCCCAAAGTCTGGCACTCTATGTTGAAACGTAATGTCATTTAGACCTTGAGGTTTACTGTCCGGACTACAACACCAAATTATTCTCGCGATCTCACCGTTTACCATTCGAGCTCTAAGAAAGGTTAACACGAAACTGGTCTTACCGGCACCGGAAGGTCCGGCTAATATGCAGGTGAAGGGATGTTTCCACTTCAACATCTCATCCGTTTAAGCCTAAAGATCGTTCATAACTTCACCTTATAAGCCTTCCGACCCGGGACTGTACTATCAGGTTAAAAAAACGTACGTTAATCTAAGAGCTACTTCCCTCCAATTTTTGTATGATGCTTTTCAAATTCGATATCAACTCTGGAAAGATGGTGCTGTTACGACAAGTGATTCCAAACAATGAAAGATTATTTTTACCACCTCTTGTTAATGTATTGTTAAATTCACTGTACTCGTAATAGTTTTTATCTCTGAAGAAATATAGTAAACCATTTGTATAGCGGAAGGCCGAACTCAAACCTGCGGGTAATTGTGGAAAAATCCTTGACAACCCTTCGATTCGCTTAGGTATAAATTCACATTCATCTAATTCCATCACAAAGTCATTGCTGAAAAATATGTAAGTTTGTCCTGTATACGTGTTAACGACGGCTTGAACCTCTGCGCCTTGAGGATAACTTAAATCTATTAATCTTTTTGGGTATCCATGCACTAAGTTGAAACTAGGAAATTTTATCATGTAAACCAGATCTTCAACAAACATGACAACCTCACCAGAGGGTCTCTGGTATATAGCGTTTATTTTGTTGAAAGTAGGTGGAAGAAACGTTAACCAATCTGATATGGGTATTGGACCCTGGAGAGCTCGTGAGGTGTTTTCTAAATCAATTAACCAAACCCAATTCTCGTAAAAGATGTACAAAACTCGATTTGCTATAAGAAATTTGTTCACATCGGAATCTAAGTCGCACAAGAATGGTTTGATTATCTGTTTTGACGTCTTTGTTGGCTTAATATCCTCCTGTTTTTCTTTTTTCTTTTCCTCTCTTTTCCTATCACCATACAAACTTTGAATGGCCATCACGTCATCTTCGTGGAGATCTATTTTGTCTCCATTCATATATTGAGCAAACATAATAGACTCCTGATTATTAGAGTGAGAAATACCTAAAGTGTGTCCAATTTCATGTAGCAATACCTTGTATAAATTAATTTTTTCTATGCTTGTTTTATTGTCCAAATCAAAATAGAAATCCTCATCCTGATCTATATGAATTTCGATGGGTAGCCCGTCCCTGTTGGGATAATCTGCATGGGCTAGAGAGCCTCCTTTCCCAGTAAACGGAGCTGGACATAATCCTAATTTCTTATAATTCCTATGAGAAAGTCGGGTGTTCATTATCAAAATGTCTGTATCTTGCGCATCATGTTCAAACATAAGGTTTGTCTTTTCACTCCAGGCATTGAAAGCAGCTCTAGTCAATGCGGCAACTTTCACGCTTGCAAAAGCGAAATGCCATTTTATTATGTATTTTTGCCATTTGTAATAGGAAACGGAGTAGCTAATATCATCAGGCACACCACAGCGGGGTTTACTTATCAGATTCATGGTCTCCTCATTGAACTCGCCATCGACTGGGAGGCCGTAAAACTCTTGAAATATTTTTAAAGCATCGCTCACAGACTCGCGTTTCACCTGATTTAGTTCTGAATTATTCATTTTAAGGTAACCATATTCGCTAAGGTAGCTTACTACGCATGGTGTGTAATCTTCGGTATGATTTAGTCCTAAAATACACGAGACTAAAACCAAATTCACGATAAAAAACAACACACTCATTGTGAACGTCCCAAAGTCTAATGGATGAATGGTCTCTCTTCAAGAAAGAAAAGTTTATTTGTATTTATTTTTGGATATATCTGCACGGTTAATGAAAATATTCAGATGTGGAGTTATCAGTTAGAATTCTTTCGTTTGGACACATCCTACAATTTATCCTCAAAGGTGGAGGGCCGTCTATTTGCGTTCTCCCCTTGTTGTAATGTTCCAAACACCTTTCATATTTCCATTCTTTCTTACCAAGTCTCTCCATTAATAGCGGTAACTCGCTAGGCTTCAAACTTAGTACTAGCGATGGAGGAAGATGAACAATCTCCATATCCGTGAGGTTTGAAATGATGGGATCGTTCAAGAATTTCACAAGAACCTCATTCACTTTGTTAATCTGCTCATCACTGGAGGGGTTTCCAACCCCTAAAGAACACTCGCTATTCATAACTATGAATGAATGCTGTGATGAGCTTGGTGCTACTTATATACTGTTTGCGCAAAATTTCCTTTGCAACAGTTTTGCAAACAGGTTTCAACACGATGTAAGAGGTACTTAATTTCATTCATCAAGTTGAAAAGGCCTCCTCATGTGACCTTTTTCTATTAATTTTATAATGCCCCCACGCAAGGGTGTTTATCCCATCCTCACACACGTACCGTTTATCATCGTTAGCGCTCAAAGCGGTTTTGTTTATTTCAACAGTGCGCAACTGATGCTTTTGCGATCTTATCAGAGACATCTTCCTATAAGCAGGTACTTTCTCACGCAAACATGTGACGTAATCATCAAATGATATTGATCTCTCAATCGCAATTTTTTTCACACCTTTGGCTCGTTTCCCCTCAACACCATTTTGTACACGATAAGAATAGAGTTTGCTCCTGAGTCCTGCAAAGTGAGTCATAATTTGACCTCCACATTCATCTTTCATCTTACCGATCACTTTCGCGTTCACTGACGAGTAACACGGGTGATCCTTAGAGTAATTGGAAGTATCATATGACGACAGATCGGAGACCATGTCGTTGTAAAAGTCTAAGGTTTTAACTTCAATTACATAGCTATCGGTGTCCATGTACATCAGACGTAAATTTTCACCATACTTTGCTTTAAGATTTTCATAGAAGAAATCGTACATTAGTATTTTAGAAATGTCTAAAACTGCCTGTCCTATATATAAAGGTTTGTTCATTTTGATATTAGTTTTTCGTTTGTGAACGGCCACTAAGTTTTCCGCAAAAATGGTTCGATCTAAGAAGAGGGAGCTTGATATGACCTTATCAAGTCTTTTCTTATTATTAATTAATTCCATGTCAATTCTTTTCCTTACGTTTTCCATCGTTTTCCCAAACACGGCATTGTTCATAAGCTTGTAAAAATCCTTTTCGAATTCACTCTGAGCCGTTTTCCGTTTTTGTGAATTAATGTCAATATAGGACTTCATCCACGGTGATTGATCGAATTCTATCACTCGATGTATCTTTTTAAGTCTCAACCCTGAAGACAGTGCCTGCTTGAGATTTCTGTAGTGGATTACGTAGCGCTCTTTATCATTTAAAGTAGTCATTAACTTCATATGCTTCCCAATTGGTGGAGTTTTTCTCTCAGGGCAATATGGCAAGTCGGAATGCAAGTCGTGAAATTCTCTCGGGTATTCCAGATCAACTTCTAATACATAACCCTTATCAGAGTTGTCTGGAACTGACATTACGTCAATATATTCCATCCAACGAAAACCTGATTTCGGAAGAGGTTCCGATAACGCCCAACCATATAAATTGTTTGCGTCTACGTATGCAAGATACCTAGACTCTTGGTTGACATCAAACTGATCCATGTATTTATTATTAGCTTCTGCGTAACGCGTGACACATTGGCTAATACCTCCGCGAATACCTTTCTCCATCAATAGGATCATGTCATAATCCGTTAGCAGTTCAAGCACAACCTTCGTGTGCTTGAGCTTCGCATCAAAAGATAGACCTGGTGCAGTGAAATACCATCCTGGATCTAATCCATAAGTCGACATGCAAACGTCCCTAAAGTTTTCAAATACGTCTGCTAATAATAAAACATCCGTCCTAAGGTAAAGATCAGAATACTCTCCTAGACTCTTACATCTGAATTCACTCCACACCTTTTGAGCGAATTCATAGTCAGCACTGGTTATAGTATCCTCGGTTAGGGTGCTGTAGAATTTGCCTATGGCAGGTAGGCAAACCTCATCAAGTTTTTCCCACGAGTCTACGTATTCATATGGAAAAACACCCTTACGAGTGATGAGATCAACTTTATCTCCGAATATGCGAGCAGTGTGATGAAATTTCTCAATTGAAATGGAGCTCACTAATTTTGAAAGCGAAGTTCCAAGAAACCTAAAACTGTCTATGAATCGATAAGAGAAGAAAGGATCAACGTATTTGGCGAAGGAAATGTATTTCTCTTCGTTGTTTGGGATGCACGTAATTCTCATATCATCATAGCCAAGGTGGGGTACGATCAAGTGACCATCATAATTGGAAAGGTTATGAATGAAAACCGGCAGAAAATAGGGAACTTTGAAATTAACATTGCAGGCTCCGTGAGCTGCTCCCCTAAACTTGCCAGTTATGTGATCATGATCTCTAACCCTATCCGCGCCAAGTTCGTCCCCGCAAATGTAGCAAGATGATGTAGTCTGAAAAGCATCGATCTCTTTTTCAGTCATCATCGTCATTGGTACCACATTTTTATACACCCCTCGGACAAAACATGCCATATCTTTAAGTTTTTCCAGAAACACTTGTACCGCATCTTCACCCCTGTAAAGAATTGGCTCAAACGTTTCCCCAGTGTTGCTTACCATAAGCATACAGAAAGACATAACTTCATGCTGGTGACGAATATTCGTATAAGAGTGTTCTTCCTCCGGATTACAACTTGAAACCTTACTCAGAATGCATTCAAAATCTGCATACACCACGTACGGAATTCGGGTGGAATGTGAAAAGTTTTTAAATTTTAAAAAGGCATCATCCTCAGTTGGGAGAATAATTTTCGAAGGAGAATTTCGAATACAATCTATCTTATGATCCTCTAAAGATTCCTTCGAATAGCAAGGTTTAAAGCAACGCTTGCAAATGTGTATCGCGCATTTATGCTTGGTGATTTGCCTGTGAATTAATTTGTTAAAATTTTTAATCCAGCAGTAATGTGACATATTTCCCTCAACGAGATATAGAAGATCACGGTGATCAACAAGTTCCTGATCAACAATCTTAATAGGATAAACATTATTTTTCTCATCCAAACCGAAAACATTTATCGAAATGTTATTTTTCTGCTCAAATGTTGGAATTTTGGAAATTTCCACAGGATAGCTTATGCATTCCCAATCATAACCATTGTTAAATTCAACAGTATTGTACTTTGAGACGCGGTCAGCATGATCGGGTATATGTTTTGCCCAGATTGCATATTTAAAACAGAAATGGTCTTTGTTTTTTACATTAATGACTGCGTGGGTTAGTTTAATTTTATTAGGAATCGCGATAAATGATGACCCCCTAAGCGGTTTATACCGGTTTATCCTCAGCTCCAACCCCATAATTTTGCTTAATGTCCAGCCAGATCCTTTAGCAGCATTTTCCGATTTCTCCTTTAATAATTTGGCAAAAAGCCTCTCCAAAATTACTGACACATTATCCGCCTGTAAAACTCTAACGTTTTTTGTTTTAAACCACCTTTCTTGAGTCTCAAATCTTTCTTCAAGAACACCATTATTAAACTCAGCATTTACAAGAATATTGATTTTGAGAGCAGTCATTTTCAAACTATCCCGTATTTTATTTAAAAGCAAATTCTTAATGCTGTCTAAAAAAACAACAAGATCTGTATGCTCTCCTCCTCCGGTCACCCAAAACGTTTTAAGACGTCCATTGACGGCAGACTCCAACTCTACGACTGATGACACTGCTCCTCCTCCAGTTTGCCGGATCGCATGACGTCGATGAACCTCCGACAGCTCATGACCAGCGATGTATCTCGGATCGTAATAAACATAGCAGACCTCGCACAGCTTCATTTTCTCGTTTTCAACTATTTGGATTTCCCTTCTGAAATGAGTTTACCGGCACATGTTTCAAGCTTTTATAACTTTTAACCCTCCCCTTTCACTTTATAAAATAGGATTAAGGTGTATAAAATAAAATGACAACGACCATTTTCTTATTCTACGAAGATGAAATCTTTCTTTTTTATTAACGATAAACTTTCATTCCAAGCATCATTATTATATGCTACAATTTCCTCGTCCGTTGCTTCAAAATACTTCGGCAAATATATTTTTCTTCGAATGCCATTAAAATTGATTTCCGCCACCAGTGGCGTTCCATATCGGGTTTTTGCTTTAAAAATTCGTTCAACATGGTACAGTGTACCCTCTTCTAATTCTTCTTTTTTTAAATGCTGCGCCTCGGCTTGCTGGCTTAGCAATTTATTCTTGATAGAAGTAGACGTCATCTATAAAATAAGAAAACGGTGCATTTTAAATAAATCAATTGGAAAATGCTTTCAAACATTACTCTTCAATTAAGGAAGTGAAAAAATACTCACAGCTTATTTAACTTAAGTTGTTGATGTTCTTATCAAAGATGCTGCCAACCGTCTGCAATGGTAAGTTCTCTAGCGATTTCTGCTATGACTGCGGTATACGGCCTCCTCTCAAAGCCTTAATTCCAAAGTTGATGCTAACCTAAGTTCTCCAGCTCCTGTATTTCTGCTGCGAATGTGAAATACGGTCTCCTCCCCGAGCTTTTATACTTAAAATTCTCATCCCACAGTGCTATTCTCATCCCAACAACCTCATTTATCAAATTTGCACAGACGTGCAATTAAAGTCAACTTTTTTAACTTCCCTGACATTGACCATCTGCCGTTTCGTTAATGAACACGTGCAGTGGATGATAATCTTTAAAATTTCCTCACATTGGTCATCAATCAACTATGATGCGCATACACAGCGTAAGATAATTTCTTTCGCCTCTAATATCGTTTTTATTCATCCTCGCTTGTTCACCCAGAGTCTCAACGAGCACGTGTAGTGAGGTTTTTATTCCCTCACATTGAACATTCATATGAACTCATAATCGTGCAACCCGTTGCTCAACCATCATTCTTACTTAATATATACAGCGTACCTCATCATTTCTTATAAAGAATATGCCGCGTATCTTCCCTGAGACCCATCCATTATCGTTGATGTGAGTCGTTGCTCCGTATTTCTTAAAAAGGATGTGCAATTTGCACATATTAGCGCGTATGCACGATAGCAGTCCTCCGTCTCCGCCCAGCCTATCCATCATCGTTGACGTGATCTTAAACCTCATCATTTCTTATAAAGAATATGCCGCGTATCATCCCCATCCCCCATCCATTATCGTTGATGGGAGTCTTGACCCCGTATTTCTTAAAAAGGATGTGCAATTTGCTCCGCCCAGCCTATCCATCATCGTTGACGTGATCTTAAACCTCATCATTTCTTATAAAGAATATGCCGCGTATCATCCCCAGCCCCCCATCCATTATCGTTGATGGGAGTCTTGACCCCGTATTTCTTAAAAAGGATGTGCAATTTGCGCGTATGCACGATAGCAGTCCTCCGTCTCCGCCCAGCCTATCCATCATTGTTGACGTGATCTTAACCCTCATCATTTCTTATAAAGAATATGCCGCGTATCTTTCCCGAGCCCCATCCATTATCGTTGATGGGAGTCTTGACCCCGTATTTCTTAAAAAGGATGTGAAATTTGCGCGTATGCACGATAGCAGTCCTCCGTCTCCGCCCAGCCTGTCCATCATCGTTGACGTGATCTTAACCCTCATCATTTCTTATAAAGAATATGCCGCGTATCTTCCCCGAGCCCCATCCATTATCGTTGATGGGAGTCTTGACCCCGTATTTCTTAAAAAGGATGTGTAATTTGCATATATTAGCGTTTCTCCAATAGCGTTGCTTCAAACGATCACACGATAGTAGTCCCTCCAATAGCGTTGCTTCAAACGATCGCGTGGTGAAATGCGAACCTGCCTTATATAAGCCTCATGCAGGAACACGACGGGCATTCAAAATGGAGTTCTGTATCAGCAGCATCATAAACTATATCCCGTTGAGAGTGCAAACCTCTTCGCCTCGCAAGGCAGCACCAATGTGCGGCTTTTGCAGGTTACGGAATCCTGAGCTTCCAGTCATCGGGCTTGAGAGGAAGCATCTACTCGCCGTGTCGGACTATAGCATCCCTGCAGATACATATTGTGATATATGTGGGAAGACAACAGTGATATGCATTCGGCCGGCGACTCAATGCCCGGAGTGCTCCGACCCTGGGGGCACTTCGTCTGCTCAGCCGAGGGGTCACAGCCCTTTGATTGCTGGGGATGATCATCTTCCACTACCGCTGGATCTCAGCGTCAACCAATCCATCGCTGGGGACGACCGGAGCACTCCATCTCCATCGCTGCTTCGGGCATATTTAACGCAGGGGATGTTAAGCTCTCCGGATCTGGAGACATCGCTGACGGAGGATTTTCTTTCGGCAATGACTCCTCTACCGGTGCTCTCCGAGGATGACATTTCTCCTCTCAGACCGTCATCCTCCTCACCACCTCCGCTGATCCCCATTGCAGCCGCAGTCTTCCCACCGCCTGCTATCGACTCACCACCCACCGCCGAACCACCCCTTGCTATCGCTTCGACGCCCGCCGATGCTCAACCACCCGCTATTGCTTCAACGCCTGCTTCTTCTTCACCGCCTGTCGCAACGCCACCGCTCGCTGCTATTTCTCCAACTCGAAAAGTCTCTCCAAGAGATCCTCGTTTGAGAAGAAAACCGGCGGTGTCGGTTATTCACCATTAACGTGAGCGTGTTTGAAAAACAGTTTCAGTTCTTTAAATGTTTTTTGAGTGTGGTGTGAAGTGAAAACTATTTCAGTGCATTAAATTTTGTTGACAGTACGTTGTTTAATGGAAAAAAAGTTTCAATGTGAATTTTTTTTATTTCTTACGCACATTATGTGTAAATTTTTTTCCAATAAATTGGAAATTGTTTGTTTTGGCATTTTTTTTAATAAATATAAATATTCAAATGTTTTTTTGAATTTACTACTATATTGTCTTATGTGTTAAATTTACAAAAAAAAAAATCCTCTCATTTTCCGTTTCCTTGTAATGCCAAGTCGAAAGAAACCGCAAGGTATTTTTTAGAGAGAAAAAAAGTTGAGTCTGGGTGAAGATAGCGCTTGGGAATAGGAGCATCCCTTTTGGTTATAAAGAAGCTCACTTAAGCGGTGTTATCAAAGTTGAGAGAAGAGAATGACGTCATCTTTGCACGCTTACGCTGCTCGATCGTTGTGTTTTTGCGCTGCTCGATCGTCATTCCAATCGTACACCTCTAGAGTCACACCAATTAGATATATATCGAACTCTTCAATATATCTCACAGTAATGAGAATCGAGTGAGAATTAAGCTGCGACGTTGCCATATTACCCCCCGCTCACGCTGCTCAATCGTCATTTGTTTCATCACTTACCTCTTTCGTCATTTGTTTGCACACGCGCTACTGGATCGTCATTTGTTTGCGCACGCTGCTCAATCGTCATTTTTTTCTGCGCAGCTCGATCGTCATTTCGATCGGCTTTTTGTTTAACTAGTTCCACGCCTTAACACCGCGCGGCGCCACTTTACACACTCACGTGGCCCTTCTCGACCAATCACAACGCTCGATTTTCGATTTATTCAACGATTCGATATATTGAACGATTCGATACATAAAATGGAAAACGATCGGCTTTTGTTTCACTAGTTCCGCTCGTTAACAACGCGTGGCGCCACTTTCCATTCTCACGTGACCTTTTTCAGCCAATCACAACGCTTGAATTTCGATATATCGAACGATTCGATATATCGAATGGTTAACGATCGGCTTTTGTTTCACTAGTTTCGCAAGTTAACAACACGGGGCGCCACTTTGCACACCCACGTGACCTTTTTCAGCCAATCACAACGCTCGAGTTTCGATATATCGATATATCGATACATAAAAAAACATCGAATCGATATATCGAATCGAAAAATCCAAGATGGCGGCCAAATCCAAGATGGCGGAGGTGGTCCAGGAACCCCATTTCCTATCTACTATTGTGTCCACCGCGTCAAATAGTCTTACATGGATCTAGGATCACCAGGTTATCCCTCCGCCAAAACTGCAGATGGCGCTAAATTCAACCCTGCCCCTTATCGAATGATAAAATCCATTACTATCATTCCTCCAAGAATACCATGATCTGAAAGAAGGAGACTTCGACTATGGAAGTGCCTCAATTCGTAAAATGTATCGTAAAATTTAATAAAAAAGATGGAAATACTTATCTTACTTGAGTGAATTTCTTTTGTCTCACTTTCTGGTGTGATCGTATCATCACTAACAACATTCCAGTACATGTAGTGTACAATGATGATGTGTACAGCAACGAAACGCATAGTACAAAACTAGTCTTTATTGGGTAAATTAGGACCTTATTCATTCTTATGCTAAAATGAAGCTCTATACATTAGTGTGCACTGTTGTATGCATTATCTTAATCATTAATAGTATTGTGACGCCAACTATTACACCAATATGAAAGGTGCAGATAGTTACAATTGCCAGGTTCGGGCGCCAGGTCAGTATGACCAACAGATTACCGAAGGGATGGAATTAACCAACCTTTTTCCTCGGATGTGGAGACGAAAGTCCAGGCTTGGATGGGAGGGGTAACGGAAATAATTCCTTTGGTCAGCTGGGTAATGGTTAGAAACACCATTTAATGCTTCACAAATACATCTACAAAAGTGCCATAAGAGCTTGACCAAAACATCTCCCTCCTGTTGAAGCCAGGTTGTCTGGACAATTTAACCACAAAACACACGGAAACAAGGAATGTGAACTTGCAGGGAAAAACACGGAATAATTACAGCAATTAACCCAACGGCTACCGATACTATGTATAATAAGCCCCCAAAATATCTAAATATTTCACTAAAAGGCAGGTCCCACGACATAGTAAGTTTTACATTTCCATTGAGCACAAAAGGTGCATGGCCATACCCCACCATAAAGTATACTTGAAACTAGCGGCAAAATTATGATAGGAAAGAAAAAATATAAAACAAAATAAATAAGATATAAAATACCCTAGAAAAATCCCCACGACAACCCTGACACGGCAGAACTCAAGCCACATAACTTACGGAAAATAGACCAGCCACTAACAGGTCCATGCTCCAAAAAAATACACGAGTTGAAGGTAAAACAAGAACTCGATGAGGAGGTCCGTCGCGGTCGGTGTTCAGACAAGCAAGACAGCTTGCGACCGGCCGCTCTCCAGCTCCTCTCGGTACGATGTTGGGTTGCGCATGCGCGATGGTATAAGACACCTGCGTGGACGCGGACTTCGTCGCTTCCTGAGGAACTTGACTGCTTCCAGTGCTTAGGCCCCGACGACACCCAGTCGATGAGCAGATGCGATGAGCTCCGCAGGCCCCACGGTCACGGCAATTAGCCTCTCAACACGCCCTTAAGTGCTTAGGGCAGCATTGGGTCGCGTCAACTAGGAGTAAGGCGGGCCCTGCCATACTCCTTTAGACAACTACCCCCCCAGTCCGGGGTGGCGAAGGCTAGCCAATCCGACGCCCCCGGCGAACAAGCATTCCTGCCCTGCCCGCTTGAAACACGTCCCGGTGCGACAGCGGTGATTTTGGTTCTTGGTTGCAAACAGGATCGGAGCTCGTAATACATTCAGGAATAACAAAAGAAGGACTATGTAATAAAAAGGAATCCAAATAAATTATGTGGCTCGTCGTGGAATCCTGCCCAGACTATATCCAGAAACAACCCAGCATCGGTGACCGTTGCGAACAAACAAAAGAAATCAGGGATAGTGATTAGCATACATACAAAATAATACTCCGGACTTAGCCTTCCGAATACAAATTAACAGACCACAGAATTTAATACCATTGAACAAAGAGTACTAAACCTAAAAAAATATACTTATCGGCCTGAACGCGATCCGCGACGGTTCATAAGCTGGTGACGATTCTAAAACGTCACAGTATTATGAATTAACAGTTAAATAATAATTTCAGTCAGCTATCCATCAAAATAACTATTGTGGAGATGGAGAATAATAATTAAAGACCATAAGAATAGTTGAAATGCAAGAGTTTGTGATGTGTCTTGATGGTCAATGAATCGTTTGCGTTAAAATGAACTGCATATTAAATTAGTAATCATGATTAAAGACAAATTTAGTACTTTTCCACAAAATGTTTAATTAATAGATGCAGCGAAACTTGGTGGTACTCGCTTGTGAAGAACATGACGCAAAGGAGAGGTAAGCATGCATGAGATGTGGGATGAAGCGGCCGAGCCTTTTTCCTGAGGACCCTTCGATAATTTATCCCACTCATCAACGCTTGATTTACGGTCAGTGCCCACTAATCCTCCGCTGGTGAGTGCCACTAAGTTTCGATATACCTCTACGAAGCGTTTCACCGCTTTACAGTATCGTCAGGTACAGAAGTTTGTCATTTAAGTTAATTGTTCATGTAGTTACGGAGGCGGTGGGGGGTAAAATGAAATATTGGGGCAGGGTTGAAGAAGGAAAAAAAACACGTTGATTAAGGGCTGTTGAGGCGGGAAAAGTTAATTTTATCGGAAAGGAGTGGGGAGAGATACGGAAATAATAATTAGTTATAAACAAATTTTCTCCGCAATAATAGAAAGACTAATTATATTAAAGTGGTTCTGTCTCCCTTTCATAGGTAATATTTCTGATAGAATTTCAAACCGCCTACCGAGCTTAAATATAGATATGGATTTCACCGCACCTTTTGCTAAAAACCTACTTAAAAACAATCACACGAGCGATTTTATACCAGAAATTTCACACATTCTTCCCAAAGGCCTGAAAATGGACGCACTTGAAAAAATAAAAATAATCAGACAATCCAATAACCTTTGTAAGGAATGATTATATCCGCATCCCTCCCCACTCCATTCCGATAAAGTTAACCTTTCCTGCCTCATCAGCCATTAATCAACGTGTTTTTTTCCTTCTTCAGCCCTGCCCAATATTTGTTTTCCTCCCTCATCCCCCGTAACTATAACAACAATTAACTTAAATAACAAACTTCTGTACCTGACGATGCCGTAAAGCGGTGAAACTCGTCGTACATTTAACATTTTGTAGAAAAGTGCTAAGTTGGCCTTAAATCATGAGTACTGATATAATTTACTTTTATGAAATGAAGCCTGCCACGCTGAAGTTTATGCAAATTACAGTTAATTCATATTATTTTTTTAGTGAAATATTTTTCCCCCATAGCTTAATAGTTTTATACGGCTTTGTTTGAGATAACACACAGATTTAATCATCTAAAAAAACTGGGCCACTGATTTGAACGCTAAAACGCCGATTTTCATAATTTTAGATGAATTTTCCAAAATTAATTGTATGAAAGAAGAACGTCCCGTCTGAAAAACTAAATCTATATTTAATTAACGGTACCAAATCGTTATATGCTTGTTATTTATGAGTTTATATGTTTAAATGCCAATTTGTGGTGAGTTCTTGCTCTTAACCTAATGACGTGGGAAATTGCACAAAACAGTGGACCAAAGATCACACGGATCTTTTGTACATATTCGGTACTGAGAAGCCTTTGTTGAGGTAATAACATATAGCTTCATTTGGATCCTTTTGTTCATGGAATCACAAGTTCGCCATAAAACTAGCACGCCTTTTTTATCAAAATAACCGACGAATAAAAAACCTATCGATTTTTATTAAGAATATTTATTGGTATAGCCGGTGAGACAGGCAGTTTGTTCGCTAGAGATCGGACCTGCATACAAAAGAGATTAAGTATAATGAAAATCTAATGATGCTAACCCTCGTTCACTTATCCCCCGTACAAAAATGATGGGAATCCAGACGTACTTTTAACCTGAAATGAACTCTCTAAAATTCTGGAAACAAAAGGAATTTCACCGTGTTATTTGTAGCCGTAAGATGAGGATTAAAAATAATTATATCAGATACGACCACTGAGTGAAATAACCGAAATTCGCAATAAAACCTCACAATCCCTATGGTGGGAGTTTTAATAGTTACATTTATAGGTTGTTTTATTTATTTTTAGGTTTTAGATTTTATTTATAGGTTAATAAGATAGGCATGCTGAGGTCACGTGGGCCAGCAGTTTAAGAAGCCAAGGAGAGGGATGATAATTTGGGTAATGAAGGGCGTAATAGTGGTGTGCGACCTGACATTAGTATAAGCCTACTGTAAATGGTAGGCGCCAAGGGGCACACGGGTTTAATTTCTCATCCGATGGACGGAGTTCAATTCAAAATATAGTCCCCACTTGGCACCCAAATAGGGATCGGAATTCTAATGAAAAACCTTTGCGTATGCCGGGAGTCGTACTCTACTACACACTATACAGGAAAGTCAAGAAATGATTTATAACAACAGACCCCTCAACTCTCATTGGAGAATGAATACCGGGCGACTTTTCAACAAATAACTTCCAACCATTCATAGTTAATTTCTCCCTTCCACACTACCCGAGAAAACTCCGTCAACAATACTATTTCATTAGCCTCCAACAAAAGCCCACTTATATTAACCATATAACCTGAGAGATATTATTCTTGAAAGAATACGCCGAATTAAATTTTAGCCTTCTACTAATGGCAAAATATAATCACTAACCGACTGCAGGGATTCTATTCTTAATAGAATGCGTAAAATTACATTTTTCCCTTCTAATAATATACCTATAATCACTACCCGACTAGAGTGATTGTATTCTTAAAAGAATACGCAGAATTACATTTTTGCCTTCTACTAATGGCCACCTATAATCACCAACGGACTAGAGGGATTTCATTCTTAAAAGAATACGTAAAATGACATTTTAGCCTTCTACTAATGGCCACCTCTAATCACCTATCCATTAAAGGGATTATATTCTTAAGAGAATACTAGACTTCAAATAATACCCCATTCTAATCACCAACCAACAACAGGGAATTCATTCTTAAAGTCATCGTCCACGGTAAAAATTCACGTCATTTACACTGTGAAAATGCACATTCAGTATCATGCCGTTCAATGAAATCGCCTCTCGACTAAAACACAACAAACAGTATTGTTGCTTACATACGTCTTTCCATTTAAAATTTATTGTAAAAATCTGCATTTTGAACCTTCCTCCAATCTCAGAAATGCCCATTTCCACGTAATCGTTCCCGTGAAAAATGCGTTTTCCACTTTTTCTGTTGCAGGTTTATCAATAATAATACGGGAGGTCGATGCACAGAGATTTTATTTCTGAACTTAAAAGCACATGGTGAAAAGAACAACGTGGTTTAGGTAACTAGAGCCGCCAAAGTGGTTTAGGTAACTAGTGACAGTGCGGGCAGAGACGATTGAATGTCGAAACATGACATGTTACCAACCTAAAATACAAAACAATTATAGAGTTGCTCTTTAATAACATTAGATTACAACTCTAACGATTTCAACTCACAGAAATGTCTTTCTCACTCCTGACAATGACCGATTCGGGCCCGCCTACCGTCCCACCCCAGCACCCCTGTTTCACTCCACAGGCCCGAAAGCTTGTTTGGCGGTGGGGTAAGGGCATATTTTAGAAGGGAAATTAGTTACTATCCCCCAACTGGTTGTTCATAAAACCTCCAAATATGGCGTCGAAATCTCACGAAAAAATCGCGAAATTGCTCATTTTCAGACAATATTTCTAAAACTACTTGTCATACGGGTATGATTCTTACATTTTTACAAATTCGCATTCTTCCTCTACTCCTAGGTATCATACTAATTTTGGCAGTTTCCTACGTTTAAAAAAAAATGTTATCCGTGCGAGACGAAAGCTCACCTTTACCTCCGATGCGATTATAAAAAGCAAGATCCAAATGTAAAAAGCTGGAGGAAAGATTTCCACGGAGTGGTGTTGTAGATAAACATCTCTCGGGTTATCTTTCGTATTTATTTACCTGGCGAAGAGGTTTCTCAGCCAGCTTACATCTTCAGGTCATATGGCCTCAATTTGTCAGGCTCTGATCTGACGAAGCAAGCTGACATGCCTGTGACACGTCATTACCAATTGACTCAACGCGGAGGGGAACATCGGGAAATCTTAGTCTCTATTACAAAAAACTTGTTGATTAAATTCACGAAATAAAATATTAAAGAAAGCGGTCCATTTTTTTAAGGATGACTTGAGGCGGACGTAGAAGAACGTAAGGAGTAAGTCACACGATATTTTCGACGGTGAGAAGTATGCTAGTGGTGGTTTTGAGCTTGCTGCGAACAATGCGAATGTATTGGGTGGAGAAAGGATGTGAACACACGTAGGAGATTATAGTACTTGACCGAGAGACGGGAGAAGGGTGCAGTTTAAGGACCCAATGGCCAAAAGGAGAGAGTGGACAATAAAGCACCGCGGGATGATGATGGCAACGGTCTTGAGCATAAAACGGCAGGAGAATTGGGGGGGGGGTCAAGAGGGAGCATGGCCGTCGTCAAGGTAATCCACGAAGGGGCTGACCCCCTAATCCCATAGTTGTGGCAGAGTTTATTCAGAAAGGCAGATATCTTTCTTCATAATTATCAATTGTCGGTAAATTACTAGTTTAAATGTCAAACAATTTGAAATCAATCTTATTTGAAAGTAGTTCATCAAGGGATCTCTTTCGACATTTTGAGAAAGGTTAATAAATCAACTTTTAGCTTTTTAAATAATGCAAGTGGAATAATGCGAGCTGCTGCTACTGCATCGGTATCTTTGTTTATTTCATGTTGGTAACTGATAGGAAGGAAATACACAAAGGAAATCTGCTAAGCTCTGATAAAATGAAACATGAAAATAATATCAGTTCGTTTTCTTTCCAGGTGAGATTTCTAGCAATAAATAATGCCATTGTCCACCTTCATTCATCCCTAACTACAAATATTTAAGGCTAATTTTGTGGAACTTTATAATAAATTTGCCTTACCAAGGGCATTTTATTGACGATTTCCGTGTTAAATTTTCGTAAACGACAAATGATTTCACGAGTATATATGGTTCTCAAAGAGGAGTAGGATATAATTATCGAAACTTCTCTTCTTTCGAGATACTTTGAATTTATGCAATTATAGAGCTTGAGAGTTTGTACTGCGACTGCTACTTACGTTAGAATGAAATATTTCCGGTATTTTCCTAGATTTTACCCATATAAAATCACTTCAGCCTAACTCTTCATCCATCGTGAAAGTAGATTTCTGCTGTGTTCAGTATCTTTACAGAGAAAGGTGACAGTTCGGTTGATAAAGTAAGTCATAACTCAAGAAAAATGATAAAGATCATTCTCAGGAACTACTATTGGGATATTTCTAAGGAATCCTCTGAACTGAATTCTGTAGCAAGAATTGTTCACGGGAACATATCTTTTACTGGGAAGTCGTACGTATTTATTTCACCGGTGGGAATTTCTTGGAAGCAGAAGCGATAAAGGTGTCGTAGGGGAAGACGGTCGTCTGAGAAACACTTGGGACGCTAAAAGAGTTTTGATTTGCTGAGCATAAAAAATCGAGTTCTCTGACTGAAAGAATTGTCTATTAATAAGAGATATAATAGCCACGAGAAGAAAAGATTTCAATTTAATTAAATACATTTTGAAGTATGTTAATGTAAAAGTAAACTTAGTGGAGTGACATACATACATCTTCACATTACCTTGAAATTCTAGAATGCCTCTCAATCGACTGCTTTTTAATATCTACATTGTCTGCAGATGATGGATTAAAAATATTTTTCGTGCCATGTAGCCATGACGTTGCAGTGGCATAGAATTGCCATGAAATTGAATTTCCGTGTCATACTCACAACGCTAGTCATATTGCCACGTCACAAAAGGGCTAAGAGGATACATTAGGGTTTGCAATTTCCAGTTTTATTCACTCATTTTCGAATAAAATATAATATGAATACAAAACTAACAATATCTCCCGCTCTCTGTCTTTGCCAAAATCATAATGAGTACCTAGTCATATATCGAAATATTGACTTACTGCAGCTATTCCCATCGCCCTAATTTTAGCAAACAGCTTTGTTTCTTGATACGTTTTCATTTTTAAACCTTTCATAGTTTGGTCCTTGTATTCAATTCTTGTTCTTTTCTCGGCAATTCTTTTCATTCATTTCTCCTTCGATCATTGTTTTAAAGAGGCTCCAATAGCTTGAAGTGCGTCCTGTATTGTCTTCTCTTCTGCTTCGCATAGTTTTATAAAACATCTATTCTGCCTTTCCCAAGACATTTACATTTATTTTTCATTATATCTCATCATCCTTTAGATGTACGCTCGGACTCGGTGGTGGCGGGGTGACGTTCTCTCCTCCAACCCGAAGTTCGCGAGTTTGTGTCCCCCCTGGATCGTTCTTCCCCATACAGGGCATGGTTGTGTGCGTTTTTCGTATAATTAATAGGTAGTAATTGGTTAAAGGCTGTTACGTGTGGAGAAATTACTTTGACTATTATGTTACAGCTGTAACATTCCCCTCCGGGTCCCCGGCAAGCATCTGGTTTCAATGCGGTCATAATGGCTGAGGACTCGGGAGGGGATTGGTAGTTGTCGCAACCACGTCCCACGCACACCGGATAGGTAACTACGCTGCATTTGTGTAATACGTTCGGAGTACATGGAGTGACCCCAGGATGACGGGCTTCTGCATTCTAAGGATTCCGTCTGTGCCGCGTAGGACGGGATGCACTTTATGCTATCTAGCAGCGAGCCCTTAACTCCACTGAGCACACCTATAATGAGGACTACTAGTTTCACATAGTGTCTGGGGTTCATCTGCCGAAGTTAAAAAAAAGTAGGTCTTGATATTCTCTCCATTTTTCCACCTCATTTGTATCCATAGTCATATCTGTCAGAGCTGAAAACTTGGCCACGAACATGGAGCGTGTGATGTAGTCGAGGAAAACTATATCAGGCTTGGTCGCCTCCAACTGCCTTGGTGGTGGAGAAGGAGTAATGCACCAAACTGTGCATTTATCGTTCTTCACGACGGACTCAATATCTCCAGGGGAATAAGGCAGCACAGGTGTTTCGCCGATGCCTAATGGTGTCGGAGGTGAAAGTACAACGCTCGCAGAACTATATCCACTGACCTGGCGTAGTAACTTCAGCCGGAGAGAAGGTGACTTAAAATCTCCGGCTGATTCGGCACGCCCTGCATCTCGTGTCCGCAACTTCCGCTTTGAATATAACGTGACGGTACACGAGGCTGTTTATGACACCAATCTGGCTCGCAAGGATGAAACCCTAGGTCTCGGACTTAAGACCGGCGGAGCGTGGGAAGGCAAATGTCAGTTCCTTCGAGAGCACATACTTTTCCATGTTTCGATAGAAACATCATTGCATGGGTTTATCAGTACGAATCTTAAGGAAGGCCTTATTCTCGGCTTTTTTATTTCGAGCTTTTTGTACGTCTGCCTTCAGTGACAAGATGGACGTGTCATCGTCGCTTCCGTTGGATGACAGTTCGAAGTCCATACTGGTGTCGTCACCAGCCCTCTTAGCCGCCTGGAGGAGAAACTTCCTTTCCCACTCCCGTACTTCCGTGGTCTCTCACGAGCCTGAGCAGGGGGTCGGTGCTTTGAACTCTCGGCATGCCGTACCCAGGACTACTATGTTGTGAAGACACGAGGCTCAATAGACCTCTACCACCTACATTGCTTTCCAGAGTGATAACGGGCGTTGGATGAAGGAACAAACCTCCTGAGTGGGCTTTCATCATCTTCAGTACTATCAAATATATTAAGCATTTAAGTCATTAACCGTTTAAAGATTAACTTCCGTACTCTATATACCTTAGAAAATAAATAAAGGCTGAGTGAAGGAAATTGAACTTTAAACTAATTTCTCCAATTTATCGGACATAAAAATGTAAATTACGTGCAGGCACACAAAATGCTGTTGAGTTTTCTTAATCAGTTACTGTACTTGATTCCTTGAAAAGTATAATTTCTTCTAATTTAGTAATTATTACATTTTCGGTCGGCGCTTTTATACTTCTTAAGAATGGATATATAATGTCAGTTTCAATTGTATAAATGGTAAAACGTGTGGATGATAACTATTATGAAATAACTAATATAATGGACTGAAGCTATGAGTGCGAAATCATGACAAAATGGTCCCCTTTCGATATAATTAAAATACGTGATACTATAATTTCAGGAGGCATAAAGATATCTCTTACTGGATATTAATTTTTTTAAATTATTATTCCTGGCTACATTAGTTGATATACGGTGTCGCTGGGGACGCTATGCATACTTTGATTTCAAGAGATGTTTCATTATTATCTTGTTTTTATATGTTCGATTATATGACTCTACTTTTTGAACTTGAACCTTGTTCCACTAGAAATATTCGTCTGCTTTAGTCATATCCATAGAGGACTAGTGAGTTCTTTGCATTGGTAGTGTTGGCTTGATATTAAGTCTCCATGACGTTTTGCTTGGGTGGATCCTAATGTATCTTCATTTTTCTCTTACGACGGAGCCGTGAAGATGAACTTTTAGGAGATAGCGCTCTCTTGATGTTGAGGGATTATTCTTCTCGGGCGATTAATAACGACTGTGGCTGTCGCGAGACACGGCTTCAAGCACAGCTGTGCGGTACGGTCTACCAATAAGGGGACTGCTAATGATATTTCGAGCCCTCATCGCGAAGGGGAAAGAGAAGGAGAAAGAATAAAGGGGATTGTGTAACTATCGTATTTATTTGATCATGCTATGGTGGTTCTTTGCATGGAGAAATATTTTATCCAATCTTCCCTACCCTCAAAATTCTCTTCCTTATTTTACCCCTCCATATACCCTAATGGTATTAGAGTATTGTCTTTCCACACAACGAGGGGTTAGGTGGAAGGTGGAGCTCAAGAATCTCAATCTTGCTCGACATGATAGAGACATTTGTCTATAAATCTAGATCCATCGACCTGAGTGCTTGTGATAGCAATAATGACGTATTAATTAAGTGAGATTTGGACTACGCAGACCTCAAATGCATTAAATTTACGAAACATCGTGCAAGCGAACTCCTGGGAGTTTGGCACGTAGCGTAGGTACTGTGGCTGAGTCATGCTGATATGCAAGAATTATCACCAAATTATAGACGTAAAACAGAAAATTAGTTTGAAAACTGAAAATAGTATGATAGGACAAAAAGAAATGCTACTTATACTTACGGCTAATAGTATTGGGGGCTTTGATTAACTATGCGGACAATATAATTTTGTGGTTGTATTTCATTCAGTGATTGATCTATTTATTTTTATATTTATACGGAACATGCTATGATAACACCTTGGCTTATATAATAAATTTTTTCCAAACTCTACCGCTTGGATGGTTAATCTTTTATGAAGTGTCAATATATTCTGTAGTGCTGTCCTCTCTTCTGATAAGACCTCCCCGCATTCCTACATTTCGTTTCATTACTCGATTTAGCTTCAATGGTCTTTAAAAGCAATTGTTTCTAGTTCTCCCATAGTATCATTCTACTTGATAACGTAACGACTTGATCGTACCGTTCAATTTATTTTCTATCATTTTCTCCATATTATCTATACAATGCAGTCTTTGATTGTAACTAGGTTAATTATCCCTCCAGTATTTCCCGCTTGGATGGTTAATTAATTCCGTCATGAGAGTGCTGTCTTATCCTCTGCTGAGTTTCCCCCACATGTTCCTCAATTTCATTTCACTGCTCCCGCCTAACCATTTCCCTGTTTCTTCCCCGTTTTTAATTGGATTCAAATCTCTGCGCTACGCCCTGGATTCTTATTTTATCCTGTTACATATTAATATTTATCTCCCTTTCTGTCTCCCTCTCTCTTTCCCTTTATATCTTTTACGCATCTTTTCTCGTGCTGGGGCGTTTCAACGCGGATGAATCTTGATCAAAAGGCAGAGATGGGGGAGTGTAGGTGGAGGGACGAAGGAATGGGGGAGGACAGAGCGCTTGTGGATGTCGTTCCATTTCAGAGGAAGAACTTCCCCACCCAGTGGGCGGGGCGGGGGGCGGAGTTGTTCGGGAGGGGTATAGGGGCCGGCGCCAGAGAATGCCGGCCTTCTTCCCCCCTGGGGCGATGTGTCCTCGCCTCTCTCCCGCTCTCTTATTTTGGCCCTCTGTGATTCCTCACTTCCCGCCAGTTTACCCTCGGTCTGTCGGTGTCCTCCTCTTTGTGTATATACTCGCGATTCAGACTCGAATGTTTGATAGTCATTATCTTTTGGTTCAAAATTATTGCGGAGAGGAATGTTATCCCTTTTGGAGGTAAACCTGACACTCGCATCTCTAATTAATTTCAGTGAAGTAGACTCCTACTCTCCGCTGATTCATCGTTGGTGAAAATGTCGCTAGAGGTTAATACTTTTTTTCGTATTGTTCAACGCGTTGCCTCCGAGATATTCAGGCCTGAACACCCAAATTTCAATTGTCATCTGTTTGTCAATAGTGAGCATCAAAATTTCCATTCCCTAACGGAGTTGAGAGGAAGTAATTCAAATACTAGCTTATTATAGCAGGCATGACTTGGTTAGTACCGTTGATTTTCTTTCATTTTGATAATGAATTGTAACTGATAGTTGCAGACATTCTTAAACCGCCAATATGCGCAGTAATCAAAATATAAGGACCCGAAATCTTAGGATGCCTAATCCAGATAAAATATTTTCTTTGGCAACTAATTTGGATCACATGACTTTCAAAATAGCATATTACGTATCATGAAAGCAGCAGTCGGCTGTGTTGCGCAGATGATCGCTGAAACATCTTATTGAGAGTTATTAAACAGTCAACCGGTTCCCGTAAGATCACCGAAGTTAAGCAATGTTGGGCCCGGACAGAGGTTGGATGGGTGACCACACATACCTTTACCGTGGCGCTCTTGTCTCCTGTCTGCATGTGGCAGACAGGCACGGGGTTGGCACAATGGACTAAGAAGGTCTAAGTGCCCGGGCTCCTGTCGAAGGCCCCCCATTCAAACAACCTATCTATCTATTAAGCAGTCAAGAGATTATTGCGTGGTCAAAACAGAAACTAGGAGAGCGCCGCGTTGAAAAATAAGCAAACATGCAGTACACGGGTTATGATATCATTACTGATTAATATTAGTAATGCTATTGATTCATGGATGCTACGAAATACTAATTCATGCAGAAATTAAAAACGATGCGGGAAATTTCAAGAGGGACGAGGTGTTAGTACCAATAAGCTATTAATTTATTTAATTTTATTTAATTACTGAAATGAAAGAATTTTCGCCAAATTATAGAGGTAAAACCGAAAATATGTTGAAAAATGAAAAAAGGATGAAGTCAAGAAAATGAGATCAGTCGTTGAAACACGTTGTGTGAGTCTTTATTTTCAAATATATGGCGGAGATTACAAAACTTCTTATATCAACGGATATACGACCTCGTTATTTAGTATTTGCCAAATGTTTGTCAAGTCTCTTGAAAATTTGACGCTGAAACGTCGACTTGTGTTAGGTCGTAGGTGGCCAGAAATCCAATTTGAGGAGAACTTTGGGCTCCATGGCGGTGAATATGATAACAGAGGAATTTTGTAGGGTAAACTTTTCATCGTTGAAAGTGATCTACAGAACACTTTAGAATTTGTATACCAAATTATTGCCACGTTTTCGGTAAACCTTTACCAATATTTAAATTTTTACCATTTTTTTAGGAAATTGGTAGCCAGAAACCTATTTTTAGGTGGCATGCATTTGCGTGGCTGTTAATAATGTAAGATTTTCGCGTGGCTATTGAGTAGTAGGTTTATGTAAAGTTTACCAACCATGAAAGTGATTTGCGGTGAATTTATCGCATATGAAAGTTGTAATTTTTTATTTTCTCGTGTCTTAAGTCCATTAAATACAAATCTTGTTAATGGTATTAGTCTTATCAATTGAACTTCCTTTATCGGTGACTTCTTCTATCAGGCGCTCCCATGGTCATGGTGATTCTATGCATACATTGAAATCCGCCGAAAATATAATTAGTCCGCCTTTCTCTAAGACAATGTGGATGAACGCGTACAGCTACCATGAAAGTTAGCCGTGGGAATCAGGGAAAATTGAGTTAATAATTAATTTATTCAACGCTCATCCCAAAGTTATTTAAAGAAGCCAGAATATTGGAGGAGAAAGTTTGAAAGAATCCCGACAAGAGTTAAGTTTTTTTTAGATCTGATCATACTTAAACGCCTGCTTTCTTATGTTGGTGAAGACAGGCTCTGGTGCCGACATCACATTAAGAGCACGTTTATGATAATGATGACATAGATGACGTTATTAAATTATGCATTAATCACATATTTGGAAATATTTGCTCATTTAAGGTAGGTCAAAGTTTTACCGAAGAAAGTGCAAATATAAGAAAATCAAAGGGATTGTATACAATCGTCAATATTTCACCATTGTAATTATCTTAAAGTCAGTTGAAAACTGTCTTCTGCATTATGTTCTATATTATCTAAGGTACTCAGGCTGTATCAATCATAACGCGTTTGAAAGTTAATCGTAATTTATACAGGAACTTCAAGAACTCTTCATTTGTATAGATCAAGAATTGTAATTGCAGCAGCATTTCTTCATGCATTCCCGGTCATGGTCACAATGAACGTTTAATAGAATCGAATATGGTCCACATTTTCATTTTTAATTTCAGTGGGACATTACTCTATTTTTCAGATAGTGTTTCATAGTTCTTTCAGATTTTCAGAGTTCTTTCTGAACAGCTTCTAGTAAAATTATTTCTCAGAAAATAAATTTCAGTGGATTTTATTCTTTTAAACTAATATGTTTTCTCCACTAATTTATTTTTTGATGGACAGGGTTTGCGGTTTTTTTCAGAAGATAGTAGACCAGTCATCACTGGTCTACTATCGGGACTGGTCTACTACTGGACGGGAAATGTCCGATCGATATTCAGATAATCGGATATCTTTTTAAGGAGGTATCTCCGTAACGAAATTTATAATTCTATTTGTTGCCTGAAATAAACGTAATTTATAAGGGAACTACACGATTTATTCATCAGTAGAGATCAAGAATTGTAATTGCAGCAGCATTTGTTCATATATTTCTGGTCATGGCCACAATGAATGTTTAATCCTCTCGCAATTCGCAGTGCAGTATATCATTGTCGTAACGCCGGATATTGCCATTCCCATTATTTTCACCGATATTAAGTGAGAGTTTTCTACAATTCAAGGTAGTGGATTTCTCGAATCGCGATCGTCATGTACTCGTGTGGGTATTTGGCTTAGTCTATCTCAATGTGACTGCTGGTATACATAAACTGTGAAATGGCATTTTATAATGGAAAATGTGGGCAACTACAACTACCTCTCGTGACCTTGTGGGTCCTGAATATGTTAGCCTGACCTGAATTGAGGCAACGGTGGTTAACGATCCCGGCTTGCGGCAACTGGCCATGGGTTTAGCACTATAACACCCTGTTTTTTTCAGCCTCTAAAATCTCCTTTCAGCCTCTAAAATCATGCTTTTATAATCTTGCTGCAGCATTCTACCACTCCAAAAGCTCGTTTAGCCATTGGAAATTCCGACCTCGGAGGTTTTCAACTTGCATTCGTTAATTTTTACGATATCTGCTTAAATAATCATTGGTTTCTCTATATATATATTGTCTATAATAAATTTGAGTGTCAAGGTTGAGCGTAAAACTTTGAACCATTGTAACAACGGTATCTTTTGCCATTATAATTTATATTTTAATGAGAGAAAAGTTTATTTTTAACTTCGTCTGAGGCATATTTGTCCTATTTCATCAAGTATATATTCGATTCCCGATCACATGGTTAACCAAAATCCCTATCCTATCAAATTATTAATATAAATTCATATTATTAGCATGCACTTCATTTGAATGTTTGTAATGTAGAGAATGATCGAAAATCTAGTATTTCTTTTCTCTATCACTCCGGTGACTAGATCGAAAATCTAGTCACAGGAGGGACTGGGTTTTTTTTGATGATACATACATTAAAAGAAGCACGTGCTCACTTTATCTGCGTAGGAGTTGGGTGTCTTAATCTGTATAGAAACTTTTACGCTGGCCAGCGTAAGCATCGTCGATGTAAAAATGGGCGATGCTTACTCTGATATTTTTCAAAAAAGTATGAGTGATTTTTAGCTTCAGCTATTAGTATATTTAAGTGAAAACTAAACATTCTACTCTGCTAATTTTTGAAGGATATCATACTTTTTCTTTTATATTGATTTCAGTTTGCATTAGAGGGAAATTGACTGCAAAAACCGTATTTACATGACTCAAAGTAAACTTTTCTACTGAGTTCTGAAGGTATAAAAAATGGCATAATCGTTTGGGACAAAAATTGGCCTTATAGAAAATGAGAACAGCGTAGCTCTCCCAGCTATTGACGTGGTAATATTTTCTGAAGATATGGGGAACTCTTTTTTTAACTTTGGTTGAATGGGCAACTATTTTTCCTTCTTTTTCCTTCGTGGTTTGCGCTGTGTGGTTAACCCTCAGATTTGGACTTGCGCGGTTTATCTTATTTGTGTTTACAAATCCAAAAAAAGTCATGTCTTATTTCCCCGGAACATTTTTTATACGTGAATTACTGATAAGAATGCCAGCCATATTATTTGAGTAACTTAATTTAATGCTTTCACTGCTGCGTACTCATCGCTAATTAATTAATTTATTTATTTTCAATAACCACCGAAAACAGCACACTTTGACCTTTACATCGGGGTATTAACAATATTAACAATGGACGATCACACACAACCATGCCCTGGGAAGTGAAAAATCCTCCCCAGGCGGGATTCAAACCCGCGACCTTTGGGTTAGCAGGCGAGGACGTTACCCCGCCGCCACCGAGGCCGGCCTAATTCCTAACTCCTCAATCCAGAAACTCAAATATGGATTAAAACTCGAGGAAAAGTTGATTGAAATCGCTCATGTGCGGTCCCGTAACCGATGACTTGGTTTATTACCAGTAGAGGTAGGAGAATGTGTGATTAACTTTGTGGCACTGGTTCACTGGCAGGTTAGGGAGATTCAAAGCGTGCCTTATTTGTGTTTTCGCGGCGAGAGTGGAAATAATCGAATAAAGGTGAAGAGAAGTGAGGTTTCATTTTCAACAGGCGAAAGTAGTTGAAAAGGAGCGAAGGAATACAAATTTTGGGCCCAAATTCCAAATGCTGGTTTCCAAAGTCATGAGGCAAAAAAACAAAGGTGCATTAAAGAAAAGAGCAATGAGATGTCATGTTTTGAGCTCAGCAATTGTAGCGAAGGTTCGAGGGAGTTGAAGATGGAAGCCTCATCGTATATACATCTTTTGTATTAGTTGTTTCCTACTTTTTTCCTTAAATCATCAGATACAGATATATTAAACAATCAGATGATACTTTTGTCCGAAAATGTTCTCTTTTGAGCATAAAGACTCAGCAAGCGTATTAGAAGTTTCTTTAAAAATATATCTTTAAAAAATACGAAAACGCTTAGTTGATTCGTCAATATTTCACAATAAGTCATTTGCCTCGTCAATATTTCACAATAAGTCATTTGCCAGAATTATTTACATCTAAATTTCGCCCCAGTGAATGCAACGAATGCTACGAATATTCTTATTATGAGTTTAAAAATGAAGAAACAAAGAAAACTGCGCGTTAAGGGCGACGAGGTGTGACAGACAGTCGTCTTTGCCACTCGAGGAGGATTTAGCTAAAATACATTCCACCCAAGAATAAAAGATACACGCCCCTTTGAAAGAGGAGGCCTTTCTTTTGGAGGAGTGCTGTCTTTTTCTGTCTCTCGCGCGATTCTCGTCTTTTTAAAATTTCATTAGAATTTCTTATTCCTCTTTCCTTCCCTCACTCCTTCCTTTTACGTTGTTTTTTTAATTGTCGCTCAAACCCAGTCCTTTTTATAACTTTACCTCATCTATTTTTATTCTTCCTTCTTTCGCGTAAGAAATATCCGCGGTGCAGAGGAGCTGGCATGGTCAAAGAGCACAGCCAGGAGACATTCGGGATCACTACTCCTGCTTTTATCATCAACGTAACCCTGCCATCTTCCTGAATGTCCCATCTTTCCCCGCAGTCATTCCCTTATCCTGTCTCTACCTACTCCCACATACCCGAACCTAAAACCCTTTCTCACCTTGGGCTGCGGTATTAGAATTTCGATATCGTCTTACGATATTAAATATGCATGGCAAAGATGTTGCGGTCACAAGACTTCACTCATCTTTTAGTATTACACACTACATGATGTATTTTGCAGCAAAGGTGTCAAAAATGTCGATAAATCGTATTGAAACCGCGTATTACCTTTACATTGCTTAAAAATATGGTAAAATAATAGATGATGTATTGAGTTGTACGTCATTAGGTTAAAGTACCGACGGAAACGAGAACTGAATCGAGTTGAAGGAAATTTCACCTCGTACATAGGTTAGTGTATCATTAACGCAATTCAATATTTCATGAATTTAAAATTTCGATGCATCGTAATATCGCACGGGCCTAATTTCTTCTCAGCTCCTCTGTTCTCAGTGGTTCCTCCACTCTACTGCTCTTTTCTCGGAGTGGAATCGCAAAGAGTTATATCGCTTGATCGAAGTATCGCCTATATCCCTCTAAGCACATACGTTCTTGTTGTTTACTCAACTCAAAGGACATTTTTTCGGAAGATTATAGAAAATAGTAATACCTAATAGTTCGATGAATCACTATCGCAATTCGATATTTCACAAATATCTCATAGCGATGCATCGAAATATCGCAAGTGCCTTATTTTAATTTCTACTTCCCTGTTCTCGCTTATTCCTTCAACTTAACGACCCTTTTCCCGGAATGGTATCGAAAATATTAATACCTAATATTTCGATGAATCACTATCGAAATTCGATATTTCAAAAATATCTCATGGCGATGCATTGAAATATCGCAAGGGTCTTATTTTCATTTCAAATCACCTGTTCCCTCTGGTTCCTTCAACTATACTGTTGTGTCCCAGCTAGGGTCACGGGGTAACTCATTGAAAAAGATCGCATGTCTTGTTGGCAGAAAGGAGAGGCAATAAGAACACCCAAATCATAAGTACTCCATTTATTATACTCGGCACTGGCTTACATCACCACAGGATTGATGCGGATGGTCAAGGGTCAGTGGTCCTCCGACGGCGGTAGGCGCAGGCACTGGCGACGGACTGGTTGGAGTGGTCGACTCTTGGGCGGGGTCGCAGAGGCGAGCGTAGTAACGTCTTGTCGTATGTTGGTCGGTCGTCAGAACTGGAGATAGTGACTAGCCGAGGTCGCGAGCCCTTTATAGTGTCGAGCTGCGTAGGGGCGAGACACGCCCTGCCCCTTCTCCCTCACCAAATAAGGAGGTTCTTCTGTAACCTTCTTATTTGCGTGTTTTTTTCTAAGTTCGCGATCCTTTAATTATAAAATAATATTCCAGCTGCGGCGCTGGGGGGTGGGGTGGAATGGTGGAGGGATAAATACGGTTTGCCAATGTCCCAAAAATAAGGCTGTAGTCCTTTTCAATTAAGTATCGGCGATTTGCAAGGGGCCGTGTCACAGGCACCGCCCTTCCCCTCTTTCCTTTGGTGGAGAGGGAGATCATCCTGTTTTTCGTCTCAACGCCATATGAGTGTATTCCGTGCACTGACGTCGAAGGAAGGTGATGTAATGTGGAAAAAACCCAGGTCTTTAGTCACTGTTCCGTTCTAATCTGACATCAAGGGGCCTGGTGACCCCTGAGTTATAAAAATGCGACCCTTTTCCCGGAATGGTATTGAAAATAGTAATGCTTAATAGTTCGATGAATTAATATCGCAATTCGATAGTTCAAAAATGTCTCATAGTTATGAATCGAAATATCGCAATGGCCTTCTTTTCATCTCAGCTCCCCTATTCCCGCAGGTTCCTTCAACTCTACGACACATTTCCCGGAATGGTAACGGAAATAGTAATACCTAATAGTTTGATGAAATAATATCGCAATTCGATATTTAAAAAACATCTCATAGCGACGCATCGAAAATTCGCAAGGGCCTTATTTTCATCTCAACTCCCCTATTCTTTCGGTGTTTCTCTCAACTCTGCCTCCCTTTCCCAGGAAGACCCGGAAATAAGAGGTTGGGCCACCATCGCGTTGTCCCGCTGTGCCTTCCTTCCCTCCCAAGGATCCTTAGGGCTGGCGTGTTCGCTCGGTTCGCAGGGAAAGGGACGCCCTGGGAAGAGAATTAGATATGGGAGGAGTGGTGAGGAGGGGGAGGGAGGGTTAAAGGGGTGCAAGGGGTTGTTTTCTTCCGGAACAAAATTGCCGAAACATCTCGAAATGGCTAAGGGGTTGGTGGGCGCGGTTCCCTCCTCCCAACATCTACCCTCTCTAACCCTCTCTTCCCACATCAATGTTTTCCAAACGAGTTTCCCGAGTAAAACGTTCGCTTCGCATGGTCTCGGAGAGGCATCCCACTGCGCTCGTTTTCGTTTCTGCTGGAGAGAGGGAGAGCCATCTCCACTCTTTATCGTTGTTTTAAAGCTTCGAGCTCTTCTTTTAAAGGCCTTCCCTTTTCTCCCGGGTCGTCTTTCCTTCATCGTCCTTTTTGAATTTCCATTTCCTTTCTCTTCTGCTTGAAGTTGTACTTAAAAACATGTGTCTTGCTGATGGAGCTAATTGAGAAACGCGAGCATGACTTGGCGTTGCCGGCGAAGGCTTTTAATGTTTTTTTTTGTTTTTAAAGTGGTGCTTGAGTAACTTCTGGAGTATACTGCGCAATGGAAAACGATAATTACCGGAGATGCTAGATTATGGCCCCAATGAACAAACGGCTGCTCTTGATTGTGAATTAACGGCTGCCTCCACCGAGAACAATGAAGAAAAACTAGTCAAGGTTGTACTTTAGATTTGTTTCTTTCTTATCCTGCCGGTATTCACGCTAATTGCTTCCAATTTCGAGTATGGTAACTGAAATTGCAAATATTTTTGTTCTTCCAAAAAGATATTATGCAGAATAATTTTTTTTATTTTGAGAGATATGAACATCTTTAGGGAACGCAAAATTATAAAATTCTATTTCATTTCTAAAACTGGTCAAATTATCTTCATATCTTATTTTTAGCGGATACATGGCATCTTTACGGTAAAATTTCATGAACGGATTAATCCACGGTCCTCTGCCATGGATGTAATTGGTAGATATTAATTCTCCGAAAATGACAAGTAACTCCATCAACCTAAGCTTACGTACTTACTATTAAACGTATTGAAAAAAATATCCAACCACTGATAACCGAATGGAGGTACTTTTGTGAACTAAATGAAGCAAACAATCAAGCGGCAACAAATATCTCTATCGGAGATTTTCTCCATTGATTGATAGTCGTTCACAGGCGCTATAATTTAATGTTATTAGAAGCATAAATATCGGCAGAAAAGAAAGATAAAAATCTAAATTACCTACAATTTTGGCTAGTTTTTCTTCGTTGTTATCAGTGGATGCCACTGCTTTTTTTGCATTTTAATGCTTCCGGCAAAAAGTTTGCGTTGTCATATCCCATTAATTAAGGAGTTGTGACCCCGTGTTTATTGGATAAAAAATGCTTTAAAAATCACCTCTCCTACCTCCACCAGAAGTTACGCTGATTCATCCTAAAATAATGTCCATATATCCGCCGACCTTTTTGGCCAGGCTGGCATCAATCCATCGGGGTGGCCCAAAAGTCGCGGATTCAACTCCTGCCTCGGCATAAATATTGTATCGGCCTTGCGATTAAGGTCTCTGGTTAAATGATGCAATATCGTGTTAGCAATTTGAGCGCCGAAAACCCAACTCCACTACTATTGACATCAGGTTCCATCTTCCGTTACAACTCCGTGGTTGAAAACAAGGCGTAGCGGAAGCCTTAGCTCCTACTGTCTTTACCACTCCAACATATATTTCTTGCCAGACTTTGTAAGTAGCAGCGATGATTTTGAACTCGATAAAGTTTGCAGGCACTCATTCCACATGATTAAGAAGGCTATAGGTATGGCCGAGGTACAAAACAGATTGACATTCTTACTTAAGTCAAATGGCCTCAATCCAATCATTTAGGTACAATTCTTGCTAGTTTCTTGCTTTCCTACTGGCGTATTTAATAATTGAAAAGGTATTTGGGCTCTATCCTCTACTGGTAACTGCTGTGTCAGCGAAGAAAGCATCCAGTGTCCAGCCAGAATGCCAAAAAGTCCGAAGTCTGTCGAAGAAAAAATCCCTTAAATTAAGTATTTAAATAGGAGATTCCAGTTGCTCCGTTTTCCTTTCGTTCTCATCTGGAAAATGATTATTAAAGTTCGTTCTTATTCAAATATTAAGTTAATTTGACATTTTTACCCCAATGTCTTATCATTAAAATAATATGTCAGTCAGAGAATTAGGTTTTTTTTAATGCTCAGCGAATGTAAACTTTTTCTGCTCCACAAGCGTTGCCCTGATGACCATCTTCCCTGCGACACTTTTCAAACTTCGACTTCTAACAAAATTTTCACATCTGAAAGAAATTCTTCCCAGTGAAAGAGAAATTTCTGCGAGCAATTCGTTTCAAACACATTTCTATTAGAAAACATCTGCGTATTGCTGAACCCTCATCGGCGCTACGAAATACCTAATTACGTTTAATTTAGTTGGCTTATGATCTTACAATGATTAGACGATTGTCCTCGTCTTACATCGAACCTGAAGAGATGTAATTTTTTGTGTTTTAGGTAATGACGTAATTATGTTTCTCTATGCTTAAAATCACAAATTCATAACCTTCGTTTTACAAAATCGAGGGAAGTCTCATTTACCGTGATGACTAGCATTGCTAAGAGCCAACTGTATCCATTTCGCCTTTTCGCACTGTCTCGCTGGAAATTTGGTGTTTGTCGGCTAGATAACTGAGGAACAAATGAAGAATTTTTTACAAAATGTATACCTGGAAACAGTGTACGTAGTGACTAACTGAACTACTTCAACTAAGCCAATGAAATGTGCATTGATTCACATATAGTGAATCAATGCACATTTCCACCCTAAGTATATCTATGAATTATAGGGTTAAGATAAGCAAAATTGATTTTTGTCTTCATCACAACACCCAATGAAATCGCAATAGAACCCCGTGAGTTTGGAGGAAATTAAGATAATGAGGTTGATTGATGATATAGAAAGGAAAGTCTTTTGGAGTGGAAACAGGGTAACAAAGGTAAATGGAGATGAATATTGAAAAGAGGGGAATTAATTAGCAAAGTGCGTGCATGAGGAAGAGTGGTCGATTAGCAACAAGGAAGTAGAGCCAGAATCACGAAGTGAACCACTTTTAAGGAAGGAAGTGAGAGGAAATATTGCCCATAAGACGGTGAGGGAGAAAAAGATAAGGCAAATTCGCAGCAAATCAATACCTTCCCTGAAAGAAATAAATGTTTGTTTTGTGAGAGAAATTCAACGAAAGGAAAGGGAACTCCTTTGCAAAGCTAGTTTATAAACGGTAGTAGTTTACTAGGGATGCCTCTGACCGCTGAGGTAATTTGCGCTATTAAGGATAATTGGGTAGATTATTAAGTGTTTGATAGCTTGTGTTGGGGAGGAAGGTAGGAAAGAAACACGGCTTCGTTATTTTTTGATTTTATAAAAAAACACTAAGGATACTCAGTGTATGACAATTGCTTGACCACAAAAAAGCACACAAGTAAGGTTCAGGATTCCGATAAAAATCTTCTTCTCATCTGATATTCGAACGAAAGCCCTCGGAAGTTAATAGTCTAGCCATCGAACTACGAGTAGCCCGATTAATAGTTTATTATATTATTTTAAATACTTCAAACTAGAAAATTTACTTTTAAGAATTCTTTCCTCTTTTATGGTATCACAAGGGATTTGAGGTAGTTTTAGCGAAAAATCACTTTACCTTGAATTTTATGAATTTGGCCTCATGCTAAAGAAAAAAACTCTCATCTTTCCAATTATATCAAAATATCAACCCCTTGCCGAGCTACTTTTCGAGCAATTTGCCTAAAAATATAAGCTGTTTTACATGGTATAGGTTATGGCTGTGCACTATAGAAGGAAAATATTAAACAAATTAGGAACTTATCACCTTGATTTCGTACAAAAAGGAACGGTGTGTAGATAGTATGTTTTCTCAACTATTTATAAAAAATAATTTATTACTCACCACATTAATTTTTACAGAATTGCAAAAAAACCCTGCTATTTTGAAGGGTTTTCAGCCGTAAGGCAGGAAAAAATGAGTCAAGTTAGAGATTTATGTAGCTTTATTTATTTAATTACTTAGAATTTGGGTCATATCTAACTATATATTTGCGCCATTAATATTACAATATTTATTTCATACTCAATACAGACGCGGAAATAAAAAAATTAAATTCAAATATGGTCTCCATTATGACTAGGGAACTATATCGCTCAAACCACCTTAAAAGGATAACGCTGCAATTCTTCTTCACCATTCGTGTAGTTAAGAAAATGGTGGATATTTCTCTTTCTTAACGTTTTGTAATCATGTGATGAGATATTTTTGATGGCTGCCTTGTAAAAATTTGTGAAATTGCATCACTACAATGAAACTATCTTGGCTTCTCCTCAGTTTCATGAGGTAAAGTAATAAATAAACTTGAAGGTAAGGTAATTACGTAGTGATTGCCAAAGGAAAAAATAGGCTTGGACCAAGAATCGAACCATGGCCCTATGGCTAGCCAGGCTTATGCTCGGACAGTGAAGTTACCCAGGGTTCCTTATTCCTACGGTAAAAATATACAATAGATGATGATCCGGCTAACCAAAGGTCTGTGGGCAAAAGTGGAGTTTTTCCTAAAACTATTTCTATATATTTCATCGCCATTTTCGGCAGAGGTGAAAATCTTCGTTTAACGGAAGTACTAACTAATACTTCTTCAATTATTCGCCAAATGTTGATAGCCCAAAAGTTTAATTTATTTTTCATTTCATCGCCATTTTACTAGTTTCAGGGCGTGTCTTATAGCTCTATATTGGTCGTTTACTTACCATTGATTGCTCTTGACGCAGCGCATTTAATTACTTTCTACAGCCGTTTACACCAAAATCACGCTGTGGTAATCGTAATGAATTTAACAAGGCCGCAGTTGCATCGATGATTCGCTCAGGACTCTCGGTAAACACTTGGAATAATGCAAGGGCAACAGCTTGCCTCGATGAATTGGATGTGATCGTCGGAATGGAGTGATGATGTCGCCCCTCTTACTCTCTCTGCTTTGAATTGAATTCGAATTTCCCCCTCTCCGAACGAATCCCTTTTCGTGAAATGGGACGAGGAGAGGAGTAAAGGGTAGGTTTCGCCGAGGCCGTCAGATGACAACAAACCGAGGAATGATGATTAAAGCATCGTCGACTTCTCGCGGCTGGAAGGGTCGAAAATGGGCCCTAGGGCTGATAGAAATTGGCTGGCTCTGCTGCATTAATGTGAAAAGGGATGGCGGGGTTCGAGCGGAAGGGGCGTTCTGGCATAAGGTTGAGTTATAGATTGTGGGTCTGGAAGAGAAAGATAGAGAAAGAGAAAGTGGAAAGTTGGAATGAATATGCCATTCGCGAACTTTTTGATGAGCGATAAATGGCACAGAAATTTTAGTTCTAGTCTTCATATTGAAAGATCATCTAGAGATAGGGTTTCATGTGTTTGATCACTTGAATATTTTTCGAGATAAAACGTGATTTTCCTACTATCTTACCACATTTATACCTCAAGCAAAATCATATTCAACGCTTTAGTAACTAAACAAATCATGTAATTACATAAAATATTTGCAGCTTACATATTGTGCTCTCAGGTTGACACATGCATATTTTAAAGAGATACGGACAATATTCTCTCGAGAACGATTTACTCCTTTCCCTATATTTCTTTTTAAACGACAACATGGCTGACGTCAAACTCAGGCCACTAATCTGGGGTACTAAATTGACTATGATCGGGCTAATGATGTACTCTATCAGCCCTCTTTATGTCTCGTTTCAGCTATGCTTTTTCTGCCCTTCTTCAGCCTACCATCCAAAATGTCTATTCCTTCCCTTTCTCTTCCTTTAATCTTCAATGGCGACCATCAAATCACCCTCAATTACTGTATCCGGTTAATTTTTCCTCCTTCTCTGAATTTATGCTGGCGAATTATTCTCATTGCTAAATATTCTGCTACTTCATGCCTTCAATTTCTTGAACTAATCTCATTAGATCGATCCATTCTTCATACCGACATAAAAGCCTCAAGACTACGATTGCCCTCTTCGCTTAAAGAAAACGTTCAAGTTTGATTGAAATTCTAGATATCCTTTTCTAAACGCTACTACGCAAGAGTTCACAATGTATCCCTGGTTGGGAAATATACTTACTATGCTATTTTCTTTACAATAATTTCACCATTAAGTGTATTGATGTTAAAATTATACGGGAAATACGTAAGATATTCACTCCTACTTTTTGATCTCGTACATTGATGTTTAATGTAGGTCTTGTGATATCCCCTGCAGTTTCTGAATTTATTTCGAGCGGGCAATCAGGAATTTCATCCCAGTACTTATTTCAATGTTTGTTTCGGCTTTTCCTCCAGTTCCTCATCCTCCACCAACTATTCCCTTTGTCACCGCTTTTTTCTCAGCAGTTGCCACATTAGCTATATTTTTAATCACCCTGATTTGTAAATGCACTTAGATGGCTGCTATCTTTTGCCTGGTTTGCTATTCAGAGGTAAAATTATAGTATACACCTTCCTCTTCATCAAGTCCCTGATTTATTACTTATCCTTATATCCGCATGACCTAAACTGTTGGTATCCTATTCCAATAATCAATCAACCATCTCCTTGACAAGTAACCGATATCAATAAACATCTCTTTAATAGTTTGTGGTGATAGAGACAACAACTCTCTATTAGAATATAATTCCATTCATGAATAATCTATCACCTACCTATCCTATTTTTGGATGGAATCGCAATAAAATTGAATTTTAATTGATTAAGGGTTCCTGTGTCTCCTTGCCATTCCTATTAGCCTATGACTTTGATCAGGTTTTCTCAGGGTCTGAAACAGCAGATATTTTATTCAACTATCATGCCATAACTGGTGAAAATGCATCTGAGGAGGGACTCCAAACCTAACCTCAAGGATTTAAAGATGAGAACTTCGCCCCTATGGTATCATTATTAAAGTCAATAGTATTTTTCATAAACAGCTATTTAAATTATTTCCCACCCATTTTTAATTTTAGAGATCAATGCTTGGTTATGCTGATCTATTTTATATATTTTATTCTGAGTTATAAGTTATATATTTTCTTGACATGTTACTTAATGAATACGCACAGAGGTTAGAGTGACTTAAGGATATCTCAACCATTTTAAGTATCTCTAGAGGCGTATTTTCCTTAGCAGTAAAAGGCTAAATCCTTAACAGAAGAATCCAAACTTTGAAATTAGAAAGCTTTCAATGCATAATTGAGCCGCAAATAGCCTGAGGGAAAAGTTCATTTTTTTCCTTTAATTTATCTTAGACCTATCACATAACCTCCCTCCAGGAGATTTTAAGAGCAAATTTAATTTTGTGAATTTAATGAGTGAATTTAATTTTGAGCTGGAGATATTTTGTTTTTATCTTACTTATGCGCCGGAATTCTATCAAAGATCGCAATGCATTGAAAAGATACATTGTGAATTTTATAAAATGTGTATCACCCAATTTTGTATTCCACACATTTTAAACGTTCGCGATTTAGATAAGTATACCATGACTCTCTGATATTGTAGTTATTCGTATGAAAATCATTGAATGTGGCTGGGATTATGAAATCGCTATATATTTCCAATTACTCGAGTATCGTGTTGCTTCGTATCTGTTATTGAAAAAGATCGTTGAGAAATTGGATTAATATTGATTTATGCTAATCGTTTACACAAAATTTCAGGTGAATAAATTATATTCCTGTTCCGGAAACATGCGGAATAGTGTGGTCAGTGTCAGGAATGCAGGATCTGTCAGGTAATGAACCGGTTAACTTTGTCAACCGATAATGCGTTGATTTAAGCCCAGCTTAAATTTTCGCCCCAAATGGCAGTCGCGTGACTCCTGAAGCTCTAAGAGTTGAATGATTGGCGTCATTGCCATTGATTTGAAAAAATATTTGAAACAAATTTGATATTTATGAAACGGACTACACCCATTTAGTGGCTGAACTAAAGGAGACTACACAGTTTTCTGTCAAATACTATTCATTAACGAAAATTGACTTCAGACCGACACCGTCCTAATAGGACGTTAAGCTGACTACATTGATTTTCGTGGCTGATATATCAAAAATTTCATAATATTTTGTATTGTAGTTTATAAATCTGCCGTAGCTAGTAGCAATGTTCATCTGACTGAGATCTTGCAGATGAACAAATGGTGACTGGTTATCAAGGAGTGGTAACGAGAGTGTAGTTTTGCTTTGTGTGATCAAAAATGTCTATTCCTTCGAAAAGTCTTGTACAAGAAACTGATGGAGGCAGGCACGTAGCCGCACTTAGTGAAAAGAAATCTCTTGGTACTATTCCATTTTATTAAATTAAAAAATTTTGCTAGCTTTATAATGACGATTAGACGTTGAAATTTATCGGGAATAAAGAACTTTAGTGGAACTGTACCAAGTGATTTATTTTCGTGAACATTAGGTAAGATAAGGCATATTCATGTTTTCGCTGGCTTATTAAGAGTTAAATGAACACCTTTTCGTTTCAAGTGATTTTTTAAGGTCTCTCCAATTGGCCTGGAACCAATAAACTATAGGTTTGAATCCCACATGGGGTATAAATATTACTTTTTGTCTTGTATTATGATTGGGATCTTTCCGTAGGCGATGCGATATAACTTTTGCTTAAGTAGTGCCTAAAACCCAGCCTTCTTATACTTGAAATATCTGGCTAGTGATTGCTTTCTAGGACTCAGTATTTGCTCTGGAATTGACGGAAAAAGAATACATTTAGTAATAAACGAGAAAATATTCCAACATAATTCAATAGTAAGTAGTGACAGGTTAGGGGCAAAATATTGAACTGAATCAGGAAAATATCCATTCATTCAACTGAATTCTACCGATTACAAAATTATCCAGACTGAGTAAATTTAATTTAATATTTTAATAATGAAATTACAGACAGTTAAAATATTCAAAGGGGTCGAATATACAACCTTGAATCTTTATCATTATAAATATCGTTTGCATCTTAAATCGGTCAAAACCGTGAGCATAGTCAAAGCTTTGGAACTTGAGAGGGACTAATATGCTTCAGAAGTGACTAACGAGTCCAAAAACATCCATATTTCAGTATGACCATTATAAATTCTGTGGAAGCGCCACTAACGCGTCAATAACGCGCCACTAAACAACCACTTAGAAGCGCTGCTGGGTGGCCTCGTGTGAACCCAGCCTTAGAAGTTTATTAGATATAAAAAATGGGTGGGTTAAAAGATTCCCAGCGCGTTTGACGAGTCGCGGTGAAATTATCCCTTCGGTTAGAGTCTTATTGTCTTATAGCACAGGGAATTTGGTCGAAGAGACTGAAGATTTGGAATTTTAGGAATATTAAGAATTGGAGATCATGCATGTTGCATTGAAACAATGCATGAATGTAATAGATGCGAAAGAGGTGTGCAAGGATGAGGCATTTTGCAGGAAATTATTAAAGAGATCCAGTTTCTTAGGCTTAACACAATAACTAGGCTCTAAGGTTAAAGTTAACAAGAAAATGGGGTAATAGGTATGCATGTGAAATTTATTTCGTTCAAAAGTGCATAATCTGACCCACAACTTCGATTTTAGGAGTTTTAAAAGTAATAACATCTAATAGAACGCAGCACCTAATCTATAGCGACTTTGGAAAAATGTAATGCATAATTGAGAATTTTTATTTTAAAATCTGAAAAGCAATAAAAGATTGAGGTGAAGTTTATGAAAATTAGTTATTTAGACCAGAGTCTGTTCAGTTGTATTTGTTGCTAGTGTGTGATGAAATCATGTAGCTGGTCATTTAATGGATGACAGCATGCAGCATATGCATCCTATATATTATGCAATTTTAAATGCAAGTAGTAAAAGCTGGTGGCCTATATACGGTGGTTTCAAATTATTCTGGAATGTGATTGATGCATATTTTTTCGGTCCCCGTCGCCGTATTGACCTCTCTTATAATAATTATTAGCAACATGTACTTATAAAATTTCAATCAATTAAAAAGCTATTGACACTTCTGCGCATTAGAAATACATAGTAATGTTAATCAATTTTTAATTTTACTATTTTTTACCTCTCTCAAAATTTGGAAATATTTGTCGGGCAAGCTTTGGTGAGTAATTATAAACTTTGGTTGTAGAATTACGTGCCATTCATGATTTTCAAAAGTCAGGGTAGAAAATAGATATGCAAAACATAGGGAGACTACCTGTATTTAATTTTGATTTACAAGTGAAACAGGAACTATTATCAGAATTTCCCAGAAAATAGTCTTTCCTTCCATAGAAAATGCCCTATAGTAATTTTTAATATTGAACTTCAGAATACTAAAAATTTCCGTAATAAAAGTTAACTTCGCATCATAAGCATTTCACACATTTGAAAATTATATCTCATTCTAAATATGTTGATGCCACAGTGGAAAAGCATATTTTATTAATCTTTAAACATGAGATAAGTCTGTGCATCGAATTTGGATATTGTGGACTTTTGAAAAAACAAATTTTATTTTCTGAGCTCTAAAAATTCCATTAATCCCCAGAGAAAATTCCGTGAAAAGTGTTGTTAAATATCAGGGTGGTTGTTGGGACAGCGAGATGAAAGAATATTTTATTAAGGATAAAAATTAATCAAAAAGCGGATGAAATAGCGTGGAGAAGGAGAAAGTCGAGTAAGGAAAAGTGAAAGTACCTATCTAGAACGCTAGCGATCACGTATCGTTCGAAAAGTAGGGAATTACTGTATAAAAAAACCTTCACGAGAAATGACGTGAAAGAGCACGAGGTGAAGCGAAACTGATTCTTAAGTCTTTTTATCCCGTCGAGGAAATTGGAAAATGAGAGAACGGAGAAGACCATATGAGTGAAAGTCTGCAGTACCACTCATAACGTTGAAAAAATGTTTTTATAATGAAGAAAATTGACCACTCATCTTTAGAATTTGAAGATAAATTCAAAAGTTGCATTTATTGCAATACCTCTGGTGTAAAAGGTATTTTTGCATATAGATGACACATATACGTTAGCAAGTAGCAGACTTGCAAGAAAGCATGCTGAGAATTTGAAGGAACTATAGATATTGGTTCGCGCATTCGCGCAAGTTGAATTGTTTACCGGATATAATTTTGAAGGAATATCTGTTCAGTTATCTATTTACCCCAGTATAAGAATACTAATTTACTAAGAATAAAATGAAATAAAGAGACGTATCAGTTAATGGAAATAATTACATTTCTGTGGGACCTCCATCCTTTGCAACACACAACCTGAGGCCCACGTGCACTTCATGCCACACTCCTTTGTAGGAACTCGCCAGGTTATATGTAAATATACATGGGAAGTTTTTAGGTGAATTCATTGTATGAACAAGATAAATAATTTAAAACACTTTAGTGTAGATAAAACATTGTCAGGATGAAATTTACGATGGTTGGTTGAATATGTAGAAGGTCTGAACAGCATTCAAAATTAAATAAATACTTGGTGCTTTTTCTATCTGACTGGTACCTGATTACACGTCGTGCAATTGAAATATCAAACTGTAGAGAAGTACCAAGTATTTTATTTAATTATGGGTATTGTCAGGATTGGTTGAGAAAACACATGATAAAGTGGGTTTACATTGAAAGCTGGCTTCTTCTAACTATGAACTATAATGAAACTTCACTTGACTAAAAGCTCAAAGCCCACGAATCACATGCTATATGTGATTGTTGGAACATATACCGACTTGTAAACTGCCAGATTAGCTCTCTTCGTTACTTCACTTTGATTTGAAAAATTATGATTGAGGAGTTCATAATTTTCTGGCTGCCAAAATGCGCGAGTTGATCTCAACATCCAACTTGCCGTCTTCACTTAGCAGTGCCCCTAACTACTTGAAGGTTGCTACTTGCTCAATTCGTGTATTATTGACAGCTATATTGCGTGGTCTGGCCTGTTTTATACATACCATTGTTTTTGTTTTTGAGTGGTTGATAAATAAAGAAAATTACAAGATATGGAGATTTGGTTTCTCAGACGCCTTGAGAACAAAGAAAAAAGAGGTAGAATAAGAAGTATCATTGTAAGTAAGAACCTCAAAGTAATACTCTTAATCAATTAATCGGAGACTCGCAACTAAGCTGGTTTGGTCATGTTTGTCGAATGGGAGAACAAAGATGCCCTAAAAGAGCCTGGGAAGGAAGAACTGAGGGAAACAGAGGAAAAAGAAAGCCCAGATTAAAGTGGGAAGACAATGTGAGGGTAAATGTAGAAAGAAAAGGAGCAATGTGGGCCAAAGCCAAGGTGATCACTCTTGGCAGGGCTGAATGGCGCGCTCTTTGCAAAACCTCAACACTCAACGGTTAGAAGAGGATTGTCTGAGTGAAGTGACTGAAAACCTAACCATTATTTATGATATGATTAGGAGAGGCAGGAAACATCTATATTTACTTACGTTTTAATAATTTATGGTTTAAGTTTATTCTGCATTTTCCGACAAGTTACATTATACAATTAATTTATTCAAGCTCGCGGATTTAAACGAACTTAGAGTTTAAAGGGCCCTAGAGACCTGGGAGTTTATATCGGCTAATTAAGGTGCCTCTTAAAATGAGATGCCTCGAATTTTTAGTTATCTGTACACTGCTGCGAGCTATTATTTCCTTCAGGGATTCAGTGGCAAGAAGAAGTTTGAAGTGGCCATCACAGCGAGCAGCGTTTGCGCGAGGCTTTCGAAGTGGAAAGCGTTATTCATCTTTATCGTCGTGATCACACGCCCCGTGAATGGAAGCGGAAGATAAAATGAATGTTGTGATTTTTTCTCTCTCTGGAAGGAGCTTATAACATACACTAGTGTCCTGGATTATTTTATATCATTATTATTATTTTTTTTACAAAGTCCGGCTCTGAGCAGGCGGTGTACCACACTCATTAAGTGCGGGCACTCATTACGTACACCGTTCCTTGGCCAGTACTTCACGCGCTTACGTGCCGCTGAATGTGTTCATGCGCTCATGATTGCGTGCGTCACTTCTCGCACGTCTGGACCAAGAGAGATGACTGGAAGGTAAAAGGTGGAGGCACTCCAACAAAAAAAAGGTTTAATAAAAAGCAGTTATGTACTCACATGACGCAGTTTCAATTGTGAACTGGAGTAGAAAAGTGCGGGGTTGCTGTTCTGTCAGTTTTTCGATACCGATCTTTTTTTGCACTTTAAATGAACTCGCCAAACGTGGTTTCCATGAGCCTGACAGAGATGCTTAGGAAATGGATGGTGAACGTTGCAAGTACTCCTCCGTAAATATGATTAAAACAAAGCAAACAAAATTCGAGAAGGGTGAGGTGTATTTTGAAGTGTGAATAGGAGGAAACGTGCGGCGTAAATGTTTGTATAATTTTAAAACCCTCTTTTATATATCTTGCTTTATTCTGGAATAAAGGCACGAAACGGTGATGGTAAGAGTCTGGCGGGTATAATTAAAAAGAGACTGGGGGAAGTAAATGTGGCCATCGGGAGCAGTGCTCCGCCAAAAAACGAAAAAATGGAGTAACAGTGGAGAGATATTTTACATTTTGAACACACTGGAGTAGAATACAGCGGTAAGGTATGTTGGTAATATTTTAATCTTCATATTTTATATATTTTTTATGACCTAAGATAAAATCTTGAGACGAGGATTGTTTAAGCCTAAAAAAGATAGGTGGACAATGCAACAAGAAAATCAAATAAAAAGGTGGAAATAACCCTCCACAAAATTAGGAAAGGAGTGAAACCAAAAAGGGAAAGATATGATTCATTTAGAAGTCGGAACTGGAAGGGATCAGGTCGGTTAGATGTTTGGGTAATTTTTAAATCCCCTCGCACTGTTTTATTGTTATTTTTAAATAAAGTTCCGGTATGCGTGGTGGCAAGTGCCTGACAGAGATACATTAAAAACAGTTTATGGGAACTGTGGGGGTGAAACGTAGTATAAGGTATCTCGTTTGCTTACGAAAGCGAGGCGTGTGGTTATGTCGGGAGACTGAAATAATAGTTTTTTCTGTCATAAAAGAACAGGTTGCGATTCGTCGCTGGAGTGAAAAAACAGAGAATGTGGGTTAAAGTAAGGGAAGTGATCACGGAGTGAGGAAAAATGGGAGTACGGATTATCAGGTGTGTTTCAGTAGGACATAGGATATCATTTAAACCCCGCATTTCTTTTTTAGAACAGTTTGAATAGGAGAAAATGAGAGAGATTCACTGCTTTAATAATAGGTACTAATATTACTTCTTTCTACATACCATAAGAAGAGACTAACTCTAAGACACTCCGTTAACACGCAATTCACGTTCGTCCTTTACCTATTTCAATTCCTTTTTCCTGATTCCTTTCTTTTTTAATGGTCGGATCCCTAACACTCCCCTACCACACATCTTTGTGGCGGCTCGTAGGGTAATATGTGGGTGTCAATGTAGAATACTGCGTGTTGTGGTCAGCGTAATGGCCGGACAAGCATAGGTTTCGATGCTTGATTCCGGGTCCAGGTAACCTTGCTTCAAAATTTCGAAGTAAATATAAAATATGAAACATTGGAACTCCAAAACCATTCTTTCATGTCAGTAAATGATTGTAGGCATGCACAGTTTTATACATAGGACACGTTCAGCATGAAAAAATATTTGAATGTGTTTCAAGGAGATGGGAATTAAAGACCATTAAGGTGAGTGAGTGAAGAAGGATCTAACGTTTCAAGACATCTTGCCTTGAGAATGAGTGAGGATTCGTCTCTCGAACCGTTGGCAATGGGGGATTATTATTCGATAATATAATGGTTTTTCGATATTACCGTTGAAATCAAATTTGCAAAGGATTTCAAGGAGAGTGAAGAAGCAAAGGATGAAATGAGGTCACGGCCGTTATGAGAAGGTTTCCCGTCCATTCAAAATCTTTTAGCAATTTTTGGAATCTTAAAGAAATGATTTGCATATGATCATTTGTCATGGTCCTCTGCACGATAACCTAAAAAGCAAAAATCGTGATATACCCACATTATAAATAGTTTAAACCGGTGGAGAGCCCGAGGAGAGTTTACACATGTGAGTGAGTGAGTTTTGGTTAAAATTATTATTTATTTTCCTCCCTATTCCTAATCCCTATTCCTTTACCTTTAAATGACTGGTGTCCTAACACCCACTGCCTCACGCCCTTCGGCGACTCAAGGGTAACATGAAGATGTAGGTGTAGAGAGACCAAAATGTTAAAAATCTGTAAATCCTACTCGTAGGAGTGAAGACGAATAGGACGAGGGAATTTCACATGTTATATGTACAGCCGGAACGATAGGAAAATAAGGTGATTCCGAGGGGAAGTGAGAGGGAGAGGTTAAAAGAAAAATGTAACAAAGAGAAGGCAATGAGAGTCGGTCTAAATTGCGTGAAATGGTGCGCTCTGGAACGTAACGGAAGAGGTGGAACGATGCATTCAGGGAGAGAGAGAGAGGAGAGAGTGGTTTCGAATTTTCAATGCGTGGTGGACCGGGGGAAAGGAATCCACGTTTTTGAAAAGAGGATTACAACGGGAGGGGGGAAGAGGAGAAGGGAGCGATAATGCCTTTTATTGGACCCGGCAGCGATTTCAAACCACTTCCTCTAATTCCATCGATCGCCCACCCGCCTGCTCGAGGAGATGAGGGTGAATGTACACAAGGCACATTGATGAATCCGACGCTATACGTCTCGCGCTCAAGATCTGTTACCCGATATCCTCGAATTTGACAAGAAAATAGGCCAATGATACGTCCGGGGTATAAGGAGAGACCACATCTCCTACAACTAGGAAGTGTCGAATCAGTGAGAAGATGATGCCATTTCATGAATCCGCCGAAAATGATGAAATCGTACAAATAAACTTGAAACGCACTTTAATATGCGTCATCAAAGGAATTGGTGCCATAGTTCTGAACGTGGTGTAATTTCATGCAATATAGTGTTTATTTTGCAGAAATAAATACATAAAGCTATTGCTTTTTACCTAATTCCTAGAGTTTCAACGCCGTAGAATAACTAGGATAGTCACTTCAATATTTTATCGAATAATAATTCTTGGTTGTGAATGGTTTTTCTTTTATAATATCTAAACTTTTCTCAATTGGCGTGGTAAATTAAGAAGTTTTGCGCAAAAGAAAGGCTCAATATTTTATATTCTCAAGCAATTCATTCTCGTAGATTTAAAGTGATGTTATGCATATTCCCTAAGGAATGAGGGAATGATTTTAATGTTACCTTCTGAATGGAATATTTAGGTAGAAATTAGTCAAAATAATTCGGGGATGACATAAGATATTTTTAACAAGATTGGTACTCCTCGTTACGCATTGAGTTAATGTTGTATTTAATTGAGTATTACATATATTCGTGAGGAGGTATTGCTTTTTTATGCGATGCAGCATCACTTAAAGTGAAAGCATTGGAAGAACGGAGTAGTATTTTAAAATAGCTATTTAAAGGATCATGGGATAAAGATGGGGACTGAATGTAGAACCAGCTTTAACTAAATCAACATTGAAATATTACGGCACCAAATTGGACTAAAATCAAGTGGCTAAATATCTTTGAAAACGGTGAGGTAATTTCTTCAGGTATTTGGTATCAAGTCAATTCTTTAACTCTCCCTTCAGATGTTTTCATCCTTCACTATTTAATATTCCTTTAACTATTACCTACCCGTTACCACCATATCAATGCTTTTTTAATGTGTATAGAATAATATCAATCTGTTGCGGGATTGGTTGACTATATTCCTTCATTTTTCTTGTTTATAGATAATTCTGTAACACCCTTATTCTCTCTTTGTCCCTCTTCATTCGGGATATCTATTAAGTTACTACTTCATCTCTCTCTCTGGAGGCTCGATCTTCAATTGTTCTTTGATATATTTTCCTAGCACGCTCGTTATGTTTTTAATGCCGTATTTCACTGTGATAGATATTACGATAGCTCTTTAATGAAGTGAAATTCACAAAAAAACTGCACCGTATATGACAACGAATTGCGTGAAAAATATCGCGGTTTCAGGGATGGTGGCACGGAAAATGGTCTCTGTTCTGATGACATGCAGGCATGCATACAATATCCACGTATTGCAGAATTTAGGGACGCGCCATTCGAGTTGATTACATTTGTTGCAAATTTTGTTTTTTTACTACAAAATTTGTTGCATTCAACTGTTTTGGGAAGTAAAAAAAGGAACTTGTCGCGTGCAAAAGTTGAATTTTCAATTTTTCTCACGAGAGACACCGCATTAATTAGACAAAAGAAATACCTTATGCATATAAATAAGGGCAAACGGCTGCAGATGATGCAGAGGGTAACTCAAGTCATGTACCATTCAACACTAGAATTTTTCTTTCCTTTTATATTTATTTATTGCTATATTGCTGTAAATAGTCTATGGCCCAATGTAAGCGTTCGCGCGTTGTGCATTCTGTGAAATCAAAACCCTTGTAATTTACCCTCCTTTTTTACAATACAATTTCTCGGACAGTCTAGCACTTGCATTCATCTTTTAAAAAAGGTGGAATTCGCCCGTAAAATATATGATTTCTTTCGTCATTGTGCAATATAATATTGCTTTCAGTTACGCAACATCTATCGCCTAACGAAATGGCCTTTATGGCATGTCCCGATTCACTGTTGCATTGCAATCGAAATGGACATTTCTTCTTGTTTCTTCTATTTAGTCTTTGACCCATAACGTGCCATTCTCAATGTAAATATGCCTGTTATATTTTCCGCTACGGAATAATCTTTATTTGTTGAAGTTTTCTTTGGCTGATTGTCAACGTCAACACCATGGAATAGGAGAGAATGGAACAAGGAAAAAATATTGATTGAGAAATTCATGAATGGCTTTGTTCCGGATTTCTCTTGTGTATTTCAAGTATTTTTCAGTTAACCCCCGTTTCCTTCCTAATAATCCAGCGATTACATAATGAGTTTCCTCTTGCAGATCTACTTTTACCTAACGACGCATTGATTATTCTAGAGAAAAATGGTTCAGATAACCTCCGGTAAGCAGGATTTCTATGAAAAGATGAATAACTCCTGGGTTTGGGCAAATGGATGATACGCCCTGTGGTAAAAGGGTAAGAAATCGGGGGAGCCCTATACACGCCGTCTCTTTGCGGCTGAAAAGTGAACTACGCCCCGAATAACCACCCTCCCACTAACCTCCCCATCCCCTCGGCCGTTCGCAAATCGGGTAGTTTGTGAAACCCTGTACTCGCGTCCATCCCTCAGTCGTTTTCCCTCGCGCCCGCCTGAATAATATTTCAATATCATCAGCATTGGAGAAGAAATAGTCTTGATCCAACATCGCCAGGTATGAATGGAGGAATGAGAGAAAACCGAGAAAAATGGATGGAACCTGGGAATTGCATTCCTCTAGCAAAGCCTCGCGGAAGGTGTAAAGTGAACGATTTCGTTACTGGAAGGGTCTATTCCATAGAAACTTGGGATACAGCCGCAGATAAGGCAGGTGCGCGTTTGACGATTTTTCGACTGAAATGGGCAATTCCTAAAAACCGGTCATTTATTGCGGGTGAATGGATAGTAGCTGTGTGCCTTTTTTGCCTCTTGACTACCTTGCGTACAATGGACCAAACGCTTCAACTATATGGCAAATTCGACTTTCAGAAGTAAAAACTTATTCCATTACCCCTCCTCAGCTCCCCACCTGTCCCTGAACACTCCCCCCCTTGTCCCCTCCTTGACGTAGAGTCTTGCTCATTTGCCTACCAAATGTTTTTAAAAGGTCTCTTGAGTAAAAACAATTATCGTATGTGGATGGTTATTTTTTGAAGGATCGTATTGGTTGTGGCTTTAATACCCCTTCCATCAGATGGGACGTAAACCTGTGTCGCCTTTGGTTTACAGTACACTAATACCGACACCTGGTTTCTCTTCAACCTTCTTCCATTCCCCTAAATAGTCCTCACCGTAGCAACGTACACTGACATCTCAATGACACAAATGGCATAAGATATTCAATTATATTACCCACCAGATTATATTTAATGCCGCAGCCGACGATATTGTCATATATCCATTATCAGATCTCGGTGTAGATTTATTACATCCACATTAACATACTCCCTTGATAGCCGCCGCGAGGTTTTTGTCATGGGGACGTTAGGACGCGTACTTTGAGGAAGAGTGGATAATAATAGGGTAAAGAAATGGAAGAGGAGCGTGAAAAAAATTGGGATTTGTCTTGGCGAATTGGTGTCTCACTATGATTTGGTTGTAGTAATGAAAGATAGAATATTTGTATCCATCTAATCAACAGTGAGTATCTATTATTTTTATTACTTGTGCCAGTTCTATAAGACAATTGGGCCTAACATCACCTACACAGTAAGGACAAGACCTGAAACATCAAAACAAAGCGGCTGATTGAGACAACATACATGAGGGTACGCCGTAGAATTTCTGGAATGACCTTACTGGAGTACGAAAGAAAGAACGGCATGCAAAAAGCAATTCTGATGGAAAATATTGTTGACTGGGTAAGCAAATGAAATAAATGGAACGGCCATATAAGTTAACGGCCATATAAACAGCAATAGAAATTTAAAGATTGCTCAAGACAACTTAAAAGTTGGTGGACGAAGTAAAGGAAGACCCAGGACAGGCAAGAAGGGACAACCTAGGCATCGTCGAAGAACAGGCCACCGGCCTTTTATAGAAGATGGAAAAAGAAGACTCAGTTCTTGGGATTTAGAATGGGGTCAGGATGTTAACCTTGGTGTCACTCTGAAACTAGCTTGATCCAAATTGTTCTAGTAATCTTGGTCTAGCGCTGCGGTTCCCAACCCTTTTCTATTTATGAACCCCATGGTAGCCAATTTATTTCGAAAGCATCCCTATCGTTTGGACCCCTCGCAATATGGGTATACTCTCACCCTCACAAGGAATTTGTCTTGGAGCTATCATGTCCATGACATCTGTAACAAAGTAAACATATCAGTTAACACAGTTAACTTAACTTCACAAGGTCTTACTCCTATTTCCACAAGTAAAATGTAAATATTCACAATGGTATTCACTTCCTTCGAATATTATCGCCTTGCTTTTTATGACCTACCCAAAGAGCTGGGACAAAAAATGCAGAGGCAACTAAATTTTTGTGTGTGATTTGTATCTAACCTCAGAAGGAACATTCATGTATCCAGTTTATTATTATTCTAAGCTGGCTAAAGCTTTGTAACTGCAAAAAATACCCACTAGGGATCTTCTCTTTTAATATTTTCCGAGTGCCCGTAGTTATATCATGGAAATGTTAAAGGTCAGGCTTGAAATGACCTAGACGACATCCCATTTAGACTACAGCTTTCCACGCTAGCCATTTACCCGGAATAATATTTATAAGAAGTTCTTAATCACTGAATCAAAATTTTGAATTCTCTACTCCAAAAACTTTAATACACATGTTCTCTAAAAACATTTAAAAATATATTTTTCATGTCTCTATTAAACGTAGAATTGTGTAAAGTTCTTAAATGTACTCACCATTTTACAGTATTTTAACACAAATTTATACCTATATCTACATCGGAATATTAACCTTGTATCCATTTCATTGTATCCATATCTTTGTATCGTATATAGATGTATATAAATTATCATGCCTTATTTACCCATTTTTTGAACCATATTTTATTTTTAATAGCTTCATAGTTGATACTCAAGATAATAAATATACTTTCCATTCTACGCTCACCACTAATGGCCAATCTATTATTGCATCCCCAAACGACAATGCGCATACCCCAAAGGATACGCGTACCCCAGATTAGGAACAGCCGTTCCTAATCTAGGGTACGGTACGCGGGCCTACCGTGTATTGCTACCGTGTCTATAGCTGCTGCCAAACTAGTGATTCCATCATCTGTTTAATTTCATCGATACCAAATGTTGAGATGACTGTGTAGGACAACTTAGTCTTAGTATTATCTCTAGCGCACGCTTTCCACCATCTTTTGCGAGAACTGTGTGTTTGTGTATGTGCGTGTGATCGGCCGTGGCGCACGCCTATGGCACGCCCCGAGTGTTGGGTTTTATTGATTCCAAAGGAGAAGGGGGAGGGAGTGAGGGGGGGGGGGTAAGCGTGGGTGGGGGGGAGGAAGGAGGGGAGATGGAGGGATTTGAAGGTCAATGTGGATGGAGGGGAAGGGAAGACGTGAGATAAGAACAGCGGTCGGAAAAAGAGGGAAGAAGGAGTTGGGTAGGTGGGTGTGAGAGGAAGGAGGGAGTGAAGCACGCATATGATGCGGTAGGTTGGAGTGGGATAGCTTGACTATCGATGACAAGGGAGAGTGATGGCGGTTCCTTGCGTGTCCTAGCTGAGGCGAAGATAATATAATGGTACTTACTCGACAACTCGACACCCTATGAACCGGTAAGGCTGTCAAACTGCTGGATGTGCAATGAACACTTTAGTTTAGCTTTTAGAAACGCTAGTTTGGTAAACAAAATGAGTTTTGATTACGCATTGTTATACTTACTCTCTTTCTCCATATTTGGCCATTTGAATCCAAGAAAGCATTTGGCCTCGCCAACATCTCCAATCCAGTGTTGTCTCTCTGCTGCTTTTCTGCCACTCCCATTCTGCGGAGATCTCTCTCAAGCTGATCCTTACAGATAATTCTAGAACATTCTCGCATCCATTCTGGCATCTGGTATGTGTTTTATTAATGATTCATTATCATCTCTACAGCGTCTTTTTTTATGGTTCCAATTATATCTGGGTAAAAATAAATTTCGCGTATATCTCTATTCTTTTTTACTTCCCAGAATCCATTTTCACAATGCACACCAAGGATACGGTTTAGCACCCTCTTTTTAAAGTGAAATTAACTTATTTCCGTGTTATGTGGCAATGTCCGCTTCTCAGAAAAAGATAGTAATATTGGTACTTTGAACAGAGAATAGAATCGTTTCCCAATTACTGGTATTTCCATAAATATCAAAATCGTTCTGGGTTGAATTTTCTTTCCATAATCGTCGTTAGAGAAAGAATCTCCTCTCTATAGTAAGAGTCACTATCAATCAATTGGAAAATGAAGGTTTAACTCATTCTTTCTTAGATTGTTGTCTGGTCTTATCCTCCCCTACTTTTCCCCTCCAATTGCTCCTTCCCCTCGTACTCTCCCAGGAGTGTCAGCCAGTTTGTCATGAATGGCTAATACTTAAGGATATTTAAGTTGTAGCAAATATTGTAATGCTGGGAGATGAAGATTCAAATCTGTCGAACCAGAAAGAGAGTAACACCTCAACATGCAACGAGCTTAGAAACGTCAAAGCACTGGGAATATAGAACAAACGAGTTAATGCCAAACTAACAATAGAAAACTATACCTTTTTTCTATACGTTGAATCCAGCCAATCCATGTGTAACGGATGTTACATTTATACTTTTTTAACTGCATTTTTTCTTTCAAATATTTTTGTGCATCCATTTTAAGACCAGAATTAGAAAAAAAGGATTTTATTTGTATGCGTGGAAATTTTATTTGCAATACTTGAGTTTATAAAAGTACTGTACATAATGATTATGTGTAACAGACGTTACACAATTCTGAACATGCTCTTATGGGTACAGAGCAATCAAGAAAATCTCTGTTCCTAAAAGATTCCTATCAAAAAAGTAAAACCTATTTCTGCTATATGTAATATAAATATTATTTTAAGTCAATTTTTAGAATTTATATTATAAGGCGTTATTCTGAAAAATATTATTTAGTTTTGTAACGGATGTTACTCTGATTTTGTAACAGATGTATGTATATGTAACAGATGTATATGTATTTTCATCCAAATCTGTCATTTGAGTTAATCTCCATTCGCATCAACAGCACCATCTCCATGTTTGTTTTTAAAGGAGCTCCACTCAAAATTTAATGAATCCAAATCATTAGCAAGAAAACAAGAATTTGAAACTGCGTATTTGATTTCGTACTGAGCTGAACAATTATCTGAAAACATTGACTGGTTTGTAAGTTCTGGATATTAAAACGGCTCGTATAACAACCTTCGCTGTCTACGTTACAGTACATTTGACTTAATAAACCCCGTTGGCTAAAACTTGATTCCAATCCGTCAGTTTTTAATCCTTCCACCTAGAAAGAAAGGTCGGCATGTTTTACATATAAACAAACATTGTGAGATTTGTAAGCTAAAGATTTATGCTTCGGTTGCTGTTCAAAAAATTTGGATTTGGAAACGGATACATTAAGCTTTTCCAAAAGTAACGCTCGCGCTTCTGTTTTTGGATATTTTCGTCGTTTCAGGGTCATATATTTATTCATAGTCCCGTTTTCCTGGGACCTGCCAGCTCATATAATCACTATCATACCATTTTAAAATTTTATTTCTTGTGTCATCAGAAAATGTTTTTTGGAGATTGTTTTTGCTTGAAATAAATATTAGTTAAATTAATTAGAAATAAATATTAGTGTATTAGTTAAATCTTCAGTCACTAGTTGACGGATGACTGCATTTTTATTTTTTGGACTGAATAGTAGTGCCTTTCGAGCCTTAGAAACATCCTTTTGCAGGTTATTTTTCTTTTTATATGTGCCTAATATGTTATCATGAGTAGACTGTGCATTGACATTTTTTACTATTTTTTTTCATGCCATGCATTTAACCTGCGTGTCTTCTTTTTTCGAAAGCTTATATTCTGCCTACATGTTTTCTTTGGATTTCTTCCGGTTGTCTTTATTTCTTTTTCGGGCCTTATTAAGGTATATTTTCCATTCATCTTAATTGTTTTCATGTTGTAACATTTCTCCATCCTAAGTTTTGAGCACAGGTGGGTTTTTAACTTCATGATTACTAGCAAGCTGTAGCAATGAAACTAACTGTAGCCTTCAAAGATAAACCCATTCTAAGAAAAAATAGTCTATGTTGTTTCATTGAAAAATGACTAAGAAAAGCCTTATACATTGTGTTAGAGGTGCCTAATAACATAAACTATTTTTAGCTGTGACCAATGAAAGGGTACCTAATAGAATTAACATCTTTTAAGTCGTGATCAATGAACTGGTACAATTGATGATCAAAAAAGGCAATATTCAGGCGTATTCATTAGCTTGGGTTTTAAACCAATTATAATGAGCAATAATTATTAAATGTTCCTTAAATTTGTGTTAGACTAGAATAAAACCACACATTTAAGGCTATATTTCAAGAGATTGAAACGTTTTTTTAAATAACTTGATGAATATAATTATTAGTAAGAATCGGTTGCTGGTAACATCCGTTGCGTAACGGATGTTATAAGCATACAATTTCCTAAATAACTTAAAATGAACATAATGTAAACGTCGTAAAGTAATAAAATAGTGCCTAAACATCTTAGCCCTACTTTTGGGTAGTTGTGATGTTTTTCATTATGCTATTAGATCATTATAATAGCTTTAAGTGTTTTCATGTAACGGATGTTACAATTGAGCAGCTACTTTGTAACGGCAGATAAATTCGTATGGAAGCTTAGCTGAGAGTTCATTTTGATAGTAATACTTGACCATAACATCTTCTTTCAACTCCATACTTTTTGGTTAATAAATCAACAATGGTGCCTTCACCCCAATGCTACCAACTTAAGCTAATTCCATACAGGAAATTGAATTTTAAACAAAGCAACTTCATATCCTAAAAAAAAATTTAAATATTAAATAATTAAATTTTAATTAATAATTTTGAAAAATTAAACTAATATATTACATTAATGCATACCTATATAATTTTTCATAATTTTTTTATTTTACTTCCTTTTTTATGCGGATTGGCTCAATTATAAACATACATTTGTAGCATGCGCTTATTTTACAGTGAGGGCTAGAAAATAACGGCTGCAGAGCGAGGCATATTGAAAGCAATGAAAGTGCGGTGTTGATACCAGGGAATGATGAAGATGAAATGGATGGAGAGACTCACCAAATAAATCCTACGAAGAGTCGGAGAGAAAAGAAATATAGTGAAAACTTGAAAAAAATGAAGAGAGACTTGAAAGAAATTTTGCGGCACACTATCTCACTGAAAACAATAATGGAAGGAGAAACAAATGGGAATAATTACTGAGGGAGACCTATGATGGAATGGTTTAGGCAAATTTTAAATGACGAACTAAAGACAAATGTAAAAGAGCAAAAATTGATTGGCATGTTGTAAGGGAAAGATTTCTTCTCAGTCGGTGATAATGGAAAGTAATTCTACCCCGAAACGATTTTGTTTTTTTATTGTGCGAATAAGTAGGAAAAGATTATATGTTCACTACACGGTAATTTTTATTTGCACGCGGGTCGCATAACTCATGCTATCAAACTAATGTTAAAGCGAATTCTATTTCCTCAATAAGATTTTACGCTATGTTTTACTTCCGTTATAATAATTCATATTAAATGCGGGATATATAAATACGCTGTTACAAAGGAGATTGGAAACAATGGAAATGCGGTGCTATCGAAAAAACTTCAGTTCTAAGGATTCCGTGGGGCTGGAATGATAATCTCTGCAACTTTTCGGGATTTTTCCCGTGTATTTTGGCAGTGTAATATTTACCTGTGATGTCAGTCTAATTGGTTCAATATCATTCATGTTTTCAGTTCACTACCTCAGCCAAATGTTTATCCCATACAATTTACTTAATTTAAGCATTTCGCGTCTAAATACTTGAAAGGCTTACTCGGTTATGCTTATGACTTACGTCGACTTGGACTATTAGGCTTCGGACTAAAGCTGGTTCATAAATATTAGAAAAGTACTAATATATATTTGCAAATGGGTAACAATTTTAATGGTGAAATAAGCATTATTTACTTAATAGTATCACTGCCAATACAGCTTTGGTTTCTTGGCCTTCTAATCTGGATACATTTTCCGAAGAAATTAATAAATATAGTCATAAGAAGGCACATTCCACGTATACTTAGGAGCAGAGAAATATGCGATGGTACATTGCGATGAGAAGATTTTCATGTGGATTCTGTGGTGGGATGGGGTAACAGGATGAAAATGGGAGGGAGGAACGCGATACGGAGGTACAGGAAGACTGCGAGAATGTTGAAGTGTGAGAGTCTGGGATGGGAAGACGTTGGATGGGTTACGTGGTTGGGATATAGTGGAGCTACGTAGAGAGAGAGCTGAAGATACAAGCAAGAAAAAATATCTTGGGCTGCTGGGCGCAAGAGTCTTCTTTCCACGTCGGGTCCTTTAGGCTCAGATCGAGCAGGTTTGGCTCGGTTCCGATCGGCTTCGTTCGATTTGGTTCGATTCCGATCGGGGACGTTTTGGTAAAGTCTGCGTCCGATTGAGTTAGGCCCAAATATAATCCGACTCGACCCTAAAGAGGGGTGTGGGAGGATAGGGAGAGTAGTTGGCACTTAAGGGAATACTGCGGATTTGCTACAGTTTGAAAATAATAGCGGTTTGAAGGGTGCCTTCACCACCTGGATCAACACATGGATGGTCATCACTTACGGATGGGAAGTAAAAAATAATATTGAAATTAAAAAAGCTACCCGATGTGTAGTGGTTGGAAACTGAGAGAAGAAATTGGGTTGGCATATATAAGGGTGAGTGAAGGATGTAGATTATGCGGTAGATTGGAACGAGATGGCTTCACTATCGAAAAAGGAAGGTATTGAACGACGAAAAAGTAATGTGGTTTATGGCATTTTTCAGAGTAGGAGTGAATAATATTAGTTTTAGTGGTGCTTTAAGGAAAAGTGGTCCAGTTTTCGCCAGTGGCGTGAAAGAGAGGCTGCTCACACACAGATATTAATAGTTGTTTGAATATTTTGAGAGAAGTTACGAAAGATCTGGTGCGTTCCCGGCCAATGACAAATGTGAGTTGTTCTTGGAATTCCCACCGGGTTAAGTGTTTAGCTCATGACCTAGGCCAATGGGTTTTGGACCGTTTGACAAAGGAAGCCATAGAAATCCGGGTAGGGAAGAACACTTTCAATCGTGACTCCGAGTACGCGCTAAGCCAAACATGGAAACCGGTAATTTGAAAAATAATGCTGGGAAGAAGAAGAAATGACAACAGCCAATCAGAGCTGACTTGACCCGCGAGCACGGGTATAGGTGAGGACAGAAGAGGACCTGGCATCAACGCTCTGAAGACGATGGAAGTGTTATCCGTCGAAACGTCGATAGCAGCCAAACAACTAACCCGTTGGAAGTCTCGAGAGCACCTCACATTTAGAAAGACGGTTTTTAAAAACTTCAGGAACTTAATAGTTATTATGTGGAAAATAAAATAAGGTCATACATTTCTTTTAGATCGGGCGAGGGAAATGAGAGGGGAAAGCGCTAAGAAGGTAAAGGGAAAACTGCTAGAAGCTCGGGGAGGAGCATGTGGCCCTGGTGTATGAAAAGGCGCCGAAGGTTACTCGCCAAGGGGATATAGTAGAGAGTATGGGGAGAGAGCTCAAGAGATCCCAGCGCGAGAAATATCGCGATGCTGCGGGATTTAAGGAGAAGGAAGGGGGAAGGGAAAGCACGCCAGCCAGTGGCAGGGAGCGCCTGGTGTTAAAGTGAGATGTATGGAGCAAGACGAGCTCTCCGCGTCTCTTGAGATTGCCTTACCTCCGGATTTTCACGTCGTAGACCAGGAAATAGAATTTATTTCACATAAATGCACATCTAATGAAATAGATCCTTTCTTCCACATACACTTGCATTATTACGCTTTTGTTCATCCGTGCTTGGCATAAACAACAGTTGTCACAATTACTGTATCCCTCCAAAACAATAGCAAAGATGCAATGGTATTTGTTTTAGTAATAGATTTATACATTAGTATTTACTTTTTCAATGTGGCCAGGTATCGACTGAGTAGTACATGACTACTTATTTGGTCCATATGATTTCACTGTCCGAAGTTGCATCATGCCACTACCATTTCATATCTCCTCAAATTTATATCTCGAGGGTTATGTGAGGGCCACGAGGCATATTATAAAACTGAACTGTAACACTGAACATTTTGGATCGTGACATACTGACTCGGTTCTAGTAGGCTGTCTCTCCCAAGGTTGACGCTAGACGCTTAGGACGCTGATAACCCTTTATATTATGGTGTAGGCAATTCCAAATTCGTTTTGCATCTTGTATGTCTATCTCGGAGTCATTTCTTCAAATTTTCAAGAACGTCCGAGTTTATCCACAGGACATGTTTTAAACCTTAGCTAGTTGCACTCTGCATTTTCTATAGTAAAATTAGAAACCTGTTAATGGTACAGGTACTTTTGAGTTATACACAGGGAGATATTTTTTATGACAATAAGGCTAATTATCAGATTTGCGGCAATTGCTTTGGGCGTACGTTACTACCGATATCAAACGGCCACGCTTCACACTTGGTCTACTTTTACACTACTCACATTTACCCCTGAATTTTCCCGCTTATAGAATATGTTCTGTTAACCTGTTCACGTTACACTTTGTTGTCAAATTTCGTCAAATTTCAGTTGTATATAACTATAATAACATATCATACTATTAACAGCACAATTTTAATATTGAGCCTACTCAATAATCACTAATTAAAATAATTTTCTTCACTACTTTAATGTATGAAGTTCTCTCCCACATTTACAGGCTATTTACACTTTAGTATTAGCGACATATTTGCGATTTGATTTGATAATAAGGAAAACTATAAGCTTTGGCCGTGTGAAAATATTTAAATTTATGAATATGCCCCTTAAACTGTTTCTCATATCTCCTGATCAAATCGCCTTCCCTCAATCCTCATAAGTCGTTCATTTATATAACCTAGCGATATTAACATAAATCGAATAGACAATCAAATGAACAAAAAAATCATTAAAATGTTAAATAAATTGCTTGGGAATGCGGAGAAACATTGATGGTTGCATCTCCTAATAATTGTGCGATAGTAAGACCAACCTAGGTAATATTATTCTTCCCTTTATTTTCCTGTAGGTTATCAAATAAAAATTTTCTTATTAAAACTGTCCCTAAAATATACAAATACAGTATCTGATAATTGACTCAAGATGCATAATTTCCCTTTCATTTCATAAACTACCTACCCAAAATATTACATATTTGGGCATCGCAAAATAAAATGATAATACAAATCGCGAAATAATAGGCAGAATAAACTCAGTGCTTGTGACCATGTTTTTGTGTACCTTATTGCTTGCTAAATGCTATCCATTTAGAATATTCCATCCATTAGCGGGTTGTGATATAAGCAACTCAGAATATCACTGGGTGGAGAAGTAATGTCTCATCGTAGAATAAAAACGCACCTTAGGATTACTCTATCCCAGCCGTCTATCCCATGCTTATCTTCGAAAAAAAACAGCAACATTTTATATTTTGCTCAAAACGTGCAGCAAATTTTTTATAGTCTATACTGTTTTCATTCCTTGCGTCAGCTGTACTCGAGGGTGGTTAAGGCGATTTCCGTGCGTGGGCAGTGGGATCTATTCCACTCCGACGTAGGTGCGTCAGCGTGAACAAAAGGATTCATATGTCAAAACCTATGCTTCCGCAATCACTCACTAACTCGTGGGTCGTTTTGAAAATTCCATCGCGCAAACGCCGTGCTCTATCTTCTCCCTCTCTAAAAGCACTGGAAACAGACCAAGTTTGAGGATACCGGGACTAGCCACGGTAGTTACCTTTACGGAGTCACCCGCAAGTGCACTAAAGTGGGATATTCTACAGAGGAAAATTCCCGCTCAAGACGAATGATTTTTCCACTGTGGAATATCGCACTGGAAAACAGGTCGAGATTAGAAGTGAGGAGAAGTCGATAAGCAGTTCTTCTCGTCTGCATCAATACTGTTACATGAAAAACTGGAATCTCGCTACCCAGAGCTTGGGAAAGAACAGCAGCCGTGAAAAGGAAAACAGTAGATATATGAAATTCCTCTTCTCGAATTCCGCGAGTTGAAAATAATTCGTTAACTCAAATGTTGTTTTTTCGTTACATAGATCTTTCCAATCTTGATCTAATAACCATGAGAAATTCAAGCTTAACACTCGGGTAAGATAAGCTTTATGTACAAACAATTGAAGCACTCATTGAAAGGGTAAATTGTAATAATGCAGTTAATATTCCACCTCATACTACGAAATTCAAGTGTTTTTCATATTTAATAATTAAATTTGTGCTTCAGTATACGCAGATTTCTATACTGATTTAATAAATATTTTTATTTAAAGTGGTGTTTTTCACTTTTATTCCTAAATGAATGATTCAAGAGATACATTGGATTTAAGAACCTCCTTCCCTTTCTCTGAGTTTTCTGTTGAATTACTCTAGAAAAATAATTACTTTGAACTGTATATTGGGTTGCATGTGTTTTTAAGTTTGCTTTTCAGTTAATATTTAGAGAATATCAATATCCACAGTTCTTTTTTTATCTATGAGCTACTCTCCATTTCATCAATTCGTGATAAAGTGATTTATACTAATATTTAATTGCACTTTTTCAAGTACTGATTGTTTATATTTTAAATAATTTGCATCATATTCTAAATAGGCTTGAATTCAAGGAAAAGTTACTTTTTATTTTGCGTCATTTTATTTTTTTTCACATGCAGTCTACGACTGTTATTTTCTTCGATGCAGTACTACGTATCTGTGCTCTGTTTAAGAATTTTCTTCAAAGGAATTCAATTGTATTGAATGGTAAATAGCCCTGATATTCACGCTAATGCACTTTTTATTTTCTTGCCGCTTTCACGGTATATTTTTTCAATGTAACTCTAGATCCAGTTAACGACATAATTTGTAAATACAATGCTGTTAATGAAAAGCAGATCGCTTCTTTCTTTCTTCGTGTAATTTTTTTCATTTCATTTCATTTCGTGTCATTATTTTTCAAGGAGGAAAGTATAACTGGGGAAAAATTGAATGTGCTGTTTATTTTGAAAAGGATATTATGTATCCGAGAAACAGAAAATGACATATTTCGCCAGACTGTCATTCCCTTCATTCATCTCCATGTGAAATTAGAATTGTGTATTTTCACATTTCTTTTGGAAGTAGTGGTAGTACTTAATATTCTTATATTTTTTTATGTATTTAGTTCCTTTACTGCTTCTTTAACTTCTTTTCTGCTTCCTCCGCTGTTTTATTTATTTTTCAGTCTTAGTTGTTGTAATAGTTGGAAGCAGCCCTCATTTATTTTCTAATCTGTGCTACTATCTCTGCTATCCGTGCTAAAATAATTGAGTGTCCAGATGAAGGAACTCTTCTCCTTCGGGCTTTTTGTATACTTCCTCATTTAACACTTTGCTCACCTCTTTCATATTTAGTATTCTTTTCAAACTGCGGATTATGAATATTTTCTGTGTAATATTTCCATATTATTGCATTCCATATTTTATGATCCGCTCTTCCATCGATTTGCGCGTCTATCTCTGCAGTGTAACAATTCACACTAATAATTTTTTTTTCCTATTCACAAGCCGAAACATCTTTTTTAATTAAAATGTACCACCTCTTCCCCATGACTGCAAGTTTTGCCTTAGCTTGATGTCTTTCATGATTAATGCATCGTATTTTACTGTTTCCCAATTAGGTGGAAAAAGATATCTCTTTTTGTGATTTTTCTCTTTTGAGTGTCACAGATGCATTCTTCTTGCTTTTCTGTTAATGTAGGTACTAATCGATATTTGGAGAACCTTTTCTCTAAATTCATAAAATGAATCGCACCTGCTTTCTTTCACCTTGGAACTCATCTTATGCAATAGTTATGAAAAAATCCCAAAACCAATATGCTGTACGATTGAACATCTTTCTTAAAACTGTTTCCTGGATATGAAAAATGCAAATAACAAGAAATACTATGGTGTTTCTTAAACAGATCGCTCAAATTATAGCGCCGTTCAAATCGTCACTATATACTATGTCGTACCTAATTTATTTCCCACAACGTAAATTAGGGTGACTTTTCAATCTTCTATTCAAGCTTTATATTGACTAGCTGTCTTCGCGACTTCTCGTTGGCGGGAAAAGCATTTAAAAACTTGAGACTTCTCAGATTCTATGAATATATGTGCGGTTAGCTGCATAATAATGCTTTCGCGCAATATGGTGCTATCATTCCCTAGTGTTGTAGTTGGGGGAGCTCATTAGTTCGCATACTCAGGTCGGAAGACTATACACTCGGAATGAATACCTTTAATAATAATTTACAATCAGTCGCTGAAAATATAAGTGGAACGTTAACTTCCGTAAAATACAACCGGGGTGAGAACTGAGGACTATTTCTTATTGATATTGAAACTGTGGTTGTTCTAGGACATGGTACCAATTGTAGTACCATGTTCTAGGTGAAAGATGTGGACATAAAAATAGGTGATATAGGTGAGTATGGTTTGATATACGAAATTTCAACTTTCGTATAGGAAATGGAGAATAAAAATAACTGGAACTTCAAATTCATGTGAAATGTTTGCTACACCTCTTAGTGGCTAGTATAGGTAATAGTTAATTGGCATATTTAATTTAGCCATTACTCGCAGTCATCGATCCAAAGATTGACTACCTTCAACTCCTTACTCAAATAATTTCTTTACTAGCAGCTTTTATGGTTTCTTATTTTAGCATTCATAATTTTTTGCGGGACATACCATTCATTTTTCATCTTCCTTGCTAATGTTACCGTTCATTGTTTTAGCCAATAATTGATGCTACAGAAAGTCACCAATAATTATTTATTCTGCTTTTCTCAGTTTTATTTTAAAGATGAGGTTATTTATCAAAAGGATTCTAAAACATTTTAGGCAATTATAGCGGTGGAATTGAGAAAAACTAGTATATTTATTTCACAAACGTTTAATAGTAATTGGTGGCATAGATGATCATGAGCCGATTGAATTCGTAGCTCGCATTAATTATTTATGGCTCGTCTAGAAAGACTACGTTTCTCCAAGAACATTATTCGTGTCGTGTAATGGTTGAAAAATCAGACGGTCATAACTTTATACATAGCGCTTGGGTTTTTGTTGCCATACTGTTAACGTACGTAAATTTGACATATTCATTTATCAAACATTCGTGAAATCTTGCGCGTTTATCGGCGGTTCGTAGTCATGCACGTGATGAGCTAAGAGTTTATGCAGCCATAAAAAATTATTGGTATTGGATTATTATTGGAACGCCAAGTTGTCACGAAAGTTTATGAGAAAAAGTATTAGCTCGTGTTTGCGATACTGATTTATGATGAATTACTCGTTCATATTATTGATTCTGAGACTGGCTGTAGAATGTCTCCCTCTCCATTTCCGTTAAAATGAGCAACGGTCAAAGCAGAAAGAAACATACGGTGTCGCGTGACTTCGATAAGATCGATAAAATCAAACTTTTTTTTGACATAAATGGTGATTTATGTGTACAACATGGTTTCAGTGAATGCTCCTTGAGTACCCTCTACCAATTTTTACGATTACTTTTCCCTATTCAAGCCCTATTGGAAAGGTTTTCGCTTTATTCTTTTGTTATATGTAAAATTTGAGGCATACTTTTCCTGGCAGCTTCTACGGAACGAAATCCTCTTTCCCCAAAAGTCTATTTCGGTGTGGAGTGCTTTTTAGGATTTCCACCCCAGTCTTTTGGGCCGCACAATTTTTATTTTATTACCAAAGCATTCAAGTTCAGCGCTCACTTTGTCCAAATCACTTGACGGGCTTCGAATGCCAAACTATGGAAAAGTACGACGGGAAACGAAAGAATGTGGAAAGAGTCTCCCTCAAGAGAAGGAAAAAGGCTCAGGAGACCCAAAATATTGAGTTCAAAGAAAAGCAGGAATAAAAACGCAAGAACCTTAAAGATTGCGTGAACTCTTGAGAAATGATTACGTATTTCAATTTCTGTGCCGGAGAGGTACGAGGAAAAAATAAAATACGAACAGTGAAGGAGAATGATTTGTGTGTAATTATCTTTGTGCGGATCAATTGTTTCGGTCTGTTAGCGAACACATTCCTAGTAGTATTATCTTTTTCATACTTTTCGAGGGCTTTCAGTGATCCACATGCACTTAGGATTCCGCGGAGCTAGGTGCAATTTATAGGGACTTGAACTAAATCTTGCAAATAATGACAATACAAACTATGTTAAGATCCACGGAGTTTATTATTGGTACCACTAGTTTCAACGCTACGGCCGGCGTCATCATTAGGTCTTACACTTACATGAATCTTGCACTTCCTACGAAAGAAATCACAGCAACACCACGTACGCCAAGTGTAAATAAATATAAATATGGGAAGCTTTTCATTCTAGTTCTTGAAGTTAGCTCGTAACACATCAGGGGCCATGAACGAAGTTTAAGGAACGATGTGATCTGGTGAAACGCTTGGTAATCTGCTGGTAGGTAGTTAATCGTGAGTGCAGAACAATCATGATCGCATATTTAGTATATAGTTACCGTATTCATTCAAATTGAGTATTTTAAAACGTAAGCATTTCACCACTGAATAAATAAAAACACAACAGTATCCCTTTTTTACGCCTTCACAGGAAATAAAAAAAACAACAAATGCGGATGCCATTTTAAACGTTCTTTTTTGTTTAAAACACATCAAATCTGGTCCCGATGTGTTTTGAAGTGCGCCATATAGTGCACAGAAATATTTTAACGAGTCTGATATGCTGCCTCAAGCCTTAATATCTCATAGCATCGAAGGTACGCTCAAGAATTATTATGTATTTTATTGAATAAGGGTAGAAAATTAGTGATTGTAATTAGTTCAATCAGTTTCTCAAACAATAAATCTCAACGCATGTTATCGGCAACCAATCCGTGGCGATAACACGCGCTTGAGGACTTTGTTGCGGGTTGATAGCTCATTTTCTCTGATCTGCAAAACAACTGGGTTTCAGCACTTGATTACACTTTTAGATACATTTGAAGAGAAATACGCAAGGTTAGATCGATGAAGTTAATTGTCTTTTTCGGTTAATGAATGGAGAGAGCCGTCAAGCGATGTGCTCTTGTAACGGTACCGTGTAAGATACCACATCTCCGCTGAAAATTAAGATAGGATAATAACTTTTACACGTGTAGAAGGAAAATAATTTCATAAAAGTTTTTCGTATCTCTTAAAGTAAAAAAATAAACAAATAAGGAGTTTGTTTAAGAAGATATTATTTCACAATTTTGACTTCGGTCTAGAAAATTGGAAGGAATAAGGAAGCATTTCGGTAGGAAAAGAAAGAAACATAATCCTAATGACCAGCTTTCAACTTGCTGATTATTGTTCTTTATTATGTACCAATTCTGCGGCTAAATGATTGGCTGAGTAGATTGAACAGTTTAAAATTAGCCAGTATTATTTGAGTAGTTTTTTAAAAATAACTATCATAATGAAGCATTTATAAAATAATACTCTAGAAATCTTTGACTGTTCATTCAAATGAAAATAATAATGTTAAGCAGTGGAGAAGAATGTTTGAATTTTAAATGACCGATTTATTCTACAGTTAATTTTGATTCAGTTCATTAATCTAGGTATATATAACATTTTTAGAATTATAAATCAGGCATATATGCTTTTTTTAGGTCGATTTTTAATTAGTAAAGGGAAACGTCAAAAATACATTATTTTACTTAATCAGAGACAGCTAGGGGATAGTTATAAAAATAATAAAGATGTAATGTTCTCCGAGAGGTAAAGATTTGTCGTGAATATTTTCAAGTTTATGTATGTATACACTGAAGGGGGTGGGTAAATACAGAATTATTGATAACTTATGAAACGCTCTGTTTTTTTTAAAGATAGCTTATACGCGGTGTTGGAAAACACTATGAGCCATATTCTTATTAAAGCAACGCTATGATTCGCAATACAGAGGATGATGGGCAGAAAGTGGGTGAAGGGGAGGTAATGAATTAGATGGATGTAATAAGAGGAAGAATGCGGAAGTGAGCGAAGCAACGGGCAATTGCTATTTTTTATGAAATATTAATTGAGAGTGAGCTCATTTTATCTGTTGTATTGATCCGAGAAACGTATATTAGAAAGGAAATGTTACACTAACTGGGAGAAATTAAGTGAGGCTTAACTCTATTTTTCTTAAAACTTAGAAATCTCTAATTAAACCAGAGGGTGTTTTGTAGTCATCAAACTTGGCTCTGTATCGGGATGACCGAAATAACAAGTCCGGTTCCCAAGGTAGAGGCTTTATTCTCACACGAGCGGTGAGTAATACGCTGCGGGGGCTCGACTCTCTTTGACTGGACCCGAAGGGTTTCTTGTCCCGGTATTTATGCACAGGTCGTCTCTGGTTTTCGAACCTTCCCGTACCTTGACGCCTCTCGTGCTCACTCCGCTGCCACGGGAACTTTCCGAAGGGTTCGCGAAAATTACTAAAAAAGTACTAATTTCCTGACATTTATTTATTGAACGCGATAGAAAAATCGTAATATTTTGAAATGCGTTTACCAAGACATGCATCGGCTTTATGTTAGAAAAATAATTGTTTAAATAACATTTAAAAAAATATTTTTTAGCCCGTTTTTAAAACGGACTTAAAAGTATAAAATAATTTTCCCTGGGCCGTTCTAAATTTTTGAGGGTGAATTTTTAGTGGTTGTGGAGATATTCGAAATACTTGAAAAGAAAAAATGTGCGGCGCAGGCAACCCATGATAATTTAGGAGTAAAGGGACCAGAGAAAACTCCCACAATTAATACCATTTGCAATGCACTGAAATTGGTTGTGAATTCATCCGGATTATCTACTTCTATTATCTACTGCCTGCGCCCCACGTTTTTCTCTCCAAGTCTTACAAATATCTCCATAGCCACTAAAAATTCACCCTCAAAAATTTAGAAGGGCCCAGGGAAAATTATTTTATACTTTTAAGTCCGTTTTAAAAACTTGGTATATTAAAAAATTTTTTTATTTAATTACTTATTTTCTGCTTTTCAGTCTTATGCCCGGGTGAAAGTTTCCAATCGATTTCATACATCTTGATGAGACTCTGACAGGGACATATAGGAAATTCCCGATGTATTTCAGATTCTGTTCAGGTAACAGTGTGTGGAATTAAAATAATTAATTAATCGTTAATTAATTAATTATTATAACATGTAGCTAACATTGCATTGTCATCTATTTCTGAGCTATGGGTAAAATTTTAAGTCCCTAGCTGATCGGGAAGTTAGTTTAAACTCTGTTGCAATATTCCACCCGGACAGACAGACATGGCGGAAACCGAACTAATAAAGACGTGGTAAAAAGTTTGTGTTTTATTAGCTCTTCTATAAGATGCGCCGAAGAATATACTTAATCTGTGACACTTAACGGAAATGTCCACACTTAGATACACAATTTGTTGTTGTGAAAATATGAAATTCCAACAGGCATTTTCGCCAATGGCAATATAAATTCATATAAAAAACTCAGCATCTGAATGAAAGTTGATGCATTGAAAAATTGGAGGTCATCTAATAGCACAAGCTTTGTTTCGAGAAAATCTAAACTTTGTTTTTACTTATCTTCCCGATATCTTGCTTCTACACAAGAATGCGAAAGAAGATTAGGAGCTGAAGATTTTCACCACCATCATCGAACTGACCAAATGTAAAATGATTAGGTCAATATTCATAACGTTCTTAGCAGTGAGTCAGGAATGTAGCCTCTAGAATACCTAGTTCATGGAAAATAAAACAAATAAGTAATATTCAAAACTTAATGTATACGTCTGCGACACGAATTTGCTCACCAAATTTTTAGTTGTCATAAAGTTGTCTTCAGGTATCCTATTTGCCAAAATTTTGAATTTACTTTTTTGGGCTGTCATGAAACTAATTAATTTTCTGTTCCCTGATTAACTGTAATGCTTGTGCTTTTGACGTACGTCTCACTACCAAATAAATACTAGTTTGCTATCCACATAACTATTGAGAATTTAATAACTATTTTGTAATTTTGTTCACGCATGCCTTAACAATGAGTGGGTTAAGACATTGGGTAGTGGGCTGAAGGGAGATTTTTTTGTATATTTGGAGGTATGAAATATGATGACGAAACACATTTTGAGACTTAATCGTGTCTCGTCTTCAGACAATGAGAATATTTTGCGACTTTCCCTAAATTTTCCCTTCTTTTATGTTCCTTCCAATCCGTGGACCTTGTATTCCTGACAGTTCTCCATATGGTTTTCTTCCTCTTGTATTATTCAGGTAATTTTTCTTATTTGGGTGGGCTATAAAATAAAGAAAGCTGGAAAATGATGAAAAACATACGTAAAAGTAAAAAAACACAGATCTAATATCACTTAGTTCACCAAACACTTCTGAATAAAAAAACTCTCCTGGCCCAGGTGGCATCAATCCTGAACGAATACAATATGGCACAGAAACTCTATACCGTCATTTAACAACGTTATTTCAAAAGTGCATAGATAGAGGTCCCAAACAATGGAAAACATTTTCTATTCCATTTATACACAAAAGTGGTAGAAAAAACAAATGAGAAAATTATAGGGGAATATAAGTCACCACCACAACCAGCAGAATATATGGAAATATTTTGAAAATTAAATTTAAAAACAATTATAAAGATCTTGAGGCAAAAGAACAGGCAGGATTTAGTGCTGGTAGATCCATTAACCATCTGTTCTGTGTCACCCAGACAATTGAGAAAAAAATGGCAGTCGACCAGGAAATAGAGGAATACACAATGGCCCATTTTAAATGAATCGTTAAATTCCCAGATTCCACGTGATAATATCATAGAAGGCTATGGCTATGACTATGTATAGCAGTTGTGTTTCGGAAGAAATTTTAAGCTCAGAGAACATCCGATTCAGTCACGAAGATGAAAATGCATTACAGAGCGTCACGGCAACAAACTGTAGCAATTTAAGAGAGTAAAATTTACTCTTTCAAGTCAAGTAATATCTGTAACTGTTGTCTTTTTACGTATAAATCTGAGTGCGTGTTGTGGACTGATTGACGGCTTTCGAGGGGGATATTGAAATTTCGCAGTTGATTGATACTGTTTAATGAATGATTATGAAAGGGGTTTAAATCGACCCCTCGGCGGTTCGACATTGAAGAAAATTCTAAAAACACTTTCTTCACAGAAAAAATTTAAGTTTTATCAGTTTTTAGGGTTCACCTATGTATTAATATGTGCAAAGGAAAGTTATTAGAGGATGAAATTAATTCCACAGCCGTTCGAGAGTTAAACTCTGCGTTCCGGAAAAGTAACGGTGACGTGTCTTTATTCCAGTGTGAACGGATCTCTTTAAACTTTATGGCAAGAATGAATAAGTCACTTGAAAAGATGATGTCTATCTAAATATTTGATGAGTAGCAATCAATTACGGGCAAATTGGATATGCTTTATTTGCGCGGATGACAGCAGGGAAATTGGGTATCATTTATTGCAAATGGCGTTTGCTGGAAAACATTCTTTCTTTACCAGTGGCTACCAGTGATATTTTTCAACCCTGATTGGCGTTCGATTGGTTGGCGGCATCGTAACTTATAAAACAATTCAAAACAAGTTTCGGCTTTTTGACCTGATTGAAAATGCCCATTCCCAAATGAAATCGAGTAGATGTACGTCATTATAAATAGATTATGACACTTGATTCCACACGATTGGTAATTTCAATTGCAGCCAATTGATTTTCACGCATTAAGTGACCTTGAACATATAAAGGTCTCTTATAGTATGTCGTCAACACCACACTCCATGAATGTTACTCCTAAATGCTACTAGCTGAAATTGAGATTGCGCTTCTGGTAGGTATAAATTTTAGGAACAAAGTAGGGCATTTGCAGATAAAAAATACATCTGTACCGTTATAGCAAAAATAGCGATGGTACTATAGCTATATTTGCCAAGTTAAACGTACTCACGAAGCACGCAGTTACTGAATTCTGTTCGCGAAATTATTTTGAGCACTTATTATAACAATGTCTTTCTGCGAATTTTATGACGTTTTAATTATATTAAAGTTTATTTCTTCCATTATGATCACCTCCATTATGAGAACAATTTAATAACAGACATTGGAGATAAAGAATTCTCGCTATTGCTCCCTCCAGAGGCTGTCCCTTTGAGGGAGTTGTTGCTAAAATATCTATCCTTTCACAAAATCTAGAACAGTGGCCAGTTTTCACAATTTTTTTTCCGTATTTCATTATCTGTAATTAAATGCTCGAATATGAGAGGAAAACGCCCGGCTCCATCAGCCTCTGACCAATACCAATCTGAACCATCAACGAAGAAACCAGAATGAGAATGCAGAGCAAAATCCACCTGCATTTCGACGTGTCACTATGAAACTACACTCCTTTTGGTCCGATAAACCGAGCCTTTGGTTTGCACAGGTGTAATCTCAATTTGTGGTTTCGGAGATAACAAAAGAGGTGCACGAATTCTCTTGTGGCCAGTGAAGTTGAGGCCTGTCGTACGACTGACGGCTTCTGAGGAGCAGTGAGTTAACCAATAACTCTCTCATGAGGAATTTGGTTAACGACTTTTGACCTTTGTGCTGTCAATAATAGTACGATGAAGACTTATGAATATCTTGGAAAAAAACGACGCTTTGTACATTCCACGCACAAACTTTATTGGCGGGCCATACACACTTTATTTCGACCATGGTTTTGACAAATAGTTGTCATTATCAAGGTATTTGTCATTATCAAGGTACAGATAATACTTCTCCATTCCTTAAATACTCTCAAGTAAGGAGGAGGGAAATGGAGGGGGGGTGTTGAGGGGAGGGAAAGTGAGGAAGGCAGTGGGAGGGGGGGTGTCACGAGAGGTGAGTAGTCCTTGATTGGACGGGTGGGGAGTGGAAGGGGGCAGGAAGGCGAACTCACAGGCCAAGGACACCAATGACGTCAATACAAGTACAAGAAACAATACGTGGTACAACCGTTAAAAATTTAAAAGAGGCGAATGAGAATAAAATGAAATATCGTTTACTATGTTAACATTACAATTCTTCCTTGCTTTTGTTATTTCATATTGTTCTAGAAAATCCACTTTTTCACCTTTGTTTTCAACATGTTTTTTCAACAACATTTCGAGTTTTCAAACTCAAAATTACTGGTGTGATTACAGTCCAGTAAATGCTTGGCAAACATAGAAGATTGATCACCAGTTGCGAAGCATTTTGAATGTTCCTTACATCTAATAGAAAACTTCCTTTCCGTTAGGCCAATGTACATAGCGTTACATGAATTGCAATTTAATGCGTACACACCGCTTTTGTCCACATTTTTAAAAATATCTCTCACGTTAAATAAAATTTTTCCTATAGTTACAGGGTTATAAAAAGATAAATTAAAATTCTTCACCGGCATGGCTTTCAGTAACCTGTACGCCATATTTCCTAAAAAAGGCAACTTACACCACCATAATGGCTTATCAATAACATTAAAAGTTAATTTAGTTGTACATTTAATAACTCTCTGTTTAAGCTTTTTGTCTAAAATTTTAAAGATAATACCCCTATCATAACCGTTTCTTTCTGAGATTTCTAAAATAATGTTTAGTTCTTTTAAATAAAAATCTTAACTCATGGGTACATTAACCAAACGGTAGATCATGGCATGGAAGGATGACAGCTTATGAGCATGATGGTGACAAGAGTCGTAAGGAATTATCACATCAGTAAATGTTGGTTTTCTGTAAATAGATAAAACATGATTATTATCTGAAAGAGCTATTGTTAAATCTAAATAATTGATGGTATTCCCACCAATTTCCTCCTGAGTATAAAATATATTCCTGAGGAATATGTTTTTAATAATGTAGCAAAACGATTTGGCATCGAGAGTTCACATACAACTAGTATTCATCCTTAGGCAAACGGTATGATTGAGAGAGTTCACTGTCAGCTAAAAGCTTCATTTATGGCTCGCAAAGTGAGTTGGCTAGAAGCCCTTCTCCTCGTTTTACTAGGAATTTATTGGTCGTTTAAAGACTTCTCCAGCAAAACTAGTTCATGGAGATCCCCTAAGACTTCCCGGTGAATTAATTAGTTCTACTTCTGACAAAATAGAACTTTCGAGTAGTTTCGTATTACGACTTAGAAAACCAACATCTCAGTTATGTCCTACTCCAGCTTCTAGGCAATCAAAACCTAAAGAATTTATTTTCAAAGATTTATCAAGTTAGAGGTAATGCATTTTTACGTTAGACTCTTATTTACAAATCGTTGCAGCCACCTTATACGTGTCTACATCATGGTACTTCACGTGATGAAAAAACGGTTACGCTGAAGATTTAAGCATGGTTCGTATGGATCCGGAACGGGTGCGGAATGCGGAACGCGGAAATAAATCCAGTCAATCACACTCCGCCTTTTCGCAACCCCCTTACTTGTGATTGGCAGGAAATATTTCCGCTTTCCGCATTCCACACCTGTTCCAGATCCATGTGAACCCCGTTTAAGAGAGAAGAGATGAAGGTTTCATTCGACCGGGTTAAACTGGTGTATGGTCTAGGAGATGAAAACTCAATACGGCTCAATACAATCCAGGTCAACCTTTGCAAAAGATAAGGTTACACCGGCGAGTTTGGCACTCTAATCTGAGACGCGTACGACTAGGTCTGGAAGAAGAGTTCAATTCCCAGATTTTTATAAATCTTAGTCCTCGCCACTCCGTAGTGTGGCGACGAAATATGGTGATCATTTTATTCAACAATTGTGTATTGTTGCCAAGGAGTTTGTTTATGTAACAGAAAACATGTTAGTATGTAAATAGCAACACGTTAAAGAAAGAGTCTGTAGAACCAGGGACCTTTAAAAAAATAATTTGTATTACGTGGAATTCTTATTACATTAACAAACTCTACGTTAGGTTATCTACGGTTTTAAGGTAGTCAATGAGTCAACAAAAATCCAATACATTTTTACACGTGCATGGCCCAACCTATCTATAGCATTTCTTTCTTCATCTCAACGTGCGTTATACCCTATTTCATCTCGTCGATCAAACCTATTCACTTTCTCCCCCTTCCCCGCTTGCCCAACATCCTTCCCTATGTCACATTGCTATGGCCTTAAGCTACCTATCGGCCCTCATTACCTCTTCCAGCCACCTACTTTTCCTCCTCCTAATCTCATCCAGAAGTTTCATCACCTCAGCGACCGTTAGATTGTTATTGGGGGGGCCTTGGTCAGGAGCCCTTTCTTGGTCCATTGTGCCAAACCCATGCCTGTCTGCCACTTGCAGACAAGGGACAAGAGCACCACGGTAGAGGTATGGAGGGTTGACCTCCCCCTGCCTCACCCCAGTACCAGGTATAGAGGATGTCCTCCCTCTAACTCTCCCGGTCTGGGTATATCTCCCACCGGCCTCCCGGTGGTCTGGAGGGAGTATCGCCTCTCCATCCACGCCTGGTGCAGGCATGGAGGAGGGTAACCCATCCAACCACTCTCAGGGCCCAACGTTGCTTAACTTCACTCAGCGACCGTATATAGCACTTCCTCTTTTGTCTTCCTTTTCTTCCATGGAATATTGTGTATTCTCCTCCTTACCTATATCTCGAATGCATTCAGATTATTATCGTTTTCTTTTCTCTGAGCCCACGTTTCTCCTCTATACAACGCTACACTCTATACAACGCTACACTCTATATTAAAATCTAAATCAGCCCATTCTTCAAACATTAACCCAAGGTTTTCATCATCAGCTCCCTCTTATTACTAAACGCTTCATACACTAGGGTTAATCCTCCTCTTAATATCTTTACAACTAAGCCATTTACTTCTAACGTACCACCCAAGAAATAAAATTGCTCTACTTTACTTGCCTACTTTAATGACGACACTCGATTTCTTTCTCCTAGAAAATCTCATTACTTTTGTTTTATTATTATTTATTTTCTTTCAGTATTTTCCGAGGTAAGAGCATGTATTTTACCTAATAATCAAGCCCTACCTAAAATTCCAATTCCTCTGGATACAGAATGACAACATAAAAAATTAATGTTTTGACATCCAGCCTATTTTAAACTCACTCTGATGAATTTTAGATGAATACATAATTATGCGTTTAATCATCCTTAAAATAACTTACTGTTTCAGGGTTGCTTGCAATATTTTGGGCTCTTCAAGATACAAGATCACTCGCCATGCCCTTAATAATTAACACCAATGGGCATATTTCCATTTAAAGTTTTATGGAGTCAAAAAAAATGAGGTTTCTGATAACCCCCTCGTGTTATTTATTCAGATCATCTCATTTACGTTTACCTTTGTCCTCTATCCGTTCATTGTCAGCCCGTCCTGCAATTTTCCTTGTATCACGTGGCCAAACCATCTTTGCTCCATTTCTTGCTTCAAACACCATCGTATTCTCATCCCCCGCTTTCCTTATTTTATTACCTTTGCCTATCTTTTAAGTTTTGTCGTTTCTCTGCGCATTATTTTTTTATCCAATTTTCAAGTATGTATGTACTCTACCCGTTATCTCGAGTCTGATATGTTTCTCCCGGTCGTCGAATTCTTGCTTTGCTTCCATTTTACCTCTCTCTCTCCAAGTTCCACTTTTTTTCCTCATCAGCTCAGAAACGGAAGGCACACATTGTTTGTTTTCCCTCACTTTACACTTTTCCATTTCCTCTGGTCCCTTCCCTTTGGACTAAGTACACCATTTGAGCTGAAAAAAAACGGTGAAGACGGTATATAGTCTCAGGAAAATTGCGTTAACGCTCCACTAACCACTGGACCTCTCCTTCCCATCCTCCTCCTTCTTCTCACTGCACTGCCTCCCCAATCCTTTCTCTCGCCTCATTCTCTTCGTAAGTCGCCTTCACTTGTTATTTACGTGCCACCTCGCTTCCTCTTGTGTCTCCCTCTTCCTTATTGGGTTGTTTCTTTTTTTACCTTTTTGCTAGTTTAACCCGCTCCTTTCCTTCCCTTGTAATCTTCTTTTTGCGTAACTACTTTGCTCTTTACTCCTTTTAAGGTCTCCAGCTTTCCGTAAATGAGAGGACTTTTAATACAAAATTAGCGATTCCACTGAGTCGCTAATTTATTGTTTCAACTAGTTTCACTAAACTGTAGCAGAAAAAGTTCATAAAACAGTTAAAAAGTTATTTCCTGAAGGTAGGTTACTACAGTACAGTCAAACTAGTTGAGGCAGTAAAAAATGATGTTTATTGGAAAAGCTAAGTTTTTATTTGAAATTCTCTACCTGAACAATCTGTCCAGCTTTTCACCTTTGGTTACAGTAGGAAGTTAAATATTAGCCGAACGCTAAATATTGGTCCGAAAAATGGAATATATAATGATTCTCTCGGTGGTGACGTGCTTACATTGAAAACACACTTGGAAGTCAAAAAAGTTCCTTTGGGAGAGTAAAAAGTTTCTTTTAACCATATTTAGATGGATTTCCTTTTTGCCAAGGAAAAGGTTTTAAAGAGAAGGGATTGCTGAGGGGAGAAAACTAATAGTCCTGAGGCTATTATGGTGGAACTATTCCTTGGTGGTGAAGAGTGGGATTCCACTTCAACCTCGATAAAAGAGACTTAATTTCTCGACCAATTTTTACTATCATTATAAAGAAATGGAGATAAACAATAAAATATTTAAATATGTGAGGATTCTTTCGCTTGAAAATGATTTTCAATTGAAGCGGTGCACTTGAAAATGACTCTCATGGGAAGCTGCTATACTTGATGTTGATGCATTGCTGCGGTTTCCAAGCTGGTGCTCTCACATGGGCACTACGGGCTACGTTCTTCGTTGTTAAGGGGGTGCACATAAAGTTTAATGACAGCGGAGGTATCGTGAGCATATTTGCATACTACGCTTAGCCCAGCTGTTTGAGATACAACCGTGGGAAATGTGCTGCCATGGGGTACGCGCGTTACAAAAGGCTGGGAAACATCTGACGCGTAATGCGTCGAAACTAGTTGTGAAACTAAATCTCACTGAAGGGGAAAACTGTTGTCACTTTCTTCACTAATTTGGACGGCGATTATTTCTGTGTGAGTAGTTCGCTGTGGTTGAAGTAATTTGAAGCCTGCATTAAAATATATTTCTTTGTATATTATGAGAAGCCTGTATTCTAATTGCAAAAAAATTAAATAATAACCCAGGGCACACCAGATGTGACTGACATATTCCTCGGCCGCTCTCATCCCTATTTTTAGAGCTCTCCCATGAAACTTTTTACTATTATTCATACCATAATAGAGAAGCATTTCTTGTTACCCCTACGAGCCTAGTATAATTATGAAGAGAAATAAGTCCTTAGAATTCTGTAAAAAAAACTAAAGCATCAGTATTGTGACAGAGTATTTCTGTTTCAGAAAAGTGAACACTATGCACAATGCCTTTCTTGAACTCATAATACACACTAATGACAGAGAACCTTTACGTTCTCCTGTTTTACTGGACTCAACTGTAGGTTATGGCCACTAAATTAAGTACAGCATGTTAGAAATCTACTTCGGGCATTGATCATGTGCGAAAATACAATGGAATTTCTCTGCCGGACTTTTTTTTTAGCATGAACTTTATCCGGGATAAATAAAATACTTAGTAATATTCTTTGTAACATGCTCATTTTAATGTATTTATTATGCGGTTTTTAACACAATAATGCGACAGTGATGCGCCTTTTACTTAGTTGGCAAAGGCAAAACGGTGCATGGCTGAGGGACGATCTCTCAATATATGTTGTATTTTTTCCCATAAAGCAAAGATTGAAGCGCTTAAACAAATGTGCCCCTACCCTCAACTACTACTGCCGCGGCTATTTCCATACCATGAACAATCTCCACGAAATACGCCGGTGGTTCCTCGCCCATAAAAAGTCGTGCTTTATATTACATTTTTTCAAACTGTTTATCCACCGTGCCTGATGTTTCACCATACTGCTGCCCAAATTCCTTTCACTTATTATTCTTGATTTGAGGTCCTCAGTTATTAATTTTTTTCTCATACGCTACATTCTCAAGCGCGAACTTGGACACTCAAGTTACCTTCTATGGATACATTATGAATCACATTTTTGCATCCCGAACGACATTTTAATTGATTCGATCACTTAATAGTGTTGTGGGTTTTTAAAAGCGGCAATTCAGTTGTTTCCATTTGTTCCAAAAGCTTAAGAATATAAAATTTTATATTTCGCCCTGTTATCACTAACGCCGTTGAATTATCGATATGCTCAATACGTTTTCTCCCCAAATTTGTTTCCGTGGAGAAAATAAAGTATTTTACTTGGAAGTGTAAAAAATCTTAGCACTCACTTTCCTATTGTGACTTATAAAGAGGTTTTGGCCAATTGCGTTATGGAGAGTTTTTTTTATTACGAAATAAAGCCGTTGTTTAAATTTTATCTGCTTGAATTGGGTGGTTACCATTAATTCATCTACATCTACATCTACATCTACATATTACCCCGCAAGCCGCCTCAATAGGCGTGTGGCGGGGGGTGTTAGGACACCAGCCGATTAAAGATAAAAAGGAAACGCTCTAATGAAATTACGCCTAGCATTTATTGAAGTCCCTTATTGTTCGGGGGAAAAACGAATTCCCATACCTATCCGTTCGGCAAAATATCTCTCTTAATTTATCGTTTCTATCGGACCTGGAAATATAGTGGGGTTCTAATATGATGTTCTCCGTGTCGCTCTGAAAGATATCTATTCTCAATTGTTCAAGCAATCTAAGCCTAGCGCGCAGCCTCCGAGTCTCTAGCGGTTCCCAGCCTAATTCGTTTAACATCTGTGTAACGCTGTCAGTACGCCCGTAGCTGTTTTTGACGAATCGCGCAGCTTTCCTTTGTATTTTATTAAGTTCCCGGACTAAGTCTTTCTGCACCGGATCCCATATGCTCGCTGCATATTCAAGGTGTGGCCGGACGAGTGCGAAATAGCACCTCTCTTTTACTTTTTCATCCGAAAATATTCCCACAATACGCTTGACTAATCCTAGCTTCTTCAGAGCTCTGCCACAAATATTTCTTATATGTGCTCCCCACGATAGGCCCGAAGTTATCGTAACTCCTAGATACTTCACTTCATCTGTCGCCTTTATGTTAACACCATCCACAGCATATACATGGGAATAGTTGGACGACTTCCGCAAGAAATGTACCGCCGTGCATTTGCTCAGATTAAGTTCGAGTCCCCACTCTTGGCTCCACACATGAACGTTGTTTAAATCCGATGATAGAGTTTCAAAGTCAGTTTGAGTTGTGTGTCATCTGGAGTAGGTCAGCGTCAAATAAATACGTAGGTATACGGCGAATGGAAAGCAACTTACAGTTACCTACGCATTTGGGCTTGCCCTTGTTTTAAATACCCATTACATTATACGTAATCAACATGCGAGGTGCTCAAACGTTCGTGCAACTTATAGGAGCTTTCCACGCACGGAGTTGTAATTTGCATTTGCGTATGCGAATGTTTTGCATATACTAAACGAACTAGTTAAACTACCATCATCATTATCAAAAACTGTCTAGGATAAAGTCTTTTGGCATTTTCTGTTTCAGGTCGGAATCTGGTCCTTCCATCGCTTCTCTGGAAGTCCTACATATTTTTTCTTCGTGTTCTGCAGTTGAGAAGTCTCTGGGATAATCTGTTGTTTGTCAACCTTATGTACGCTCATACTATTTGTTAAGGTATCTTCCAATAGTTTAGGTGATGGATAGCTCAGAGCGGATGTATACATTTCGTTAATGGTCGTAGAGACTATAGCCAGCCAAGGGTCTTAATAATTTAATTCAGCTACTTTTATATCCTTCTGATTTGGCTTGATAGCAATGCGTATGTTTCGGGGTCATATCGCTGAGTTGGAATTGCCATCGTTTTGTAAAATTATCAAATTGTCTCTGAATGTATCGTTTTATTTTTGTAGTGTAGTATATCTATGTAGTGTTAAAACTACATATCTCCTTAAAATGGTAAGCTTTTTACCGTTACATTATCGATGTTTGATGCTTTTTTTGAAAATCAACACGTCAACAAAAATCACAAATACAATTTAGTGTCAAAGTTCTTTTATTTTCAAAGTGCAATACAACGAACATTACCAGTGTTCCCGATCTATTTTGAAGTGCAGGATTTTGACGAATTGAAAGCAAGTACACTCATGTGTTACGCAGAAAGCAGCTTACTAAAGCGAATGGAAAGCTTTCAGTGGTAAGCCTCATAGGAATGCACACTGGGTGATATGAATTACTTTAATAAATAATAAATGGTGAGGAAAAGAACGTCTACGCGCGACTAAAATGTTATTTATCGCCAGCCTATCTAGAACATCAGATGATTTTATTACAGAACAAAATTCACCTCACGAAGAAGAATTTTTCTATGTTACGCTTTAAAAGAATCATCTCTTTCACTTCCGACTGCAGAACCAAAATTACACGCTGAGGTGAATGTTATGGAAACTAAGTTCTTAGAAACCTTTTAGAATATACTCGAGTGCTTCCGGCATTACTTAAAAATTCGCTGCTGTTATCTCTCTCCTCCGCCCTCCTCTCCATGAAATCGAAAGTTATCCACACCTTACCTCATCCCAAAGCCCTCCCACGAGGCGTATAATGAGCGCTCTTTTAGAAGCTTTTCAAACTTTACTCTTCTCATTTCTCATTCTTCTCCCTGTCTCTTCGCATCTCTCTCCGCTGTGGATCATCCTGTAATACCATGAATATCTACAGAGTCCTCAATTCTGTAAACATATCCTGACCACTATATTTACCAGCATTTTTATTTATACGAAACTTCTTTTTTAATAGTTTACCACATCGTCATCCGTCATACGGAGGTTGACTTGGCTAATATAAACATGAGTTTCATCGACACCCAACCATTAGTGCAATGAGTTCCCTTTATTTCTCATTTTTACCCTTGAAAAATTACGTGTTTACTTTGAGAACACATTTGTATGTCAAAAAAGTTCCTGTGGGAGAGTGCGAAGTTTATTTTAGCCATATTAACCCATTCAATGCTGACCTGTTGACATGACATTTATTCCCACGCTGAAGGGTTTTTTCGTTTATTGATAAAAAACGAAAACACATCCAGCAAAGAACGAAACTCATCCACGTGTGCCTAGAGCAAGACTAAGACGCTGAAGGAAGTTGCAAGTGTCAGCGCCGACGCTTGGGAACTAGGGAAAACCGAGAAAAGTAACGGGACCGATGCCTTGAATTCAATTCTCTGGCTTGCACGGGATGCCTTGAATTCAAGGCATCCGCATTGAATAGATTAAGATGCATTTCTCCCTGGCCAAGGAAGAATTTTCGGAGAGAAGGGAATAGAGTATTTGCGTAAGTGAGGTATTTTGTTGAAATTTATTGTAGCGAGTAGTGTTTGGTTTCGAAATGCCACGTACGAAATACCAAGGTATAATTCCTACTAATTAATTTAATAAATAGCTTTTAATATGCATTGTTTTAGCATCGAAATTTCCAAGGTCTAAACGTAGTGTGACGTCATCTCCCAAATTAGCAGAAGCGAAATAGCCTTGCTGTGCGTTGAGAGTGAAATAGTATTTGCCTTTTCGAAGTTATTTCGATATTTGAAATAAAACTTTGGTGCTCATCATAAAAGTTGGATTCGCAAAGGCAAGTTCCAATAATCTTCCGGGTGTGGACGCGTTAATGATCGGAGAGTTCCTGAGCAACATTGCATTATGACACGAAACAATACTCTTTGTAGCTCTTCTTTTTTGCGCAGTAATTTTTAATTGATATCATCAGGCATCTACATGGTAATTTTTGGAACTATTTAGCCTGTAAAAAAGGATATTTACCACACAAGGCAGTAAATACAACACAGAACGAATGTAAACAAACCCGGCAGCGATTGTGGAGTAAGGGCGATTACGTCACAGCAGATTCAATATGGCCGCTGTCCGTTTGTGCGCAAGGTTCGAAATGTGATTTTAAATCGCTTATTGTTTAAGAAGTAGAAGTGTTACGACAGTAAAATTTTTTATTTATGGTTTTTACGCATCAAAGCAAAATTTAACATAGTTTCCAAAAATTGTGCAAATACTCTATTGATGAGGGCGTGCCTGAGAAGATAATCAACGGAGAAATTGGTGAAAACTCTAATATGGATCGTGGCGCTGTATGGATCGGAAACTTGGTCATTGCGGAGAAAGGATGTACTCATTGTCAGACTGGAAGCATTTGAGGTATGGATTTGGAGAAGGAAAGAGGGGGTAAGCTGGGTGGTGAGGAAGACGAGCGATAAGGTTTTCGATATGGCGGTAGAGGAAAGCAAGTTAAGAAGAAGATACAAAGACGGATGGAGGATGTTTTGAGAGGCGAGGGCATGATGAAGAGGATGACAGACTGGAGAAGCGCAAGATGAGGAAGATAGAGGACAGGATTTTTGTCGACGTAAGAAGTGGCAGAGAGTATGAGAAATTCAAGAGAGGCCTGTTGGCGAGCCACGTATATTAGAAGTGTGACGGTGTTCCAGAAATTAATATGTTAGGATTGCTCAAATTCCTACGAAAAAGCAACAATAATACCAAATGAAAATGAAATTAAAGATGGCCTTCCACCAATTTACTCGTGATGGAGCAGAAATACCTAATAGGAAATTAAGTTTTCCGCAGTTCTCCACTCCACTATCCAATCATGAAACGCTGAATTTAACGAGAGTTGCTATTGCATTAAAATATGTAGGAAATCGCATAAAATTACCGGCGATGTCGTCATTGTTTGGCGATGTTATTTTGCACATTATTCCAACTCTTAATTGCGGGCAGAGCAACTAAACTCACGTTGAACAAATCGGAAAGCTGGAATCGAGGAAAAGTCTCTCCTCGGCAAAAACCAAAAGTGTCCACGTTCTTAATGTGCCCCCTACCGTGACTGCTTGGGGGCAGAAACCTACCATAAGTTGGTGCGATTTTAGGAATGACTACAGCATTTGTATTTGACTAACGTCTTTTTTAGCAAAAGCATGCACAATTTCTTAAGGATAGTTTTACTAAAACCCTATGCATTTTAAAAGATTTAATCTTCACGTCAAGGGAAGCAGAACGCTAAACTTAGTTTGTATTGTACCGTCTCTTAGTTTGATCCAGATGAGACTCAGTTTCCTGGTATGAACATTAATCCTAAGTCTTCCTTTTAACATTCCTAATAATATGCCTGATGTATTCCATCCTTGGTCTTCCTCGGTTTTTATGCCCTTTAATGTCTCCTTCTATTATTATTTTCCTGAGGCTATTAAGTCTCCGAATGCGTTCAATAAGCTTGTATCTTTTGCTCCGAAGGATTTTCATTAAGCATCTTCTCTCCCAAATATATTGTTAGACTTCATTCGCGTTTCTCTCCGTCCATTATATCTTTCTTATATTTCTGAAGCATCTCATTAGAATTGGTTTCATTCTTTACTTTGGAGTATATGATGAAAATAAAAAAAAATTCGTTCCTGAATATTTATTTTGCCTCTTTGCTCTTTCAGCCCTGCCTTTATCGACTAGCGTATATCAAATTTCATTCAATATCGCTCCCTTACGAAGTAAAGTACGCATGGATCCTTTTACGCGAGCTCCTTTTCTCAAAGAAAAACTATTAACTTACGTTGAATCCTGTTCATTTATCAGCCTCAGGAAAGGGAGATGTATTGCCTCGGATGCAATAGAGAGCAAAGGGAAAATGCCGTTATACCGCTGTCATCCATCCGACTTTGATCGATATAATACCATAAATCAAAAATCAATGACTAAGTCCCTCAAAAACGGTGGCTACTTTTCATTAGAAAGGTTTCGAAAAGGTTCTAAATGTTGCGTAAGAAGATGCTTTGAGCGATGCGTGTCTTATTTTAGGTGCGTGTAGGTGCGTCCCTCCTTAAAGGGTCGCATACTTAATCGGAATCCAATGTTTTAATTGAAAATTCATTTGAAGATGATACTAATAAACTTTCTTTGATCCGTAATTAGATCATATAGCATTTGCTACCGTAAAAGGGTATGAATTCAGCCCTTTTCCCTAAGTTGGTTTCTTGACATGGATTGTCTTTATTTGGTAGGAAGATTTAAGTGTTGTTAATGTTATGGTTACGTCCTTGTTTTTTTAGTATCTTTGAAAGTTATAATGCAGATATCGACTACAGTATGACTTGATGCTGCTACTTTTTCATCAGCCATTGGTTCAATTACCTTAAACAAATTGACTAAAATCCCATTAGTATGGTTATTTTCTGTGCTTATTCAGACCTTTACACTTCCGAAAGAGTTCACATTCGGAAAAATTGATATATCTGATGATATGATTTATCTGTATTTTTTAGTTGGGGAAATCCTGAAAAAGATAGTATAACTCAAAGCTTAAGGATAATTACATTCGCAGATGAAGTAGTTGGGCTTAAAGTTAGCAGTTTTAACACCTAGATAATTAACCTTAAAATTCTGAGAAAAGTCCTTCCTGCTCATTGCTGTCGTTGTATCATCACTAAATCGTTGTGTCTTCTTGGTGCTGGTTTTTTCGTTGAGCACAGGCGGGAGTAAATTGTATGGACCATGAAAAATGTTGCAGATAAGCTATAGACGAGTTTTCCGTAAACTATTGTGTGCTTTCACATTTACAAACAGTTTCAAATAAGCTGTTGAATGATGATTAATCAAAGCCTCCCATAAACGTTTGTATCGATAAGATAATGAATAAGGCATTACGCACTAAAGTACTTCGTGCCACGAAGTGTAAGGAGGAAGAAGGGAGGAAGGCGTGGTAGGCAAAGTAACGCCGGGAATAACAAAATAGTCTCCGCGGGTCCTCCACACCCTCGCTGTCGAGTGTCACGAGGTTGTGCGATATATATAACCGTAAATTGTGAAGGATATATGCAAGAGTGCAAACCATCGTAATTCTCATCCCAGATACCATTGGATGCGAGGGTAAAGGAGAAGGTGGTGTAAACTGGAATAGACTAAAAACGATTTCCATAGAATATTTTCAATAACAGATTTCTACCAGGACTGATGTAAACTATCAACCAAAACTATTAAATTTTGTTGAATGATATGTTATTTAAATGCTTTATGCATAATTGAATTTCCAATTTTCTCCGGTTGCTGGTAAATCGACACCTCAAATTAGAGTTGCTGGTTAAGACTTAAGAGAAGATAGTGAGAACTGAATTAGATTCCAACCGATTTCAATGTCACCTTTTTATTCAGTAACAACGAGGGATGGGATTTCTTAGGAATTTTCCATCACAGCTCCGAATGTGACAACTCCGACCCACCCAAAGCGCTTAAAGCCTGTAAGTTTGTCACGGGTGTGATTTTGATACAATGAACATATATCCTTTAATCAATGATCATTTCGTCCAGTTTTCTCATACATCATATAGATGTATAAGCAGATATCGTTAACTTATCATTATCCTTGGAAGTACACACTCATCGTTCCGGAATGATGACGAGGAGAATAACGATATTAGCACTAGAGATGGAGTGTGATTTCACGACCTGTAATTTTTTCACTGGTTGTTAAATCCTACCATTGAGTAAAATTACTATATTTACTCTTATGATCCTACCCACGAAATCGTTACAGTTTCTGAGCGGCACAGGTCCGGAATATTATAGTCCGAACTTTCACAGATCCGTAGCCCCAAAGATACGGAGCGTCACAAATACGGAACGTCACAAATACGGAGCGTCACAGCATCGGAGCGTCACAGGTCCGAAGCGTCACAAATCCGGAACTGCAGGAGTAACAAAACTCCACCGGCATGGAGCGGAGAAACACTGAACAATGTTTTCTCGGAACTGTGATTTCCTGGATCTAGTCACAGCACCGAGGCGTGACGAAGAGATCATTGTGACAAAATCACAGGTCGTGAAATTACACCTCATCCCTAGTAACAAAATACTATCAGGGTGGAGGAAGACTATTGATCAAACCATTTGATCTAGTAGAATTTATGATTATGTAATTTCTGTCTACAATTCTTAGTTGAATTACAAATTCCCCTTACGCCATGCCCCATCCCATACCCCCCAAGATTGGAGTTGGTGGGTAAAACTTGAACTTTGGCGTGAATAATTTGAGAAAAGACATTGATCTTGCGAAAGGCTCATTGAGGCGTGATGTGAATAAAGGGAGACATGACGCGGGCGAAGAAATGTTACATCCATCGATCCTTAAGGATAAGAGGCGGTAGGTAAGATGATTTGAGGAGTGTTGCGTGCCTTTCAAAAATGAGGCTCACCACAAGCTCCTCTCTGAAAACTTTTGAATTTCCCGAAGGGTACAAGGTGAAGCGGAAGATCGAATCAGTCCTCAAACAGAAATAAACTCAAGGAATCAGCAGTGGATTGATATTTTCGGGAGAACCATGGAAGAGGAGAGCGAAAGGTTGTGGGGATGGAGTCTGTGAGGATTCGGAAGGGTGGTGTATTGAATTTTCACTTGGATCCCGATCTCTACTCTGGCGCTATTCGGAGAGCACTTAGAGTGTAAAGTACTCAGAACGTGGAGAGTGTTTAAAGTGACCTAATTTTAACGCCGAGTTTCTCAGAATTCGCCAATTAATCCTTTTCGTACCACTGTAACACCTGTTTTCATCAACGCTCATGCCCTAAGCTGTCGGTCACCTCCTCCAAAAAAACCAATTAACCAGGAAGACGGCAGAAATAATACATTTTGGCAGTAAAAATTAAAAGAGTGTTGAAATCCGTATTTTATAAAATGAATTTAAAATGGAAAAAATTTTGGAGAGGCAAACTTTAATGATTTTTTTCCTGTTTATGCAACCTGAGTTATGTCAACATTCCTTATCATCAGTAATTCTGTCTTCAGATATGTTTCAACTGTGGTGATGCATCCAAAACAGTCTCTCCTGAGCATTTATTATCATCTACACTTAATTCCTTCCTTCCTTAATTTCCGTCAGCTTTAAAAATTTCCTCATTCCTCTACCTCTCCTGCTATCTACCTTCCCTCAACTTATTGACTTATGTTTACAATTCTTCCTTAAATATATCCAGTGGTATCGGCCCACCTCTGTCGCATTTCTCTGATAGTTCTTCTTCCTCATTTTAAATTTTATCCCTCTATCCAATCTCCTCCATTCCTCAGCACCGCCATGCCTCAAAGTCTTACAAGTACTACTCCGTTCTCTTCTTCTAAGTCCACGTTTCACATTAATATAGCACATTGCTCCATCTAAAAGCATTTTGCAAATATTTTCCCGTCTATATATTCATTGCTCATACTACCAGTTCCTTGATATTGCTAAAGGTTACCTTGGGGTCTACTGCTTTTAATTTCTTCTGTATGATTGCCATCCTGTGTCACAATACTTACCAGGTATTTCAAGGAACCTACTTCTTGTAGCCTTCATCCTTCCAGTAATATATTTAAAAGTCTTTCTGTCCTTAATACCTTTGTTTTCTTTCCATAAACCTTAAATTCGGGTCCTGGAATTTCCATCCTTTCCTTCATTCGCTTCGGAAGATACATATTACAAGGTGTTTTGAACTGACATTTACTTGGAAGGGTTGCAATGAAGGAATTAGGTTTCCCGTAAATATGAATGTTTGACGTGAGTTACCATGGACATTAATATCTACATATACTACTCTGCGAGCCTCCATACACTCAAAAGGGATGAAATTCGCTTTAAAAAAACCATGTGACTTGACCAGGAATGGAATCCGGATCTTGCAGCTACCGGCCCCATGTAACCTGCTACCACGCCTGATTGACAATTGTTTAGTTTACAAGGATTATTTTCATAAACCGATCTCTTATGTGATCTGAATTTTTCTAGAAATCTTTGCCTGGCGCGTTACATCCCACACATGATATGATATTAAGAGGGGTAACAAATATGCCCTGTTATATAATCCCTTCATTGGAGAAGACTGCAGAAGAATGCTATATACATCTTACTTAACATAAAATGTTCTTTATTTAAAAGGAGTTTTTTATAGGTTGTACCATAATTACATTTTTATTTAACAAACGATGTAGAATTTCAAACAAATGTATCCAGTTTCCTGATAAAAGGCTTAAGGTATGGCTTTTTTCCGAACAGCTATTTTGCTTTTTTTGAGGTTAAACAATTATTCTTGTTTTGGCTTTTAATTGTATTTATAAATTATCTATTCCTCCAAATTTATTTATTTCATATACTTTTATTATATACGTATTTTTGTATTTAGGTATGCTTCATTTTGTATTTTTTCTTTAGTTTTTTTTCTTGGGAATTATTGTATTTCGCTGCACCCACGCTACGTGTTACGATGAAATTTGAAAAGGGAATCTATATAAAGTATATAAATTCACTTTTCAAGCTTCCTGCAGCTCAAGCATTAATTTTTACTTACTGTAAATGCTTCCAAATGACTAAGCAATCAAATATCTAAATTTACTCAGTACTCCTAAGAGCCCTTCAACATACTCATTTCGCTAGTTCACCTTAGTTCTTGGTGAGCTGTGACCTAACCGATGAAACCAAAATTAACTCTTTATTATAAATGAACATAATTTAGCATTGTTTATGACCAAGAATAGTAATACAGTTCTTCGAATAAGAAATTTTGAATACTCAAATAAGAATCCGGTTCCATGTAGTTTTGCCTCACATACAATGGAATAAATTTAGGATCATTATTTAAATTGCCTTTGAGCAATGGCCAAAACTCAGTCCAATGGCTTCCTAAGTTACCTATTATCTAATTTATCTATTTATTGCTGCAAATTGTTTATAACTTTTGTTTTGAAGAGAGCATTTTTAATTATGATAATGGCTGTACTTTTTTCGGTAAGTTCCTAGGCGTCTGAGTCTCATGTATCTTTCTCTAGGACTCAAATCCTATGTTTAATGAGTCGTAATGATGCCTTAGTCATGTGCTACCTTAACTATGAGGAAAGAGAACCACAAACCTCTAATTGGTGGGAACCAATTTATAGTTTGAATGGATTAAAGGTATTGTGCATTTTAGTGGTTTTATCTCTTGCTCTGTTGATCATCCGCATGGCACGAGAAGGAGGAATTTTTACACCTATTTGCTCAAGCGTGTATCTTTATCTTATTTAAGTCGCTCTTTTCTTGTCTAAAGTCTCTGCGAGGGTGGAGAGGACGAAATTATATAAGCTTGTGTGTCCTGTTTTCTATCGACCATATTCTCGAGTGCAACTTCCGTGTGTTTAGTGGCTCCCGACAACGTACTTTCATTAGTTTTGTCTCGCCTTAAGTTTCGTGGAAGACGTATATAGCAAAACGCACGGATTCCCCTATATTTATTTTAGCTGGCGTACTGCATCTTACTTGGCTTGGTTCAAATGCTCACGCGAAATGTTGTTGTTGAGAAGGGTGGGCTGGGATATGGGGAAGAATTCCGGTGGAAATTACCGGCGGGTGGCTGTTACAGGAGGGAGGCAGAGTTTCTAGGTGTGGGAAACAGGTGGATGAGGGCGAGAGAACAGTCGTAATGGTCCATCGGGATAGGTTGTGCCACGTGGTGTTATGATTCCGCAGGGACCCGACGGCATAGCGGATTTCGTCCCTGGATCTCCCTTGTTAACTCAGCCGAAATAGAGGCAGGCACTTGAAACAAAAGGTTACTAGAGAAAAGAGAATTCCTTGCTTCTACTTACACTCTTCAAACCCATATCCAAGATTGCTCTATTTTAATGTAATACCCATGGATACTAGTATTTTAAGGATGACAGACTTCCAACTTCGGCGTGATACCATTTTTGAAGCTGCCAACCGCGGTGCCACTATTCGCCAGTGATGGAATCAGATGATCCCAATGTAAACAAACGTAGTTTAGTTTTTTTCCATTTCGAACTGAGGGAAATTACGGCTAGTTAGGAAGCAACTAATGGTTTTATCCGTCAGATATAACCATGTTAACTAAATATGATATCAATATAATTACAGAAAACCCTTGAGATACGGTAACGTCAAGAATAAAACAGAGTGCTTACATTAGCCTTAAAAAAGCTGTCTGTTCTTCACACATAACATTTTTTCTTTCTCACGGTTACCGAATACCCTTTGAAGCATCCAGGAACAAAGTAAGATATCGTACCCATTTTTAGTAGAGTAATGGACTGGTAAAGTTGTGACGTCAAATAACTTTCCAAACAACATTTTCCTATATATTTGGCCCTGATTTTGCATTTATTTGGAAAATAATACCTTGGTAACCAATTGTTCGTGACGTCATGCTTTACCAGTCCATAAATCTTTTTCTATACCAACAATAGAGTATTTGCGTAAGTGAGGTATTTTGTTGAAATTTATTATAGCGAGTAGTTTTTGGTTTCGAATGCCACGTACGAAATACCAAGGTATAATTCCAACTAATTAATTTAATAAATAGCTTTTAATATGCATTGTTTTAGCATCGAAATTGCCTAGGTCTAAACGCCCAACCATTAGTTATTCGTAGTGTGACGTCATCTCCCATATTAGCAGAAGCGAAATAGCCTAGCTGTGCGTTGAGAGTGAAATAGTATTTGCCTTTTCGAAGTTATTTCGATATTTGCTAATTAATAGCTAAAGTTTCGTCCGCACACTAAGACTACACAGTCACACAATCTCCAAATCAACAAATGGTCGACTATGGGAGATGACGTCAGAGCCTACAAAACATGGCGGACCAGTGTTTCGGCGCAATAATAATTTATTAGATTTTATTAGATAATAAAAAATTAACGAAAAGCCTCTCGAGCGTCAGAATGAAAATTTAGTGTCTGAAGTATCGATAGATTTTTTTTGGATGTCACTTCCCAAAATTGTTCAAATACTCTATTGAAAATCCTCACAAGCCGCCATCCAAGTGACGATAGTGACAAAACGTTAACAAACTCAATCAGAAACCTCACTATTGCCACCTATTGAACGGCTTCAAAAAATGTAACCAAAAAAACAATGAAAGCGCAATAAACTAGGCGGGGCTGGATATGTCAAAGTTTATTTACTTCTGACATTCAACAACGTGTTGCTAGGCATTTACTCATAAGCACTGCTGTTTGCTGACTAAAAAAGAAAACAAATCTACAAAATATTGTCTCCTCGGTCTCTGCATGCGGAGTATATTGTGAGAGGAAATGTTTTCAATTGAATTGGTGATGTACAAGTTTATATTTTGATGAACTATTTCAGTTTTATCGTATACCATAAAAAAATATTTTTGAAGCTTTAACGTCCTGAGTATAGCATCTAGTAGTGTTTCTGGATTTAGATGTTTCCTGGATGGATGGGCCCGGTGTGCAAAGTGGATAAAAGATAACATATAACGGATAGCAATGGTTCATGATTGGTGTAAGGGTCTTTCGCTACTATTGCGAAAAATCGAGGAATTGCATGTGACAGTGTTTACTCTGTTTGTTGAAATAGTTTTTTTTTTACTGATTAAGAGCAATCGACTTAGGATTTATTTTGCTACATGTATAACTTATCTCTGCAGTTATAATTATTGTTATGAGTTCCATCTCCAACAACGATTTAGAATTCTTGTTGGGCAGCCGTGAGTTCTAACTCTTTAGACCCCCTCTCGTCTGCTTTTTCACGGACCAATATGTATTGCAAGTACAATGAAGGTTGCAAACCTTTCGAGGTTTGTTCATGGTGACCATCTTCACAAAGGTCTTTTTCAATTCACAATCCCTGCCGATGTGGTGTAGGTAATGTTCCGTCTTCATCTGTAGTCATCACCCCATAGTTTGATTTGCTGTAGCTCTGCAATCAACTTTGTTCCCGCCACATGATTTATTCCTATTTAATTCTTCACTTTGACGTCCTTTATAGTTTACCTGATGCATTTCATTCTTGGTCTCCCTCTGTAATTATTTACATTCATTTCTCCTTCCATTATTGTTTTCCATAAGCTGATGAGTCACCAAATGTTCCCAATTAGTTTATCTCTCCTTCTTCTCAGTTTTTATCATACCTTTTTAATTCCTAAACTCTTCGTAGGACTTTCTTGTTGGTGGTACTCTCTGTCCATTTGATCTTAACCATTTTCCGGCAACCCCACAACTCGATTGTTTCCAATCTCTTTTTCTCTGCAGCTGTTATTGCCTAGGCTTTACGACAATATAAGATCATACTCCAAATATTAAAAAGAAGCTTCCTTACCCTCAAGGTTCCATTAATTACACCATTTTTAACGCATAATGGAGAAAACCGTTAGAAATTGGTCATTTAAGGGATACGCTCACAGTTGTTGCAAAAATAAATATCCCTTATGATGAATGTCAGTTTTCGGAGACAGATCCCAGGGACGAATCGGAAAAAAGTAAACAAGAGCGTGTAGCAGGAGGACATTGGAGGAGAATGCGATGATCGGTGTGACGGCGTGAAAATGACACTAAGCCCTCCCTGAAAAGGGGGGCTCAACCACTCCGACACATGCCCAACCCTGTCGTGGGCACACGTCACTCAGCGGCAGATGATGTAGTGAAAGGCATCGGAACTGAGGCAAAATAATATATATCCAATAACACGCGTACATTAATATATATCTTAAATTTTTAACTCATTCATACTGCACACGTTTCCACTTGAAAATCTTTCTTATACCTCAACTGTTTCATAGTATAATAAAATAGCTATTGGTTCTAATTCACCCGTTTGAGTGTGAATGCTATATGATTATTTGAGGAAAACACTAGAATGCTTGCTCTCAGTAATGAATTATTGAGTTTTATATGGAATGAATTAATGCACACTGTGCACATTAAAGTTTTTTTCCAATGAAAATAAGTATGCATGGAAGGGATTTAGTTTTGCGTGGATAGGTATGTTGAAATTGGCTGTCGAGTTAAATCAATTAAGATCAAGAGAAATAGTGCAAGTTCAATTAATTGAAGTGGCTCATCCTTTATGGTTACCCAACCAACCCTAAGCAACCTGCTCTGAAAGTAAAGCCTACCACACATAGAAAGACACACCACGCTATACGATGCCTCTTCAAGCGTGTCCCCGGATCGCTTTCCTTCGCAAGTCCATAAAGAGTAATTGAAATTACATTGTGCACCACAGACCGAATGCTAAACCACGCGATGGACGTTGCGGGACGCGAAGACACGTGGAAACACCATCGCTCCTCAAGTGATTTTCCTGGGTGTGTCTTCGGTGGCGCATGCCCAGGAGGCTTCTGAGGGTGGAAGCAGCGGAAAGTGTGAATTGTCTCACTCATTGATTGCCCTGCGTAAAAATCTTTACGTTTGCGCCAAATTTGGGCCAAATTTATGTTAGGATTAAGTTTACCCCAAACATCGGCTATGAGACTCCTAACTTCAAATAGCGTCCAAATATTTAAACTTTGCCGAATTTATTTAGGAAAGGTATTGCGTACCTTGCCCCAAAGTATCATAATTTTTCCAAAAACGTTTATGTAAATATTTACGTAAGGTTACGCAAATTGGGAAAAATGTGGAGTGAATTGGATAAATGAATTAGCTTTCGAAAGTAGCACAAAACTATCAGAATTTCCCCGAATGGTGCTACGACTTTGTAGTAAGTTTAATTAAGTAAATTGGGCTATATATATATATATATATATATATATATATATATATATATATATATATATATATATATATATATATATAATATCTTCTGAGAAACCGCACTCGGCGAATAAAAACACAAATATAAAAATACTTTTAAAACACAGGCACACGAAAATTAAAAGGACACTCACAGAATAATTTGCGGACGTTTCGACGGGCAAGCCGCCATCGTCAACGACAAGAGACTAACTAGTGGTCTGTTACCTCGGGTGGGGGGGGGGAAGCGGAACAGGAGAAGGGAAGGGGACTGGTGGGGAGCGGGAGCAAGGGGTTGCTATTGGTTAGTGGGCCAAGTTAAGCCCGGGCGATTCAAATGCTCTTAAGCACCAGATGAAAGCCATCTCGCGAGTCCTCAGTTCAATATTAGTTGCTGATTCGGGGAGGGCTTCTAATATAGAGAGAGAGAAACATTTATTGAAGGTCTTACGATGGGAAGCGGTATGTTTAGGAATGGGATCAATGAAGGGAGGACATGTGGTGGAGTGGCGGTGCCCATTCATTCGTATTGAAAGCGGGGTAGTACATTCGCCAACATAAAATGCCGGGCAGAAATTGCACGAGAGACGGTAAACGATATTTGTGGAAGTACAGTTGGCTGCTGAGGAAGATTTATTGGAAGAGGGCGTAGCAGAAGAGATTAGGAGGGAGCAACATTTGCACCGAGGACGGTTGCAAGTTGTGGAGAGTGGTGGAGAGGGGGCGGTCGGTTCAAGGGAGGGTTTAGTAGATTTTAAGATATCTCGCAGGTTTGCGGGACGCTTAAAAAATACTGTGGGACATGAAGGTAATAGGAGGGCAGTGGAATTATTATTCTTTAAAATTGGGTATAGATCGCGGAGGATGTTTCTGATTTTATGGGAGCCAGGGAAGAATGTGGTGATGAGGCTGAGTCTGTCAGGATGGTGGGTTTTGGCCCGAGGGGTGTAATTGGCAGAGGGGGGCAGGATTTGATTGGTAAGAAGCTTTTTGGGGTACTCGCGTTCTCTGAGGGAGTGATATAGGTTATCGGTGTATTGTTGAAGGGAGTGGGCGTCGTTACAAATTCTGTGGCCGCGGACAGAGAGGGAATATGGAATGGAGCGTTTGGTATGTGGTGGATGGCAGCTATTAAAATGAAGGTAAAGGTTATGGTTAGTGGGTTTTTTATGGACGGAGGAGATGAATTTGTTGTTTTTTAGAAGGATATTAACATCCAGAAATGTGATGGAAGAGTCAGAGACGGAAGAGGTGAAAGAAACCGAAAATGAAGAGTTTAGCACAGAAATGAAGGAAGATAGAGATTCACGGCCATGAGGCCAAAGAACAAAGATATCATCAATATAGCGGGCCCAGAAGAGAGGTTTGAGGGGTTGGTTTTTGAGGAAAGTGCTTTCAAGATGGCCCATGAATAGATTTGCATAAGAAGGTGCCATGCGAGTACCCATGGCGGTCCCTTTGATCTGAAGGAAAACTTGATTGTTGAAGGAAAAGGCGTTTTTAGTTAATACTAATTCTGTTAATTTAACAATAAAGTTGGTGGAGGGAAGATGTGGTTTAGGGCGTTGGGAGAGATAAAAACGGAGAGCTTCAATTCCTTCATGATGGGGTATACTCGTATAGAGGGAAGTGACATCTATTGTTGCCATAAGAAGGTCAGTGTTAGTAGGGATAGGGATGGCGTGCAGGAGGTCGAGGAAGTGGTAGGTATCTTTGATGAAGGAGGGGAGAGACATAACTAATGGTTGCAGGTAATGATCAATCAGTGCTGAGATCCGTTCAGTGGGGGAGTTGATGCTAGAGACAATAGGGCGACCGGGATTGTTGGTTTTGTGAATTTTAGGAAGCATATAGAAATGGGGCGTTTTGAAGTTAGAGGGTGAGAGGATGGCGATTTCGGAGGGAGTGAGGCCTTCGGCTGGTCCGAATTCCTCCAGGAATAAAGTTATATCTTACTGGAAATCAGCGTTTGGGTCTTGGGGGAGGTGAGTATAAGAAGAGGGATCATTAAGTTGCCGAAGCCCTTCGGATATGTAGGCATTTTTATCCAGTACGACAACTGTTGATCCTTTGTCTGCCTTAGAGATGATGATCTCATTGTTGTTGGATAATTTTTTTAACGCGAGTTTTTCTGGACGGGTGAGATTACTTGGTGGAGTTAGTGATTGGAGAAATGACTTTTCGGATAATTTAGTTAGGAAGAGTTTAATGAAGATCTCAACTGGGTGTATCTCAACAGAATTAGTATTAACTAAAAACGCCTTTTCCTTCAACAATCAAGTTTTCCTTCAGATCAAAGGGACCGCCATGGGTACTCGCATGGCACCTTCTTATGCAAATCTATTCATGGGCCATCTTGAAAGCACTTTCCTCAAAAACCAACCCCTCAAACCTCTCTTCTGGGCCCGCTATATTGATGATATCTTTGTTCTTTGGCCTCATGGCCGTGAATCTCTATCTTCCTTCATTTCTGTGCTAAACTCTTCATTTTCGGTTTCTTTCACCTCTTCCGTCTCTGACTCTTCCATCACATTTCTGGATGTTAATATCCTTCTAAAAAACAACAAATTCATCTCCTCCGTCCATAAAAAACCCACTAACCATAACCTTTACCTTCATTTTAATAGCTGCCATCCACCACATACCAAACGCTCCATTCCATATTCCCTCTCTGTCCGCGGCCACAGAATTTGTAACGACGCCCACTCCCTTCAACAATACACCGATAACCTATATCACTCCCTCAGAGAACGCGAGTACCCCAAAAAGCTTCTTACCAATCAAATCCTGCCCCCCTCTGCCAATTACACCCCTCGGGCCAAAACCCACCATCCTGACAGACTCAGCCTCATCACCACATTCTTCCCTGGCTCCCATAAAATCAGAAACATCCTCCGCGATCTATACCCAATTTTAAAGAATAATAATTCCACTGCCCTCCTATTACCTTCATGTCCCACAGTATTTTTTAAGCGTCCCGCAAACCTGCGAGATATCTTAAAATCTACTAAACCCTCCCTTGAACCGACCGCCCCCTCTCCACCACTCTCCACAACTTGCAACCGTCCTCGGTGCAAATGTTGCTCCCTCCTAATCTCTTCTGCTACGCCCTCTTCCAATAAATCTTCCTCAGCAGCCAACTGTACTTCCACAAATATCGTTTACCGTCTCTCGTGCAATTTCTGCCCGGCATTTTATGTTGGCGAATGTACTACCCCGCTTTCAATACGAATGAATGGGCACCGCCACTCCACCACATGTCCTCCCTTCATTGATCCCATTCCTAAACATACCGCTTCCCATCGTAAGACCTTCAATAAATGTTTCTCTCTCTCTATATTAGAAGCCCTCCCCGAATCAGCAACTAATATTGAACTGAGGACTCGCGAGATGGCTTTCATCTGGTGCTTAAGAGCATTTGAATCGCCCGGGCTTAACTTGGCCCACTAACCAATAGCAACCCCTTGCTCCCGCTCCCCACCAGTCCCCTTCCCTTCTCCTGTTCCGCTTCCCCCCCCCACCCGAGGTAACAGACCACTAGTTAGTCTCTTGTCGTTGACAATGGCGGCTTGCCCGTCGAAACGTCCGCAAATTATTCTGTGAGTGTCCTTTTAATTTTCGTGTGCCTGTGTTTTAAAAGTATTTTTATATTTGTATATATATATATATATATATATATACATATATTTATTTATACGCTATTTGAAGTTAGGAGTCTCATTTTCGATGTTTGGGCAAAACTTAATCCTAACATAAATTTGATGCAAACGTAAAAATTTTTACGCGAGTGGGAGCTGGATTTTGGAGTTAACGCACTTCGCAGTGAGAATGGAACGCCTAATTGAGGAAGTAAATAAATATCCGTGCATGTACGACAGTGGTTTTGCCCAATTTAGGGATAAAATAAATAAAGTTCTTGGGGTAATGTAGCCCAAAACCTTGAGCAGTCAGATAACTCATACAATTATCTTCAAAATGTACTCATTGATCATGAATGTTGGACCTTTAATAAGTTTACCATGTTAAACAGTAATTGATTTTCATCAACACCAGTGGCATACGGACGTTTAGTGTTTAAACCCCCCCATAAAAACATTTTTACCTGCATTCGTTTTCGTTCGTTTACGTACTAGCGTTTAGAATTTTGTATATTGGGCTGAAAAATATAGTTGAATTGTCTTCACGAAAAGAGAATGCTAATTATTATTTTAGTGAATAATAATTTAAATGTCATTTTATGATGATGCACATAACTATTGATGAAACCCCTTCCCCCAGAAGTCAACCCCCAACCCCCCCGCCCCCGAAGTCGAACTCCGAAGTCAAACTACTGGGGGGGGGGGCAGAAGTCAATACTGCCTACACCACTGAGTCCAACACTACAATTGTTAATGCACAAAAGGTCAAGGATTATTATTATTTAAATTTGAAATTTGAGTTTTTCTTGATTTTCAATTCTTAAATAGGGTGATTGGACACTCTGAATGTTTTCCTTTTGGCATTCACGGGGTGAACCCATGGTCTTGAACTGCTCTTTTCAAGAGCAATAATAACTCTTTTCCACTCTGTTTTATCGGTTTCTGGCGACACCACGGCAGGTTTACCCTTCTTGCTATTTTAGTATGGACTCTCAGGTCACTCGAAAAATGTGAAATAGTTTTCCCACTGGGTTGTAGCGTGGTATGTCTTCCAGTCTGTGATTTTACATCGCATGATGATAACTCTTGTTTCGAGTTTTGGCGAAACCAATTACTCTCACAAAAAAATCTTCTTGCTATTTAAATGTGGAGTCACAGAGAAAAGTTCTCAGGCAGGTAGTGGTAGGCCGGCCGCAAGTAGTACGCAGCCTAGGGCAGCGAGGAGTACGTGAACATCTCTTATGAGAAGAGTCGGATGGAAATATTTGAAAAGAAATGGATTGACATCAAATCCTCAAATAAATATTTAACTGAAAAATAGTGTAAATTCTGATGAAAAGAGTGTTTTTATGGACAATTTTCATACTAAAATGACCAAGATGGTACACCGTACAACTTTTGATTGAATTAATCAACATTATTTGGGCATTTGGGATACGTTTCTTCAAGGGAGTATGAACCTAAGCAGGATACAAAGGATTTCGAGGACACGGTGAATTTTCAAACGCAATTGCTTTCGCAAACTTCTCCTGTAATTGAGGTAATGTAGGCTTCATTAAAAGAGGCGAGAAATGTGAATATAAATGTAAGACTGTGCTAATTCATATTTTGGAAATATGCTTGGAAACTTGTGCAATGGGTTATTTATAATGTCTTCATACCTAAATTTATAACACACTTCCCAGGTTTAGTGCTGAAATGTTTATCTATTTGTATAGGTATTTTATATCTATGCTCGACGCGTTCGTGCAGTAAAAATGCACTCTTCAAGTTTAGACCTCGAAAATAACTATGTGCACGTCCTATCATAACAACACGCAGCAGAAGGTTTGGCCAACCACTCAAGGTACTATAGAAGAGACACTGTAGAACGTGGAGGTTATGAGACATATGTGGGGGTTTGGGAATGGCCATGAGGAAAGGATTGCTCTTATGCCTTGGGTTATCATAGCATTTGGTGGGGTCAAAGGAAAAGGTTGATTCCAAGAAAATACCATTTTGTAATCACCTGAGAAATTGGAGAAGGTGTAGGATATATATAATTTCTTTCCCCACTCTGCCTCGATCAGTTTTTTAAGATAAAATTGTACGCGAGAATGCAAGCTGAAGTTAAGATGGCGATTGTTTGGCAATAAATAAGCTTGAAGTATTTGGAGACTTTCCAAGAGGAATTTTTATTCAGGTGTTTAGTCGCTCATTTCCAAGAAAATTTGAGATCGTTGAATTCTGAAAAAAATCCTCAGTGGACTCAGTTCAAGTCTATGGAACACCCTAGGGCTACCCCAAGGGAGAATGAAAGTAATATTGAACCAATGGTAGATTGTGGTGGGTGAGGGGTTTAAAGGAGATGATACATCCAAGTTTCCCAACGCGGCAACACAACTCAAATTGCACGGAATATTTCTGGCAAAGGCCAATCAACTTGGGTCATCAGATATACAGAGAATAGTAATTCACACAAATGCATGCAAGGTTTTTTCTACATATTTAATGTTGGATTAACTTTTGTATCATAAATAAAAGAAAACAAAAATAAATTAAGGTGGCCCGTGTTCACAAGCTCGATAGTTGAACACTAAACTTTCCCAGAAAGAAATGCTACGGATGCTCCTACCAAGAATCGTGATTTCAATCAAGGATTCTGTTATATCTTTTATTCTCGTGACGAAGGTATAAGTAAAGCGATATTTTTATGTCAAGAGAGCCAAAAGAAGGCTCATGGAGATGAGAACGCCGACAGCGAAGCGCCAGTGTGGGCGAACGCGAGGCACATGGCTGGTGGTCACCGTACGGACAGCGGATTCACAATCAAAAGTCTTTTCCTCTAAAAGCATTTGTATTAAGAGGCTAAATCTTTGCTAAAAACTTTTATGTATATATATATAAGGATCATTTCCCTCGCTGACATTATGTTTTACATGTTTTTTTCCATAGGACGAGATTTGCCAACACACTGAAAATTCCCTCTCCCGAGCTCAAAATTTCCGTACGCGTTTCTCTTTAAATGAGGCTAACACATTTTAATGAATATTAATACGATTTATAATAATATATTCTTCATAAAAAAGCGTCAGGGTACATTTTCTTAAAATTTTGTTCCACCTGGATAAAAATCAAACGAAGAACGATAGCTGTAATTTATAAGTTTTAACTCCTTTAAAAAAAGTAATTTTTCAGTTTTTTTGATTTTTCTCTAAAACCTGACTTGTTCATGGAAAAACATTATATGTAGTGTACTCCGAAACTTTCGGTCTATCCATAAACGTTTTTGTTGTAAACTTTAGTCCAACATGAAATGTTTTCCTTTAGGACACGTGTCGTAGTGTGGCATGTCTTTCGGTCTGCGGTGTTACGTAATGTTGCTTAGTATGGCCTTGCATGGTGTGTCTTTCGGTGTGTGGTGGGATTAACTCTCGTCCGGAAGTAACCTCTTGACGGGCTGCAGAAAGAATCCTGCGGGAATATCTGGGGAACTTATCTCAGTATTCGATGAAAACCTGAAAAGAATCAATATCAAGATGATTTTGCTTCGCGAGGCCAGCTTTTCATAAAGTAAATATTAAGATTCGAGTGCTTTTGACGACGTAAATGCGTGCATGTGACCAACGTGTGCATTTTCAACAAAATAGTACTGTGTTACATCATATAAAAATGAGTTTATACCTGGATCTGTGGACGAAATAAATGACCTCAGACATCAAGCCAATTCCACCTAATGAACGATGTTTTTTTAAAATTGATTAGTTTAAACATGGGAACTATTTCGACGATCGCCTTAAGCTTGATAGCTTGTCTTTGCAGTAAAATATTTGATATTGAGATGACACCAACATATGAAAGGTTTCATTTATCTTTAGTCGTCGTAGTGTATTTATTATTTCAGATAAATTAAATCATATCCAGGAGACCTGTGGTATCCCCAGGCATTTGTAATAAAATATGCCCGGTTTTTGACTCAATAAAAACAGCGGAAGTGGAGGAACGGGAGGAGAGAAAGGGTATAATATGAAAGTGAATGTGTGAGCGTGGAGAGGGGAGTAGAAATTTATGGAGTCTGGAGAGGAAAACAAATGACTTCGAGCGATGCGAAATCTCTTCTCTCCGCGGGGATTGACGAAGTGCGAACGCAAGGCAGCCCCGGGAAATATTCCGGAGTATAAGAGGGAGCGAAATTTATTGAGATTCCAATTTAGAAGTCCACGTAATCTCTACAGGATGATCCATATTGTTTATTTACTGCGTTATTAAGTGATGGAATAAGCTAATTTCATGTTGTTATATCAATTCATTCTCTTTCTACAGGTGGATTTCACTACCTTCAAGCAATGAATTAATTGTTTCGATTTTCTTTGCCGTTTCTTACCAATTAAAATAAATAAATGCATATCAAATTACCCATCACCTCATTCCCTCTCTGGGTAGGTGAAATCAAAGAACATAGATGCTGCTTACGAAAATGGCTATCTCTAAATAATTTTCTCCATGTTACCCAACCATGCATACCTCTTTCTCTAATATCGCATTCATGCATTGCTTCATGCACGCTCTCTTATTCACAAAATCCCTAATATCTATTCCCTCTCGTTCTCTTTCACCTCTCAAAGAGACTCTTCTACCACATTCACCCATGACTTTCTTGGACTATCCCTTCCTCTCACACCATTCATTCCACTATCAAATATCTGCCTCATTATTTGACTCTCATCAATAATTAAGATGTATGGATAAAAATGCAAACCGTCCGTCTTACTTATATTTTCTTTACGTTTGTTCCCTGAAACGTTATCATACTCTCGTTCAGGCATCATTTTGGACTGTTATAAACTGTTTATTGTCAATTTTAAAAAAATAATGGCAGTAATATACGGTGAAATGACGACGGGAACATTCCTATGAGCTGGCTACGGTGCTGATTTTTATTGAATACAACCTGCATTAATTATGAGCGTAAAACACATACATGCTTAGGAAATTCGGGATGTTGGCACATACATTCATGCTTTTTTGGATCGCATTTTTATCAATGAGTTTTAGGAGTGGTTAGTTATCACCCGGAATTAAATTGTAACTATTTAGGTTAGAAATGAATGAACCCGTGATGATGGTTTCTCCTGTGGTAATGTTTATATATTTTTTTAAATTTTACTCTTAATTATTTCAATGGAAAATTTAACCTAAGTTTGGTCTATGTGGTTCATTTCGACTACATCCTCTTAACACTAGGATGACGGGGGTTTCGCACTACCTATAAGGACGGGCAGGGGTCATTTTGACCCATAAAGTTTTACAGCATCAAATAGCTACTTTTTTCTCCCGGTACTTGATTTTCTTCACAAATGGCATTAAGAAGGCCTTTTCCACAGATTATTAGCAATACAATTATTTTTAATAAATAATTGTTTATAATTAAAACTATTTCAGTTTATCCTCTTAAGCAGTGTTAATATTATGCTATTCCTAAGCATATCAGTTTGAAAATAAAGACACCTGGCTGAATTTTGTGCACATTTTGATAAATATCCTTTCATTTGATAAATATTAATTTTGATAGCCTTTTTCAAATAAAAAAATATATATATAAAATACATATCCATACACAGACATACATATGTATATATTTGGAAAGATTTAAGATCACTTTTTTGCACAACTTACACATGTAGTTATTTATACAGCACAGTTTTCACAAACACTTCTATTGCACTGAGGACAAATATTGGCAGTTTTCTTTGTGCAATTTTTAAAAATTTGACAATGTTTTCTTTTCTGACCCTTTGGTGTAGTAGCGTGCGTTTCCCGAGAAGATGAGGGTTTCATTCCAATTGGCATCCCCACCTTTTTTCAACCAGTCTCTGTATATATTTCTTTCTGCTTATTTTGCTATTCGTCACTTCTATCGTGCTATTTTTTATTTTTTGCTCGTTACTACTTCCTTGCATACATCTTTCCAAATATATACATATGTATATGTCTGTGTAAGGATATAAATTATGTATATATTTTTCATTTGAAAAAGGTTACTTTTCTGTTTGCTATCCGCCTGGTAGCCACATTCCTTTCCGGGGAAACCTCCCGGTCCTAAGAGTACGTGGATGACGCTCACCGCCAGCCACTGCGGTAGGGATCTACTACACAGCCACCTGCGGTAAAAGGAGCCGACGACAGAAAGAAAGCATACGGAAGGTTTGGTGAGTTTTTCGGCGCCGGATAATGTACCCACTAATTCTAGGAGGTACAAATGCAATAGGCTTTTCTGCTCTCATAAGAGCCAAAACTCTTTCCTCCTCTCTTTTGCATCCTACGGAGTGTTTTTCCTAAAGTTAAAGAATAGGGGATTCGGAAATAATTTTACAATTTGAGCACCAAGTATCCTCTAGACCGCTTTCAGAAGCAGTGTGCTGACACTTCGGTGGCAAAAAACATCTCAGCGAACATGCGTATCTCTAGTGAGAGGTCAAAAAAATTTGGCGAGCGATATTCAGGACAATTCTTTTCCATTTTCGTACCACTGGCCGCTGTAACCACTCCGTCTGGAAATGGAAGCAATGCTAATCACATTCCTATCATCTAGTTGTCATATTTTGCTCTACATATTTTAATTATGAATACAATAATAATGTATACAACGCCTTAATAAAAAAAATATATTTTAAATCCTTTTCCTCCTGCGATATCAATTGTAAGAAAAATTCAAAGACTGTTTGAAAGTAGTATTTTCCGTAATTTTGGTAAGCTGCAACTAGAAGAGCTCCGCTATCGACGAATGGCATTCAAATGAAATATAAATGCTTCAAGTACTGATCTAAATGTGCTTTGATATATTTTAGTTGATGTAAATAAATATCAGTGATCTATAGGAGATAAAAATTTTGAGAAAACGACTCCAATGCAGAAAGAATTAATGGATCAAAATGACCCATAGCCGTCGTTCTAGGTATAACATCAATTAAAAAATTAAGCAACAAATATAACGAAACTTTCTTTTCATATCAGTAAAATATAAGTAAGCATATTAAGTAAAAATGCAAAAAGGCACAAAATTAAAAAAGAATCTAGTCACAAATAAGTAGTTAAATTTAATTTTGAACGCGTTTTATGGGTCAAAATGACCCATCCCGTCCTTCTAGTGTGCCACAAGCCGATATGTCGGCTTCTCCTTCTCCAGCGAGAAGTGCCCGAGAGTATATATGTATAATGTATCTTCGTAGGAAGGAAGGTAAGATTAACATTACCAGGAATGTAAATGTAAGGCAAAAATAGGTAAACTGCATATTTGATATTTTAAATGATTTCTAACGAATTTTATCACTTTGTAAAGAGTTAAATTTCATCTAAAAGTTGCCTCCGGCATTTCTCAAAGATGACATTAATAATATATGGCAATAAAAGTGTTAATATTTGCATCGCCTGGCCTGACATTGTGCTAAAACATTGCACTTATAGGTAAAATTGACTGATGAGTATATTAAAGTTACATGTTCAAAATTTAAAATCCCTTGGTATTGTGTGCAAAAATAATTAATGAGAAAAATAGTTGATTTAAGGGTAATCTCACCACGTTATGTTGGTTCAAACGTTGCCAATTGCTTTTATCTTTTGGGTTCCCATCTGTTTTTAAACTTCACATTGCCAAAGTCAGTTTCCTCACATTTTAGCATTTCTCCTTTATGCCTTGAATTAATATTCTCGCCCATTCTGGTGCTTGTTCGTCTTAGTTAGGAGCATATTCATTTGGCGTCTCTTTTGCGAAAGTAATAAATATTAGTAGTCCTTGTTCCTTTGGTAACATATAATGCCTACGCATTTTCATAAGCTCTGTGACCCTCATTCTGTGTGTTGAAACGTTTTATTTTGTCCCTCCAGCCTTTTTGAACAGATATTGAGATGACATCATGTGACAAAGCGTGTTTCGTATTTCAGCTTTTCCAATTGAAAGGATCTCCAAATATTTTCTGGTTTCCAGGCTTCGACTTAAACTACAATTATTGGCCAAAAATGATCTTCCAAAAGGGATTCCATATCCTTTTAGGCGTACGTTATTGGAATCTTGTTTAAAAAAATGCAGGTGCTCGATATTTATTCATTTTTTGGAAGTCCACTTAACGAAATCCTCTATAAGCTCTCAGTGAGTCTTTGAAATTTTTTCACTCAGACAGCTTTATTTTACTCAAAACACTCACATCAATCATTATTTGCGTTACTAAAGTCTCCCTTTCAGTAATATATTAATACTTACGCTCTAGTACTTACACTCATAAAAATATGACAGCCCAAAAATGTTAATTTTACTAATACATTCGAGACAAATAAATTGTTTTTTATTAATGATGGCTGCAAAAGATTAATATATTATTGTCATTTATACATAATATTAAATTGTAGTTTAATACACATGGTCTAGGACAGCACTTCTAATGTAATTCTGTTCAGCACAGTCACTGTGGCATAAGTAGAAATTCCTGGAATAAATATAAGTAGATGATTTCATATTCAAACCTCGAGTCAGCTAAGAAATATCATCACTGCGTGAGAGATTAGCCCCACTGTGTTCTGAAATATCCTCTATTGTTTAAAGCTTAATTTAGCTCTGCAGGTGGTAGAGTACTTTCTGAAAATATCTCTTAATTACAAAAGTGATGCGGCATTTACCTACTAGAGATTGAGGGTCTAAGTAAAAAAATGAGATAATTATAGCTATATTGCATTCCTAATATTTTCATTAATTTCATTCTTCCAAGTACTAAAAATTTTCCTCTATTATTATGAAGTCTGCGGTGATGGAATTTAGTAACTTTTTCTCTCTCATTAGAGCATAGGCTGCAGTGTCATGGGTGGAAAGCCATTAATTAAAAACGAAGTTCGCGAGCAGTTTATACCCCTTTATTCATAGCCGACGATAAAAAATCCATCCCGGTAACCCTTTTCAGGCATAAATTCTTCACATCGCATTGAAAAAAATAATTTAAACTTTGGGAGAGATACGGTTGGCAAGGGTCGCAGAAATAATCACTGAGTATATCCAGCAAGTTTTGCGCAGTTTTAGTGTAAAATACTCTATTTTGTGGTTTTTAGTTCTCAGACATACTGGAAAATTGGTGTCTATCAATGGGATCATGGACTCTCTTTGTTAATATTTAATGATCCTTTACTCTCATGAAATACGTAATTGAAAATGGAGGATTTTTTCTCGTTTGGTATGAATTAATGAGATCTTATTATTGATGCCCTGTGAACAGTTTTGTACTTGAAAGTACTTGATAATTGTACTACATTCGTGGATGAAGGCAGTAAATGATGTTATTGTTGAAATAATACTTGGCATTGCGTAAGGTTGTGGACATGACCCCGCATAAGCGTAGTGCACAGGATTTTATTTCAGCCTTCGATTTATCCTTTAAATAAGTTATAGTCACATAGATGTGAACTGTTGGTTCCCTAGCCGGATAAATGAGGTGATAAGCGTGAAGCTTTTTTATGATGCTCGACGTTCTTACACCCTCAAATTACCGATTTTCCGTCCAGTAGCTTGTCTTACAGAACAATAAAAACGAGGTAGTGAGAGAGTTGGGCTGTCTGTTTGGGAGAGAGAGAATAGCTGGAATGTTTAAATGATTATTTCATCTCACTGGACTGTCGAGACTGATGCATTTACAGAGCGAGGCACCAACACTCGTATCGCTTACCTTAATTTCACTTCCCTTTTCCTATCCCTACCATCTACCTAACTCTATCCTCTTTGGTGCAGGAAAGGGGAGGGAATCAAGGGAGAATCTACACACTTCAAACCATCTCTATCACACAAAAGCATTCTCCAGAAAAAATATCTTGCAGATAGGCATATCATCTTTCTCAGAAGCAGCTATCGTCTTTCTAATTTTATGCCCAGGAAAATTTACATTATGTATATTGACTTATGTATTTGTTTTATGCATTATATTTTGAAGTTGTAAATTGTGTATTTTAATTATGCATACAAAGAGTTACATGCAACCCCAGGTAACCTTCAATTTCTCGAGCAGTAGGTTTCACAGGCTATCCACGACCCCTCGTGTGTGCGGTCGTTTTCCTGCTATGTTTTTTTTTCACAGAATGATGTCAATAATCCTGAATATCCCCCACGTGTGCGGAAATATTTATTTAATTACGCTGCATTTTTTATTTTAATCTCATTTTGACAATGACCAATCGTCTGGAGAGCGGATGCTATTATGTACCTATATTTAAGAAAAATAATTGTGTATTCGTGTATTCATTTTTATTGATATACTTATTGGATTATTCTTTCTTTGACAATTGCCCAAAAAAGTGGGGATTATGTTGATACTGTGATTATTAGTTTTTGTAATTATACATTTGTATATACAACTATAAAATTGTGACAAGAGGTTAGGAGCCAAAGGAGATTCCTAAATCTAAATTACTTAAAAAAATACTATAATAATATATGCATCTATCTTTTTGCTCACGCCTGGTAGAAATTAGGTTAGTGAAATGACTGTAGTAGTGACTATCCATCCCAGGGGATTTGGCTCAATTCAACAAGAGAAATTTTTCATTAGCATCTTGATCTCTCCTTGCGTGCTAGGTATAGAGAGAACTTCTACTGCACTAATTCGATCACCAATGAAGCACCGAACTGTGGACTACTTAGTGTCTTTCGGTGAGAACAGACTAATGCCGACACCAGGTTTATCTCTATCCTCTCTCCATTTCTCAAACAACCTCTCCCTATCCAACCTATTCTTAGTGGTGTAAATTATCTCAGTTGTCGATTGCTTTTCAAAATAACCCAGTGAACGGACGCAAGATACGAGGCAAAAGAGAAACTCGATCGAACTAATTGGCACGGTATTCACCCTATGCACCATTACGGGCAAAAAATAAAATAGAGTTCTTACTCTATTTTATTTTCTGCCTATTATAAAAAAAATTATGATAAAAAAAACCTAAAAAAACACGTCTGTCATACATCCCTTCTTCATGACTACCCCTTATCCAGTAATTCCCCTTTTATTTAGTACCATAAGAAATATGTCCCTGAGAAATCACAAAAATGGGCAAATTCCACAAGTAAAATTTTTATTATGTCCAATTTTTAGGATACCGGGACTAGCCACGGTATTTACCTTTACGGAGTCACCCGGAAATGCACATAAGTGCGATATTCCACAGAGGAAAAATCATTTACCTAGACCGGGATTCGAACCCGAATCCCTCAATTGCTTTAACTAATTATGTCCTGAAAACCTTTTTCCTGTAAAGCCACCAAAAATCCACTGATTAAATCACTCCCGGTCAAGGCGAATGACTTTTCCTTTGTGGAATATCGCAGTTATTACGACCCAGGTTTCGCTTATTGGCACTGTAATAATCGCAACCTAGGTCGTTAAAAATATTTTACTTGTGGAACTAGCCCATTTTTTGTGATTTCTCGTTGATGTTTCGTTTCCACACAGATCGAGATTGTTTCTTCAGAATTTGATAACATATATGGTTGGCTGTACTTACACTCCCCTACCACTCATCTTTCGCTCGACGGCTCGATGGTTGTAGGCGCGAGTGCAGATGGATGTAAATGCGTAATGCTAAAAGAGGTCACATGCCATTACTTCAAGATACGCCAACCCGTAGTAATAAAAACCCTCGGAAGAAAGAGGGTAAAAAAAGAAAAGGTCATAGCACGCACGTTTCCAGGGGTTCGTCCTCCTCTTTATTTTTCCTCTGGAATCCCGAATGAGCTGCTTTGATCCCACCCAGGTTTTAAAGGCGCACGAACGTGTTGAGGAAAGGGAAGGAGGGATCCTCTCTGGGAGTAGAAATAAGGCGTGGTTGAGACGGCAGAAAATTATGGTCTGGGGTGCAGGCGAAGGTGACCGCGGGTGGTTAAGGAGGTTCCTCCGCGACTGTGTTAGTCAAAACAAATACTAAATTCCACCTTTTTGTTTTTAAACCCTGCTTTCACTGATGAAATGCGAAACCTTTTGACAACCAAAATAAATGTACAAACTATGCAGATTATACCGCGATTACATTTTTAATCAGCACTTTTTTCCGGCCGTAGGAGCCGACTGCTATATGATTTTTATTGATTTATCGCATTATGACCTCATTTATCATTTTTTTAAATAATAACTCTAAAAAATAAGGTTGCAAAAGGTGTAGATGTCATTTTTATACAACCTCTAGAGAGTTTTCTTTTCAGATAAACACATTTCCGCGAATATAGCATTTATATGAAAAAATACTATTTTACCCCGTTTTTATCCAATTCTCCCATTTGATGTTATGTCATTTTTTAAGTTTATTTTACGAGAAAAACAGCTTGGAAGGGTAGGATTTGTTGTAAAGGGGGGCTTTCCATTCAAGGTGTTGAAGTAAACGCACATTGGAACGCATCAGCGCACTTAAGCGCACACGAACGACGTTGAATAGAACGTTGTGCGCTGGCTAAGTGTTTTTTAACCTACCGGTAAGTAGCATTATGTAGGTGAACAACTGTCACGACCGAATTTTTTGTTTAAAGTTGTTAAATTTGTTCAAAATAAGTATTTAAAAACGTAAATTTTTTATCGCAGAGTAAATAAAACTTTATAATTTGTATGTTGACCATCAGTACTGAAAATCAACAAACAAACGGATGCCATTATGGACATTATTTTGTTGTTTAGCGCACATTATTTTGCTCCCGATCTGTTTTGAAGTGCGCTACCTAGTGCGCAGGGTCAGTAACGAATGGATGGCAAGCACGCTGTTGTGTTTCGAAGTGATTAGCTAATGGAAGGCACCCTATACTTAATTTTTATACATTTCTCGGAAGTTTTCCTTTCTTAGAAACAGTTTTCCGCGAATGTGGCATAAATATGGAAGCATACTAACCAGTGTTTCTCCTATTCACCCATTTGACTTCACGTAATTTCAAGTTTATTTTGCGAGAAAAACAGCGTGCAAAGGTAGAATTTTGTTGTTAAGGAAGTTCCACCGCGACTGTGTGAGTCAAAACAAATACTAAATTCCACATTTGTGATATTTTGTACAAAAAAATATTGCATTTCGCAGATGAAATGCTTTACCTATAGAAAAGCGAAAGTAAGGTACAAAATATGTAGATTATTCCACGAATATATTTTAAATGAGCACTTTTTTCCAGTCATAGGATCCGACGACAGCGCCATTTCTAACGAATTACGGCATTTTGATTTCTATTACAGTATTAATTCCCAAATAACTAGATAATGAAGGAGGTAAGACACCGATATTTTATTTTTATTCAATTTTTCTGGATTATTTCCTTCTTACTAACCGTTTTCCGCGAAAATGGCATGTATAATTTATGAAAAAATACTTTTCTTCCCCGTGTTCCTCTCATTCTACACTATACAATAGAGTGAGAATGCAATAGCGTGGAAAGTTAACATTTTGTTGTTCATATCAGATAGAGGACAAGTTTTCCTACAAGTAGACAGTAGTATATGAAAAAAATGACATATAAGTGATTCTACGGTGGAACCACCTTAATATCAGATAGAGTACAAGTTTTTCTACAAGTATCCTATTTATGAATGAAATGGCATTTAAGTATTTTTACGGAGGAACCATGTCAGGGGAGACGTTGAGGGTAGCAGTACGTGTGTGTGTGGGAATGGCAGGGGGGAGGGATTAGGAGGAGGAATTTTCTTTTTAAAGGGGTTAATAGGGGGAAGGGGACGTGAGATAAAACATGTCGGCCAAATGGAGCAGGGGGAGAGGGTGCTAGAGAGAGAGAGAGAAAGAGGATGATAAAGGGACAGAAGCTAAAACCAACACTTAAGCCACCCGGACACATATTTTCGGTCGAAAATTTACGCGAGGCCGCAGAAGCGCCATAGAGAGGCCTACCTCTCCTCTCTCGGCTTTAAAAGCGGCCGTGCTCAACACGGGAGAGGCAGGTGCCGTTATTTCGGAATAGTTAACCTAGTAAGTAACGATAATTAGCGTGAGGGTTCGGCGAGGGAGATCCTGCAAAAGTAGAGTGATGGTTAACTATTACTAAAATAAAAGTTTTTTAGCAATTTCAAACACTCACTATTTACTAGCAGCTATTTGGTAATAATTTATTCTTCGAGTCTTCGGGAAAGTGCCGTATATAATCCAGGATTGTCAGCATCCAGGTAAGATTTTTAATTACCTGAGTTACCTGATGGGCAGAGTAATTTTTATCAGAGATTATGGTTAGATTTGTAGCATCAGAAGGCGAGAATAAGAAAAGGATTTCTTCCCCATGCTAATGACAATTAGATAGCTGGATGTTGAATATCGGGTCCTAATTACCTAAAAAGAGTGCGGTATTGCATTTATTTTGTTCCGATGGAATACCTTGATTATATGCAAACTGAAGTGAGAATATGTTTTCTTATTCATGAAATAACTGCTGAATCTTCTTGCACCTGGTTAACAGCTGATAAATATAAAAGAGGCTTGAATTTCCAATTACCCACATTAGTTTGATAGGGTACAATTTTTAATGTGAGCCTAGACAGGATGACTATCATCTGTATATCTGCTTTTAATTCTATTCCAGTTAAGGTTAAAATAGGGAATATAATGGATGTGAATAAATAAGAGACTATGGGTGCTTAATTTTCAGTGTTACCATTATGATCAATCTTATAAAAGTAACCATTTTTCCAAAGAATAAACGAAATATAACTCAAAAGAAGTATACTTGAACCTGGACAGGCTAGATTGAAAGTTAGGTTTAGGAATTTGGAGAACGGCCAACAAATGTGCTTTAAAATTAGTCACACTTTTTACTGGCTTTCGCTTTTCTGCTGGAAAGGCTAATTACTAAATTTACTTGCTGTTATATAATTGATTTACTACACTCTCAAAAACTAAGACCGAATCATGCGTCTTTTAAGTACCAATTTTTCTATTAAAAGTTCCTCCTATCCTTATCTATTAACTCAACAGCGCATTTCATAATTTAATCTCCTTAATATTTACCATATTTTAATGTAATTTGAAATATATTCTTATATTTTTATTTTTATTTAGAATATAATAGAAATGAGATTCATTATTCCGGGCCAAAATGTCCCTTAGAAACATGATTGGTATACATAATTTAGAGTCAGACCTTCAATTACAAGGAATATATCATATCATTGAATACATAGGTGATACAAAATTAATAATACACATTTCGCATTATTGCCATAGAATAGTAAATACAAGGAAATGAAAAAGCAATGAAAAAATACACCTCATAGGTGTTGCAGAGAACAATATTCAATTGAATTGGGACAGCGTTTTGTTACAACATTACAATACTATTGGAATGCAATCAGCAGAGACAACAAGAAAAAAACACTATAAATAATATATTGTAGGTGTTACACGAAGTAGCACATCCATTAACGCATATTAAACAAAATTTTAAAATATTCATTTTTAAACCTATTGGCATTCTTACATTTTTTAATATCTTCGGGTAAGTGGTTCCATATATCACAAGAGGTGGCATAGAAAGAATTTCCATAGACAGATGAACGGTATAGGGGTACATAAAGTTCTTCCATGTGGCGCGTTGGGCGTTTATTTGTCACAGCATTATACAATACACTCTGATACAAGTACGTGGGGAATTTTGTCGTTATTATTTTGTATATAAAAGTTGTCTTATTGAGTAAACGCCTCTTTTGTATTTTTAACCACCCGAGTTTTTCAAAATATGGCGTCACGTGTTCGTAATATTTGATGTCAAAGACATACCTCACACAGGAGTTCTGAATCCTCTGAAGTTTTAAATTCGGTTCTTTTGTTAGGTCGGAGGATACCACACAGCAGTAATCGATATGCGGGAAAACAAGACTGTCTAATAATTAATGGCGAAGGGAAGTCGGAATAAGGTGTCTAAATTGTTTTAACTGACTTACAGTCTTGAATACCTTATGTGAAATGGATTTTGTGTGTTCGTTCCATGTTAGGGTTTTATTTATAGTAATTTCTCGATTCCTTACACTCTCAGAAAATTCAATTTGGACACCTTTTACAGTTATTTTTGGCAAATTATCAAATATAATTCTATTAACATAAATATTACTGCCAATAATAATACTTTTCGTCTTGTTAGGATTGAGCCGCCGACAATTTTCCATTGACCATTTACATATGTTTTCAATGTCATCATTAACCTTGGAAATGGTATCAATAACTTCTGTGGGGTTACAGTCGATGTAGATCTGGAGATCATCTGCATACATGTGGTATTTGCAGTTAGAGATGAATTTAGAAAGGTCATTAATATATATTGAAAACAGGAGCGGCCCAAGAATCGACCCCTGTGGTACTCCTTTGTTAACTTCAGAGTAATTTGATAGCTCACCTTTAGGTCCTCTAACTGCCTGTTTTCTATCTGAAAGGTATGACTTGAACCAGAGCATGGCTGAAGTAGATAGTCCGAGGTCACTCAAACGCTTTAGTAGGATCTACTGATTCACCGAATCGAAGGCTTTGCTAAAGTCTAATAGAACCAACAAAGTTAACTTCTTTTGCTCAATTGAATATCTAATATCGTCTGTGACTTTTAAAAGGGCAGACTGGGTACTACATCTTTTTCTGAATCCTGACTGATATTGATCTAAAAGATTATTTTTTGAGAGGTGTTCCAAGGTGGTATCGTGTACAAATCGTTCAAGTGGTTTTGACTGCGTACTAAGAAGGGGAATAGGTCGGAAACAGACATTTATTTAGGATGGGCTACTTTTGAAATAGGCTGTATGTGTGCAGTCTTCCAAAGAGTCGGAAAAGTGGAATTATTTAATGAACTTTTGAAGATATCTAGTATCACAGGCATAGCAACTGGGAGTAAAATTTGAAGAACTTTGTTATTTATCCCATCTGCACCAATGGAATTCGTTTTGTTTCTTTTTAAATTTCGAAGTAGTGCTTCTGGCGTATAATACGGTAAGTAAAATCTATCACAGTTGAAATAATTTAATGATGTGTATTCTAGTTTATTATTATAGGAACTAGTATCTTCTAGCGTTAAAGCAAAAGGCGCATTATCTACATCCTGGTCTTCTACGTCGGGAGAAATGTTCAAGAAAAATGTATTGAGCTCGTCAAGGTGCAAATTCACACTGCAAATATTTTTCCGACTTTTCCCAAGATCCAGGCGTCTTAGTTCTTGCCAGGTTGACCGAGCATCCCATTTATCTTTAAAACATTCATAATAATATTTTTGTTTTGCATTTCGTAGCAGCTGTTTTACCCTATTTCTAAGTGATTTGTATTGTGCGTGAAGGTCGGGAAGACGGGTTCTATGGAATTTTCGCCGTTAGCTATCTCTTTGCGTCATCAAGAGTCTAATATTTTCAGTTATCCAGGGAGCCGGGGGTCTTTTATATTTCCGCTTACGCAGTGGGGCATGAAGATCGAGTATTTTTTTCACGTTATCATTAAAAATTTCAACATAGGTATCAACATGATAATTTAAATTTTATTCTATTTAGGTTTCGTGGAAAATTTTTATTATCTTATATTTAATTCTCATTTTGATTTAGTTAGTGTTGTCACAGGAAAGATTTCGGCAAAGTTTCGAGGGAAATATCAGGCATCGTGCCTTGGGAGCTACTTTGCAATTTTTCCATAATTCTTTCACCGTCGACCAATGAACTTGAGGAATCCCTTATTTTTAATAATGCCCCTTAAAAGTACTGATTTTTAAATTAAGTAAAAAGTACTGAAAGGTTAAATTAAGTCTTGTGACAGTAAAATCTAGGCACAGAGCACTGGAATATATTCAGCAATTATGAATTCGTTATAAATTTTGCTGGCTTCAATTTGTGGACGTACATTAGTTTAACAGAACGATATGTTGATTGTGGCGTAGTGAGATATTTTTGTTGATTACTATCTCCTCCCTAGAAGCCGAAAAGAGGCTTCCTTTTTATTTCAAGGCCTCTCTTTATGAAGGAATAGCTCAAATACTTAGGCCAAACAATGCCTATTTTATAACTATTTTCTTTTTGAACATATGTCCATCTTCTGCTTGCTTTTTATTTATAAAAACAAAGGGAATTTTGGTTATTCGTTCTGCCAAAAACTTGCCAAATAGTTCATTTTTTCTTATTTTTTAAATCTGTCGTGACACCTAACATTTGTACACAATCCAATCCAATAAGTTTCACTAGTTAATCCTTTTTTTACTATGTGCCGTTGAAATATCTTGGATTATGTTAATGATCTAATACATTATGCTAATTTGGATTTATTTTGTTAGCGGTCTAGTGTTTTCCCTACGTCTGGTCACGCTAACGTAAACAAAGACCTTCGTGCGGAATGTGGATGAGTGAAGTCTGAGAGAAATAACAACGCCATATATTTTGCGCAAAGAGTTACCCATTATCCATGCACTCCCTTCCCGTCGACCAGCTGTTCGCGCATGGCATTCACACAATAGGTTCCTCATCTCCCTTATTTCCTGAGATAGACCAGTCACACCTGCTCCGGAGGTTGTCGAGTCTCCTCCAGTTAATCTCGAGCAGACTTACGTAGTGTATTTTTATCAGCACGTTCTTTGGTATGAAATCCATCTCCTTTCGGTTTCAAGTAACAATTACTTATTTTCCCCGTTCTTTTGCATCATCATTTTCCATTTAATTTGTTTATATTTTTACGGTCTCTGATTTGAATTTTCTGGTGTATTTTATGAATACGATTCATATTGGAATGAATTACCGTAACCTTGTGATTGTACTAAAAAAGCTCTGTATTTCAACATGGCCCGGGTTTCGACTTACAAAGTCATCTTAAGACCTGAAAATGACGTTTTCCATCAAAACCAGGGTTGCGTTGTGATATATATTACTTTATCCGAATAAAAATTTTTTCATTTATGATCCTCACACTTCCTGCCATTCAAAATTCCTATTTGTCCACTTCGTCACCTACCTAACTATTATATATCGCCCTCTATATTCTCCCTTTCAACACTTATTTTACTCCCAATAATTTTCTTCATTTTCAGAATCACCGCCACCGATTCCCTTTCCTCATTTTCTATCTCTTTCACTTCCTCGTTTATTTTCTCAGTCACCCAGCTCAATTCTTCCTTTCTTCTCCACGCCTATATCACATCAATAGCCTCCTCTCCTGTTATGCCTGGCGTCTCATTATGTACTCCTAGCCTTTCAATCTGGTAACGGCCTGCGACGATGGAAACACCGGTTCCCACCCAGTCACCAACGTCAAGCATTGTTGGGCTCGGGTCGTATTTGGTGGGGTGATCCTCATTTTCGTACGAGGGCTCTTGCGCCTGCCTGCAAGTTGCAGACAGTAGAAGTGTGCCCTCTAAGCATTCGTACGAGTTCTGTTGCCCGTGTGCACAAGTTGCAGACAGCAGAAGTACTTAATTATCTTAGCCCTCGAAGCACGTAAATCTGAAAATGTCTTTCAAACTTTGATTCTGCTCTCTAAAGTAAAATCAATTGCTCTTATTTGCAAGAAGCAGCGAATGAACGTTTATCCTTTTAATGTTATATTTGCAGGAATCGATATTCGAATTTTAATCGATATTCGAACAATGATATGACTCAAACGAGAAGTTCAGTTGGTCTCTGGGAAATATGAACGCCTAGACACTTCATGCGTACGTGTCAGTTTTGTTTTTAATAATGTGAACTCTGAGCCGCCCATATGAGATCACAACGAAAAACCGATTTCTGACCCGAAGGACAGCTGCGGCGCTGGAGGCAATAGTTGGAATGGGTGGAGGAGAGTGGAGCCAATTTATATTGATGGTCGGGGGGAGGTTGACGGGCGCCCTGTAAAGAGAAAACGAGAGCAAGAGGGGGCAGGCGAGCAATTCTTCGGAGGATAACGTCGTGGTATCGGATGACGGAGAGGCTGTGTAATATTGGATGTGAGGGAATTGCCCGATTTCCGGGAAGGCAGAGTGGAGGGGTAGGGGAAGAGAGCAGGGGTTGTGAACCCTGGAGAAGTGGGATATTTTTATATAGAAGGAAGAAGAGGGAGAGATTTGAGAGACTGAGAGAATGGAATCGAATGAAAGCGAAGGGAGAAGGGACCTTGAGACAGAGAGGGAATAAGTGCGAATGGGAGACTGAAAGAAAGAAATGGAAAGGGAGAGGATAGAATAGAGGAATGAAAGGGCTGCCTTGAAGAAATTCAGCGCAGAAAACATGAAAGAATCTGGAGCAGTAGGAAAATGAATTTAAGGACTAAGGAAAAAAGGACTAAGAAGGGGTAAGAAAATGAATTTTCCTACTGCTTCTTATTCCTCTTAAGTCTCTTAAGAATCGTTTGAAACCTTTATATTGTTTGATTCTTCTTCTGAAATCCTCATTGAGAGGTATTTTTAAACTGGTAGCTCAGTATTTGATTGCTAGCTTATTGTTTTTTTTTAGAGGATATCAACAACTACAGGGAATGAAAAGAGCTGGAATGGGAAAGGGAGAAATAGAAAGCTGCCTTTCACCGAATTTCGCAATAAAACAGGAAGAAAACGGGGCATGAACAAATTTAGTTCATTTCACGGTGTTTCATTATGAAAAGGCAAATGAAGTGCTCAAAAAATTATTTCACAGTGAATGTCAATTATTCTTTTTCCCGATACCAGGCACAAGGGATTTTGAGACAGAATTTAAGAAATGTTAAAGCGTATTTATAATTATCAACCTAATTGTAGTTCAATTTCAATCATTTGAACGCAATGCAAAAAATGGGGATTTATTTATGCAAAGAAAAGTATTTGCGGAAGTGAAAGGAAAGAATAACAGGAAAGCTGGAGAACAGTAATGGAGGAAATAAAGTCTTGGGTCCATTAATTAAGTAGAGAAAACGGAAACTAAGTCATAAACGTACGCATTATATGATTGGAAGAAAAAAATATTTGTTAAAGCGACGAATAACATGCTAATACATACATTCATTCGGTAGCATAGTAAATGTAGATGGCTCTGCCTGCGTGTGGAAAGCTTGATTCTTGTATGGCAAACCTTCAAAGGACAGAAAATTCGGAGCAAATGGATTCATGGCATTCATGGCAGAAAACAACAGGATGATAGTAAGAGGGTAAGAATTGGTAATGGAGGAGAAGAGGGAGGTAGAGGGAATGGATAATGAAAAGAGAGGCGGAGAAATGGTGGAGTGATACGAGGGAAAGTGAATTAGAGATAGAGTGTGGGGGAATGAATGAGAGTGCAGGAGCAGCAAAGACAAATGACTTACGCCTCTTTCTCTTAAAAGCAAGTTGAGCAAAGCAAAACCAAGGACGAAGCAGAGTAATGACAAAAGAACGGTGACGTTCAGTTATTCTCAGTTTAATTAACTCCATTTATTTTGAGTCTTAGAACAAGGAAACTTGTCTGGATATGAATAATGAACTTCTACGTTTTTGAAAAGGCAATGCATACGTTTTCAATGTTATAGAGATTCCCGGAGGATGTACGTTTATCATCAAAAGCTAATTAATTGGCACTAGTAGCATTATTTTTTTGCAATTCAATTCCCTATCTCACTTAAAATCTAGTTGGAATGGAGCGATTTTATTGATAAAAGTCCTTGTTGCATATTTTACCTTAGTTTACCATGCTATTTAGTGATACCATAGAGTAAAGAACACATAAATCCATGGTAGTACCATATAATAAATATGTACTTAATGATAGTACCCAATGGTTGAAGTGTCCTTCGCTAGCCCAGAATTACTTTCTGTATTTACTGGTCTATCTAGTTTATGGTCCTTATCAGCAGCATTTATTAGGAATCTTGGAATTACAATGAAAACTGATAGAATGTTCGTAAAAATAGGATATCAAATTCCATTATGTTCTGTTTCATTTTCCACAATTAAAGGTTCTGTTAAGAGCGTTTCCTTTTTTCAGCTGAATGTAAGAATACAATCCAGGCCATAGTTATGTTTTTTTGAGAGAGACTTAAAGCAATATCGGCTCTTTGAGAAATTTTTAAACCCCTATGATTGAAAAAAAAAAAAATGAGGCCCTTATTTGTGAACAGTATACGAAGTTGGTCCATATTGTAGATTATCTTATCAAGTGTAATCTACCCATGCATGATCACCGCTTTCCCCGGTGGTGCTAACAAAAGGTTAAAGCGAATTGGGTGTTAAGTGTTTGGAGTTTGGGGCAGTACTCGGCTTGCCCAATGAAAGTCAAGGAGCGAAACATGAGCAGAAAAATGGTAAGGCGGGGGAGTGAGTAGAGGTTTAGAGGAGTGGTTGAGAGCAGGAGAGCAGGACTATGGAATTGGAGAGGATAGAGGTTTAGACTTGGATTATGGGAGAATAAGGGCTGGATTTTCTTCCAGGATGGATCCGTAGAGAGAGAGAGTGAGAGCGGGTGTAAGGGGAGGGAGAGGCACATGCGAGGGAAAGTTAGTCGATGACGGGCGAGAGATTGGTGCAAGAGGGACGAGGAAGTGCGGGTGGGGGAACGGAGAGGTTGACTCGGTACTGAAGAGTGACGTAGGTGCTCCTCAAGAGAGACGTCAGCGGAGGTAGCCAGGGTATTATTGTCCGAGAGATAGGGAAAGGGATTTGCAGGTTGAAGTGAATAAAAAGTGATCAGTTAACCAGAGTTACTCATAAATAGATTTCACGCCATATATCATGTTTTGAGCAATTTATTGTTTTAATAAAGTTCAATGCTTAGTTGTCTGCTAAATGAGTTATTATTAGTTTTTCATAAGGACGTAGATGTATTGAATATTCGATGCAAGTGATCCGACGTAGATTGTTTCCTATGTCCGTGTGTATTTGGAAAGTTTGTATATAAAATAAGACGCTTAATTATCCTTAGCCCTTTGTCCAATTACAGCTCTATGTTAAATATCATTTGAATTATCAACGGTGTTTTCCATCGCTTTCGCAGAATATGACGTGTGGGTAATTTTTCTCAGTAAGCCTATTTGTTAAACCTGGAAAAGCCTCATTTCAAAAATATCCAGAGGTAAATGAATCAATTGCAATCATTACAATCGTTAACACATTCCTTTTCCTTCTATTTGTGTGCTTTATACCATTTATACCTGCCAAAAAATTATGCACTCACTAAAGCTATGATTTTAAAGTTATATTTGATCAATTTCAAGTATCCCATCCCCTGAGTATTTCATTGTTATAAAATAGCACCGAAGGCTAATTTTAGGCTTTTAAAGAGGACTGAATGCATCCTGTAAAATTGACAAGGAGCGTGTCAAAGGCATTGCAGTAATATTTTGGTAGCGTAGGTATTAATAAAATTAAGTTTTGAATAGCATCTAATTGCAAAATTTTACCTTTTAGTTATTTTACCTGTAATTTGCCAAATGGATATTCATGTTTATCAGGGTAAAAAATAATTTAGCTGATTGCTTTGATCACATCTATTAATCAACGAAATGAATCGAAAAAAATAATATAGGAACTTCTTCTCTTAATAATGTTGAGGAAAAATAATGTTGTTGAAGTTAAGATACAATTTATGCCGGCGTTAACATAGACTGATGAAAACATTTTGGGTGACACAAGACAAGGAAAGATGTTATTAAAGATTCCAACAATTAAAATAGTAGTAACCTCGCTTAATGTATCGTGAAAGATCATATTGTTAGAGTCTTGGTACGGTCAGGTCTCTAATTAGTGATTTTCATATTATTTAGCAATTAAGAACTTTTGAAAGTCTTGGCAATGGAATTTTTTCCTATCCAATCTTCTTTCGCAACAAAAAATAAAATCAGGACTCCGGGGAGGGTAAACTAGAAGACGTAAGTGTTTTGATTTGTGAAGGAAAGAGGTATAAAAAGACCTTTTTGGAACCCTGATTAAACGATCGCGAAAGGCAAAAGGGAATTAAAACCTTGCCCACCTTATTTCAACCGAAGTCGACGAGGAAGGTTTTTCAGTGATAAAAGATCGTCGCCAAGTGGGTTGGCTGGGAAAAGGGGTTGGTTTGGAATTAAGTGGATCGAGAGGGAATGAAGGGTGAGACAACAAACGGGCTAGCGTTCTCTTCTCATTTTCCTTCACCCTCTGTTCGTGAGAGATGAGAGGATTAGAGGCAAAATGGAGAGAAGGGTTAAATGAAGCGGGAAACGGGGGCAGAGAGAAAGGAGACAGCAAGGAGAGACAAGAGTCGAAGATATCGTGGGGCCTGCGTTCAGCAGCACTCCCCCGTCATCATACAACGGCTCAAGCGGCTGTGTCAAACCTTAAAGAGCTTGAACTTGACGCATTTATCAGGTTGATTTCGGTTGGATTTTCATTTTCTGACTTACGCCTGATGCTATGTCACGTGAGCTTCTCATTTAATGCCCGACTTGATTTCCTTTGAGATTCACCTGTATCGGCCAGCATCCCACGCTTTTCATGTCTGCCCACGCAGGTGTTTGCTGTACCTAATAAATGGATCATCGAATAAAGGCCTCGTTAGCTAAAGTAATTTGAATTGATCATGACTAATATAATACGGTTATATCTTGTCATTACTTGGAAGACTAATTTTATTAAATACTTCTTAAAAGTTTACCTTGGATATGAAAAATTGGGGAGATTTCCTTTTTTGATCTGCTGATGATTGAGCCTTGGACCTAATTTATAACAACATGGTAAGATATGACTATGAATCCCGCAGCTTACAGCATAAGTGCTATTCAGTGTACACAAATTCACCTCAGGAGTACAACTTCTAGATTGTACTGCTTCATAAAAGGAAATGTCTTAAGCCTTAAACGTCGAATTAGTTAACAGTATCAAACGAAGAGATATAATTTTATGATTTTATAGAAAACAAGTTTGTATATAGTATTTGAATTCACGGTTAATGTTACTATACACAGCTAGTTCTGGGTAAAATATTAAAATATTACATTCTTAAGCTTTTTTGCACCTCAAACGCGTTCTTTTGTTTAATTTTAAATGAAATTTTGACGATAAATGATTCCATTATTGTTTTCTATCCTTCAACATTATAGTAAAGAATATTTATGATAGTCAAAGATTGATTTATGGCCGAGGTTGAATATGCAATTACATGAGAAGAAAACGGCACACTATTAGAGTACTCCTGCTCGCGATTAATGTTTATTGAACCATCCTGACAAGAAGACTAGCAGGGTATAGGAAAAGAAAAAATTCGGGACAGAGACCTTTATTTGTTGTCGCCGCAACGGAGGCTCTCTCAAGAATTAAGGGAAAGCGCCTGTTTGTTTTTGTTTTACGAAACGTTTTGAAAAAAATGTTCTTCCCACCAATTCACCTCGTCAATCCACTGAGGGGGTTATTCACTTTTTACTTGCTCAGGACGGGATAAGGCACGTGGATAAAACCCTTTTGGATATCCTGACGTTGAGGAGGAAAAAAATCCGGTTCGGTAAATAAAGCCCGTTGGGAAAAAATAAAGAGTTCGGGAGAGAGATGAGAGAGAGAGAGAAAGGGGGAAGGGAAAAATATGAAAAGAGATATGAGTGACGAGAAAGTTGATTGGCGGGAGGGGGATCAAGGTCACATCGGCGGAGGAAGGGGGAAGATTGACTGTCACTGCGCGTGCGCGGGCGTATGTGTGTGTGTTTGTAGCGGCCAACGTAGGCACTTGTCACGTTCTGAGGAGGGTGTATATCCCGGTGAATAAAGCAATTACATTCTTCGCGTAAAGCCAACAGCCAACAGGCAGGGGGGGGGAGAATTAAAGGATTTTGCCGGGGAGTAACCTTTGTAAATTCCCAATCAACTGACGCGAGTCCAGGCTCCACCGCTCCCGTAAATTGGTCCGTAGCGAGGCGACATCAACAGGCTCCACCTTCCAACCTAGGAAGTGAGGTAAAAAATAACCAAATGTTAACTTACTCTCGCGGGTCAAGAGAGCGTGTTATTTCACGTTAATTAGGCGGTTCAGGTTCCCGACGGGTGATAATAATAAGCATATTACCCTCATTAATGCACAATTATGGTGTTAGCCAGAAAGCACTGCTCTGCTCCCGGCAATATAGTTAAGCCGGCTTCTTAGATAACGCACTCCTTCATAGGGAGATGTGTAGTCGGCTTTAAAGATCATTCTTTGTCATGGAGAAAGAAATATTGCGACGGAAAGCTAAGGAGCACTTAACGGCTATCATGAAGATATTTATTTTATTCAAAAAGTAGGAAATAAATTCAAAATAATGCATAGAAATGTGTTTACTGAAGCATTTAAACATTTTTTTAAATGGGTAGTACCAAAATACTACTAGAAATTGGTTGAATGGCCGTTTTTTGCTTTGGTTGAATGCTTGCTCCAATGGCCGTTCTAAGTTTTGCACCACCCCTTACAAAACATGAAAGTAAATTCACGTAGACTTGCGGTGGAGTTAAATCACTCGTAAGGCATAGGATTCCATTAAGTCCTATCTTGAGAACAAGCAAATAACCAGATTTATCAGTTAGCGGAAAAACTCAAGTCATCGACTGGAAAAACCGCAGAAAACTCCAATGGAGTACGATCTAAGTCTTTCCCGGCGAATGCTTAGGATGAATTATTCTCGGGTATCCATCCGGGTTATGGTGTTTTACTGCACCTGCAGTTCAACACTATAACCCGGCTGGAAACCCGTAAACTATTCATCTAATGGAATAGGTAAAACTTTCTCCTAATTCTAGCTGTAGGGACTGTAGGTCTTAAATACCTCATCCAATGACAAAAAACTACGTTTACCGCAACGCTTCATTTTGTTTTGATATGCAATGCTTCTAAAAAACAACTTATTTCAAGTATTAAAATGTTAACCAACAAATACTTTGATGATTGTCATTCTATGTGTATTTGCCTAAAATTCTGCCATTTTTAAAAATAGAAGCTAACTTGATCAAGGCCCTTTAGCGTAGTGGATAGTGCGTTGGATTTATAATCCATGGTTTGAATCCTGTCAGCGACGGTTGACAACTTTTTGGCAGCCTCGGTGGCGGCGCGCGGGTTTGAGTCCTCACGTGACAGTCCTGAGGTCACGACTCTTGAGTCCCTCAAGAGTGGATCTTCCCATCACACTACATGGATGTATTGGTAGTGTACGAGTTAAATGTTAAGGACGTTCGGTGGTTTCACTCAACTTAAGGGAATCCGACGAGACTAGCTGGAAGCATTAATTATGTTTTCCTAAAGCTACCTGAATTTTTTCAAGATTATTTACCGTAGATTTCTTAGGATATTTGATGTGAAAGTGGGCATGAAATTACATGGGTTCTTAATGGGAACGCGAGGTGTGACTAGTTTTATTCATTGAAAAGAACGTTTTCTAGTTAAGAATAAGAAAAACAAAAATAATTTTAATCATCAATAGAATAATGTATGAAAATAATTTGATATACTTTATTTTTATTATTTTTATGTTTCTTATTCTTAACAAGAAAACGGTTCTTTTTGATGAATTAAGCTACTCGTACCTTGTGCTCCCATAAGAAGCCAAGTGATTTTTTGGCCACTTCTCGATAAAATATCTTAAGTAATCTGCGGTAAATAATTATGAAAAAAAATCAGGTAGAATTAAGACAACATAAGTAATGCTTCCAGCAAGTTTCGTCGAATTCTCTGAAGTTGAATGAAATGTTGAGCTTCACAATATGGGGATTGTTTTAATCATATACAATGATAATTAATTTTTTTCTTCCCGTCGAATCTCAATGGTCACCATTGAGGTAGATGGAGAGGGCGCTTGGTGTGCTGGCCAATGCTTTAAGCTATAATGTGGGTGTGGCCGGTCCGCCATCTTTATTCCCCCTGATTTACCTTAGCTCCAAAGGGCTGACGCACTAATTTTGCAAGTTTACGTTGTTTTCTATCGATTGGTACTCTCCGTACCAATAACCTTCTTATTCTCTCTTTCCACTTCATGTTCCTCCTCGTACCACATGCAATATATGTCTTATAGACATTCCAGAATTTCGTATTTCAATATCCCAGCGTTCCCTATTCTATCGCATTCAAAAATGTTTAACTCCCTGGCTTCCCATTCACCCTCCCTTGACCTCTTCTCTTCACCCTCCGCTTTCTGACCCTTCCTTTACAAATCATGTGAAAAAATACTGTGAGCTCATCGTGACCATGTTTTTCTGTTATTTTGTAATTTTTCCATATTTATTTTATTGTGCTCATATTTTGTTGATGCTTCTAATTAATTTGTTTGATTTTTCATCCTATGTAATAAGCCTCTGTGTCGTTTTTGGGATATTTTCAAATAAATAAATAACTCACTTGTAATCATCATGCGTTTACTTTTTGAAAATGCATTCTTCAAAATATATTTTTATTTATTTTAATTATTAGAAGTCCCTATTCTCAGGGAAACACTATTATAGAAATAATATATCCAAGTAACTAATGCATGTTTCAAGATTTACCTACCTGAAATTTTCAGCAAAAGGTCTGTTTACCCGTCCACTCGTCCGTGCCATCCAAAGGAAGGCAAGGAAAGTACATGAGGAAGCAACATGGTGAATATTTCGGTTGCCAGGTTACAGTTTGATGACGTCATTCCTTCTCAATCTACGTCAATGACGGAAGCCCTCTTCTAGTATCGGTTCAAAATGAATACGACATTACACATATTATTATTTTAAAAACTAGCAGTAAAATATCTTTTTCAGTGAAGATTTTCCTCAGTGCCCTCTGCTTGCGGAGAGTAGCAGACAAGACCAAAATGAAGTTTTTACCCTCCCACAACGTGGCGATCAGTCATTGATACCGGGGCGTGGCAAGGATTAATCATCACAGAATCCTTTCCCTCACCCCTTTTGCTAACACTGGGGTCAGGTGTCAACGCTCTTCGCCCCTTATAATCCATCGGTGCCCATCCATTCTTGTCTCCTACTTTGCCTCTTCTACTGCCGCCCTTCACTTCTCTTCCTTTCCCCTCGTGGGATCCCCGTGGTGTCACTCTCGTCCGCTCTATATTCGTAGCGCTGCAACATCCTCCCCGGGTCTTTGAGGAGAGAAGTTTTTGGGGAATTAAGTGCGTCCGAGCGTGGGAATTTGAGGAGTTTACGGTGGAGAGACCCACTCGGTAAAGAACATAAAGCACGTCTCTCGATTTTTTTGTGCTGAGGGATAAATATTGCCAAAAAGTGAGATTAGGCGTAACTTTACCCAAATTGCACTCACAAAGAAACTCTGAAGTCATGTTGTGCCAGAGAACATCAATGCAGGCTGGTGTAATTACCTCTTGAATTAAACGAGTTTGGTAGCAACTGACTTTTCTCACTAAGTAAGTGAAATATGTCACAACGGCTTGTGCTCACAAAAACCGAAAAATATTTACCAACCATTTCATCTTCTACCATAAGGTCGTGCATGATAAATGTAAGTTCACAAGTAAAGTCAAATTTTCCTGTATTTTTCTATTTCTTTCCAGGAAATTTTCTTTGAGGGAAAATTAACATAATGCAATGTCAAGCAAATAAATATCTGAATTGGATGTTGATATATTCCCTTTCGGTATCATCATGTTGGCTTCAATTTCTTGTCCTTTATACCTATCTTAAAGCACCATTATTAGTAAGACATCTAAAATTTGACATTCTACCTACATTAGCTGATCAACAACTTGTGCCCGCCCAGTCGACAGTTTGTCAGTGACAAATAAGGCATGTAAATAAACGCTTTCAGAACCCGTTAATAATTTTTATGGCTTTAAATAATGTACCATTTTTATCAGCTACCGTGAATACATTTTCAAGGACTCTATTGTAGTACCAACTTGTTTTGAGTAACTAAAAAAAGTGGAGGATTACTTATTGTTCACCTTAAGTTATGAGAATGAAAAAGTTCCGCAAAGTTTCCTTTTTCCATCCTAGAGTTAAGGTTTACGGAAAATCTATTAGTATTTATTCATGGTCCTAATTTTGTGTACAAGTGCACCCCAGCCGTATTTTAATTAGTGAAGGCAAGAACCTTTATAACAAAGATTTGTCATAATTAATAGATCCCTTGATGCATTTGTGTATTTATATGTGTATATATTTTGTGTAATGATGGCTGAAAAATGCCTATTAGCTTAATTCATGAGCGTCATATTTTTCAATCATATTTGTCGTCATCGTAAAATCATAAAACTCATCCTAGCCTCTTGTCTCATATCTGAAATCTCTTAATGCATTATTCGCATATAAATGAATATGCGAATATGTAATGAATAATACATATATGAATGAAAATATAAGTGACTGCACAATAATATATTTTACTAGGAATATTTCCCTAAAGCAATCGTTCGAGAAAGTGGATTATGACCTAGAGATGGATGCACCTAACAAACCCTGGCCTGCAACAACTTCACAAATATCAGACTTTTATGGTCTCTATACATATTTTCACCATCTGTTTGAACGAAATATTTATTATTTACGCCTATGAACGGTTTGGGTGAATGAATGAATGGTTATATATATACACGCACGGAAACTTGGCGGTAAGTCGGAGTCGGGTCAGAAAGAGGGAGAGAGAAAATTGGAGGGTTTTGAGATATTGGTGCACAGAAGATAGGAGAGTGTAAGCCAGGTGGTAAATAGGAAAAATGAAAGAGTGCTGAATATGGTTGGGAGGAAATAAATTAGGTGATGAGATTTGGAGTAGGTAGCAAAATTGGATGAAGGGCTTATTAATTTGAAAAATAGAATGCTGAGGGATGAGAAATTGTTGGGCCTGCGCAAAGGGAGAGTTGAAATAATAAATATTTAGGATGGCATATTCGCACGCAGTAAGTATGAGGAGCATAAGAGACTCGAGGGAAATAGATTCAGAACACCAAAAACTGAATTGAGTGAAATAGGATTGGTTTTCCTCCTAGTATAAAGAAGGCAAGGGAGACTAACAATAAGACTTCTGCAAAGGGGTCCCGATTTTAATGAACTTAGGATGGTACGTAAACGTTTTACATGGTTGTGAATTATTACAACACATAATTTTTCAATGTAATCGCCATTACGTTTGATGCATTGTTTGAGCCGCTCTGTGGCACTTTTTTATGCGAGTCTGTAAAGCTCGCCGCCAACTCATTGAGATAGCGCTATGAGGCATTCTTTCACCTCGCCAGCATTGTCAAATTGCGTTCCACCCAATTGTTCTATCGAATTTGTACTACAAATGAAAATACCTGGATGTCCAGTCCGGACTATCAGGGGTAGGTAATATTGCTCCATTCAAACTCGTTCATAAAATTGATGGCTACGCTGGCGACACGTTGTCAAGCAGACTTGGCAGCTTGAAGAACGCAGACACTCTTAGAGCATTCGTCTTCTCCGGTTCTGAATCGCTCATTAGTCTTCTTTGAGTGCCTCACAATATGATTCTACCTTATTGCGGTCCAAATGGGCATTAATTCCATTTACAATACCCCCTTTGCGATCCCAAAAGACAGTTGCCATGATCTTGCGGGCCATTCCTGCCTAGTGCCGGACTTAGCGGGAACGGCGATCGGGATCTCCATTTCAAACGACTGCCAAGCGAAGACTAAACAAGCTAGCGAGCTCGGCGACAGCTTTTTTTTTTAAAGAAGGGGATGGAAGAATACAGTAGTGGTGCCAACTGCCACATAAATAATTTCCTTGCGGCTGTAGCACTTTGGAGACCTTACTTTTGGGTTAACCATCGCGTTTAAAAATCTCTTCTCTCACTCTCACATTTTTTATACCCATCCAATAGTGCAGTTTTGTTAAAAATTGTTTCGAGCTTACTAAAAACGTGACACAGCTATTAGAAGTAGGCTTACCATACTTCCCGGTTTGAAGGGTCTGTCCCGCCGGAGTTCAAGAGAATGTAACTCCCAATTTTCAGTGCAATCGGCCGCGCATGAACCGGGACCACCCCTCGTAAGCCATCGCGAAGGAATTCTCCATATCTGTCCGCACTTGTGATATGGCGAGAGGAAGTAGGAGGTTGCTTTTTTAACACTTACAATTAGAGCATACCATTTTTCGAATTTTCCTGAATCCTAATAATGTTTTAAAGTTTCGTAAAAATATCAGTGAAAGTGTGTTCAAATGCATATGTTACTGGAAATCGAAACAAAAAAATCATTGTGCAAAAATCAATGAAAAGCTTATATGAATGGCACTCACTTCATCACTTCACTTAGTGATTCAACCCGAAGGTTAGTTTGGATAGTTGAGGGTAGAGCTCACCCCGGACTTAGCCACATGCGTGTGAATTTCACTCATTCAGGGTAGGGGGCCAGTTCCTTTCCCTGGGCATAAGGACACCTCGCACTCTGAGGATTTTTTTGTTCAGAGGCGTCCAAAGGCTTCACCCGGATTTTGAACCGGGGACCCATCGATCAGAAGCCAAGCGCTCTACCTACTTGGTCACCACGCTCCCATCAATGGCATATGGATTTCAAAAATCGCTATATAAAATCAACGCTTTTCTGTCTTGCTGCTGGTGAGTTTAAGATATAATTTATGTGTAGCATATATTTATTTATCGAATTACCATCAAGCGACATAACTAGTGACTTATCATTTACATACAGAAAAACCTGGAAACTTTTTACTCGAAGATTATAACTGAATCTGACTGAATGACTGACGAGTTGTGAGCACAGCCAGACACTGCCTCTTGAGTTGTTGGACGTCTCCTTTCCCAAAGCAGTGCAGGTAACGCGACACCATGGTCGGTCTCGGTGTAACGTGATTCCAGCGTAAGAAGAAACCTTCAGTTGCGCAAGATGGTTTTATATTTCTTTCCCCCTCCCTTAGCGAAGAGCTTCGCTTGAACCTTGTGTGGGATGAGGCGTAGGTGGGGGGTGACCGTTGTCTCATTTTTTTAAAGGCTAGCTACCAGTGGCTGATTCAATAATAATTTCTATTGGCTTAACATTTTAACGTCATCAGCTTCTGGGACTCGTCCATTGGCCGCGTGCTGTTCGCGGCCATTGCAATCCCAGTATTCATTGCGGTCGAGCGTCATATCGTTCTCTTCGCGTCGTGCTCGCGGTTCAGTTGGTCGCGGTTTTATAATGTTGGTTTCGTGGAAGAGTTTACACGCAAGCCTGTGCTATCTTGATTATCTCCTATATTCAAGAAGAGTTTCGTTTGTGCCATCGAAATGTACGAGAAGAGGGTAATTTCTCCAGCATCGTCCTTTATCAAGGAGAAATATTTATATTTTTCTTTTTACGGTGTTGGGGATTGATCATCATCTACGCAGAGGTTTATAAGTTAGATTGGATTTGGATCACCAAAGGAGAGACTGAAATGCTCGTCTCATGGATTCTAGCGGGTGTAAAGTAAGTGAATTTCTATTTAATTACCTTGAGTTCTAATTCTGCGTGGTTAGCACTCGTAATTGTCATAGAATAGCGATAAACGGTAAGCGTAGGTGGTTAATATTTTCTCCTCAATTTGAATACTTCCTCGGATAGTGAGACACGGTGAAGAAGTGATTACAGAATGAGTATTTGTGATTGGCTTTTGCATACGTCGGATGTTTTACAGTCGAAAATATTCTGTTAATTTTCCTTTGGTCAAGATCTGTCACCATGGTTACCTCACCTTCGCGCAAACATTTTTTTATAATCCGACACCATCTTGATGTTAACTTAGTAAGACGAGTTATTCCACGTCCATGCTAGATCGAGACTGAATTATAGGACATCAAAATGCCTTTGCTAGTATCTGAGTGGGCATTTACTAATTATGGTTGTTTCATAGGTTCATGCACGTTAGGGTTCGTTATACGTACTTATTTGCAATTGCAACGAAGCTCCATCATCCAAATGTGAGGGCAAATGTATCTATTATAGCATGAAGATCCTGCCAATGAAAAAATACATTATCCAATTCAATCACCCTAATTGTACAATGTCTCCGAGATTCCGCCGACTTGATAAAAATTCATTGAGAAACAGCAATATTTCTTTCCTGATTTTTAAAAATTAGAACAGAGCAAACTCAGCAATTTGAAGGAAATTGTACGTGAATTGGTGATTTGTGATCGCAGTATTCAGGATGGTTGCTTCCAGCGAAGTAACCCAAAGGTCGAGGGCTTGAATCTCATTGCGGGCATGTTTGTTGTATTTGTCTAAGAATTAAGGTTGTAAAATACTCGGTGCGATGTAACCTTAGCTTTTTCAATATACAACATCTCTAGGCTAATGTTACTTTGTGGTTTGTTATTTGTAAACATAGTATGTAGACACTCGAAAATCCAGATCAGTGGTAATTTATACGAATGGCGGTGAAGTTTAACTTCTTTCAAATAAAAATGAAGAAAAAAAAAAATAATTTTTAAGTATTGAAAAGTAGATTTTTTATGTTTGATGCAATAAAATTATTGCCATAGGTATCATTTCAGTGTCTATGTCCACGTGTGTTTTCTTGTACGGCCTTTATGAATCGCAGTAGTCGTTGAAGTTGTTTGGGGGGGGGGGATAGCGGAGTCGGGCTTCCCCAGGCAACCGCTTAGGATGCCAGCCGACCCGCGACTTCTGCCTCCCACTATTCCCCCCTCGTCCTCCCGTGTCCTTGATTTCTATGCGCCGCGCCGTTTTATACTTCAGTTATGCCTAGGCAGTTTAGCCTAGGCAGCCGCCTTATGGGCTTACGCTTGTAGTAGGAGGTGCTATATTTATGTAAATAGCAGGAGGAGCTCCGGTATATTTTTTGTAAAAAACACATTGCTTAAGCTCTTTTATTTTAACAAAGAATTAACTACTTATTTGGCCATTATACCTCGTATCACTCGATAGAAATTTCAAGTTATTATTACAGCTATTCAAGTGATTCAGGTTCTCAAGTTTGGAAGATTGTAATAATCCAAGTGACTTGGCAAAAATCTAGTACCTCTCCGTATTACCCTTTAAAATGCTTGCGAGGTAACGTAAATTAATAATTGATGTATTTGATTGCAGAATTGAATTATTTTAACAACATTTTAATCATTATTTCGACAAGTTTTTAGGAAGCATTTCCTTCCCTAGACGATGCATTAAATCGTTAAAACGCGTCGTACAATTATGTAAAATATTATAGAAAATACTAACCGTTAGTATTTTACCATTTTATGAATGCTAACGGTCAGGGGCGGCTCCAGACCAGAGGTTGGGGGGGGGGGGGGGCAACCGGAGGGGTGGGGTTTGGGGGGGGGCAACCGGAGGGGTGGGGTTTGGGGGGTGGGTGGGGGGGGGGGGTAGGGGGTACAACTGGCTCTGGAGGTATGTAACACGTAACACTTCCCGGAAAAGGGGAGTCCGGGGGTTTCGTCCCGGGAAATCGTAACAAACTATGTGTAAAATGGAAAAGAAACTCTTATTTAGCTTAAGACTTATGCCTACCATCGTACTTCACAGCATAAAATAATTTTGGCCTTTAGTTTTAGGTCTATGAAAAAATAAATAAAATAAACCGGGTTTTTTTGGGGGGGGGGGGCAATTCACCTTACCTCCGCCTTGCTACCGGTATGCTAACGGTAGTTTCTCTAATTTCTGGAGACCCTAAAATTTACATGTAATAATGTGTCTTTGAAAGGCTCACGTGTATTACACACAACATTAGCACGTTATTATGCAATTACATAGCGTAAATTCTTTTACGGATTTCCACCGGGTTAAATTGGCAAAACGTACCGAAGATTCGACAGTCGATATCCATCGTTTACAGGGCAAATGTTATTGAATCGGCGATCCTGATTGGTCGTATTGTGAAATTTTAATTTCTTTTCGCATTTTTCAAATTTTACCCTCCGACCAATCAGGAGTCACCTGATTGGTGGACCCAGATTATAAGCTTGCCGTACTTCAATTCAAAGAAATTTCCCCTGAAGACGTTGGACGAGTCATCTGTCGAAACGTTGGTACGTTTTTCCAATTTTACCCGGTGGAAATACCCAGAATAATGTACGCTAAAATATACGTAAAACTTGCAATTTACCAAGTTTGTGTCAGAAATTTCATTTGCTGCTCTTTGATTTTTAAAGTGATATATGAATGGCCTGAGACTGGGAAACGATATTCAATATACTGATGGCACTGTAGTTTTGACATCCTCTGCCCTCGTGCAACCGCTATTTCTCTTCGGCCTGTTGTTGCTCTTGTGTGTTTTCCTAGTTGGTTTAATTTGTTTATTTTACATAAGACTAATCAACATACCCTTACTAATTACCTCTTATTAATTACCAGAGACTTACCCTGTTTTATAATATTATTTATTTGTTTATGTTCCCATTGAGTAGATAATTAAACTTGAAAAAAGAGACAAATGCGTTGTTACTGTGTTTCATCGTCGTATCGATTTGAGCATTCATCATATCGACTCTAGCTTTCATGTTTTCATTGAGAACTGAGCTTAAGGCATGGATGTCACTAAAAAATATGCTGCTTCATACTGTTCTGCTATTTCGTTGGTAGCTGTTAGTGTCAAAATACAATTTGTATCTTTGTTTAGAGCTAATTTTTTACCAATAAATTAAATTATAAAGCTGTTTTGGAGGGTTGGTCAATGAATCAAGCTCACATAGGTACTACCATAGAGTAGTACTCTATGGTACTACTCTTGCCAACATTTCGCAAAGTTGTATTTGCATCTTCAGGGCTTGAGGTGAGAAATAAGCGTACGTAAACTTCATAAAATTTTATATGCGTCACACAACCACGGCACAATGGAGTATAAAAACGGAAAGGTGAAATAGCTGATTTTTCAGAAAATTATTCTTTGGTGGTGCAGGATGAAGTGTAGTCCTTTCAATGGAACAATCTTCAATCCATTGTTCACCCTTTTTTCGACTTTTCGAGTCATCAAAAAGTGATGAATTTGAAAACAGTGTATTTCATGTGACTGCCTGGTTCGCGACTGCAAATTTCTCAGTATTTAAACCAATCGCAATTCAAGAAATCTTGGGCTACATTAAAGAACTCGTAAAAAAATAAGATCATATATTTCTCTTATAAAAAGAAAAACATAGTGAATTTGTGTTAACTTAAGAATGATTATGAATTAGATTCTGAATATTATTTTGCCACGTCTCATGGTTAAAGGCCTTGGGTCGGAGCTGTGAAAAGAAGTGTTGTGTTGTGCTTGAAAGCCTAAAGTGCACAGTGTCGAATCATATTTTAAACGAAAATGATATGTTTGCTTACTGTTCAGGAGCATTAAAAAAGCAAACGTGCTTTTGGGTGACAAAACAAGGGGTTGAATTAGGCCAGATTGAACTGGAACACGGATTTCAGCATTGTTTGGTAGTGCCAAAACAAGAAAATATCTCTATTTTGTCCCCAACAATGGCACTTCTTTGAAAGTTCGCCTTGAATTAACTACCTACTATAAAGCAGACTATACTTGTATTATACGTAATAATTCAAATTCAGAATTTCAGCGGTAATTAACTCAAATTCCATATTTGTTTTCCCGAGTGGTAGTTCCTCAGATGAAAGATACTCGAATGGACTTGCTAAATCCCTTTTTATACGTCTCGGGAATTATATTGCAGTTATGGTGAGGTATATTTGTTTACTCGAAAATCAAATAATTATAGTAGAACGAATACATTGGATCAAAATCTTATTTAAATATTAGGTGTATGGTACGTGAGGTATTCCCTGTTGAGAAAAAGTGCGATAAAAACCCTTTTAATAGAGGATCGATAAAAACCCCTTGTGAATACATATTGAATGCAATCTATATGAATAAACTCAACTATCAGGATGTTTTCGCTTGTTTTGTAGATTTCGAAAAGGCGTTTGACAGAGTAAACTGGGAGAAACTAATGCAGATACTGGGGAAAATAGGAATAGATTGGCGTGATAGGAGACTCATCCGAAACTTATATATTGGGCAGAGGGCTCAGGTAAGGGTAGCGGACGGTGAATCAGGGTGGGCAGTTATAGGTCGCGGGGTGCGGCAAGGGTGCCCGTTGTCGCCTTTACTTTTTAACATCTATGCTGAGGAAATGGTAAGAGAGGCATGGGATGAGCTAGACGTGGGAATGAAAGTAGGAGGCCAGTGGATAAAGTCGGTTAGATTCGCAGACGACCAGGCGTTGGTGAGTCGGTCATCGAAAGGACTGCAAACTTTAGTAGATGCACTGGAAAAGCAGTGTGAGAAATACGGAATGAAGATAAATAATAGGAAAACAAAAGTAATGAGATTCTCTAGGACAAAGAAAGCGAAGCTGGTGATAAGTGTAGGAAGTCACAAACTGGAGCAAGTTGAACAATTTAATTACTTGGGTAGTACGCTAGAAGAAAGAGGACATAGTAGCAAAGACATTAGGAGGAGAATAGCGCTAGCGAAGGAAGCGTTCAATAATAGAAGGGAGCTGATGACGGGGACCTTAAGTAAGGATGTAAAAAAGAGGCTAGTAAAGAGCTTGATATGGAGTGTGGCGTTGTATGGGGCGGAAACGTGGACCTTGAGAAAGGAAGACGAAAATAGGCTGAAGGCTTTTGAGATGTGGGTGTGGAGGAGGATGGAGAAGGTGCGTTGGACGGAAAGGAAGACAAATGAGGAAGTGCTTGACATGGTGGGCGAGGAGAGGAAACTTATAGATGAGATTAGGGGAAGGCAGGGTAGGTGGCTGGAAGGGGTAATGAGGGACGATGGTTTGCTGAAGATCGTGATAGAGGGAAGGATGTTGGGTAAGCGGGGAAGGGGAAGGAAGAGAATCGGTTTTATGGACGGGATGAAGAACGGTAGGACTTATGCTGAGATGAAGAAAGAAATACAAGAGGTAGAAAGGGCACAGCACGTGTAAGAGTTCGTTGGATATTCTCTGACTTTCATCACAACCTACCTCTAACCGGTAGATTACTATAATGAATGAATGTACACGACGGTAATCTTAAATATAATCTCTCCGGTTCCTACTTACGTTTTTCATGTAGAATTGGACATACCTATACAAAAACAGCTCATTCAGTTTCGATCACGAAGCTGTTTCTTTAATGCTCTGCCAGTGAACTAACTACCTGAGAAAGTATAACAATGTGAGAGTCGTATAAACATAAATTGTTGTTAAAGTAAAAAACTAAGTAATTAACGGCCAATCACACATTCGTGGCGCGAGCTTCTCAAATATTTACCGCACCAACAAGGCATTGTGCACATGTGTATGAGAAACACTATTCTAATGGACTAGCCCTGCCGGCATTTATGACCTTGCTGAGAAAGCGTTTAGCTGTGAATAAAAGTATATAATTAGGCGAAATACAAGGAATGCTCTTATAATTCATGCATCTGAACCTTTATTTTACGTATGCCGACGGAAAGTGTAGGAGGGTAGTCCAAGTAAGGGGCAATGGTCTATAATAGGAGAGGTCCAACGATAGCGAGAGGAAACTTATAGCGTACAGGTCGTCCCAGGGAGTGCCAACAGTGCCAAGATCAAATAGTAGAGCGAAGTCCTAATGGAGCAGAGGTCAAAATAAATATTAGGTGAATCAAATGCAAACAAACCGAAATTTAGAAGTATACAAACACCATACGAGCAGAAAACATTATTTCCGTTATCTACTACCAGGTGTCGCTGAAGCACGAGCGCAACTTGTACGAATGCATGAACCAAATTAGAACAGGTTCTATTTTCTGTTCACGCGTTCATGCATTCGTACATTTTGGTGTGTTTACACGGTGAATTTTCTCGTTCATTCTCGCGTTCATACATTCACACATTAACTTGTACATGTTAATGTATCGTGTAACCAGGGCTTAAGAATATCTCATCCCTCGTAATGTGAAGTGTCAACAGCCACCCCCGCACATGGCAGCGGATAGTCGAATGTGTTCCATCTCCTCATTCTAAGCGCTTATGAGTCAAGTCGAGATCCAATGAAGTGCCATATGTGATTATGATGCTTACTTTAGATGGTGATGGCTAACTCCTCCTTAATGATCAATCATAATTCTCAAGATTCATTGGTGTCTTATCTCCATCTGCCAACGTGCTGAGAAGCTAGAAACTGACTGCCTAAAGCCCAACTTAATATACACTTGGGGCCAATTTCTCTGGCAAATCCTCAGTGCCTCAGTTTACAAGTCCCTGCATTTCTCTCATGCAATTGACAGTGAGCCTCGATCTACGACCAAATATTCGTACTTTCCCGCAAGGACTAGTGGCAGAGTAAGACGACTACTAAGTCAGGAAAACCAATAGGTCGGTTCCTACAACTAATATTTACCCGAATTATCCTATTGAGTGGGTAAGTAAAGGAACGGGAAATAGGTTGCAGGATGTGATCCCTAGCCACAAATTACATGACCGGATATGCTACATAAGACCTGGTATAAGATCACTCAAGGTGTGCACGGAAAAAACCCAAATACTTGGAGTATCCTTCTGATGCCTTCGAGCTGGAAGCCGGAACCTCTTTGGTCGTCGGAAAGCGGTGCACCGATCCTGACACCTCTCCCCCCTACCCAGGGAGTGCCAGTGCGCCAATGTCCCCTTCCGAGTTTACGGTAGTTTGAGCGAAAAATCATTTTACCCAGAAGTTTTATGAATTTGGCCCCATTTTAAAGAAAAAACTACCATATTTCCAGTGACATCAAAATATTAACTCCTTGCGGAACTACTTTTCGAGCAATTTGCCTGAAAATACAAGCTGTTTTACATGGGATAGATTACGACTGTGCGCTCCAGAGGGAGAAGGCGAGAAAAATGAGCCAAGTTAGATACCTAAGTAGATATATTTATTTGATTACTTAGAATTTTTGTCATATTAGACTATATCTTTGCGCCATTAATGTTACAGTATTTACCTATTTACTTCATAATTCTTACAGACGCTCAAATTAAAAAAATCTCCATTGTGACTAGGGAACTATCTCGCTCAAACTACCGTAAGACCCTACGCCACGTCAAAACAGGATGGATGCTGGTGAGCGCGTGAATCATCATCGTCCAATCATGTGGTATACAAAATTGTCTTCACCAAAAAACCGGGGACTCATCTTGGCAGGGGGAACTAGTGGTGATAGTTGTTAGCAGTAGGTGTTAAAAAACGAGCCATATAAAAGGAGAGGCATGGAAAAATAGAATTCGGGGTTGAAAAAGCGATGACTAGTTAAAATCGCCAAAAGAGTAAAATATGATTTATTTCTATTTTTTGGCCTCTTTATATGGTGCAGTTGTTATCTCGGTGATCATTAAAGTAAATATTTCTTAAGATGTCTTCATATCTGCATGCTCTATGGAATAATCATAGGAGTGAGTTTCTGAGTTTTTGTAAAGTAAATTAAAAGTAAAGTAAAAACCCGAGCATTGTAAAAGAAAATGAATATTCCCTATTTTTAGAATTCCAAAACAAAATTCTATCAATATCCGAAACTTAAAGTGTGTTTGGAAAGCATGCTCGCGTGATGACGTTGAGAATGGTACTAAATCACACTCTGTAATTTTTACGAATTTGATGCTGTGTGCTTTTGCTGAGGATATGTGCTTAAGCTTCATGCTTAGATATTCGGCTTGGCTCCGCGTGTCTTTGGGAAGTTTGCTCAAGGTCCCTCACACTCTGCTGAAGCATGCTTTGTCTTCGTGAAGCACATATTGTGGAAGGAGCTACTGATTCAAAGCAAGAGGATTGAAAAATCTAGAACCCCATCACAGATTCATGAACTGTAGAAGCTATCAAATATGGCGAAATTTTGGAAATGGATTTCCCTCCAAAAGTTCAGTTTTTGGTGTCAAGTGGGCAATGCTCCTCACTAGGTTGCAAATTTCATTTTTCCTCAGCTGTTCAACCTGCTTGCCTTTGCAGCTGCCGTTTCCTTCATCCAGTTAACAATTTGGAAGGATTTTTCTACTCCCAGAAGAATTTTGATTTATAATGCTTGGTACACTAAAATAACGCATTAATTGTATTTCTATGTCACTTCCTAGAATTTTATACACTATATAATTATTTTTATTATATTATACTACTGTAAAAACTTTAAAAAATCTATTTTGAACTACACAATATGCAATCCACAAAATATGACCATAGCTCTTAAGAAAAAACAGTGTGATGTCAACGATGAAGCAGTTTCTTCACCAAATCTTGGAAATGCAATTAAAATAGCTTTGAAGTTATTTTGTTGAGAATTATTGCGATATAATTTCATTTGGAAACTTTTGTACATAATTTTATAAATTTATTCTGTCAATTTTTATCCTTTTTTGTCTAATAATCTGGCAAACTACAGCAGCAAAGTTTTCCTCAGTTGTGAAGCAATCATTTATTAGTTACGTTCGTCTTGAATTAGTTCTTTTGTGTACTTTCGGGCATGTTTCACGTCATGCATGAATGCAGCACCATCAAAATGGATAATTGAATATTTCAGAGTAACTCGTGCACACCTCGTTTCACGTTCTCACAGATGGGCTTATTTGGGCCTTTTGGCCATCATTTTTGCGCTTATAGAGCAACTATGTACCTACTTATACTTATCCCGAATCTCTTTATCCGAATCTTAGTTCGTCAATCGTAATGTTGCTTCTTCTCTCTTTATTGCTCTGAATCCGTAAGAAAACTTCATCATAATGTTTCTATTGTCTTGATTGCTTCTTTTGTCAACGACTTACGGTGCAATATATTTTCAGAAATTGTGCCAGTTACTTTTCAAGAGCCTAAGTCGGAATTACTAGCAGAGTTTATTGTGAATTAAAATTTACAGCTGCAGAAGAGTGGCCGGGTGTTCATAATGATAAACTGTCTCTCTGATTCAGTTTTAAGCAAAGTATTGCCACAAGCGGCCTGATACTTTAACAGGCTACAGATCGCTTCTTTTTATGCAGGGAAGTATCCTATTGTGACTAGATTTCCTGGCTGAGTGGCACTATATCTCTTTTCACTGATATTATGAGCATTTATTTGGAATTGGAAACTTATTTATTAAAAGTTCTCCGTTCTCTTTATTCTAAACTCTCGTTCTTATTTTCTCCCAGTAGAAAGTCCTTTGTCCTGGCCAGCTAACTACGGTGGCAATTATTATGCATGTAAAATTGATTAGTTGGCTACATTTTATGATATGGTGCTGAAAGGAAAAAAGTAGTAGAAAGTACTGATGAGTTCTTATCGGGTTTCCCACCGGGTTAGGCTCTCTATGATCACCGACGTTTCGGAAGAAGACTTTTCTGCCATTATCAAGGGTCCTTCCTGCCATTATCAATGCTCTTTCTGACGGAACGTCAGCGATTATGGAGAGCCTAATCAGGTGGGAAACTCGAGAAGAACTCATCAGTATCATTGACTGGGAAAAACCTGAAATCATAGTAGAAAGTAGATTTAGGAGTGGTACGAATTTCCATTGAACCAAGTAAAATGAACACGCAAGCAAGATGAGAAAACATACACGCAATGTTTATCAACCTGGATATTTTTTACGAGTTGAAATATGATTTTTTTAGATTTAAGAAAAATACCTGTATCAGTTATGAAGCAAAATTTATTGCTTCATCAGTAAAACATATCATACTTAAATTATGAGTACTGTGATTTGAATGCTCGTGAAGAGACGAAATTCATTGTGTGGCACTAAATATTTATAAAATCCAAAGGGTAATGACTGATGATGTGTAGAGAAAGTTCTTTATAAACAGGGGAGTGTGGTGAATTAATTTGGACCGAAATGGAAATTCGGCAAACTTCTTCAAGATGTGTATAAGGTTGGCGAATCTGGGGAGAGAGGGAATGCCGCCAAGTTATTTGAAAGTTTCCGCCTTACGGGTTCTCATGTTTTAGGAGAGGAGGGAAGGCATGGCCGAGGATTCCCGTAGACTGAACTCTTGTGGGAGAAGGAGGAAACAGCGTTGGATGGAAATGTGTCAAGGGTGAGTAATGCTGAGGATATGCTCTCTTAGTTTTACCCCTTAACAAGTCTAAGCCTACGCGTCGTATGGTATGAAATCAGCGCCTCTCATGCTTCCTCGCAGCTATCAGTAATTTCCTACCCGTGAGATTAAACAATAGATGAAATAAAACCGATAGTTTTTTTTTGGTTGTCCAAAGAGGTTGGTAAAGAGCTTGATATGGAGTTGGGCGTTGTATGGGGCGGAAACGTGGACCTTTAGAAAGGAAGACGAAAATAGGCTGAAGGCTTTTGAGATGTGGGTGTGGAGGAGGATGGAGAAGGTGCGGTGGACGGAAAGGAAGACAAATGAGGAAGTGCTTGACATAGTGGGCGAGGAGAGGAAACTTATAGATGAGATTAGGGGAAGACAGGGTAGGTGGCTGGAAGCAGTAATGAGGGACGATGGGTTGCTGAAGACCGTGATAGAGGGAAGGATGTTGGGTAAGCGGGGAAGGGGAAGGAAGAGAATCGGTTTTATGGACGGGATGAAGAAATGTAGGACTTATGCTGAGATGAAGAAAGAAATACAAGAGGTAGAAAGGGCACAGCACGTGTAAGAGTTCGTTGGATATTCTCTGACTTTCATCACAACCTACCTCTAACCGGTAGATTACTGTAATGAATGAATGAATGCCATGGATTACTTAATCTCAAATTAATGGCAAACCATCGCTGCGATAAGATTGGAAATACCCCCTCATCGGCTGTGCAAGTTCCGTACTTAGTAATAAGTACCGGCTAGGTATTTTGCTGGATCAAGTATCCTTTGACATGGGAATTAGAAAAAAGTAAAATGGGTGTTACAAGTTGGAATAATAACTAGAACGATCGGCCTCGGGGTCGCCTGTCCTCGCCTGCTAATCCCGAGGTCGCGGGTTCGAGTCCTACCTGGTCGGGTTTTTCACCACTCAGGAAATATGAGGTTGTTAATTGTTAACTATGAGTTAATTCTGAGATAGGATTTTTAAGTGCTTAAATCACTTCAACTTAAATTGACCGTCAACTGCCTTAAAAGTCCGTTAAAACACATTGAAGTACTACTCGCAGGCGACTTTTGAGGCTACTACTTTGGAAGTAACTTCCATTTATAAAGCCACCTTCACTGTGTACAATCACACAAACGTGCCTTATAAGCATTAATTGGTGAGCATTAGCTCTGGGGCTTTTGGAAAATGCCACGTTTTGAACAAGGGACCGGTAAGGGAGGGAGAGTTATAAAGAAACAATTTAGAGGTAAACAGGAGATGTCCACGGGTGGCATTTGTGTTCTCGGGGGTCTGGAAAGGGGAGTAAGTTATGTGGATAGACTTCAGAGTGGAATTGTACAAATAGATTTTTTTGAATCACGGTGAAACATGATAGGATAGTGCCATAATCTATCAATTTAATGATGCTCGTAACAGATGATCAGGATGTCTTCATGCTTACGTTTAAACTGATAGCTTTCCTATTCTGGCAATATTGTTTTTGGGACACCAATTTAGCTTACTTGTCACAGGCTATACTTTGTAGAACTTAACGAGGTACAAAGTGACGATAAAGAAATATTTTTAACAACTCCTTAATTTATTTTAGACAGAAATATTTCCTAAGAACTCCTTCCCCTTGTCCGACCTCCCGAAAACATATATGCTACCTGCGTACGTTTCCTCTTGATCTCGAAACAATTTATTATTGACTCCCCTTCCCCTACTGTAATTTCTCCTATTTAAAATTTGACAGTTTTCACGAGCCCCTGAGCTAATATTCAAATAGCTTTACTTATTAGGGGCGTTATAACTTTTTATACTGTTGTAAATCAAGAATGGCGATCTAGAATTTGAAATTGATTTGTATAGGAAAGAAGAGTGAAATTGTACAGGGGTATCTCCTTTCCACATTTTAGAATATCTGAATTGTATCAGTAATTTCTCAGAATATGAGCCACTCATCAGAGTCCGAGAGGCAGTGCATTGACGATAATCCATTTGGATCCAGGGTGAGGGGGTGTCCCATCATGCACTGAAACAGGGAGGGGATTCTCGTAGGGGAAATGAATGGTGCGGGATTTACCTCAATGGTGCAGTGGTGCTGGGTGATGCCCTGAGCTCATACTGCGCAGGAGCATATCTCAGAAAAGCAAAGAAGCACCGAGAAACCGACGAAATTTCGTTCCTGAATTAACTTTATTATTGCCCTTTACATAGGGAGAGCACTTTTTCCGCCCAAAAACTCGCATATTTAGTTTTTACGTACTTAGGCCCTTGGGGCACGGGTTCGCGATAGCTCACAGTAATAGGATTTTAACACGTGAATTCACATTCCACAACAATCACTTTTGGAGGTGGCAAAAAATTACCTAAATTTACCTTTATTATTTTATTATATCTAATAAATATTACCTTTATCAATTTTGAAAAATAAGTGTCACCCTACTCGGCCGAAAGGCGGTGAAATTTTCGCTTCAGTGAAGTGTTGAATTTCCTTTCATGATGATTTCCAGGAAATGTATGAGTCCTGGAAAATAATTCACCATGCCTATAATTAGATATTCTATGAGAGGTTCTTCCGAATTTGGTAGCTACTTAGCCAATTGCCGAAATTAAGGTTACCACGCTAAATATGTGCATGGTTATTTGCACTTTGCATTCATCTCCCATCGGTAGCTAAGATCACTGTACAATTATTGTGCTCTGACAAAAATGGTCTTGTAATACCTCATTGCCCGTACACCGCGAGTGATTGGGAAGCCTGCACAGAAATATTTATTTGCGAAATTAACATTATACAAATAAAAGCAGCGCGATTCGTCCTGTCATTTTAACGGGTCAGGGAGAAGTTCACGTTATAATTGGCGCAAAGGCGAGTGGAGTTTGCGCTTCAGAATTGGGTTGAATTGACTTTCCTGCGCTGCCAATGCTTTTCCGGGAAGATCTTACTCCCGGAAAATCATTCGCCATGTGTATATTTATATTTTCTAAAAAAAGGCAAGCTCCGCATTTGATGCCAGACTCCCAGGCCATTTGCCCCTTATTTGAGTCACCACGTCAAAAACATGCATAATAATTTTCTCTTTTTCTCTTGTTCATTAGAGCTTTCGCGGCTCATGGTGATCAAAATGTTCTTCGGGTGTGCCTCGTGATGATCAGGTTTAGCCTGACGTTTCGTGACCTCTACTGGTCTCTTCTTCATGAGGGAATTGATGGAATTGAATCATCTATTCTCTTATTTATTTCCCTTCGTTAGGTACACACATACTCATCACGCTATTCTCTTTCGAAGTAGGCATGGTTTAAGATCTTAGTTATATCTACTGGGCCCAGGAAACTGCCATGTTCTATAATTCCACAGCCACATCCTTGCATGCCTCTTTCGCTTCTATTGCATTCATGCATTGCTTCATGCACGCTCTTCTTATCCTAACACTCCTAATATTCCTCTTCTTTGGAGTCTCTTCCTTTAATTTACACGTGACTTTCGCGGTCCACCCCTTGATCTCACGCTATTCACTCCGTTATAATCAATAGCTATCAGACTCTCAATCATTCTCCAAACTAAATGTCCAAACTAAAGAATCGTGCGCTGCTTTCGAATATGTCCGTCATGGAAGCATCCGATCCACATTCTTTCATGACCCAATTATTCTTAACCCTATCTCCCCTACTTTTCCCGCAAACACATCTCAAGTAACCCAAAATTTAGCTTGCATTTACGCTTACCCTGAAGCCCCCAGGTTTCTCTGCCATAGCAAATTTTATAAAGCAGCGCACTCACTTCTATTCCAACCCACGTGCAATGTTTGAGGTGTGTTTTTGAAACAGGATTAGTCATTTTAGAACGAGTAAATATGGTACGACAAGGTAGCTAGAATTACGAGTAGCTCGATATTTCGAGCCTATAGTAAAGTAATAGGATAAAAAGCGGAGAGTTTGATCTCAGTGATGGTGAAACAAGCGAGACTGAGCGGGCATGTGTACCAAAAGACCCTTCTGTAGACCTCGGGAGCACCCTCGGTCCCTTTGTCCAATCTCTCTTGTATGTCTTTCCTATCCCTGGCGTCACGTTCTTCACAACCAGGTACCAGCACGTATTGCTGCCCATGTAACAATGCAACGAGGGTTAACAGATCTTGATTTTTTCTCCCTTGGGGAAATTCTGATTTAGTTTCTAAAACACCCTCCTTCTTGTTAATTGGCAAAGAAAAAAGTCTGCGTTGGACCTAGAATTGAACCACGAATATTCAATTTTTTGGGACAATTCACAGAACTTAATTCTACCCAGGATTTCCGAATCCTAAGGCAATTTTGAAAGATCTAATAAAATTGAGGCATACCAATGAAGACAAGTAAAAAACATAATTTGGAAAATTAAATGAAATTCATCAGTTCCTTTATTTTTCAGTCAGGTAGAATAAAGATGAAAGTGATGTGTGATGAAAGTGTATTTGCACAAGGAGTGATTAATGACGGCTTTTAAATGGGAATGATATATGTATGCACACGTATACACATGCTTACAGCATCATGCTCACTAGATTTACTATTAGTGTAATGTGAATTACTAAATTTAATCCAAACAAATTTAATTTAATTTGTTTAACCTAACGATTTGAAAAATATGGTGAATGTGATGGTCACAAGATAAGCAATTGCATTCAGGGTGTAAATTTGGAGAACAGAAAGTTGAGTAGGTTCTGCATTAGGTGAAGTATCATATCCTTTTTGTTTAACGTGAGTTACCTTAGAAAGACCTCCAACATTATCAATACGACTTAAGTAAAAATTACCGGAACATAGAGTGTGATATTTCTTACACAGACAGACATATGCACATAACAAATTATTCTAAATTGACAATTTGCACTTGAATTCGTTGAAATAAAAGACATTCTTAGTCCAGGAAAAATGTAAGCGGTCTCAGAGTTCTGAAAATGTTCGACAGCAGTTTATAGCGTATTCTCTGCTGTTCTTCGCGGCAGACATATCTTGCTTTCTATCCTTTGCTAACATTCCATCGAATAATTTATTACCTTCAGAAGATTCAGGTGATATTGCAAGGAAAATAAACAATATGGATGGATGAAAAGATGAAAAGATTTCCAAAAATATGAACAACTGTAATTACGGTTTTCGATGTAAGATAGGCATAGCGAAACTTATTGGCCTCGACAACGGAGAGTCTGATGCCAGTGAGGGTCAGTCAAGCGGCGATTAGCCTTGATTGAGAAAGATGAAGACGATATACCAAAGTACTCCTATATCTTCTGTCCTATTGAAAGACTCTCGGTCCCTTTGTTCCATCTCTCTGACATTATTTATTCTCCCTGATGTCATGGTCATTGCAAGCGAGTGCCACTAGGATTTGCAACACCTATACCCTCATTATCAGTTAACGTTATACATCGATGCACTATATCACCTGATGACGACGTAATACTTGAAAACCCGGGTCGTAAATAAAGTCGTTATTATTTTCGGGGAATTTCGCATGTTTTTATCCATACATATAACTTTCTTGTTCTCAAACCGGATGTGTTTGCAATTTTGGGAAACTAGTTATTACGTTGCGGCTCAGTAAAGTCTTGATTTTATCAGGTAAAAAAATTGATTTTTTCTGTGGTCTCTTTAAGCGAAAATTGTTGAGAAACTTCATTGTTCAAGGAGTTCCATTTTGGGAAGAGTGAAATCTTTTTACTTTTTCCTAACCTGTTTCTCCTCCTAGTCCCTAATTTACCTTCTTGCCTTAAGCGGGCGTTGTCTCACCATATGGCGTGGAAGAATGAATAAGACAACAGAAAATTGTTCCTAAACTCTTTCCCATCTTTTATTTTGCATACACATCACCACCCCGGGTGTTTTCGAGAATTTTGCGGAACGCTAGACGGTGGCTATTCATAAACTGAATTAATAAGTGTAGTAGTGTAAACTTTTCTCTGCGATGCAATTTGTGGAGAAAATTTCGTGACTCTATTCGGTAGAGAAAATAAACTTTATACAAATTGCTTTTACGGAATTCCCATCTATGCATCATTTCATACAATTTATTCTTCCTATAGATTCCCGTTCGCTCACTGAAGTTAAGCACCATTGGGTCCGAATCAAAATTCGTTCAATCGTCCGATTTATCCAGGCTGCTATTGTCTCTATCTGCTGCAAGTGACTGTCATTAAGAGAAACATTATCTTATCAGTCGAAGCACGTTGAAGATAGAGAAGTATCACATGGTGACGGTAGAAATTAGGGAATGTTAAAAATCTTGACGCGATATGTAACTGTAATTTTTATGTTTTTTTAATGTTATCCCAATGTCTTCCTATCCTTCAGTGCAATAAGTGAAGGTAATGATTGCAAGTGTGCTCATCAAATTTTATTCCCACAAAAGTAATTCATTTTCAAAGATATTTTTATTTTAAAATGTAAGTAGTTTTTATATAGGTATTATGAGTATGGAATTGGAAAATAACGAAAATGAATATTTACTTGCAAAATCTCACTCACTTATAAAGTTATCTAATGTAAACACGTCTTGAAACTACTGCGTGCGGTCAATTGGTTTTTTACAAAGGATAGCGTTTTATATTTTTTGAAATAATGATAATTTTTTCCGTAAACTCAGTTACAAGTTTTTGCTGAACATGTATTCAATGATAAAAAGGCATTATCAAATTTTTACTTCGGCGGACTTGACTTGAATGTTCATTAAATAAAATAGTCACAACATATGTATGGGGATATGGAATTCATTTCACTATCACTGAGTATTGCTCGGTACCCTAGGTGCTGTAAAGTAGGGGGAATGAGCTAGAAAATAAAAACCAGTACGTTAGTGACCATTATCAAACCACCGCTTAACTTTTCCATATTTTTTTGCATAAATAAAAATTCCACTTTGATCTCCCTTAACTTTTTTTCGGATTGTGTGTCAAAGGTTTTGGTGACAAAGGATGACCCTCTTCGCCTATCACTGTCAACCCGTAACCTTCTTTGACTGGTATCTTTTCGACTCAAGTCACTCTATCCTGGTGTATGTTCTGAGGGGCGAGGTATCATTTATCACTGAAATTCTTTCTCGTGCTCTCTGAGTTTCGATATATATCTTCCGCTTCGATTGTAACGTATCCTTTTCTTAGCCATGGAAGGATTAAAATTTTTTCATATATGAATTCCTCATATTTTTCTCTGTTAATAGCGCTGCCACTTTCTCACTGTCTTATGTCCACGCTTTTCTCTCCTTTTGAAGTATCTCCGAATCATAGCTCTTCTTACCACACTTTATCTCATGTTATGTCTCGCTTGAGACCTTTAATTTTTGGGGAAATTTTATGATTTTACCATGGGTTTTGTATCTTTTATCAATTATTTCATTTGTTAAGTTGTTTTATACGGATTATTAAAGTATTTGTAAATTATAAATAATACTAGCCACCTCCACATTACAGATTGTATATCTGGCTTATATGTTAAGTGCATTTAGTGGGAAAAAATGTGGCTATGGTTCTTAAAAATGTAAAAATGGACGAAATAAACGCGATTTTATGCTCATTAACGAGATCTAACGTTGCATGGTATTCTGTGACTATTTTCTCGAAGAAAGACCAAAGGACTGAATCTAAAGATAGGGCTAAACTTAGAGTTCCAGTAAAATGGATAAAACTTGTGGAATAATTATATCTCTATTTTGTAGATGGCATTAATTTATTTTTATCATGCCGAGACAGTAAGAACAAAAGGCTGTTTGGCAGCGAAGAATTTTTTCTGCGAAATCAATAGTGATTTCAAGGATGGCACACCGCAAACTTCCGCATAGAGGTAATGAGACTGTGATTTTAATGATGTTGGCAGTACAGTAGCATGAACATTTTGCGAGATCCAGCCATCCAAACGGATAGGAGTCAGTAAGATACATTGCATTCAACGATTTAAGAGACTAAAACCTTGTTAAGGGTTCGGCTCTTGTTGTAAATTAAAAATTATCGACCAAATATTTGGATTTGTCCGCTTAGTCAGGGTTTGGATGTTTACGGTTACAATTACCTCGTCGAATATTTCATAATTGGTTCCAAATGGAATAAGGAGAAATCTAGAGTGGCAAATCAGTAAAGGTTCGAGATTCATTCAAAAGGGAGAGTAGGAGCATTTAAGTGTAGGTAAAATCGCCTTCATATTTTGAGTTTGGGATGACCCAATGTGGCCCCCACATTGGGTCATGCCATATTGGACATTAGGAAACGAGAAACACTCCAAAACTCTGATGACCGTATAAAAATTTGAGCACCATACGCCAGATATCGTCCGAAAAGCGAAACAGACACACACCAAAAATTAAAATCATTCCTATTCAATCACGCTGCGGTGGTTTACGGGAAAACAAATTCCTCCCCAGTGGCCATCCACAGGATGCATTCACTCTAGCCTAAAATGGTATCCTTCACAGGGCTGTTAGGTAGACCCAGTTTTGAATGTCCGGCTTATGATCACCAAACACACCCTCTGTGAATATTTACGGGAATAGGATTCCGCGCCATGGGCAAACACGGAACACAATCCTACCACCTAAAATCAGTAACTTGTAGTTTTTCCGGAACTGCGAAAATGATACGTACTGATAAGTCTCACAGCAAACAGGTTTGCGGAAATATTAATCCCTCTCCTGGTATCAATCTCTCCCCAGTGACCTCACAAACTCTCACTCATACGCCCACTCAGACAACCGATCGAGTAATGACAAAAGACGCTTCGGAAAGTGAAACACACGAGCGACAACCTGAGTCAAAAAGAGCGAAGTCAATGGGAACATGCAAAACAGTTATTTCTCATATTTAAGTTGTGTAAACGACATAAAATTCGCATCAGATGTCAAATATATAATCCATGCCTGAGTATGCGTCAACCGCAGATATTTATAATTGCCTTTCAAAAGTGCATGGAAATTTGAAAAAAAAGTCACTATCCATGACAGCATTTCGTTGGCTTGACGTCAACGCACGGTATCCATTCTCTTATATGCACGTATTTCAAAGGACAGGATCAAATAACACTAGTTTATTGTCTTCCGCAAGAGAAATTAAAGCGATATTTTCGTGAAATCACGAAAAAACCGTACTTCATAAGGAAATACGTCGTATTGCTGTTGGCGATACCGTTCCGTGACCTCATCCCCCAGGTTCCCGATGACTTAGTGTTTCCTCGTTCCGGCAAGCTCCCGTAATTTTTAAGAAGATGCATTTAAATAATGCAACACTGTATTCTGGTAAAACTCATGTCCTGAAATTTAAGAAATCGTACTTCAAATTTAAATGGTATTTCAAAATAGTGCTTGTTCCCAATTGAATCGACAAGGTCAGAGCTAAAAATAGGGATAACACAAAAAAAAACAAAGAAAAAGAATATGAATGAAAGGGAAAATGGCGCAGGTGCGAGTTCAATACTCGAATATCGGTCACCCTATGGCCTCTTTCATAGCGAACTGAAGGCGTTAAAGCGTGATTAAGCACTTCCAACGAATGGTTGTATGTCAACTTACACATCGAACTAACTCGAATCTATCTCTCAGCTCATTCTGCGTACATATATACTAAGTGCATTAACCGGGTTGGAGAGCGGCTGATATAGCTGATTATCCATTTGTGTTATGATATTGCTAAACATTTAAAAATAAACCTGCGTCATGCCGTAAATGCCATCTATTTTTGTTTTGATTAAAACCGTGCTAACTCATGCTCATGTCCTGCCTGTCTGGGCTTCGTGCTTCACTCCATTGATGTATATCAAGCGTATAGTAGGAAGGCCCTCGGATGAAAACGTGAAAGTGAGGTGCTAATTAGCTCTGGTTAGCCCACACCTCGAATACGCCGCGAGCATTTGGGACTCTGGACAGAAAGAGTAAATTCGAAAAATAAATAAAATACAAAGGAAAGTTGTGCGCTTCGTTAAAAACAGCTTCGACGAACAAATAGCGTTTCACTGCTGTTAGAGGGACAGATCGGAACCACTACAGTCTCGGAGGCTACACGCTAGGGTTAGATTGTTTGAGAAATTCGGAACGTGTGTGTTTCAGTGTAGCACAGAGAATATCTTTCTGACGCCATCCTAAATATCTAGGTCCGTCAGGAAAGATAAAATGAGAGAGATACATTGCCAAACAGATAGGTACAAAAATTCGTTCTTTCCACGCACAATTAGTGACCATAATTAAAACTGAGATCCACACAAAACACTCCCTTCACCTTTACTTCACCTTTCTTATACACTTTACCTTTTCACCGACCATCATTCTCAGGGCCCTAGTTTTCCATTTGTTGTATGTGAAGTTTTTGAACTAGCAGTTCATGGATTAATAGCTGAAATCACCATAAAGGAAAAAAAAATTTAAAAAAAGCCATAGTGATGTGTTCATAAAGAAAAAGAGGATTGCTACTTGAGGAGACATACTGGAGTACGGTGCTTGTGAGCTTATAGTCCTAGGCTAGAGAGAAGAAGAAAGGAATTAAGACTTAATTAATTATGACAATGTAAATACCTGTTCCATTGATATATACATAGAATTCATTGCTGTACGACTTCACTTTATCCCATGTTTCACCGTGTCACTTTATTGCCGGGTGAATGACCGAATCAATCTCATATTGGTGCCTTGAACCCTAGTGGTGTACTTCTTATCAAAAAAGTATAACAGAAGCAAATAAAAAAATAGTGAAAGACCGATGTTACCATGCGCGAGAATTCACTTAGTTTCCAAATGCTAGACCCAAACTAACACTTAATGACAAGACACATTAAAAAAAATAATTCTAGAAGTCATCTAATAAAAATTACAACATGTAGAAGGAATCTCTAGCAGATTGAAGGGGACAATTTGGGTTAAATAATTTGTGTAAGTTTGCGGCAGACTAAATTTTGGAGGATGTTCAACATTGCGAAAGCCGACGCATTACGATAGAAACGATCACTGACATAAGATGAAGAAAATTGCATAAAGACTGGAAGGCTAAACGGATAGATTTAATGACGTCATTTTTTCGTTGGCGATAGAGAGTTGCAATGGTTTTTTTTAAATAAAATTTCCACTGCGCTAGGTAGACTTGAATTGGCTCATGGGTTTAACAGCAATGCAAGTGTAATCTTGTCTTTTTATGGTGAATAGATCAATCAATCAATCAATCAAGCATATCATTAACTCCTTACCTTGCATGATTTGGTTTTCTGCATAGACACGTGTCTCAAGGTATCAATTTATTAGCAATGTTAGTAATACTAATCAGAATTAGTATATAAACTAATGCATGTATTACATGTTTTCAAATGCAGCACTATTATAGTCCATGTTTAGCCGTGCATTAATCCAATCATTGCTTTTTGGTTCGCGCATAGTGGATAGGTGAGCGTGCGGGGTTCGAACTTGAATTGGAAAGACTATTGCATTCCTGATGTAGAACCACCTGATGCTACATCCCGGAGATGGCCTGCTAGGTACTATTTGTGTACATTAAGGATACTATAAGGAAATTTTGTTTCTAGTACAAAAGTACAAAATATGTCCAACAATTAATGAAATCATCCTTGGGTATCAAAGATTTCAAGTGTTCTACGGTTTAATCCTTATGGCTTGGGACCAACTAGGGCGAAGTGACATCAATCTTTCACTTCGTTTCGTCGAAGGATCTTCCTATGGCTGATCCGTCTTGTTTAATTGATTGAACGACCAATTTCGGTTTGCCTTGCGTGCGAGACCGATGACATTTTCGCTATACATTTCCATCTTGCCGTAACCAGTGTGATTCTGTCGGTCGTATCGACCAGAGCGCTCTCGTTTTCACTTGAAGAATTAAGAGAGTCGACCGTCCGTTGGGAAGAGAATGGGATGGAAAAGGAAGATTAACCTGTGACCGGCGTCGTTCGGATTACTGTGAGGCTTGGGACTTGAAACTTAAAGAGCGTCATGTTTGGGTTTCATTTCCCAACCGAGAATCATTCGCGCCAAAATCACCCTGCACGGTTTAACTCCTCCGCAAAGGTCCACTCTAGGAATCTCGTTGTGGTGAGTCAACAATTCGTCAGGTTGGGTAAACAAGTGTCAAATTGACTGCAACTTAATCGATGGAACAATTTAATCATTGTCAAAACATCGCGTTCAGTCACTATATTTTGTCTGGAATTATTAAAATAATAGCCTCTAGTATTTATAGAATTGATAGTTAACAAGCTGCGTGGATCAGATGTATTTAAAATGAGAGAGTCCCCGTTAATAGTATTAAGGCCATTATTTTAAGTGTCTACCGGTTTGAACGTATACAATCCGTCGTAATAGAGAGAAAGAGTGAGAGAGAGAATTCAATGCTGCATACCAGTGCACTGGCTAGCCTTATACTGGGATGAAGAATTCTAAATGATGAAAGCTTGTTTAGCATGTGACCAGTAGGGGCTAATAATAAAAGTGAGAAGTTTTTTCCTTCATTTGTAATATATAATATTTACTACATAATTTTCTGATTTACAAGTAATACTAGAACTAGTAATAGTTTTTCTAGAACTATCAGGGATGTTGGTTCTTTCGGCCCAAATAAACATTTAAGCGATAATTTAAATACCAAATCACTTGGTCCAGGTGTGTGTTTCTTTGAAATCCGGATGGATTGTATCGTAATTGCAATCGATATCATTTATTTAATTAACACTCAGAATTCCCAGGAGTAATTTAGTGAAAAAATATTTTCAAGCCTTTATTTTTCAGAAAATTTATTTTTGGATTACTCAGAATTTTTAATTAAATTCCGGTTGACCTGTGTAGTAGCCGTTTATTCATTGAAATCTAAATATATATTGTAATCCTCCCATCTGAAATGTAATTAAAGTTCTCAGAATGCCAGAAAAAAATTAACGATTTCCCACGTTTTCTTTGCTTGGGCAGACGTAGCATATGATGTATTTCGTATGTACTATTAGTTCGAATTCAAATTAGTTTAATATTAAAATATAGTTAATTGCAACATAATTGGGTGCTTGAGAGTATATTATTGCTAGAATGGTGTATAAAAGAACAACAGAGTTTTCAAATGCTCTTCGACAGCTTTTGAAGCTGTAAAGCCAATTGATAAGTCAATTCTTTGAATGAATTTCTACGTTCATAGGCCATTTAAATAAATTTGACGAAAGTATTATATCCTATCACAGGTTTTAGTAATTAATGGATGAAATTCATTTATGGCATTTAGAGTTTCCGGGTTCATGGTTATTTACGCGAGTCTCACATCACCTTTATATTGCGTATTTTTTATTTGTTAACGACTGGGATACTTTCACAAAAAGGGACACTTGCATTTTACGTGTTCCAAGAACTCGGAATCAGACCATTAAAATTTTCCAGAGGATGTACTGAAACACACTATTTTTTATTGTGGTCTTATTTTGCGCTCATGAAATCTTCTCTCATCTAGTATACTTTTTACAATGGATTTAAAGCATGAAATTAAAACGACAACCCGTAGTTAATGAGTACCTCATTTCAAATACATATTCATGCATAAGTTCTAAAATTTCGTCGAAGTCAATAAATATGATCTGAGAAAAAAGATTTTGTCAAAAGGTAGCAGAAAAGCATTTAAAAAAAAACTCATCAATTTTTAGTTCTTCAGAATTCAACCGATCATGAAATTATTGTTGTGAAATTATGAAACATGACTAGATCATTAAAACATTTTAACAGAGTCACATTGAATGTACTTTTTTAAAATAGGAGAGCCTTTGCTGTTATGGTAATGGTTTTAGAAAAGTTTTCTTACTATGCGTCAAAGGCATAACGGATGAGAGCATTTAGTTCCCAATGGCTGTACTGTTAATGGAGACCCGTTAAACAACACTTCGGTCGGTTTCTTCAGTTGAATTCAGCCACCACACTCTTTTAGGACGTGGCAAGAGCAAATTCGAACATTCGATTCGACCGAAAAAAAAACGAAATAGATATCGCGTGCCACTACGACGTGAATAGGTACCTCACTGCTATCACTACTCCTACACGAAAAAAGCTATGGTTGGGGGAGCCATAGTACTGTTGATAGAGTCAGAATTGGTGCAGTAGTAAAGATAAGTGATGTCAGAACAATATGCTGTGGTGCAGCTGCTAGACGCTATGGCTGTGACGGCCATTGTGAATTGCTACGAGCAATATGGTTGCAGTAGCTAGAGTTACTGTCCCTTCGCCCAAACCGTGTCACTCTGGTCTCCCCAGCCATACTCTGCTGCTCGGCTGACAATGGAGTATTTGCACAATTGTTGGAAAATACGTTAAATTTTGTTTTGGGGCATAAAAACCATAAATCCAAAATTTACAGTCATAACTCTTATACTTTTTTTTTAACAATAAGCGATTTAAAATCGTATTTCGAACCTTGCGCACAAACGGACCGCGGCCATATTGAATCTGATGTGACGTAATCGCTCTTACTCCACAATCGCTGTTTGGTTTGTTTACATTTGATCTGTGTTGTATTTACTGCCTTGTGTGGTAAATATATATTTTTACAGGTTAAATAGTACACAAAATTGCCATGCAGATGCCTGATGATATCCATGGTAAAATTATTGCAAAAAAGAAGAGCTACAAAGAGTACTGTTTCGTGCCATTATGCAAAAGTATGCGGATATCAATTCCAGATAAAGTATTCGTCAACGTGCCATGTAATCCTTGCGAAAGAACTGAATCTTAGAAGCTCGTTGAAACTTGAAGAAGACGTCTTAAGCTGCATCACACATTCACGCTGCTGTGGCGACCATTTCAATGTAAATAAATTGAACATTTTTTTCCACTCGATAGTAAACCTCCAAATTTATGACCTACGTAGGTGAATATGAAGGTGGTATGGTCATATGAGTACTCTTTCTGGAATATTACGATTAATTAACTGATGCTTGCAAGAGTACAATAATTTCAGAGTTATATTACGTCCTAAACCGAAACATATTTTAATGTAAACATTCGATTTGTAGAAATAGAATTTACCTAAATTTAATCAACAGGAGTGACAACTTGAAATTTTATAGTTCACACGATATGGGCCCCATTATTAACTGTTCCACATGCTATTTAATTGTAAATATTGCTGCCAATTCACTGATTGACGCACAAAAATAATTGATAATAAATTGAAATCATTATTAAGAGGATATTATTGAATGATAGGTATTACGAATCACGCACCAGAACTATCGATTTTACATTCTTATATAAGTAAGCTACCTATTTTTTTGTATTTTTGCGTCAATATTTTTAAATTCCTTCCAGTTAGAAGACGATGCAGAAAATTACATGTAGGTACTGAAAAATGATAGGAGGCCTTTTTAAGGATAAAAAAAACTAGTTATTCATCATATTTTTGAATGCCAGTCGAGTCCTGCTACTTGTGACCGATCCGTAAAAAAGAAGAGATATATTTTAGAACTGCTGACATTACCTGGATTTGTGGCCCGTTTCTATGTGTGTGGCATAATAGACTGCCTAGAAACTTAGAAAAATTGGCTATTATTGCTGAAGGCCTTTGCGTTGTTATGCACTGTTTTATTAAAATATTGGCATATTCACCGAAGGCATTTTTCGTGATTGAATTCACTAAAAAACGCAAGAAAATTTATATAAATAACATAACTTTCCGTGACATTTTCACACCTCGCTATTCACATCCAACGTAGTCCGGATTGCCACTTAAACAAATACCGATCATTATAGCGTCCACAACTGGGAGATCGTTGGAACAAGCTTTGACGAATCTAGCTTCCATTATGCACACAATCCCTACCGAATACAAATAATATGTAGCTTCGTAACGGCGAATAAATACTAACGTCTGCTACCGCAACGTGTTCTTTCAATTGTGATCTGGCAGATGACGCTACGCAAGGAAGAGCCAATGGGTGCGCGTTGCGGCCTATGTATTATCGATGTTAAAACAATGAACATTAAACGTTAATTGTAAAAATAAGTATGCCAAATATTGTGGTGGTAATTTAAAATTTGCATTTTGAACACAAACAGCGTCCTTTTTAATAGATTTCAAGGAAATTCCTCACCTGTGCAAATACTCTATTCTAAGCTGCTGCATTGTAGTTATAGCTGTCACAGCCACAGCGACAAGCAAAAACATATGTTAATTGGAAATAATCTTGTTTATTATCATTAATATTGACTTAATATTCATCCTATGTGGCAACATATGTTTCAATTAATTAATGCCTGATAACTGTTATCATGATTGGATGGTATTCATATGGTAACTATCACGGCATTGACATTATTATTAGTTCTCGAAGTTAATTTTACGCACGGGAATGGCCAGATATATAGGGCTTTCTAGAAGCGAGACTTTCAATTCCGATATAAACATGACATGGGTAGGCATGAGATAAATAGATATGATATATAATTTGCATTGCATTTTTAATAAAATGCATTTTTTGGAAAAATAAATAGCATTTTTGTTTTGGGATCCAAAAAAGGATATTATTTCGATTATTATAATTTTATCACTGTAAATAAAAATTTCATGGCCAAAGATAATAAGGATTTTCAGGATTGATGATAAATGTTTTGAAGTAAGGCAAATAAAAGGGCAAGATACCCCAGTTCTATCCTAGCTGGTCTGTAGTTGGGGTGCAACTCGGGTAGAGCTTGTTTCCATTCATTCCCAGTTACATCCCAGTTGTGAGAAAAAAAATTCTACCTGGGTATATTTGATGCATCCTCTCCGATCACCTCTGCCTATGGCTGACCCAGCAATATCTAGGGCTAGCATACCAACAGAGCTCAGCTGGAACTATGGCTGCCACAGCCATAGTGGATTACTGCAGCATCAATATGGTGTTAAGCAATAGGCTATGTCTACCGTAGCCATATATATTTTTGGCTGAAATATTTCAATAGTCAATGGTTGGGAGAGCAATACATCCGGTTGCGGCAACTATTCCTTTTTTTCCGTGTGCCCTACGTGAGGGTTGGGTGGCTCGGGGAGGAGAGGAGAGGGAGTCATTCTGCATATTTTGGTTTGATGGCGTTGGGGAGGAGTGTGAACATGGAAAGAAAATGAGGGAGGCGTGAAGGCGAACAGTTTTGAGCACCGGGTTAAGATTTTAAAGGGTGTGGAGGTGTGAGTGATCGGGGTGGAGTACGCACTAGCTGATAGTGTGCTGAATGAGCAATGGAGTGTGAAGAGAAGGGGAGGGGAAAGGGTATATTAGTTGTAAGGATAGAGGAAGGGAAAGAGAGTGGAGTAAGTAGGAGGAGGGGGACGGGGAGGCAGTGAACTGGTATTGATCGGAGAGGACATTAACATGGGAATGGATGAAAGGGTGAACGAGGGGAAGGAGTTTTAGAGGTTGCAGATAAGGGGCCGCCTGTGCGGAGAGGGTGGTTTTTGGGGGTGGAGGAGGAAGAGAGGGAGATTGAGGCGGGAATTCCAGCGTCGAAAGGCTAAGGGAAAATACACGTAAGGATTGAAAGGGATTTTGTCGTGGATGTGACTTGTGAAAATCAGGGAAGGTTCAGCGGTGCAAACCTTCATTGGAATACTTTTAAAACGAAAATATAATTTCCTTTGCACTCCTATCTGCTTGAAAAATTGGGTAATGTCATTTTGATTTTACCTGTATTTTCTTGTTGCACGGAATAATTTATGGGTGGATTTGCAAAATTATTATTATAAACTATACGCCTCCCAAAACTCACGACTATCATGAGCAATTTAATAAATAAGGGGTCTTAATAAATAATGCAACACATTTTTTCTCAAAGCAGGTTTGCTTTGTTCTAGTTTTAAATACAACATCGTTTTCTATTTTTTTCGCTACAAACACTAGTTTTGACGTAATCTCCGTTCCAGCCGGTGGCTCGACGCCATCTACAAGAAGTGCGAGTCCGTATACCTCCCGAGTACCACATATGTGTCTCAGCCTTACTTTATCATTAACCTCATTATTTTTGTATTTTTCCTTGCACTTAAGTACTTTTACTCACTACATGCCTGTGTAAACAATTTGTAAGCGTCTGTTAATAATTGTGATTTGCTCGTTTTTCACTGAAACTGCTCGAACCTATATCAGTCACAGATGCAATTTTGAAAGATGATTAAGACACTGTCATCCATTGCAAATGAGTAGATATCAATGAGATCATGTGGCATTGTTTATGAGTATTTCCCTTAACATTAACATTCCTTCGAACGGAAATCAGCTGAGAAAAATATGTGCTGCATCAACTATTGAGCACTTATTCTATTCAAATGAGCACACTCGGCTATTCCCTGGGTTTTAATCACCAAGGCTGTGACAGCATTTCATCCAGTCACGTCCTTATATTAGTATAAATTTTATTTTAAGATACCTTGCTTTTTCATTAAAAACACGAAATTATTTCTTTTACCGATACTTGATAAGTTTTAATCACTTATGCACTGAGAATGCTGATATATCGTAGTTTTATTGTGATTAGTCATCGAAATATCGTATTATATTGCATATCTTCGAGGAAATTTTCATACATTGGTTGCGCTAGTTGCCATTAGTAAATAGATTCCAAGTCAATGGTATTCTAATTTTTTTTATTTTTAAAAATATGGATTAGTATAGTAGTCCTTTCGCTCGTTTTCTTGGCCTACCACAAAAAAGTTTATTAGCTCCTTTTATAAAATTATCTATTAAAAACTATCCTTATGGAATTTAACTGCGTGATTGAATACAGACCCATGTAAAAATAAATTATTGTTTCTAGGGTTACTTCATTGTTTAGAAAGTATTAATCCAGTAGTCGACCTTAGAATGAATAGAATTCAGTTTGGGAGGTAACTCACATCTTAGGTGCTTTGCATAGTGGAGGATGTGTGCATAGATTTGTACGGGAAGCATTAAGTGCATATGGAGAGAGTGAAGACAATCCCGGCGTCGTTATCTGACTACTTTTAACGAAACCTACTTAATGGGCCCGTAGTTTGACTTCCAATTCGAGGGATGGAGCACTGCCATTGAAGCCCTCTCCTCTTTGCACACAAGAGGGAGTTCTAGTCTCCACTGAATCCACGGGGTAGAAAGGGTAGAAATAGAGATCCATCCTCGTCACAGTCGAGCGGTAGACCTAAATCGTGCAATTTTTTTAAAAACTCTCTACCGGTAAATTTTCTACCGTTTCCGCCCAATGGTCAAGATCCAGGCTATTTCAGAAGCAGTCAGTCACAGAATTTTTTTTTCAATTTGAATCATAAAAGTTACAAAGTTATCCCCTGACATCTTAATTTACTTTCTTAATGATGCCCAGGGAAGTGGAAATTATTGAGTAGATGATTCAGGAACACGAAAATGGCTCAACAGTAAGCTGTACAGTGGACCAATGCCTCAGGCTGCGTAAACGACACGGCCCTTCTCACTCTCATCTCACTGGGTGCGAATCTGGGCAACCAGTACTATTATTAGGGTTATCTACCAGTTAGTGTAGGTTTTAATTGAAGAAAGACTTCTCTAGATTTTTAATGACGCAGGCTACTATTCTCTTTCACGATCCCAGATCCCTACCTCTCTTCATCCTTTCCATAAAGCCTATCCTCTTTCTTCCCTTTCCCCGATAACCCAACATGCTCCCTTCTTCTATATCACATGGCGTTCTGAATCCCTTCGTCCTTCAATACGCCTTACAAAATACCTACTCTACCTCCTAATCTCCTCTAGACCTTTCCCCACCTCACGCTCCATATTAAGCAATTTCTCGTTCCTCTTCCTTTCCGTCCACCGCACTTTCTCCATTCTCCTCCAGGCCCGCATCTCAAACTCCAGCAGTTTTGAGGATAAAAAACCATTGAGATATACATAATAGATCCGAAAAGAACTAGATTTAAGCTATGTAACTGCTAGCGAATCACTATCTATTTTACCATCGTTGGCTCTACAGAAATAACCCCCATTTTTGCCCTCGAGATGACTGCGATAAAGGATCTTTTTTATGTATCGGTAGTTTTCTCTTGGTAGCTAGTGATGGGAAGGTGAGGCGTGTTTGAATTACCAACATTCTCTTTTGGGACAGAATGGAACGATAACAAACCGAAAACCCTTGGGCAGATATGGACCAGATGAAAATTCTCAGCGCGATTCAATTTCCGGGAAGGGGTTTTAAACAAAAAAATATCGCTTTCAGGGAGAAATAAATTAAAGAGGGTATGTTTTCATCGCTGTTAAATTTTATCTGCCGACTAGAAATCATTGCTACTGATAAAACTTCATGGAAAACCTTTTGTTTGAATGTGCTAATTTAGTTTATGAGCGCAATTGATTGAAAAGTGACTCATTTTAACTTTATTAGAGTAATTTTTATTCAATACAATATTTTCAATAGGTAACCGCTTTCGGAACTTATTTCATGTGGTATCAATATTACGACAAGAATACGTGAAGCAATAAATTTGATGGAACGCAGTTCTTTAAGTAAAATGAAAACATCTTATATTTTGAGTTGGTGATAGATTGCTTTAAAAATTATTTTGAATTTCCTGTTAAAATAGTCAATGCTTGACGATTTTTAAAAAAGAATTCGTGAACATTTGTAAAAATGCTCCAACTCTTTTATTTTATACAAGCAGAGGGCTTCGCACGGGAAGCCGAAATTACCTGCTGCGATTATGCATAAAGGAATCGGACTAATGTTGAGAATTTCTCGGCTAAAAAAAAGCCGTGACATGAAATTTGATTTTTAATTTAGAAAATATTTTAAATAGCATATTTTATAGATATTCCAGAAGAATAGAATATATAAAAGGTACAAAAGACTACCTATTTGGTATAATTATTCCTAGAGATACTATAGATTCCTATAAATTTAGGTGAAGAAGTAATGGTCAATTATATTAATAAGGGCATGACGATGTTGCCCGTTGAATTGCAGCGGGAGAAGTCATTTACCTATATGATTATAATAATCAATGTAACGTGCTAAATGCAGGTACTATCTATCAGTCATTAACAGCATGTGGGGACTTCGAAGTGAAAAATACTCCTATTGAATTCTCACTAAAATTCGCTTATATGCATTGATAATCTTATTAATAATTTACAATATATGTATGGATGTATGTATGCTGGCGTAAAATTTAAAAAGGAAATGTAGTACAACTTTCAAATTTTAAGGATTATTAAATGTCATCCATGCTAAGATAACTGGCAACTTTTAATGCAACTAATGGTCTTCATTTCAACCCCTTTTCGTTCGATTTTATCGGCAAAGTAAATGTTCCTACGTAACATGATTCTAAGTTCTAATTCCCTGAATAATTTCATGGTATATGCCATAGACCTTCCAGAAGCAGAAAATTACAAATGTATTTTTTGGTAATATAATTGCATACTGCAGCCATAAATAGTGCTAATGAGGGTGATATGAGGGAGTCCGTTTAAATTCAACGGGAAAGAGAAAACGTGAAAGCCGTTGAATGTGATGATAAAAATCATTGTGACTTGCTAAATGCAGTTACTCTGTGAAAGCCATTAAACGTTGGGGTAAACAGTACACCAAATGATATCTCACTGAAATTTACTTAAATTATTTATTCAATGTAATGTAAGCCATAAAAGGCCGGGGCAAAATTTCCCGTTCATAGCCATAAATCAGATGGCCAAGGAAATTTGCAATCGATGAAGTCGGAGAATAATTGATAATTTTGTAATTGAAAACCTAATGTTCAAGCAAAAATGAAGCGTAAAAGATAATCGAATGCAAAAATTATATAAATTGTTCTTAAAGCTTTCCGATAGTGAAAATGTCTATCTTATTGTGAAGGCATCATGAGTGCAAGTCATTTGAATAGCAAAAGAAACGTCTACACTGAATCCAATGCTTTTCTTACGGGGTTTAAATCTGGGGCCCTGTTTAGGGGCCCTTGGGGCCTTAAGAAAATTTTAATATAGACTATGCTCGTCCCAGTGCACTCATTCACCCACACGCAAAATTTCAAAGTAGTCAGTTCAGCCGTTCTTGAGTGATTGAGTAACAGACTCACACACAGAAACCAACACATTTTGTATGTATCATAGATTATTTCAGAAATAGCGATTTCATGATATCATTCCTTGGCTGGAGTAATTGTTCTTGTTTATAATTCTACGGGTCTTTCTTCGTCTAGTTATAAACTGAAATTCTTATTACATCGGCAAATATCTCTTATATCGTGCAACCTTGTTGCCACATATATTACATGAATGTATACTATGTCTACCCTAGCGGTGAAATGCATTCTATAAGAAATTTATGATACAAAGTAATTGAATTGTCATTATTTATTATCCCATAAAGATAAATATGTCCATATATAGAAACATCTACTTTCTGACTGTATTTGCGATGCTCACCGGATTATGTTCGTGAAAATCCTGAGGTTCGTGAATATAAAGGTATTTTCATCTCTGAGTGCGTGGAGTTTTTTTCAAATTGTGACTTATTCAAGGTGTGGCTCCCAGAAGTGATTTATAATGTATTTTTTCCACCAAGCTGTTTTTTAAGTCCGCACTTCATTAATATGACTCCTTTATTCTGAAGTATGACTATTAAAGTGGATGATGTTACGAATTTTTGATAGTGCTTAATATTTGAAATCGAAACTCGGGCCCTTATTCTACTGAGACCAGTAAAATTCGAACCCGGAGCCCTCTGATTTGAAGGCAGTAGATATGCCTTATACCCTTCCTCCTATTTTCTCTCAGAAACTGTTTTTCCGTGAGATTTTTGCTTAAGAACTTCGCTTGGAAGGAATTTGGCTCTCTCGACCTCTTCAATTCAGCTCTCAGCATCAACTTCAGTTCAATTGCTTGCGTCTCAAGTGAAGCTAGAGTTCTCTTCTTGGAATGTAAGTGAAGGGAATTTCTTTTCATAATAACAGATCGATCAAGCAGTATTTTTCATTTATTTTCCTAAGTTTGAGTAAGGACGGCTTTATGGTGGGAGTTACCACGGTCGTTTTCTGCCGGAAGGAGTGAAGGTATATCCTTTTCAAAATATCCAGCAGCTGAGCATCTGCGAAACAGCATTACCGCTATATCTGTTTTTCAGGTTACCAGTAACATCTGATGATATTTGACTTCCCATCATTAATCTCTCATTTGTCAGATTTTACTGGGAATAACTTTAACTATAATGATTTGTGATTAGAAGTTTTTCGTGCTGCGAAATTTTCAAAAGGAATTCACGCCTACCCGATCATTACTTTTCATTAGCAAATGGTTCAGTTGATTTCGATGTAAGCATATTATTAATGTATTTTTTTCTTAAATAGTTTCATTTATACATTAGCTTCAAATAATGCCAGAATATTAAGTATAAGTTTAGTGAATTACTTTAATATTTGGAATATTTTGGTACCGCTATAACTTTAGAGCTTTCGAGGGAAAAACACATTTGTAAAAACTTTGGAAATGTGTTTCAGAGACCAGATTTAATCGGAAAATCGTGGGCGGGTCCTTGAACGAGAAGTAAGGTTTTATTTCTGTCTATTGCAATCTCATCTCGAGTACACTTTTATACTTTGGGTTCATGCTAAAGGAAATCGATATTTATGAAATACTGCAAGCTGCCTCTAGCGTGTGTGGTGTAGAGTATTTCACATAAGTTATGCTATTCTTGTCCCAGTTCAAATTTGAACCCCGCACGCTCTCCCGGCCGACAGACGAGGACAATGAAGCAGTCAGGAGAAAAATAAAGGGCTATACCAGACAAAAAGTGGGTGCTACGTTGACAAACGTGCTAACATGCAGTACACGGGTTAAAATACTACTGATTATCAGAAGTACTAATAATTGTAATGCATCGATACGACGAACTACATATTTGTGCAGAGAATAAAATAAAACAAGGTGTTTCAAGCGTAATGGAGTGATGGTAATAGTGGTAAGCTATTAAATACTGGTACTAAATCTAGTCTACGATGGAAAATGTAGTCTAGTCTTCATAGCATAGAGATATACTAAAGGAAGTTCCACCACGAATGTTTCAGTCAAAACAAATTCTGGATTTCAAGTTTGCGTTGTGTTTTAAATATTCAGATTGCTCTGATAAAATTCCTTAGCTAATAGCAATTAAAAATAAGATAAAAACATGCCGATTATTCTATAAATATATTTCCGACTTCGACATCTTTGGAGGTAACGCAATTGTACTTTAATTATTATTACAATTTGCCAATTAATTAAATAATGTGATTGGTTACGATAGGAATGGCTTATGATGGCTGGCTTATGCAAACTTTTATTTAATTTGAGTCCTCTGGTATTTTTATATGTCCATTCCCCTACTAAACTTTATTATTTACATATTGCCGAGATTTATATTTATCCATTAATATTGCCATATCTGTATTTGACATGCGAGAGCAGATAAAAAGTAGTGAAAAGTAATTACTTTTTTTTCGGCATAGTGTTTTTTAACGGACGATGAGTATAAAAGCAAAGCTCACTTCGCATATCTCCGGCAGAAGATATTTGCCAATGTATTCACAGCTTTTGGAGAAAAGAATCATCTAATTTATCATGCAAAATAATTGATGAAACGTCAGGATTGGACGCGGAGTATTTGAATATGAGGAAATAATATCCCTAATTAACATGACATTCTAATAAAAATCATACTTATTTAAATGAAAATAAAGGAGAATATTATTTCTCTCATCATGTTGTCCACAGAACAACTCTATGGCTCTATTTTGCTATTTCCTTATTCCAACTGAACGTTGACTCATATATATTCGCTGAGAAGACTCCTTGACAACGTGGCATCAACAAAAATGTAGTGCCTGTAAGCTAGAAGGAAGAAGAAGCTTTCGTTTGCTAAGAGACCCGCAAAAAATGCCCATTCCTTCCTCGTCTCGCTCACTGCATCCTTCCGCGTCACATCCTCATCTACCTAATTTGAACCAACCACTCACTACCTTCCCTCACTCTTCTTCCTCCTATTCATCTTCCTCTTCCTCTTCTTCCTCACTCTCTTTTAACCAATTTCGAGCTCTTCGCGGGGAGGGAATTTTCTGTCAAAGAAACGGGAGAATTTTGGGAGAGACGGCTGAGAGAGACTGGATTGAACAGGAGAAGGAATGAAGGTAGGAAGACTGCTTTGCTTGTGGAATTCAAACCCTCATTCTTCCTTATCTTGGTGCTTCATCTCTCTCACTCGTATCTCTTCTCTCATTCGTTTCTGTCCTCTTATTTCCCAGCAAGGTACCGCCGTTTCTACTACACGAGACATTTCAAATACTAAATGCGAGCGTTTTACGAAAATGTTTAAATTCAAATCTATTGCACTTGCGAGACAAAGGTTGGAATTTTTACGGGTTTGAATTAATCAACATTCCGTCCAGCCCAAAATTTCGGAAAATTAGCAAAAAAAATGTTAAATTTCGAAAAGCGCCGATATCCACTGCTAATGGTTCGTAATGTTTTGATTCTGGATCGATTATTTTGGTGATATTTTAGTTTATTAGTGTACTTTTTTTGTTGTGAGAAGGACGAATCAAGTGCGAAAAATATAAAATAAGTAATAAAGGTAAAAGTAAGTAAAGTCTAAAAACAGACGTAAGTCACATGCGCAGATATTTTGGATCATTCCAAAGGAAAGCATAACCGAAATGAAGCGGTCTAAATGTGACATGAATCGAAAGATCAATTCTTTCACTGACGATTGACAAGGTTTCGCTTGCTTTGTCTACACCTGCGCAGAGCAGCGATTCATCGTGAGAGACCCCAAATGTCATAACTTACGACATATTGGAGAAATTCAAAGGAGAATATCTCTATCATCCGTTGGCTTACAAAGGAGCTATTTGATATCTGACATGCAACTAATTAAGTAAATATATAGTGATAACATGGAAAAAAATCAAAGGGGCCGATTAACCACAACTGTCGTTGAATTATACATATGTTATAATGGCAATGAAACCATTAAAATAAAGGCGGTCTCAATGCGAACGTGACTTTGAGTGCATTCGCTAGGCGCAGGTGGGGGCTCCCAGCCATTTCCACTTTTCTTAATAAGTTCTGGGACTCTATCATCTTCACTAGGTGACCGATTGTTTTTTAAGTTCTCGACAACCACGTCCATTTCCTCCAACGTAGGCTCTTCGATAACCTCCCCACTTGGTTCATGTAGAAGCTTGTTTAAATGTTCATGCACCTCCCCATCTTCCTCTTTCACTTCATTATTCAACATCCCGCTGAAATTCTCTGTCCATCTCTTCACTATTTTGCCATCATCTCTAAGTATCTGGCCCTCATTGTCCCTCTACATGCTCAATTGCGCAGTGTATCCTTATTTTATCATTCTTTTGACAGCTTTGTAAAACTATCTTATTTCCTTTGGTTGATCATTCAATTCTTTCTATTTCTATTTCTTGTAACAGCTTTTGAATTACTTGTTTTCTCTCTTCTTCACACCTTATTTGCTACCCTTCTTAGTCTTTTTTATTCTCTTCTATTGGTTCTTGTATCCATAGCAATAATTCTTTCCATAGCTTGGTTTTTGTTCCTAATTGCATCATTACATTCCACGTCAAACCAATCACTAGTCCTTTCCCTCCCATGTTAACCAATTTCCTCTTCTGCCGCTTACTTAATAATTTTCTCAAGATCATTCCATTTGTCATGTCATATTTTCATCTTCTTGGTACCCAACAAATTTTCTCTAAATAACTCTTTGGTACTCATCAGATCTATCTTTGAAATTCACTTTTTCAACGTTCCAATGTTACCTTGTTGATTAGGGCGTCTCTTTAGTTTTTCACAATTTTTTTTATTATGATTGCTCTTGCTAAGTAGTGGTCGCTGTCTCATTTAGGACCTCTGCAGGCTCTGAAATCGATAACTGATGAGGAATGCCTTTTGTTAGTCAACACGTGATCTGAGCTTTTGTACCAAGGACTTTCCACGAGGCTAAGTGTATTCGTTTCTGAGGTAAACGTGCTTTTTATGATTAGGTTGCTTCTGGCTGCAAAAGGCACCAGCAAAATACCATTTTCACTACTCTTCTCATGCAATGAGTATCTAACAACTACTCCTTTCATCTCGTCTTCCCTCCCATGTTTTGCATTAAAGTCAACTAAGACTGTGACCATGTCGCATACTTCACACAGATTAAACACAATCTCCAACTCCTCTCTTCCTTCTCCAATGCAATCTCGTCCTCCGTAGGGGCATGAACGGGGATGAAAGTGATGTTTATAAACTTTCCCTTTGTTCTTATCTTGCAAATTCTCTCGTATATTGGTTCAAATAATAAGAGGCTCTTTCTTATCTTACTAGAAATCATGAACCCTTCTCCAAATCTTCCTGTCCTATTCTCTGGCCCGCCGTATAACGTGATGTATTCCTTCATAACTATTCTGCCATGTCTTTGCCATCTTCTCTCATGTAAACCAATGAAGTCAATTCTATATTTCTTCATGCCACTTCTTTCATCCTTCCCGGCATTAACATTTTTCTTACGCTCCAAGTCGCAATCCGTATTTCGGGTTTCCTTGATAATCGCAAATGTCTAAAGCCATTATACCCATCTGTCCGAGACTGATTTTCATTTTCAAAAACTTTTTTCGATTGTAGGGTTGTTAGTCTATCGACAAACTCCCAACCTGAGGGACCAAAGTTTTCCCTCCTCCAGCTTTTGGTGATCTAACACCTCACTACAAGGCAGCAGTGCTAATTTTGGTCCATCCCGGGTATGTTATTTCCCCGTTACTCGCCATATCTGGTGAGAAATCACCTATCCGCTACCTGTGGAGCTGCCCGATGGGAGGCTAGTAACTCCTCAGGGGAGAAGGCTAATAATGTTTTATTGTAAAATTAAATAGTAATATGGATTATCTAAAAATGAAATTTAGTAAATATGGAAAAAAGCTCTCTTCTGATTGGCTCAAGTTAACGTGGAGTGACGGAAAATTTGAACATTGTCAAGGTTTGCTCATTGTCCGTTAACGGCGCCGTCAACGTCCGAGGACAGTTATTGGCTTCACTAAATAACAATAAACAAACTTCGCAAAGGCCACTGTCCGTTTCCCTCACGTCGGGGAACGCTAATCGCAATTCCGCCCTCAGTTTTATTTTCCGTTACGCCTCGTCAATGTTAGCCAATCAGAGGAGAGCTTTTGCTCAATTTTCACACTATCATTCTCAGTTCCTTCATCTTACTTTTTAACTTGACAATGAAACATAATTAACCCTCGCTAAGCAGTATTGGTTGGCATTTTTTTATGATTATTTTGATTTAAAAATATAAAAAATGACAGCTCCTTCGCAACTGTTTGAAGCTCTGTTTATAAAAACGTACAAGAATTGGCGTTGAAACTCTCGTCAATCGTTATAAATACTTTATTTTACGGGAAGACGACGGAAAAATGAACGCCTTAGTCCGTTTCCGTCACGTCGGGTAACGTCGATCGTAATCCCGTCCTAACACAGACGTAGGTATTTACGCTAAAACCTTCGGTCGTGCCCTAAATATGGCCACAACCGCAGCATCCCAGTTCTTCTCTCTTGCTCTCTTACAATTGCCGTTCACCCTCTTCTCCATTCATTTCCCGTTGTTTCCTCACCACCAATTACCTACTCTTTGGCACCCTTCCTCTCATCTAATTTCCACCCCTTCTTCTCATTCTCTCCATTTGAGAGCCTCGCTTGAGTGCATCAACCTTAGTGCTCCTTCCGTTTGACATGCTTCGTCCTCGATCCTTTTGAGATTGCCTCTCCCCTTGTGTGTGGAGAGGGGCTTCGATGTGTTGAGCGGGGAATATTCTGGCCTCTTCGGCGCTCACGGTCAACATCCTGGAATTCTATTATCGCGCATCACCGAGTAAAATATGTATGTACACTCAAGTATCAAAAGAGCTGAGGGGATATCTAATTATCCTTCGTTATAAGGTGTTCAAATTTCCCTTTCCTTACTGGTTTCCGCTGCCTGGAAAAGTATGATCCTTTCAGTAACCCTCCCCTCCAGTCAAGGGAATAATGCAAGCATTTTTAGTATTTTTCTTATATTCGTTGGCTTATTTTCTTTACTGCCAGCAAGTTCCAGGTAGGGTATGCCAAGATAATCGTGGCCATTTGTTTATAGTCTTTTACGCTTAAGATTTGAAGAAAAATTATATTTAAACAGAAAAAATTTCCTCCCAAACATTTTGAACTCTTAAGGTAATAAGTGTTGAAAGTGAGCAACTTATCATACACGAACATGATGCGCACTCGGAAATATCATCGCTCATTTGTTTTTGGCGCGATCTTTAAGCTGTAACGTTTGGTATCTAATTACATTAGAAAGAGAAAAAGGTTTATTGTTGCAGTAAGAAAGGAATAAAGATAGTTCAGATTTCTTTTAATGACGAAGGAATTCAATAATAAGTTCCGGTAATAAGTAAAAGAGAAACGTCATGAAACGTGAAGAAGCGTGAGAAACGTGATACGAATCGGTTAAAATTTAAAGGCAAAAACCAATTTGTATTCAAATTATTATAATTCCAGTGGTAGTTTTAATATGGTAGAGAGGGACTATAATATATCAAACGACTGGAAACAAAATTTTATTAAAATACCAATATCCTTTATTTTTGTAAATTGTATTTGCGTAGTTTCTGGAATTCCTCGTCCGTAGATAAAAGTGTTTCTGCGAAAGGAATGACTGGGCAGGATGCATTCGAGGGAACCATAGGATAAGTAAGGAAAGAGAGCAGGGAAGCCTGTTTTTCTTAAAATTCATACAGCATTACTATCGCGTGAAATTTATCTTGTCAAGTTTTATGAATGCTATATTTTTGGTTAAAAGCAATAAAGTCTTTTGAGGGGAAGAAATTTATGGCAAAGAGATTCTCTCTCATTTCAAAGCAAAGAGATTCATTCTTCTGCTGTCTTTTCCTGTTCAGAGAAGACAGCAGGAGTGAGTAAATGGAGGACGTATTGAGAAGCGTTAGCTTGCCAAAGAGGGTGATGGTGGGATGATCTGTTTTTAAGTTCGGAAGAAAAAGGAGAGGGTAGGAGTTTTCGGTGATACAAGGAAACGCAGAGGTTTGAGGAACTTATGAGGTACTCAATGGCGGGTAAATAGATGGTTATGTGCAGAAAATATTTATGATAACACCAAAATGGAGATATTTAACTAGGTACATTTGGTGTTCATATGCGAATGTTAATGACTGAATCAATAATGAGGTGTGGGCAAAAATTACCACATTGCCGCGATAATTCTCTCTCATAAATTCATTTTCAGTTAAATAAGCATTTTTAATGCGTAATCAATCTACTTTATATGGTCGATTGTGAATTTCAGTAATTTCACTAACTCACTAATATTCTCCCTTTTGGTCTATGACTCCATCAGTTCTCTATTATAAACTATGGTCCATGCAACCTGCCTACATCATGATAACTCGAGCATTTCTCCCCCCCCCCCTCCGTCTCAACTAAATTCTCCCTCCATACGGCTTATCCCCTCCATGCCGTCAAATTCTATGCATTGGAATGTAGAAAAAACTAAAAGATTATGATTGAACTTGGATCAAGATGATATTGACGCAGTACATTTGGGGACAACTAATCTTGCCTTTAATAAATTACATAATGTAACCTTTAAAGCATTTGCCCTCTCACGGATTAGTGGACTGGCGATTTTTCTGTACCATGAGAGAATATGAGCATGAAGAGCTATTACATTGTGACAGATAAATTTATTCAGTAATTTGGCCCTCCAATTAGCCGTTTGTAGGAGATCAGTGCGTAAGCACGTAGGTACGTATTTCACCGCCACATTTACGACGTTTTTTTATTATAAGTTCGATGCAGCGTTCGTAAAATGTTAATTTTTGATGGTTCATATATATTATGTCAAATGGAAATAAACTATTTCTGACAACATTCTGCTATTTTATTTGAAATGTTGTTGATTGACAAATGGAATTATTGGAATGGGTAATTGGAATACCCATTGATTGAATAATGAAATATTAAGTATTGCTTTTTTTTCTCATGGCATGTTACTGTTGATTTCATATTTGTTATGAGTAATTGCTTGATATGACCCAGCCGTTACTTTGATGTTTAGGAATTCATCGGTCGATTTCCTTTGAGCTTCTTCCGACTGTCGAATCGCAAAGGAAGCATTGGGTTATGCTTCTGATCAAGTTTTCTCTTGGGCTTACGGATTGTATTCACGCGTCGTGAGTTTTAAGAATTTTTTCGATGATATTCTATTTTTGGGCTAGTTTATCAGGCGACGATAATTGCTGTGAATGGCACTTGTCAGTATTATCTTGTTGATCATGAATCTAAAAAAATATTACTCTGCTTTAACTATTTTTAAATGAAATTTACCGGCCGGCATAGTTTTTGAACGTTTCTGCATCTCTAATGTCTTTCTAGTACCTGTATAGAAATTGACCGGGGGCCGAAATTTATTATCTCTAGATAAAGTTTTTCTCGTGTGAACACCAAAGTTAATGCGTTCTAACACGTCAAAAACCCGAAAGTCTGATGTAAAGTACAAAACCAGAATTCTCAGTGGACCACAAGTTATCGACAAGGATTCATCATCCTTCGGTTAACGTAAACTTTGCTTTTTTAAACCGGGGAAAAATGTAAAATAATAATCCTAATGTTCGTAACCTTAGAATGACAGGTAAATTTGCTAATCGCGTCATCTAATTCTGATGATAGAAATTAAAATTTGGGATAAATGCCCAAAGATAAACTTTCAACAGTCATAAGAACAAGTGAAAGACCTGCGATAAAATATTTCATGCAATAAAATCAATCTGGTACTATTTATTCAGAAAATATTATTTCCTATTTCCTCTCAGTTGTAAAAGATTATTAATGTTAAACCTTATCCTCACAAATCGTTGATTGGCACTCAAAAATAAAAGTCTACGATGAATAGAGAAAAGTAATTTTCTAGTAACGTATATCAAAAAATAGCTGTTTTCTCAACGTGAACCATTGCTTGTAAATACGCTTCTAGTACAGTCCCGAAACTTTTTAATTGTCCCCAAAGGAGCAATCACCAGCAGGGTGGGAAAGGTTGTTCTGGATCGACTCCGGCATTTTGAGTATTGGACGGGGAGTGCATCGGCTCCCGGGTACCAGTCATGAATGTCGCCCCAGGGTGGATATGATGGCTGGAGTTACCCATCTCCCTGTTGATCAGCAGCTTACATCTGACCATTCGGGCGTATTACTAGGCTATGCCCTTTTGAGTCTTGTTTCGAGGGATGTATGCATGGTAATGGAAATGGAACAAGGGAGACGAAAATGGGACGAGCTTAATGGTGCGGGATATAATAGTACCGAACAAACGTAATTACGAATTACCTGCGCTCAGCAGGATCCATGTTTTCCGATGAATTTTCAAGTTTCACAGCGTGCGATTTAGTTCATTTTTCACCGGTTCTATTACTAAATTCGCACATATATTGTTCGAGAGAGAAATTATAGTGTGCTGAGTAATTATCGCTGTGCATTCGAATATAGGTAAATTTATCCGGTGAGACAGAGTTGGTGTCAGATAGAGTTGACTAGATCAGTAGTAATGCCCCGAGATGGGCTGAGGTCTGTTGTTCATTTGTTTGAAATAATATCCGTTACATTAATATAACCATTTTTTATCTTTTGGCAAAAAAACGGAAACCTAAATGCGTTTTTTTTCGTGCAGGTCCAATAGTCCACATAACTATGACCCTCTCAAGAGCTGGCACTGTTTAAAATATCTGTGACTCTTCCCTGAGGAATGAAGTCGGATTTAGCAGAGGCAGTGGTGCTGTGTTACTTGAAATAAAGTAGGAAAACTCATTAAAGAAATATCAAAATGGGGGTGCGTGACCCATGGATTTCATTTTTATAAATTGTACTCATGTTAGTTTAATCCTGAAATGTACTTAAAGACCTGGTCCTTAAGTATCAACATAGAGTAATATACCCTATACCTTTTCTTTCCATCGTATCCTCCAAAACTCGATATTTGGGTTAAGAAAATGAAAATATCTTTGCATATTTGCATTAAAAAATAGACGTTCAGATTTTATCGGTAGTGAACTCATGAGCCAATCAACCGAGTGACCTTAAAATAATATAACAACCCACAGGAAGTATGAGACTCAGAAATGGACCTTTAAAAATGGAGTTGATGACGTAGGGATATGAATAATGGAACCGTTTCACGAGCACCTCAATCCATTTAACCTGTGCCTGCTGTTTGTTTTTATTCGCGTTTTCCGCCTTTTTATTGTAAACTGCCAGGTTGACTGATGTTAGATACTTGGAAAGAATATTAGATATTTAAATGGTATATATGGTGGACGATTATTGCTCGAAGAGAATTTCTCAATCATATCAATATTCAATACATAATGTTGAATGATTCAACGAAGACGGAGAATCTCAACCCGTGAATGATACCATAGAACTTGCTTCCTCTTGTTTCATAATTTCGCTTTTTGAGGCAGTCTCACAGTCTGGGAACTTTATTCCGTACCTTCGCGATAAAATTTCTGTCTTTTACCTTCCACTATATAACTACTTCCTCTTGTTAGTTCCTCTTCCTCTCTATTATTTGTCCTTCCCCTTTCATCTTTACCATAATCATTATATTGCACCTTACTTCCCCTTGCATTCGTTGCCTTACATCAGAAAACATTCATTATCAGAAATCGTCTATCCAAAGTTTCTTTGAAGCTGTACTCCACTCTCATTTACGCTTACCACTTTATTGCTTCATAAATCCTCACTTTGATAACCTTCATAATTTTCTTATGCATTCCATTTGTGATCTTTCCTCGTACTTTCTCCCACTCGTTGATCTTTTCCCTTCCAGGAGGTTGTTTTACATAATTTCTAATTTCAATAACATTTATGCGTATTCTGAATATATTTTGCACGGTAAGGTTGAAAATTTCTTCTTTATTGTACCTGGCTATAATTTATTTTTAAAGGATTATTCTAAAAGCAAAGGGCCAGTTCTAAAAGATTCCACCTGATCCCCTCTAATCCGAAATTCTGGTGGAAAATTTTGGAATGGATCATTTCATGAGTCGATCTAAATCACTGCTTGGCCGAATCAGAGACACCACCTGGTTGCCCGTAGCTTAATGTATGACTGCGTCCAGTGTAAAGAGCACAGAAGGTGTTACTTGAGACCTTTCCAATTTGCTGCCTCTTGCCTCCACCAAAATCGTGTAATGTTTGCTCCCTCACCTCATTCAGTACTACCTTCTCTGGCATAGCGTTCCATTCTAAAAAGTTTACGCTCCTAATGAGATAAGGCCTCTTGGCAACTCTGCACCTCTTAACCCTCTGAGTGAAAGTACGTTATTACTCCCTTTGCTCAACGCTTCATTATGGCATCAATACTTATCCTATAGCTGAAACCTTGGAGGCTCCGTTAAAACAATCGTCCTTTCCGGAAAATGGAGCCTATCGAAGAACATAAATGTTAGTTTCGTTATGAAAAAAATACTGTTTTGGCAAGACTTTTTCAGCCTAAATTTATAAAGCCGAAATTTATAGCCTAAATTTATAAACTGGTAGGGATTTTAGCTGATCGGAAATTTATTTAAATTAAGCTTAGAATCATTATTGCAATAAAGCAACCGTGAATGCAATAAGGATACAGAATTTAGGATATCCATTAAGTAAACAAGAGATTTCTAACAGAATTATGACTTTTCATGTATATTTGACTTGGGATAGCTATTAAAATTATTATAGCTGAAACGGCAAAAACCGACTGGGAAACCATGTTTAAGATTTGATGAGAATTCCATATTAAAGCCTTGTATCTTGATCAACTAAGAGACCTCTGTGACATCACGAAGGTGATCCTAAGTCCTTAGTTGTCAGATTCAAAGGCCGTGGGTTCGATACTTGATTTTCGCTTTTTTACTTCCTTTATTGTGATTTTGTAATGAACGAATATACTAGTTTACCTAGAGCACTAGCTTTCAAAAGCCAATTTGGTTCTATTCCAACTTGGCCGGCCTCGTTGGTGGTGGGAGTAACTACTTTTCAGTCTAATCATATAGTTGCATGGAGAGCTACGTCCTGCTCCTTGGCCTTGGTTAATTATGTCTTTACTTCAGAGTTGGCTGTTTTGAGCATGTATTTTGGTTTGTTATTATTAAAAGATGTAAATGGCCTTTACTGCCTTTGACATAACACGAAATAAATTAAATGGAAAATTTACTCTATGAAATAATTTGAAATAACGAGAGAATATAATGAATTTAGCGTGCAAGAAGCTATAAAATAATATTGAAATCATGATTGTAAAAGTTAAATTATATATTTCATGATGACAACTATTTATATTTCAAGCATGTACTCTTTGACAGGCCATAACTAATGGAAATAATACCGTTATACACTTTTCCACAATACATTAGGGTCTCTATTTGCACAATGTTTACATTTAAAAATGATTTAAGTATACGAGGGCCTCAGGATGACGTGGTTAAACATGTTAAGTTCATCTTAAAGAAAATTCTGTGTTCTTTCCACGCTGAGAAAAACCTACGTTTCGGCAGCCATGTGACATTAAACTCGGCTTATAACTGCCTAAACCTTAGTCTATTTACATAGTAATTTATTGGATAGTACGCTAACTTTATTTTAGATGTATTGGATAATGTAGATACTTCAATTACTCTTAGCCCTATAGCTATCGAAGAACCTATCAAGTTCTCTAAAATCGTGCTTAGTCTTTTTTTTCTTGAAAGACTAAGGAAAACGTAACATTTGGGAGAGAAAAAAGCAATGGCTACTGTAGGAAAAAGAAAGAATTAGGGATGAAGGGAAAAAAGGAAGTGTTTTAGAGGAAATTGGGTGTTATATCGACGCGCCAGATGAAAGCTTCGGCGCCACCTGGCGAGCCGAGACAAGTAAAGGTTGAACGAGAACCGACGAATTTGTACAGGGGGGTTGGAGGAGAGTCGTCAAGGTACATCACATGATTGGCGGATTCATGAGGGCCGAAAGAGGGTGTTGGGAGGAAAGTGGGGGAGGTAGATGAAGCCAGAAGAGCCGGAGGGGGAGTGGGAGGGGAGTGAAGGGCGGAAGAGCGAGCTCCGGAGATGAAGATTAATGAAGGTTGTCCGTTCGATGAAGAAGAGGAAGTGTGGCAAAGAGGCAACTTTTCGATTGAGCGTTTTGAAGGAAAGATTTCCTCGGAGTGAGGGGAGTAATACAGTGACAAAAGGTTTGTTCTAAAATGACGGATATTGGCCTTAATGATGCGCTTCGTCAGCCCTCATTTCTAGGAGTCTCCTTGCCCTCAATTTCTTCTTCATACTGTTTAATTGATGTTTACAGAATTAATACATTCGTTTCATTATAATTGAATACTTTACGAATGTTTACTCACCCAAACTCTGGGTTGAATTTGGGTCAAGTCGAACACTTAACGAATGTTTTCACTCTCTGGGTCGCAAAAGGTTGTCGGAGGGATTGCTGTGGCGAAGAAAACACTGGATTTAGTAGTGAAATCAGTTGAGCTCATCAATAGTACTTGCTCATCAAGGTGCGTTGCGTTTTCTTCAGAATTTCTAAACGCTCTTCATTCTATAAAGAGAGAATTACTTCACATGATAGCCTACAGAAGGAATTAGGAACTTTCTCCGAAATGACCTGAGTGAGGGGTTGATTTGTAATGTAAATTTTTCGGTGGATCGCCGCCACCTTCTTCAGCGAGAGGTAAAGGAGGAAAGTATATATATATATATATATATATATATATATATATATATATATATATATATATATATATATATATACTTTGAAAATACAGGCGATAGTCTCAAGTAGTTAGTCTCTTGCCGCTGACGACGACGGCTTGCCCGTCGAAACGTCCCGTAAATTATTCTGAAAGTGTCCTTTTAATTTTCGTGTGCCTGTGTTTTCAAAGTATATTTATATTTGTGTTTTTATTCGCCGAGTGCGTTTTCTCAGAAGATATTTTATATATATATATATATATATATATATATATATATATATATATATATATATATATATATATAAATTGAGACTTCCGATATTTCGGTGAAGACTAGCTCCACCTTTCTCTAGGGTAAGATAAAGTCGAAGATATTTATATTCTAGAATAATGTAATTTAGCATCCGTAATGAATGCATTTTACGGTAAATATGAACCTTTTATCTGGAATATGAAAGAATTCTATATGAAAATCGTCAACTTTAGTCTAACTTTATTTCCAGTCATTCCCTCTGCCTAGAGTTACTCCTGATTTGATTGGAACAAATGGCGGGTAGGTACCTTATACGGATACATGGCTATTGCTTTGTGCGTCCCCAATTACCTTGCTTGTAGACGTCGTTTATAGAGTTTCGATCAACTCGTGTGTTGGCCAGCGTTCCAAGCGTTTGATGAATCCCACCCCTCTCTCCCTCCGTTGCCGTCGGCCACGCCTTTGCATAGCATACAAGGTTTAAAACGCGACAGGGGCATGAACTTGATCCAAATTAATTTAATTTTTACAATTTCCGATGATTGATATCTAAACGATGCCATATCTCGCTAGGTGGTGTTGATGGCATATTGCTTAAACTACTGGAGGCATTTCATCACTTGAAATCATTCAAACGACCGTGTAATGCGAACTTCAATGCTCGTTCATTGAAAAAATGTGACGACAATGCTTGAAAATTTGATCATATCGGTGATATAAGTTGAATTAAACATTTAACGCCATATTCATCTTTTTTTCATTCCACAAATCTGTACATTTTCTACATTTCTTAGTATCCCGAAGAATAATAAAATACTTATTTTATATGTACAGATGGCTTCGATACTGTGTTTTGAGTATTAATTTGATTATCATCAAATTATTTGATGATTGCTGACGAAGCAGCAGAGTGAGCCGGATCACCACCGAGATGGTTGGTTACATCAAACTTTGTAACCCAGCCAAAGCGGTTAATAATTTGTGATCATCAATGCTTAAAAAGGTCCTGAAAAACGTCTCTAAAATAGATGATTTTGAAACTCGATGCTGGAAGCGGATGTCAAAGCTGAAATGGAAGGATATGATAAGATACTAGTTAGTGTAAAAAAGAACAGAAGAGGAGAAAACCATATGAAATACTATCAGAGAGACAAGATCCAGCTGGATAGGCCGTACTTTGAGAGACAACGACTTTGCATACACCTAATTATGGTCACACCCACATCTAGTGAACTTCACATAAGTTTTGGATAACAACCTCACCCTTAATTTTATTTTAAAAACTACCACTTTTTCAGCAAATTTCAATTCAAGGGTAAGATGTCAAAATAATTAAAACAAGATTAGCTTTCTTTATGGACATACGGAAGTTAGGCCGGCTCTTCCATAATAGCAATATCCAGAACGCCGCTGTATTCCAGAACAAAAGCATTCCGGAAATTGTTAAACCTATTGCATGCTGACTCAACTTAGAACATTTGAAATCACTGTGAGGCCGAATACAACCGATGAAATCCTAACATGGACCAGGATGAAGTGAAATATCATTTACCCGGGATTAACTTAAAACCTATATACGGCTCTGAGTTTCCTTCGATATAAATGAGTTGGGATTGGTTACATTTTTTAAGCTAAAATTAGCTCCCTAATTGATATTTTCTCCTAGGTTGACTATAGAGATCTTCGCTACCGGAAAATCAAATTTTTATAACTAGAAATTAAAAAAAAATTACTATGATTTGAGCTTTTAACAATGATGTATATTTATATATTATTTGGGAATTTATTTCTGGATATATAGCTGTAGCATGCCAAGCGGAGAGGAAATATTAACAAATGCGGATGTGATTGTGGCTATAATAGGGATATCTCTTTATTTCCCCGGAAAATAGCTGCGGGAAATAAAATGGGCTCCTCGATTTTGCAATGGAAAAGAGGATTTTACTGCTTTAATTTTACTTAAAGATACTAGTAGTACGCTCGGGTTACATAGAGAATTGCATTGAATTCCAACTCAATGTATGACCATGTAATATTTTACTCATGTTTGTTATCAGATGGATAATAATTGTCGATAAGTTTCAATTCGTGAAATGAATGTAAACAAATAACAATATCACCCAAGTGAAACATTGGATGTGAAGGCGAAATCATATTTTATACATAAAAACATATTTATATGATTTTGGAAACCACTCACAAAATGAGATTCCAGATATCCCAATCAGTGTTCCAAACTCAATGGAAATAACTTAGCTCACTGAGAAATTTTAAAAATTTCTATCTCTAAAAGTGACTCGACGAACTGTGAGAAAAGTGAAGAAAACCTGTTTGGATAACTTAAAAAAAATTCATTGTGACCCCGCATAGCCATCACGCCATTCCTTTACGGAGCAAGAATAGTTAAGGAGTAATGCAATAATTAAAACTTTGTAATATTACACACTGTTTTCATTATTAGTACAAGCCTGACCGGTTTCAATGTTAACACATCATCATCAGAGGCCAAAATTGCCAAGTCAACCCTTCAACTATCTTGTATATAGTTAAGGAGCTTAGTGATGGGTGTTAAGACAAGGAAGTTGGCTCTCTTGCAACTATTTACTCCATAATTTCTTCTTAAATTCCTCTTTGACTTCTATTATGTTCATGCATTGCTTCATATGCGCTCTTTTATTCTCCTTGCACTCCTCTTTCATAATTATGATTCCTTATTCGCCTCTCATCTATTCTCTCAGAATGGCTAAACCAACGAAGCAGGCTTTTTTCATTTAGGTCCGTCACTGAAGCAGGCAATCCAAATTCTTTTATGAGCAACTCATTAAAAACACTATCCCTCTTACTTTTACCGAAAACTAACTATTCTTGCTGAATTTATCCATATATTTTATCCATTTATCCATTTGTATCCATGTATCCATGTATTTTCCAACCCTAGCTTCTCTACCATACAAAAGAGTGGGGAGGATGACACTTAAATATACGGCGATTTTCACTACCTTAGATGAGCATTCATTCTTTGATTAGCTCCACGTACTACCAACGACTTTTCTTTCTCCATCCTCGCGCCACTGAAGCCCTCATCTATCTTTCCCTCGAACTGTAGTCGACATTCGGTTAAGGAGCACGGCAAAGAATGGATTAAGGCAATGGTAGAAATAGGAGGTATGCAGAAATCGGAAGTTCTTCATTGGAACTCTAAGCTCGGAAGATCAACGTTGATAGGTATGCACTATGAGATAAGGGGATTTTTGCTTTGGACAGAGAAAGTCACCCGTGGATGACCATGGAAGAAGGCTGAAATGGCGATGGAGGAATGGAGAATGTTATCAAGTATTAGACTACGAATTACGGACTAGGTGTAATAACAGACTAATTCCCGTAATGTTTGAGGACCTCGGAAAACTAATTCCTTGATTGAAACTATGATGACAGTCAAATTCCCACAGGAAGTTATCTGGTTAGCAGGGTATGAGGGACAGGTAGGTTTTTGCAAAATTATATTTTTATTTTTATCAGAAGTCTACAATTAAAATTGGTTTACGGAAGCCCCGCAATATATTCTCTGAAGAATCAACAGAACGTTTTTAATCTATAATAACTAATTTAACATCCCTTAATACTTATCATCTGCATTCCAACCACGGAGTTCCTTTGTTTTTCTTTCAATTCATATCTTATAGCCGTGTATTATGTTTGTATAAAGAAATATTAATCCAAGGTTTAATTCCATTATCTAGTCGTATATTTCAAACCTAAAAAAACAGATAATACTTAAAAACTTTGAAGAGCGAGCGAGTCACTTTACAGGGATGATTGCAAAGGTCTCAGATCAATATTTTCTTCCCTTGCGATCGCCTTTGAGCAGTCATTAGGGAAATGGGGAATTCCTAAAATTCTCCCAGCGGATCGAACTCCATGTCGGAAATTGCGTGAATAATTTGATCTTTGCGTGAACGCGTCGTTTATTTTACAGTATGCGGACGACCTATCTTTGTGAGCGCTGGCAGCCACAAATAGCGGGATATTTTCGGAATCTTTGACCTCGCAGGCATGCTGAAGCCAGACGGCAGGAATTCTTGGAACATGAGAACGCGAAGGGAAGCTATGTAGTACCGTAATATTCTTGTGTTTCTATGTTAGTAAATAGTAAAAGTTTCTATTCAAAGAGACGCTTTGCATTCATCCATACTGTAGACTTTAAAGACATGCGCTGGTCATACCAATGTTTCCATGATCGAAAATGTGAAAAGTTATCTTTGTGATCGTTTATTTTTTTAGCATTTATAAATCCCATATGAATGTATTTTACGACTGAATTATTCTAATTTAGGATAAAGTTAGTCTTGATTGCAGTAAAATCATGGCTAATATATATGCAAAACTAAGGTTTCCGAGAAACCAAAATTTCGTAACCTTTTAAGAATCTTGGCCGATAAATCATATTCCAAAAGAATGCACGAAATAATAGTTTTTATTTAAATTTTGTATGTTATTAAAGATAATAAATTGAAAGGATACTGTCATCACACAGTAATCCCTGCAGGGAAACGAATAGATAACTTTATCGTGACTTCCATCCTCTAAGATAGAAGATTCTGTATACTTCCTTCAAGAAATATTTTTACAGAAGTCCCCAGGTAGTTCTATAGATATTAAACAATCCTTAAAATAGGTATACTCCAAAAGAATGAGATTTACCTTTAAAAAATGTTTGACACGACTAAGATCCCAACTCTTTATCTACCAATTGCATCTCCGCAGTGATTTGAAAATCCTTAAAATGGTGATACAATCTGTAATGAATTTTTTTATTATTCCCTAGTGTATTCCACAGAAGTTCCTATGTTCCTTCTGTATAATTTGCTTAAATAATTTCAAGTGTACTATTCTTTCTTAAAAAGAAAAATTGCATTGAATATACTAATTTATAAAATGAAAAAAACACATTTCATGATGCTTTTATATTTTATAAGCGGGGTTAATAATTCAACTGAGGATTTTGCAGAGACGATGGCTACCCACTTTCCAATGGTGGGAATCACTCCAAAAATATTTCTCTGCATGTTAATCAGGTATACGTAACAAAAAATGGCGAGAAAACTACCCTTTAGAAGATGGAGTTTACCATACACGCATCGTCAAGCCAAGAAATATTGTCCAAGAGTTGGAACTCCGCGGTAGAATACCCGGAAAACAGACGATCCAACCTAAGACCCGCTAAAACCTACTTATCAGTTCCATTTTGATCCAAGTTTCTGTTGTATTTGAGGTTTTCATAAAACTTATACTATTATTGGGTTCAAGGAGAAATTTTCTCGATGTCCCGATCAATCTTCCTTGGTACTCGCGAATGAGAAGTTTTGAGAATTCCCGGGAAGGAAATACCGCCTGGGAACCTTGAGCATACCCATCCATTCATTGTGAAGAGAGAATAATTTTCATAAACTTCCGTGTTCTTGTAATATAATTACTATATTAATATTTATGATATTCAAAACAACATATCGTTCCTTCAGGGTGATATCTTTAGAGAGGATAATTAAATGGGACAACTTCATGTGATACTATTGTCACGCTCTAAAGGATGGATTCGATGTTATGATTAATGTCAGGTCAATATGTCCTGGGGGAATGTTTGTATGAGCCCTTTATTATTGATCTGGTGATGATAAACAGACGAAGTGTACACATCTCAACTCTCTGAAACACGTGTCGTTGGATCTACAGAGGAGCTATGACGGTGCAAATCTAGCTGTAGGCTACAGAATCGAGTACAGATATTTGCTCGGTCGGTTTACTGCAATAATAATGGACTCCTTTAAATGAATTTTTCCAGAGAAGATGAAAAGGATGTGTTTTTATGCATTTCATTATTTTTTCCCATGGAAAAGTAAGGAATATTGTCAAAAGTCAATGTTTTTAACGCTAAAGTTCCGCCAACAAATATTTTAAACAATATTTGTTCCTACTCCTGCTATTGATGGAAAAATGTGTTCTCTGTCTGGTAACGTTCCAAGACCCTACATTTTTCCATTTGCAAGAAAATTAATCATTAAATCAGTTGATCTGAAAGGTGATTATAATGTGCAAAGGAGAATAAGAAAAACCTTGTATTATTTTTATCATACGCCAATGAAATGATTTTACGAAATTCCTTCCAAGGAAGCATATTATCATAGAAAAATCACATGGTAATTGAAATAATTACACAGTCTATTTAAGGATTTGAGTTACCAGGAAATATCCACTATTATCTATGTCAAAGTAGGTTTATTTATCAGAAATAGCGATCAAGCAGGATGATTGAGTAGGAAAAAGTATTCATTAAAAATATATAACTACCTTTAGTCGAATATTTATATTCACTATCCCTTCATTTCACTTTACAGTGACTATGACATCTAATTAGCGAAATTTATATATTTTTGAAACAGCGTTGACAAATGAGTGGAATTTTCTATTGCTTTAACTTACTCAGAATCGAGGAAACCTTGATATTCTTCATATTAAAATAAATTTCTCGGTATGATTCCACGCAAAACCTAGGTCGGTTAGAGCAGTAAAATGTAGAATCATCCCGAATTACTTATTTGAATATGAAAATTATCTAAGATTTCCACAGGGTAATGCCGGAGACAGTGTGTTAAAACCTCATTGACCTGAATGCAAATATTATTGAGGGAATGCGCGGCAAAAATTGAAGAGGAAAACTGATCGTTGGCCTCAGTATCAGTTGGTCAGTATCGCTCTGGCCTGGCAATACAAAGATCATTGTTATAAAAGCCACCGCAAGTATGGATGTTGTTTTTCTCTCTGATTTAAGTTTATGGTTAGGCCTCAGTTGATTGAGATCTTTGTCTAGGTTTGATAATAGATTATGCCCTTTGCAGATGGATCCCCTAAAACACAAGGCTAGAACAGCATATAAAAATATGTTCGGGCATAGATTCTTGCTATTTTAAATAACATAATTTGTAGGCTGGTTTTTTGGGGAGATGACTAGTTTGAGACTTATTGTGGCATTAAGGACGGGTGGTCATTGCGTAGGTATAGTACATCAAAACATGATGGTCGTTGCGCAGACGACCCACGTCCGTGGAAGAGTGCATTATCTACGAACTGGGCTCGCAATGGGGAGTATAGTCGTCTCCGTGTTTAACTACCATGGTTCCCAAGGTCACAAACCTTCATCGCCAACTATAAAATAATCAATGTTTTATTCACATGAAATTTATATCTCTCCGTGGCAGTTAATACAGCTTTTTAGATGGGCTTCTCCGATGGGTTGCAAGTACTATCGCAGTGTGTTTTGATCCAGCTTTATTGAGATCGTAAACATTGTTGTGAAACTCGCTCTGTTGACACTCTCCCTACCTATGAAGTTCAATGCAGTTACGTATGCACCGTTACCCACCATTAGCTGCCCTTTCCCCATCGCTCATTAGCCGACCCCTTCCACGTTAGCCTTCCCCTCCTTAACTTCACGCAGGTGACTGCCACCAAGTTTCGCTACCGCTATATAGGTGGGATTATGAAGAGAATAGAGAAAGAGAAGAGAGAACCCAATATTTTCGGCATCTGCCTAAATGTGGCGAAAGGCGGCTCAATTTAACGTCCTCTCTGGAGGACGAATCATCACCTGAAATCCTCACTGCAAGGCGCAAGTGGAAAGCAGACCTTCCTTTTAAAACATCTCTCACTGCTGGGATTCTAACTAGGGTTCTCGGGGTTGGAATACACTGCTACAGCCACTATGAAAAACTAACGGTTGTTCGGGTCCAAGGGGAGGCGACCAACAAATGAGGTCACTTGCGCCATTAGGTGGGTAGGCTAGAGAGGGAAGGTTTATCTTAGGAATGCAGGAAGGATGGAGAGGAACCTGGCGTCGATGTTAGCCTGCTCTTATCTAAATGCCCCAAGGAGACCATAGTTTAACGCCCCATCCAACGGAAACCACTGCCGGGATTCGAACCCAAATCTTCGGGATGGGAAGCCAGTACTCTAGCCATAATACCAAACCGATGTCCATTTACAAATGATTAATCGATAAAAAAAAATCTTGTTTTTCTTATCTGAGAGATGCAATCATAAATGATAAATCCGCGCTCACAATACTGACACTTTAAACTCCATTAAAGAACAGCAATGGAATACACCAGGCTATTTATTGAGGACGTCAAAGTGAATAATTACGAAAGAAACGAATCCTTTTTTCTGGTAGGAGAGTGGAGTGGAGAGCTGAATTTAACCAATTTAACCAATCTTCAGATTTATGACTGCTGATGATGATGTAAAAGTAAATTATATTCCAATTTTTAAAGTTGGTGGTTTCCGGCGTGACTTTGTGGAATTTACTGAACATTTTGAATGAAAAAGTAGTGCTTTGTTTTTCCTCATTAATTTAATATAGTACGACCATGGTTTCGACTTTGCGTCATATTCAGGAGACAAAGATGACGTAAATTCGAATCCATGGTCGTACTATATTAAATATATGTGGAAAAACAAAGCTCTACATTTTCATTAAAATTTTTAAGACCACCGTTTCGTGGCAAGTTCTGAAAAAAATAAAGAATCCGATGCAAATAAATTGTATTCCACCAGTCCTTAAATCCACAAAATCTCGACTCCATCCATTACCTTATTTAGCTACTTGCAAGCGAGAACGGTGTGGAGCGGATGTGGAAGTTGGGCTCATTATCCATAATCTCCGTAAGTCCAGGCCAGTTGTATAGGGAGCCGTCTCTCTCCTCACAGAATCGGCCCACTCCTTCATACCGCCCTTCCCTTCTCGGAATATCGCAATGAAACCGTTCTCGGGAAAATACACATACTATATTCACCGCGTACTCGCGGAAGTCGATACTTCGATGTGGATGGGCAAGTGTTGGAGAGGGGACAGAGGGGTTGGCTCCGAGAGGGGAACTGCGGTGGTGATAGTGTTTGCATCTCGATGCGCTGGACCCCTTTAATCGGTGCTCAACGCGATGATCAAAGAGTTCTGGATGCACACACCCCGCGTCGGGCATCCAGTGTTCAAGCGCCTGCCGACAAAGATTCCCGCTCGCTGCAAAGCAGCAAACGCAAGCATGAAAGTTTCATTAGGGAACGACGCCATGCGTTGCGTTGAAGGTTGGTTCACAAAGGACCGCGAGGGATGGAGAGATAAATGATCGGACCACGGTCACCTAACCTCAGGAAGGCGAGGATTCACGAGTGTTATCTTGCGTCGCTGACGGTGTCACGGAAGGCCTTTGCGACGCCATGAAAGTCGCCAAAAGAGGCCGTGTTAGATCAGGCCTCCCTCGGTCAAATCAATGGAAGGTTATCGCATCCCTGAGTCTGAGTGATTATTTGAAACTAAACATGTACAAAGATACGCAAACCTGATTCATAACTACTCGCAGTTCTGGACTTTGCTTTAAACATAATTATATTTAATATATAGTCAGTAATTCATAACGTTAAATTTTTAGAAAATAAATAAAATAGAAGAGATAGACATTTTGAGATAAAAATGAGATACCCTTGTGCATATTATTGATAGCCAAGATAACATTGTCCGATAATTAATGGCACATACATGCTAATAATGGCAGGAGTGTTTTAAAAAATTACTTTTTTAAAAGAAAATCGTGGAAGATATCTTGCGTATAAAGCATGATGCTCGAAGGGTATTTACTCATTCATATTCCAATATCATAAAATGCCTTGTTAAAGGAGTGGATGAAATTTTTTTCATAAATGAGACGGTTGTTAAATTTTAAAATTTTACTTAATTGCAGAAGGTGGATATTGGCGGTACACATTTTATTCTCTCAAAAAATGTAATAAATGTAAGTGAGAATGAATGAATGAAAGCTTTATTAATTCTCTGGGGTAACCAATTGAAGCAAGTAAAGTGTAAACAATTTATACATTCTACTCAAAGTAAAAGGCGAGGGTCGCGGGTTTGAGTCCCGCCTGGGCCGGTTTTTCGCTTGCCCAGGGCATGGGTGTTTCTATCAAGTTCTGGTGGTTCGGCCTCTGAGAAACCTGACGACAAGCCAATGGCTTATCAGTATCGCAGGGACATACGGACCACCAGAATCGTCCGAGGGAAAAAAAATCGCAGTACATATATTAAATAAAAACGAATTTAACCAATTTAACACTAATTTATCACACTAAGTCAATTACAATACATTGGCATAATTGTCATAAATGTAATCTTGTTATAAAATGAGAATATAGTTTTTCTTTGAATGATTGGAGTGTTGAGGAGGATTTGATGAACGATGGTAAGGGTGATTGTGCAAAGATAAACTAACGAATCAAGTTCTAAATTTCGCAGAATTTTGGTGATTTTTCATTTCCTTTTTTTCTACATTACACATCAATAAGTATTTGCAACTATCAATTAGACCTCCGGCCATAAATCATAAATTAAGTTTTGCTGTTTTTCAGATGGATTTTACTAAAATAACGTTTCAGATAACTGATGAATCGAATTTATACGTTGAAACATAACGATGAGTTCGCCATGTTTGAGTAAGATCTCCCCACGTGGTTTAAGAACAACAATAGAAGTCAGCCATGTTTGTCACTCCTTCACTTAGAATTCCCGGGGGATGGGGTGAACAATTGCCCATATATACATTGCGGTCGCTATGAACAAGAGGCCAATTGGGAGGCGACGTAAAATCACATGACAAGGAGGAGGGGAGAAAAAGGACGCCGACTAACAATTAAAATAGGGTAACGAGAGGGAGTTCTCACACAGACACAATGGAGTAAGGACGTGGAGAGTGCTCGCCCAGATTACGTAGCCAGTAGTGATGGGTCGGTCGTGAGTGATCGAATCCCGAGAGCAAGTTCTCTTAAAAGAAAGATCGATGAACGGCTTCTCTCCAATGACCGAGGCGTTCATCTTCACCGATCGCGACAGGAATGATTGTATGACATCAAATATCGATCACGAGACTTGAGACCGACCAAAAAAATCTTGATTAAGTTTTCTAACGAGAGATTTGAGAGTTACTTGCTCTTTCGTGAGATGTAGGCAGTTAATCGATGCTCCGCTCGGTTGCGCTAACAAAGACGCAGCGTAATAACAGTCAACAATTTACATCACGACATAAATATCTTGCATTGAGAGAGTGTTACCAGTTTTGCTTACTCGCTTTTTAGTAGAATAATAACATCATTAAAAATTAAGACCGAATCCGTTACACTGTCGGCAAAGAGATTGCTGGGTTAAGATACAAGAGGAATGCAATGGAAAGTAAACATGATCCAGGTAATTATCCGTTTGTTAATTCGCCGAGCGATGCATAATTTGTTTCTGCGTTAGCTATGTAGTGCCGTTATTTATTACGTGCAATAGGTTAATCGTCACCTGTAAGTAATATAGTACAATACTATTTCATATGAATTGTTTTCATTTGCCGCGACGAGTCGTAAATTGTGTGATAATTAAATATCTGAGTCTATGACGTGATCGCTTAGAAATCAAACCTGATACTCTTGCCGCTATATCATATGCATACCGGCGAAGCAACTGTGCTTCATATTGCCAATGCATTTTAAAAATTCAACTCCGCTCCTCTCTCTTCAATCACTTTTTCTAGACTTTGATGGTGTTGCTGTCAATCAAGAATGTTTCCAGTGCTTCATCGGATGTCCGTTGGTTTTCCCTTCGTCTGAATTTTCTTCCCATATGTCTTCCGAAGTACCGGCGTGTTAAAGTCACCGGTGTATTCATCCAGCATTGTATTTTCGCCGAATTGTTTTTGGAATGCAGTTTGATTTTGGTGTTCTTGCACATATTTTTAACTGTAATCTCACCAGCGAATCCTAATTTCGGAGAATAAAATTTCGTATGTGCCAATAAGTCTCCTTTTAATTTAGAGGAATGGTATTTGAAGAAGTTTATTTGGGGAACAATAGCGTGATTCCGGTTAATATATAGGTTAGATCAAAACACCGTTCGAGACATGATAACTGCAAATAATGATTACCCACAGGTAATTTGATTCATACTTCCATCATTATACTTATGTAGTGAATACCTAGTAAGTTAAAAGAATGTACATGCTTGATCAGTAAATATCAGCATGAATTTCCGGAATTTCGTTTGCATTTGCACAGAGTGCAGCTTCAATAAACGGTACAATTTAAATATCGTAATACTGTAATTGGTTGTAAGCAAAAAATGAATTACATGAGTGGGTCATTACATCAGCCTTAGGTATCCCATTGAAATCGGCAAGGAGTTATTTAAATCAAAATGTACTACCATGTTTATTGATATAACTGACTTCATACCACCGATACTGTATTTCTGCGTGCAATAGACAGCATCATCTATTATAAAAGAGCACTGGAAATATGTTATCATCCATCAAAGTGTGTATTCCAACATGGCTTGTACACAGGAGCTTATACCATATTCATTTAAAATTTAATTCCTTGGCAAGGACAAATTAAAATTTCTGATACTACTAATTACTCATTACAGATCCAAAATCCCTTGTAAATATTTAGCAGGAAAATTTTTAAGGAACCAGCAGGAATTCCTGCTGGTTCCTTAAGTTAACTTAAGTTAGCAGAACATTCATAAGGATAATCAGAAATCTATAGTGGCAAAGACAATCTTATATTAGTTTAAAAACTGATGCCTATCTTAAACATTGGTGGAGTAATGCAATTATAGCATTGGAGTGTTATCAACGTCCATTCATTCCACATGACCCTCACTTTAATTCTTATATTTACCTGACCATGACATTTAACCACCATTACAAATAGCTTAACAGCCATATATATTTCAGTGGTCAGTTACCACTCCACCCTTCCCACTTCAAAAATTTCTTTTTTTTAAATTTTTCAATTTAATTCTGTGCATCACATCCATTCATTTCACTTTCCTATACTTTTCCTACCTCTCCCAACTTAGCAAACCTTTCCCTTCAGAAGTGCCTTTCAGGACCTCATTTCCTCTAATTACCTACTATCTGACATGAAGTGGACTCCTAAATTTCCTCCACTGTCATATGTAACTTCAATGCCTAGTCAAGTATCTCTTAACTTCTCATCTATCTTACTTTCATTATCCTTCTCGATACCCACTACTCATATAACTTCAGTCTATTCTCACCCTTTCAACATTAGCCAATGGTTTAGATCCACCAAAGGCCACAACCCATATCAAACTCTTTATAAAGCTTTCCAAACCAACCTTTTGTTTGCATCCTATATCAGGACTTGAGGCATTACATATCCCCCATAATTAAATTCTTGAATATTGCTGATACAAGACATTTAATTTCTTGAGTAGGACACCTCGTTCAACTAAATTTCTGCCCAGTTACAACTTCATTCCACTATTTATATTTTTTGCTAGTTGCCTTAAGCCTCTCTTGGTTTCTACTCAATGTCCATTCTCAATCTATACTCTGGAGTGAGCTGGCAAGCCACTTACTATTAGGAAAAATATCCACAGATGCTGAGTGGACTATCTTCCCTTCGTTCCTGCTCTTTGTCCAATCTGGCATGCGTGAGCTAAACAGCTATAATTACCCTTGCTAATTTCTACTACAGGTAAATAAGACATCATAGCATGTCCTTTGATAACAGTTGATTAATATTCATAAATTGACCAAAGATCATGGCAATAGGAGTCGACTTAAGACTTAATCATATAGGGGTTTCAAGGAAGATATTCAAAATAAGCCAAGTAGTAACTGTAAAAAACCTGCACAAACATTTATTTGACTTATGGATTATTATAAAATAAATGGATCTATGAATAGTTGCACAACCCTTAGGTTTCATCAGCCCTGATGACGATGACTGAGTCAGAAATCAAAACGTCGGCCTACATGGAGACCATCACCCGGTTGGACACCCGAGAAAGCTTCACCAACCCTTAGGTTCCTCATATAAGTGAAATAAATAATATTAATATTATGTAACAGCATTCATTAAGCATGAAGCATTACAGACCAAATCCATTTTGCACTTAAATGTTGATATTTGTGAAAAATCATTGATTACCATTGCCTTATTATACATCCATGACCCTCTTCTCCATTAACTTCTTCAACTTATAAAAGGGTGTTACAAAAACTATGAGTGCATACTTGACTTATATTGTGACATATTTAATTTCAATGAGAGCATAAAAAATAATTTTATTCTGACAAAGTTAACTTTAAGTCACACAGGAACGATATCTGTAACCTTAAGTTGACTGCTAAGTAATTGAGTACCTGAGTAACTTGAGGCACACAACTTATCACATGATATTGTTTGGACTCTGTTGTTAGTGATGTCTGTTTGGATTTGGAAACTGGCTCTCTTCTAATAATTTACTCCATAATACCCTATCTTGGCATATATCCTTTGCCTCTATTGCATTCATACATTGCTTCATTCACACTCTCCTATTCTTAAGACTCCTAATCTTCCTTTTTTAATGTCTCTTCCACCACATCATGAACCCACAATTTTTTCCATCTTCCTCTTACACTATTCACTCCTCAATCACAATCCTGTTCCACTACTCAACTCTCATCTATTATTTAAACATTGCCAAACCCACAGAGAATAATCCTTTCATAAAGTCCATTACGGTAGCATGAAGGAAGAGATAATTTCAAAATGTCAAAAGAAAATGAATAAAAAGTTATTATCTTTAGTTCCCATAAGTATCCAATATGTATATCAAACAAAAATCAACATGAAACACACTCAGAATCTTTACTCTTAATAATCCAAGATGGTATGTATATTGTTCTAGCAAATTCAATGACTTCATGGGGGAAATAAACATTTGTCACAGTATGCACAGCTGATTTTTCTTCTTTGAATCAAAACTAGGTATGACTTACAACTGTTATCACTCATATTATATGTAAACTACTGTTTTCTGATTACAGTTCTATAATATAGAGAGCACTGGCACAGTGGATATTGGTCTGAAGTTATTGATGGCTATAACCATTGATAAACACTAACCCATTCTGTAAATTAATAATTGATCAGAGACTATTCCTTGCAAAGATAATAAACATATATATTGAGGTCAGATATTTAGTAAACATTCTTATAACCTGATTTTTCCATGCATTTCATAACATCTACAGAGTAAACTATGTAGTTATAATTTTGCCTAGATATAGTATTCCCTGCCCGTTACATAAAATAGTCTAGTAAATGACAACTAGTAGCAATCAGATAGCAAAGAAACTCACTGACGCTTTCATATTTTATTTTATTGGTGCTTCTTCTTCTTAGCAGCAATGTCATCTAGATGAAGAACGAATGTAGTGAATTTAAAATTAGCATTGTCAGTGCCAAACAATTTAAGAAGAGTCATCACATCCTGCAATCAGTTTTTAAATCCCTATACTCATACACATCATTATAACAAATATTTTGTGTGTATTAGGCATTTCTTATAGCTTAGAAGCAATATATGTTAACCCTTACTGATAAGCATTTGATATGTATAAATGTTGAATACCCTGTAAGACATAACTATAATAATCAAATCGTGTTCGTAACCAATTATCATCTCCAATGTACGGGCAAAAGCATTTTGTGAGGGGGAATTAATATAGCACTAAAGAATCATTACTATAACAACTTGCATTTTTACTGAATATATAATTTATTGAAAGGTACGCAGGTACATATACAAACCATCATTTAATAATATGCTTTTTAAACATTTAGAATGTATGTGGTATTGAGAAAAACATATTTACTGAATATCAATATAATTGACTAGTTTGATTAGTTAACTAAGTGACGAAGTGCATGGATGAAACGACAACGATTTTAATAGACGGCACCAAACGAAGCATGTTTGTAAGGAGCGTTTTTAATTAGATATAAATCACTCAAGTGGCTGTAAAAATTCATATATTTCAACAAATATTGAGAATGGTAAACCGTGAAGTCCTATGCAGTTCACTTTGGCACAAGAAGTGTTTCACGAGAAGAAAACAACACCACGACAGAAGCAACTTCACAAAAAAGCAAACATCGTAGGACTGATTGTTATTATTAGAATAACAGATATTAGAAGATACATTTTCTATACTCCATGATTCTATACTTCTATGGAATATTCAATACGTGAGACAAAAACCCAAACCAATGTAGGTATCTACACAGAATGTCTTGGGCTCCTGTATTTGCACTAATACTCGAAAGTTATGCTTTACCTTTACGATGTAAACAATAAACGACAAATATTACGTTAACCTATGAACAAATCTTCGATTTTGGCATTTATTAACATTGTAAGCACTCGATGATCACGAGACAGTATTTCAGAAGCACAGTAACTAAATTATAGATATATATTACGATGTAAACAAACTTTTACCAAAGTTGAAAGTTCGCTTTTTTACATGCAATTCACTCTTAGAATAACACACAGCAGCAAACTATGAGATTATTTCAGGGGGCACTGTAACTTAAAAATCTACGACGTAAACAAACAAAAACCCACCATTAACTTCACTATAAAGGCCATTTTTGAAGCACTAACTCTTGGTAAATTTACATACGACATAAACTATAACTTTAGCACAAGTTGAACATACACTTTCCTCGTGTAACTCACGTCCAGAAACACAACGCAATATTATGCCATTTCAGAAGCACAGAAACGTGTATAACCTCCACGGCGTATTTCCTGTCACAACATCCATTAGGAGCGTAAGTCTACCTAACACAAATTACCTTTAAATATAAAAATATCACCACAAGAACACACGCAATACATCACAGCACATATAACATTTGTAATCACTGAATTTCCATCATTGCACTGTCTCGTAAACACACGATAAACCATCGTTTCATATTTCACGACAAATATTAAGTCTCTTGCACAAGTGAAACAGTGATACCGACTGTAATTGAAAATTGAATTTAAGTGCTACAGTCGGATAATTAGCTTTAAATTCTTGCAGCAAAAAAAAAACGTTGATCGGTTCGAACTACATACCAAAATAAAATTTAGCAGCGTCCTATGGTATCTACTATTTATCATTGGTTTTTATAATGAGTTTTTAATAATTTGTGGTCCATAAAATATGTCACCCTTCAATAGTTTTGTAATCAAGTGGGATATTTCTAATATTCTTCGTATAACTATACTTAAATTCACAAACCAAGAACATTGTATAAAAACAAAAAAAACCTTCGAACGTATTACACATTTGTGCCTTCAATTGTTTTCGAAGAATTACCCACAACTCCACGGAAACCGGCACTGAACGAGGTAGCTGAACTAAAGCTATCAAGAGCATTTAAGCTGTACACATCGGTCATGCTTGCAGTATATCTCTCACTCAGTATATGACTCACGAACGACCAGATTTTTTTATCTATCACGACTTTCCTGAGAGATCATTGATCGTAGGCAACTGGGACTACTCACTAGCTGGAAAATCGGTCACTCCGATCGAATATAGAAGATCGAATCTCAAGTGGGAGTGATCGACGTGACCGAAATCTCTCAAAAGACCGACTTTCCCCATCACTAGTAGCCAGTATCGATACCACTAAAGCAAATAGAAGCATCTACAAGTGAATGCGGATAGACACCAGGCAGCGGTGTAGCAGATCCGACACTACCATGCGGCCCCAAAGACCAACTGACGTAATTAGCAGATGACAACGTCCATTGGAATCGAGAGTCGAGGGGATAACGGCTTTCCTGTAGGTACGAAACTGATCCAACCAGTGGCGTCCTGTTTTTGGTGTATCGTAAATATGTCATTTTGGTTATTATTCTTGTTATGTGGCGATATAAGTTTTAAGTGAGTAAGAATTAGACCTCACGGCCATCATTCGTATATTGGCTATTGTACCAGCGGCTAATTTAATTATAAAGAACCGTGCCGAAGTGTGGACTTTAACCTGCATAAACTTTTGATAAATGGAAGAAGAAAATATTCAAAGCTGAATATATGTGCCAACTTTGTGTCAAGGCATAAGAGTTAAAGAAACTGATTTCCATTACCACATTAATTGAAAGCAAGATATTGAAATTGTTATGATTTGTAAAGTAAATACTTTGTATTGATGTGTATGGTTGATTTTAAAGGTTTTTATGTACTATTAAATTAAAATCCATGCTTTAAATGGTCTCTTCTTCTGATTGCTGAGGTAGCCGTGCAGAATTAGAACGACGATTAAGGTTAGGAATATAAGTGAAGTGAGGGGGATATGCTACAAATGGCTCTCAAAAGAGAGGCAATAATTAAATACATAATTCTCCTTATATCGAGACTTTACCACGTTTCAAGTGGAGTTTTAAGAAGACAAACTGTTAAGTGTAAAAATTAAAGATTGTAACTAGGCAAATCATAGACGAATAAAAATTTCTATCTCATTAAATTGACTATGTATTTACGGCCATTCGAACTCCTAAAGTGACGTAAAAAAGTGAGCTTTGTTTGAAAAGTTTTGCTGATCTAAATGGGAAACCAAGCTCAGTGTAAGAAAAATATATTTTGTTGTAAAAAGATGATTTCATATAAGAATTTCCCCTTCTATTTTATATTATTTTGCTTCATTTAGCAGGGAAACACTTCGATAATTTAACACCTAGAGCGCCTATAGATACCAAATAGTTATCTGCGATGTTTTACTGATCTAAATGGGAAATCAAGGGTAGTGTAATAAAAAATATATATGTTGTTGTAAAAAGATGATTTCGTATAAGAATTTCCCTTTCTACTTTACATTATGTTACTTCATTTAGAAGGGAAACACTTGGTTAATTTAATACCTAGTGTTGAACGGTAAATAAACTCAAAGATACTTCCCGATGGTTTATACGAAGTAGTGCAACATATGTCGCCTGGCCGCTTGTTGATTCGATCGTCTTTTGTCGTCTGTTATGGCTGTCGAAGCAAACGAGGAACCCATCCCTAATCAAGATAAGTACCGTATTTATCACATTTTAGTTGTTATTGCAGCGCTTTCGCCTACCTCCAGTATTGTTTAGAATCTGAAATAATTCTAAATCCTAATTTTGGTGACCATCCGACAAAAACTGGCGATTCGATAAAACCCGACCATCACCCAAAATTGAGTTGTAGTGTGTGGCTTGAAAATAATTCTCAATTTAATTTTGGCTACTTTGCGTCAACTCCACCATGATTTAGTAAAGTCTGTTCGGGTTCTCTAGTGAGTAAAACTCTGCATTTCAACCGACGATTCTATGTACGAGTCGTTCTTCATCACATGGGCATGTCCTGATTGTCCGCTTAGCCTGGGGTTAGGTGCCTTCTTATTATTATTTACTAATTAATGTATATATTGACCACGTATAAATAACCTCTACTTTTAACTTATTGAGTTTTGTTAAATTAAATTTTTTTTTTAAATTTCACTGTCAACGTTTCGGCAAATTTATTGCCATCCTCAGGGCTAATTAAAGCCATAAAACAAATTTAACAACATAAACAGGTATAAACAGAAAAATTACAATTGTTAACAAATTTGGTGATAAATACACTGTATATTTTTTATATCGGGTATACTAATTAGACAAATATCAACAAACCTGTGAATTTTAATTACACTAACATGATGTCAACCATTCCAATTTAGCAAACAGAAAATAAAAATAATATATATAAAAAAAAGAATTTTAACTGACCAAAACTCAATATGTAAAAGAAGAGATTATTATTTGCAACATTTCTTGGGAATTCTGTTGCTTGGAAACAATTTTTAAACGAAGGAAGCGCAAATAAAATCTTGCTTGAGGCTGAGGTCGATAAGGTTAACTCTGAATTAGAAGTATTGATTTGACTAATCTCATAAAATGATCTAAGCTATGTATTAATGCATGTCTATTAATGAAACGCGATTGATATCTATGAGGGGTTCTTTTCAATTATTTCGTGTGGGTACTAATATATCTTTGTAGAATCGGAAAAACATTTTTAATCTAAAGAAAATTCCACACTGGACGGAAACCATTATATCATTGCTCTGTAATCGTAGATTTTATGCGTTATGAGATGGATTTTGATAACTTATTTTTGTGTGATAGAAAAATTAATATATTTAGATACCCTGGCCGAAAAATCAGCCACATGTGTAACCCAGTTAAACTTAAAAACTCAACAGCGGCCACTCTTCCTTGTTATCTCCCAATCCCACTCCCACACACTACTACCACATGAATCCAACATCCAAATTAATACACATATTTTATAGGCATTCATATTTCCTCATGGAGGTTATTGAACGCGATGAATGAACTGGGATGAATCGTGTGGGTTTATGCCTGTGGGCTCTACGGAACAGTTCTTTTCACTTCAGCAAGTGCTATACAATGCATGAGTATACGAAAGGAAGTGTATAGCGCATTCATACAGAGACGTTTTTGTTGATATAGAGACGGCATATGCCAGGGTAAATTGAAAATAGGTTGTGGCTGGTTTTGAATTACTAAAGAGTGAATGAGCAGTTATTGAATGTTATGATGGGTTTGCATATTAATTGCACGGCAAGTGTGAGAGTGATTTGGGACTCAAGTGAATGGTTTGAAATATAACCGTGTATAAAATAAGAATGAGTAATGTCTCCGTGGCTATACAAAGCTTTAATGGGTAAATTTCATGCATATGTATGAGCACTACTATACATCTTTCTACGAGCCTACAGGAATTACCAAGGCTCCTGGATAGCTATTGAAAATCAACAGAGAGAACGGCATTGTGGGTAAACTCATCTCAAGACCAAAGCAGTGTTTTATTTACGATGAGAGGGAGAGCGAGTATAGGATGAGGGTAAATATTGAAATAATTGAGGAAGTGGATGATTTTGTGTACCTTGACCGAATGTTTATTAAAGATGGCATGGCAAAGGAATAGATTAAGATGCGCTCAAATGCTGGAAGGAAGGTCGTTGGTAGTATCTGGAGTATATTTAGGAATGAATGTTTATCTAAAGAAGCCAATATTTCTGTGCACAAAGTGCACTCCTCTACACTTTACTGCAAGGTACCTGGGTACGCCTGAATAATCACAAGAGAAGGCTAAATGCAACGGGTATGGGGTATCTCAGAAGGGTTTGCGGAAAAAGTAGAAGGGATAGGGTTTGGAATGATTGAGCGATGAAAGAATATAAAATAAATTCTCGGGTATTAGATATGTATGAAATGACCGTACTTCTTTCGTTTGGCCAGGTCGATAGAATGGATGAAAGCCATATAACAAAGCAGATTTATGACGGAGGAGTGAATAGTGTGAGGAGTAGTGGCAGACCGAAAATGTGATGGAAGATAATTTTAAGAGAATGGAATTAAGAGTCCTAAGACCAGGAGAACATATATGAAACAATGTAACAGTGTAACTTAAGCAAAAGAGGTATGCAAGGATAATATGGAGGGAATTGCTAAATCAGCGTCAGATTTAGATGCGTATGACCGAGGATTAAGCTTTTTTTGAGCTTTGCCAACCCCGAAAGAGAACGGTGTGATGGGTATTTATGTATACGTATAAATGTGAATAATACAGCTAGAAGCGTGGAAGTAGAAAAAAACAAAAAAAAATTCCAGTAAAACGAGGTTCATTTATACTCGTGAGAGTCTCTTTGGGTTGTCGAGTTAAATGGCAAAAAATCCATAAAAGGCATATCTGCTTGCGGAAATGACCAGGGTTAGGCTACAAAAAGTCACGTCGGACGATATCCAACTTCACGCGACGAAATTCCTGAAATATAACCTATATTAAACCTATTAAAACTCTATGCCCCGCGAAAGCTGTTGTGAAGGTTGTAAGATACTGGTGATTGAAAAGGAGAATAAAGATGAAAAGAGGGAATAGGTGGGATTTGGTTTTTTGGACTTAACAATAGTATGTTACTAGGAAAATCATAAAACTGGCTATCCTCCGTTTAAAACGACCGGATAAGGTGAGAATTATTTATTTCTACCAAATGAAGTACTGAGTATTTTTGCACTATGCTGAGAGAATGGAGATAAGGTTTGCTACGTGAATAAATTTTCCTCTGGAAATTTTCCTCCGTTACTTATCATATTATTGGTTTTACGCGAAATATATATTGGCATCAGTTGGATACCATTAACTACACGATATTATTAACTAATACGATATCCAGGCCAATTCTTAAGGAGTAGCTATAGGAGTTTGTTCTACATAGCGTAAATAAATTTTATGTCTCCTCTCACCATGGTGAATAACTTCCAGGCATGTTGTGATGGATTGGTAAAATTCGGCGTATCCATTAGTTGATTGGATATATGGGAAGGCGACCGATAGCTGGGGTGTTCTGCAACATTAAGAATAGATAAGGAAGAGGTAGGAATGGGGATTAGGTGGTGAAAAAGTCGACATGAGAATATACTGATGGAAAAGTGCCAAGAGATGCGGGGGTAAAATAATATCTTCCATGACAAAATGAAACCCATGCGAAAGGATTTAGTCTTGAGTGATACATCTGATTATTTATGGGTTCAAAACCCAGTGCTTTCAAAAGTTGCTTGACTTTCTGATAATTAAGGAGTATCTACCATAATTTTACACAGGATTCATTTGATAAAAATGTTGAATAGCGTTGTATCTTTTCAACAAATGATTGTTTATCAATGCATTTCCACTGCATATTGCCTGAAAAAGCCCATTTCTAGTTTCACCTTCTGTTCAGTCGTTTGCCTCGCCTAGTTGTACTGGTGGCTTCGTTCTGTATTTTTTGTTTGCTTGTTAAATCTGTATATGCTGGGCGCTTCATGCTTGTAGCGTACTGTTAATGAGGCTTAACTGATGCAAAGTAACATTTCTGGTAATTTTTGGTGTCATATAACCTCTATTAGATTTTAAAATACCGCTCATAAAATTAAAAAGCTCACACGGGTGTGAAACTTAGCAGTTTTTAACGTCTTTTCTCTCCGTCTTACTCTGTTTGTGTGTATAGTCTTTCCTTGCCGGGCCCTAAATATGCAATACGTACTCTGAATGAGGCCGAACTGGAGCGAAGTGAACTTTTGAAACCATCTGATTTCTGATTTCTGCATGGTTGTGTTCCATCCACCGTTGGCTATAGCTAATCTTTTGGCCTGGTGAGGCCAGCAGAAAACGATGGAGAAACTGTCGTCGGCCAAAGCTAACGAGCGGTATTTGCTAAAGAACGAACACAACAATTCAGAGATCATATCATCAACGCCGCGCAAACTTACGAGAAGACATCACATAATCCCACTTTTATGATCTCTGTTAAAATATTATTTCGGTATGAAAACCGAAGTTAATACGTTCTACCATCGATTGCGCTCAATGTAATTAACAGGCACTCTGTGATAAAATGTAGAACTCCGACGCTTAGCTAGGATTGAGAGAACGAAATGGTTACGACACCTTTAAGCATTACAAGATTTGTAAAATGTTACCCTAGTGTCTAACATTTTTATAAAAACAGCTCGTACGGAAGCTCTGAATGGAAGGACTGAAGGTCAAATTACTTCACGCCCCTGTTTGTGAGAAAGTGAAACTGGGTGACGAGTGTAACAGTAAACGAGCGCATAAGTGCTTTTTCCTGAGGGAAATAATTTTATTCTTTCCCAATTCCAACTGGAATAATTTCCCGTATGAGCCACATAAGCGTTTGCTAGGAGGGTGTTTGTTTGTGAGTGTAGAGGGTAAGTGAACAGGAGGAAAGACGGCGCTTGTGAACGGGACAGACATTCGGGTTACGCACGAAGTCTGCGGGAAAGCGACACGCCGCTGCGGAGAAGGGAAAAGACGTGCGCCCCCCGAAGTAGTCCGAACTTCTCTTCTGTTCCGCTCGCTCCATCATGACAGTCCGGATGCCTGCCTGCCTCTCTGTCCTTCCGTTGTGCTGCGTTGCGTTGCTGTCATTTCCCTCTTCCTCTCTCTACCCCTCTGCGAATCCTCTACCTCGCGAATATGGCGAGTCTCTGAGAACCCTAGAGAAGCGGGTAAAAGTGTGGGAGGGAGGGACGCCTTCCTTTTCCTCGTCGCCCAAGTGTTACCAGCCGACGGTTCGTGGGACTTCTTCCCTCTTTCTGTCACATCTAGACGTACCATCCCCTGGGAAGAAGATTGGCTCGGTTAATGGTGTTTTCAAAAGCTTTGCCATTGGACTGTAATTGTTTTGAAAGAAAAGGAAAATGTGGGTTGTATTGCTGAATACCCTACAAATACGTTGGAAATACTCGAGTAGGTACCAATTGAGAAAAAGGAGAGAAAAGAGGTTGAATATAATTTACCGGTGTCTTTTTTCCTTAAATTTTACTGATAGCTTTTTTATGGATATCGTATGGATAGTGAATGATTGTGAAATCTCTTGGATAAAGTAAAATGTGATGATGAAGTCATGAATAAAATGAAGATTGTTTTAGTTAATTAAGTCGCCGTGAACTTCCATGGGACAATTATTTATATGACCTGGAAGGGAAATTAAATTTTTATTTATTTAATACACATTAACTTGAGAAATTTTTTTTACTGATTTTACCTCTATTGGAGGTATCCTCAATTTTCAGCTTTTGCCGATACTGTGGAGGGAATAGAAACTGAATGTTTGGAAAATGGGTGCCATCCAAGAGAATGTAGTGTTTTTGAAAATTTGAAATACATGGAGGCTGGTTCTGTTAATGGCGTGTGGGAGCATTATCATGGAATCATAATTGATTCGACCTCCAAGGAGATATAATATTCTGCAATTGAATACTTACGTACTTATGCAACTTCAATTTTTGTCAGCTTCCTCCATCGTCAACTTTTAACGATGTTGTCAACGTGAATGAAAGCTGAATCATAGTAATATTGCCCCTTCAATTTTAGATTACAGTCAAAAGTGTATATGCAAACTCAACTACATTAGCCTTAGTTCCGAACATACTGTTTCATCTACATCTACATACTACCCCGCAAGCCGCCTCAATAGGCGTGTGGCGGGGGGTGTTAGGACACCAGCCGTTTACATATAAAAAGGAAACGCTCTAATGAAATTACGCCTTGCATGTATTGAAGTCCCTTATTGTTCGGGGGAAAAACGAATTCCCATACCTATCCGTTCGGAAATATATCTCTTTTAATTTATCGTTTCTGTCGGACCTGAAAATATAGTGGGGTTCTAATATGATGTTCTCCGTGTCGCTCTGAAATATATCTATTCTCAATTGCTCAAGTAATCGAAGCCTAGCGCGCAGCCTCCGAGTCTCTAGCGGCTCCCAGGCTAATTCGTTTAACATCTGTGTAACGCTGTCTGTACGCCCGCAGCAGTTTTTGACGAATCGCGCAGCTTTCCTTTGTATTTTATTAAGTTCCAGGATTGTCTTTCTGCACCGGATCCCATATGCTTGCTGCATATTCAAGGTGTGGCCGGACGAGTGCGAAATAGCACCTCTCTTTTACTTGTTCATCTGAAAATCTTCCTACAATACGCTTGACAATGACAATGGCTGTTTATGAAGCCCTGTCCTATAATTGCCGTCATTTTGGCCATAAAGGGATAATTATGTTTTATTACTCAGGAAGTAAGCCGTTTCAAAGCAATTGGGACGCCTATCACACCTCAGTTTTGGGCTGCCTTTTCATTATTCAGCTTTCACTGAAGCTGTGGATGTGAATAAGGGGCGAACGATAGCCCCTGGATATCTACGATAGCGGTAACGCATACGCAAAAGCTGCCCGTAGAAAAAAACTCCACCTGGACCAGAAATCAAACAAAGGACCTTTGACACATTTCCAATCATTGCGTTTGCACAAATGATGTGGTACGCAGTCACAGGACCTTTGGTTGACCAATACCAATCTAAATACACAGACCACCAGGCTTCCTAATTCTCGTGGGCATTCTGAAGGATTCTTGGAACTACATGCTATGCCCTAGCAGTTCATCAATTACGGCAACGCAAATGGATTCTTTGTACCCCGCATTTCCCTTGCGATACCATCCTTGTTCATCCACAAGGGCTCTATTTCTAGTTCCCTTGATTTCTCCTAATAATGTCACGGGAATTGGAAAACCTGAATGGCATGATAGTCTGCGCATTGTCCTGAGAAACCAAAGATCCGTGGTTCGAATCCCGGTTCGTGTGGCAGTTTCCGCATATTTCATTTTCATATTCCGGTAGGATGAAAATCATCTTAGGAGTAAATCATATTCTTGAAATAACAATGAATGAGTGTGAGGGAAGAGAAAGTCGTTTATTTTTCCTCGATATTTTTGTTTTTCCCATCTTCAACCTTCAACCGATTCGCGGAACAGCTTTTCTTGTCTTGCTGTCATATCTGTCATCTCTTGTATACTCCCTCTCACCAGGACGCAGATTGGTTCCATCAAACACATTTTCATGCTGTGTTATCGAATTGCAATCATTCGACCAGCTGTGGAGACGCAAGCTGTAAGACTAATGTAGTTGCGTGTTGTGAAACGCTTAGGGCTTTATCGAAACTGAGGTTCATGAGGTATCCTTATTCTTCAACTATTATCATTAATTTATATATAAAAAAAAGTGAACAGTTGATTTCATCAATAAGATTTAAAATATACGTGCCATCATGAATGGCATGAATTTATTTATTTAATGCTTTTTCCTGGCATTGTAATTGTATTGGTAGTGGTGATTCTGTTTATGAAACTGTATTGACTACTAATGGTCATTTCGCACCGATAATGTCGCTTTAATGAAATCGTCATTGAATGCAAGCCCTTGAGATGAGTGTTTTTGAGGAAATAAATGCAATACGTTTTGAATAAATATATACTGACTTTTTGTAAAAACTTTAACAAACCATCAATTTTTCAAGCCTAATCCCCTAAAATGAATGTCTTTTTTCAGACCTAAGTATGTAATACATTCGGTAAGGTGATGTCTAATGGAGAGAAGGCATTCGTAGTTATAGCAAGGGATTGTAATTGTTTAGACCTGATAGGGAATTGTAAATTAAAATAACGATGGAGTTAGATGCTTGAGAATAATTTTAAACGGTCTCCCCATTCTTTAGAAAACAAAAAATGCAAATGATTGCGTGGTCGCAACTTGATTAACCCTGTAACAGTATGTATGTCATAAAAGGGATGATCTCCTTTCGAAATTTAGTCCAGAATGACGAAACCTAACCCGGGGGAAGATCGACAAGAGTTCTTCAGGAAAACCAACCACGTCATTCAAAACTAAGGAGCGAGGGGGTGAGGTAAAGTGAAGAGGTAGTGCTGCCTTACTTCTTTCGCGGGGCCCTTATTTTTCCCGTCGCAAATTTTCACTCGCTTCTCAGAACCTCTCTCCTCCTCTGTTGTCACATTATCTTGACATGCCTCTCGTATCCTCTCTCCTTCCTCATGAAAGAAGTTTGATTTCGCTAATGCGTTTGGTAAGCTTTTACGTAAACTCGTAACTTTTTAAGCCCATTAATTGTATTACTGAAGGATTTACGTGGTTAAGATTATGTGCATAGTACTTTATCATCAATTTTAGGAAGTTTCTTAAGTATTCAGCTCTCGCTTATGCCATAAATAAGCCGCTTTTTTACATTTTTTTTATTTAAACACATTTAATGATTCTAAAACAGAGATACAGCATAAATACAATATAAGTCCTCCTGAGCCTCTGGCTCGTCAGGAGATGCTTGTGATTACAAAAAATATTACAGAGCATTGGTGGCGATATAATAAATTGTACACTTTACACTTTTACATGCATTATGAAGAATGACGATCAATTTCTTCATTGCTTTTCCAACAATAAATTCTTACAGTCTCTTTTCAGTTGTGAGATAGTATTTATATTTGGTATTTTAATATTTACAAAATTAAGAAGTTTAGGTATAATTACACTTAACATTCTATCGCCATAGTTTGTGTATGATTTTGGAATATCATATAATTCCTTGTATCTTAATTGCATTGTATCTTTTAAGTCTTTTTTTAACCTATATTTTTTACTGTAATAATTTTCAGTAATGAGTACATATTCAAATAGTGCGATATTCCACAGAGGAAAAATCATTCGCCTTGACCGGGATCAACCGGGATCCCGGTCAAGGCGAATGATTTTTCCTCTGTGGAATATCGCACTTATGTGCACTTGCGGGTGACTCCGTAAAGGTAACTACCGTGGCTAGTCCCGGTATCCTCAAAAATATTCAAATAGCTTATCTACGGGCAGTACACATATGTCTTTATAGACCTTATTAACATCAGATAATCCCACATCACTTCCTAAATTATATTTACATCTGAAAATTGTTTTTATTATTCGATTTTGGGTGCTAATCAAAATATTTTTATGTATATTAGCAGTGCTACCCCACACTGTCAGACCATATCTTATTACCGATTCAAACAAAGCATAATAAACCTGTATTTGGATGTCAGTGGTAATATATTTTGTTATATGATACATTTGGTAAGATATTTTTCTTATCTTTTTATTGATTTTTAATATATGTTCACCAAATTTGAAATTACAATCAATAATGACACCCAAATAATTGTATTTATCTACTAGAATCATTCTTTTACATCTACAGTTTGATATTTGATAGTTGCGGTGCATACAATCATGATCGTGCATAGTTAAATTTATAAATTTGTGTCTATCAATTTTGCTAACAATATGTAAAACTTTAGATTTCTTATTATTGATTCGTAGATCGTGATCATGTGACCATTGCGCAATGGAATTAATGTCATTTTGCATGTTCTGCTGAGCTTTATCAAAGTCCTTGTGCACACTAATTAAAGCTACATCATCAGCATATAATATTATTTTACTATGGTTAATAGACGAAAACACTCCATTTATATAGATTGTGAAGAGAATTGGACCTAATATGGATCCTTGCGGTACACCATAGTTTATAATTTTCCTGTCACTCATATTGCCATCTAATTTAACTATGATATGTCGTCCTGTAAGATAACTTTTGAACCATTCATGAATTTTGCCTCTGATGCCTATATTATATAAGATATTAAGTAGAATTTTAATATTCACTGTATCAAAAGCCTTGCTATAGTCGATAAAGGTCACAATTATTTCATTTCTTTTATCAAGGTTCAAATTAACAATATCTGAGAACAACTCTAAAGCGTCCCTTGTCCCTTTTCCGTCTTGAAAACCAAACTGAAGTTCATTAATAATTTGATATTTATTTATGAAGGCAATCAAATTTTGTGCAACGTACTGTTCTACTATTTTACTTAATGATGGGAGCATTGAAATTGGTCTATAGTTGTTCAAATCTTTAAATGAACCCTCCTTATGTATTGGTCTAACTAATGCAGTTTTTAGATCTTCGGGTAGACGACCTTTTTTAATACTTATATTTATGAATTTAGCAATTAATGGATGCATCAATTCATTGTGTTTTAAGTCGTACATTCTGATTTTATCTATGCCAGGGGCTTTTACTTTCATTTTAGCCATAATTTTTGATACTGAATCATTAGAACATTCTGGTATTACAATGGAATATTTGTTGCTATTACAGTGGCTGGCACAAAAATGTTTATTGCAAATTATTTTCAATTTATCTATGCCATTAGTGAATTGATTAACAAATTGGTCACATATTGTTTTTATATCCTCTCCAAGTGGATCACCTAGGTGTGATAATATGACACTATCACCTGTTTTTCTTGGTTTCCTTCCTAACAATTCATTTATTGTATTCCACAATCCTTTTGCATCTGTGATATTACCTATTTTCTGATGATAGTAATTCTTTGTATTTTTCCTTATTTCAGTAACTACTTTAAATGATTTGTTAGTAAAAGGCGCTATTCCGTCAGTCATTTTAGTCGTATTCGTCGATAAATCGTCGCAAGGGGGTGACATCTCTTACATAGACCTTTGCTTGGAAGCGAGAAATTTATATTTAACTTCATTTGAAACATTTAGCTTTAACTGATTGTTGGAAAAACATTTTTTTCACGCTAGATGCTTCAAAAAAATGATTCGTCACCAAGAACTGAAATTTTACAACAGATCCTGTAAATGTGTCATTTTGTTAAGCCATGGCATAGAATGGCGTTGTGTGTTGGTGAAATTCGTTTAGCTAACGGATAATCGTTGCCGTTTGGTTCACGACGAGATATTAATAATTTTCTAAAATACAATTACCGTTGTTTTTTCTTGACACTGCTCTCGTATGCAATTAGATAAGTTCCGTTAAAGGCGTTTACGAAGCTTCGGCAAAGAATTGCAATTATATTGATTTGAAAGTGAAACATGAATTGAGTTACTACAAATATTGTTCTTGCGGAAACTTAGGTACCTATTTAACCTTAATTGGCAGTCTCCTTACTGCTCAATCATAGCCAATTATGTGGGTAAGAATTAAAGGCTTTGCATTTCGATAGAAAGAACATTAATAAGCACATAGATAAAAATGAAACGTAATCATATTGCATATCAGAAAGTTCTGTCAACTTTGAGTAGATAAGTTGTATTAAAATTCTTTTCCAGGTGAGTTTTCTGCTGCAAATGAATTAAATTATCGTCAGAGTTAAAATGAAAATGATGCGTAACGTAGGTAAATTCTGAGATTTGACGATACGCGTACTCTAAGGACATTTTGTGTTTAATACGCAAAACATGTATTTTTCGCTTGGACTAAGTTAGCTAATTTTGCCGGCTAAGTTGCCTCGGCCGGCCTCGGTGGCGGCGGGGTAACGTCCTCGCTTGCTAACCCAAATGTCGCGGGTTCGAATCCCGCCTGGGGAGGATTTTTCACTTCCCAGGGCATGGTTGTTTGTGTTGTCCATTATAAATTGATAATACGCCTGATGTAAAGGCCCAATGAGTGGCCGTTTTCGGGGGTGTTGTCAAATAAATAAAATAAAATAAATAATCTTCTTCGCTTCTTTATTCTGTAGTCTGCGGAGATGATGTAGTTGTGAATGAATTATTTCAAGACAGGATTTTGCCTTGTCTTTAAAATAAAACATAATTTTAAAATCATAATTGGATAATAGATTTGTTATAATGTACTATAGAACGTAATAACGCTTCAAGATTATATTTGAATTCCTATAGCCACAAATGTAATTCACGCAGTAACAATAATCAATCCAAAGATTGGTTAGAGGGTTCCAAATATTAGGCTGATGGTAGTGTGAAAATTACGTTAATAGTGGCAGTTTTGTTTTCATTGTTCTGCCTGTGTTTTCCAAGAAAGATCTGATATCCAGAATATCACACAGACCTAGAGAATCACACAGACTTGCATTTTTAAATACCCAGAACCTCTTATGTATTTTATCCCGTGACTTCCAATTCCCTTCCGGTGTGGTTGCCAGAGTGTTAACCTTATGCCCCGAGGGTCTTGCTTCATGTACCGGCTGTGGAGGAGAATTTTCATTGGGATCCCGGTCCCCACTTGTCTGGTGAGTGGAGAGTGTAATATAATGTACACTTCTCCTTCAGTCGGAGTGGACGTTAAACTGTGACCCCTTTGTCACCTTTCATTAAGAGTAAGAGAGTTAAGGCTAATACCAACGCCGGATTTCATTCTTCCTCCATTTTCCGAATAATCATTTCCTTACCGCATGCAATAACCCAACAACCATTCATTGCCCTGGGCTCTGCTCATCACGATGCCTCATTGGCAGATTTCAAACGTTTTGTCCGCATCACGACTTCATTTAAAGAAATACTTCATTCAAGTATATATATTTATGTAAAGACTGCATCTACATCTATACTTTAAATTGTAGGCAGCATCATCGAAGTAAAATATCAAAACAAAAAATTATAAGCGCAAAGCGCGCCAGCATCTACCAGTTGGAAAGAAACTTTAGGCCGCGTCCGAATTCGTTAGGATTCAAGGACTCAAGGATAGGCGGTAAGGCGAGGTGTCAAGGTGTCTCCTCGAGGATCTACGAGTTCGGACGTCCTTGTGCATAGTGCTGTCATCAATTAGAAAAAAATATCAAAGAATAAAAAATGAATAATACAAAGAAACTGAATTAGAATTTGTGTAGCATCCCGCTAAACCCAAAATAATCGTTTTATTTAGCTATTTAGCCGTACTAATTGTAAGTTTTGTTGCATTCAGAAGTTTATTTATTTCTCATAACAGAGTGTCGCATGCATTTTGGTGTATAATTTCTTGTGTTATTATTTTCAAAGTTATATTTGCGTTATCTTTTTCTTAAGGTGGTTTGTTTAAGATAATTAGCCTTGAATTTGTCGTATTATTATCTTCACCAACCTTGAAATGTCTCCCATAACAGTTATTTCGATTTACTTTTTAATTAATCCTCAATTTTCTTACCATTTCATTTGTGGTAGCAGTTTGTATTAAGTTTAAGAAATTTGAAGTAGGCGGTTTTAGTTATATACCAATTTAGAAAATTATAACTCCCAAATAAAAACTACACCGGAGAAACCAACGCTTAAATACGTAAAATAAAATTAAGGATAGGTGTTACGTTGGCCAAGGTTAATTAAAAGCACCGAACTATAACTGAACACACCTACAGTAGATATCTACCACATAATTTAGTTTTATTGACACTATTGTTTGGTAAATATTTCTTAATTAACCTTCACATGTGTTATGCTTGTCTTTAATTTTATCTAATTTAAAGTTTTTCCGGTGCAACATAATTTGGAAATTTTAGTTTATCGATTTAGTTGTCTCTTTCTTTAGGTCGTTGCTTTTCGTTCTTAAGACATGGTACACTACTACGTGATATTACACTGAGGTAAACTAGATATTCATTCGTATTATGAAAATATTCGAAAGAATTATGCCGGAGATAAATTTAAAAAATCACTGTACAGACATTATGCATTCGAGGTTAATTTTTTTGTACAGGGCTTCCTTCTCATTCCTAGAGAAACTTTAACCTACAAAACCGTTGTGACTTTAATATAGAGCACGATTAGAAGCAGAGGGCAACAATATTATCACCGACATTTCCTGACTTCTTGAGTAAATAACGCATTAAGCAAATTCTGTGATCTGTTCTAAATTCTCCTAAAAGTGTCATAGGAAACAAATACAAAGCGTTTTGCGTGTCCCCCGTATGTATTCCCAAGGTTCAACATTCCAAAATGGCGGCCCGAGGACGGGTCGAAGTGTGCACTCAATGCATCCTCGATGGAAGCGTCCTCGCACGGATCCTTGCGAGGAGGCTCAACCATTTCGAACATCCTTCAAGATGGCCGCCGTCCTCGGAAGGACGTATGTGCGCACTTAGAAGGATCCTTACGGTGAATTCGGACGCGGCTTTAAAGTAACTTTGAAGTGAATGATACAGCTTTTTTTTGACACAGATTCATATAATTTAGCGACATTTTTATCACAATCTGTGGCAGTAGTGAGTTACTATCGTAATATGCACCCAAGCAGGGTAATGCATCTGCCTTATTGTAAATCTTAAAAGACAGTCGTCAAAAGAAAGGAAACAAGATCAGATACATGCAGTCACGCATGTATCTGATCTCAGACAGGCACAGTCAACCAAAGATCATCAGGTTCCTGTTAACATTGCCGAATACTGAAGTGACACATTGTTTATGGATTGAGCTCATAAATCTAGTTATTATCATTTAAAAAGCCTATATGTATCACACTAGCAACAAACAAAGTTCGAATTCAGTTTAAATTAAGTAGGTATACGTTCACGCAAAATCGACTAAAAATACGCACGATGGAAAAATTACCGCGCTGACTTTAATTCAGGGAGCACCTTCAATTTAAGGTAGCTTGAACGAGATAGTTCCCTAGTCATAATGGAGACCATATTCGAATTTTTTTTTTAATTTTAGCATTTGTAAGAAGTATGAAGTAAATGTTGTAACATTGTTGGCGAAAAAATATCGTCATATACTATATCAAAAGCTCTCAATTATATAAATATATGTACATAAGTCTTAAACCTGACTCATTTTTTCACACCGTACGGCTAAAAAGCCTTCAAAACAGCAGTATTTTTGTGATTTTGTAAAAACTACTGCGGTTAGCAATAAATTAATTTTTATAAATAGAGAAGAAAACAGGTGAACTACACACCGTTAGTTTTTTGACGAAATCCAGGTGTTATAAATTCTTATTTTTTTCAATATTCTCCCTCTGGAGCTCACAGCCATTATCTTGAGTAGGGATATAAACCAGCTTATATTTTTAGGCAAATTGCTCAAAAATTAGTTCGGCAAAGGGTTAATAATTTGATATAATTGAAAATATGATAATTATATCTTTAAAATGAGGTGAAATCCATAAAATCTTGGTGAAATGATTTTCCGATCAAACTACATTAAGAACACTCTCTCTTTAATTGCCTTGGCAGCTTCTAAATCGGCATTTTTTCTGGGTGAGTCGTTCAAAGATCCATTGAAGTGGATGATGTAGACAAGGCAATACGCATCTTAATTTGACTCATAAAATAAAAGAATACGTCGAGTGTTAAATGCAACGTTTAAACAATATTCATTCTTTCATGTTTTTTTGTAATGTGCATTAGCCGGTGACATTTTATACGTGCACACTATGTTTTCGTCAACTAAACTGAGTTAGTTCTCCAACCTACTGAAGGAGTCTCGACGATATCTTGACTATCCTCAGGTGAAATCTTAATGTACCAACATCTTCCGATGACATTGAATTCACCCGCTTTTATTGATTTGGTGAGCGTATCAGAGAGTTGGGTTTTCACCATTGCTCCACTTTGTTTCCACTTTAATGTTTCAACATGTGCTATGCTTTACATTTTTATCATTTATTATGTAGTTTTACATATTTCAGACCTTGTGGACTTTGCACGATTTTGAAACGAGTCAGACTTACCGAAATACAAGTGAGGTGTTTAATGTGTACCTTCTCAGTATGATTGGAAATTTGCTACTTTTATTTAATAAAACACGTCCTTAAACCTTAAAACGCTATAAGTAAGAATATTCGGCGAGTCGTTGTTGAGGAAAAGATGACTTTATGAGACACACGTACTTTTCGCTATGTCCTAGAGGTGATGTAGCGGAACATACAGGACATATTCACTCTGTACTTTGACACCATAAATTCATTCATTCAAGTATTCTACCAGCTTAAAGATGGTTCTAAAAACTATTCAAATTTAAAAAGTGAATGATTAAATAAGTTTTAAAAGATTTCAATGGTCTAACATATTTCAGATATCAAATCACGAATTAGCAGAAAGTTTTTCTTCTTGAGTCTACCCTGATACGCACTGAAAACATTCATTGCTTTCAAGTCAACTGTAAAATTCACCAAATTTTTACTGTTTCAATTTCGAGTTTTGCAAAGCACCCAGAATAGTATTTCCTTATTGACAAAACAAACATCCTCCAATTTTCATCGGAATCTGAGAGGTCAAGGGTCAACTTCTGTCCGAAGTGGCGTGGAATTACCCACATGGAGATGTATCAACAAGTTTTAATGAAGTTTCCTTTGCCTTGAGGGAATTAATCGTACGATTGCGGGCGAAAAAGTAATGTTGGGTTTACTTTCTTACAACGCTGTTCATGGATGCTTGACTCTTTGACCTTGTATCGAGCTCGCGTTTTTAAATGTCGACGGCGATTTCCCATTTTCCTCGACGGGGATTTTGAAAGCAAAACTTTGTTCGAAAGCATATGATCTTTTGTATAAGAGTCGAGAAGTATAAGATCCTTGCATCTCTTTGATTTTTCGAGAGTTGGAAGTTTTAAGTAGAAAGGTATTGAAGCGGCTTCTACAAGGGGAGTAAAATCATTCAATTTGGCCGGACAATAAATTAAAAGATCTTCTATTCTGGTAGTGGGCCAAATCAATCACTACATAAACCTTCTTTTCAAACTTGATTGAAATTGATTTAAATTTGATAATATTTATTACTGCAACCAAAATGGTGTTTTATAAAACTTTTTAAAGCTAAAGATACCCGAGTACTACTTGCTTTATATACCTTAAAATAGATTAGCAATATAAATATTGTGATATAACGAAAAACTCTACCCATTTAACCGAATTACTTTATCACTAGTTAACAGTAGCTTTTTTTCCTACGAACATTTCATCAATACTTTTCTCAATTCATCTTCTGAGTTCCCAATTTATGTACACAGACAATAAAAGAGCCTGATACTTTTCCGACTGTACTCTGGAATGTGAAAAAAAGTTTGAAATGCTAAGTCTATCCGATGTTTCACACATTATTTATCTTAGGCCGTTTTCCGTTCCACAATATGAAATCAACACTGCTTTTGACCCACCCAAATTATTTTTAAGTTGATTTGGAAACAATTTTCAAAAACCCTTTTTTGAGATTTTTTCCCTCTAAAATTTTCCTCTATCAGAGGAAAGAGAAATATATCCTTTATGGTGCGTTAGTTTGACGTTGAATACAAATTTTTAGGCAAGTTTGTTTAGAAGTCGGGTAAGCCTACGGTTTGGTAAGCCTAAATTTAGGTTTGAAAAGATTTTAGTTCAGGAAATTACATTGCAATATGGGTCACAAGTGATTTCACAAATTTGAATCTACTTCCACATTATGTTTTTACATTTAAATCTAATTTACTTTTGTATTGGAGTTTTCCTCGGATTTTGCTGAATGGCACTCGTAAATTTGGTAAAAAAACGTCTCGCAATTCACTCATTTCTGAGAAACCCAAAACATATAAACATTTATAGATTTTGTTCTGGATTATTAGTGAAATGTTTTAATTAAACACTCAAGAGGACATTAATAATGTGTTGTTAAGTTTTATTGACCTCCCAAGGGCATTAACGTATTCTGATTGTGCGAAATAACAGTTTAAAAAGCAGCATACATCATCATTTTTAAACTGTCCTATCACAAACTCAAAATAAGTCAAAGAACTGTGGAGGTCAATAAAACTTGACGAAACGTCGGTTAAGTCTACTATTGAATGTCTTATTTTAAAATTTGACCAACACTCGAGAATAATACCCTTTAATATATTATTCGCGGTTCAAAAAAGAAGAGATTCTTACACATAAATATTGCTGATTATTGACTAGTTTGGCTTTCATCTTCGCTTCTGTCATAAATAAATGCAACGAACATGCGGTGTGCGTCCAATAAATATTTCCTTGTTGACCAGTGATTGCTTCCCTGCCTCCATAAATTTATTGTTTTACCAGAAAAAAGGCCTTGTTCAGGTCTTCTCCTTTAGTCCTCAACCCAAAGGTTGACTGGCGGCAGTTCTCCATTCGCTACGGTCTTGTGCCATTATTTACAGCTGCACATAAGTGGAACAGTTTAACTCCTTCATTATTTGTCCCATAAACTCCAACCTTGGCCTGCCCCGGCAGTTGGTTCCCTTCACAGTGCCTTCTAAGATGGTGGCCAGCAAGGTTTCGTGCCTTAGTTGGAGCCCGATCCAGATATTTCTTCTCTTTTTCAGTAATTTCAGCAGACAAGGAGACTCCCCCACACGTCTGAGAACCTCCTAGTTACTCACTTTGTCCACCCAGGGAATATTTAGCATCCTCCTGAAACACCACATCTGGGTTTTCTTAGGTCTAGGCCGATATTTCTGAATGTTAGGAGTTTCCCTTTTTGATAAAAAAGGAATTTTTGCCTGGTGAACTCTAGTTACAAAGTCTCTTTTGCTCCTTCCATTGGCTGTTATTTTGCTTCCCAGGTAGGTAAACTCCTCTACATTCTCTATTCGCCTGTCCCTTAAATACACTTTAGCTTGTCCCCCATGCTTTCTAATCTTAAGTGCTTTGGTGTTCTTTACATTTATTTTCATATTATATCCTGTTGTTAGGATGTCCTCCAACACCTCAAGTACCTCACTCAGATCCTTTTCGCTCTTAGCCAGTAAGGCAATATCATCAGCGAACCTCAGCATATCCAGTTTTTCTCCATGGATCTTGACACCACCTAGCTCCCCTACCTTTTCTATCATCTCATCTAGGCCTCTCTGTATGGAGCAGTTGAAGAGAATCGGTGATAGGGAGTATATATTATTTGCCAACTATAAGGCAAGGGGTAAGACAAGGATGCTCCATCCTTGTCTTACCCCTTGCCTTATAGTTACTTCCTGCACATGGTCTCTACAGCGCACCACCGCCTTTTCCTCTTCATGTAGGTTCCATATTACTCTCCTGTCCTTATTTTTAATTCCTGCTTCTTTCAGTATTTGGGACATTGGTGCCCAACGAACCTTGTCAAAAGCTTTTTCTAGGCCTATGAAGGCCACAAATGTGTCTTTGTTCTTTCTTAGTCGTTTTTCCATTGTGGTTCTGAGCGAGAAAATAGCTTCGCGTGTCCCTCGTCCTTTTCTAAATCCAAATTGATCATTGGATAAAAGTGCGTCAATTTTAGGTTCAACTCTCTTCATTATGATGGATGTAAGTATTGTAAAAGTATGTGTGACTAGGCTTTGGGTGCGGTATTCTTCACATTTTTTCGCCGAGTTCTTTTTCGGCAGGGGGACAATGATGCATTTTTAAAAATCATCTGGAAGATTTCCTTTTCGTACATCGTCTGAACAAGATGGTAGGGTGTCTGAGGTCTGTTCACCCGCTGCTTTGATCAGTTCTTCCGGCAGGTTGTCGATGCCTGGGGCTTTTTTCTCTCTTAGTTTTGTAACTGATAAGTTGAATTCGGATCTCATAATTGGGTCACCTCTAATGTCATCTTCAACTTCATTGTCATGTTCAAGAACAGAATATTTGGTTAGAATTTCATCTCCATATAATTTCTCGAGGTATTCTTTCTAACGTTCTGCTACTTTGTCTGCTTCGTACAAGAGCTTTCCACTCTCTGCTTCTATCGCACTTCCCTTCATTTTCTTCTGACCAAAATATGCTGTAATGGATGAATATTGGGATTCCACATTCTTAATGTTCCCATTCTCCATCATCTGTTCGACTCCTTTACATCTCTCCTCAAGAAAAGTTTCCTTTGCCCGCTTACATTTTCTATAAATCTCATTCCTCACAGCTCTATAGAGGCATTTTCCGTCATAGGTTTCATCATTATTGAGGTCTCTTCTTTTTTTCCATTAGGCTCAATATCTCCTCAGTAACCCATTCCTTTCTGGCTTCTGGTCTTCTCTTTCCCAATACATTTTCTGATGCCTTAATCAGTGTATTGTTAATACCATCTCAGTTTACATTAGTGTACTTTTCTTGCTGTAATTGATTCATACATCGGACTCTCCTTTGAACTTATTTCTACATATTTCATCTTTGAGCTTTGGCAGGTTCCATTTGATCATTTTCTTATTTTTGAGTCTTTTCAATTTCAAGACGGAATCACTAGCTTCTGCAGTTCTTAACTTCATTTTTATATCTTTCCCTGACTAGCATAAAATCAATTTGGAAACGCTTCTGGTCGCCAGGTGCTTTCGAAGTATTTATTCACCGAGGATGCTGTTGAAACATAGTATTAGCAATGGTGAGTTTGTTCCTGGTACAAAACTCAGGTAATTGGTGGAAATGGTGCTCTTGTTCGGCAGTTACACATTTTTTTGGTGGCCTCCTCTAGAACATAGCGTTGAATTAAGCGATTAATCCGGCATTCGTTCTCTCGCAGCTGTTTTACGAGTCCAGTACTTTTCAGCTGACATGCCGCATGGCTGGAGGTCTCTCGTTCCCAGAAGCGAGGCCCTTATATATCTTGCCAAAAGTGAGCAATTGCTTGAGTACTCTGTTTTACAGATCATGGGAGCCTTTTTTCCGTCAGAAAATGTTTGTTGGCAGAATGATCTAAGTCTCCATTTTGTCAATTTACTTCACGTGATTCTCCGTGGACGATGGTGACCCAAAGGACTCGGAAGACTTTTCGTCTCCTATTAAAGGTACCCTTGAAATACAGGCATCGAATGAATTTTATTTCCCTTTCTGGTCAAATTAACCATTTCATGTTTACTTGTAGTATGATTGACGTTCAGGAAATCAATCAAAACTGGCAGATCATAATGGGTACCCCTTTTTATGGAGATGATAGCTCTCAATTTGGTATTCTAAAGCACTCATTACCAATGCTGAGGGTAGGCGTTCACTAGAAAAAGGTGGGTTTAATGGATACAAAGATATAGACAACCCTTTAAAGCTGTGGAAATATTTTACCTTGGCAGTTTTGTGTGCCCCATGTTACAAAACGAATTTGTGATGTGAGAGTAGATACTTCAGCATTGATAAACGTCGAGCGACTAAAACTTTGTGGTAATATAGTATCCATGGTGTATCTTTACATCAAAAGGTTAGTTTGGTCAATTTAGTGTGAAATAAAAATGTGCAATTCATATTTGAATGAACTCTTCCGTATTAGACTCTGTAAAATCAAGATTTAATATCTTTTTAGAGGTATAGCAGGCATTTTGTGGGTACATAGCATATTATAGTCTTAAAATATCGATATAGTGAAGCATAAAACAGTGAGGGTCATTCAGTTTAGTGGGCTTTTCGCCAGGAAGAAAGCTAATTATGGTGAACTTGCCCAAATTGTTTCTGTTTCATAGCCAAAGTCATATGGCATGAAATTGAACTCATGACAGCCTTCATCCTGGTAATTGAGTTAGTGATAATTGTAACAGATATGTTTAGCGCCTATGAATGCAGGTAAATACATCAAATTACATAGAATTCAGATGCGTTTTTGTTAGTAAACCCATCGGTAGTAATTCTTCGTTGGTAGGAATTTTTGGGAGGCAACCCGCAAATGAGGTCATTCGCGCCATTAAGAATATATAGGTAGGATGGTGAGTGGAGGCTGATTCGGGTAATGGAGGATGGTCGGAGGTAATCCAGGCGTCAGTGTTTGCCTCATATTAACGAAAATGGCCCCACTTTTTAACATCCCACACGGTGGCCGGAAAACACGCGTGAACCAATTATGAATCGGGATTCCAGTTATGCGATTATCTCACTTTTGGGCCAGTATGCATGCAATACGTATCCTTGCCCTAGTTTATTGAGTGAAGGGCGCAGCGGCATGAATGAATAAGCGCCTATATTCAAAGTGGCATTTGACTCCTGCGCAAAATTTCTGGGAATTTCAGTTTGTTGTTTTATCGACTATTGAATGACACATAACGAAAACAATTTCTCAATAAATACTTTAATGCTTTTGCCAAAGTCTAGCACACTCAATTTACCGTGAGGTTCTGCCAAGTTTTCTAATTAGCGTTCAATTCTCTATCACAGATGCATGTTGCTCAAGCACGCTTCAACCGTGAGTTTCACTCTTTCCATGGTAAAATACCGTCCACCGTAGGCTCTCTTCCCTTTGAAATAAAAAACCGGGAGTGATGCTAAGTTTTATTTATTAAAACTCGTGTGACTAGGAAAATACCTGTGGATGTAAAGAGAATGCTCCTGAAAATGAGAACCTCTATCTGAGTAGCATTCAAAAAGGTTAATTGGAGACGAATTATTTCAATACACCATCTATGCACTAGATAATATTGCTGCTTAAATTATTTCCATTCGTTGCTGATATTTTATTCCAATCATCTTAGACGCTCCTCAACTCCTTATTGCAGACCGTGGAATTGTCTTCTTTTTCTTCTGTGCTGAGAAATCAGCATTTCCTGCAGAAATACCATTAAGAATGAAGGGAACTCGAGAGCATCCCATGTTTATTTCAACTTTTTAATATCACTAGGGTTCCTTCCGATGCCTTTCAGCGCCGATGACCCGTTTAAAATGTAGGTTCTCGGGTAGAAGGGAAGATAAAAAAAATTATTAATAACTCTTTCGTCCCGCTGTATTTTTTCTTCTTGAGATTTCTGTTGCCACCCCAACCTCCCATAATTTTCACTCGCAGCTTCCATTTTTTCTTCCTCTTCTCCTCCCTATTCCTCTTATTTTCAGCCCAGGCGTCGCATCCTTCAAGTGATTTAACCTCTTATCTTTTTCATACCCTCTATTTTTCCATTCCTTTTCACAGAGAGTGACACCCTTTAATGCTCACAATGCTTTGAAATTAGTTTGCGCAGAAATATCCAGTTGCACTATCATTTAGCTATTGAATCGACAGTGATGAGGTCAATAAAATTATGGAAATTATTGAAACCACTGCATTAGTAACTTATCTGATTAGTAATTATTGATTCTAACATATAAATTATCCTCTTACCCGTATCTACATTTGTGTTTGATTATTTTATGCATACATTTATACACAAATTATAAATAATTACAAATTGTTTCATAATCACATAAACAAAACACTTGGAATTTGTTTATGCGATTATGAAACGGTTCCACCATATCACACCTGAAATTGTATTTTAAATTATCAATAGATAGTATAAATAGTTTAACTCTTCATTCGCTACTAAACAATTCATTTCCTTACTGGAATGTAATGTAATAATTTTGTGATAACGCTAAGAAAAACTTTTTATTATTATACGACCCCGCCTGAAGATGGCGTTTTATATCGAAACCGGGGTCACGTTGTAATGATAAGTGTGTTTTAGTGTAATGTAAAAGGTTCTGTTTTATCATTTCAACATTAAATTTAAATTTCGATTTCATAAGTTACGCCCAAAACTACCAATCGAATTTCCCTAGTAAAGACGTCTCCAAAAGGTGAATTTCACATCCGCCGTCTTGGTTACTTCTGGGAATCATACTCATTTGACATCATTAATCAGGCCCCATAAGTTAAGAAAAGATTGATCCAAACATTTTCTTTGGAATATCTTTGCGACACTTGGTAAAATCATGCATTGAGTAATAACTATCATAACTCTAGTGGGTACTTTCTTGTCGTCTCTGCATTGGTCAAAAGGTAAAAATACCAAGTCATTAAAAGTGGATATGCTAAGCTGTGTGTAAGTGCAGAGGAAATATCTCAGTGTTAAATATCAGTACACCTAGGCTTTAACCTCGAGGACAGTGGCTCTGTGCACATGATTGGACCACTTGTCGCATTGCATGTCTGACAATCAGTAAAAAAAGTCAACGTGGAGTAACTTGATGAAATGCATCTATGTAGGTACTCTGAAAAATAATCCTGCTTACTGCGACCTATTTGTGGGATAGTATGCACGGTAACCCGTGGGAGCATCTTTTCAATTCACAGTCAAAGGGTACTCGCCACTGTACTGCTCACGTTGCAAGACTACACCGCACTTGATGGGCATTGGCTTCAGGCCCTATGCACTTGATAGCGCACTCTAAAGCAGCAGCCCTATGCGATAATTGTTTACGCGGCCGCAAACACGTAAAGTTTCGATTTCGCGGTTGAGCCACGAAAAGCAACAAAATGCGAATCGCTAAGCATTTCGTAAAATATTTCGCGGCCTCCCCTTCACTCCCTTCCGCATTGTTGATGGGTGCTGGAGTGCTCTTGAGAATAAAGGTGTCAAGCATGGGTAATGTTAAGTTTCTTTAGTTATCCCGTGGTAAAAGCTTTCCTCGTTAAGCATGCAGTTTGAACGAATTTTAAATTTTATAGAAAATCGGTCTTGACGACTGTGTCCCTAAATAATACTAATACCTACCGGCAGATTCCCGAACGTTTCGCTTGCGCACATCATTATATTAATCTTCGCTCGTGTTCGCTATGATCAGGTCTACGCTAACTTCTACACCTGGAACGGAAAGATCCAAATGTTTAGAAATCTATATTCTCTCTATATATATCTATAGTCTCAGAGTTTTTACTGAAGGTTCAAATTTTCTCATCCCTCCTCACGTCTTCGTGGTAGAGTATCCGAGATACTTCGTGAGAACATCAATTTCCTATAAAGCCTTCGTAAAATATGATGCGGGAGGCGGCCAACTTTTTGGGGGATTCCCATTCAAGGTGTTGAAGTCAGCGCACATCGGAACACATCAGCGCACTTTAGCGCACACGAACGACGTTGAATGGAACGATGTGCGCTGGCTAAGTGTTTTGTACCCTGCCGGTAGGTAGCAGTATGTGGGTGAACAACAGTCAAGGTAGAATGTTTTGTTTACTGACGCTGAATTCGTTCAAATAAGTATTTACAAACCTAAGCTTTTTATCACAGAGTAATTAAAAACTTTATAATATGCATGCATGTATGCTGCCTTTACTGAAAATCGAAACACTTGACAACAATCACAGATACCATTATCGACGTTCTTTTGTTGTTAAGTTAAGACATCAACTTAGCTCCCGATATGTTGAGAAGTGCGCTATCTAGTGAGCAGGATCTGTAACGAATGGAAAGAAAGTGCGCTGTTGTATTACGAAGTGATTACCGCAATAGAGCGAATGGAAGGCACACATTACCTTGTATGTTAACGTGCTTGATGTAAATGCGGAGGGCATGAGCTCAAACTTAGATTTTCAGTTTAGGCAAATGATATTTTCAAAGAACTGCGGAGATGTCCGCGCAGTAACTTTACCGGAGTCACCCGCTGATGGTCACACAGTTGTGAGAAACTCACAGTGAAAAAATGATTCGCCTGGACTGAAATTAGAACCCAGACACCTAGATTTCGCACCGAGTGCTCTATCCAGTTAAGCTAAGTTAAGCGTCCTCTCCCTCTGTGAATTTCATGGAGGCCTTAAGGATCGAGTCATTCCCACAGATACCGTGCACGCTACCTATGGGAACCATACACACACACAATTGTATTGACATTTTCATCGTAAATATCGCGCGTAGGGTGAGTTAAAATGCTTTGTATTCCTTTGATTCATTTTCGTTCCATTTCAAGGTTTGGGTCCTGTATTAACCCTTCCGAAGCAATGCATTGCTGCTCGGAAAATCTCTTCCTCGGTATTCCAATTGGTATTTTACTTGCTGTTTTATCATTCATTAATTTTCGACAATATATTTTAATTCTTTCTTTCTTCGTTTTATTTCCATTTGTTCATATTTTCTCTTATGTACCTGCTATATTTTCTGTATTTAGTTGTGAGTGGATATCATTATCTCTGACATAGTCCCTCATACTTACTCCAACCAAAGTGTTTCAGGAATCTCATTTGAGCAGCTTTGTTTCACAGTTCGACTCGTCTGGCTAAAAACCAAGAGTTACATCTACGGTATACCATGTAAGCCACATCCAGGGTGTGTGGCACGGGGAGATTCCACACCAGGCACGCAACACTCGCCCCAATAAAAGGTCAAGCAAAGTTATTAGAACATTTCAGGCATACCAAACAAAAAGTATAAACTAGCATCCCATGGAGACGTTTAAAACTAAAAAAAGTACCAATAAAGCATAAAAATAAAGCAACTTATTGTGAACAATAACATTATTGGAGGCATTGGTCATTGCCATTTTGGTTCCTGATCTTGCCGGGAAAAATTGACATTTTCATCCTGCCGGGCCAGCAGTCTATCAACCTTATTTCATGCAAATGACCCAGAGAAGTACTGCTCTACTTACCAAATAGTAAAATCTCATTGAACTTTCTTCTCTTTTGCTCCCTATAATTCGATCTCAAAACTTCGTTAACATAACCGTGCGTTTGATTCTTCTCGGCGTTTTCACTTGAACTTTATCGACCTTTTCATATCCTTCTTTTTCAACACCATTCCTCCCTGTTCAACCCGTCAATGTGGCACTGAGTGGGAGCAAGTGACAGAAGAGAGAGAAATCGGATTATTGCGGTGAGTCAGTTTTGCTCCAAGTCGTAGTAGGAGGGGGAAATTAGGGAGGAGGGAGAGAGAGAGAGAGAAAGAGGAGCAGGAAAGATGAAATGGGGGCGCTATCTCGAAGAGCGAAATATGAGTGAGGAAAAGGGGAAAACTTGTTGTTGGGGAAAGAAAAAAAAAGATGATGCCGAAAAAGAAGATGGGGCGAGAATATTGACGGCGGGAAAAACGAAAGGGAGGGAACGAAAAGCATTTGGGGGAATGGGTAGAGGGATGGATCGGCGAGAAAAAAGAGAGAGACAGGACAATCGGGGGAGGAGGCTATTTTATGCGTAATATGGGACATATAAAGAGAGGAGAAGGTGGGTGGGCGGAGAGAGATAAAGGAGGAGCAAAACACGGGCAGCGAAAAGTCTCACGAAAGAGGAAATTCCGGGACGAAATTGCTTTGTCTGTTTCCCCGCGCTGATGTATATTTATTTGATTATTCAAATATGGAAATGTACATAACAAGATATCATAGAGATGAATCGGTGAATAATGCAATTTGATGGGAAATGAAAAGCTGAATGTTGACAGATGAGTAAAATGGATTTTATTTCTGGCGATTTAACGATGGAATCAGTTAATATAATTTTTTTATTTGCACCAGTGATGGGGACACTGATAACACAAAATAATTAACGATCCCCGTTTCACCTACATGTTTAGTTGCGTCACGAGTGTGACCTTTTTATGAATAATTTGCACGATTTAGTTAGATTTTGCGATCTTTATTTTTGCACAACTATCGCTGTGCTGTCACATGACTGTTTTTCTCTTCAGTACACTTTTCTCTTCCAAAGCTCCTTATAGGCATGAATTTGTCAACACTTAATTATAAATACACTTCTTCACAGAACGTTCATCGTATTCATGACATGCTCTTCGTTGTATGATTCCATTTTTCTGGTACAATGGGTAAAAGGGATGGGAGAAGATTGTGGTGGATTACAAAGCACGTTATATAATTTGGTGTGTATCCCATCTAATGCATATTAAAATTTCAGTTCTTTGTATTGATTTTTAAGTTTAAGGTTCAGGTTGAGGTTATCTAAAAAGTACGTGAATATTTAACCAAACCAGATAAAAACATTACATTCCTTGCCCAATTATCATCTAACCTTTCCACGTTGATGAAACACTTCCTTAATCTGCCAATTTAAAGTACATTGTCATTTTAATAACAATAAGTCCTCAAGCTAAGGTTTTTGTCAAAATAGTTGTGGAAACTTTGTTGTGAAATTTTCACTGCTTTGAAAGAATTTGAAATGCTAGCTTTACAATGCGGCACATAAAAAACTTATTGTTTTTGTTGCGACAAATTGCGAGTTAGCAATTCATTGTTGAAAATTCAAAACATACAAGAAAATAGGTGAAACCCATTGGAATAACAGCTTGAAAATCCTACTTTAAATCGCTCGATAATAACAAGACCTTGTGAGAATAGAGCTGGAAAGTTTGGTGGGAATTTAAAGTGGAGCAACGCTGAGGTATAATTTTTGATGGTTGGAGTGAGAAGTTTGCGTCGACTTTTTCTGTAATTTGCTTGGATAATTTCGATTTTTTTGCATTCGTTCCAGATATCCCACTGGCGATCTTATATTTTTAACTGTTTTATTTCAAAACTATCTTCATAAGCCCAATGTAATTGATAAATTTCTTTTTTTGTATTGGAATCGAAGTTTTCTTCATATTTTTTCGGTAGGCACTAAATGATTATCGAGCTTTCTCTTTGGTAACAAAATTAATAAGCGTATACGCGCTTAAACCCTTAATGGTAAGAGGTAGCACGATATAAATTGCGTTTTTCCTCTCTTCGATTTTTTGCGGCCTAAGGGATAGAAACAGCTCACTTCGAAAATCGGCTTTTGCTGCTGCGCGAAATAAAAAATAAAAACAACACTAATACGATCCCGCTATAGATGAAGAAAAAAATGAAGGCCTCATCTCGTCCTATTAAACCCAATGATGGATGAATTTCCGATCGCATGAGAGCACGTTCCGGACGGAATGAACGCGAATGGACGCTGATGACGATGCAGAAAGTCAATCCATAACTGTTTACGATATTTTAATGGATGGCGACAAATTTGGAGGGAAGTGATGCATTTTGGATGCATTTATCGTACTGGTTGAAAAAATGTAAGAAATGTCAGAGCTTTTTGACCCCGATTATTATGCTCTTCACTCGTCTGCGGCGATGGTAGCTGCTTTCATGAATTCCCATCCAGTTCGGGCACCGCTTGTGTGTTTGCTCCTGGTCGCTGAAACGTATAATTCTGAAGCATGCACCCCATTAACTTTTTTCCACCCTTTGTGGACGCTTATAATGTAGCCAGAGCCTCTGGACTCCCAATTAGCATCCAGTTTTTTCCACCAGGCCCCCTAGTGGAACTAGCCCCGGGTTCACTACTAAAACCAGCATGCTTTATGCAACTACCTGGACTATGCAAGAGAGTTAATCCTAAATCATAGAACTAGGAATTTGGATCGTCATACCCTTATTATATAGCCATTTATGCAGACAGAATGGAAATGTTACGCTCCTTTAAAATTTGAAGAAAAATATTGAAATAAATACAGTATTACCTACTTTCTGAATATAAATTCATTAATATTGCTTTCAAAGTTATGCAAGCTATATTCAACCCACAAATTGTTACTAATTTCACATTGGCCATGATTCTGAAGCACAAGGTATGCTGATAATTGGAGGATGAGTAAATCACACTTGCTATAGGAAATTTTAATTAACGCTTTTCAAAACTCGATTTTAAATACAAGTCTTCATTCATTCTGATTAGCATTTACCTAGGTAGTTTACCTGCAGAGAGTTTGGTTAGTATTTTTAAAAGATAAATATTTGCACTCATTCGGAATTCATTACAAGATGTAAAAAAATAATAGTTTCTCTGAGATGAATTACCATGGAAAGTAATACATATGAATTGAAAATAATTTGAGGAAATTCTCTTGATAGTTAATCATCGTCATAATGGGAGAGCACTTTTTTCTCAGAATGTTATTTCACTCTTAAGCTTTTAATAGTGACCAAAATGCCCGTAATGTAAGCCAAAAAGTTGCAAATTTTTTAATTGAGCCTTAAAAACATTGTGTTTGGCCATTAACTGCTTGTAATTAATTAATAAACGCTATTCATTAAATAGTGGAAAAACAGTTGGTACTAAAAGCATTCTTCGCTTGAATCAGAAAGATTTTTTTCCGTTTTTTTCCGATCAAGCGTATGGGGAGTTTATTGGGGCACGTTGGATAATGACTACGCTTTTACGAGTCGGATATGTGGGAACATAATTTTTGAGCAATAATAAAATCACGGCAGGAGTTATGGTGCGAAGAAACCGTTGAAGAACACATATTAAGAGAATCTCGCGAAAAGAAAAGGCAGGGTAGGTGATTCTTTGTTATTAATTTCTGTTTTTTGCACGGATGTTTTGAATTGACAGTAAAATGTGACCATTTAAAAAGTTTATCCTCCCTTTTTTTCTTGTGGCAGCCATTCTTACATGTTCCCACACCGGAACATTTGAGAAATATCTCAGGAACGGATTTCGATGGACTATCGATACTGTGTTATACTGTTCTACACAAATGGAAAGTAGTGTTTCCATTTACTTTGTACATCGCTTTATTGTTGAAATTGAGCTTAACTTCATGATTCAGTGTTTGATTTTATTTTTAGACCGCTTTATTGTGGAAATGTAAATCATAAACACTTATGGGGATAAAATTCGCCATGAAAAAACAATTTGGTTTGACAGGTATTCGAACTCAAGTCTCCTAATTCTTGGTCAGATATCTTAGCAATTAACACCACCAAGTCATTTTAATACAACAGGAATTTCGGCGGGGGTTTATGCGAACTAGATTTTCTCGTCTCAAGTCCACATAGTAGCACAGGAGACGCGGTCTTGCTTACTAAGCTACTGTCGGGGAGGGTAAACCCAACATTAACGCTTTAGAACGCCTAACTTTGAAAATGTAAATACACATAAAGAGAATAAAGGAGATGTACCAATGTGCGTAAATTCAGCGTGAAAAATGACCAGATTTTGAACATGAATCTCCCTGTTTAGAAGCAGGGTCCATGCTCAAATTAAAGTTTAGTTAGTGTAAGTTTCTAAGTCGCATGGTCAACAACTGAGATTTAGATTCATTTCTCATTTAACCCTGAAGTAGGTGTCTTTTGGTGACGCAAGTAGACGCGTCACGTCTATTAATCCCCGAAAAATAATTCTTTCGCCAAATTTCTTTTCCTTTACTTTGTGTTTCTCGATACAAAAGTGTCAAGCAAAATAATTCAATATGTGAATCCATTTTTTCCTTTAATCGATAAAACTACTATAAATTTCTTCCATTTGCTCTTTTAACGTGTTGTGGATGCTCAAGATATTTGTTTTTTATTTGTGAATACTTTAGTCAATGGAAAATTATGTCACATGATTTATTTTAAAAATTCAAACATATTAATAATATATATTATTTATTTAAAAAAGCATATTTTACCATTATATCATGGCATTTTTTGTCATTTAATTTCCCATTATTTTCAGAGATTGTCAGGGTGCCTAGACAAGGAAAGAGCCGATAGCTAATTGAAAATTATATTTCAAGGAAAATTAGTAGCTAAGATAATTTATAATCTTAAAAGTTACTGGAATGCATTATTTTTCTATATCGCGCCAGTACATAGACCTGTCTTGTTTAAAAAACGGATTATACATATACGCGAAGATATTAAATAAACTGAAAATGTGGATCAAACCAATTGAAAAAATTAAAAATAAATGGTTTAAGTAATGTACCTATATTTGTAAGCTTTAAGATTTTTCCGGCAATCGCTTGGAATGCAGATAGTAGAACTCTTGAATTTTCAACAGGGTAATGTCGGTGAGTAACAGACGTTTCGACGTCGTTGTGTCTCAGAGTGAATGGTTTGTCCAGATGGGTGTTTCTATTTATATTTTTATTATTTTTTAAACAATAATATAAAGAATATTGTCCAAGCAGATTGGAAAACAGTTGTTTAAAAACTTTCGTTAGCAACGACAGATTTCAAGACTCGCGCTTACGGGTCAACAAATAGCTTATAACGAATGATGTAATTTAACGAAAAATTTCATTCGTTGAAGCTTAACGAAAGATTCAAGACTTAGTATCCTGGTTGAAATCTCTAGAGCTCTACATTCTAATGAATATTTCTCATTGTAATTAAATTGATCAAAATAAACATGGCGTATGATTTCATATGAATTAACATAATTATTTAAAAAAATTAAATAGACTATTGGTTTTTCCACCAAAATGTCTAGGCCAAATTGTGAGCCAAGCTCGGAAATTTAGTTAAAACTCTTGTCTGTTCCTCGAATGATTGTGATCCTAAAAATTAGGCACCTTTTCTCAAAGAGGTCGAGGTACATACAACCCGTCTATTTATGAGTTCCAGCACTAACTCTCTGCCTCTGTTCGAGGTGATTTTAGGGATTATTTCCCATGCCAATTGCTCCTTTATGCCTCCTTTATTTAGAATCTTGAAAACATTATTATGAAAATCACTTGGCACAGTCTGTTGGTCCTGTACGCCTTACACATGCAATCAACAGTGTCTACTCTTCCATCGTGAAATCATATTTGCAAGCAATTTCAGTCTCATTAATTTCTCCCGTTCGGTCATTAGTCGCAGTACTGTCAGGAGGAGGAGGCTGGTCAGGTTTTATCGTTGTTCACTTTTTCATTTCCAGATTTCGTTCGAAAATTCAAAATCCGCAGCTCTCCAAAGCTTATCATTTACAATCTAGAAGATGAAACATTAAGTAAAACAAATGGTATCTAAATATGTAGCGCACTATTAATAGATGGATTCAGCGTTCACAGTTTTTTAAAGTGAACGTAACCTGTATTTTTAGTGACTTAAGCAAAAATATCCTAAAAATGCCTAATTAATAATCCTAGTTTCAGTTGCGGCTTTTTAAATTTAGAGTTACTACAAAATCTGAAATGGCAAAGTGTTATCTGTTGGTAATTTTTAATGTGTTGGGATTATATCCATTTCAATAATGTATTGTACCTCTCTACACTTTTTATTTTTTTTTTAAACACAACGCGTTTCACCAATTTTTGTCATCGTCAGGTGCCAAAAATTGGAGAAACGCGTTGTGTTTAAAAAAAATTAAAAAGTGTAGAAAAGTACAATACATTATTGAAATTGATATAAAAATAGTCTACAAAGTAGAGCCTGAAGCTATGGATAGTGTTGTGATTATTTTTGATTTTTTCATGATGATTTCACAGCCCATCTATTCTGAAAAACATAGCTGTATGAGAAAATTGAAAAAAAAATCCTAAGAAAATTTGGCAAGAACATGGGGGAAGGTTCGGCGGGTGAAGTATCCTTTAAACCATAGTTATATTAAAAATCCCAAAAGCAATAAGGACATTGGAAATTCAGGTCTCATTTCCTGCTGACTTTCTCTTTGACATCTACTACACAGCACAGATATCACTCCAAATTTCGTCCTCCTTTCTTTCTCAAGTTCCTCATCGTTAGAAGTCGCGTTCAGCAGAAGTGCCGAAGTGTATGTCCTCAATTAAACATAACGGTACCGAAAGGACGTGTGCAAAGGTATAGTGGTAGCGAAACATGGAAGAAGTAACCTACAATTAGCGTATAGTTAAGGATGGGAGAGTCGTTTGTAATGGGTCGGCTAAAGACCGGGTGAGTGAGGCAATTGACCTGATAGGGTAAGTGTCAACAGCGCGGCTTTACGACAAAATTTACGATTCAAACAACTCTGGATCACAATACCTTGATATTGTTTACAATCCATCGGAGAAGCCCATCTAGACAATTGCATTAAGAGTCACAGAGAGCAAGAGGGTTGATGTGAATAACAGATTGAGCATTTTGAAGTAGGAAATAATTGTTTTACAACCTTGGGAACCAGATAGCCGAACGCGTTGACTAGCTTATTACCCAATTGGCGGCCAGTTCGTGAGGAATGTACTGTACCACTTAAAAGGACTTAAAATAAGAGGAAAAGGGATTCTAATCGGGTGGAAATGAAAAATGAACTTGGAAGGAAAAGGGACATATTTTTTCAAATACACGTATATGCTGAACTATTATTGCCAACATGTGGAAATATGTATTATGAATTAGCCAGTGGATATCCTACCCGAAAACTTGGGTTTGGATTTTGATAGTAGATACCTAATAGATAAATGAGATAAAATTGGTGTTGAGTTGAGTGCCTAGTGTGCCTTGATTGAAGCGTTGCGTCCGCCAAACAGTGCGTAATACTGTAGACCCCTTGAGGCGTATTGTTTATAGAAGGTGTAGGTCGGCGCCTAGTTTCTATCCAACTTTCGTTTCATCCCCAAATAATTCTTTCTTAACGGCGCGATAAACATCAACATACACATTGCAACCTAGACTTGACTTACACTATGACTTATAACCTAACGTTGCTACGACTACGTTGCTAGCAGTGGGCCACCTTGTGGCCGAAATACGCGTATCCGACGCATACCCTTGTCTTTTCCTGCCCTTGTGTCGTTATTTGACTGCGCTCCTATGGAGCTAGATTCTCCCAGAAGTTGGGTCCATTTGAGAGTGTGAATTTTCTGAGTGCTTGTGTGGATCGTAACCCAGGCATCCTTAGCGGAGTCCCATCAGCCCTTGTGAAGGATCCCATTTTGGGTTGAGTGTGTGTATCTGTGGTTGTGTCACTGACGAGGAAGTAACAATCCCGTAAAACTCCATAAAAGGGTATTCTGGTTAAGGGACTGTGGTTGATCACTGCCGTGGAATTTCTCTTTTTTTTCCCGCAAACCAATACAGCAATTGTGTAATTTTGACAAGTGTTGCTAATTTATTGCGGCCCTCGGAGATTTTAAAATACTTGTTGCGATAAACATCAGCTGTCGGTTACACTCTCAAATGACCCAGAGACCAATCTTTTTCCTGGTCATGTTTGCCTATCTGACATTTTCCGTCTGGCGTGAGCAATGCCCGTGAAGTTTAAGGATCGCAAACTTCTCAGTGCTCTCTGAAAAATGCTGAAATTCTATTCTTCTCCGGAGAGACGTGAATCTCGTGTGTAAGTTATGGAAATTCTCGGTGCTCGGGGCAAAATCGAGAAGTGAAAAAATATAAGAACATTTCAAGAGCTGAACATGGGAGTGGAGAAAGTAAATATCTGCTCTGGAACCTCTCTTACATCTACCTCGCGATCTACGTTACGTCGTCTCCCGAGGGCCCCGTGAAGGGCAACGGGAACACGAAAAAAACAAGCGATCCACACTGAGCGCACTATTGGGTAAGAGATGGCGGATGTCTTTGCTCCCTTCGTCTTCTCCACATTAAATAATAATATTCCATCCACGAATAGCTCGTAATGTTGCTCACTCTATCCCCCACCTATTACTATGCAAAGGCTGTATCCTTCTGTTACATGACGCGACGCCGCGCCGGTGGGTTAAACGATGTTTCAAGTTTCTATGCTTGGTTATTTGAGGAGGCTATTGACAGCTTGGGATCATTTCCACTATTGAAGTAAGGTTGGTGGACATGCTTAAGTGAGGAGGATACTTTCCGATAGTGCAAATGTAAATTCGCTAAAATGCGAAAGGATATCGCTTAGGAGCTATGGAGATGGGTGGGAGGCGATTCAGACGGGCTTCGGGGCTGTGGTGGTAAAACGCCGCAGCTTGGATGGCAGACCACTTAGGAAGGTGTATCATATCCTTCTTGGTTGTAACAGTTAAAATAATTATATAAAATCTATATTCTCGAGAAACATCCACAGTAGTTTCCACCACGACTGTGTCAGTCAAAGCAAATACTAAATTCCACTTTTTTGTTTTTGACTAAAAGAAAATCTGCTTTAACTATTGATATGTCTTTTCTATCGAAAGTCAAAATTAAGATGAAAAATATAAAGGTTATTCAACGCATACATTTTCAATTAACGCTGTTATCTAGACGTGCGATCCTATTACTGTACCTTCTATGGAATTACCACTTTTTGACTTAAACTATATGTTAATAACTAAAAAAATAAGATGTCTTGATAAAAAGTAATATGTCTTCATTTTATTTTTAGTCAACTAACCGGAAATCTTTGCTGATTTGTACAATTTCCTGAGAAAATGCCATTTATATTACATGTTTAGAAAATACTATTTTCCCTGTTTTCTCCCATTCTTTTATTTAACACCAAGTAAATTCAACTTGGGAGAAAAATAGCGTTGAAAGGTAAAAGTTTGTTATTCATATCGGATTTAGAACGCGTTTTTCAATAAGTAGATAGAAAACGAATAAAATAGCATTTAAGTCATTTTACGGTAGAACCACCTTAACCCTCGAGTACGGTCACCTGGGTGTTAGACACCCAGAGTGATTTAGAAATGTAATATTTTTCATCTCGTCCTCTCCGGTGTATCCAACTCGACAGTAGCTAGTTTTTAGGAATACAGAGTATATTGAAATTAAATTTAGCGTCATTTATTTTCTCTGTGGTGAGAAAAAAAACATTTTTGAAGCTCGGGGTGTCGGACACCCACCGACCGTACTCATGTGAGAAACTTAACCTTTACATTTAACACCCTTATGATAATTGATATGCAATTAGTATGACACAGCATGTTATTACTGAAGTCAAGAGATAAAAAGACCCTCGAAACGTATGCTCTTCGACATCAATATGCACTAACGTTAGAGATTTTCCAAATGCCAATGTGTAGATAAGTCCAGGAAGAAAATGAATAAGCACAGTTGATATCTTTGGCAGATGGTTAACTTCCAAGCAATTAGACCCTCATTCAATGTACGGGGATCTATATACATACATTGTATCTGTTTATCAATTTTACTTTCCCCATTTCTCTCCTTCAGTAGACTTAGTGAAGACTTTTCGGAAAACCTTTCTGAAGCGTTGGGTTGCATTCACGCTAGCATGTTTTCTTTTTGCTGTCTCTTTCTATGTGTCACTGTGTTAGTTAGAGCTTATTTCAGGATCTGAGTGGCCACTCCAGTAAAACCACTACTATTCAACAGTTACTCAACGTATGATCATGCTTTGTATTGAATACGCTTGTGAATTTAGCATTTTGACGTAAAGTGAAATTATTCCTCCATATTCCACAATTTACAATTATTACAAAGTTCTTATTATTCCATGACTGAGGATGTAAAATAGATATCTTTTTAGTTTTCAGCATAGCGCTTGAAAAGGATCAAGAATGAATATTTCAACTATTAGAAATAATAGAAGAACAAGAGGATATCATTTTCGATATACCTGATGCAAATGATACAGATAGTTTCCAAGAAATGGGCACGACACGAGCTCTTATCAGAATAAGAGTGGTGAGGAGTCCGACGAAGGAGATAGTGATCTGTTTTACGGAAAGGATAATGAAATTGTGTGGCGAAAAAAACCTTTTCACAAAAATGTCCAAATAGGTTCAGAAAACATTTTCCAAACGACATCCTCATTGAGTGATTATTCTAAAAGTATAAAATGTCCCTTGGAAAGTTAGGAGTTATTTATTACTTTTATTGATGAAATAGTGGGGTGTACCAATCGTTATATTGATAATTGTAGAATTCATATACGAAAATAAGCGCAATGTCAGGCAAACGAACAACGTGGAAATGCGAGCTATATTTGGAGTTTTGTATTCGGTAGGCCTTCATATAAACTATCATACAAACCTACTTGTGGGCAACAGATGGCACCTGAATGAACTCATATATGCAAGAATTAGTTTTTACAGGTTTTCCTGTCTAATGCGTGCTATTCGTTTTAAAAATATTTTTGATCGAAAAGAAAGACAGAAAGTTGATAAACTGGCTACAATAAGAAGTATAGACACTCAGTTCAACAACAATATTCAGAAAGCCTATAAAGTTGGAATTTACCTAGCAATAGTAGAAAAGTAGGAAAGCTGGATGAATTTTCAGCATAGCTTTTTCCACATGTAGTTTTAATTATGAAGACCATGGTTTCGTTACAGAGTAACATCTCCAGAATTATGTGAAAAAATATTTCCGATGCCCAATATGTAAAGTTAAGGATCGGAAAACTAAGTCTTAAGTGTTTATTCTGTGATATTCAGGTATGTAAAGAACATTCAAATATTTATTGTGATAATTCCCACGGCAAAATATCTGCCAGAAATATCGCATGATTGATTTGGATGCAATATATAATTTATACATAAGTTAAAAAATTATTTTGTGCATAAAATAAATATAAAATTATATATTAAGTAAAATGTAGGGAAAAATAAAAGTTACGTCCATTAAAAACAAAGAAAAAATATCCTGTGTGTCCGACACCCAGCGACCTGAATTACGTTTGTAAAGTAGGCGACCGTACTGAAGGGTTAATTCATTAAGAAGGGTTGTTTTATAGCACATACGCTAGTTACCTCACGTATCACTCGCTATTACAGAGTTCTACTTCGGGGAATATGGTCTATGTTTGACGAAGTTTGCATTTATACTTTCCGAAAGTGATTATTATCAACTTTACGTTCGTCCGATTGATTCATCTTTTAAGCGCATATTCCTGAAAACAAAATTTTTTTGTATGTTTGTATGTAGCAGTGACGATGAAAACCCCTACTATCTGGAATCGCCTTATCTGGTGAAGTATTCACCCGCTTGTATGAATGAACCTTTTACATTCCAAATTTTGTTTAGCACGCGCAACCAGAGCGGTTTTAACGATTTCATTGCCCCCTAGTGTTATATGCCAACATGGAAAAAGAACTACCATTAGGGAGCCAATGAATGAAAATTAGCTATGGATATATATTATGCTAGCTCGGGAATGAAAGTTATTGTTAAATTTAATTAATTTATCTATAAAGTTTTATCTATCTATATTTTTCGAAGTAATGTTTCGTATGCCAAGAGTTTTAAACATTTCTTTTATTACCACTTCCTTGATGAAATTGTCATTTTATATTGCTTCCGCGTCCGATATCAATGTGCATAACTTTAAATGACAGGTATCAATTCCACTATTACACCCTTCATCATCATATGATGAACTTCTACCTCTGTATCTCATTTCATGACTCATAATATGTTCTTTGTGCTTCCAGTGGCAAGCATTATAATTATCTCGTTGGCGCAACCACAATAAACAACCTCGGGGTTTAGCCCTGAATGCTCCATATCGTTATAAATAAAATATAAGAAGAATCCCATCCTGACCTTTAATTTTGAGAAATAAAAAGCTTAGCGAATTTTATAACTCTTTACTTCCATTAGCTATAACCGCTTAATGGACCGGTTTTACACATGAAACAGTACTTAGTATGTTGGTGGTGCCGGGGAAGCAAATGATCCACTGCTAAAAATCCCGGTCCAGGTGGATATATCTTATGGCGATTTCAACGCTGGGAGATCTTATTTGAACTCAACGTAAAAACGCAAAACGCAGGTCATAACACTTTCTTTTGTATTTTTATCTTATTTAATAACTGTTTAGCATTTTTTTAGAAATTTTATATGATCCTGCAACCCGAAAATATGGTCCACTTGGGTATAGAGCTCGGTAAATATCCTATAGGTATATGTAATGGCGAAATGGAGGTTGAATTTATTCGCGTCGGCAACATAGAGTTAATTAAACTAAATTAACATTGATTGCTGACGTTAATATGTAAACTCTATGTTGTTGAAGTGAATTTTTTGAATGCATTTATGGTACGTTTTTCTCTAAAATCTATGTCCCGTATGCCTTTGCCTTGGCTCATGTTGACTGAATATTTTATAATTTTAGAACATTGGCAGGTTTGGTGACAGTTTTCCACTGATATAATTGCTAATTGACTACTCAGTAAATGAGGCTATGTTTCAGGAGGAAATCATAGGGTAAAACTAATATTAATTATGAACCAACATAATAATAATTAATATTTTTCATCGCATTAGTCAAGGGAAATCAATGAAAATAGTATTTGTGACATTATTAAGTTCTTATTTTAAGTGCTTCACCGCGTATAAAAAACACCTCTTAATATTCCTTTAATTCCCACCTCTTCGTAACGCAGCCGTGTATGTTGTCTTACATGTTTATTTAAAATTTTGTGAGGAGGTATGTATCTGTGGAGTGGACAAGTATTTTTTGAGGCGTAATTCGTTGACGCTAATTAAATACGGGTGGAACTAGACAGAATTCTCCACGGATCTGAAATAGCTCCTCTAATCTGCACAGTATTTGACAAATGGTTTTACCCTGTTCCGGGGATACATTCGATGAAAACGTAATACATTGTTTAGCGTAGCGTATTCGTATGCTGGGGCGCAATCACGGTGCTCCATAACGCTTGCGCTCGCGTTGTCATTATCTCTCAATTGCGCTCAGGAGAGCGAAAACGCGAGAGTCGTTCTTGAAATTTTGTCATGTGCTTTCAATCACTGGTGTAATCACTAAATGGAATGCCGTCTTAGGGCAGTAACTATGAGCACTAACCATATGGAGGGGTTTGCGTTTTGGATAACGATAGTGACAACGCGAACGAAAGAACCGTGCTCCCACCCATGGCCACTTTAGTAAACAGGTGTCCTTTGCTTGATACCTGTGATTAACAAAATCTAATATTTCCGCGCTGTTATCCTCTAATTGAACCTCGAAATTACTTGGTGGTAAATAACTAAATGGGTGAAACGTGGGTAAAAATATTATTTATAAATATACTAGCAATTTTCGAAAAATCTGCTTATCTGAGGTGAATTACCCCAGGAAGTTGAATGGTCATAAAATTTAGGTGCCTGTTATATTTTTTGAGATTTTAGGAAATTATTACAAATAATTGAAGGAAAAATACATGGTTTCACCAGTAATGGCGCTGAAGGTGGGAGCAGCTTGAAAATGTGAAAGTAAAAAAATACATTTCTCGTATTATCTGCAAATATGGTTCCATATTTTTATGAATAGCTAAGGCTTGTCATCCGTTCACGCAGAATATTTTAAGGAAAGAGAAAAATGGTAAAATATTATTTTTTAGACTCACACAGTCGAGATGGCATCTCCTTAAGATTTTGCAATGTTTTCTCAGACGTCGCGTGAGCTAACGTTGCAATATTGTTAGTGGAGTGGAGTTAAGGAAAGTGACACATTGAGAAGACAGGGAAACCGATTGACGCTTTATCCAGGAGCCGGCGTAAAATAAACTCTTAACAAATCGCTCACACGTTAGAAAATTTGTGTTTTTTAAGATATTTTCCAAATTCTGTTTTGCTATTCTGCTTTCAGTAGCCCAGAAAAGCGAAAAAGGCGTTTTTCATCATAATTAGCTAATGATACCTTATCCGTCAGTTATTCTTTTCAACTACAACATTTGTTCAAACTTTAAAATTTGCATCCATGAAGTGAGAGACGATATTTATTTGAACAGTAAAAATGCCTTTTTAGCATAATCTTTATAGGCATTATCGACAGCCTTAACTTTTCCTACCATAGTATATAACAACATTAAGATAATAGTCTTTTATAGCATACTCATTTTTTTAGGGAAGAGCAATTCATGGAATCGTATAGGTATCGATTTATTTTGTAATTTCTAACCACTTCTTTGATTCACATGAGTACAAAGAGTGTTTCTTTTGTTTTTATACTGCGAATAAAATTGTTCAGGAAATTGAAGTGATTTAGTCCCGTTTTTTTATTGCCTCAGTCCGTAGCAGGCTTCCATGAAAACCTGGGTGATTTATTGGAAGCAGCCCTGCTTATTTATGAGTCCGTTCTCTGAGGCTGGAAATCTTTAGATTCTACTTTTTTTCTCCTCAAGTATGCCACATTGCCCCTTTTTTGTATTTAACGTATTTATTTTCTCTTGAGTATAGAAAAGCCTTCTGTGAATAGAGATATAACTCAAGCTCTAAGGTAATTCGAAAAGCGACAACCGACACAGGGTCAACTCGTAGGCAGGAATGTACCCGAAGATTTCTCCGTGGGATCCTACCGAGTCTGGGGAGGGAAAAGTTATGGGAATAAAAGGTCCCTCGAACAAGGTCGCAGTGTTCCGCACCCATCCACAAATTACAGTGACTGGAAACGGTGGCAAAACCATACTTTGCTCACACAGGGATTGGTATGACAAACCCAATTAACTCGAGTGTCTTTATTGAATTTCTGTGCTGGAAGCCTAGAGTCACTTTCGGTCTGCGGAGGGCAGTGGAACGATCCAGGTTCTCTCCCTGCTCGAGAGCCTCGAGTCACCGTGATCCCTCCGCGCTCAAGCTCTGCGCCTTCAAGGCAGTGGCTGGGGGATGGGAAATGCTTGGCTCATCAGACTCCAACCGAGGACACGACTCCCGAAGGAGTAGGTACCGTGCCCGGCAATCTTCTCTGAAAAGTCATTCTCCCATTCAGCTGCCGCGAACGGCAATCCAGTTGGCGCCGCGAGGAGGCCGGGTTGGCATTTCGTACTTGGTGAGGGGCCGATCGAAGCGGCCTGAGTAAAAGAGGTACGAACTTGCAAACTAAGCTCTAAGGTAAGGAGGATATCCTTACATTTATTCCTCTTGCACAATTACGTAGATCTACGATTTGATTTTCACCAGAAAGTGCCAATTATGTCTTAGCCAAATACTAGGAAAGATTGGCTGTTAAAGTTCAATGGAAATATAAAAATAAATTCACAGTTTTGCATAGGGTTAAAAGTATTCTCCCAATGAGACGTGCAAAATGTATGTACCGTTTAGTAATCATTAAACGCACATGAAGAGGTTCGGGTGAAAAAGAGCCCGACACATAGCTCACTGTAATTGTTTCATTGATCATTTATGCTAAGCCACAAATGCCTAAAACAAGGTTCACTTGGATCCAGAATGGGTGCGGAATGCGGAACACGGAAATGCATCTAGCCAATCACAAGCCAGAGTGTTGAGGAAAGTTTGTAGTGGAGGCGTAGCTTAACCATGCGGAAGCAGCGTTTAAAATTTTAGAATTGGGCGAAGGTTTGACACAAGTGAGTCAGAAAAGTCCTCTGCCCGGCCTCCGTCCCATATGTGATCGTGTCACAGTTCTGTCGCCTCCGCGAGCCAAGAGCCCTAGGAGGTTAGATCAAAATGTGGTCTAAATTTTATAAAAATGAAGATTTTTAATTAGCTATAAGTTACCAAACCTACTGCATATTTTTTCTCAATGAATATGTCAGATTTTACGGTAAATTCAGAAAAATTGAAACTACTGAGTTTTTGGGCGAAGTCAAAACTTGTAATTAAAAACTGACTTTTTTTTTGTTTAATTTTCGTCCAAGTGAAGCTACATTTGTTGGAAATGTGCCTTTTAACGAATACAATTTTATTTAAAATGAAATTTTTTGTAAGAAAATATTTTTGAATGTTCAACTATCTGCCTGGTCACGGTGTATGCCGAATGAAATTTACAATCCGCGACATTGGAGAGAATAATACCATCTCTTCGACGTTCGGTTGAATGTATAAGTTGAAATTAGGCACGAATTGCAAATGATAAATCCAAAACAATATTCTGTGAGAGAGAGATAGGCCACTGTCGTTTGTATTGATTATTTGATGAGCGTGGGGACACGAATGCTCCTTTGGAGTTAATTACAGATATAATCTTCGTTCCTCATTCTATTGAGCTCTCTGAGTTCGAATGAATGCGTGGAGCAGTCACATTATACCCAGGGCGGGATCGCGGAATGTGTTTTGACATGAGAGGCAAAGCGGGAGTCTGTGCATTTTCAGCCTTAATGAAAGTCGATATGACATGCATTCTTACTCTATAGCGCCACCGTTCCCTATTCGAGGGAGGCGAAGTCCTAATGAGCGGTTTTGAGCCTGGAAAACTAGGTCTGATTCACTAATCCCTTTCATCACGTGCATTCACTATATATTTCTAGGAGTTGTAGAAAAGCTATCTAATTCCTTTAAGTCCTAATATTTCTCGGAATAAGTGTATTTGTGACCTCATTCTTACATGGCTTCATTACTCTACCAATTCATCCCTGACCATTATGAATTTTATCGTATCTTCACTTTATTACTCTCCTCTCATGCATTTTGTAACGACATAAGCACTCATTACAGAATTTTTTATTTATTTCGTTCCGTCTTTGGTTGTTTTAAGTTAGATACAGTTTAAATAATGAATTCAGATGGTCAATTGAGAGGAAAGTGATGGTTTTCCGGGTTTACATCCTCACTCAAATAAACTCCGCGGAAGCCTTCACGCAAACTTCAGGGGATAGTGATGTTAATTTATGTTAGGAAGGAAATGGAGTGTGCGCTCCTATTTGAAGCCTTGAACTTTTAAACAGTGCACCTGTTAAGTTGTTTTAACATGGTGGATGATGGGAAGTGATTCTGCTGCAGGGTTAAGTCCCTACTCGATAGAGTCCCATGTGGATATATTTTACTGTGGTATTTCCGGCCTGCCTCCTATCTCTTGTGGTTCATATTTTCTTTCTCTATTTTAACGTAAGATAAGATTCCACCTGCAACAGTCATAAGACGAAAAATTACAACTGGGTTATTCCATGTGAAGTGGTCTAAGGCTTCCCGCTCGACCATCTCGGGGGTTTATGATTTTTTGTATTACTTTTAACATGTCTCAAACGAAATCATGTAAATGTTTAGGCACTCTGGCGGAATACTTTTGGAGATACTACCATTTGTGTGACTTCATCTCACGAGCACGAGCAAGCTGTCTGTAAAACTTTTTCAAATTTTAGATACCAATTATCCGTATATTTTCTTGTAAAACAAATGATACTAAGCAATATTTTACAACATTTTGTACTCTGTTTATTTCAAACAATAATAAAATCAGCTTATTGAAACCAGAGTAGATAAGTGGCAAAGAAATTGGCCAAAAAGTTAGTTCTACAAAAAAATTGGATAATTGTTGATGGAGTTATAGCATGCTAAAATTTGAAATTTTTTGAGAACTAATTTTGCCAATTATGCCTAAATACAAAATCATAAAAATCCGAGATGATGGAGTAGAGCACTTTTAAAAAACTAGACTTTTATTTTACATGCAATGACCCAGCTGTCACAATAATGTTGGATAGACCAGAAATTATCATGATTAAATTAGTTCACTGTTAATTAACGGGAATTTATGATAACATGAAAAGTTATGCCAGGGCAAAAAAGCCCTATGTTTAGAATATTTAAAACCTATTCGAAAACCTTATCATTCCGTTTGGGAATAATTTACGAACGAATGATTTATTTATTTTTTATGATGCTCTTAGCTAAATTTGTGGAAAAGCATTTTCATATGACCTCGTAATGATTTATACATTTCTACGTGAATTAATAATTCCTAGATCATTACATCTAAGTACTACCATCGTTTTCAAGGATGCGAGGATTTGAATCCTGGTTAATTTCGGTAATGCGTTGAAAACTTGCCTTGGCTAAAATAAATTTATGAGCATAAGTTCATTTTAATGTTTTAATATAACTAATGACTTACGTTAATGAGTATCAGTTTGCTTTTAATTGAGATTGAAGGAGTTAACTAATCCATAATGTGAGACGAAGTCAAGATATACATAGTTCATGCTCCCACTGCTATCCTCATTGATTGATTTGTAACTATTTGGAAACATTCTCTATGGGGATTCTTTGGGGAAAAAATTGCACATTTATTTTCCGCCCTCTGACCCCATTGCAGAACGGTATGAATGAAACCATTTTAAGATGGCATATGGGAATATTGAAGCCGGTAAAATGCGCTTTCGGCCATGTTGATAGGAGCAGGGTCGCAATTAACACGCCGGAAACATAGCTTTTAGAAGCGAATTTATCACGTTACCGTTATGCGTATCTATGAAATATGCAAATTTGAAAAATTCCAAAAACACTGCATTATTTATAATAATTTTGTTTTAGTTGCACTTGATAGCTATATTAAGTGGATCATGTTTTCACAAACAAATTGACTGCAATTTCGTGCTTCAAGACGCCATATACCTAATATGATATTTTTTGGCTAAATTAGTGAAACACCATTTTTACATCGAAAGATTAACATTATACACTGAAAAATGAATTTAACTCAGCCCTTCTCATTGCTTCAGCGTGTATCCATAATTTTCAAGCGTGAAAGAGTAGTTTCGCCATTGAAATGATTTGCTCTAAATCAATAATCCCGCTACTGTCAATTCATTTTGAAAATCACAATGCTTACCTTTTGATGTGAAATGTATATGAAATGTCTTACGTCCCTGATATTCGTTTGGCTTAAAATTGAGGTTGGTCTCATTAAGCGTACCTCATCTAGCGAACATGTTCTCTCTCTCTAAGACGAAGCCAAGATATTGCTCTTTCCTCCCTATTGCTGATACCATGACACTGAGCGGAGAATTGTTAGCTTTACAAGAATTGGTGAAGCGGCTTCTGAGAACTCTTGCCGTATCGGGGACCAGGCCAAACTTCAGTCCCATATTAAGCAGGGGGCAGCTATCTGCCCGCATTCTGCGTATCTTCTCTTGATTCAATACGATGAGCACAGATTCCCAGCCACATACATCCATCCCTCACCAACCGTCAGTAATTTCATCATCTGTCTTTGTGCTCAAATGGAATCCAAGCACCGTTGGGCCGGAAAATCATCTGCGATCTCCCAAGACCCTCGACTGTAATATTCTTTCCACATATAGTACAATTTGTTCGTCCATTGTTTTAAATACATTTATTTTATAAAAAATAGAACTCATTACTGAGACACGTATAAAAAGTGACTTAAACAATAGATTCTTACTTGTGGAAAGACGCCATATGACATATCGTATCCCCTTTAACATAATTATAAAAAAAATCACATTTTATGGAATGCTAGCTGAATTACCCGGATAATAAGAGGAAAATCGATAGAATAAATGAAAAACGCCATTCTTTCAGGTATCTGATAAAATAAATTTTAAGTGTCTATCTTCAGTTAATGTAGTTTAAAAAACAAAAAAATACACCACTGCCTAAAACCACACAGCTTAACAGTAGCAGAATGAATTTTAAATGCGTTTAAGATAAAAGTCTGGTTGTCAAGGAAATATGCTATTGTTGGTTTTTGCAGATAAAAACGCGATTTTCAGACAAATACGAATTGGAAAAGATAACTGATTGAAAGAATTATGAACTTCATTTTTTAGCCATTCGATAAAAAAATTCTAACCCTATCTTGAACGGAAGTAATTTTATAAAGCAAGAAAATAAACAAAGCACAAAACCCCTTACGTAGCGTAGACAACTAAGGGTCCCTTTTTGGGACTTTTTGGATCCCTGAGATCTCTTTAAAATAGCCAACAATTTTTTTCCTGTCTTGAACTGTGAATCTGCAAAATTTCAGCGCGATTGGAGTAATACTGTAGATTTGTTTAAAAGACAGACAAACATTCTCTTTTTATATATTAGCGTTGCACAGATACTGGATTTTTCCTTAATTGTATTGCGTTCACTATTAATAAATTTTTTACTTTTTTGTGAAGGAAAGTAGCTTGATAGCTTACATTTTTTAAAAGTTTAATATGGGTTTTTAAATAAATCAATACTTCTCGTTCAATCCATTCGATTATCATCATGATTTAATGGAAGGTGGTATGGAAGAATACGCTGATGGGCAAAATTCATGAAATTAAATATTTAATAATTTTGTTGTAAAGTCGTTACGTGAACCATTTAATACCCAATTTCTCGCTTTTTTCTTGTACATAACAGAAAATAATTTTAATGTCCTGCCGTTTGATGAAGTTATTTCCTTAAAATATTCTATTTTATGTATTTTGAAAAGTTAATATAAGTTTTAACGATTTGTTTTTGTCACACCTTATTACTTACACTTTCATTTACATTCATTTAGAATTTCAATATGTATTATATAATTAAGTGATAATCGCTTATATTTTATGGACCAAACTCTATTGAACTAATTGAAATAAATGACATTTCGTTTGCTAACTCGTTTCACGACATATAAGATAGTAAAAAAATATATTATTGGTTTAATGAAATTGGTAACTGCTTGGAGCATTGCTTCACATATTGTTATCGAATCGATCTATTGAAAAAATGATATCTATATTAATAGACCGCAATTTTATCAAAAAAACAAGAGTGGAGCAATACCATTTAATTATTCTGAATAAAAGGATTTTCCGGGTAACCTTCACCGGCTAGATATTAAGATGAACAGTTACCACTGCGTTTAGTACGTGAATTTTTACCTCCATCTAGTGTGAGCTCTATTCTTTAATGGCCCACCAAGGTCATGGTTACTATATCGTCTTGGCTTGAAGCAGGCATTCACGAGAGATTGAAATGGAGACCAAAATGTAGTCTAGGACCACATGCGTATGTCAATGTTGGAAAGAGTTCCTTAGACGTAATTAGTAATAATTAAATGTCTTAGGTCACGAGTTGAACATGTCTACGCATCGTCCTGTTATTTTATCACACGGTTAAATAATGCCAGAATGAATCAGTCAAGTGCATTTGAAGTCGTAGTTTGATTTGATTTAGTTATCCATGGTGGTGAGCGAGTCCTTAGTACCTTTCTCCGTTTCATTGATGGTTATGATGGAGAGGGAAGGATAGTATACCACGTAATGGGGGCACCACACTCAACCCAAGAAATCCACACTCAAGAAAAAGGAGTCGAGATTCCGCTGAGAGCTTTCGGCCACTGCCGAGATACAAACTCGGGTCCTTTGGAACTGGAAGCTAGTGCGGTACCCACGGCACCAGACAGGTACCGTCAAACTTGAAAGAAACGAGAAATCTAGCCTGAAATTTTCCCGCCGAAGATCGTCCGAAAATCGAAAAAGGCACTAATCAGAAACCATAATAGTTCCCAATAAATCACTGGGGTGGTTTAGAGAACAACTAATTCCTCGCAGTTTGGCCAAACACAGGACAAAATAACTCAACCTTTATCTGCAAAACCTTCTTTAGTTCTTAAATTAGCGGCCGTAGATCTCATATTATTACCTACTTGAAGTTTTTTAAAAATTCAATATTTGAAGTGTTGAATGCCAAAGAAAGGTTTCATGCCGTGACTTGTGGGTATACCATGACTTGTTGGCCAGCGGTATCTTTTCTCACCAAATTAACGGGACCCACGAGTTCACGATAATCGTCAACGGTTGTAAACAATTCGATGCGTGGCCCTACGCCGTAATTACGTCATGTTTACTTAACGCTTTGGGCATCCGGTTTGATTCCTCTCAGGCCGGGCAAAGGGATCCCGTTCCTTATCGGGGTCGCATGTTAGCCGCAATGTCAACCTTGCCGCTGTACTATTCCCGGAGAGGTACTCGCACACGAAATACCTGACTGCAGTTGGAAATCGCGTATTTGCCAAGCAAGGGAAACCAAGGGTCGGGATTAACCCTCCACTGAGAGAGCCGTGTTATCGAACTGCCTTGAACAGCAAGCACAACTGAAGTTTTTAGCCCCGTAAGGAGAAGTATCTCGGCTCTTGATTCTGAGTGAATATTTGGTTTAGTAATATACACAAAATGTTATGGGTAAGCGTTTTTAGTAAAAGTTATACTTTAAATTTAGTACGAAGATATTAATGAAAATAGATTTTCAAAGCGGTTGAATTACGGGGTATGAATCAGTTTCCTTCAAAATTGAATGAAAAATTAATAGAAAATTTCAGGGTAGTTGTTCTTAAGGTTTCTACTTGCATGCCACCTCAAGACTGGGGTGAGTTTTCACCAACCTGCATTAACGATGACTATTGATGCGTTAACAAAAACTGGAAATACGTGTCAGCAGGTGAATCCTCTGCATGCGCTACTATGTTACCAATTGTGTGAGTACAATACGAGCCAAGAACAATCTAGGGAATACTTACTCGTATTTCCTTACTAGCATCTTATCTCTCTCATTGTAGATCAAACTTACACCTTGGCTGTCATTCATAATATATTAATCTCCTGACCACAATGCTAACCCACAGTCATCAGTTTTAACAATTTCCAGCCCCTTCCGCTTGGTTTCACAAACACACTAAACATCCACTCTGCTAATTTTTATTTCATTCATCAATACATTCTTTTTTCGATACACACATCTCACATTCCAAGTACCAATAGTCCAGTTTGTATTTCCATGTCCGTCTCTTGATGGGTCAACCTTATACAGCTTCCGCTACCCATCGTTACTTCGGCCGTCAGAGGCTATTCTTTGCCTCTTCGCAGTAGTTTTGAATTGAGTATACAAGGTTACCATCCTTTGCAGTACCCGCGCCACATGCAGCTATCCCTGCTTACGGTTACGGCCCTCCACCAGTCAGTTTTGGAACATTTTCGCCAGTATGCCACAAGAGAAACCAAAAGCAATACCCTAGACCCACTTTCACTGTTCTGTTTGAGCTTGGATCCCTTGAACCGCCTGAGAACCAGTGTACCGTTGGCTGCGACACACCTTTAGGAGGTGTATGCGGTGTACTGACAAGCCGGAACGTATAGACATACATAGTCTACTGCTTCAAATGTGAATTATAAGGGTATATGCGTTTAAATAGAATAAAAAGCTAATGCTTCATAAAAACATCGAATTTCACGAAATATGACAACAATCAATTTAATTTTCAATGTATTTTAGATTTCTTCCATTTATCAATTTAACTTTTAATTACAAAAATGTTAACAGAGGAATCTTAACTCATCGCGAATGAATTCATGTGATATTCACGCGTGGGAATGTTAGTGACAGAGTTGCTAATCGCTGATTTTTGTTTTTAGGGCAGTCGCTACTTAAAGTTATGTAGGTACTCCGCTACCAAACCAGCGATATTAGGACATCTGAGTTACCTAGGCTTAGTGGCTTAATAAAACGGATCCATGAATACCAATTTTTAAGCTAAAAATTAGCGCTCATAGTAGCAGACTTAGCCGTCTTAGTAGCGTGATTTAGCGGAATTCTAGGAGTAGGTACGGCGGAAAACGTTTAATTTAATTTGGGATGAATATGTTTTAGTATAAATGATTTCGGAGGCTGTAGTGGACTCCCTGATTGATAGAAATCCATTTTCAACTCTATTATGGAAACCATCGAACATTTTAATAATCACCATGTTTTTACTGCAGTGGTGCTCACTTGATTCTATCGACTTGAAATAATGAACGTTTTGCAGTGAAATCTAAAGGCAGTTTCACGGTTATTCATGTTTACACAGTGCATGTACTTTTGCAAGTAGATGCGTGAATACATGTCCGTTCAACACTTTATCATGCAAGATCAGTTGGATATACTGTATCGCGAGCGTGCGCGAGTGCACGAACATGAATGGTATTGAAGTAGCCCTTTTAATTCTATGAACTAGTTCTCTCAAGTGTTTAGGCTGGCACCCCGTTGGATCGTATGCAACATGTAAAATGAACTTTGAAGCGTAAGAGTTTTCCATTGCACTGTCTACATCGATTTAAATACGTATAAACGAATTTCATTGCTCATTTTCAAGTGCGATTTCATTGAATAGAAATGTGCGTGCTGAATTGCGAATGATGTTTAGTTTCAATACATCCGTCAATATTTAAGTATATTTCTCTCCATTTCGATGTTGAGCGGGATTTTGTTTACATTATTTCTCTCTGAATATGGTTACCCCTTTCTCATTTGGCAAAATGAAACATCTAGCAATTGAGTCAAACAGGATTTTTGTTGCATTCTCCCTCTTTAAATATTTTATTCACATTTCAGTTAGCAAAATTAATCGTCTATCAACAAATTCTTTTCCAGTTTAGTAAAAACGTTGCTCATGAAATCTGTCTTGAGAAAAACATTTGGGAGCTTTTTTGGGTAAAGTTTACGGGAAACTTTAGCCTTTTAATTAAAGAGCTAAATTGAGGGAATGCTTGTAATACTTGCTTCTTTATGCTTAAAAAAATTATGTAGACAAATGTGAGGATCTTCCCAACTGGCGTTCCATGTCATACGAGTCAGATTTGTAAAGATTCATGGTTATTTATAGCATCACCATCGACAGTATTCACCAAGCTGAAGATGGGTGTACAGCAGCACTCCTCTCCACTAGGTACCCTATCAGCTGGCCACTTCTTTCCTCTATTAATCTCCATTTCGATATCCTTCATACTTTTCCAGATATATTCCAATGTTGGCCTTCCTCTGCAATTATTTTCGTTCATATTTTTCTCTTAATCACAAATTTGCGATGTAACCAGGTGACATTTAAAAGTCAAACTCATTTTAGTGTATTAAAATAATAAGCAAACATATTGATACAATAATCCAAGAGCCAGTAGGGAGTTGTGTATGAAATTACTGAATGATGTTCATCAATAGTATCTATGTGCGAAGTGACGCATTTTGTCCAAATTATCTACTTAACAATGTTGATATGTCTTCACATACAGTGCCTCTGACATCTAAGTCATCCTTCATGATATATAAGACTCATCTCCTAGCGTGAAGTTAGTCTTATTTGAACAGGCTTCAAGATGGTGCTTTAGCTTATGTATCGAGAGTTGAGGGCTGTAAGGTTGTCATTAGGGCAATTGTGCAAACATGAAAATATCGGGCAATACGAAATGAATTCCACTTCCACAACCAATACACTTGTGAAAAAAATCATCTATTTATATATATATATATACGAGTTCGTGGAAAATCACACACGCGATAATTTAAATAAAAATAAACTTTGCCACAGGTGGGGCGGAAATAAATATAGAAACACAAAAAGAAGAACACTCACACAACAGTGTGTGAGTGTTCTTCTTTTTGTGTTTCTATATTTATTTCCGCCCCACCTGTGGCAAAGTTTATTTTTATTTATATATATATATATAAATAGAAATAACCAAGTAAAATACTAAAGAGACTATGGTTTCGTTTCACTTTCAACAAGTAGGTACAATAGTTATTGATAGCAATATCATTTGTTGGCTCACACAAATTAATCACATGATCTTGCCAATTGACCCTAGTATTGGGTTTATGAATGATATTTTAGTTTTACTTGTTCTGAGCCCAAAGGTGTGTGGCATACATAAACATGAGGAATTTTATTTCTTCCAGTTACCAAGGGATTTTTATTGTGTTTTTTGTACCATTCATCTAGGAACATATGCGGTGGGTTTTACAATACATTACTCAGATATAACTCAAGACGTGCATCAAGACATGCATATCAATGCGCTCTTCCTATTCCGATACTACAAAGAACTATATTTTTCTATGGGCATCCAGAGCCAATACCTAAGGGGGAAATTTACAGTTCACTTACTGTATTGAAAAGTTCGTCATTAAGTGGAAGAGTAGAAAGGATTACTGAATTATGAAGGAAAGGAGTCAAATAATTGACCTAAATGAAAATATATAGTAAAATTATATCAAGTTAAGTAAGGAAATATTTTCTGCAAACAATCATCAGATACTGGATTGTAATTAAAATATCAATATTATCATGAGAATAGCAGACATCTATTATGTCAAGAACATATCCGCTGAGTCAGGGACTTAGGAAAATTCAATGGCCAAGTTTCAAGCACTAGTAAGGAGGTTCAAAGTGGCTTAAGTTGGCTAAACGCCGCCGTCATCATTTACAATCACCGTCTTTGGAAATGGTCTCGGGGCGACGGAGTTGGAAGACGGCAGGAGTCATTGGTAGAATGGGATTCTGCTTTCCTTGGCTTTTGTATTTTATTTTCATTCCGCCAAAGTCAGCTCTACTGAGGTATTTAAAGTGAGGCACTCTCCTCAATATGGAGCGAGAAGAGCTTCGAAATTCGTTTGTGGGTTTTTCAGGGGAAAAAATGAAAAAAAGACAATGTGCTTTGCTTGCCAAATATCTTAAACTGGAAGAAAAAAGAGGGGTGGTAGTTTTAACAAAATATAAGCGTGATGATTTGATTGCGAATACCTCGAGATACGAGCATCAGAGATATGAATCAGCTGAGAGTCTTGCCTTTGATTAAACATAAAAAAATGTAAATTTGATAAGTTCTAGCAGTGCAAATGCGCGGATTGATCTTTATTATATAAAATAGAAGTGCCTATTGCTGTTCTCGACTGGATTTTAGTGAGGACTTTTTATGCAAGCTACAAACCCGCTATAAGTCAGGTGTAATTAAATTTTTAGTCAGATAGTATTAGTTTTTAGCGCATAAACTGCTGCATATATTTTCAGATTTACAGAGTTTTAAACCATTGTTAAAAAATGTAAATTTGACTATAATTTACATTTTCCTAATTGTTATATATTTGGTGGCATTCATTCATAAATAAAGATGAAAATTTCTACAGAGACAATTTAACAGCAAAGTGAGAGCGTAATTTACTTTCCCTTGGATGCCATTCCTGTTTACTGGAATACTTATTATCTTTCAATTCAAAGTTTGAAAATGCGTAGCATAATATTTGATAGCTAATAAAGCTCTTCTGATCGTTGACTGCATAACGTTTGCAGAATGTCGGAATCAATTCCCTCAGCATCGATAAAAGTGATAAATGAGTGGATTAGCAAGCAGTCGTGATAAACGACAGGAGGATGATGAGCTCATCCTTTTTTGATGGCAAATGAGCCTCGAGAAGAACGCCAATACCATTGGAAGCATCAAGTAGTGAAGTGCAATTACGTACTGCACGAGCACCTTCTTAAATGTTCCGCATTCACAAGAGTTGAAATAAGTGATGCCTGATAAGCTACAATTGGTACAATAATGCGTTCTGGGATGCCGTACATGGTAATGATTTGAGGGACTCCCAGGTTATAATTTTTTTCTTGGATCCACCTGGCTCCGATTTTAGAGTTGCAGAACTACTTTTGCCATTTAATTTTTCTCATAAATGGTCTTAAACTCGATTAAAATCAAGATTCTTGAATTAAAGGTAGATAGGTGCATTATAGGGAATCTTCTCTTTAAAAGCTCAGGTGAAGTCATTTTTGGGCAGAGTATTGTGGTCTTTTATAATGTGCTCTCTTAGGAAAATTGTTATAAATAAGTTAAAACTCGTATTTTGTATGTTTTCACCCAACCAGCACGTACATGAGGATGGCAACATTTGATGACACTCCGATCTTAATGGATGAATGCCCTATGCATGAATATAAACAATCCTATGCAATAGAAACAATCCTATGCAAGGATAAGGTTGAAGTGTCACTGAATTTATTTGTCTGAACAATATTTTTTTTATTTCAGCTATGGACTCTAAAATTCTCTGCTGCAAGCCGTTCTGTGCAGTAGGCTGGTCATTAGCCCTTTTGTAATCAATTCCTGATTACGTAAACGGTTGCAGCCAACATATTCAACTCTGAGTTAAGTGGTGAGTCCAAGTTCTTTTATTAAATTCTCCCATAATCTGTTAATATTTGCCCCTCTTAGTTCATTCTGTTTTTAGTGAAAACATTTGGATGTTAATTTATTCTCTCAGAATATAACAACATAAATAAGTAATCTATTGAAATATCAGTCTGAAGGTAAGTGTCTCACACCCATGTCTGTTGTCAAATGTTGTGTTCGGTGAGCCAAAATCAAGATTTAACCATTTTCCTCGCTTGAAAATCTGAACTTTCTTTATATCGACCCCTGACCCACTACGATGCTTAACATAAGCATACATACCTATCACTCCATTTCCTTTCGGGGCAGGGACACTAAATAACTTAATTCTCGGCGTTAGACTGAAAAACTGGCTCAGTTTGAATAATTTTTCCATGCTTCTATATTTTATTTCTTCTGTCGTATAAAATTTCTTTCACATCTGCCACATTGACTCATTGCTCCATACGTGAACTCTTGCTCTTAAGACTCCTAATATCCCCTCCTCTTAATAGCCTCTTCCCCCACGTTCACCATTGAATTCCTGCATCTACTTCTTCCATTCACTCTATTCACTCCTTTGTTGTTAATATGCTGCACTATTCAATATTTAACGGAAATAATATTTTAAAAACCATATATACAAAGAACTTAATATCAGTTTCTTGTATGAAAAATTGCCTTCCCAACAAATTGTCTTAGTTTTAAATGATGAATCACAGTAATTACGAGTTCAATGAGCAAAATGCGAATGAAAATCCAATGGTCCTTAGTTTATTCCTCAGCCTAAAATAAAAGATCATTGAAAGTTGACTATATTGAACCTTTCGTTGAGATAATGTCAATTCAAGGTTTTCAGTGTTTTTTCTTAATATTTTGTCGATAATTATTTTGTGGCAAGTCTTCTCTACTATAAGATTTTAAGTAATCCGCGGGGCCAACCTATTCCTCCGAAGCAAGTAGTTTCGGCGAAGAAAGTGGAGAATGAATTCAAAGTATTGATGCATGTATGATCATGGTTCTGATTATTATCATGGGGTTTTGATTTCACTTTTTCCGAGAATTCATGGTCAGGAAAGAATGACGAGACGCTACCCTCCATCACCACTACATTTCTCAATAGCATGGCGACGATATCCGTTTGAATCCGCGCTCCTTGATACATATCCATGAATCCACTAACGCCGTATCTCTCAATATAGGCGCCTGCCTGGATGATTTTCAAGGAGGAAATTGTTGGGATTCGTTCCGAGAAGCCAACCCGCTCCTCCGAAGCAAGCACTTAACGAGGACGAAGGATGAGAGGAGAATAGAAAAGTAAAAAATAAGGAGAAGATCGCTCGCTTCTTTCGTTCGTGGCTCGTATTCAGAGCGCGATCTACGCCAAGACCCATCTCCTTCCTTCGCCTCCCTCCCTCCCAATTCCCACCCCTTCCGTCACATGTCGCCTAGCAATCCCGAATCCCTCCACCTCCATCCAACCCGTTGCCCTAAGCAGGACGTCACTTAGCTGAGTTCCTCCATTATACGTGCGGGAGGGTGACTTCTCAGTCTCGATGGAAGTGAAAGGGTTGGAGGAGATTTTCAAGGGGTGCATGATGGGGAAGGGTCTATAGTGGGAAAATCGGGGATGCAAGATGGGTGGGGAAAATTTCAAGAAAGTTGAATTATTTGGAAGTTACCGTAACAACCTTCTCCATCTATTCCGTTGCTGATGTTAAAATGTGAAACATTATGAAATGAAAGATAAAGGTAAGCTATAAAAATGTTTCAAAATTAAAGGACAACATCTCAGTTCAAAAGTGTTACATTTGTATAAATCTGGTTATAATGAGATTTTTATATCCTCAAAATTCCAACTTTTAGATGTTAGCTGTAAAGGTTGTTACAATAAAGCACTCAAGATTGGCAAGGAAAACAAGAAAATAAAAAAAAACTTACCTGATCGATCATTTCTAGAGCTAGATTAATCAGTCCTTTCATATGCAGAACATGTGTTTAGTAAATTACACTGTGAAAAATTCCCTACAGTGCTATCAAACTTGACTTTAATTTGAATGAATTATAAATGAAAATGAAGTATATCTTAAACAATTAAGATCAATAAAAACCGGTCTATATACATTTTTTATTTTGGACTTGATAAAAATGATAGCTTATCTCCTCAAAGCAATATTAATTTATCTTTAAATTTTTAATTTAATAAAATTTAAAAAATAACATTCCCCTTTACACGGATTGGCTGCGGAGAGGTTGCGAGGCAAATGTGTTGCTCGGAACCAAAGGAAATTTTCGCTTTATTATTCACCCAACTGAAAATAACATAGGTATACATTTCTCTCAAAGCATGGTTAGGCCTTTAAAAATTACTTCGCACAGTTGATCTGATACAAAAGGGGTTTCTCAAGATTCGGTTTTTAGGGAGAGGGTCAGATTTCAGGATCATTTTATTATGATTCGCATTCGGCTGATAGAAAATTAAAAATATTCAACCTCTCAACAACTAAAAAACTAATACTTCATGGTATTTTTGTTTTAAATAAACTATTTTTTAATAAATAGAAGTGAAATTATTATTCGCTCTTAAGGTGGGGTTTTTCATCGCTAAGCCCAATAAAGCCACGTAATATCCGAAGCGGGTAATAGTTTTTAGGGTTTTCATGTGGAAGGGGTCGTCAGAGGAAGAATCAGGTACACAAAGTTGCGAAATGTTCGGAAAAGACATAATTTTGACCGCTGTGAAGGAAGTAGTGTCACAAGTGCTTTAGCCCGAACGAATAAGAATTCAGGGATTTTATTAATGCTATTGGAAAAACACTGTTTTCACTTATAATATTCCTGGGCCTTTGAACATAAAGAAAACTGCATTGATCTTAGACTTACTAAAGATGCTTACTAAAGATGCGTGGGTACAGATAAGTCGTCGTTTGGTGATCGCTGTTGTATTGATTGATTTACGTTCATCATGCCATGTCATGCTACATTTACAAACATTACACGTACACAAAGGCTATTTTGAGATTAAAAAGAGATAACTGGTGAGATAATATGTCATATTATGCAAAACATTGTTTCCAGCAAAGTTTTTATGGCTTGTAAAATATGTAATTTCCGTATGCGAACTTTTAATTTCTACTGATCGAATAATGGAAATTTATTTCAATACATTATTTATGAAGATTTTCTCTGTTAATCTGTTTTTTTGTGTGTATTGTATGCGTTTGGTCACTCGTACATATATTACGTACTGCACGATACAAAGTTTGATTTCCTCAATAGCATTTAGCCGTTTTTATCTTGTAATCATTTCATCCTTGTGTGGTAAATAACAAATTGGATGTTAACACGGTCTTCAAATTCGCGTTTGAGTCGATACAATTAATGGAGCTTTATAAATGTTGTCAATGTAAAGAGCTATTTTATTTTATGTTATCTACAGCTTTTTAGTTAAGTGGATAAAGTATAATGGTCGAATTGAGAGAATATAGACAACACGGATTGACTCGCCCAGATAATTTTATCAACATATTGATCACAAATAATATAAAAACTGGGTCTTTGCACAAGCGAATATTTGTTTCCTAATTAAAAAACTGGCAAAGCTTAATTTATATGAATGATTTCCAATTATGCAAATCACGCGTAATTTTACGCACATTTGTCATTACTAAACAGGCAAATAGAATTAATCTGTAACTTGATATGTCAAATTAAAGTTGAAATTGTACTTGAAATTATCATATGGAGTAAGTTTAGGTTTTAACCTATCAGTGTAAAATATTTTCGATGTACAGTCTTGGATATAAATGCTCATGCATATGGCTATAATCTAACCCAATTAGGAGAATTAATGTAAATGGCTATCCGAGCAATTCCAAACATGTAGCCGTCGATTCAATGATGACTTATAGTTGGATCTATGAAAATAGGTCCAACCTCCAAACTTAGAGGGATATAGTGCGGTAAATGTTTACCTTTTTCAATTTCTAAATTCTTGCACACTGCAATGATATGTCAATTACTTTAAGACAGCTATGCGAAATGATTTTTCTCCCTATCTTAGTAATCACTGATTGAATTTTAAAGTTAAATGGAAAGTCACGTTTGTTTACAGATTAACTCCGGCCATTTTTCTTGTGAGCCTTTCATTCACAGTTTGTGAAATGTAAGTGGAGGGCATAGGCATGCTCGAACTTCAATTAAGCATCTTTTACATTCAAAGGTATTCTCTCCTCAAAGGAGGTAACGCACAGTCCTCGCAAAATATGCGATGCGATCCTAGCAGATGCGCGGTGCGTGATTATGGAACTAGGAGGGGTTTTTACTATATATCAGTCACTGCGGGTGAATAAATAGTTGCTCTGTTCATTTTTTCTACTTTAAGTAACCTGTGTGCTATACTCTCTGCATAACTACTTAGCAAATTAGCATTAAGGAGTTCAGACTTTACATCTTTGTTCTTACTCACTACCCCTACCAGTAGACTACCTCAAACCATGAAGTACCTTTCTGCGCATCAGACTGCCAGAAACTTGAGCGAGAACTGTGACATTTCTAGTTTCATTTAGAAGAAGCAAGCGATAAATCATTGACCCGTTGAGATTTCGCCAAATGAGACATACTTCCTGCCGTTCGTTTCACAGGATATTGGTACCACGTCAAACATTGTTATGTTCCAATGAGAAGGAGTAATTGGAGGCGATGGCTTGATCGATACTTGGCTGGCGTTAATAGGAGGTAGATAAGGGCAAGTACGATAAGCCATTCAGGGAACTTCTGGGTAGGTAATGCATGTAGGGCTTAATAGGCTTCTCGTTAGAGGTTACTCAGGGGATTTATTCTCGTAATTGACATTATTAGGCTCCGAGGGAGTTTAATTTCGAACATCCCTACAAACTGCATTCAAAGCTCTCGATCCTGTGACGATCTATTCAAGTTTAACCACCCTATAACTATTTAAGGTGATCTACCAATTAAGTTAGATTTTAATGAGAAAAAGGAATAATTATACTATCTTTACAGCCAAAACGCCTCTATACTTGCATAACTTACTTTATCAGCTCTCCATACGCCCAATTTCTCTTCATCCCATTCATAAAGCTTATTCTATTTTTTCCCTTTCCCCACTTACCCAACATTCTACCCTCTATCACGGCCTTCGGCGCCCAGTCACCTCGCATTACCTGTTACCACGACCTACTCTGGCTTCCAATAATCTCCTCCAGCAGTTTCCTCTCTTCATCCACCATATCTTCCTTGTACGCCTTCCTTTTTCGTCCGCTGCACGTTCACCATTTTCCTCCACATCCACATCTCAAATGCCTATTATCATCCCCTTTCTTCTGAGCCAACTTTTCTGCACCATGCAACGCTATCCTCCATATTTAACACTTTGCGTTTTATCTTTATATTTTTACATCATCGTCATCGATCCTCTCCTATAAGTCAAAATAAGAATGAATTATTTGATAACACTATTCTATTTGAATATCTTTGGTGATACGCTCATTATCTTCTAACGGAATACCTAAGTAATTAAATCGCTCCACCTGCTCCAGTTTGTGCCCTGCTACTTTCATGGTCAATCATGGCCATCGTGAAATGAGAAAAATCATAAAATTGGCCCTTGGCTCCATTAATTATTTCCCCATTCCGGCTATCTACTTTATTCATAATGTCTTTTAGAGTTAAGCCGTATTGAGAGCTAAAATATGGTTGTTATCGATTATTTATTTCTCTTGAAATCTGTGCTATGTCTTTGTAGAATCAGTGTTGGATGCACATTTGCCAAAAGTGCATTATTGATATAAATTAATGGGGAATGAAATAATTTAGGACATTTGAAGTAAAAACTAAATATCAATTGAAAAATAGTGCTTGAAGTTGAAGCTAGAGAAGAGTTTGGTGAAGATGGTCTGGAGGCCGACGGACTTCTAACTGTGATAGTGGGTGACCGGGTGTGTTTTCGGCCTTGGGGGGAGGGGGGTGAAGGGGTTGCCTGGGGATGATTTCAAAAGTGGGTCAGGCTAGGGTGAAGAAGCAGTAAGCAAGTTTCCCCGTTAATCAAAAGAATAGGAGGTAGCTAGAGAACTGGCTTTCCATTCTGACGACACGTGTTTGAATCCTGACTGTGGCGGGAATTTATCAGTGAAATTTCCATCCCTGCTCTGGTGCAATGTAGAGTGTAGTACCTACTCTGTCCTTCGGATGGGACTTTGGACTGTGAACCCCTTGGCGTCTTACGTTAACAACAGGAAAATTTCGACGCCGAATTTCTATCCACTCTTCATCAAATTACCACAAAATCCTTATATTGCGAATCTACTAGTCTATCCTTAATGGTGCATATGACACAAATTGTTTGTCACCTCCCAGATGCAAATCACCGACTAAATATAATGAAACGAGGGTTCCCTCCTCAAGATGCACTATAAATTAATATTTTCTGTTGACCGAAGTTATTGGGAAAATGGGAAGTAATGCATTTACATACTACCTTGTGATCAGCAATAGGCATGGGGTGTTAGGAAAAACCCCTGGAAGGGGCCAAAATAGGGGAAAGGAGAAGGGAGAGGACAAGGGTGAATTTCATGAAAAAGTTTGTCTTACGTCAGTGTTACGCTTGTTGTATTTACAAATGGATCGTGGAAAGAAGAAATATTAGGACCTATGGTAGTACATATGTGTATTTATTTAAGGTTATGGTGATTTTCCAAACATGTAATTTTATGTAAAAAGTATCAAAAGATCTATCGAAAGAGATTAAAAAGATCAAAGGAAATGGAAAGAAAATGTCATAAAGTTGTGTCAATGGCCGCTAATTTGGAGAAGCACAGACAAATGACGTATATAACATCATGGCAAGTAAATAAAGAGGATGGAAAAGGGATGAACCAAAGAGGGAATAAGGGAGAGGGTGGGTTAAAACACGGAGTCAACATTAGCTTATTCTTAAATGGAAGACACCAAAGGGGCCAACATTTAACGTCCCTTCCGTGGGACGGAGAGCCATAACTTGAAGAAACTGATCGCTCTCGACACAATGTCGAAGTAGGGATTGGCATTATAGAAAAGTAATGTATAGAATTTGATCTCGGGTCAGCGGGATGGTAAACTATTCCTAAAGCTATCTAAACCAAGTATCAGGCACAGGTGCGATTCAAATCCCGGGACGAAGTATCGATGAAAAGCTCTTTAGAAAATTGCAAGAATTGCCAGAAGACTCTGATACTGCTTGGTATCTATATAATCTGCTGGAAAGTCATCTCAAAGCATCTTATTAAAGAGTTTTATTTTACTATTTCGTATTTGATTCTACATTATTTTTTGACTTCACGTAATGCAGAACTACGTACGGTAATACCTTGAACTTACATCGCTGGAATGACCAACAAATTGACAGAATGCAAAATCGAAGTGTGTACAATCAAAAGGCGATAAGAAAGCTTAATGTGTTACTATTTCACATGTCTCCTCATTTTATTTTAACCTTGCCAGTCATATAAATTTGTTGTAACGGATAAAGAATAAACTTTCAAAAGACGTTCTTATTTTTATTGTAAATAATTTGTGTGAAATAATTTCATGGTCTTTGTGAGAACAGAGCAATAATTTTCTTACAAGCTCTGGCCAATCCGAAGGGAGCGCTGAAGAAGGCGGTTAAGCTTGAGTAGAAAAGAGTATACAAACTGTGAGCATGAGTGAGCGGAAATGTTTCGGGTGGGTTAAGAAGCGAGTTTGGCCTAGACCTAGAAATGTTTGACTTCGAGAGAGAGAGAGATGGGTGGATGGGTGGTCACCTTTTCTTTTTAAGGTAAGTGGGTGGGGCGTGGATGGGAGGGACCGTAGAGAGGGATGAGGAGAGGGCGATGGAGAAGGGGAAGTGTTCGGCGTGGAGCATAGGGAGAGGAAGCAACGGAGCATTGCGTTGAGGAGGGGGTGGGAGGAGGAAGGGGAATAGGTGGTGGGGGAGGGCGGGAAAAGGGGGTGAGGGGAACGAGGGTGGGGGAGGGGGTGGGTTCTCCTCCCTCTAGTGTGTGTTGGCTCGAAAATCGATAGGCGAGTCGTGGGAGTGTGTCCGCCCTCTTCCGACGGAATGGCATGGGGAAGAGGATGAGGCGTAGAAGGAGAAGGATGGGAAGAGAAACACGGGCGCAGGAAAAGTATAAAAGGGAATTCACGATGTTGCACAAATCTCAATACAGAATTGCTAGATGGAAAATCGGAACTCCTTGATCGGAAGTGGCGGACGGGATGAGGCCATAGTTACAAGGCGGGGGACATTCAGTCAACAGGAGGAAATCTAAGTTATTGAGACTGAGATTACTCAAAATTAAAGCCAATATAATTAAATAGAATCGGCTTAGTGGCACAAATTTACCTTAGGTGGTGAGGAATATCGGGCGAATAGCGGTACTAACTTGAGGAAGGACATCATATTAAAATATTTTGTTTTGTGCGATGTTTTATTTACCACTCGTGGACTATTCAGGTGGGTTGTATGACCCTGCGATAAGAATAGGACACCTTCGCTTGATATCATGTTTCCCAGAGGCCAAAACAGCAGAATTTTACAGAATCATCCATGCCCTACGTGGAGGAAAACTAACCCAGGTGGGACCCAAACCCGCGACTCCAGGTTCAGCAGGCGAAAATTCAACACATCGGGGCTGGTAAAAGTGAGCAATTTTCTAATGACAATGAATAACGCAAATGACGAGCATATGCAATTCTAATACATTTTCCTTGATCAGGATGCAATGGGGTTTTTGCTAATAATCTAAGAAAAAAATTGTTCTTTCTTATATGATCTGAAATCACAGATATCAGAAGAAATCACATTTCCCTACATCCTAAACTCATTTTTTATTTGCTCTCCGGGGACGGAACCACCAGCCTGCAAATAATTTTAATTATGTCTCTTAGTTGGATATCTTTGATTGAATTCGGCCAATTTACAGCCACTTGGATCTTGGCAAGATTTTGGGTAAAACACGAGGAATATCGATAACATTAGTATGTTATCCATGAGGCCAGTCTTTGGTAATGATCAACTTTACTCTCAGTAGAACTTAAGACAGCGTTAAATAATATAGCAATGGCATTAAAAAATTATCCCTCTTAAGGTGGTCATAGTTGTCAACGACTTCTAAAACAACCTTACTGCATTGAATTACTATGTTATAATTTCGCAGCGCAAAAGACGCGATTGATAACATTCGCATCGTATTGCCTCGCACTGCGTTGTATGTATGTACGTTGATCAAATTGTACCTTATTAATCGTATTTTATCTAACGTACTATTGAATCTTTTGTATGGAACCGCATCCAATGTATTGCAATTCATCGCATATTGCAGCACATAAAATTGGATTGCAGGCATCATGTTGCTTCTCGCATTAGATCATATCGCAAATTTTCATTCATCTCAAATTTTCGCATCGTATGTCAAACAGCTTCGCATTTATCTTATATTGTATCACATCGCATATCCCTCAGTATCAAATTGCATCTCTTACATCGCATATTACATTACATGGTTCACAAAATATCGCATTAGGTCGTTCTTCGCACCGTATCGCATGAGTCGCATTGTATTATATGTACCGAGTTATATCGTCCAACGTATTAAATGGCTATGCGACATACCGTTTTTCCAGGACGATCAATATCACACTTCGATATTTTTGGAACATCGCCCCGCACAGTCGATGTATCGCTAAATCACTCACCCGTAAAGCTTAAGAGAGGAGGGGGGGTAGGAAGGCAGATGGATTTGAGCAGAGAGAGAGAGAGAGAGCGGTTAGAGGTGAAAGATGAAACGGGGAACGTCTCTGGAGAAGAAGGAGAAAAAAATTGGACGCTGCGAGAGAGTCAGAAAACGGGCAACACTTTAATTGCTACCTAATTTCACATCGAGCCATATCAGTGTTCCACCTGACCCTGTCTTTAGGGAAACCTTTTTTCCCTTGACAGAAAACAATCATTTTGCTATAATGAAAAAGGTTGAACGAATACATAGTCGGAGACGTGAGTTAAATTTTCTTGAATTGTCTTGTGTATTTTTAGTAATGAAATAAATACATTGTTAAAAATGAACACACACACAGAAAGAACACACAGAAATGTAAACTAATGTCTTAATAACTGGTGTGTAAAGCATGTAATAGTACCAGTTTCTTCCTACATTGCATTAAAAAGCCACCTTTTAACAGGGTTTCTCCTGTATTTGCAATCCACTAACACACCGGTTATAACTTGGTTTGAGTAGAATGAGTAAAATCACTATGGAAAAAAATATAATATAACCTAAAGAAACATGTCATAGACATTTTTAACTTTATTATTTTTTCCAATGGAAATCAGACTAATTTTGTCGCCATTTGCCTGTTTTGATATACTGCCGTTGTGCACGCTAAATTATGAACCTTTGAGAATAATAGAAGTTAAAACTTACAAAATGGTAATAAAAACAATCTTCCACCGCTAAGGACTAATTTTGAATTCGTTCCCCTTTTTTTTGTAAAAATTGAATAAACATTGTGGCCAACAATTAACCTCAGTGTGTTGCTTACGCTGCCTCCCTCATTCATTACTAAACATTTGTTCTTAACTCCCTTGTCCTTGATAATAATGATCTCGCAAAATCAGCATTGGGATTCAGCACTTCAAATATTAGCTAACCTTTCACAGGCCTTCTCATTTCGTAAAGCAACTTAATTTCCACATGGCACTCAATCATCGTCTGATTTGACACCCACCTCTCCTTTGCAGATCTTCTCTGACACATTTCCATCTCTTATTACTATAAGGGGGCTTTTGTGTCTTGAATATGTTTTTCTCCTCTACTCCATTGTATACTTTCATGAGTGCCGTGAGTGGAAACACCACTCACGGCTGCTTCATCGGCTCCGAGTTAAAGGTTGTCTTCATAATTATATTTTCGAATGTTGTAACATTTACCATCATTCGCAGTCTTTTTTTCTCTTAGAATTTCTCGTGCAATCATCTCACGTGGCATGTGATTTTTTCCCTTCAATTATCAACCCGTCTGTCATGACGATGTCTATGTGGACGATATTTTCTTGTTTGTATTTCTTTATCTGTCCATGTCCCTATCCATTAATATTGCCATGCCATCATCATTATAATTTTTCTTCTTCACAATCATGTCTACGAATACATGATGCATATTTGCTCAATATTATAGCAATTCTTCCAAATATGTTTCCATTTATCCTCATCTCATAATAATTTGGCTGATGAGGCTCATAAAACGACGGTGTTTTAAACATGTTTTCAGATTAAAGAAAGACGATCTTGGTGGTATCCAAAACACCATGCAATCAAGAAATGTCATATTTTGAGTCATGGGATGCTTATTCGCATTTAATTGAGCTGATAATAGGAGGAAACTAATCTTTTGTATTTCCTTTATGAAATACCAGAATATTTTTATCCTTACTGCTGAAATACATGCATTGTAGAAGATCGGATAAGGTGCGGTGGCGTTACCGGTTAATGGAGGTTCAAATGGAAGGAAATAAAAATCACATTTTAACAGGCGAAGACCCTTATCTCCTCTTAAAATTTCTTTCTTCATCTCACCACACGTTCTATCTCTCTTTATCCCGTCCATAACATCTATTCTCTTTCTACACCTTCCCCGCTTACCCAACACCCTCCCCTACATCACGACCTTCAGTATCACTTCGCCCTTCATTACCTCTTCGAACCACATGCTGTGCCTCCTAATCTCCTCCTCACCCACCATACCAAGCTCTTTCTCGGATTTGTTCCTATCCGTCCACTGCGCTTTCTCCATTCCCCCAAACTTAAATACAAGGAATTAATTATATTACATTGTTATTTTTTTGTTTGCTACTAATTAGAAAATGTCGCAAGTTAAGCACTCCAACTGACTTATGAACTTGTCCTATACCCTAGCTGCTCGTCAAAATTATGAACATCTCACATTCATTTTCACAAAACACCACATTTATTCGTAAAGCATGTACTATGTACAGTCGCCGCATAAAGTCTGGCGACATCGGCAACTTCATCCCCTTAATTCACTAGCCCCCAAGACGAGGTTCCGATTCACGACTACTCTGGCCAGTTTCTCACCTCCTTCCCGCACCCTTCCTCTCTATTTCTCCTCCCCTACCCTCACTTTTGAATCAGTGGAGCCACACAAAATCGTAGTTTCACTTATTCGGGGCTTTTGTCGATGTCGCCAGACTTTATGCGGCGACTGTACATATACCATTTAATACCTTTCACTGCCTTCTCTTCTCGTCTCCTTTAATTTGGCTTACATTCACTTTCACTTATGGAGCCTTTTCACTTAACACACAACACTGCGTACAAAAATACACTTCTTAATATTACTTACAATCACTATCTATCCAATGCGCAAAAGTCACGCACAAGTAAACCTTACTTCCTGTCGCCGTGCATCTAAACCTCTTTCTGTACTGCAGTACTGGAGCTCAGCCTTCGGGATCCTCTCCTACACACCTTCTGTTAAACTTCCTACGACGTGGATTCTCTTCTATGTAATGACTAGGAGATGATTCCCCTTATCACTCATTAAACAAATCTCCCTTATCCCGTCACTCGTGAAGAGCTCCTCTCGCGCGTGCTGCTTCCATCCTCAGACCCCTTCTTCTTTTTTACACTCATTCCTCGCCCGGTAGGTGTACAATAATTGTCAGTTCTGCGGCACCTGATTAGAGGATTTCACTCCAGCGCGGCGCTGATTTGCTGGCATTATTGCTCACCGATTTTCCTCGTGAGTAATCGCCCTCACAATACCACGCGGTGAACTGAGGCGTCTGCTTCTTTACGTTACATCATATTCCGCAATGGACTCTTTAGTCCTATAAGTCATAATTTGTACTTTCATTCGATTAGTACGTCACGTCGGTGCCGCTTTCCGAGAAGACTGTGACAAACGTCTTAATCCTGCTGCATGAATATTTCAGTCTGATGAATTTATTCCCCCCCAGCGCCTCATTCAAATGTGTCTCTTAAATCTGAACAATGTTTGTGTCACTATGGGTTTTCCTGAGCTGTCAAAATCTAACAAACCATTGCGGAAAATTTATTGAGATATCCAATGATTTCTACGTATAATACCTGTGACCAAGTTCATTCGTCACCAAAGTCATTTTGAGTCACATTTAGTCTACAAGATTTTCCTTAGCTCAATTGAAATTTCTGTTGTGAATGCGGACACATACTTGTCACTCGATGGGCCTTTCAAACAGGTGGATGGTAAAATTTAGGAAGAAAATGGATAGTAGAGATAATATTTTAATACATCTTAAATGTATCAATTGCAATGCTTGAATAAAGGTATTGTTTCTTCCAACCCTTCCTCCATTCTCCAAAGACCTACGTGCTCACTTACCTACTCATTATGGTGTAAATGGTTTCAATGGTCAGCCAACTCCACAAACCATCTGGTAATAATGATAATGTGTATAACTACTGTTAATAAATTTAACTATATTTGATTGATTCGTTTAAATTAATTTGCTATCCTTAGTAAAAGGAATTAATTTAGTAATCAATTAATTAATTCGTTCATTTTTAAAGGAGGATCACTTTACTGTAACCCATTAAAAAACCTCTCCTAAAACTTGATTATTTGAATCACTATACAGTGACTGAACGCAAAAATATCATAAATTTTCTGAGATTTTGAAATGGGATATTTCACCTTAACTCCCAGCTACCATTAATTCTTTGTGTCTTGATTTACGGTTCGTTTTGTATATTGATTGGAACACAGGATTGTGTCATAGGTCTCCGGTGGTAAAATATGCGTTGCTTGAAGGAAGAATAGCTAATGAGGATTTTGTTATGAAATCAGCACACACTATCGATAAATGATTGAGTAAATTATTTAAATTAAACATTTTGTAACAAGCTTTCTAATGGGTCATTACTCCTTAGACTGCATCAAGCGCAGAATATCATTATGCCTTCAAGGAATGGAATACATATCTGATACAGAAAACGCCTTCGTATCAGATTTTCCCATCCTGAATTTTAATTGTCCCCCAAACACTCCCATTTGAAAGGTTAACTTTATTTTCCACCAAGATCTACGTATGAAACAATCGATATGTCTTTTTTCGGAAAGTGTATGGTTTATATTAAAATTTTATCTCATATTGAAGTCCTTCCTCTGCAGAGCAGCAATTAATAAGGTAAACATTTTCCTGAGCAACGACCCATTAAATTTTCGTGCAGAAATGCCATCTAGGCCTGAAAGGGGTTCTCTTTCAAATTATTTTTTATTCTCTGCCAGTAATGGAATCTCTCATTATCGAAATTGCTGGTGCAGGAATCAGAACCTAGGAGTCCAAAATAATCTCAGGGTGCACCTCAGGTGCTCGGATCGGGAAAAGGGAACCCCGTGCAGGAGTGGTATTTTCCACCACCTAAGCTCCCGTTAAATTGATTCCTCCGGATGGATGCGGCCCGCTGTAGATGTCGGTTATTCGCATAAAATGACGTCAAGCCGACGTTGAGGCTCACGAGCTTGGTCGGACTGATTTTATTTCGTGCTAGGTTTGAGCGCATTTTAACGAGCAAGAATTGGTTGAGCGATATAAAATTTTTGGAGCAGTATAAATATTGAAAACTAGAGAAAATAAAATAAACTTGTGTTTTTCAGTCACGAATGGCGTTTTAAGTTACTTTAGGAAAGGGTTCAAATCAATAACTACCTGATTTTGGAATCTGAATACATTTTTGCAAATGCAGGTTTTTCCGTAAGTGCAGCCTCTTCCCTGGAAATATCGTAGGCGGCCATAAAGTTTGCAGGATCATTGACACGTTAATGGTAATACAATGGTCTCTTGTAGGTTTGGATGAAATATTTCCAAGTTTATTTCCCAGCCTAGGAGCTCTTTCCTTGCATTCATCCCGTTTTACGCTAATGTCTCAATATATTTCCATTCTGCTAAAACATCCATGCTAGAAGTCACGAGTGGTGTCCCTGATGGCCCCTGATTCTTAGAAATGCCAAACTCTTGGTCATTCAGAAGAATAACCGTAATATTAGGGGATGGAAAGCATGTTCTGCTTTGCATTGGCCCTAGGATTGCGCCATTTTATGACGCAATCCTAGGGCCTATGATCCCTGAAGATTGCCTACCAATTTGAAATGCCCCGGCAGCTCTCGGTAGGCTTCAATCTCCAATCTGGTGTGGGTGCTGACCTCATATAATTTATTCGGTTTTAAATTTAGTTTTTTTTCACAGTAAGGTGGTAACTAATCTCGTTGGGGAAAAATAAATAAACTGATATTCAAAGTTGCAATTGTTCGCCTTAGAATTTTTCTGCTCTTAGTTGAAAATGTTATAATTTGACCTTTAGCTATCCATAATTGTTTTTCATCCATCATTTTGTTTTTGGTGGAGAAATATTCAAATTGTCACATATAATGATGCTTGAGTTTGGCATTGAAAATACTATTACAAATTGCTACGAGAGAATGAGAAATACGGTAATCCTTCAGGAAACCAGTGAGATCCTGCCGGACTCGGTGGTCTCGGTGGCGGCGAAGTATATAGACCATCATTATTGGTGTAGCGGGTTCGAGTCTGGCCATGGATGGCCACACATGCCATGGGTGTTTTTGTCAAGTCCTGTTGGTTGGTTTGGTTGGTTGGTTGGTTTTGTCGTTGAATGGAAAGTGATTAATTTAAAAAAATTGAAAATGGAATATCTTGTCATTCTTGTATTAGTAGCTCAAAGTTCTAGTTTCCAAGTCCAAAAATCACTCGGTGACAGCAGCCTCAAACGTGAATCATGTTTCTGCTATTACAAATTCTCTCTCTTTCCTAGAGGATTATAACCATGATCTCGGTTTAATAACTATTGTGTTCAAACATCAATGAAAATGTTTTTTTTTTAATCATCACGGTAATACATGCGGCGTTTTTAACAGCCATATATATATTTTTTTTAAGAATCATATTCTCTGGCGATAAATGCAGAGAGACATAGGCAGATGATTAAGATTAATGTTGTTCAACCATGAGTCCGGTTAGTAGGGATTTGAAATAAGACAAGTGGACTGAATTTATTAGTAATATTTGCATATCGCTTATTTGCACCACATTTTCCATTGAAAGTAACTCACACAGGTAGTCGCATCTGTGGACATATTTAAGCAAATGTGCTCACATATGCGTCACAATCTCCTCCAACTATGAATTGAATATAGTGTGGTATAAATCAGAAAACCGTTGATAAGCAGTCGAAAAAGAGTTTTAAAAATCGGAACACATTTGGACTATGCATGTGACACGCAAAGCAGTGAACTGTAAACGTAAAAATCGTAAGTTCACTGTGATGTATCCGGTTTTTTTATATTTTGTGACAGAAATTTCGGATATGTAACAATAAAAGCGTATCAAGGATAAATAAAATATCGTAGAAATATTTATGTGAACGAAATATAAAATAGATGATCAGTAAAAATATTTCTTGTGCTTTTACATTTCGTAGAATATACGTTGACTTACGTTGTAATTCTGGATGATCATTTCGCCATGATGAATTCGACGTACGATCCCTCATACCTACCCATTTGCAAGGGCCTTTAAAAAATGAAAAAAAGTAAAACATTGACCTCCAGCAAAGAAATATTGTATCGGAAAATGTGTCGATCCAGGTCTAGATTTATTTTCTTCCCGTAGGGAATGGGAAATGGAATGAAGGAAACACTGAAAATATTACCCCGCTGTGAATGGAAAGACCAAAACAAACCCTTTCTCCCTTTTTGTGTTTTCACAGTTCTCTCTTTCCTTCTCTCTCTCTTCCTGAACTTCCCGTTGCCTCGGCTGCCGCTATCCGATTTTTTTTTGAAGTTGGGTTAATGTTATATTTGCGCGTCAGAACTAAGGGGAAAAAATTCAAGCGCATAAAGCCTTCTGTTGAGAAATAAATATTACGAATTAATGAAATTTTCGCGCGCCTGGCGCAAAATATGTACCCTCTATTCCAAGCTGCGTGCCAAAGAAGGGTTTCTGAAAGGGTTTCCTGGGGATGGATGAAGTGGGTTGATGTGAAGGACAGACGTCCTGCTTCCCTTAAAATGCTGCATTACCTACTTTACATACCAGAGTAGCGCAAACTTACTTATTTAAAATCTATAAAATGTTTAAAATGTCCTTTGCCTAGATATTGCTGTAATTGATTGATACATTATGGATATCTAATATTTACTTTAATTTACAGTTTACCAACCAACGAAGGTGAAATATCTCGGAGTGATATTTTCTATAATATCATAATTTGAAATTCAGCATAAATTGCAATTATTACCAAACTGTTACTTACTTTGAAACTTTTGTTATTTGCAGCACTTAGACCGGAAAAGGTTTATATTATTCGCCTTTTATTGCCGCATGACGATTATATTTCAGTCGTCGCCTCTTCGTCAAATACCTTGTAAGAAGCATAATAAAACAATTATGACATACCTGCGGTACTTTTAAATTGCAGCAAATGGAAAATATATTTTGTAAATATTTGCAATACATAAGATATTGTAGAAATGACATAATATAAGTAGTGAAGTTTATAAAATGCTTTTTAGGTACCGTTCTTTTTTCAACGTTTTCTTATACCCTCCGCAAACTCCCTTTAACGCTAACCCCAGTCGTGGGATCCTCTTCCAACTCCCTTGACTAAACTTTCCCTCTAACCACAACCCGATCACCATTCCCAACCTCTCCCCCTCCCCCCGGTGACCCCTTTTAAAGCCTTTCTTTAATCCCATTCTCTCTATCTTGTATCTCCCAAGGGAGAATCCCGGATTGCCCAAAAACTTTTTCGCACTCCTCGGCTCATTTCATCTTCCCATGGACCACCAACACTAGTGATGGTCGGAATGAAAAAACGACTACTTAAAACTTTTTTCACATTATTTTTTCTAAAAACAAATCTTTTACGTGAACGTACGCATAAAAACGATGGAAAACTTGAATTTTTCTGGTTTGCTGATTTCTCAAAGTCTTCCTCGGGGTTTTCGAAAGGATAAGATGTAGCACTCGACGTTTCTACGGTTGACGGTTAGAAACCACTTTTCGTCACCCAGAAAGACCAGTGAATCACATAAATGTTTTTTCGATTGGTGAAAAAAATTACTGTTTATTTAAATACAGAAGGCTATTAATACTTGTAGTTTTTCTAATGGCCTCTATTACTTGCTGCCCATATAAACTTAATAATATCACTGCTTGAAATAATTAAACAATGAAGCTGCAATTATAAGAAGAACGCCCTCTTCTAGTCTAGCTGGTCAAAAACAAGTGAGTGGATATTTTAAGTCGAATGGCGAGATTTATTCTTGAGGTAGAACAACACCTTTCGGTGTATTTTGTTAAATCCCTTTCATCCCTATTAAAATTTAGTTTAGAAAAGCAACAATTGATCGAAAAACATATGCTAATTTCATTTTGTAAAAAATAAATTGCATATAAATTCGTTTTGAGTTGTCTTGGGTTTGTTCTCTTTGAAAACAGTGCAAAGAATGCGCCCTGTCAAAACAATAAAAATGGAAATTTGTTCTTTTAGCTAAAAAACGATTTTCTGAAGAGAAATAAAATGTCCAACGAAAAAAATATCGTATTTTTTTTGCCCGTCGCTAACAACGTCTCCCTTTCCCACGCACCCTCGGCCCATCCTTCACCACAGAATCCTTTCCCTCGCACCCTTTCAACGCCCTTCCCTGGCCATCCTCCGTCACTTCCTCCCCCCTCTTTAAAATCCTTCCTCGTTTCCGTTTTCCCGCTCACCATAGAAGCATGGGATTTTATTTTTTCCAAGAGTTGCTCTTCCACATTTTTCCCTCGATTTCCTTTATTCCAGATCTTTTATTCCTCCATCTTTGTCTTTACTCGACGTTGGATTCGACACACCTATAAGGTATTCCCTAATTTCAGTGTCATTCGGTTGTATTTTGGATTAAAATGAGTTCAGCAGAAAAAAAATCTAAAGATCGAGTTAGGATGGGAATCGTTTTTATTTGGAAATGAGGAAATTGATTTGGAGAAATTAATGAGAAAGCAATAACAGAAAATTAGTCGAAGCTATTATGTTCAGCGTGGCTTCTTACGGGTCAAAACGTGCTCGGAAGGAAGAAGGTGAGCGTAAAGTTTAGGCTTTTGAGATTTGAATGTGTAGAATAATGGTTAAAGTGAGTTGAAAGCAAAGAGAAACAGATGTGCATGACCTGATACAAATGTACAAACCTACACAAAGGTTCGATTATTTGGATAAGAAAAGAGGGCAAATGCTGAGGGTACCGCAAAAGAGCCGCCGCACTTCCTCTGCAGCGTCAGCCGAAAATACACTCGCGCGCAAATATTCGCTGAGGAATTATTCGATGAAAAATTTTCATCTCCTTTGGCGAGGACTTTTCCCATGTGAATTTTTGCTAAGAAATTAGTTTATGTACGGAAATCTAAGGAGACAGAAGACTTGCATAGAGGTGCTCCTAAGAGGTTGACGAGGATCAGTGGCGTAATTCGGCGGTGGCAGTTGCCACCCCAGAATTGTCCAACCCAGTATTTTGCCCCCTAGAATTTTGAAGAAAAATCTCAATAATTTACAAACAATTGGAAAATACAGTTCTACATGCTTGGAACATTCTTGAACTTTCTTGATTCCTCATTAATCATGCCTAATTTATGAGGACCCCCGGACCCCCTTCCAGCTGAGGAGTATTTTATACCCCCCGGTATGTTTTGCCACCCCAGTTAAAAAGCTGAAATTTCGCCCATAAGGAGATCGCCCATACTGAAGGAAATGTAAGAGAATTATCCTCGCGATCGGGGAAATTATAGGTGGGACTAACCATAGCGCAACGGTTAACTTGACCGAACACTTCGAAGGGTGAAAGATCATTAAAAGCCGTTTTTCAGAATGCATCGAGATATGTTACCTCTTTCGTTTTAGATATCTATGATATGGAATTTTTCCTTTAAAGTCTGATGAAAAATGAAGCATTATTAATTTCTTCCCTATGTTAAATTAGACTATTGAACACCACATGAACTTAGCTCTTTGCAACACTGAAATCATTTAGAAACCCACACGTAAATGATATGAGTAAGGGAGATCGTCCAGATTATAAAAAAGAAATAGAATATACAATAATGGAAGATTCATCAGAGGTTTTCACTTCTGCTGTGCTCACAATGGCAGTATGCTTATATGCAAAAGAAAGATGGGCCTTATGACTGTATCTTGTGCAGAACTGTAAATATTATGATACATTGAAGGCGCAAAAAATTACGGACTAGTCACCGTACGTCAGCTATGTAGGAAAAATTTTAGAGTTCCATTTGAACGAGCTAAAATACTTGATACATTTTTCCGTCGTTAAGATTAAATCGCTAGGCGTACAAGAACTCCCTATTTTATAAGCCAGTGACGTATGTGTGTCAAGTGGAACATGTTTCATCTATTGTATACTGACTTTGTTCTGCAGTGGAGTGAATATGTTACTTATTAATGTAAAAAATATCAAACAGGTGTGTTTTACAATATTTCAATTGCACTGCATAGTTCACACGTCACCGCATGGAAATTTCCATTTAGCCATGATCGTTTATCGAGGAGGGTTATTTTGAAACCATTTAACTCAAAAGATCCGTTACTTGTTACTAATTCAATCTTCATTCACACACACACCTGTGAAGTAAGTAAGGCCATGGAAAACGTGATGATACTTATTTCTTTATCTACTGTCACAAGTAATTATTTCACGAGTACTTCTTTTTGCGTCTACAGCTACTTCGGTTGTTTAAAAATAAATTTTACTGGCTTATTAAATATTTCGTGAACACCATCATGCCTCTTCTTTTTCAATTCTTTCCTCCGTTGTTTCCATTTGCTCAATAGGATATCTACTCACTAATGATAACTGGCATTTTGCCTGAGGGATTTCTCCTTCGCGAAACTTCTATTCGTTTATTCATGACGGCAATCACCAATATTACTTTTTTTCGTTACGCGTCAGCCTTCATTTATTAGCGCTGTGAAGCCCCTCAAAAGTAAGAAATTGATATATTTCTTTCAGTTGAAGACAAGTAAATTGGAATTTTAGAGTCGTTATACTCTTCCACACTCCTTCAACTTTCGCTGATTGTTTATAGCATTTCCTCAATCCATTTCATGCATTTGCTTTTATTCTCTTGGAGATGCTTTGGGCCATCTTCAAAGTCAGCCGTATTTCAAATAATCTCCATTAAAACTGTTCACTATGGATTTTTTTTCGAAATTGGAGAAACACTGCGACATTTTTCCCAGTATCTCTGGCAACTCCAGGCGAGAAAAGCAAATATTTACGTTGAAAACTACCTTACACGGTAAGCTTACACAAAATATCTAAAATAACTTTATAATTTGAGCTGCACAAATGAATTTTCTTAAATTTTTGCCCTTCATACTGGTGCATATCTTCCTTGTTTTTCATGGTCAATATTGGAGCAATAATCGGTTCGTTAATTTTTACGGACACCAAGTTCATATATCAAAACTTTCCGCTTCCACGCTAGCACACTATACTTAAATTGCACCCAAAATTATATTTCCTTCTATCGTTCATATTTATGCATTCTATAAAGACAGCTTTTACCAACCTGTCCAATCTTATTCTTGAGAAAACATCTTGAGATGCATTATGGGAAATCGGCAACATTTAATACAATATTGAAGCAGGTTATTCCTTCCATAATAACCTCGTATTGACTCCAACCAAACATATTTCTTCCCATAATGTTGTATGAGGTAAGAAGAAATGAGTTGTTTCCCCCATTTAAGGACAAACGTCCCTCCACCACATTGAAAAAGAGCATGTTCTACATTTCTGGTAAAAACGCTTTTGATTAAACAAAATCAAAAGATTTTAGATAAAATATAAGAACTACATTTATAAATACGAAAAAGTATTAATTTTAAAATTTATAAAAATTTTAATGGGAATAACATAGTGAATAATTTTTCAGTTGATTGACAGCCGATATTCGTAAAAAAATAATTGTGTAAACAGTTCGCTAAAATTCGTAGGAAATAAATAATTCATAAAAAGCTGAAGTTTATAATCCGTAACCTCACATGTGCAGAGAGGTTTCAGATTTAAATCAATAATTTGGAGTTAATACATTAATAAAGATCTCACAAACTATTTACCTAATGCAAATATGACATTGTGCCTCCAGGTTTTAAGAGTAACAGTACAAGATTTGCGGAACCTTTGCCGATCATGTTCTGACCTAGAATCACTAAGAAAACCAGGTTTACCTTGTTCAATTATGTTGAGATACAGCCATGGTGTTGCTGAGGTTAAAAGTAATCGCGATAGAATTGGCAGCCCGCACAGTCCATTAATATCTACTTAACCTATTAAGAGGCGTCATTTGCGCTACTCGTTTAAGAGTGCGGTGGTTAACTATTGAGCGGTGTAAGAAAATCTCAATACGCACATATCTAGAAATGAAGTCACTTCAAATTTTTACAAGGAGAAAAAACCATGAATAAGATAACAAAATATCGAAGTCTCTGTATATCGTCATCAGGTTTTCAAATCAAAGATTGGTGCACTGATGATACCATTTCCTTAAAATACGTAGCTAACTTTCCTCCTATCGGATAATTTTCCTTCTCTATATTCCCTGTTGAACTGGTGCATACTGCATATATGACCAGTGTTCATCCCCTTTAAAGCTTTCCTTCCTTTTTGCTATTTGTTATTTTTATTACTCTTAGGGGTTTCGTATTTTTATGAATTTTCATTGCTTTGAGTCAGTGTGCTTCCATATCCATTAATTTCTTCCTTTCCGTTTTGTGTGTCATATATTTCTCTCCTATTCCGCTCTTACGAATTCTTCCTCATTCCTCATTTTATCATTTTTCGTCCGTACCATTCACCACAGTTTCAAAGCCTCCTTTGGTCTCTTTTCCCAGTGGTTCATGTATCTGACGCATTTGGTGCTACTTTTCACACTATGTCCTTCAGACTCGTTCCTCTGCATTTATCATTTTCTCTATCTTATGACAATAGAGTTGGAGAGATGACTTCCCCATGAACAGTGCTCATACCATGTATCGTAAGTATCGGTTGTGTAACTTATGTCAAAATTAGTTCACATACCTCTTAATTATTATGCGACTCAGGTTTTATCAGATAAAGATTACATTCTAATAATTCCATATTATAGGTAAAATTATATTTTAATGCAATGTAATGTTCGCGTCTTTAAAAAGGAATGTGTCATGCATAATGCAATGAAACTTTTAAGACATTAGCCATACTGGTCCCTCCAATGACGACCGAGTCATAGAGCACAAGATGGGCGTCATTTTTTAATTCTCTTAACATGTTGATGACGAAATCACAGTTTTGAACACCTAAAGTGCTTAATTTAAAGAGCATTTTAGAATTGGTGCATTGTAGAATTTTATCAAACATTGTGAAAGAAAAAGCTAGAACCTTGTTCTTGTTCGTATAGAACTCCACTATCCTCCACTGTCTCTGTGCCTTCCCTTTCGAAAACCTTGTGGCTTCTGTCCACTGTGAAAGGTACTTCACTCTCCATGATTTTATCCTGTCTTAAATTCACATTTTCACCACACCCACCCGTCTCCCTACCTTTCCCAGCATTTCGACTGACGATTTAGTTTGTACCATCTACCTCATTCGTGAAACTTCCTTGAAACTATATGCTCGCTCCTATTACCTGGGTATTTATGCATCCGAAAATGCCTTTTTACATATGAAAAAATAGGTGGAAATTTAAATAAAAATCTGTGCACTCCTCTTCTTAGTCTTCCTCAATTTTGTATCAAGATATGGTTTCTCAAAGTCACAAAACGTCGAGATTGTGTTCTTTATCTTGAGATAGGTGCTTTAAATCTTTGGGATTCCTACGCACCGACAGTTAAATGAGACGACATTGATCCTTGTTGGTCCGATTTCAGCTGGTCAGCTAATATGCTAAGATAATATAATGTTGAGGGTGAAGGCTTGTTACTCTATTTCCCGTGGAGTCACTTTTATGCTTGGAGCTTAGTTTTTCGACTTAAGTAGTGAATTTTGACTAGAAGAAGGGGAATAATGAGTATACAATGAGGAATGGAGAGATAAATTAAAAAATGTTGGCCAGCTTGTCTCACTTGGCCGAATGTTTACCAAATACGGGTGCATAGATGAGTGATTAAGGGCCGTGCAAATTATGTAAAGAAATGCGTAAGCAGTACATGACGCTCATCAAGGAATGAATGTTTCTTAAAGTAAGCAAAAATCACTTTGTACAAATGTGTACTCCTCCCCTCTTTACCTTATGTCAAAGTAATTTGGGTATCTCATAAGTACAGGATAAATGCAATAAGTAGGGAATATCTGTAGGGAATAGTAGGGAGGTTTTTGTGGTAAAAGTAGGAGTTACATAGTTATAAATGAGTGGGTTATGAAAAAATGTGAAATTGATACATTGAGGAGGTGATTAGGGTTACACTTGTATTGATATGATAGCATCCCAGAAGAAAATTCTGGCTGGCCTGATGGATTAGGGGGACTGCCTTTCGCTTAAATATGACCTCAATTCATCATTTATTTCATGTTAAAAATTAAATATAAAATAGTTAAGATGTTAATTACACAGAGTTTGTATGCTTGCTTGTGTTTCGTAATTTTTTACTCGCCTTCATCCAGCGGAGAGTTTGACAGTGCTGTAACCGATTAACACAACTCTGTACTTTTACCCCTTAATTAAATTAGCATTTCGGCTCTGAACAGTTAGGGGAGTTTGGATGCATCATAAGGCGCGCAAAGTCCAGACCACGATAGAATACAAAAATGACTCCTGAAAATAATGAACGCAAATTTTTACATCTGTTCACCTTCGCACGCATGCATGACTCCTGATTAGGATACTTGTGCGAATTTCTCTAAAATCGTGCTCTAAATACTCACTGTGTCCTATCATTCGGAACATTCATCTCACGAATTAAGAGAGGAAAGCTAACTAGAGATAGATGAGGAAAGCGTGCAGCGTACCTTCCCTGTATCGGCGGACCTAATTTCCAGGTGAGGATTTTCCGGCTGATAGATGTCCTCGAAGACGATCTCAGCAGCGGAGGTCCGATAAGGACAGCAATATTGGACGCCGAGGAATTGGAGTGCTTGAATGGAGGCAAGGGTCTGTTATTGGACCCGCTTCAATTACGGCCGAGCTCTCCACGTGGAGTGAATTTAATCTTTGGATGATACAATCGTGAAGGGCATGAATCTGATGGCTCTTTGTTCCCAAGATCCTATTTTTTCACACCAACGTCAACAACAATCTTTTGAATAATTTCAATCATAATTCAGCAACGCTAGGTTATTTTTGAGGATATATATTTAAACCGCATAGCTATATGAGTAGTACTAACTCTCAAGGGTTTGTGTGAGCCCGAGTTAGTTACATATGAAATAATATTTGTTATTTAGACCAATATGAGATTATTGGCAGTATATTTGTGTTTTTTCTAAATTTTGAATTGACAGAAGTATTAAATTTAAGTAAAATAAAGTTTCTCCTCCTCATAATTATCTGTAAGATGCATAAATAATGGCTCGGTGTCACTGGCTCAAAACCTCAATAGCAATTCTTCTCCTAACTATTTTTCTCTTATTTCTGAAGGTTTTATCATTACTAATGCTATTATTATTACGTCAGTATATTCTTATTATATTAACAATGGTAACACTGGTAAACACTGGTTTTGGTGCCGGGGTTTATTATGCTTATTTTAGGTGTAATTGACCTCCTGATTCCAAATTCGGAATTAGTTTTCGCGTAACATCTCTAGTTTTTGAGATACAAAAACTTGGTTATTTACCTTAAACGAAATTTAAAGGTGTCAATTAGATAGGAATAAAAATTCACTGATTGATAGTATTTTTGTATTTTATCGAAAAATTGAAGAAAGAAATTCCACAAAAAACATATTGGGAGCACGTATTTACAACTACAATTCACATGAAGAAAAAAAAACAATGAAAAAGAGTCACCACTTCTGAAGCTTTTTTTCCGAGAAATTCTAGAATGACTTTGGGCAGATTAGTCTCTCTGAAGGTTCCAGCAGTAATCTGCCATCATGTGCGTCTCCCATATTCCCTGGTAGCGGTCCTCCATAGTTTTCATATCTTGATGAAATCTTTCACCTTGTTCTTCGCTTGTGTCTCCTAAATTCTCTGGGAAACGGTTCAAGTGGCTATGTAAATAGTGAAACTTAATACTCTTATTGCATCCAAGGTTTCTAAAGTTTTTTAGCATCTCATCTACTAGTTCTATATAATTATCTGCTTTGTAATTTCCCAGGAAATTTTTCACAACATCAGCAAACGACCTCCAAGCTATTTGTTCAGCCTCATTCATAAATTTCACGAACATGGGATCTCTAATTATCTGCCTAATTTGTGGGCCATCAAAAATTCCAGCCTTAAGTTCCTTAAGCCAACTGATTTGTGGCAATTTTCTTCCCACGTATGCAAAACACTGCCCATGTTTATCATGAGCCTTCACAAACTGCTTCTTAAGGCCTAGTTTTATGTGCAGTGGAGGCAAAATTATTTTATCATGGCAAAATAATTTTTTCATGGCGAATTTCACCGTCTTCGGTGTATGATTTTATCTCGTTATACTAAAGGATTGTTTGCAACGTTTTTCTCGCCTACAATCATGGTTTCTATCTCAGGCCACTCCATTTTCACCCAGTGGTTTTCTCTTTCCTTGATATCCCAAAGACATAAGAAACAAATCCTTTCTCCTTGTTGTCCAAGGAGAAAGTTAACCATTTTTAAATCCACACAAATCATCCATCGAGATTCTTGATATTTTATCCTATCCATGAACAAAGCATTGGTGATGTATTCTTCTTTCATTTTTGTTGAATGTGCAATTGGTATTGAGCAAACTTGTTGCCATTGTGAATGAGGACGCATTTCAAACTCAACTTAGAACTATCAATAAATAGACTCCAATCATCCAGAATATATTCAGGAAGACCCATTTTCTTCAGGAATACTCTAACATCTTGACAGAATATAATATTGTCTTCTTGAGAGTAGAAGGGAAGCAAATCCTTTTCCCTTGTGTGCGATAAAAAGTACTTTTTGTTCCTTGTTCCAGTAAATTCTTATCATTCAACCTAGAGGCAAGTAATTCAGATGCTGTTTTTGAAAGGTTGAGATCTCTGACGAGATTATTTAGCTCATCTTGGTTGAAACGCATAGGGCTTGATGACGTTCCCTCATAATCACTGCCACCGTTACCATTTGTGTCAGAAGAAGTTTCACATGTATTCACTTCATCCTCACAGAGCTCTGTGAGCTGGAAAAACTTTGGAATAGGTACTTCATCAGTGTGTGGAACTAGGCATCTTGCAGAGGCTATATTATGATATGTCCACTTGCTATGATTATTCCGATGTATTCCTTTGATTTTCAAAATGCAGAAATAACAGTCATCAAAGTGGTTCAGAGGTTCCCTCCAATCCATAGGCACACCAAATTTAAGACATTTACTTTTACCAGTAGCCCACTGTAAATGTTCCACACATGTCTTGCACACAATATACGGTGCCCAAGTTTTATCTTGATCACCGTGTTGAACCTCAAAATAACCAATATATGCCCTTTTTACTAAGTCAGTAATAGTTTTTCTGTTTTATTTAAACGTGTATTCCCCACAAACGTAGCAGGTACACATCAGGATGATTGATACAGATCTGTCGACTTGAACTCATTTTCTTCTTTCACTCTGAAACAAGAGTGCACAAACGGTCATTCAAAAAAATGTTGGAATGAGAGAGGTTAACGCCCCAACTGTCATTTTAAAAATCATTAAAAAGAATAGAAATTACCTTATAATAATTAATATGTACATATCTTAAAAACGAGCAATTAATAAAGCGATTAATAAAGTCTCCACATCACCAGGAGTTGTAGAGTATATTTCGGGGGATTCAATTCTGACACAAGCACAAATAAAATCCGAGCGGAAGTTGCAAAAAAGCAACTTCTCCTCAACACTGCAGAAATGAGACTGAATGCTTTTGTGTATTTTGAGGAGGCTATAAAGCATTCTCCAAAAAATATCGGCAAATGACCACGTAAAGGGCCCCGTGGTGCCATGAAACGACCCTACGCCAAAACGCATTGTGGTGGGTGAAAATGTTGCAACCGTGGGACCCCAGCTGTGGGCTGGCAGCCTCGAAAAACATCCTCTTGTGTGGAATGCATTTTGTTCCGTTAATTAGCCACATTCTCGTCAGAAGGAACTGTAAAGCAGGTCACAAGAGATATGCCCGCGGTAAATCAGAAGAAATCTGTCTTTATGTATCTCCTAGACCTCCACCCTACGTGATAAAATATGCTATTTTTCCGCGATTTCTCCAAAGTATACAATATGCAGAGTATTTTCACTTTATGTGTCTGGAAAATCATCATAGCGGATTCTGGCAACAATTCATTCTAAACACTTGCCGCACCACCAAACCTCGCGTTGACCAGTCTAAATCGCGCGATCGAAAAACTGTCGCGAGATCCGGCGTCACCAGAAGTGACAGAATATCTCACCTGATTTAAACAGGGGAAGCTTTGTAATGACTCCCATTATAAATTGCTTTGTGATGCCCAGCGATGCAATCAACTATTAAACTACATACATGAAGAAATTCTGGCATGTCATGCACGAAAAATTTAATACCTTATGTTCTTATATTATTTTATGTTATATAAAGTTTCTCTGGTAATAATATAATTGACATAAAGGGAGAGTAAACAGGAATCGATGCTAAAATAATTTAATTATAACATGTAAGTGGGCGTTTATGCTAACAATTCCTAAATATCTATAAAATGAAAATGATTGAGGGATGAAAATTCTATATCTACAAAGTAGAGGTGATAGAAAAAAAACTGATTTCATATTTAGATTCAGCGCCCAAAATATAATTAAAATCAGTTTAAAATTTTCCGGCACTGTAATGTATGAACAAGCATGTGGTGATACGTTCTGAAATTGACAGGTACAGTATGCTTCAATATTTGATCAGTAACCATTTGTCATCTGCAAAGAAAATGTGTTAAGACCATTGTTGGGTATTTATAAAATCAGGAAATTGAAAAAGAAATTTTATTGGTGGTAGATCTTAATTATTAATTCAATAATTCAACATATTCCATTTTTTTCTTCTTTCAATAGATATAGGTATATTAAAAGAAAAAAAGATATAATTACATAATAAGAGGCCATGAAGAGGAATCATATCGATATTTCACATTTTAACTTTAATTCATAGGACGTAATACCATGAATATTATAATACTTGGTGAAAGGAGATTTATATACCGAGAGTCAAACTATAGACCTTCGGCTTTCCGTATCAATTTGCAGACAAATCGAACATTCAGAATTCCAAATTCCAAGGGTAAATTTGGAGGTTCTTTTGCTTGGGAAACTGGTTGTGCGCCATCGCATGTTATCTCATTCCTATGGAACTCAATGCCGTGTCTCTTTTTGCAGAGGATTTAACAGAAATAATATTCACGATCCGGTGACCTAGGTTGGGTACGTGGAAGTGCCATTCCTTTTTTTGTAGAGGAAAAGACTGTGATGAAAGATGCATCCCTTGTCTGAGTAATTTCTTTATCTTTTTGGGATTTGTTTATCAGTTTCCTGTGTTTCTCAGTACATGTTCCTTTCTTTTTTAATCTCTTAAGACTCAGATCTCTTTTTTTAGTTTACTTTCGTGCATTATGGAAAGGGTATTTTCTTTTATGACCTTCATTTCATGTTTATACAACATGGAAATCCTCTTAGGGAGAAATAATTGCACTCAAGCTATAACTTTACTTACACTTAAAAAGATATGTTTCAACCTCAAGAGATATTTTTCTTCATTTTGACGCAAAGGATTAGACATGAGAAAATATTATGATTTAATTTTCATTGAACTAAATGAAATTTGAAGTCTTGACGAATCCAAGGCTTCCTACATCTTAATCGTACCCTGCAAGCAACCTCAAAGGAGTGAGACACAAGGTGAATTTTCAACATGTGCTAACTATACGCTACAAGTGGTATTAATGGACAGTATACACCTAATAAGAAAAATATATTATCAATAGTTAATAATTTCTGTCTGGGACTTATATTAGGAGTACGGAATTTATGCGATTATTATAAGGTTCATGACGAAAACGCGCGGAATTAATCTGAATGGTTACTGATCAAATATTGAAGCATTGACAGTATGTTTATACTGTACCTGTCAATTTCAGAACGTATCACCACATGCTTGTTCATACATTACAGTGCCGGAAAATTTTAAACTGATTTTAATTATATTTTGGGCGCTGAATCTAAATATGAAATCAGTTTTTTTTCTATCACCTCTACTTTGTAGATATAGAATTTTCATCCCTCAATCATTTTCATTTTATAGATATTTAGGAATTGTTAGCATAAACGCCCACTTACATGTTATAATTAAATTATTTTAGCATCGATTCCTGTTTACTCTCCCTTTATGTCAATTATATTATTACCAGAGAAACTTTATATAACATAAAATAATATAAGAACATAAGGTATTAAATTTTTCGTGCATGACATGCCAGAATTTCTTCATGTATGTAGTTTAATAGTTGATTGCATCGCTGGGCATCACAAAGAAATTTATAATGGGAGTCATTACAAAGCTTCCCCTGTTTAAATCAGGTGAGATATTCTGTCACTTCTGGCGACGCCGGATTACGCGTCAGTTTTTCGATCGCGCGATCAAGACTGGTGCAACCCGCCGTCAACGCGAGGTTTCATATAGCTTAAATGATCCAAGAATTGTGTAAATTTATTTTTAGATAGCCGCTTTTCACGGCATCACATGTCGTAGTCCCGCAGAATTTCATGATCCTCCTGAAAATTATAGGACTGCACTTAGCATGTAATATTTCATCACACGGATGTTTTAACTTATATAATTAGTCTCATGAGTTGTCTTTAAATTCATAACTTGGTGGCATTGAGCGTGAAAGCGTTTATTTGGCAATGTTGTTGTTCGATTTCTCTTACGGCTGTCTAGAGATGGAGAGAAAATAAATTACGGATTTCTCAGAGATAATTATTTACTCTTCAAATTCTATTTATTGCTGTTTAATAAACGGCTGTCTAGAGATGGAGAGAAAATAAATTACGGATTTCTCAGAGGTAATTATTTACTCTTCAAATTCTATTTATTGCTGTTTAATAAAGTTGATGGCAGTAATGGCCAATATGGAAGTGATGAAATCTAGAGCTCGATTTAGAAAGAATTATAAATAGGTTTACCTTTTTACGAGATATTACTTAGAAGCTAAGTAATAAAACACTAGCTTTCTTGGATACAGAGTTTGTCTAATTGGCGCCATTTACTCGATAAAGTTCCAGAAATAGTTCAAATAGAAGACGCGAGCGAGAAGACGGAATACTATCATCTCATAGTAAATAATGCCAAGTATTTTCGTCCTTCTAGTATACAAGGAATGGATCCTTTTACGGAGAATTTTCTCGATTTCACTTCCTCTATCTAGCCTTGTTTTGAACTTTCCTTTTTTTACCTTCTAGAGGCGGGATGAATCGCTTTATTTCCTGTTCTCTTGATACTTCCGTCGCTTAAGGTTTCCGGCTGCGAAAAAATGACTTCTTCAAGGAAGCAGATGGCAAAAAATTGCTTCGGCATTTAGGTCGACCTTCCTTCGTGAAATTATTCAACCGTAAGTTGTCGCTCAAAATCACTCGAATCCTGAGCTACTGAAAATGCGGCTGTCACCGGCAGGTAACAAATTCCTGCGGGTGGAAAGAGTGGAAATTTCAATAAAGCGTATCTTTGAGGAATCTCCGGCTGAATTCGAATTAGTTGGAAGTACACCTCTGTTCATTACATTGGTGAGTATGAAATACATTGCCCCTTTAATTCAATCCACGGTGGTGTTAAGCTTTATGCTTTATTAATGCTCCTTGCTCTTTTGCAAAATTATGGATCTTTTTGTCTTTGGATTGTGTTATCTTCTCAATGAACTGCATATGGAAATGAAATTGGTTACCTTAGGAAAAACCCTAGGTGTGTTGAATGAACTTGACGTCGGAAATATTATTTAGAGAACTCCTCATCGATAATACTTTCCTCCAAAATGACAAATGTGGTGTGGTGGTAAATGAATTTATCTGAGTATTTTAACCTTTAAGGAAGTAGCTTGATATAATTCGAAATCTCTCCTTATTCTTACTTATTTCGATGGCCTTCCGTATGAGACGTGAAATCGACGCCATCGAAATAAGTATCGAAGACGCCATCGAAATAAGTAAGAATGAAGACAATTTCAATAGGGAAGATGGCTATTCCCTCGCGAATGCCTGGAAACGCGTTTTGCGCGGGAAAAAGAAAAACAGCAACAGCCAATCACGAGTGACCTAACCCCTACGGATAAGATATATAAGGCGGCCAACATTCTGCATCCACACTTCACTGACCTGAAGAAGCCGACTGCAACGCCGGCGAAACTGTCGTCCCTGAACAATGGACCTACGCGGTGTAATACCCGGAAGAAATGTATCTTCATATAATTGTAATCAATGGGTTTCGATCAATTGGCCAGATGTTTCAGCCATTTTTATTTACCTCGTTATTTTATATGCGTTAGTATGAAATCCATATTAATAAATGCTCCCATTACATAGAGATTAAAATTTAATTTTCTGCGATAAAAAAATTAATTAAAACATTTCCTTTAGGCAATTTTTTTTAAATGCGTTTTAAATTTATTTCTGTCTGAAATGATGTAATACGTGTTACGGTAAATAGGCCACCAACTTCGAGCCATCTTTAGTTAACTCGCAACGTGGTAACTCATGTTTCTCAAAATCTTTTAAATTAAAAAAATGGTTAAAAGTTAGGCTTTAAAAATATAACATTTATCGGGGAAAACTTGTAACGTAAATTACTAAATCGTTGGATGTTATGGAATGGGTGTGCGCGTTTCTTGTAAGTCGTATTATATTCCCTTGTTCAACTTGGTATGTTGGAACACTGATTAGTTCCAGATGATGAAATATTCTAATTCACATAATAAGCTACATTTAATTTAGTTTGTTTTTTGTTTAATAACACACGGATGTGCACTGCTGGAAGTAGAGTTACGAGAGTTTGAAAAATAAATATATGAACGGAGTCACCGGAGTCACTTTTTATTCATTTAAGGGACGAATTACCATATGCCTCCCGGAAAAAGTTATACTGCTTAATGTCCGTGCATACATTCCTATAATTTTAGCTCTCTAACAATCTGGCTATGTTTTACTTTTTACTGTCCCAATATTATTCTTCAAGAGCTAAGTATGGCTGTGTTAATTAAAATGTCAAAGCTAGTTCTAAGAATCGCTAATAAAAATACGAAACTCTCCGAAATTACTGTCCTCTCTCACCATTTATTTGAGTGTCAGTCCCTACAGACTGGTAGAAAGAAAGGCAATGTGGCATTGTTAGCTTAAAATACTATGAAATATTTTTCAAGCACTATATGCGCTAACACTTGCCCTCATTCTGATTCCCTGAGCCTGCTTTAGGACTGTGCTGCATGTCGGCCTCTCCAATTACATAGAATCTGCCAACATTTTTCTATAGTTAAATCACAGCTCTTTTTCGTAGTACTTCACATTGGCGTGGCAAAATATTTTTCTCAGGTAGGTAAATTGTTTTGATATTATATGGCTATCATTTCTTTTATTTTTCTTGCATTTTTTTCCATTGGCTCTGAAACAAGTTTAATTGTATATGATTTGCAATGCTCTTGAAAAACGTAGCGATTAATTTATGATTCATTTTTGTCATGGTGTTTTCTTGAAAATACTCTCAACGTGGAAGGATTTGTGAGGAGTAATGTAATTATTCCTTCATATTCCTTAAATTCAGTCTCTCGACGTTGGAAGATTAAAATCTGAGTTTGGGCTGCCATCCACAATTAATTTCTGCTCCCCTGAATAACTCAAAAAGTGTGAGCCATAACTTTTTATACCATGCACAGTGCTAATTGTTAAACAAAGAAGGCTTTTGCGATATGAAATACTCTCATTATACCAGTGAATTTGCTTCAGAATAGATTTTAGTTTGCTAAGAAAATATTTTATCCGCTAGAAAATAGTTACATAGTAATAAATTTCAATGCACGGAATGTCAAAGTGGAGTAAAAGTAAGCTAAAAAAACGACTGGCATTAACCGTGAAACTTAATTAGGAACTTCTCTTCCAATTAAGCAAATAAAGAGCCAATTAAATCATGGAATGAAAGGGCTTCATCAGTTTTGACACTTTTCGATGATTAAGGTTCGTTTATAAATGATCACCAGTGTTTGATTATACTTGTGAAGGCTCTTTAGTGAGGGACCGCGATCGTCGCAAATTATTTATTTAATTAACATAATTATCTGTTTTTATCCGTAAATGACTTTGGCAAGGCTTGTGCTTCATTTCCTTTCAATTCTGCATTGATATTCTGTGTTTAACTAATTGTTTACTTATAATTCATGCAAAAAGTATTTTTAATTGTTGATTTTTTTACTCAATCGTAACTTTTGTAGGTTTAATCAAACATTTTCGAACCATCGATCATTGTTTTTTTTTAAATTCAGCCTCTTCCTTAGAAATTATTGTATGTAACCGAGATATATTTGAAATTGCTAATTAAAGAGTAAAAGTGCTTACTTCTCGAAAGTCGGTTGTGCCTGACGGGAAACAGTGCTTATGGAGCAATTTTGTTACTCTGAACATAATGGATTTTATATTTACTGTGTATTCAAAATCATAATCTGAACACTAAATGTTTATGCTTCCGCAATAGTCCTCTTTTTCTATTACCTCTCTTATCATTTTAAAAATATCAAATAAAAAATCCAAATCGCTAGCTTTTCATTTAGATTTACTTATCTTATTAAGGTGTTTCAACATTGGCATTTTGTGAAGTAGTCGCAGTATTGCTTGCACTGGTAATAATTCACACTTGCTTGGTTGCTGATTCTTACTCGCTGATTGAAAGTCCGTCACCATACTGAAGGGTATGTGTTCTTGTTTCCAGAAATATTTAGTAAAATTTAGGCCAGTGGTTTTAATGCATGGTTCGCTGTAAAAACTGAGTTGTGACTTCTTCAAGGAAGTCACAACTTAGTTTTTAAGTTCTTAGTTAGTAGACCTGGAAAAAAGTATTAGATGAACGCATCTGCTATCGGAGGCAGTATGTATTTCCCCCATCGGCCAGCGAGTTGCTAGCATCCCCGATTGCGATGTCACCGCATCGCGTCCACTTTCCTGGGTTACTGAAGTCGCCTCACAAGTTACACCATGGTAAATATCTCCAACAAACTACACGGCGAAAATGGCGAACTACACGCCGGATAAGTTGGAAAGCTGTGTATTTTGTCTTGGTATTTCGGTGAGTTTGGGCCATCTGCTGCAATATTGCTATAATTTAAAGACCTAACTTGTTGATTTGTCATCATTAAATGTAATTCAAAGTCAAGATTTTGGTCAAATAGTCAACATTTTTCTTATCTATTCTCACGAGATATATTTTCACGTCACCAAAACCAGCACGCTAGCACATCAAATGCGCTTGGTGTTTTATGCGAGAATTTTTGATCACCCCCAAACCCAAACAAAAAAACAAAAGTTAGATTAAAAAAAAAATGCACGTCAAAAGTTAAGAAGCCATTACGGATCGAATCTAAGCTGTGGCAAGTTGTTGAAACTATACATAAACACATAAGGTCCATATTCTTGACGAATGTTTTGATATTTTTGATATAGAAAAAGTCTCAAAACTTCACCCTCCGTTGAATTGAAAAAAATTTGCCTCTATCTATATGGGTAGTAAATATAGTTTTCTTCAGCTCCTTCTTCATTATTAATTTCTGGTCTGATTTCGAATCCTTCAAAAGTTTCTTTGCAAACGGATATAAAACTTGATTCTTTTGTTTCATTCGTCACGTTCCTGGCGATGAAATACATTTAAATTGATATTCCAAATCATTTAGGAGGTTCCTTTTCTACTGCGTATGGTATAAGATAACCGAACTATAGACTAGAGTATAAGATAACCGAACTTTTTATGCTGAGCCTTTCGAAAAATATCTTTTTCAATGATGACATTCTTTAGCTAATGATGAGCTGTAAGATTCTAAATATGCTGATTAGTTGACAAATATATTTTATTATGAGAACTGTTTCCTGCCTGATAACCAGACCGGAACACCATTTCTTTGGTAATAATTTATTTTGACTTAAATCCAGCAGTTTGCGAAAATATTGGCATCTAGGTTATAATATGCTAAATTTAATTGTCTGTTTCCTGGTTGTTGTTTTTCTTCAAATGGCACTTAATAAATAAAGAAGAGATAATGACTGTGAATTGGATGTGATGAAACGCCAGATCTTCTGTTATAAAATTAATACGTTAAAGGAGCAACACTAGTATAGTATCTGATGGAACTATTTGAAAAGAACAAAATTATAACTTTGGAAACCAAGAGTTCAACAACAGAATTCTGAGAGGAAGATTTTTGAAAAGCGAAATTCAACGTTGTGAGAAAAAAAAAGTTTGCTAAACAAACCGGAGAATGTACAAAAAATGGAGGAAAGTGTCATTACATACCAGGCCAAAGTTTGAGATACCAATGGGAAAAGTAAAAGCTAACTTCCGGTTACAAATTACGCCACAGAAAGCTGAGAAAAAAAAAAGAGATCCGTTAAAGTGAGAAATGATACAAAAGTGGAAAACGGCATATTTGTCGTGATGCAAAATAAATCATTTCTAGGGGTAGGTACACTTATAGAATGGATGATATCAGATGGTCGAAATAAATACTTAAATATTACCATGTGGTCTGAATATATAAGAATGAGGACGCCAAAGAATAAATTGGAGAGGAAGTAAGCGAAACAATGAGAGCAGTAGAAATGAGAGAAGAAGAATATTATGAAAGAGAAAGCTGGAATCTGAGTGCGGAAAAACGACGGCAGTGTTTTAAATACCCATTCTGGCCTTTAAGAACAAGTGATTTCAAGTTTAAATATGAAAATATGACGTGAAAAGATAACTTTTGCTGAAGTTATAAGGAGACGATTTTCTGTAGGAATGAAAGTACAAGAAAAAAATATTCAAATGAATTTTTTTTACGGTTAAACCTTCTAAAAGCATTCATTATCATTACACCACACTATTTTGTGAGAAATAACAGAATTTAATTCTTTCAAGGAGAAAAGAGAAATGAATGACGGTCGTAGTAGATACCGTAAACGACTGCTTTATTTTTTTGCCCCCACGAGAGAAAGCACACACAAGAGCTTCTGCGTGCTTTTGTGTACAACGTTGAATATATGCGTCCGCATGCACACTTTCTCTACGAGAGTATACGAGGCAGTTCAAACCGGTGAGGAGGAGGAGCAGCATCTGGAACCTGAGAGGGAGAGGGGCCGTATCATGCGTGAACCGTATAAATTTAAGGCGTGCCATAAAAACAAACGTCTCCGCGGCACTGGAATCTGTAAGGAGGAGGGAATGAAGGGGAGAGAAGGTGGCGCTGAAGAGTAGAAAGATGGTGGTGATGGAGTGGTGGCGAAGGATGCAGGAAGTGGAGTTGGGCGAGCGAAAGGGAGATGAGGGGGAAATAAGTTGTGGGGAAACGGCACTGGTTATGGGAAGGACATACCATGAGAGAGATGGACGAGGTAGTTTATGGCGCACGGAAACTCGGGGTTAAAGCAGCTACTGCCAAGGGGATGGTTGGTTGGATGCATTGGGGATGGCAACCGACAACTGAGGTCATTTTCACCGTTGAGGTAATGCATGTGGGTTGGTACATGGGGGATCATTTACAACTTTTTCTGTATTTTTTTCATCATCATTAGCAGTCATCAATCCGAAAATTGGTTTGCTGCAGCTCTCCAATCCAATCTCCTATCAAACAAGAGATTCAGTCCTACATAATTCTTCACTTCGATGTCCTTCACAATTTGCTCATTCTTATCTTCCCTTGATTATATCTATTCATATTATCCAAATATTCCCAATAAGTCTCTTTTCCTTATAAGACTTTTCTTTATATTCCTTTTCTCTCCAACTCTTCGTAGGATATGTTCGTTGGTGATTCTCTCCATCATCTTCAGCAGTCATACTGTATATCCGAAAATTGGTTTGCTGAATCTCTCCACTCTACTCTTCCATCAGCCAACCTCTTCATTCCTTCTTAAATTTTCACTTTGACGTCCCATCTTATTTTTATGACTACAATATTCCATTCGTGGTCTTTCTCTGTAATTCTTCCCATTTATGTCTCCTTCTACTATTGTTTTCAACATGCTTTTATGTCAAAAAACATGTCCATTAAGTTTTCAGTAGTAGGTGATTCTCTCCGTCTATTTAGTCTTCACCAATTTTCAACAAGAGAGCAAGCAGTTATTGTTCCTCTGCAGCAGTAATTGTTCAGGAGTCACTGCCATATAATAAGATGCTCCAAATATATGTTTTATGTGCTATCTGACGTCCTTGAAATGACAGCTGGTTTTAACAGCTACCATTCTCAGCTTTCAAAGACCTTTCCGTGAATCCGATTTTTTAAAAAGTTCCTGTACGGAGAATTAAATGATGGAGCTGAAGACCCTGGCTTTCCATCTCGTGGGCACGGTTTGAATGCCGAAAATATGGAAATTTCTATAGCAAGAGCATTTCAAGTGTAGTACTCACATGGAAGGTTAATTTGTGGTTATGCTGGCACTTTTTGTTAAGAGCATGGTAGTTCAGCAGCATATTTCTCTTCAGCCTTCCCCCATTCTCTATGACAAATTCTCTTTTCATTTAGAAACAAAACCACCTGTACTCAATGACACAAATGACATTCTGTTGCTCGCCTCCTCCCCAAATAACCAAGGAGGAAGGAGAAAGAGAAGATCACTGGTAATGGAAGAGCATATCATAAGTGAAATTGAAGAGAAGTGAGTGAGATAAGGGAGTGAGATAGCTTCTTTACACGGACTTATTTTTGCGTTATACATTTTATTGACAAAATCTATGGATCTTACACTGCGATTGCATTTCCGTGGTTATGTTAGATAAGAATTACATGAGGGCAGGTTGTGTGGAAAATTGATCGTTATAATTTAGTGGTGGGTCTAAAGGAACAAAACAGTTTAATTGTAACTGTTTTGCAACCGAAACAGTTTTGTAAAACACCCTGTTGTAGACAACAGCTAGAGGCACACCAAACAACAAACGATCGATCGGCGCTGCCACAACATGGCTGGTAGTTCTGTATTCTATGTAATAAGAAATCTTTTACTTGAATCTTTACTTTTACTTTACTTGAAAAATAACAGTTTCATTTTAATTCATGAAAGATATGTACTTCATAGTTCTAAATATATCTGCAACAATGGGCGAGCATGTTTTTGCTCAATAAGCCGGTAATTGCCTGCCACAGATTAAAATCCAACAAATTGTAGCTTATATCCACAGAGGAGCCACACGTGCAGAGCATCTGGAAAAGAATAGAAGACGAAACAGTCAGCTTCAGTTATCAGTTGCTGCTGAACAGCACAGATTGCAACGGCGCGGTTGCGGCACGATCACGAAACTAAACTGTTGTTAGCAACAGTTACTTGACGTTTTCTGACCGAAACGGTTGCGGCTGCATTCGTTTCGCTCCGACAACACTTTATTCCACTATACTATTATAATTTCTATGAATGCGATAAAAATGATGGCACGATGCCGATGTCATACCATGAAATTGACTTGCATTCTTTCCAAAATAACGCCTATTATAACACTTTTTTAAGTGGCCGTAACGGCTTGAAAGTAGATTTCAATACCATTACGTAGTGTGGAACATAAAATGAATGTCCAATGGGGAAGAATTTGGCCTGAAGCTAAAAACAGGATTGTGGCCATCATTTTCCGTGGAATGTGGCCATTATATTTCTTAATATTATATACCTATATGCTTTGCTGAGGCTGTTGTATTCAGGTAATGGAAATTCCCTAATTTGAAAATGTTTTTTATTGTATTTTTTTCAACCCTAACCACTTATGCTTAAAATATTTTTGAAGACACTTGGACCTGAGAAATAATTATCGTTTTAAACTCAGCCGGTTTTTCGTTCTACTCCGTTCTTAATAGGGAAAAGCATGCGTTTTCTTTTGCGGAAAACATCTACCTATGTGGGATTTGAAATATTTTGTTCATGAATGAAAAATTGTGAATCCTCTACGAAAGCTTCATTTTAAACGCAGACCGGTCACTAAGCCGAAAGTGTATGAAAGTATTTTCTTTTTTAATTGAATAAAAGGAATGTTTATTTGTTTTTATTTAATTTATTGAGAAATAATTCTTGTTTTTCCAATGAAATGAAAACCAACTGTATACAGCATGTACTAACAAAATTTATTTTTTTAAATGTAAACATCTGCAGTTTTATATGTCGACAATCCTCATGGAGTTGTTTTTTAGGTAGCAGTTTTATTCAAAGCTCGTCCTTTACTAATCCTCTATTGAAGTGGTGGAGAACTTAATAGTGGTTCCTCTGTCGGAAATTCGTGGCCTCTTTCCAATTCTAGGAAGTTGAATCATCTGAAATACCACGAACCACTACGTATAGGCAATCCACTTAGTGGAGCAGGATAAATAAAATTACAGGGTTCAAACGTGTAATTAATGTGGTTTTTGCTCCATTTTATTCAACCTCTTATACCAGTGGTTTATTATTTACTTAATCCTTTGATGTAAATCAAGTATAGTTCATAAAATAGATATTAGACTATTTTCTCCAGTAAATTAACTTAATTTCGATGAAAATATTTACGTAGAAGGCCAAAGGTGAGCGATAAAAACAAAATTTTCTCCTTTCTTTCTACAGCTATTTCATTGCATGCAATGTAGGTAATATTGAAAATAATACGTGTATACAGGGTTAAATCTGAAATACGTACTCTTATGTGTAAAATATAACCATTGTTAGCATTAAAACTTCGACTGTTGCCTCTGTTTCATGATTTTGGATTGCCACATTCATCCCTATTGCAGCATTTCAATGAATAATTAAATTCCTGCCACTTCGTTCTGTAAAAGAGATTTGACACTGAATTTCAGGGGCTTTCGTCAGAAATATGAATTTTTTGTTGACCCATTGTCTCATCTTCTTAGAAGTCGCCTTAAGAACATAAATATTTTGAAAATTTTCTCTCAATAAAAAAAATGAATTCAATAAAATGAAACCGAATGAAGTACGAAACTGAAATAAAGTAAAATTTAAATTTGTAAAATTCCACGAGAGTTATTCACACAGTACGACCGGTTTTAGTCAGTACGATCTGTTAGGGCTTCATTTTGGACAATCGGTGAAACCGGTCGTACTGTGCGCATAAATGCCAACCAACCAGATAACCAATGAGACGCCCTGAATCCTTGCCAGCGACTAGAGAGCCAGGAAATAAGTATGCTGTAGGAATTTTGGTGGAAGAATAACTTGGCTAGTTAAATATTTATCTATTGGTTGGCCATATTTTTTTGCGGAAGGCGTATTTAAAAACAGTCATTAGGTGCATGTTATTTGTCTAGGGTGTGAGTTTTATTCCTAGCTAATGGAGACAAATTATCCTACAATTATCTCCGATTTCTTCATTAGCGTTATCAATCATTCACCTCCATTGAGAGCAATGTCATTATCACAGCAGAATCAATACGAAGGAAATGGCTATATGTGGTTGCTATGATCAATATCCAAATAAATGGGTTCCTAATCTTTCCCTCCTGGGAGTGGCAGCGGAAGATAGGAAATATAGAGTGAGAGGGAAACTAAAATGGATGAAAGGCCTGAGTTAAAAGGTCAAATGTCAAACAGTTTGGGCATTTTAATAGGGTTTAACAGGAATCTGAATGTTTAATTCCTGGAATTGATATATATATAATTAACGAAAAATGCTTGATAGTTTGCCCCACGACCAGCATCAAACGCCGGAAGAAGAGATAATGAGAGGATCTTGAATAATCGCAAAAAATTAAAATTTTATTTTATTGTGATAGTTGTAAATATTAGTCTGTGTTGGTAGCTTTCAGGATTGCCGTGAACATATATGTGATTATGATGATATAAATTTGGAATAGTAATGCTTCATAATATCGTTAGGCGCAGATTTTTGTTAAATTTTAATAACGTAACGTAACATTTAGGTGTCCGGAGAGCTTTATTTGTTTAATTGTGTATAAATAGGTGATACGGAACATGGTACTCTGTCATGGTTCGTGTAAGTGTCGTGCGATATTACCCATGGCGCAGTAGATAAGAGTATGTTTTAGGCTACATATTAATGGGTCATACACATTATGATGAATGAAAAATGGAGTCTGTAATTTCCTAAGCATTTGCCTCGTTAGGAACTTGAATTCTTTTATGAAAATGTGCTGTTCATAAGCTAATGATCATACTTATTTAACTACTAAAAATATTTTGTAGAAATAGTATCTATTGTTTACTAACCACATCAAATTTGTAGTCGGTACTACTATTTCAAAACTGGAGTCGGAGACATTTTGGCTAATAAATCTTATATCCTTTGTAGGTGGACAAGGACAACTGTCTTCATCTGCTTTTTGCTTGATTTACTTCTGAAATAATGCCAGAAACATCCCTTGACCTCGAATCACCCAGTCAAAGCTGCCGGAAAATATTAGGCAAGTCTACCTTGTAAATATGTGCTATGATAGGTATAATTTCTCTTAAATTGATTTTTAACGATTAGCGCCACGATCGGCTCAGCCTGGCTCAATTGGCTTTTATTAGTAATATTTTAAACGTTTTCTATCAGCGTTTCACATGAGGGCTTAGGAACAGCCACTTTAATTAAAAAAAAACTTTTTTCGATTTCTAAGCACTGTACACGAAGTACTTACTCTCCTCATATCATACAGTAAGAGTTTTCCTATGAAAATGTCTACCAAATTTTTTAACCAAAAAATGTCGGTAAAATTATCCGGATGCCCGAGACATTTTTGTACTTTAAATCTTAAAGTGTGCGATACAATAGCTGTTTCAGGCAGTTTAACATGAACAGATGACGCTAGGAAAAACGCGAATTCGTTGAATTCACCCTCGAAAAGAAAAATAGGCTCTTAAAGTTTCCGCACGATGTGATAGTAAACTACATGACATATTTTCATATTCCCAAATAAGTAGGGATTGGTTTTCCAGAGGTAAATTATAATTCAAATGTATTGAACATATTTTTGGCCATGTATTGCTCATACTACCTTAATGAGAATTGCATCCAGATTATCCGAGCCATATTCAATTTAGGTGATGACTAGAATATTGCTTGAGAGTAATAAGTTTAGAATTTACTCAAATGTTCGACCAATGGAAAATGTGCATTGATGCCGCAATATCAATGATATTTAATTTGTTTTTTAAAACGCTCTGTCGCAGTATTTCATAATCTAAAAGAAAGAGTCAGTTATTTTTCCACTAAAAATCCTAATAAATCGAAAATGCAAAACAATTTGACATTGACAAAAGCATGTTGCGGGAAAGCCATGAAAATGAAACGTGTTTATTTTATTACTTATACTATTATTAAATAAATGCCCATGCAGCATCTTAATAGTTTATGGAGCCGTAAAATGCGTGTAGCCTTCCCCAAGTAGCTGGCGGAAATATTTTTTTAAAATCTAATATTACAAGGCTGTTATCGAATGGACGGGATGCTTCTTGAATCTTTTCGAAAAATCCTGTATTTTTTTCGGCTCCATCCTCTTAGCAAAAAAACAATAGTCATGGATTATTGAGCTTGGAATAGATCAGCTAGCCTGAGGGTAACTCCTGTATACTGGCTCACAATTTGATTTCTAATTTTAGCAGGAACTCTAACTGGAAAAGAAAATTGGAGCCCTGAATTCATGAATAGAAGAAAGACACTTTGTAATCCTTTGCGATAACGCATTTTATCGGATAGGAAAACTTCTCCCTACATCAGATATGACATTTTGGTGCTAATTTACTTTAAGCATTACTTAATTCTTTTGATGATCCATTGGTGGAAATGTTATATTTTATAATGTGAATCTTAAACCTATAAGTATTTTGAATGAAACTGTAACAACGTTGACAAGATTTCAAAGAGTTAATTAATTTTTTCAAAGAGATTGTACTTTCTATTATTTCGCAGTAAAGTTTTGATTCAACATAACATAAAAGGTGTTGTTCCATATTTAAACCACAAAAGCCATTTAGGAGTCACAGTCTTGAAATGGTTTAGCTATTGGTTTATTATTAATATTTGAAATTATTGAACAGCTTGTAAAAGTGAAATCTAATGTGAAATAATTGGAAGATTGCAAAAAAGATAATGGAAGCTTAAAATTTTACAACCATGGGGAATTATCACGCTTTGTATAAGTACTATGTTGGAGGGTAAGTGGTCTGAGCCAATGTACAGGCAAAACGGATGAAAAATACAATATTAGTGGGATATTATAAGAAGTAATTGACCAAGAGTAGTGAAACATTTAAACTCAAAATCGGTCGCTAGATGCAAGGAGGTACATTTACGCCATCTCCTTTATAGGAATGCAAATAAATCTTAAAATGTGACCATGAGATGTCTGAAATAATTAGAGGCCAAGCATTAAATCAGAGCCAACACATACTTTCCCCCACTGTCTTTTCTTCTGCAGTCTCAGGTTATCAGGTAATTTAAAGGATGGAGAGAGATAAATATATGTAGCCATGAAAGTGAAGGGGAAGAGCGAGGTTGGGTTTTTCGAAGAGACGACTCTGGCTGAACTGGAAAAAGACGAGTTGGATCCGAATGATGAAGGAGCTGGATGCTGAATGTAGTTTTAGCGCTTCGCAGTTAAAGTTACAGAGATAGGTGTTATTTGGCGATAAAAATAACGCAGGTGTTATAAGGGACATCCTTATGCTTGCATAATACATCAGAAGAGATTTGTAATAGGGACTGTTCACCTAGTTCTTAGTCTCAAGCACGTTCCTAGAATATTGTTTTAGAATTTAGATCTCTATAACGCCTAATAGAAATAGGATTTGTGTATTTATATTACCATGTTATCAATACTAAGCTAAAGGAGTTTGTGTAATCTATGTTAAAATAAAAGGAATTATAACAACTATTTTTAACACCAAATGTGTCCAAATATTTCCAATGGTTAAGCGTGGAGATGACATAAAACTCTGTAGACTATACGTAAAACCCTTTTTGTTCGTAAAATATCCTGAGGATAAAATTCTATTCAAGTCAAATCATTAGTAATTGGCTTTTTTGACGATTTTTTCGAAAAATTAATTATTTATTTAGAAAATAATATATCCATGATGCATATATCTCCGCACTGCGAGTAGAAGTAAATGCTGGCCTAAGTATTGGTGTAACGGTAATTTTAATATCTTTATATTACAATATAGTTTATCATATTTTATAAAAGTGAGGTAGGTGCCAGGACATTTTAATGGATATTTAAAAATGAGCCCTTTTCATAGAAAACCGTAATAAGGTACGGATAATGTTTTGGGTAGATATTCGAAAGACCCGTGACATTTTAATGGAATTCTTCCAACAATTCGGCCTATAAATAGAACCAGATAATAAGGATAGACGATATAAATCGAATTTCGAGAAAACTATGTGGAGAGGAAACGTTGAACAATACATATTGCTGCAGGAAAGGGAAGAAAACAATAATTGCTTCGTTTGGTTGTCATGGGGATGGTTAAGAGAGGTAAATAATGAGAAGATAACTGTAAAAATAGGTGTAAGTCCAGTCTTCCATAAATTGCCTCGTCAATGCATTCATGAATCATTTCATTTTTTATCTTCAGGACGAAAAGCAACTTATGCCAAATCACATAGAGGTAAAATGATTATATATAGTAGTTCATAGCGGAGCTGAAATTGACGAATGAATAGACGATTCAATGGTTGCGTACATTTTTATGATGTACAAAGGAATATTTTGAATACTCATACCAGAAAACACAAATGCATGTGTAAATGAAAAACCGGTTATAACCTGATATGATTATATACATATATGTTTATAAGTATATTAAATTTATTAATGCAGCTAAATATTGAAGTGTGTTTTTGCTAAAAGATAGAGATAAGGAAAATTGAGAGGAATACTTACGCGTCAATATCCCAATCAATATGAGTAGCTGTCAATCCAATGATTTTTTGCTAAAACATTTCACTTTCACGTTTCAGCTAAACGGATTCAATTAAAAATAAGAATCAGAAAATCTGCCCCTTGAAAATATTGTATGAAATATAAAAAAATATGTCCCTAAAATGTATGATTTAAAACTCCAAGCATGTTTAAAAACTCAATATCATAAAATTTGACTGAGTTTTATACACTTTTCAGCTTGGAATGTTTAGTGCGCAATATTTAATTTAAAATGAAGTTGAAATTTCACCCCCCCCCCTTTATTATGGTACGGTGATTATTCCGCGGGAGAATCTTGAAAATAAATTATCCGAGCCTTTTCTTATCACTCGTCTGGAACAACAGTTTATTTCTACCATTTCATTCACATAAAAAATACTCAAAAAAATCAATAGCAACGAAAATAACAGCGTTGTTAGGCAGATTAACAGACTTGTACTTGTTTTGCATTGCATTCTAATGAAAGATGAATTACAATATTTCAGTCCCTTGAAACCAATTATTTTTGCAAAATTCGATTTACCATCCGTTATTTGCAGCATATGCATTGCAGTCCATATAAATTCATACATATGATTCCATTTATCATCCTAAACTGGTAGTATATATATTGCTCTCCGAAACACGGTTAGAACAAACTCTTCCGCAATCACACAAACTGTCGTCAATGCATTCATTATTAATATGGAAACGGAAATATCAACAAAAACCCATCATATTCCAGTGTATATCGATTTATTTAAGGTAGCGTTATATTTATGTTAGATCATAGCGTAAGAAATGCTATCATTCTCCTAAGATTGGCTTTAACTTGATCAACATGACCCACGTCGAGGATGAAAACGCAATAGTTGAAACTTCAGCATAAACTCCCACTCCGACGCTACTAGTTAGCTTAATGGGCAGGATCCAGTAGAATAAATCGCAGAAAGCCATCACCATTTTTTCCCTTCATAATTCGTAATTTTGACTAAATTCATAATTTTTTTAATTGATTCCATCCTTTATCTTCCTTAGTAACTCATTCCATTTTTTGTTACTCCCACTATAGTTTTCAGTCAGCTGTCTTGCATCTGACAGGGTTCAATGAGCTTGTCTCTTCTACTCAACATAATTATTATCAACCATCTTTTCTCCGTATCTCTTGGAAGGACTTCTCAGGATTTCTTTCACAGGGATTACTTTCGTCTAGTATATCTTCATAATTCTTTAAAAAAACTGGATAATCTTTCCATTCAAAGGGTTTTAATTACTCAGTACACACGAAAACCGATAACTGGAACGATGTGCACAAGCTAAACGGTCGGTGATCAGTACTCTGTACGCACGCATTAGTCACGGCCGAATGTTTTGTGAATAGTGAAAGTACAAGGTCACAATATATATTTAAAGAAGTGATCTTATTACTACGAAGTAATTCCAAACCTAATATTATAGACTTTTTACAGCTTTACTGAAAATCAGCATGTCTATAACAACCGGAGATCGGAGTATCGAAGTGCTTTTGTTTTTAATCGCACTTTTGTGTACTTCAACTCTCCACCTGATTTGTTTTGAATTGTGCTGTGCCTAGTGCGCGGGAACATCTAAAACAAATGGAAAGAAACTGAGCTATTCTGCTGCAAAATGAGCAGTGAATGAAAGTGAATGGAAAGCAACAATTAATTTGCATCGCTTCCATGCTACCTCTGACAAATCAACTAAATCTTTTACGGCGAGGTACACTTGTGACTGTAGCAATATGCCTCGTGAGGTATTCAGTCAATTACCTTCAGGCATATAAGTTTTTCATGGGGGGATCTGTACCCAGTGAAGATGAAAAATTATGTGTAAATTTATCTCCTCTCAGTGTTAATGTAAAATAATTTACATACGCTAGTATGTTTATTATTTTTATGCCTGTTAGTGAACTCAATTTTCCACCGCAAATTTAAAATTCCAGTTAAAAGTGTATAACAATTCACTTGAATTCAATTAGTTTTCTCTTCTCTGCTACTGTTTTTGTTCAAAAATCTTTGCTATGTAAAAGTATGCGCCTTTTTATGCGGGGTGCATCCTAAACTTCAAGGCAATGAAATTAGTTTTAAGTAGATTCTCTTGAGATCAACCGTATCTGGCGAGATGTGGTGGAAGAGCATTTTTGAGAATGAAAGTTAACAGAGTTACAGTTGTCGACAAAATTATGCGACCCTGAGAGGCAAAATTTAAAGAGAAGTGAAATTGTTAGGACATGGGAATGCCTGAGCCGATTGTAACTAAACAAACGTCCACACATAGTATTTTACGTTGAATGATTGTAATTACAACTGTTTCTCGCGCGAGAACGAAAGAAGAGACCATTTATTTGAGCCTCTAGCAGAAATCCTGAAATTGGCCGGATTACTGCATAATCAGTCTTTGTTCAAACACCGTCAGATTTGAATAATGTGTCAACATTTGCAAGTTTATTCTAAATTTTCCGATTTAGTAATTTTTGTTGGTAATTTTGCGAAGCATATTTATCTCCGTTTACACGGGTCGTAAGGACATGGGCATGACTATGGTTTCATACTAAGAGAGCGATACAGAAATAAGGATTTTTCATTTGTTATGCAATTAAGTTTTAATGCCAATTAACATTTATGTAAACAGTAGAAACAAAATAAAGAAAAAATCTATTACAAATTTTAATGAACTTAGAAGCAGGCTTCTTGAATAATCTGTTGAACCAGACAGTATATGCTTGCTTCGGTGCATCAATTCATACGGTTATTTTTTCTCGCTCTCTCTAATTCTCTAGATAATCGTTGTCTCCTAAGCAATGTTAACAATCAGTGACGGGTGTGTCAGTTGATATCAACACTATAATGCGGAATACGAATCTACTAATTCATTGTCTTGGAAGAAAAGAATAGTAGTAAGATTGATGCTAAATTATAGCCGCACATCTCAAAGTAAATATTTAAAATTGAAGAAAAGAAACAGAAGAAGGAACGGTTTGATAATGATTGGAAAGAATCAACACAGTGCCAGAATAAAGTTGGGATAAAAATGATGCAGAGTTGCACTAGAATTAACCGCAGAAATTACAAAGGGATAAAGTTGCTGGTAGAGTGCGAAATAGAAAGAAAAGGAATTCGAAAAGCGAAAGATCAAACACTAGGTTGAAAACGTGAAGAATAATAACATAATAAATTTTAATGGGCGATAAAGGACTTCAAACTTGAGTTGCGTTTTTTGAGCATATAGAAAGAGACATAAACGGTGGAAAATGGAAAATGATGCGAGTGCAAGGTAATTGATAAAAGGAAGATCAGGAAAACAGTTTTTGAAGTAGTCCAAAAATTTATGGTTTTGAGGCCGAAAACTCAAATTATAGCAAAAAACGAAGCATATAAAAATTTCAAATGCAATGATTAAAAACGCAATTCATTCAATCATCTGAAACTAAAATTTCCGAGACTATGTCACTAGTGGAGGTAATTTTAAAAGCAGCAGAAGAAACCTCTGCACCAAATCCAATTATTTTCTTATGGAAGTAAAAGTTCGGAAAAAGAGAACATACATAGAAATCTCTGGAGCCCTTAGGCATAACTTTTATGGCCTTCAATTTCTTTTATTTCCTAAGGAACCGAATATTGTTCCAATCCGTCAATGAGTTTGGAAGTTCATTTAAAGGGAGTTTAATTTTTATAGATAGTTTTCGTGTAACAAAAACCTGCCTGACATTCCTGGCTGTAAAATTACTAGTAATTAGGTATATTTCAAAAGAACTAAATTAAAAAGTATGCACCAGCTCCAGTTTTCCTTCTTTCGTTCAAACCCATTTTCATTATAACCCATTACTCCAATCAGGATTGTTCGTAAATGTTACACTGTAATACTCATTTGAAATACCGTTTTCTCCGCATATAAGCCGCACTTTTTTCCCAATTTTGGAGCCTCAAAATCGGAGTGAGGCTTATATTCCATATGCGGCTTAAATTCGAGAACTTTCTGCAAAAATCGTAAAAATGACAGTTTTGAGCAAACCAGCCATTCGGATTCACGTGGAAGCCAGCTAAACTCGCTTAAGCCTCGGGGAAAGTAAGAAATAACACTGAAAAAGGTCAAATTGGTGCACAATTTATTCATATATTAAAGGATAATATATGTAACATTATGTCACAGTTACATAGGTAATGTAAAAACTAGGGATGAGTCGAATCCACTATTTTTCGATTCCAATTCCCACTCATTCAAAATTATTGTCGATTCCGATTCCATCGATTCTTATTCCAAATATCAGTTGGGATATTGATATACCAGTAGCGTACGACTATTATTTAAATTCAAGTATTGGCTGGAATAAAATAACAAAGACAATTTAGTCGCTCAAAAAGTGTATTTAATGACAAATAGCAAATATATACTCAGCTTATAGCCTATGTTTAAAACATTTACCTATCTGGAATCGATGGAATCGGAATCGAGTTTAGACGATTGATTCTAAGCCTGAGAATCTGTGGAATCGAGAATCGACATTTGAAATCGACTCATTCCTATTAAAAACAGATATAAAATTCTAATGCATAGTACTGTAGGGAGTACGGGATGTACTAAAAAAGGTGCGGCTTAAATTCGCGTATTAACGTTTTTCCCTGTTTGAGACCCCAAGAATGGGGTGCGGCTTACATTCGGAGAAATACGGTATTATACTGATTTCCATATAAGTAAATATTATATTTTATATTGATTGTAGTTGCTACTACTTATGTTAGTAATACATTTATTGTTAAGACCCTTATGATGTTCGCTGTTGCGACATCTTAGAGTTCCATTGTTTCCATTGTTGTTATAGTCTATTGACATGAAGGCAACCAATAGATATAGTTTTCGGAAATATGTCTTTCCCATTTTGAAGATTTTGAAACATAAAACAGAGCCATTCCATTTCGTTTAATTTGAATTTTGGAGACTTGTAGTACTCTCCGACACAAATTGATGTGCACTCGAGTTTGAAGCTAAATAACAAGTTAACCAATGATTATACATAAAAATCAATTACATTATACTTTTATTTGGTTTATTATGCGTTTTAAGGTTATAAAGAATATTTTATTCAATTTACAATTATATTTTTTACCGAGGTAAGAACGTAAAAAGTGCCCGTTTTAGGCGTATTTCAAGGAGTCACGTTCAAAATTTGTTTTCTTAAAAACGCGCTGTAGTATGGGCACCATATTTTATACACAGATAGATAATATTGTTATTTATGTATATAATAAATTATAAAATTATATCTTATAAGAATATGTTTTTTTTGTGAGCTTTATTCACAAAATGCTTCTCCGGAGCGGGACGTCGCGTTGCATCGTAGAACAGCGTTCTTGGCTGCGCTGTCATAAGCAAAGCATGAGTAATTTATTTTTTTATGCCAGTATAAGGAATGATAAGTAGCTGATTTTATATTGATTGATATTTATATTATTTCTCTGAGGCTATGATCGGCGGCGATCCACCTCGACTACCCTTGCGACGTTTCCGCGACCTTGCGTCGGTGGGCCGGGCCGAGCGCCACGATCGGCTCAGCCTGGCTCAATTGGCTTTTATTAGTAATATTTTAAACGTTTTCTATCAGCGTTTCACATGAGGGCTTAGGAACAGCCACTTTAATTAAAAAAAAACTTTTTTCGATTTCTAAGCACTGTACACGAAGTACTTACTCTCCTCATATCATACAGTAAGAGTTTTCCTATGAAAATGTCTGCCAAATTTTGTGTATAATTCAGCACACCAGCTACCATACTAATTTGAAATCCACTGTATTAAAATGTAATAAAATATTTATGGTTCCTTATTGATCATAAATAGAACATCTCAAAAAAGTTTAACATCTCATTATTATCGGTGTTATCTACCGGTTACGGTAGGTTTTAATGAAAGTGAGTAATAATCCAGTGGGTTTTTACAGATGCAAGCCTTTTTCTCCCAACACAATATTTTTCTTCATTTCAGCATACGTCCTACCTCTCTTCAACTCATCCATAATGGCCATTATTTTTCTTTCCCTTCCCTGCTTACCAAACATTCTCCCCTACATGATGACCTTCAGCATCCCTTTGCCTCTCATTACCTGCCACAACCAACTACTCTACCTCTTAATATCGCCCAGAGGTTTACTCTTCTCACCCAACATACCAAGCACGTCCTCATTTGTCTTCCTTTTCGTCCAACGCACTTTCTTCATTCTCCTCAACACCCACATCGCACAAAACAGCAAAATATTCTTCTCTCCTTTTATCGGAGACCGCATTTCTGCCCCATACAACGCCACACCATTTTTAACTATTTGCTAGTCTTTTCTTTCCATCCTTACACAAGGTCCCCGTCATCGTCTCCATCCTATTTCTGGTTGCTTCTTTTGCTAGCGCAAATATCTTTCTAATGTCTTTGCTAAACTGTCAATTTCCCTCCGGATTACTACCAAATTAATTAAATATCTTTGCTTGCTCCGGTTTGTTCCCGCCTACTTTTATGGCCAGCCTAGTTTTCTTTGTCCTAGAAAAACTTTTTAAGTATATTTGATTAAGTTTAATCTTCATTCCGTATTTCCTGTACCAATTTTCAGATGGAACTATAAATGTTTGAAATATCTTGGACGATCGAATAACCAACGCCTCGTAATTCGTGAGGCTAATCCTCTTCGTCAGCTGTCTAACTTTTATTCCCACATGTGGCTCCTCACGAGCTTCGCTTATCATTTCCTCGTCATACATTATAAAAATCCCTTGTGAAACCGACGGCCTTACCCCCCGATATATCAATGCCCATCCTGATTCTTCATTAGCCACCCTCACCTGTGCCCTATGGACCATGTATAAGTTGCGGATGAGTCTCTTGTCTCGCCAATCTATTCCAATATTCATTAACATCTTCATTCGTATCTCCCAATTAACTCTGTAAAACACATTTTCCAATCCACAAAGTAAACTATAACGTACCAACTCAACCTAAATACTACAACTAAAGGAGTTTACTACTTCCAAGTAAATTTTTCTTTCATCCATTTTGGTTTCCATTTCATATGATTATTTAGGATAGCCTAATTGATTGAATTTAATTATAACTAAGTATTTTGATTTTGCAGTACAGTTATCTGCTTTGGTATTCCTATCACATTCTGGAATATTTTTATGCTTATATTCAAGTAGTACGATTATTATTTATTTTGGAAATTTAAGGAGTATTTTTTCCAAAAAATTCCTTTTAAAAACGTAGAAAAATAGTTTTTTTTCCTGAACGTCAAAATTTCCGGAATACGTGAATTAACTCCTAAATGATATCAGCTGATAGGTAAAAAGAATTAATTAAACTTACTGACCTAAGGAGGACTTCTTTTGATGTGGCGTTGGAGATTCTACAATCTAATGAATACCTAGACATGGATAACGCTTCCCTGAACGGACATTCTGACGACATTTGTAATTTGCTAGCTGTAATAGTATTTTGGCTTTAGGAGCTTCAATAGCTGAGGTCATTTCGCAGATACTGTCTACCTCTTGTAGGCAACGGAAACAGCACTCCAACGAATCCGAGACTATGCAAATTCTGGCATCTTGTAATATTTCTCAATAAGTTTATTGTCAAATCAGAAATAATTTTTATAACAAAAAAATGAGTAGCTCGGAAACTAGGAACTTCAAAAAGTAGCAGAATCGAGGATTTTTTGGCAATTTGACATTGATTATTGTAGAACCACATCATAATTTGCGTGTGAATGTTATTGCCATAAATCATTTGTGATGATTTGAACCTCTGCTATGCCAAAATTAGTTTCTGTCGTTTCTTTTTTAACACTCTCAAAGCACTCGTTCCAAGAATTTCACCATCGAAAGAGCTTTGTAGAACGAGACTCGGATATGTAGTTATACGTTCAGCAAAGTTGCTTTGTAAAGTGGTGTGAAAAAAATTCAGTGTGGTTATTTAAATCGCTGGAAAGTATTTGGGAAACCATTGGGCGTGGCCAAAGACATAGGAGGGTTAACGAAAGAGGTGTGTCTGATTGCACCTTCAACAAGAATACTTTCGGACTAAGTCTGTGATATCACACAAGAGTTGTACGGCTTTATTCATAGGTGGTGTTGCATGAATACTCTCGTTGGATTACGGGTGAAACTTCGGTCTACAGATACTATGAACGTGATGGGCACCCAAAAATGCGGGAATTTAACGGCCTTGTATTTTGAAAAGATAAGGAGTACAAGTTTAGGGAAAGGGAAAATATACATGACAATGATATAATATTAAACAGAAATAAAGAGAATAGAAAAAGAGGAAAGAAAAAGGCAAAGCAAGGACGACGTGACAGGTAGACGTGGAGGAGTATGAGGGATGAAAAGCGAGGGGAAAGGGTAAATAGGGTGGGGTGGGGGAAGAAGTATCCGCTGTAGGGGAGGGGAGGAGGAGGGTTAGGGGTCTGCCGGGCGAAAGTGCCTTTTGGTTCGCGTTTGCGCCGGCAGAGGGAGGCTGCGTCGCTCGCAGAGGGGGCGCTGTCTCTCCGCCGCAGCCCGCCTCCCGCTTAGAGCGCTCCCATCCACCGCTTCGGCAACAAACCTTCGACCGGCCACGAAGGAGTGACGCAACAATACGGAGCGCGGCTGTTCGCTGGATTTTAACGAACGAGCTTACGAATGTGTCAGTGATATATAATTTTAAAACCCCCGTACCAATTGCGAAAAATATCTCTAGTCTAGTTTCGAGAAAAGGTTCATTCACCAGTTGAGTTGACGAAATGAAGTGTTTAGTAGTCACACCGTTTTTCATAATGCCCTCATGTTTTCTCTTCTACGTTCCTTAAGGTGTCCTTTCTCTCTTGCATTTTTATGAAGGGAGTGAGGTAAAAAAAAGAAAACAAGATGGAAAGTGTGTAACAGTTCAACAATATTTTTTCTAGATTTAGGATGAAAGTTAAGAGTGTTGGTATCTCATTATTGGTTTCGCCCCACGTGTGACGTATTGTGTGGAGATTTTTCAGTGGATTTACGTAAGAAATCACCATCCAACCTACACGGGACATTGCCTAATATCTAAAACCGACAACCGTGTGATTTTTGTGAAGTTGCAGCACCCTTCGACACAAAAGGAGGCGGAGCCGGTTGCACCAACCGAAATTCCCCCGCAGTGTGCTCGCTTGGTCTCTGCTGCTCCCCGCTCATCTTCTTCATACTATCTCCCACTCCCCCCGTAAGAGTCCCAAACAGCCAACGCCCCCCCTCTCCCGCACCAGACTCCCTTTATTTTATTCGGATCGGACCATGTTCATTTCGCCCGCGGTGGAGGAGGAAGTAGGCGATGGGGTGCCGAGCAATGCCACTCCTACTCCCGCTCCTCCTGCTCTGGTGGTTCTCTTCCCTCTGCGAGGAAGGGACGACCCGTCCCCGACGCTCCTGCTGCTTCCTGTCACTGCCCGGCGCCGCGGCGCAGAGGACCACAGCCACTGCGACGGGCCCTTCGCCCGAAAGAGTCGGGACAAGGAGACTGTCCACCGCAACTAAGGTCGGTGTCGCCTGCTTCACGTTTTGTCTCACTTCTGCTTCTTCAACTCTCTGTTCCAACCCTACTCGATCTACGACCAAGAGTGCGTGCAGTGTACGGGATATTTGACGCATCGCGAGTGAAAATGCATCAAAATATTTACGAAGAATTGAGAATTTTTGAAAAGTCGTTGGAGTTTTATTATGACCGTATTTTTTTTTTAACAGTTTCGACCATTCCAATGATGTGCGCGTAGTGTTTAGTACATGTAGAACGAACCAAGTGTGTGGAAGCACTTTTTTATTCAGGGTTAGTTATAATTTGTTTATTTATGTAAAGTTCAAATATATTTATGAATTTTCAATCGTTCCTAACCTATACATTTCAATAATAAGAGCGCAGTGGAGGGCTGATACCCTGATGTCAAGGTGTGAATTCTACGTTTTCTCCTTGTAGTTTTACGAAGATGTTTTACAAATTTTTATACCCTCTCCATTCCGATTTTTATTTCGTAGTATGTGATAATTTGGAGTATCAATTGTGCGGAATCCCAATTCTAGAACAGAATTGAGTATTTGTTTCTCCTTCTTCGTTATCTGACTACTTTTCAACCCTTCTCATGTGGTCAACTGGTGAAATTTGGCGCAAACCAAGAAGAAGAAACTCCTGTTCAAGAAGTCAAAGAGTATTTATCTCACTCAAGTTTTATTCAAACTTATTATTGTGAATGATCCCAGAGTTTAGGATGGTGGGAGAAAAACACCCATTTCCAGTGGAATGTTGAGAAATTATCCCGTTGAAAATTTAATATTATTTCAAATTATCGCTATTATTGGATAGTAAAAGTTGTGTGCTGGATGGTAACACCTCGATACTGCGCATAATACATCTAAGAATGTTTGCTCGTTAATTTGCCTCTCCCTTGTCCATAATAGCCCTCTTGTGTCAAGGATTATCCAAATTACTAGATTCCTCTTTTTTAAAGGTCTACATTAACCCAGAAGTTCATGGATTAAAACTGATAATAGAACGAGAATTTTTGCTGGAAATTCTGACTAACTCTTCAACAACCTGGTACACATTATAAACATTTGTAGGACGGATGCAAAAGCAGTTATTTTTCATTTTTTTTTCATGAAATATGAATTTTAAAGTGAAGAAAAAACTTTTTTTGTTTTGCTCGTGTATCACATAGGTATATTGAAAGTAGTAAGTTCTATATCCATTTTCCAGTATGTACAAATTTTCTCACAAGAAACAAAATTAAAATTTATGATTATAACCGTTTAAGTTTTGAATTTATAGTTCACCTGGCAATTCCTTTTTTTTACCGTCCATTACGTCTTGTTAGATTGAAAATGATTGCCACTCCCGGCGGCCTTGCGTAAAGAGAGTGAATGGGCGGGTTTCTGCGCCGCGGTCGAATTCGTGGTGACCGTGGGGTGGATTCGTAAATTGCCGCCCAACCCTTCCTTTCCTGTCCCCCCGGCGCGAACGCATTTAAACCCACACCTGCGTTACGCCCTCTTACCTCTCCGGCCAACCTGTACGGTTCAGTCGTCGAGGAAGTGGTCATACGCGTGCAGAGCAATTCGACCTTGACCCGTTGTCCTTCGTACCGAGCCGTACTCCATTCCTGCTGTGTTCTCTGCTACCCACATACGCACACACTCCCACACAAACACCTCCCTACATTTTTGGAGAACAGTCCACTGTTCTAGGAAAGGGTCCCTCACGAGCAACCAAGTGAGCGAATCTCACCTCTCTTCTGGTTCCGAGAACGCATATTGTGATATCATCAACTTATTGCTCCAAATTTCCTTTTCTTCTGAAGGAGTGTTTTTATCTTATCTCCGTATCTTGCAGTGCTAAAATGTTTCAGGTTATACGCAGGGATGAATGGAGTGAGAAGCTTAAACTAAATCAATGTTTACTACGCGTTATTTTCTAAACGAGACTGACCAAATACATTGGAGATAATTACATTTGTCGCCATCAAAGAATAATAACTTTATTTCTTACAGTACATAACGTTAGTGAAAAAATGCGCCACTTTCAATCGAATCTATTGTTCAGACGTTGAAACTTTTCCATAAACCACATACCATTGGCTTTCAACTATTTTGAGGTTATACTAGGTTATGCTACTTTTCTGAGAAACATTCGCCCGGTATCCCTCGGTATATCCTTACAGAGGGAACGTTTGGAACAAATGCTACCCTTGAGCATTATAGCTGCTTTACATAGATTATTTTGATTAAGTTCTCTCAAATATTTAAAGGTCGTTGGCTGTTATATATGTCTTTCCGGTTTCTGATAATTTATAGGGAATCATTACGAAAGAAAAGGTTTTTCTGTTCATTGGCTTATGCTCCATCGGTATTTTCTTTTAGAAGAAGCGTTGTGGGCAATGACCGCCACAAGGCATTTGAGTTGCTGCCAATAGATTACTTTATTCAAGTTATCTTATAAGTAATCTATGTAAACTTGAATGAAATGTTTGTATTTATTTATTTATTTATTTATTTATTTATTTACCGCTATTATATTAATTATTCAAGAGAAGTTCATTCATTAATCAAGGTAAAATCCTTCGGAGGGAAATATGTCAGCCACAAGGGATATAAAGAATCCTTTGATCTGCTATTCGTTACTCATTCTCGACAAGTTCTTTCGTAATGCAAGTATAATTCACTATAAGTATCTTGGATGCAAAAATATTAAATTACTTTCGCGGGAAGGATTACTTTTGCATGTAGATTATCTCCGTATGTTCAGGAAGAGAGGATGTTAGGATCTACAAAAGCGTTGGAGTTGGCACACGTCGGGTACTTTAACCATATATTACATAATACAAGTACAACACAGCTGAGATGGAATATCGCAAAATATATCCTCTTGGTTCACAAAATACTGAGTTAATGATGAGACGAAAATTCGTGCTTTTAACGGGGCTAACGTTCCCTCCATGTGTTCCGTTAGAGGGAGCATTAAGACGCCTTCCGTTGGAGAAAAACACGCTCCTTCACTCCACCCTCCTCCATCTCCTCTCGGTGATTTTTCGTGAGCGAGGAGGTGATTTTTTTCCTCTAGCCTATGTTTTATTTTTTTAAATTCTCGTTCTCGGACTTGGGCCACTTCGTTTCGTCGCCGCAGTTTTTTAACACTAACCGAGCTGTGTCGATCCCGCGGTGACTTAAGCAGGTCGGTCGATATCCGCCGAGATGGGGGAGAGAGTCGAGAGAGAGAAAGAGAGGGGGGATAAGAGAGAACGAGAGAGACTGAGAAAGGGAATGAATTCATCGGGAGAAGAGGAAATGCGAACGGGATGCGCGGAACGAGAAGAAATATTTGGAATTAAATTCACGAAGATGCGTCTTTAACTCGGGGGTAACGCCGTGATTTTGAGTACCATTTTGGTGACTTAGAGACGTACTTTCATAAAACTTTACAGGATTTTCACACTCGTAAATATTATGTAGTAATCTTATAAATATCATGCATGCAAAATGTTTATAAAAAATGTGCGGATCGCATGGTGTTAAAGTTCTATCCTACCGCGTAGTATCCTGGGTTTTATGCAACACTCCAGTTAGTTGTGTTTAGATTTGCATATACATTAGGATAAATAAAACAACGGTCCGGTTTCAGAATTTCTGATTAGTGTGCACTGCGAGATGACGTAGACTAGACTTTTCAGTAACACGATGTTAGCTGAGAGTTCGTGTTTTGAATTTTACATCCTTCTGTTGGTTTATCTGAGCGCGACGGGGAGAACGTTTATACATAAGTATTCATACCGAGAAAATATTTGACAGGAGATAATGAAATCGCGCCTAAATGTGTTTATGGCTTTCACGTATTAGAAATTCTTGGAAATACTGAGTGCTTGCTGAAATTGCTCAGTTACCGCCCTACTGGAATACTTAATCTTATTTTGTGTGTTCAATTATTCCCCGAAATCATATATTTCTGGCGTTATCTATCTCACTAAAGCATTTATTGACGCAGAAATTCTGTTTTACTTCGCATCATTTTCCGAGGTAGATTTATTCCTACGAAGGCTGGTGCAAGAAAATAACGCGGTATGACTCACTACTGCAGTGGGCAGTTTTTTGGGACGAGGAGGGATGCTGGGCTACGGACCTAGGCTATTTTCTCTTCGGAGGGGTGCAGGAAGTTAGGTAGCAAGCAGCGGTTCATAAAATCATAATCCACAAACTGGGGATGAAAACTTCGGAAAGAATTGACTGTGCCTAATTCTAACCTATCATATCCATTAAGGTAATGAGTAAAGTAGGTGTTTCTTCCGTTTTAGAGTTTCAACTATTAGGTTTTTATCGTTGATATCATAGCCAATCTAATGGGGATGATAGAATTTCCTTTTACTACGCTATGATTTAGCATAAATAACACGTTATTTTATATCATTCGATTTTAACCGGAATTATATGGAATTTTTCCAATATTTCCGCTTCCCACAGAAATGTTTGTATCGTTAAGGACAAATTTTACCTGCATACGTTCCAGGAAGAAATGTATATGTGCAAATGTGGGATGATGCATCGAATCAGAATTTGTTGTAAGGCACTAGAACATTGGTTCTCATGATATTTATTTTTTTTAAATAAAAGATACCCCTTATTCTGTTTGATTGCTCGTTAGAGAAAACAGTGCTGGACTTGATTTCAACTTAACATAAAAATTAAAAATCCCGATCTAAAAAGTATTTCAAAAGAGACGAATTTTTAATGATACGAAGTCGTTCAATATGGTTAGAATCAACATGTCCATGTTGAATATTTCAAGGTGATTTTTCTGTTTCATTTTTGTTAATTTCACAAGTGTTATACTAAAATTTATTCCGCACAAAGTGTTATTCATGTTCTCTAGTTTTTCATTTTGATGCCTGACATAAGATTCATTTTCGTGACCTTATACTGTAGGATATTTATTAATGTTGTGCGGAAAAGCTTTTGGCCATAAATTGATATTAAAACTTGAATGGAATACTGTAATACCTAGGGTGAGTGAGTAAGATGCGTGCAGTATTACGGTTTTATGAAACTTAGAACTATACCGAGTATTTCCGAATGAGTCTAATATAATATTTTACCTGAGTGATATCGGTATATAAACCACACGGGAACCGTTAAATCTTATGAGTGTTAAACAGGCACCGAAAGAATAGTGATGCATTGAAAATATTGAATTATGGTTAATTACAGTTCAAAATATTATTCAAAGCAAGAACTAATTGCAAGCGAAAAAAATAGTTTTAGAAATGAATTTAATTTAACAAAATTCTACACTTCTGAGGCATTAGTTAACACTCCACACAAGTCTCACTCCATGACTTACTCATAGTAATCTTACTATACTTCACATGTATCTACTAATATTTTGTATGATATGTAGGCACAGAATTTCATGATAATTTTAGTCTAGGCTATATTAGTTTGGTGAGTATATTGAAAAAAATACTAATATACAGTGATTGTATTTGACCATCCAGTAATTCATAACATCCATCCCGTATGATTATTGATTATAAAGGTACAAAACATTTTAGTCGACTAATAAAATTGGTTTAAAATTACTAAAGGTATCTTATGGGAAAAAACCACCAGGTACACTGGTCTCCCTTTGTTGCTGGTATCTAAAACTTTCATCACCGCAGACGACTAATGAAAGGTCTAGGTAAAGACGAAAACATAATTTTTGAGGGAGAGCGATGACGTATTCACCTTTCCTTGTTACCACGATACTAAAGGCGTTCATTAATGAGTGTAACGTTTTATTAATACATTTTGCTCACCTTTGAAACCTCTTGTCCCTTTTTTCTCACCGCGCTTCATGAGTTAGACATTAAAAAAATAAAAAAACACGGAGATATTCCCCCCTGAGACCCTTCGGAGTGTTTCGGTCCCTGAAGGCAACGAGTGCCTCTTTTCTAGTCCCTTTTGTCATGGGATGGACCGAGGAAATAATTACGGCCGGGAGAGAAGGAGAGACGAAGTGGAAGAGAGGGGTGCTACATTTTCCCGGAGAGATGGAACAGTCCGCCGGACGGAGGGAGACTGAGGTATAATCAGGAGAAGGATTGAAGCGGGAAGGGACGGGAGGATATTCGATTCTGACTCCCTTAACACGGAAAAATTACGAAATTTGATTGGAAACCCTTTTGCCGTTGACTGTTCGGGAGTCGTCCTCGCGGTCATGGCTGATTGTTGATTTTGATGAGCGCGATAGCAACGAGAAGGAGGTTCGGAGTGAGGGTTCCCAAAGACCAGACAGTCACAGGCCTCTTGTTTGCTTTAAAATCGTTCGTTCTACGATGTCCACCTTGCCTTAACACTATCACTACGGATGAAATGTTCACAACTATTGCATATGACGGAGAGATCATTTCCGTTTTAAATTCAATTAAATTAATTAATTCAATCAAATTAAATTTAAATTACTAATGTTTGAAAGATATATTCATAAAAAAGCACCTTCAGTCATTTGGTTTGCATTTAAACAAAAAAATCAACAATGACATACATGTATGTCATCTGTCACCGGTAATTAAAAATATTACGCAACCCGCAACACGCTTTCGTATTCTTGACGAATGGGTAAGGCAAAGTTATATGAATTTAATTTTTTTAGTATAAAATAAAGTATTTTAATATTAACTATCTAACTTAAACCAGCTTTACCAAATTAGTATACTTGTATGTTAAGGATAATTGTAATTCGAAATAAAACTGCAATTTTGGAAAAATTTAGTCTACTCTATTTATTCTTTTTGTTCCAACCATAGGAATGAAAGCGAAGAGTTGAAATATAATATTTAGTAAATAGGAAAATATTCTATCTAATAACTGCTTGGAATTTTTGTTTTCTTGAATGCAAAAGCTTATACGAAGTATAGAATAATTTAATTATTGATTAGCTCCAAGGATCGATACATGATAATTTTTTCAAACCATTGGAAAATTATAACTTACAGGAGAATTATTACTTCCAGTCGCACATTAATTTCGTTGAGGTAAGAGTACAGCTAAAAGGGGTTCAATTTTCCGTACAATATACTTATTTTATACAAGTTTTGCAATTAAACATTTAATGAAGAAAAATAAAAAAATCGTAAAATAATACGTTACACAATGCAGTACTCTCGTAAGAAGCTTAATAAAATCGTCAAAAATAAAATCATTAAATTGCTAATTACTTATTAAAAATTTTATTTACAATGTTCAAAAAAATAATTTTACTAAAAATTCCTGTTTACATAATAAAAATTGATAAAATGGCATTTAAATGTCAAAAGACATATTATCTTATAAAATCTTTCAATTGCAAATGTTTATGATATATTTGGAAACACGGACGAAGACGCAACCCTGGCTCACCCTCACAGATAGAACAAATGGTTGTCACTTCCTATCTTTTGCCTTTACCTTGTTTTCTTTAATCCAAAATCTTATACGTAGTATAGAATAATTTCATTATTGATTAGTTCCAAGAATCGATACATCATAATTTTTTCGAACGATTGGAAAAGTTATAACTTACAGGAGCACTATTACCTCCATCCTCCGGCATCATTTTGCTGCTTGTGCTTCTTCCCGTATTCCGTGTACGCTGGGAAATGGGATGAGGAAATGGTTTTGGCAGGGGCATGTCTTACCTTAAGCCTTAATAAACGTTGTCCTCTCTCTAGCGAGCGTTACGTTTCTTACATAAGTGACTCATATCAGAACATAGAATGGGTGAACTTTTTAGGCTTACTAAGGTAGGCAATTTTTAAGCCAAATATTCCTGGCTTATTCATTAACGTTGAGTCCATTCAACTAACTTGAAAAAACATTTTTTTAAAGATAGCAGAACTATGAAGTGACCACTACTTGAGGACATCATGTTAATTAAACAGAGTCTCAGCTTTTTCACTCTGGAGAAGAGATTCGTGGAATTAGAAAGGAAATTTTAATTTTGATTAAATGACAGAGTTTAAATGTGAAATAAAATACAGACCATCCTAAACAGAATCTTTTTTATTATTATAAATGGGATTCGTATATGAAATTAACGAAAATACTAATTGAATATGCTAATTCTAGACTCAGCTTAAACTCTATAGCCCGTTAAAGAGAGATATATTATTTTTACAGTTTAGGTGCTATTGAACACATCTCGGCATGTATTATTTTCCTAATCTTTCTTTAGTTTTAAAATTGACTGGCTATTTTATCAGCTGTATGTTTATAGCACCAAAAAGAGGAAATCTGGCATCAAAAATTCATGAGTGGAGGGATTTAAAATTTTTTTAACATTTTGATTTTCACATTTTATTTTGTATGTAGCACCTGTGCGCATGGATCCATGCGGTGTTTAGCTGTCTGAATTGCAAATTGATTTTATTATTTGGCAGTTAAACTTAGATTAATTTTGATAGTTTGCACAGGGAACGTCAAAAGGTATTTGATAAAAAGGCGTTTGAGAATATTATGAAGAATCGGTGTCTTGGTGCTATTTGCTTTGATTTGTAATTTCATTCATATTAAAGTTCTGCGATCAGAGGCAATTAAAGGGAGTATACAAAACTCTATAAAGCTCGAAGGTTTCAGGGTTAACTATTTTGAAATTTGTTTTTGATGTAAGACAGAAAAACGTTGTACCTTTCCATAGATATTTATTACAACGGGTATGACTGGCTTCAACGCTTATTCGTCATCTTCTGGTAAAAACAACGTTGTACCTGAAGATGAAGCCTAAGCTTTGAAACTAGATGTACCTACAGTGATAAATATCAGGGAAAAAATAAAAAGTTCTCTCTTTTACTTCAAAAGCTTTAAGGTTCGAGCTCTAACCTATAAATATGCCTTAATTGAATATAATGCAACTCACGGCTACCCTTCAAATTGCATCTCTGAAGATAATGCCATTGGAAGTTCTGGAATGATTTTTCCTTGCACCGCACCGTGGGGTAATCTTTTATTCTTCATTAGTTAACAGAAGTAGTTATTGTGGAAGGCTCACAGAAGCAGTAATGATTTCCGACCCAAGTTTATTTCGGAGCATGAATTAGGGAAATGCAGTGCATTGGAAGCGTAACTCAAAGCTTATAATTGAAATCTCTCAACAGCAGAACCCCGCGTTGATTTCGCTCGAGTCAACTTAAGACGGAAGTTGAGATACATTCAAAATAATTTTCCGCTTAACGTTCTGCGACTCATTACTGATTCACTCTAGGAATACGTAAAATGAAACTATTCCCGATGAAGAGGAATTCATTACGTAAGGATTCCAGTCGTGAGCTTTGTTGAATGCCCTTGATTCTACCCCGTTATTTCCTGATTGCCTTGCGCTCAGGGAATTCCAGCTTCATCTTTATTAGGCCTGCGTCTTCATCCTTTCATTTGTCAAATACAATCTTGCAATTTTATCTCTTTTATTATTTTAAGAGATTTATTTTCGACTGGTCCACTTAGTATTTTGACTTTGTCTCCGTCCTCGTTTTTGCTCCTTTTGCTTTTTCAGTATTTTTATTGGGATTTTTAGGCTCTCATATCCATAGACTATTTTTTCACTCACGGTTTATCGATGATACGATAATAATAATTAAAGCATCTTTACCTAATTGTCGTTTATATATATGTAATCGTAGTATTTTGCTTAAAAATTCCTTGTGTTTCAATCCTTCATTGACTTGAAGTCGGCAGTAATCAACTTTTTCCGACCAACGTTATTGCATCATATTTTCCTATTCAGTAACCCGGTAAGGTGGACCTTAAACAGTAAGGAGATTTCCTTGCCGCAATTCCGCCGTCACTCAACTTTTTCGCTAAGTCCTAAACTACCGAAGCTCGTCCGCTTCAGGCTTAGCGTACCATAGGTGTAAGGTGTATATGTTGATTCTCGAAGTGACTTTAACTAAGACCTTTGATTTATTGCTTAATTAATTTAATTAGCTAAATTCACTAGAGATAATTCTGTACATATATTAAAGCAAAATTATGAATGTTTGGACTAAAATGCATGAATAAATTATACAATGGCGTATGTTAATTTTTATTGTATGGCTTTTCTAATGGCATGCTTTTCATGCCATTTTTCAAGATTTCCCATAGCCAAGCTTTCGTGAGAGATAGTTTTACCGAAGGACAGTATCTTTTTAAAGTAGTACAGGAATGGCCATGACATTAGCACTGGCGTAGTTGACCACTTATAGGGTGCACAAACTAGCCCCAATTAATGAAAATTAAGTTGCAAAGAATAAGAGGCTTAACCATGTACTCATACTTTATGTTGCTCTGTGAACAATGAAAGTCCAAGATTACGTTTTAGTACTTTGCTGTGGTATTTTATTTGCAGGTGTTTGTGCTTTAATTAATCAAAAATTGAAACGCTTTCCCTAATATTTTACTACTGATAGTGATAGTTAAACTAGCAAGTAATTTATTTACTAAGCTACATCACTTTAAGCCTAAAGTCAAGTGAACTTCACGCAAGTTCACGGTCGGGAGGTCAGCTCCTTTTCTTGTGCCACCTGTGGTTTCTCAGTGAGATTTGCCCTCAGAAGAGTCACCCAGATTTGAAACTTCAACCCATGGTCATCAGCCTCTTTCATACGGTTTAATAGTGCGAGAGTGAAGTATCGGAAACCTCGACAGTATTTTTAAATTGGGATGGTGACCGCAAATAGTAAAAGAGAAGCATAATTTAGTCCATGCCGTTTTTACGTTTTCATTTGAACATTATATATGGTTCTCGTATTGTTTGTCTTCATTAATACTTTACAACGTGACTTCAAAGTTCACATGTTACGTGAGTAGTGTTCACCGAAGAAATACCAGTATTCGTCATTATGTGTATGTGAAGTTGCTTTTAGGTCATGAAGATTTATTTACAGAGTTAATTTTAGGGTTCTTGGTTTGGGGCTGGGAATGAAACTCTGATTCTTTCATTCCATCAAGTCAACGAACTTAGCCATGCAATGCGCCGACAAAGGCAGATGCAAATAGGATGTATGGAGCCAGTCGGTTGTGCAAACGAGATGCCTCAATGTCACGTATGAAAACAGCTCGTTCTCTATATGGGAGGTTTAGACAAATTTATTATTTTTTTACGCATAATATGTTTGTTCTAACTGCATAATTGGTTTTGGTGACATACTCATTAGTTATCCTGCTTTGCACATTTTTTTTCATAGTATTTTATGCTACAGTATGAAAAAAACAAAGATGCTGTGAGAAAAATTACTTATGGGTGATGTTTTCGCTGATAAGTATATTTTTCTATGGCATGTTGCAAAAAAAAAGCATTTACTTTGAACAAAAAGAAGCATTTTTAATATTATGTTCGCATTTATTATTTATAAGTTCCTTGACCTGTACAACAGGTCAGAAATTAAATAAAACCAAAATGGTAATAATTACAAAAACTTAGCGTGAACCTGATATTTTAAATACCTTCTGTGGTGTAGAACTTAAGTACACGTGAATGAAATAATATGTTTATTACTTGGACAATTTAATATTCCTTAGTCAATTCAAAAGATTGGTCACGTTAGGTTAAAATTAATTTTTACCGAGCGATAATGGGTCTTAATTTCTTCATACTTGTACTCTCAAATGCCTAGCATGCTTATGCTATGCTTAATTTTTTTTGGTAATAAATTATTTAAAATATTCCCCGCAGCGAGATCTTATCTGCACTTATTCGAAAAAAGAAACATTTAACGTCAGGGAAGTAGTGGTTGGGTTGAAGAGCTACGGTGAAGATAAGAAAACGTTTTGAGAGGAAAGGGATAAAAAAGGGCTATTGGTCAAATTAACGTAAATGTATCAGGATGATGGAATGTGGGTACGTGTTAAAAAGATAAATGAATATTTGGTATGCTGCCACTTAACAATTATGTTCCTAAAACCTTGGCATAAGACGAAATTTCAAAGATTTTCCAGAGCATCTCGAATTGTCAGCAACGTGTAAAAATTTAACATCAAAATCAGACGTGATTAAAACAGATAAATAATTAACTAAGACTGACTTTTCTTATGACACTATTCTGGATTATATTAGATGTTATAAATATAGTATGTGATTATAGCTAACTCTAAATTGCTGATTTCAGAACTGTTCTTGGTTTTCTTCTTTCACGTACAGTTTTTTCAGAATGGACTTAACTTATAAAATTTATTGATAAGTGCATTATATGTGCCAGTGGTTAATTATTGTGCAAGGAATATTTCTCAATACAAGCTAATGAGCCTTAGGTTGGCCCAAGCTAATGAGTCTTAGGTTGGTACAACTGCTGCTATTGTTGTGCGACCTTGGAAGTGTTAGTCATCCTTCATTAAATTTTGTTACAAACAATGTCATAGCATGAAGTAATGTTAATATAGCTGTGCTTACAGTAATTAAAATCTTGAAACCATAATTCTTATTTTATGTAAAAACTTGGCGTGATAGAAATAAACGTCATTTTTCGAATAAGCATAAAAAGTTGATTCAAGGACACCTATATTTAATAAATCATCAGACAAAAAGTTTCATTGCAGACTTGTGTATTCATTAAAAGATTTCAAATTCTCATTTGATTTTGCTCTAAAGCGCATTCGTAGCTATCTCACCTAAAAACAACTGCAGTATCCTTCACATCTCAACACTCCACTTTTGTCACAAGCATTACAGTGGTCTTAAGAATAAAAAATGAACCTTCCAATAATTAACTAATTATTTAAAAATTTTTAAATTTGCATCATGAATCATTCTGTGCGATTATTCCACAGAGGAAAAATCATTCGCCTTGACCGGGATCTACGGGTGACTCCGTAAAAAGATAGGATAAAGATGGATAGTCCCGGTATCCTCAAAATAAGTCGTGAATCATTCTGAAAATTTTATGCTACAGTTTCGTAGCCATTTCTGGTAGCAATGAGTTTAATTGCTTTTTATTCTTCATCAAACTCCATATCCGTCCAGGGAATCGATATCAAACGATGTAGAAACGAGTGAGAGCTGCTTATTTATGCGAATGGTAATGGTATGAGCCATTTAGAATTGTGACATCGGTTAGCGTTCTTTTCCGGAAAATGGAGAAGAATTGTTTTTCCATTCTAAAGAAAAGCCGTCTTAATACTTGTGACTAAAGTGGAGTCAAAAATAAAAATACTTAAGTTTAGCATTTCTCCTTTAGCAGAAAATACTCTCAAGGATTTATTTTTACCTAAAGAGAGATTATTACTAAGATTGTTACTGAGGTGAATTACAAGTAATAAAGTGGGTAAATAGACTCATAGCAATGAGTGGTCAGGCAAGAATGAAAAGAATGTATGGAAACAGAATTGGCTCGAGAGAAATAGTTTTCACTATATTTTTTCTTGGAATAGATTAAATGGCAAAAAGAACCACATTTTTGAGTAAAACCATAGTTGTGAGTTAATGTGTGCTAAAATTATAAATGATTATTGATTGAAAGAGAAATTGTAAATTTAAGATTAAAAATATCAGCTATCATTCTGCATAATGAACGTAGGTGCTGAGGATATTTGCCTGAATTCCATTCATAAAAATGACATGACTGGTTTAGAGTGAACTAGACGAGTTGGTTAAAAGAAGAAAGAATTTCAGTGCCGACACTGAAGACGGGCCAAACGATGGGGTTTATTATAACCAAAGGGTTTTCTGTTGTGTTATTATGCCAAATATACGTAATTGGGACTAATTCATTTAATCTTGAAGCACTGTGAACTACTATAAAGAATTTGTGCTTTGAAGGAAGAGAAGAACCGCAGCAAAGGGATAGAAGTCGTCCAAAACACCAAAACTTATGCCGAGCACAGAAAAACGCTGCCAAGGAAATGAATGAGCGAGTGGATACGAACATTTAAAACATTATGTGCACTTTTGATTAGAGCACTAGATAGAATATTATTATTAGAGTTTTTGAGTAAAACAAGCTAAAAACATGGATCGCAAGTTAGCTCCTTGGAGTACCCTTGACCTGCGCCCGACTCTTTACTCAGTTCTTAGATCGTAAAGGTTTCCGGAGCGCAAACACGAGTCTCTTCAACGAACCGGAGGTCACGGTTAGTCCCGGAGTATTCTCGGGAGAGTGAAGGGACTGAGATGGAAGATATATCAGCAGTAGCTGCATATAGCAGGAGGACGTTGGAGTACCTACCTCTGCGAAAACTCAAGTCGAGAAAAAACTTTTGATTGGCAACTTTTTTCTGTGTAAAGAGATGCTGGCGGCAATTGATCTATTCCAGACTCACTGCAGAAGGTACTTTGAAAATTGGGAGAGGCCTAAGACGTTTCATTTATTCCTTGGTGATTTGGAGTTCCAGCTTGGCTAATTGGACCCTATTTAATTTTAGATGTTAGATAGTGAATAATATGGAGTCACCACTTCAATAACAAATTGTATTTCAATAGCCGTTTTAATATTTTATTGCCGTGATTTATTTATTTATCCTCATTAACTCAACCGCATTCTTGAAGTACTCCTAAACAACACCCTCTAACGTGGTCGAGTGTGGGTTTTTGATTTTCACGTTTTTTTTGACCGTGAAACAAATTTTTTATACAGATAAATAAGAGATAAAAGTCTGTAAAAATATATTTTAAAATATTTAATATTATATGCGTAAATATATGGGTCTATGGACGTCTATCTCACTCTATCTGCGAGCGTAATATTTGCTTAGGATTGTGCATACCCTAAAATTATCTGATGATCGGTAAAATAACTGAAAACAGAGTAAATAACACTAGTAGAGTACATGTTTTTTATTATTGTATAAATATTGTGACGTGTATCTTTACAGCTTAACCGATGGTTTACCGTCATCGATGAGCTCTTTCTTTCAATTGTAATATTGAAGAAGAAATATGTCTGTAAAGAAGGTGTGACATGCTATATGTGCGCACAGCACTTAGGCTGTATTTAAGTGATGAACAAAGCATCCTATTGGAATCATAACGTTCATTGCATCATTGCTACTTATAATGTCGAAACATCCTCTGCCAGCTTATGTTGGATGTTTCCAAATTATCTACAAATCCTCATTATTGCTACTATGGTGACTAAATGACCTGCTTGATCGACCACTTGTGTTGAGCCATAGCTCATTATTTCGAATGATTAAGTATCTAATTCTTCTGCATATCCATGATAATCATGGTATTGTTTAAACTATAGCATTTAATCACGTCGGTGGCCTACGTATTGGTTTGCCATTTGTTAGTCTTTATGAGAATATCTGCAAAAGGGTTCAAAATTGTTTATCAAATAGGGCTCTTTATTGTTTTGTTGACGAAATATACTCTTTGTTATGGTTATGCTTATATTTTTGCAGTCAATATGTGGGCGTACTAGACTGAACGCCCCAATTGTTTCTCTGGTGGTGACATATTAGGTTAGTGTACACTTTTATATTTATTCACATTTAAATGATTTTTTAGAAGTATTAACAGGAAGTTACAGTAGTTTATTTTACCTTAAAATGAAGTTGTACTACGTAGTAGATTAATCATCATTTATTACACATCCCGAAAGAAATTTACCACGGCCGGTGAAATTAATATGGAGAATTCGTGAATTTTTCGTGCTCGTCAAGTTTATTTACGATTTTGTCCATCAATAATTGCCTATTTAAACTGGAAGTCAGTAAATAAAAATAAATGAACATGAATACCAAATAAATGCTAAAGTTGAACTTTACCTCCATGAATTATGCCCCTCGAAAAATTAAATGTCCAATAGTGAATCATTCTTTTCCAAGGTTGCACGTTGAACACTATGGAAGTAGTTCTTCTAGAATAATACAAGCAATTTCTCGTTCTCTCTTTTTGCCTGCACTTGGCTATGGTTTTTGCGAAGTAAGAAGTAATTAGCCATTCAATATAGCTTAAACAATTTATTCTGCCCATGTTCGAGTATCTACAAATTTCATTCAACGCCATTGAATAAAAAAGTTGCCCGAGGAGGTATTGATTACTGCATTGCTTTGAAATTTTGACCAATATATAGATGTACCTAACTTTTAAAAGAATTTAAATTGTTGATTAATTCTAAAACATGCCTTTAATGCGGGCAAAACTACAGCCTCTTAATATAATCTTTTTCCGACAATGACTTGAATCCTTTAGAAATGTCTTGAAGTGGAAAACAAAAGGTGGCCGCTCTTGCAAAAGTGTGAAGAAAGGATAAAATGATGCGTGAACTCAAAGGATGGAGGTAAACTGATAAGGGAATGGAGTCATGAGAGAAAAGGAAATGAAGTAATAGGGATAAATCTTTGATTTTCAAAGTATTAAAAATATATCCTATTTAATCTTTTAATATTTTTATGGGCGTTTCTAGACTGGCAGTCATGAGTTTGTATGATTGCTAATGCGGATGAATTCATGTTATTTGTCTAATAAATGCAGATTTTATAGAAAAGGAGTTAAAGGATGAAGCATCAACCCTTAACTTTCATTAAAATTGAATGACAATTCCACGTTATGTATTTAGTTAGTTCGTTATATAAATTTTTCACGGGTATTCCACCAGGTAATAGACATCATATCCGCCAACGTTTTATATCAGATTTAACGAGAAAATCTTAGATCATTCAGTTAGTTCGTTGTTAAAATTTATTTTCACCATTGTACCTGTCATTTTGGAGTATTGCTTATTGCTTTGCTTCCTGAGTTATTGATAAGAAGGAGCGGATGGGAACATATTTAATCTTACGGCTATAACGCTGAACCCCTATCTCTAGGACCTTAGTTCGAATCCCGGTGGCAATTATTTTTTCAGTGAAATCCCAATTCCATTGTTTGCGCAATGCAATGAGCGCTAATAAAAATTGTTCTTTGCCCTCCGGATGGGAGGAAAAACTGTGGAACTCTAAGGCGTTTTTCTATTAGAGTTGGCTATTGATATAAAATTATTTCTATTTGACCTCCGTTAACTTTCTAAATTAATGCGTGACTCTATAGTAGTATAATATTTAGATACATTTATAGGATTTTTTTATCCCAACCTTTCTACTAGCCTAAAAATGAAAAGGATTGGCAGAAACCGCAATGAATATGCGTGTGAAAACCATTTTACCATTAATACAGCCATTCCAAATCCTATTTGTATAGTATCCTATTTGTTGTCCTGTTATCCTGTTATCCTGCAGTATCCTGTATAGTATTTGTATAGTATATTTTCCATGGTTTGCTTAATTTTAATGATTATATTTGGAATAATGATTGTTTGCTTTGACATAGAAGGTATTCAAAATCATTCCAAGTAGGTGGAACATGTAAATATCTATTCACGCTAATAAATACGCAGCAGTCCAATTTATTTATTACCTCGGGTGCTGGATATTTTGACTAAATATATCACAGTTTATGGTCCAAAACAAATGAAAAGGAAATTACATTACATTTAAAAGATTTGAACGCATATACACTATCACGTTCTTTGTGCTCATTCCACATGACCTGAATGCAGGTATTTACACGAAAATTAATTTTACTTTCCATTAGTATCTATGATGCATCTCAATTTCACAGTCCGTGCAGTGAAACAATGAATTATCCCAGAATCGAATCTATTCCCGAATTCACATTTTAGAGGATAATGACTTAACAAGGTGAAGAATTACATTAGCTAATGAAGCACTTTGAAAAAGAATAAAATTTATTTGGGAGACTACGATGACGGACAGAGAGAAGAAATACTTCGATTCCAATACATCCATAGTGAATGTAATCTTAGTGGAAAAAGCACTAGCACAGACTGAAGCTATTGCGTTCTGGGATAAAAAATTAATATCAAGGGTAAGTTAATTTATGAGAAAGAAAACGGACAAGTGCTTAGGACCGTGGGAAAGACAAGGAAACTGTTTCGATGTTTCAAAGAAGGCCGTAAAAATGAATTGAGGAAAAATTGAGAGGAAATGAAGCACAGTAGAGGGTGAAAGAGGGGAAAATTTTGGGGAGTTGCGGAACAGGAAGGAGTTAAACAGAACTTTTGGTTGACTTGAGGGGAGACGGAAAATAAGGAAAGTTTAAGAGGGGTTTATTGTAAATTCAAGACAATTTCGTCCTCTGCAGACGTGGATAAAATGATAAGACGAAGTTAAATTCGAAATATTTTCCTACTAAAGAACTCTTGATATGTTGTCCACACCATTCCTGTCTCTCTTATGAAAAGGAGTTTAGGTGTAAAGTTAAAAGTCCAATCCAAATGTTTCCCAACGAAATGAGGCGGCACGAGAGATTGTAGATTTAGATTATAGGCAGTTATACTCCCTTAGAATATTAGTTAAGGAGAGTGGTTAATCTTTCTTGATAGACCACCTGTAAAAATCGAGAATATTATTATACCTTTCTTATCTTATCTTCCGTCAAAATTTATTTCTGGACATATTTTGTGAATGAAAATGAGAATTGGATTGGTTTCATTATATCTCGGGAAATGATAGAAACTCATTAGCATGAGATTCTCCACTCTTGGAAGAAAGATAAATTTCTATGTGAGGTGGATGTCAATATACATACTGGATATTTGCTCTGTGATTGTTAGAAATGGTCCAAAGAAATTCAGTAGTATGCCCGGGATAGTTATTTAGCTCTGAATGGTATGAAAGCTCTGAAGTAATGGAATGCTAACGTTTGAGATTGAGAGAATACTCCGACTTGAGGAATTCTTATTAATTTAATTCACTGGTAATCTATCGTTAGAGAGATTTCCTTATGACATTATTATAGTTTTACTTGGATGTGTTCGAGTGCCTTTTATGGATTTAAAACGAAGGCTTCCCCAGTGGTTTGATATACTGGTACTCATGTTTTCAGGTGCAACTGCGTAAGTCACCATTTAGTTGACCACAATTGTCCTCCGTTACAGGGAGTCTTCAGGTCTAAGTAAACTTTGACCCGGAGACGCCTCTCTGTCCGTCATATTGACCTGAAGACGCCTCCTGTAACGGAGCAGAAACTGTCGTCACACAATCGCTTGCACACCCAGTTGCACCTGAAACATGGGATCCAGTATGTCTTCCATGGAATTCCACGTTATTAATTGTTTCGATAATATAGCATAACTCATCACGGTTAATTTTTTGTTAAGGCATGAGGAATTATAAAATGGCAGCAATCACTCGATAGTAGCTCATACTTGTAAATAATTATTCAAATACATTTATTCCCAATTTTGAGGATGGGTATGCCATTATCTTTAAGCACCCTAGGAAGCAAGCACGGGCTTAGATAGTTTAACCTCGATCTTGTTAACGGAAACATGAATGTTGAAAATCGTTTTGATGATGATGCCTGTGGACAGTATACATTATATTTTTGATTTACGTTAATATAGCTACAATGACGGCTATTTTGCTGAACCAATTGTATCTTTCTTTATGAGTTCTTCCTACGTTTAGGTTTTATCATACTACGGTCCAGTCATTAATGCTCTCTTCTACGTTCATTACAGTTGTTTATATCAAATCTAAATTTCATAAAGCGTTGCCCAAAGTTATGTTAAGCTATGTAGTTCTCTTTAGAGTGCTTCAAGCTCTACGAAATTAATATGATAACTGACTAATGTATAGCTCCAGTATGTCTTTAGGAACACGTTTATTACAATCGCTACGTCTTCATGACAACGTCTTCATAGATGGCTAATCCATTATATACTTATCCAACAGTTTTATATTTTCTGTCAATGTTAATGTCGATAGTTCAAGAACTAAATTTTACGTAAAATTTTATTACCCTCAACGAGACGCTTCAATAGCAAGTTCAAAACTCAAGTGGCAAACAATATTCCGTTAATGAAACATTACAGCCTTTTACGACGTTAGAATTCTCATGCTCGACTGACTTTGTAGGTGACGCCTAGTTCAAAATACATTTCGTCATCCATCCTAAACGTCGCCCGTGCCATCAAACACAGCCATTCTGACGGCGTCTTAAGACCGCATCCAAAATTCATTCATACATTTACTTCGGAGCCGAGGTAAGGGAGGAGGACGGTGAAGGGTTTGTCCTTTGTAGCAAGGACTCGTATATCTTCTCTGCCTCGCTCTCCTTAGCATGCTCCAGAGCCTTCCCTAAAGCCTAGAAATTTTTGAGAGCATCAATATATGATGAGAAGGTGGGAAGTGGTTTTTAGTGATGCAGGGTGGTGGAAATGGAAGACTGGTTGATGGGAACGACGCTGAGGGCAAGGAGAGACAGCCCTTTTCTCCCTTCACCAATCACGAGACGCTCGCTCTTAAAGCGAAAAGAGATGTTGGGTGAGACGGAGGGGAAGAAGTTGGAAGATGGGAAAGGTTCTGGAAGACGTGACGCACGGTCCGTAGATTGAAGGGAAGGCAGATGACAAGGTGCTGGTGGAAACTTTGAGTTTCGCACTGTTCCCAATTTGCTAAAGATATTGTCATGCGCGTCACCTACGTGTGTATAAATACACCAACAGGTTAAAAATACCATCATATTTACGACCTCAAAAGGAATTATCAAAATCAGGTGTAAGAAATATGGCGCAAAATGTGATAGTGATAGAGCAACCGTGAAGTTTTTAGACTGTTTTTTAATTTTAAACAGATATGAGACCGTTGAATTACTGTTTTCATAAAACTACGGCGACGTAGGCACGGAATTTTTTATGTAAAAATTGCTTGAATTCACTCTTTTAAGATAAGCCGATACATTTGTAAAAAAATTACATTAACTACTTCGGCGTCCTTGGACCATAAAAATGCTAGTTGACCAAAGTACTGCTAACGCATACAGTGAAATTAAATGCTAAAAACTACAATCCTTTTCCTTTAAGCCACGCATCAATGTGAATATTACATTTAATTACTTGCATTTTAATGTTATATTTCGTAGAGCAGGATTTATGTAAGGTTTGAAATCGAATTTTTCTTCCATTAACGAATGATTTTTATCGATCTAAGAAGTTAGTGCATGAGTAGCATTGGAGACTTCCGGTCTCTTTTAGTCACCTCTATTACCACGGTGAACTGCTATTAACTATTTTGCTTTCGTTTCCTCAATCTCACTAGACCATTGACTTTTTTCGTATGGAAAGCGGGGTGGTACACTCGCCAACGTAAAATGCCGGACAGAAATTGCACGAGAGACGGTAGACGATATTTGTGGAAGTACAGTTGGCTGCTGAGGAAGATTTATTCGAAAAGGGCGTAGCAGAAGAGCGTAGGAGGGAGCAACATTTGCATCTAGGACGGTTGCAAGTTGAGGAGAGTGGTGGAGAGGGGGCGATCGGTTGAAGGGTGGGTTTCGTAGATTTTAAGATATCTTGCAGGTTTGCGGGACCCTTAAAAATACTGTGGGACATGGAGGTAATAGGAGGGCAGTGGAATTATTATTCTTTAAAATTGGGTATACATCGCGGAGGATGTTTTGGTTTTTTGGGAGCCAGGGAAGAATGTGGTAATGAGGCTGAGTCTGTCGGGGTGCTGGGTTTTGGCCCGAGGGGGCAGGATTTTATTGGTAAGAAGCTTTTTGGGGTACTCACGTTCTCTCAGGGAGTGATATAGGTTATCAGTGTATTGTTGAAGGGAGTGAGTTACAGATTCTGTGGCAGAGAGTCTAAAGTGAAAGGACGAAAATTCAGTCTAAAGACAAAGGATCCAATTGGCCTCAAAGTACCCGGAATTTACAGCATACCTTGCGAGTGTGGCAATGTCTATCTATATTTGCGAAACAGGGAGAACTATAGAAACAAGATTGAAAGAACATCGACGCCACTTCAGACTCGGCCAGAAGGAAAAATCCGCTGTGGCCGAACACAGCCTAGAAGAAAGTCACTCCATCCATTGGAAACCACCATTCTGGGCAGAACCAGAAGATAGAATTACTAAAGAGGCCGTTGAGATCTGGCCAACAATCTCAACAGGGATCAGGGTTTTCATCTCAGCTGTACCTGGAACCCTATCTTGAAAAAGGCGGGAAACCATAATATTGGCGGGAACGGATACACAATGAATGGAGACGACGGTGGGTGGTACAGAGTATAAAGACTGGAACACCAAGACCGTCCATATCTACAGCCTTGAAAATGGCAGGAAAGTCTCCCGCCGAAACGTCGGAAATCATGGAAAGCCCAACTCGGTGTGAAACCCGAGAACAACTCATCAGTATCATTCGCCGGGAAAACCTAAAATCATACATTTATCACTCTGCAGGTCTTCATGTCTCCCATCGGAGGAAGGATTCACAGCGGGCTTTGAGTTAAGATACTAGCATACCTATATAAAATTAAATAATCTATTATATAAATACTGCGCTACGTATATGGAATGACAAAGAGTGCTCCTGCATTTATGCCTATGCTCCTATATTTATGCTCCTGCATTTATCCCCCTATGCAAAGAGTGCTACTGCTTTTATTAAATAGTAAATGTTCCTCGAAAAACAATTACAAATGTTTTGTAAGATTTTCTAACATATGTACCGATCTTAACCAAAAGTATAGATGTGTAAAACTTAATTTGTGCATTATATCATTACCTCACATTTTGAGGGTTCTGATCACAACTAAATATAAATCAAGGTGAGTCTTAACTTTTGCATTCAATTTCCTTCAACCTTAAAATCTAAAACTGACTAAAGCCACAAATTAAGTATATTAGAAAAGTGTTTAAATTTGTTATTTATAAATAAAATATCCTCTTTACTAACGAAAGAGTCTATCAAAATCAGCGGTAATGTGTCAAAAAGTTAAACCAGTCCAAGGTAAAATGCTGATTAAATCTACACTATGTTACTAATTTGTAATTAACTAATTTTATATTTCCGCACGAACAATACACATAAATACTTGGGTACGTTAATTCGAGCAGTTAAATTTACAACAGTTGATAACTTTTCATTTTACACCATTATCGCGAAATTAAAATTGGAATTAATGGATTGGATGAGGAGTAATTGATGTACTAAAACAGGAATAAATAAATAATCAATGCATTGAATTAACGAGAAAAACAAACGAGTACTTATATTTACTGAGAGAGAAACTACCCTCAGAAGCGATGAGATCACCGACTCTCCATTCAACAGTTTGTCTCTCAATATTTTTGTCTGTTTCAGCATATATCTCTCCCTCTCGGCATCACTTCTAAATATTTTAATCTCTCTGTTTTTTTAAAGCTTAGAGGTAAACCCTCGAAAAAAACCTCTGCGCTACTAAATATTTCTTCATGCCAGTAACCGCGTTTACCCACCATGGATTACATTACCTAACTATAAGCTATTAGGTTATAAGCAAAATGTAGAAACTCTGGAAAAATAGTGTACAGGTTTGCCATAAGTTTTGTTTTTATATATCAGCCATCTACTGAGTTTAATGTAACTCAGCCTAAACTAAATTTAAACCATTAATCATGTATTACATGTTGTCTAATCCAGTGTGATTGGGGGACATTTTTTATATTTGACACCACAAACACAGAAAAAGCATGCGGGTATCAGAGAAATGTTATTTTACTTGCAAATTCCGTACTTGCAGTTTAAAACTATTTACCCCGAAGTTTACCCGATAACATTCAACTGCTAAAACTTTGCTGTAGAAACGGCAACAGTAAGCTTTTATCTCTCAAATATTAGTGGCACTAAAATTAGGCTTTAGACTCTGCAACAGGTAGTGATCGTGACATGGCACTCAGGCTGATAGTTTGCAGTCGGGAATCTCTAAAAATAACGTCTCATGCGACATTCAGTAGCCCTGACGATGACGAATAAGTCGTTCGTTAAAACGTTGGCAGAAATGAAGCCTATAATCTTGTGTGAAACTCGAGAAAAATTTATGTATCAGATTCACTGGGAAAATATTAAATAATTTACAGCGCTACATATTATATGAGCCATGAGATACTTCAAAATTTTGAAAGCTGCTTCCAGTGTTGCTATTGAAAATCGCTCAGCTGAATCTCAGTCAATCCGTACGGAGTATTTAAATCCATTTCATTAGTATTAGAGCCTAATAATTAGCAAAAACGTTATTTTTCGAGGTTCCCGACTACAAACTAGCAGCCCGAGTGCCATGTCACGATCACTACCTGTTGTAGAGTCTAAATCCTAATTTTAGTGCCACTTATATTTGTAGTTGTTTTTCGAGGAACATTTATTATTTAATAAATGCAGGAGCCCTCTTTGCATAGGGGTCATTCCATGTGATATCACGGAGGAGTTGCCCTTACTATCTCAGATTTGTACGAAATTTTTTTGAGTGTTTTCCTTATAAAGCATCAAGTTTGTATTTACATTTTTATGAAAAATGTTAATTTTTGCGGATATACGGGGATATGAAAAATTCGGCATTTGTTAAAACAAGTCCCAAGAATTTTTCCAATTATTTCAGATCTAAGAAAGCTAGAAATTTCCGGTAAGAATTTATTTGTAGAAAAAAATTAGTGTATCATACTCAACGGTCAAATTTCAAAATTTAAAATGTTTTGAAACTAAAAATAAAAATTGAAAGTTTAAAATTAAATTTTCAAAATGTACCCCACCTGCGATCCATCTCAAATTTTAAAATCATGTAGTCCTTTGTGTTGGTAAAGGAGCTGCAAAATTTCGTCATTGTAATATTTCATATAATGGAGAAAAAAATGTTTTTTATGGCATGCACTTCACCGTGTCCACTACCATATGGTTGAGTAGCAGTTAGGCCTTTAGTTACTTCCCAATGGAATGAGAAATGCACTACAATACACTTTTGACATAAGATAGAAGTGATACTTAAAAAAGGATCATCTGGCATAATTGGTATTGCTTAAAACAGTTACCTCACACTTGAGTTTACATAACGGTGGTCCAACTGCCTAAACCTGGCGGCTGATGTGGGTGAATCTGCACGGGAGGTCGCACTTTGACCCGGAGATTGATGTGAATCAACTATTTCATTTTGATTATTTAAATGATTATTACCAGATCGGTTAACACACAAAACATTTCGTGCAAATCTGAGATAGTTAGGGCAATTTTTGTATTTTTGTCGGTGCTTTGGCTTGGAATGACACATAGGGAAAAATTAGAAATAAATTTCCAGTTCTCCTTATAAAGGGTTGATTAAACTAATGTTAATACTAGGTATGTATCACTATGCTGAGGAAACAGATGGGGTTTAAGCTAGAATGGAAATATTTTCTTTTTGCATGCAATGCGGCAATACGATTTGACTTTCTGCCCTGCGGCAGACGTTATCTAGGAGGTCAAATACAATTTCTGGCATACAAAGCGAAGCATAAACTGGTCAATAGTACATGATGACGGCTATGCAATACGCCGAAACACGCCCTGTCACTGTGAAATATTGTGGACAGAACTTCATCTGTTAATTAATTTTCATTCTCAAAATGTTTTTCCACCACATCTCTTCAGAAACGGTTGACTTCTTGGAATCAATGCAATTTAACAGTTCATTTAACCATCATTTTAAATTCAATATGGGTGTGCTAGAAAATTTCATTAAAGGTTTAGTTAGCAAAAAGAAATATCAGAAAGGATAAAACTCGAAATCGAATACGCATTACAATAGTGAATAAAATGAACCGTTTGAAATGCAAAAGAGATTAATAATAAATAGAAAGGCAAGATGATCAGTGAATGACATTGAGGAGTTTCCTGGAATGACCGTATCCAGGAGTTCGTAGGTTTCAGAGCGGGTTTAGGAAAGTTTGGACCGAGGGGGACACGATCCCCCTTTCCCTGTCGAAGTTGACGCGGTTGAATAATTTAAAATGCCCTCACGCTCGTACCCTGACACCCTTTCTCCCCCTCCCCTTCCCCATGTACATTCCCCCCCTCCATCCCCAACTCTCCCTGTCCACCGGAATTCCCTCCTCCCGGAGAGTGACGTCAAACGTGACCCACCCGGTAGTTGCTGCGTCGTCGACTTTCGTCAGCACCATCGACGTGGCGGCCAATAGGAAGGCAGGACACGGGCGTGCGTGCGCCGTGCGATATTCAACGCGTGGGCTGGTACTGGCAGAGGGAAAGCCAGCGGTGGCCAGGGTAAACTCTAAACGATATTATGACGCAAAATCACGGCGACACCCTCCAGCTACTGTTCTAAGGTGCCCACTTGAACATCGGGAGTTGAATATTATTGGTGTATCAAATTCCTTGGTATTTTAATTGGCTCAGGACACGTCTACGTCATACCCTGAAACTTCATAACATCAAGGTTGTGTGGCAGTGATTCCACAGAAAAAATATGAACAAAATGTCAAACACGCTGGGAAACTACTTTTACGTATTTATAAAAATGTAATATCAATGGAAGCAGGCGATACTTTGTGGAATTTAGTTGCACTGAACATGTTAAATGAAAGACTTTGTACAATTCCACGATATGATGTATATTTTATTCCCAATCGATTTCAACGTCTGAGCGTCATTGTCAAGGTATAAATATACATCATATCGTGGAATAGTACAAAGTCTTTCATTTAACATGTTCACTATAAAAATGTAGTTATTTTTAGTTATTTACTTATGTCCTCGATTTGTACTTGAATCGAGTGCAATAATAAACACATTTCACGTCATAAATGATTAGTTCAATTGTGCACACGTTTTCGTTATTTACTTTAAATTAAATATTAATCCAAATTATCTATAAAAGCAGAGCATTTAAAATTCCTCTGTTTTTGTTGGCTATTTAAATTAATCTTTAATTTAAATGTGCTTGTTATTTGCTATTATCTTTAATTACTAATATGGTAGCGGTTTACTGTTCCTACTTAAAATTCTTATTTAATATTTATTTCTATACGGAAATACGATATGAATCACAGAAAACATCATAAAGTGTGTGGTGAATAAGAATGTGGGTCTTTTTTCAATGAGTCGGCTGTGGTTCTCTATTCTACTTCGTCTCCTACTAATTTCATACTGCCCATGTAGATCTTCTCTTTCCTATCCCCTCCTTATTTGGGCTATGTAATTATGCCTATTACTACCTAGTGGGGCTTTCCTATAAATTTTTCCCTTGGGGATCAATTATGTTCCTTAGACATTCGTTATAACTCAAAGTGTTCCCAATCCATCTGAACGTTATCTTCCTTGTGCTAGTGCTCCGTATGATTTTCTCTTCTATACTTCGTACTTCCTCGTTGCCGAATTCTTCTGCCCATTTTATCTTTTGCTTCCACCTCCAGCACCAAGTTTCTGTCAGAAGGCTCTATTCCCTTATGCTTCTGATTTCCAATGTAAATGATGCATGAAAGGCCTGAACATATTCTGAAACATTGGCGACATGGTGTAAGCTAGACATTTGCGTTCATATATTCACCTTTAATCACTATGCATGCATCGTCACTATTCGAGCGCTAAACTGCTACGCTGGATACTTCTACTGTGGGTAGTTGTAGAAAGAAGGGGAAGCGCATGTCACCGCAAAGTGACGAAGCGAAGGCGAAGCCCTTCATTGGCGAAGCCCTAACAAACAATGCGATTTAGAAGAGTAATATGGAGAGAAAGATGAAAAGGAAGCCAGGAAGGAGAATAGAAAGGTTAGGACAGATGAATGAGCAGATGGAATGTGTAAATGTGTGTCCGACGAAGAGCTGGAGAGAAAAGAAGCATAATAAACACTCCGAAGAAGGGTAGACAAACTTATTGGACTCATTTTGCGACACAACAGCCAAATAAAAACAATATAGAAATAAATGGAAAATTATAGAAGAAAACCAAGATTGGAAAACGTAAAGCAAATCACGAAGGGAGTCAAAGTAAATAATTGTGTAGGAATGAAGTGGATGGCAGAGAGGAGAGTGGAATGGAGAGATGCTGCAAACCAATCTTCGGATTGATGACTACTGATGATTATAAATGTGTAATGAGAAGTAGGGAGGGGGAGTAGCTGCGAACTGGAAGTAAGAAGAGATGCTGGCTGATTAAATAGCAGTAGGTTCAGCCCTAGAAAATCTCCTGCCATAAAAGCAACAAAATAAGAGAGACGCATTTATGAAAATACGTATAGGTGCAGACATTCCTCATTCAAAATTACCAGGAATGCGTGCTTAGATTACAATTGCTTTATCTACCTTCCCCTCCACCCTTTCTTATTACTCCTGCCATCACAATTTAAGTGAGCTGCGGTAAAGATAAAGAAATAGTCATCATAATAGGTTATTTGGGCCACGATGGATAAGCAGGTTGGTTGGAATAGAGTAAAGACCATTTTGGTAATTTAGAGAGGATGGAGTGAGCCCCTTCAAACTCACTATTACATTAATCGTAACGAAGAGCGCCTAGAGGTAGAGATTAATGTTTCGTCTAACTGACGGAGGGCTTGAACACTTGAGGTGCTCTTCGTATTGCATTGATGTGGAGATCCGTATCCCGCTGAATATTTCATTCAACTACCGGAAATCGAACCAAACCAAAGCTCTTGGGATCAGAGGTCAATACTTTAGTCTCATAAACCTTGAAAAATTTAAGGTGGATTAAATGTGAGGAAAAGCACAACTAAAAGAGGAAATAACTGTATCAAGCTGAGCGAAGTTGGACGAATCGGATGCAGGAAAGATTGAAATCTAATAATGACAGGGAGGGGAGAAAATAAATAAGTATAATCTTCGACTAGTCATCACGCTTTTGCAGTCTTCAACATAAACACACCCCCTGCATTCCGTCATGACAAAATTATTTTTTGACAAAATAAATATAAAACGTAATATTCAATAATTTAATTCATAAGTTCTCTCAATGAACTCATTGCTTAGGCATATGAGGAATATTACTCAGGAACTGGATTTTAAGCAAATCTAGGTATTACATGAAGTCTAATCTTACATCTGGAAGCGATGCCAAATTGTCCAAAATAATGAAATGAGCTGCAATTTTGTTTCCTGATTAGCACACAATGATAATTTATTTTAAATGGGTGTTGCCTTAGCCAAAAGGCTTTATTAAAGTATTTAGTTTTACAAATGTAATCAGCATTCAAGGTGAATTCAGTTCCTAGAGTATAATCTATTAAATTTTAAGACCTTATTATTTTAGGTTCATAAGACAACAATTTCTTCCATCTTCACGATAAATCTGGCTGACAGCAATAATTATGTTTCTGAGGCCAATTTGACCTGAGGTTTTAGCTTACATTCCGGTTGGTGACTTCGTCTGTAACACTGTGTTATGAATAACTATGTCAAATACTCAATATAATAGGCAGCAAATCAAATCTGGCATCGGTAGAGAATTTCTCCTCGGGTACTAATATTAGTTCTAGTATAATCCATAATAATTTTCTCTGCCATTTATTTAATTTTTCATTTCATCTGCTTATATTTATTGAGCAATAAACATTTTCTTAGGAAACTAAAGCTAGCTGGAACTATTCATTTCTGATGTTAATTTTGTACAATTTCGACGATTAGTCCCGTGAAATACGATGAATATTACATCTCCAGGTTAATAGTTAATGGAAAGCCGCCTCTAAATTGTGAAAATTTATCTCATGATGTAATAGGCATACATATTAATGTAGATATCAATTAATTGCCTTAACAGCAATTTATTATGAAATTAATAATAGAGCAGTTATTTGGAACGTTTCAGAAGTAAATAACATAATTTAAGAAATTTCGATCTAACACTGGTGAGTATCATTTGGCTGACTACTAAAAATAATGTGAAAATTTCGGTAGTGTGGAAAAGAAAAGGAAACATGAGTAATAAGCTGAAAATATTTCCCATCTGTCACGTTGAAATGCCTCCAATTGAGTTATAAGAGAAGGATATTCAAGGTTTTAATTTAGGTTACAAGGTTAGCCCCGAATATTTTATAGAACATTGTCCTTTTAATTATCAACTATTACTGGTACTTTTCTCTCATTTATATCCCTTTATGCGCATTTTATTCCATATTTCTTGTTTATGAACCCTGTATCTGTTTGATACTCCTTTATGATATTCTGAAAAGTCAGCGGGACAGGCATTCAGTCGTTTAAAATTTATACCAAACTTTAGACTTATTTCGGAATGGTGTAACCAAGGCACCACCAAATTGTTTCTCATGATTCTTCATTAAGAGCATGCGATATTATTCCATCGTATTTGTATTCCATTGTCTAGGTATTCATTTGATAAGTATTTTGCTTTTATGAAGCTGTAGTGTGGGAATTTTTAGGCTTAGAATTGCTTTAAGGAGGTTTTGAAAATATTTCATCTACCTTAGAAAGTCCATATTCGTATAGCTCTGGATGTGTTGTAGCAAGTTGTAAGAAACATAGAGAAGACTAATTCGTTTTTAACAATAGAGAAATATACGTTAATGGCAATATGAAGCGTACGCGAATATTTTAATTGGTGTATTCCATTCCAATAGACAATAATCAAAGATAAATAAGCTTTGTTTTTTTTTAATTAATTGAAATTTACTTGATTGAAATGAAAATTTAGTCCTATTCACTGGGATTTTTGTCGTACACAGCTTGATGTCATCATATGTTGCAATATCTTGCTCGCAAGGAAATTGTACCGGATGACAGAGTTGAGGCTTTGAAACGCGTCGCACTATAAAACTTCCAGTGGACAGAACTACATTTTAATTCCGATTGAATTTCAAAAAGCGGTTCCACCACATCTCATCAGACATTTTTGGATCCTGTGTATCGTCGTTGCCTTCTCCAACCACGAGTTTTATTCAAGCATTTATGGAGAAGAGGGAAAAAATGCATTTTGGAGCTTACTAAGCCTTATTTTTCGTGTTCTTTTATCGTTTGATCTCCCTCGGGATGCGTTGTATGAGATGACACCGGATTGGTGCAACCGCTGCGGTCTTCGTCGTCGCTGGCCAATTCGAAACAAACGAGGAATTTTGGTAGAATTTGAAACGGATATTCAAGTTTCCAGGCCGGAGTCTAACTTTGCCATACTTCTCTCTCTCTCTCTCTCTGATGACTCTCTCCGGATTGGATTAGTTTGTAAACAACGAGAACAAAAGAGTAAGGGGAGAAGGGAAGGCTGGGGGATAGACGGAACCTCATCAGTTAGACAGCTGGGGTTTATTGTCAATACCCCCTCCCTATCTGAACAAGTAAAGGGGATGGAATTTGAGGGAAGAAGTATTGTTTAGGGTTGGAAAAGGATAGGGAGGGGGCGCCCACGTTCACCTACCACGCGCACTGCTGGAGCATTCTCCAACCCCTTAAAGAGGAACGTCAAGGGATTAAATGGCTTCGCATCCATTCTGTAGTTACCTGCCATATGGTGGTTTCCTCTGCCGATTTTTTTTCGCTGCAATTCCCTTAGAAATAGACAGTTGGTGCAATCATCCCTGTGCTCCGCCATTTGATGCTTGAGGCCCTATGCCTTTGTTTCAATACTAATCCCATAGGGAGGTAAATTATTTAGTTTCATGAAAAGATAACAAAGCATGAATAATGAAAAAATTGAATAGCGAGTAAAGCTTGTTGACTTAAATAGCAAAAAGCGTGAAAAAAGTATTCTCCCAACTGGAAGGACTACTCTTAAATGTATACTGAAGTGAAACTTTAATTTATAAATATAACACGTTGATAGGGGGATATTAAAATGGAGGAAGGTGAATATAATATTTTTTTCTCGTAATATGGCAATAGTTTAATTTGAATTCATTGGCATGAAAATTTTTGGCCATGGTAAAATTGACAAAACCGTTTAAATATCAGTATTCAGGATTTTAGACAATTTATTGAAGGGTACAGGATATAACTAGCTCAATATTGAGAGATACAGTCACGAATATTTACATTTTACACTCTGAAGTACAAGATTTCCATCGAGAAATAATATATTCTTTCATTTATTTAGGCAAAATGACCTCAAATACTTTCAAATTCTGTAAATTTTTTGATTTCACGGCTGGAACAAAAAATCGCACATGGGATGTAAGTTATTGCCATTTATTTCATTTAAAATTCAGCAATTGAGTCAAATATAAATTTTTTGTCTGATATTGTGTTCACTATGTATATTATTTTCGGTTTTATAAAATAAATTTACTTAATAATACATTATTAACTGGAAAGGATATTTTCCTTCACATAAAATGCGATATCAGGCTTTATAATATCTAACGCACTATTGGGTAATTTTAGACATATCAGGAAGGGTGTTGCTGTTTTTTTTCTTAGCATATTTTCTTATCATAAGCTACCTTTTAATTTTCTGATTTAACGGCTTTCTATAAAAATATATAATACGTGAAGTTATTGCGCGATCCATGAGTGATTATGTTTTTCTAAATGTGTAGTGGTTGCTAAAAATGTTTCATAAGACAAATACTTTTCAATGGACTTCAAGATGTGAGAACTTGAACGAATGGATAATAAGCAGAAAAATGTCTTTCTTGCGAAGTATTACAATGGATAAAATATTAAAGAGAGAACCCAATGATCAATGCTTGAAGTGTGACTTGCCTTATAAGGTAATATATGCTTCCTATGGCATCTTTCAGCGTTTTGTACGCGTGGAATTAATTTCAAATATCATGTCATGAGTTAACCTTAAGTGTCATTTGAATAACACTTCGTAATAACTAAAACTCTCAAGTATTTTCGATTGACGTACAATTACCAATTGAGTCGACACTAATTCACCATATACGTACGGGAGTTATGCATTGCACGATATTTATTTCAAAGTAGAGAAATTTTCGGTGGAGTAGAAATTATTCATGGAGTAAATTTTGTGAAAGTTTAAGGAAATAGAAAACACTTGAAAATACCGATTTTTTACGCCGCATATACTTGTGGAGCAATTCAAATTTCGCTCTTTTAACCTCTGACATTTCGAAACTCAACTACTGCAATCATGGAGGAGCACCAAAGTGAATTTCAACGGATCCGATGGAGGCTGTTTTGAAAATTTGATTACGTCATGTTCTATCTCCGAATGACACCTGCTGCACACTCCACCTACGTCCCTTGGTAAACAGCTCAGGTTTAAAACCCACGCATGTCGACCGTGAGTTTTCATTGCTACAATGCCTTTCATAAGTTTTCTCATGATTACAGTGCGAGCGAACAAGGGAATTTCACAGAGTTAAAAATCCTTCCATGCATTCAACCTTCATCTTTTCTTTGTCTTGCCATCTCGGCTTGCGATGCTTGTTAAACAATTTGGAGGTGAGAGAAGTTCCTTGAATTAATGCTACAATCTGTGATGTATCACGGCTTCATTTTATCACCGATATTTAATCTCAGTACTCATGATTAATGAAAAGTACTTGGTACTTTTCTACAAATATTTTTATTGTACGACGCGTTTCACCAACTTACGGCATCGCTAGGTACATAAAGTTTGTTTTTGCGTAAATTGTTGTTCTAGTTACGGAAGAGGAGAGGAAAAATACAAATATTCGGGCAGGGTTGAAGAAAATACAAGTTGATTAAAGGCAGGTGAGGAGGAAAGGAGTAGGGAGGGATGCGGAAATAATAATTCATTACAAAGGTTATTGGATTGTCTGATAATTTCTAATTGTTCAAGTGCGTCCATTTTCAGGCTTTTGAGAAGAATTTGTAAAATTTCGGGTATATAATCGCTCGTATGATTTTTTTCAAGTAGGTGTTTAGCAAAAGGAGAGGTGGAATCTATATTTCTGTAACTCCTGGCGTGTTCTTTGATACGTGTGATAAAACTTCTACCAGTCTGGCCGATGTATGCCTTATTGAAGCTATTGCATTTAATTTTATAAATACCAGAGTTTAGGAGTCTATCCTCTCTGTCTTTGAACCCAATTAACGACGGAGTATAGCCGGATTTGGAGAAAGGTCTCTAGCTGTGGGAATAAGGAAAAGAAATAAGCATTCAATTGATACACGAATCGGAGGTCATTATTATGATATTTAGGCTCAAATACTTACTTATAATTGAATCAAAACAGCTTGTCGTTTATGTTCAAAATAGCGACTATGCAGAAAAGGACATATATAACTAAGAGTCGATTCATTAACAGCATTAACTTCATTGAAATTCCTGAGTGCTCGTCCAATACTTTCCACCGTGCCAAATAGATTCGTTCAACTACGGGATTATCGGGTACTACCCTCCGCCAATATCCCAGCTGACACTGAATTCAATCCTGTTCTACACAAAATTGTTTTTCCACAGAATTAGCGAGTCATTAAAAGAATACCCACGCAATGAATGGTTGAAAATTCGTAAAAGCTCGACCCGTGCACGCAAACTCAGGATCAAGGGAACGAGGAATTCAACCCACCACCATCGAGAGACCACCGTTACGCCGCTTAGCGTTCTCCATTCACTTCAACCCCCCAACCGCTCCCCCCCGATTACTTCTCTTCCAACCCCCGGAGAGCACACGCTCATTCCCGCCCTACTTCCTCGTTCATTTCGCCTCTGTCGACGCCACTTTCAGGCCTTATCTTAATCCCCCATGCACGCCATTCTTTCCCGAAAAAATCCACACCATTATCATACATCTTTTAAAAAAGTTCATCCTCTCCCTGTAAGACAACGTTTTTGACAGAGGTGGGAGGAATAATTAAAGACTGGAATCCTTCGAGATACCTACCGATGTATTATCTCCATGCCACGGGTACCTATCATCATCAAGACACAAAACGATTGAAAGAAAGACAACCCTTTAATCATAAAAAGTTTTATACGTTATTCGAATGCAATTATTAATTGATTTTAAATTATAGCTAAAATGTTAGTTGAAGGATCTCGCGTGGATACAAAACGGAATATCCATGCATCCAACATATTTCCCCTATGTGAATCCTTGGAGTGCGCAAGGAAAAAAAGAGATGTTACGAAGGAAGTTTAAGACAATTATGCATCAATGTTTAAGAAAAACAACTCACAACTTTTGTTTTTATAATTTTATTTTTATGTCGAGAAAATAATGGGCAAGTACCGAGAATAATAATAAAAAAGAAAAAAGAATACTACCCCCACTGCTGCCCGTAGACCTCAACACACCTCTTATTTACAATATTCAAGTGGGTTTGCGGCATATGGCCGGTGAGGTAGTCCAGAATTATTGAGTCACCTTAATTCTAACTCGAGGAGGGGTAAGTTTCAATTGTGTCCATTGAAGGTTCCATTAAGTATGGCAGTGAAATTCTCTCGGGCTACCGACCGGGTCAGTTTCTCCATCTCTTTCTCCGCCGGCGTTTCGATGGAAGGCTTTTCCAGTTTAAATTATTTCATTCACAGCAACAAGTGATTTTACGTCTACAGAGGAAAATATCCTGAAAGTATTCATCTACCGCGGTAAAGCCGCAACAGGGAAAGAGGTGAAGGTCAGAAACGAGCTTTTTAACCCAGTTATAGAGCCCCCTTAAAATTTTTGATGGTTTTTTTGTTTCATTTATGGTGCTTTTGAGATCATGATAAATTTGCTTGTTGTTTTATTAATGGAGGTCATCAAGAATTGATGGTACTCCCTGAAGACCCAGTTCAACGCAGAATTGGGAAAAATACAATCCTAGGCCAGTGGATCGTCTTTTGACCAGAAAAAAGCATCTAATGGCGTTTAGACCACTTATCCTTCTTAAATAATTTTTTAGCCATTATTTAACTTTACCCTCGTTAATAGCAGCAGTGGAGCAATGATTACATTAAATTCTTCCACGGTCTAAATTGTTTTGGTTTTTCTTTCTGTGCTTTTAAATACATTTACAATCGTTGGACACACCTCTCGGTACTAGTAAAGGCGCGTTACAGCGACAGCTAGTGGAAGATTTCGTAATGCAAAATTTGCTAAAAATATTTGACGAACGTGTTTCGTGTGTGACATAGATTCAAAAAAGTTGTTTGGTTAGTATTTTTACCAAATGGATTTGAGAAAATCTTTGACTGTGGGACATCGGCTTAGCAGCCCACGACGGAGTAAGAGGGAGAACACGAGTTTTCGAGTCTTGAATCTTCGATCCGAGGAATCAAATGCAACATTCCAAGTCTTCACCCATTTCGGAGAGGAATAACCATCCCCGCCGACCAATTTCATCTCTTCTTCCCCCTTTCCCTCCCCTCGGCGCGCCAACCCTTTTGCCACCACCCCTTGCTATACCCTTTCCCGCTCAACCTTCATTTCATACCTCTTCTCCTATCTTCCCCCTTTCTCCACCAAAACACCTCTTTCGCCAACAATACCAATTCCCCCCCTATTGTGTGCGCTGCTTCGCCCTCACCCTACTACCTACCCCCTACCCTCGCCCTGGTACTCATGCCATCGGATATGGAGGGCGGTGGATAAGTGTGTGGGGTAGTAGAAGACGAGAGAATGGTAGACTACAAAAGAAGAATGACAAGGGGAAGTATGCCGTGGAAAGGGGTATGTGGCCGTAGTGGTGTGGGGGTCGGCTTAAAGGATTAAGGGGGACCCTGCTCTTCTTCCCCCCCCCCCCCCACTCAGAAACAGAAGCAGCAAGATGGTGCCTTTCCGACCAGACTTGCCTCCGGGCAATCATAATTAATACGCGTTGTGTGTGCGTGTGACCGGAAAAGGCATGTAACGTTCGTGAGCTGGCATCATGGCGGTGATGCCTTGTTGGTAGACAGCTCTCCAACGTGCAAGAAATCACTGGGAAGGGAAGTTTCCAAGTTAAAAATCTATGTTTTTGCCTGACTTTTGTGAACAGAACTTGAGTTTCACGCTATGGTTATTGAGTACTAATGAATATTCCACGGGAAACCGATGATGGGAGCCAAAGATACAGTAAATGGATTGAAAATAATTTATCAAACGTCGTTGGATGGTCAAGTTTTTTTTACCTCAAAATTAAATGTTTTGTTTCTACGACATTTCTATTGTCCACCGAAGTTAGTTTTAATGAAATTTGTTCATAAATTTATTTATAAAGTATAGCAAAAGCTAAGGAATTTGCTATCTAGGCTATCTACTCCGTGAGGCTATATTGGCAAGCTTGATGCTTGAGTCAAATTTACGATTAAAATCTACGATTGAATACTCCTAGCTGGAAGCTCCTGTATTGTGACTTTGGCTTAGAGGTTGAGGTTAAAAACCAGCAATTTAAAAAGGCTGATGAATAATTTGTTATATGAGTGAATAAATTAGACGATTTTCAAATATATAAATGTTAGAATTACTAACGTAGTTTAAATGAATGAACGATGGAACTGCTTAAAAGTATAGTTAACGAGAGATTTACGTAAAGACCCGTTGTCTGTATCGTACTAGAAAAGTGTGCATGCTCTATTTACCGAGTGCTCTTTTATTACTTTGACAAATTTTATTTTTGAATGAATATACATTTTTGAAGTGTTTTAAGCCAAAAAGGCATCAATTTCAGGTAAAGTCACTATTTACGAGACAAAGAAAAGATTTTTCAGTGAGATTCAAAACATAGAAATGGATGCCGCATTTTTTAGAGGAAGAAAATAGCAACATTACACCAGCGGGAATTACTTAATAATTAAAAGTTCAAAGTTCGTGAACGTTGCCATTCAAGCTGTAATCGTTTTTCGAAGTTTTGTAGTTTCAATCGAAAATTAGTTTGGTAAATCGGGAGGAAGCATGTGATTGCGGAAATATTGTCTTAAATTGTTTTATCATAAACTAATTACGTCGGATTCTCCTCAATTTTCTACCCATGCATTATGTAATGAATTTCTGGAAAATTTACAAAATGTTTCTCACTGATACGATTTTCCTCGAGTTGCAAGGGTCCAACGTATTAATAGAATCGAATCAAAACTAAAATTTCCCATCGTAAGATGCTGCATCTGGCAGATAATTCTATGACTACGTACTTGAACAGCACGCAAACGGACATATCAAACAACAATTTATCGGATTACGGTTCAAATTGCCTTTGAATGCATGTTAAATTTCCTCAGCACTCACTTTATCTTCCTTAATGCTAGAATTCCTCTTTCCATTTTCTTCATCTGACTCATTCCCATTTTACCCTAGAAACGCCAACCTATTGTTTATTTTTCAAAGATACTCTTATCTCTCCAACTCGTCTTCTTTTTATTTTCTTGGCACGGATTCAGAGCAATGCCTAAGCACTTCGTCCTTTGCTTTTATGCTTTTTTTTACTCACCCACTTTCCTTGTGTCCCCTTACAATTTTCTAAAATTCCTTTCTTTTTTTTAGATGGTCATAACTCTTCCTGAGAGTGGTGGTTTCTAGCTCCACTGTAACAATAGCAATACCTTTTCTTTTTCTCACTCCTCATCTTTTGTTTTCTTCCATCTCTGCCATTTATGAAAGGGCCTCGGAATGGTTAGGAGACTATAATTCTGACTTCCCAACCCGAGGGCCCGGGTTTTTAACCAGACAGCGACGGAGATATTTCAGCAAAATCCCTTCTGTAGTTTGGTTCTCTGTGGATATTACTTCAATTGCAGCACTCCGTCCATGCAAATAGTATGTTCAATTGGTCTTTTTGAGTTATGCTCTGCATAAAACCAAATTTCGATTGACAACCTGATGACGAACATTTCTTTCTCTTGACATACCTTACGGCGCTGCCCAGCTTAAAAGATGGCATAAGAAATGAGTGTGAAGACATAACAGCAACTGTTTCCTAGTCCATGTAAACCATACAGTTATTAAAGCAACACAGAGTGCTTCATTAAGGACTTGGCAATTTAAGGACAACTTGGCAACTTAGTATGCATTAGTATGTAATTATCACAAATTCTTAAAAAAACGTTTTAGGCATCATTTTAAAACAAATGTCCTCAAGTTTTATATCAATTAATTACTTTGGTTAGCTATTACTACGGATGTGTTACGGCAAATATCCCTCATGCTTCAGACTACAGACTCTGCCTGACTCCACAGCAACATAAAGAGCACACGTATCGAACATAAAAACCAATTTCAAGAAAACTACTGTGCCACGAGTGAATTGTAGACCTAATTGGAGTACTCTTACCATACTGAGCACGAATGTCACAACGGAATGTAGTCATGGAGTCTGTTCAATGAAACAATAACACATATATCGAGGACATTACGCACCAGTGAACGTAGTCGTTTTGAACTACAATGGAATTAGCGCATATAGTGACAGCATTTGGTACTACGACACTAGGTGAGTCACTTTTGATATGTTTTCCTTTAAATAATACCTTAGCCTAGTCTCTAAGTTACCTGAAGGAATTTCCACATAATGTTAAAGCTGTAATGTCCATATTGAAACACCATGTACTGTAATTCCCTACACTCAGTGAGAGTGGTAGGTAGTGAGTGAAAAGAGGGGAAGGAAGTAGTTCAACGTGAGAATTGGAAGTATTATAAGGTGAAGGAATTTGCGGGTAGCAGAAAGTCCTAAATTAAATATTTTTGAGCTTCCTACCGTACCCGTTTTTGCACTCAAACCCCTTTTCCCTGAGACACTTTTCCTCCACTCCGAACGCATTCTTACGCACCTACACCTTTCTCTCCACGTCACTCTCTCTCCCCGTCTCGCCCACGCAATCTCTTTCTTTCCCTCCCCGTATGTCCTCCTGTCAAGTCCACTTCTGCCCGCAATCACTGCCATCCCTTCCTCCTTCTTTGCCCGCTCTCCGCCACCTAGACTGATGCGGGACCGCTCCTTGTTCCCGTCCCCCACCGCTCCCGCGAACGCACCCCTCTAACTCCCTGCCTTCTACCCCGGAATACCAACCGCACTCAATATCCTTTCCTTCTCCTCTTCCTCCTTTGTTCCTTCCCCTCCCTTTCCCGCTGACATCTCAATTTGCGTACACCACAGACGGTTTCGTTCTCCCAGATAGTGGCACCACCACCCAACCCCACGTCCGCCCGAGGGAAGTCGGTAGAGTTCTTCCTCCGCTGACTTGACCCGAGTTTAATGTGACCGCGGTTCGAGCGAATGGAACGTCCTAGCAGTCTGGTCGCGATCCCACCCTGAAATGGCTATATTCTGCTACTTTTGGTTCAATATCTCCCCCTGCTTCCTCAGCCACGCAAAACCCGAGTAATGAGGAATACGTGTGAACATTTGCGTACCATTGCGTACATTGAACGATGCACACCATTGAGAGCGTGTGCGCCTGTGCAATATCTTTGATTTTAGGAATACCTTTGCAATACCTTTTCTTTTAGAACCAGAGCAAGTTCAACCTTAAACACGGTGACATATACGGCACCAAAATGTTATTGTGTGACCGGCGGGTGACTCAGTTAAAGCTACTGCGCGGCATTTTCCGCAGTTCTTTGAAAAATGTAGCATCGCATCGTGCATCTACGTTGAAAATCTGAATATCCGGAAAAATAACTTTATCACGGTTTAAGAATCGAGGTTAACAGCTTGTAGCTGTCTTCTGCGATTGCTAACTTCTTCATGGAAGATTTAGAGGAAAAGGCTCTCTTCTCAGCCCTCGAAATGTTTTTTTCATTATGTAGATGATATCTTCATGTTTTAAAATCACGGACTGGATTTTATCAACCATTTCCTGGATCACATGAATAGTTAACATCCGAACATCCAATTCACCGTGGTGACTGAGAAAGACAACAGATATACCCATTCTCGACATCCTTGTCTACCGGAAGGGAGATGGAAGGCTCGGACACAGCGTCTACCGCAAACCGACGCAAATGAACCTCTACGTTAACGAAGTCATCATCACCCTTCCCAGAGATGGCTGGTTCTGACCACACTGATAAATCGGGCTATAAAAATAGCTGACATGCAGTCTTCCCAAGGAGCTAATACATCTCCTAGTGTCATTCTTCCAACATAAACCATAGGAGTGATGTTTCATGGAAAGCACTTGTAGAAGCGGATAACCTAAGAGCAAATCCGCGAAATAAATCCTCCTAATAATAATAACCAATGGAGAAATAAATGGGAAAAATAGGCATGGAAAGATGAAGGATGAAATACGTTTAGTAAAAAAGGCGGAAAATTGCCTTTGGAAAAAACCTCTGGAAATTTGTAAAGATATAAGGACTACATCATGGAAATTCATTCACTGCCTGCCTCGGTGGCAGCGGCGTAACCTCGTCGCCTGCTAACCCGAAGGCCGCGGGTTTGAGTCCCGCCTGGGAGGTTTTTCTTCACTAAGGGCATGGGTGTTATTGTGTGATATGTAATGAGTTAATTATAACAAAGGTCTAAAAAGACCTTTATTAGTTCGGAAATAAAGAGGACATTATTATTATCATTTCGTTGCTTCCAAAATTGCCTTTGGAATAGGGAGACAGGTTAGTATAGTAGTCTACGCATTAGTGCAGCAGGCTAAAGATCCGTGATTTGATTCTCATTCGATTTGCAGTTTTTCCTATGAAACTTTCAGCGTATTTTCATCGCTGTTGCCGGCAGAGGTGAAAATTCTTCAAAAAAGGGCATCAAGACTATTGGGGGAATAAAGCTGCTAACTGAAAGGAGAGTAGAGAGCTGCACCTAACAAATCTTCGGATTGACGATTTCTGATGATGATAGAGATAAGGAATTGAGTTGTGCGGGAAAGAGTGGCGTGTATGAGAGAAGATAAGACCGAAAAGCGTCGTTGAAAGGGGTGAAAATGAACAAGAAAGTTAGGCAGGGGAGAGAATTCATTAAGGGTTTACGAGGAACGAGACGGGGGAGTTATGAGGGGTGAACTGTCGAGGGTGGAAGTAGAGAACGGTTTGCAGATCGACATATCTACGCTCCACCCCGTGAGTAGCTAGTAGAGTGTGTGACAGGGGATGTTAGGATGCCAGAAATGAAAACGCAGTGATAGGGAGGAGAGAAATGACATTGCATGGCCAGTTAATTCTGACTTCGTGGATTGATATACCAATGTGCCTACGTTGTTGTCGTAATTTGGTGACGGAGAGAAAGGGTTTTCATCGATAAATATTCTACAGTGTTTCTTTCTTAAGTAACATCACCCTTTAACACAATAATGTCACTAACCTTTTCTTTCACTGGATCTGCTCCGCTACGGGAAATTTTAGGTAGCCCTACTAAATATAATTATAACAATCGTGCTTGCTATTAAAAGATCTATTTTTTGTTGCTCTGACTGCTCATGTGAATGCACTGTATTGTACCTCAAAAACAAATCAATAAACACCACTTACATAACACATATAAATCATTCCTCACCAAGATAGATTAACTTCCTTGCGTATGCTTTTCACTCATGAATCAATCACTTGCCCAACACATAAAAACACTCATTACGGGCATAACACAACATAAATCAAATCCTTTACAATATTGGGATAATTGCTCCCTCCAAAATACCTCGCTTCAGGTGTCTTCAGTTGTATGGTCTCGTCTTTATCCCCGACACCACAGCCAACGCTTGGTTCCTTCCTTTACCGCGTCTCTCTAGCGGTAATAACCTCGGCTTCTCTGGCTGACTCTGCTGCTCCCGAATGGCTCCTGGTTGACGTCAAGGCTCGAACTTCCGGATCTCACTTCTCACGTTTCATAAGATTATTAACTCCCTCCGTATTTATTTCGCACCAATTACGTAAGGTAAAGTTCTTCTTTAACCGTATGGCCTTAGTTGGGAACGCGTTCCGTCATGAAAATCATACAGTATCAATGTGAGTCTGCTCTCCAGCATTAGGACCTCCAGCACCTGTATTTTTGAGATAGCCTCGACTGTTAACGTGCGTCGGCTTTTTTGCCTGATCGCTGATGCATTTTCGTCATTCTAGAAGCTTCGCTACTGACGTACGCTTATCTGGAATGTTATTAAAACTAGCGTGGTTCCGGTTGTTACCTTTTGATGTAATTTTCACGTGGTCGTTCAATCCCGCTACGTGGTGTTCAATATGGAGGAATGCGCAATATTGCAACTCTTTGAATATGAATAAATAGGTCTGAAATTGAAATATTGGCGTTCTAATTAGGCAAAATTAATATAAATTGTGGTAAAACATGTTTGCTCCCCAATGTCGGCGTGGCTTATTTTAACTGAGTTCCATTTGCTGTTTTCTAAACTTTGATCACTGAGATAAATACGGAAATGATATTCAGACCGGTAAACAATCTGTCTACATAAACTCCTACAAGTCACTCTGCCATCTACACACTTTCCTTTTAACCTAACATTCACTGCGTCAAACGCAATGGAAATTGTACGCGCTTAATGTTAACGATTCAGGAACTTGTGTACATCCCAGCTTTCTAGTTGGCTTTGCGCCCTACCAAGTCATTTCCATAATATCTCTTGGTTGCTGTTCGCTTACGTTATTCGTTTTGCTTTGTTAAAACACAGCTTTTAACAACCCGTAACTTTCTCGTTGGACGAGAGAACGTACCAGTGAAGCCTTTTCGTTTTTGCTCCTGCTCCCTACTAAGACAGGGGCGGCGCCCCTTTTCCGGCAGAGGAAAGGGGAAGCAATAAAGATAAGGGTGGATGGGCCAGGGCTGCCACTCTTTTGGAACCGAAATATGCGCTCAAGGTTTCTCGGGAAAGGATTCGAAGTGAGAATAGGGTTTTGGGTTGGAGATGGTTAGTGCCGATAGGGTGAGATTCTGTCGTCCTGCGCTCGTGAGAATGAGTTCCAACGTCATTCGGAAGGGAAGACAAGCCTCCCACCTCCCTCCTCTTCTGGTCCTTTCTCCTTATCTCCTCGCCAAGCCTTGTTGTCCTTAGCGCGAATTTAGGAAGGGGCGTAGGGGTGAAAGTGGAAGCCCTTTATGGGTTAGCTGATGATGTGGCGATGCATTCACCAGAGGAGGTCGTTAACCTTACAGCTGTTAACGTAATGCTTTTTCTTAGCTAAGCTCTTCCATAACCAAACCACAATTTTTTATGCTGACTAGTATGCATATTAGTTGTATATTTTCCTGGCTAATCCAATTTTTGATATTAGGTTCTTCTATATGTTTATTGAGTATCGTCGATCTGGTCTATAGGTGCATGGATTTATGCAACAACATCTTAGCATCAATTATATTATCAAGCCAGGAAAAATTAAGCCGCACAACAATCCGATAAACTCTCTTATATAGTGCTGGGATATGAGCAATGAACCAGAATGAAAAGAGGAGACTCATCACCTTTGAGAGGGAGATTTTAATAACAGTCTTTGTTCCCATATTCAGAGATGGAGGAGGAGATAACAGAGAACTAAGAGATGTGCATAAAGAACCTGATATAATGGCACGTGCCAGATGTAGAAGAATGAGGTGGGCGGGTATTGTACATACATAAGAAGAATGATCTATCCTCTAAAGTGTAAGGTGGGAGAGCACCTGTTGGGAGAAGATTTCCAGGAAGACCGAGACTCAAATGGTGGGATCAGATGAAATCAGATCCCGCTGGTATTAAGTGTGAAGAAGAAGTGGCAAAATACCATGAGAATGAGGAAATAAGAAAGATGTTGACGGTTAACAATAATATATTAATAATTAAAAAAGATGATAACTTAAAATTTTCAATAATAACTTGCATAATCTATTAGCATGAGTAACTCACAATTGTGGAAAGATTAATCTCAGATAATGCCGGCCTGATGAAAACTAATTCTAGTTCTCCCTCCTATTCGCATCGCTGGTCAACACTGAGTTTTCGGGTGGCTAAGTCTTCCATCAACTTTGGCGTACTCGAAGGCATATTCAATTTAATTATGCATGTGTAGAAATTGGTTTGGCTGGGTTTAGAACCCGGATCTCCCAATTGCCGCTCAAGTACCGCTCAGTCATACCACTAAGTTGTCTTCATAAACGGGATATTTCCTAAACATTTATACGATTCAGATGCTATATCAAGGAGGAAATGATGTTGGTTCAAAGTCTATTCAAATCAACTATATATTGCAAATCTCAACATATCTACCTTACAAATATGGATGTGACTGCTTATGGTATATTTATTGACATTTCATGTATAGATAACTTGTTTAGCACTAGTAGGCGATGTTTCCATTGCTTTTTATTTAATTATCTTAATTACTGATTCAATAGATAAAGATATCATTTTATTTCAGTTTGGAAACTAGAAAATGTTTTTACAGTTCATCCTAAAAACATAAAGAGCATTTTTAGAATATAAGCTGCTGGATGTTGTAAAATAGAGATATGATTCGTGCAGTATAATTACACTAGAGCAAGCTCTTGAAGGGATTTTATCGAATGGAGATTAAATATACACTCTGCAAACATATATTACACTCAAGACAACATTCATAAGAGAGAAGCAGCTGTATTTGTTGAAATACTAATGTTTAAATTTGTATGATCCTAGTGCGTTTATTTCAAATATTCTAGATGGTTTTTACCTTTGGTCTGGAATTCGAGTAACTTCCGCTAAAGGCGTCCAAAAGGACCCATTGCCAAGCAGTCACATCTCTTACGCTGATCAAATAACGGGACTATTGGGATGCAGCAGCAGCCGTTTTGTGAGCGAAATATCGAGGGAATAGCTTCCACATAGGGTCGGGAAAAGGGAGGGAAAGAGGTCATATTTGTGGATGGTGGTGGTTGCCCGGGAGACGGCTGAATTTCCTTGTCAAGGAAAGAAGGAGAAGCAAAGAGAACAATGGAAGAGGGGCATCGACTCACGGCGTGGCTTGGAATTTCAGTTGGAAGCCACGCCGCCGGGACGGAGCGTCGTGAACAAGAAAAAAAGACTATCGTCACCCGTATGTTTTAGTTTCAGCAACGTTAGATTGAGGGGGTTGAAGGTTTTTCCAAGAAGACTTTATTCAATCCGAGGCTGATTAGTGCTATCAGGCAACGAGCAAACCCGATCCCGAAAGTTTCTTTTTCAATGCTTGACGAGTAGGTGTATTCTCACTCCGCTATGCTTTGCTTTGGCTGTGACATTGTAGCGGTTATCAGCAATCACTGAAAGCGTTTCCGTGCGGACTCTGAACCGAGATTAATATTGCTGAGTTTCGCTGTATTTCTATGAAAAATCTAGCGGTAGTGTCAAATTTTAGTTTTTCACTCAGAAAAAAATCTATTTTTTTCATTCAGTAATTTCCCCAGAAATGTGGTGTATTCTTCATATTGGACAGTACCCCATTTTATTATTTACCATAAATAGGGGTGCTAGACAACAGTTAGTGATTTTATCTGGCTGATACAACATTTGAACGAGAATTAATTCACAGATTAAAGCTCTTCGGAGACAATTGACTAATAATCTACAAAAGATGATGAGAATCAAATTCAACCAGAGTAAGTTGTAGAAGCAAAGACTAAGATAAAAAAAGAAATTTCAGGTGATCAAACAAACCCAGATCAAGTTTTAAAAAGGGCTAACATGAAATGTTGAAGAATTTGTACTAAAATTTATCGAGATAGAATAGCTTAAACTTGAATAAAAAGAGAATGAATATATTTGAGATACACAAAACACTATTTAGAATACATATGATAATATTACATGTGTTACACCTAAAAAATAAAAAAAAATAACTTTCAGATGTCCTCTATTCCATTTATTTTATCCTCTAGCTTTGAGGCATGTTTTTTTTGTAATATTTACCCTTTTAGTTTTTCTATTGTCTTCCTTTTGAGTCTCCCTCTTTATATTTGAACTGTTGTTAAGAGATTAAGAAGTCATTTTGAAAGATAATTCTAGAATATTTGAACGATAATTCAAGAACTGTAAAATATTTTTAAAAGTATTTCTCTCGTACATATAATCCTTCATTCTCTCAGTCACGCGTAAGTTTATCTAAGGAAATACCTCTCCCACATTTATGTTTACTTATGTAATGAAATATTTGTAAATTAAAGGTAAATGAAAAGTATAAATTAGTTTTTCCACATAGATTTATTTCAACAAGACGACCTAGGTTTCGACGAAGCTCGTCATCATCAGGAGAGGATCACTTGTTGATGACAATCTTCGTCAAAACCTAGGTGGTCTTGTTTAAATAAACCTATGTGGAAAGACTAAATTATAATTTTAATTTACAATGTCAAGAAAATTCCATGAAGTCACGCCCGAGACAACGGAGTAAATCTTAGGTCCTCCCCTACAAGTCCTATGATAATTTTTAATGGTAGGGAGAATTATTTCTCGTATTTTGTATTTTTGTTTAACGTGCTTCGACGGCTAAGGTCATTTCTCACTTACTGTCTGCCACGCGCAGACAGGGACTACAGCACTCGGACGAATCGGAGGATCACCCCTCCAAACTCGAGCCGAGCCCAACGATGCTTAACTTCGGTGACTGATCGGGAACCGGTGTTTCCATCGTGACAGGCCGTTGCCCGAATTATTTCTCTTATATTCACCTCTACACCATACGACTGACGGCTTAGAGAATGATTTATACCTATATTTTCAAACAAGGTGATTCTAAACGACTAGTTTTTTTTAAAGAAGTGCTTTAAATATCTCTAGATAACGGCTTCATGATTCATATGAAGGTTATGGATTTCACCGCTGTTAAGCATTCACCGTGTTGCTAAGTCCGAACATCCTAACCGTTGATACACCGCCGGCGAGCTAAGTAATACGTTGTCAGATAGAGTGAATGGAAGCTTGTATTCTGAAAGAAGGGAAAAGAAAGTAATTTCTGAAAGAGTGGCAATTGTACAAAGGTGACTCCAAATTGTATCCCCAATAATTACTTTAATAAATGACAAATGAACAAACTAGCTTATTAGCATGGAGTTAATTTATAATTCCTTTAGTATGCTCCGTTCTTCATAGGAATCATTTTGTTTTCGAAAATGCCAATCAATTCGCTTTTATATTTAGGAATGAGTTTGGTCCGATATATTTTATTTATTCGAAAGAAATAATCCATTATTAACGTCGGAACAGTAACTTTACAACTCACATATTTTCTTCTGTTTTCTTCTGATTGAACCCACTACGTTTGCATTTAAGTCACCATATTTGATCGTAATTAAAAACTTAAATTTAACTATCGTTCCTGTGTCATGCATTACCTTCATGGTGGCTTCGTCGAAACACCTTGAATAGCCGAGTAAAATCCTTTGTATCAATGAGGAAAGTTTTCCTTTCTTATGTTACATTTGTCTGCCTTTCTGTTTTCGTCATTGTTTTTTTCCATTTTTATCCATGTGTCTTAATAAAACCCACTTAATCAACATATAGAAGAACCCCACTCTTATTTTTTAATGTTTTGGTTCAGAAATTCTATCTTTCAGCAATATTTTTTTTATAAAAATCGTCTAATTTATTTTTATTTCTTATCCTTGTAATTTGCTTGTATCCTATGGGATAGCATTCAAGGTATTTCAACTTCATATTATGGCAATCCTGTTATCTAATTTCTAGTAAGGGAGTTGGTTTAAATAATGTCCATTGATGTGGTAATTTTACTCTTGGCGTAAAGAATATTACAAATGGTCTGTTTAAAAATCTTTAATATTTATTTACTCTTTTTTTAAGGGAAACACTTTTAACCCTCGTTATCAGTCCTCGCCTAATATTTTCGTTTATTATTTATATATTTTATTTTTTTCCTGCAACGTTACAACTTTTCCCTTTTTAATTTATATTACGATCCTTTTGGGCCATCTTTTATCCTTAGTTTCATTTCGTGTAGAAACATATGGTATTTGTACAGTGATTTCACTCAACGCAGAAGGCCATGATTTTCTTATAAAATCATTCAATCCTTCGGCTCACTCTCTAACCGTAGCTTTAGCTCACGCTATTTTCACGGACTTAACCGGATTCTCATTCGTTCCAATTTCCATACAGTTCCCTGTCTTACTAATACTAAGCTAGAATTCCCTTAACACTACTTAGTCCATTAAAAGGTTTCGATTTTAACGCCGTTGCTCTTAGAAATGGTGAAGGCAGGATCGTGAGTCTCTGAATGCCTTTAAAAGTTTGGAAATTATTTCGACTTGTAAATTTGTTTTGAATTTAGATTTTCAGTGTGTTGCATGATTTTACGATCTCGCTTTCGGTAACACTGATAGTAGGAAACGCACAGTATAAGGATGAATGAGACTAAGCATTCGTCAAAAATAAATTTAATATTTCCCAAGACTAAACCGAGAAGCAATTGAGATATATAAAATACCGAAAAACCTCAACAGAGACATTGGGTACCAACATCCATGCGTGTGAAAAAGAGAATTAAAAAATTCAAATGTATGGAATGTGGTATGTATACATGATCCAGCAGATTAAGCCAGTCATTATTGCCTGACGAAGCCGGCAGAAGGGTCGAAGAAAGCCCACACTTTACAATTAGTATTACCAAATTCAAGAACATGAACTTGTTAATTAATATGCTACTTGGAGTGACGGTATGTGGTGGGTGTACCTAGGCCAACATTGCTATTGCGGCGTCTTTTGCTTAAAGGTAAACAGATGTGACGCGAAGCATCCTTAAACTCATCTTCAACTCATTTAGACGAGAGAGGTGAGAATCACGCGATAAGCCCTAACCCTAATTAGCGGGAAACTCACCGGTGGAATGCAATGGAAGAATATTTCTATGGAAAAATGTTGATCGTGTGGGAGGAGACAGCAGGCAAGGAACTAAACATGAATGTCACATTGAGCGTGAGGTAGTAACGTCCCCCGCTCCGCAGCGAAGGCTGCAGGTGTGGGTAAATTCAGTTGTTGCCGTGATGTCCTGCGCAATTGGTTCCTCGAATGTCTCGTGCTACTTCTCTCCCCGCTCTCTCTCGCGCTTAAGTATTCTCCACCCGGCTAAACTCCACCGGGGAACTGTTGATGAGGCGTCCCTTTGAGGACGGTGGATGTAGTGGTGTGTGGCGTTAGTGAAAGGATGAGGGGTACAGGCGGGAAGGGATGGGGGGTTTGAGAATGGAGTTTAAAGGGTTGGAAAGGAAGGGTAGGATGAGGAGGAGGAATGTAGGGAAGAGAGCGAGGGAGAAGTATATGTACGGTTGAGGGACCGAGTTGAAGCGAGAGGCACTCAATGAAGCCCCGGCATTGATGCGGTTTTCGGGAGAGACGCTCCGGAGTTTCCGCGCTAAAGCGGAAGGGGGCGCCTCCACGCCAAAGCCGGCATCTCCTCCATCTCCTCTCATTCTCGGTCCTTGCGAGGGCCGTGAAAACATAGCCCTCCTGGGACGGGAGGATGGTTTAGAATAGCTCACGACGCGGAGGAGGGAATGAGAGGTGGTCCTTGGAGGAAATGGCTCAAGGCGTATGATTTAAGTGATTTGGGAACACTTCGCATCCTCCCCGGATCTCCACTCAGGGTGGTAATGGACGCGTTTCATTGGATTCAATTCCTCTCGTTCACAATGTTTGAATTCATTATATCTATATATTAATAAGCAGGAGCGTGTGCTATTTTGTTCGAAACTTGGTGAGTGCTTTAAACTTCGGCGATTGACGCTAATGACCTTGGTTGGAGCTTATAGCTTTGATTGTATGCTTGGAAAAAATCAACCTTTGGGAGAAAGGGATAAACATTCCAAATGAGGAAGAACATATTTTGCATTCATTAAGTTTAAAAACATGGAGGTGGTTGCTTTTATATGCAAGCATTATTATGACGCTCAAAACATTCCTGTGCTTGATGATCATGTTCACGGACGTGACTTTTTATTTTATATAATGCCCATGTAGTTTTTCAATGAAGTTATAAGCTTTATAATGGGAAATAGTTTTTGTTTTTTCTTCAAATCGATATGATAAAATTTAGGAGAGGGTGGTGTTAAAAGCACATGTTGTTAAGCGCCAACTTTTCCTGACCTAACTATGATTATTTTGGTCAATATTTTAAGCTTGACATGGATGAATATTGAAGTGAATGGAAGGAATAACTAGTTTAAATTGAGGAACATTTGCTGAATGATGGAAGATGAGTGAAGTTTCCTCCTCATCAATTCACCACGGAGAAGTGCAGATCAATACGACCTGCAGGTAATCTTGATCTAAACATTTCTGACAAGTATTCATATCGTTCCACTTTTATATGAGCCCACCAAGGAATTTTACGAAATATCTCTTGCCTTCGGTCCAGCAGTTCTCACAAGTAGTTAAAAATAAATTAGCGAATGCAACTGATTTAACACGTGTGAGAGTGTCGTGGCATACATTCCAGGATATCAGTTGATTGACCGCTTTTTTGTTTCTATCTGCAGCTTACCGTCATAACGATAGTAGAAATAAAATGCATAAAATTCCTAAAGGCAAATGATAATTATTTATGTTGATCGAAGAATGAACCCTCTTTCAGAGGCAGACTCGTTAAGCTACCAGCAGTTTGCCTTTACATCACGTGCTTGTTTTTCTGCTCAAGTGATATCATTTGCAACTACTGGATGACTGTGATCATGTAATTGAGGTATATCTAAGATTGTTCTGGAATTTTAAATCTTTTAAGATTTGTTCAGACCAGATTTTGCTTCTTTCAGAAAGTATGAAAATCTCTCAAAAAATGGTAATTTCGATTGAAATGAGACATTTAATGAAGTGAGAGAAAGAGGGCTCTACAAACTTGAATTTACATAACTAAACAGAGAATTTAGCCAGAATGGAATATGTACAAATTCCAATTCGGGAAAGATGAAGTGTGTAATTGACAAATGTCACCTTTAGTAAATATTTTATTCCACTATTCGGAAATATGATGGAAATGGCATAGACATTTACGTGGCCAGAGGAAACTAATTCAAACGCTCAAAAATGATAATTTTGTATACTCAGGAAAATAAACTACTTATTTATGATATAAAGACATTTATGTTGTGCGCTGAAACGGTTTTTTGTTATTAACTAAGATAAAATGATTTTTTTAAATCTATTTAAATTAATTTTAAGCGAATGAAAGCTATTTAAAATTATTTTTGTGGTTTTGATGAATTCAGTTATTGAAAAATGTAATGAAAAGACAATTATTTCCTTGGACACTTAAAAAAAATATTTTAACAACATTCCCCTTGTGCCAATTTTATTAGCATAGTGAAATCAACTTCATTTGCATGATAAATTGAAGTAAAATTGGAATAATATTGCACCCTGCAAACTTTCTGTCGACTGAACTTGGATTTAGCCATTGCCCTTCGTGAAGGTATCCCGTTAAAAATTAGGAAAAATAAAACAAGTAGTTTCCAGCCAGTATAATAGAAAATGTTTAATTTTTATGAATTCAATCTTAGTTAAGCGCTGAATTGAATATAAAAAATGAAAATGGAGGAGCCCCGTCCAGGGAAAGGGTCTTCTGGAATATAATTTCTCCTGAGTATTGACCGGCGGCAAAGGATGGGAAGAGGGATGGGTTAGTTCTCATGGGAGGTTGGGGGTGGGGATTAAGACTGGGGAGGAGCTTCGAGGCCCCAGAGAGGGCCTCAAGAGATCTGGTTCAGTCAACATTCGCGTGAGGAGGGAAAGTGTAATCGCGTCTACTTCTGCGTGGAAGGAGGAAGGCAGAAATGAAGGTAGAAGGACGGGGGTAGAGGAAAATTATCTTTTATTGTAAATGCAATAATAATTATCTTCTTTTTTTACCGGATTTATGTTCGTAACGCCCAAACTTATTCTTTTGGGAGGGAGCAAAGGATAAATTGGATGTAAGGCAATTCATTTTGACGGTTAATTTCTCGAGATTAATTCATCATATAATAATGTTGGTGACAATGCTAACCTATGTTTATATAATTCCAATAACATATTCCTTAAACTAAATTCATTTAACTCCTAAAATCACTTTGACATTGCATTTTTATGACGGCGAAGTAAATAGTTGTTTTGATTTGTATCTCCCTTGTGGCCGAAAACTTAAGTAAAGTTTCGTAAAAAGGTTCTTGGATGAAACATTTTAAGAAACATTAAATAAGTTCGTTTAGGAATCAGTCAAAGTATTTTTTTCCTGTTGCGTAAACCTTTATGATACCAAATGTTTTCTTGATGAAATGCACAAATTGAAAATATGATGTAATATCAAGCGTTTCCGAAATGGAGAAACAAATCAAATTTCACCAGTTTACCCTAGAAGGCAATGATGAGAGGAGAATTCCATAGTTTGCTAATCCATTCAACTGAAATTTAATTTAGGAGAGGATAAGTTGCAGTTGCAGTGAATATTGGAGACCAAATGTCGAGGAAAATTATGTAAAGCGTAAGTGGCAAAAGTGAATTCATTTTCCCATTCCTGCTTTGTTACTGTCTGAGCTGTACTTCAATTTCACGCCATGAACCTCAATCGTCAAATGAGACAAAATTTGGACGAACTGGCAAAGTTTGTTAGGAAGTGGCACCTGCTCACTGCATTTGCAATAGCATGCCTCGATTTCCCCACCATTCCTGAAATTTCATTTCTGGTACATAGTGATTAGCATTGAACTTGTCTAAAAAATACCAATTTCATATTTTTTCATTTATATGCCGGTAAAAACCTTTATGCTCATTGCCATGTTGTCCACCATTTATTTTCCATGATAGTTATTAAACCTGATCATGCTATTTTTGCTCTAACTAATGGCCAAGAGATCAGGTAAGGGTAATGTAGGTTTTTTTTGGTTTAAAAGGCAAACCTGGCTCTTGCATAATCAGTTATTTCCTTTCATAACCTTTCATGCCACATCATTATTCCTTTTACTAAAAATGCAGAGCCGTTGTTTGTTTTACATTTGCTGAATGTTGGTAGGTACTGGAAAGAATACTTTTATGAACGACTAGGTTCAATGACGCCCAAATATATACACTAGGTTTTCAATTTACTTGGAATTGTTTTAGAATCATTTCAGTGTAAAATCTCTACGATATATACTGCATGTTTTTTCTGTAGGAGTTTTTCAAAATAATAGGTTTCTAAAAATTTATAGATAGTATGAAAAAAGATTATTTAATTCTATTCTGCACACAATCTACCTTGAATTTATTGAATTTGGGTTAAAATTAAGTCTTTATATTTTAACTAGGAAAATAATGAGATGCTCTCATCAGCATGGATGGAAGGCATCAGTTTGAGAAATATGGAGGAATAGTAATTATAATTGGCGAAGTTAAGTAATAGGTGTCGTTTGTTCCCGCTGGTGCACCAAAAAGGTGGGAACCAGTAAACTAGAGATCAGTGGAGAACAGGGTGAAATGCATTCCGCCCTCAAAATTTTATAACTCATGAAATTATTCCCATAGCTAATTATCTGCTCTGTGAGAGAGTTTCTGCATTTTCATTTGAAGCTTGTACGTGCTTAAAACGCGAAAATACACCGTTGGAGACTTTGTATCCTGCATCGATCCCATGAAGATATGAGTTTTAATTATTTCCGGAACGTGATGCTATGTGAATGACCATAATTCACATTTTGTATGCATGCTGTGTGATAAACGTCCAAACAGCAAGCAGTTCAGGGAGATGGAATGATGCACACCCTGCTGCATTCAAATCTTGCTGGAATAAAAATATGCCTGCTTTATGTGCCCTAAGAATCTCTAATATCAATACGTCAAAACTCATGGAACCATGCAATTGTTTCCACTCATTTATCCACGTTTTTATCGAAATGATTTATAATTTTCATTGTATGTTCTGAGAATGAACTTATGTTTTTATTTTTAAAAACTTTTCCATTAGAATTATTTCTTCTGTACATGGGCGAGTTCTTTTTTCGTAAAATAAGTGTAAATTTTGCGTCATCATGTTCAGCTATATATTTACAAATACCGATTAGCAACGCTCAAGTTTTAATTTTTATGACGCCTTTAAAATATTAAAAATATCTGTTTTTAAGCTATTGAACACAACTTAGTGGACCCCTAAAATCACTATTTCCAATCCATATTTGGAATTTTTATTTTTGAATGTTAATAAGATTTTTCCCCTTGATAAAATGTATTCCACACACCCGTACTTACTGAGGTAACATGCTCTTCTTCGCTCAACCTTTCTAGCAGAATCTTCCCTTTTGTGTTTGGTAATGAGCAGAAGTTTTCAATCGAGATTTTTGTTTTTCATTTGACATTAGAATCTATTGATAACCTGGTGTAAACATTTTTCTTATTGTCTGATTGTTAATATTCTTTTTGCTGTATTAATCTAGGAACACGCCCCAATTCTTACCATTTGTGATTTTTCATAAATGATGGTTCTGCCTAATTTATCGACACATGGCGCTAAGATTACGCTGTTTTATGTATCAAATTGGGCTCCTATGTCATCCAAATAATTTTATCTTCATACTTTATTATTTATTCTCAATGAGTCTGTATACGTTATTAACGTCCAATTTGTTTCCAAGTCAATTCATGATGACTCCATAATTGGTAAAGATTAATTATTCTCTATGATATGTTAGTTTTAATGTCATTAGCCTCGGTAAAGTGAGCAGTGAGCAGGTGATTAATGTGCAAAATGTTGCGTTTTAATACATCATCCAACTGTGGAAAAAAAACTTGCGAGATCACCGCATAAAAGACATTGTCCCGCTTTTACACGGATTGTTTGTGGCCAAGCAATTTCACGATTCCCCGTTAAATACAGTTTTTCAGAATTTTTCCGATTTGGCTACATTCTAACGTGATTGTACTCGACGCTTCGAGACCACCGGTATTCTAACACGCACACAAAAAAAAGAGTTCAATACTCCATAAACTACGAACAAAATCAAAATGCCAGGTTGCCATTTATAAATATTACACCACTGGAGTTAGAAAATAAGTATTTTGCTGGTCCGGGACCTCAGGTGTGATTGATCAGTGAGCGTTTTTATCTTCTTTTTGTGAGCGGATGCGACCGTGAGAAAAATGCCCTCGTCTGAAGCGGAGAGAAGGAACAGCACACTAGTTAGACTGATGGAGATACGACCATTTATTTTTAAAGTGCTCTCGTGCACTCAGAGAGGGAGAGGCGGCACTTTACCTCTCGCCCGGTGTCGCGTCCCGCGAGGCACAGCGAGGATGGAGACAGACACACAGTCAGGGAGAGGGAGCGAAGGGAAGGAAAGAGTCGTATTGGAGTAAAAAATATCGGAGCATCTCCCTCTAGGGGTTGTGATGATGAGCCTCGCGAGGAAAAACGCCCGTCCTCTTCGTGCCGACGCCACCACCACCACGGGGAGGATTACTGCCGTTGGCAAAGAAGAAAATGAAGGAGAGAAAAGCAAGGAAGTGCTTAGAGGTTTTACGATATTTGGCCTTCAATATCAAATGGAGAATACGATAGTCATCACATTTTAAGGATACCGGGACTAGCCACGGTATTAACCATACGGAAATATCTTGGCTACGGTAATACTTCACCGTAATCCGTTGAGGTAATACCGTGACAAGCCCGGTATCTTCAAAATTTGTCTAAAATATTCAGTATATCATAGTGCTCAAAGTTTAGTTTGCTTCAACCTCGCGGATTGTGGCACTTTGGACTGCTACGTTACATTACGTTATATGTCCGGCAGTCTTGAACATCTTGTTCCTTTACACCCCGCCAAATCCACAGAGGACTAGAATACCTCGATAGCTTAACTGACTAAAGCGCTCAGCGCGATATTAGTTCGAGTCTTGGTCAAGGCGAATGATTTTTTTCTGTGGAATTTCGCACGATCGTTATCATTATTCAATCCTAAAGGCGGGTTTACACATGGAAGTTGATCGCTATGGTTGAATCAAGAGTAGAAATGTGTCGATGTGTATTGCTACCTACTAGGGGGGCATTGTTCTCTTTATTTATTTCGATTTTTTATCGATTAATTGGATTACGAAAATTAACAATCAATGTAGCAATTCCGAATATCTCCTAATTTCGGATATGAATCCGTTAGTACATCGTAGGTAATATTTGAGCTACAAAGGAATTTGAGGTTTTAATAAATTTGTATGAATCGAATTAAATATTATGTGCATCAATTAAGCATATCAAGAATATGAATCATGTTATTTCTTATTATTCACCGCAAGAGTCAACAGATATAACTTTAAGTACCTAATCTCTAACCAAGAAAATATTTACATGAAAAAACAAATAACCACCAAATCAGTCTCCATGGAAGATTACATACAACAATACATGACGTGATTGCATTCCTCACGGTAAAATATTTTGGAGGTAAAAAATTATCTTCCGTACTCCTTTGTGATCCTAACCGTTCATTTGATCTTCAAAATTTTCCTTCTGCATCAAGATTCGAAAACCTATAATCTCTTCTGTTTTAACTTTTTAATGGTTCAATTCTCTCAGATATAGAGCGCAACATTGCCCACGAATGTTTTCAGGTACTTATTTCTCGTGTGCCATTCTATTTTTTTGATCAATTCGATATGTTGTCGCTCATTTTTTGTTAAACCTAGTGTTAATGTAAGCATACGAAGAAAATAACTTAACTTACGAAGATTTCCCAGCACTATTATTATACCACCGGGTTCATCGAATAATCGACATAAGGTTATCGCAAAGCAGTGCCTCACGTAAATCATACAGCTATTGAAGTATCCTACGGTGGCTTGAAATCCTAATGGCTTGAAAGAAAAGCACATGGAACGCCTTCGAGTTATTGGAGGAATTTTAAAAGTTCCCACGACACTTATTCTAGCCACAAAGTTATCACGGTAATTATTAAATACTTTTTTTTTCGAAAATCGAGAAGGCATACAAAATTCACACCGCACCATTTCTCACGCAATGTCTGTGAAGATCCTCATTTTTTTAACGCGTCTCCGGAGCGCAAAGCTTTACGGTGTCCCATGGTAAACGACTTCAACTTTTTGACAAATATTTCGTAAAGTAGAGTAATTAGTGGATAATACTTTATTGCCATTGGAAGCATGAGGTAATTTTCATTATCAAGAGGTAAAATTCAACGAATTTTATGTGAAATCGTGTAAGCTCCGAACTCAAGGCATTGAAATTAGTTCAGATTGGAACACATTTCACTTATACTCGGACTTACTTAACTTTCTTTTCACTTTCTCACTTTCACACTTCAGCGTAGCTACATGAAAAAAGATGAATGGAATGATAGACACAGGTGAAACGTTCGGAAACCTCCTGGTAGGTGAAATTTAACAGGTGTACAATAGCTTCATAGCTTGTAAATAGTTAAATGTATTAGTACAAATTGATTTGTAAAGGGTAAACGTTTTACAACAGAGAAATTCAAAACTTTCCATTATCAATGTTTGTCGCCTTCACCAAAAATTAACACGCTGAAAACATTCGCGGATACCAGCGACTATTATCGGCGTTCTTTTATTTTCTAGCGCACTTCAGCGCACATCTACGCTGATTTCGATATGTTTTCAAGTGCGCTTCCTAGTGCGCAGGGTCTGAAACGAATGGAAAAAGTGCGCTGTTGTGCTACGAAGCATAGCTCCCGCAAATGTTCCTGGCGCGACCTTCGCAGCAAGGAAGGGAGGTAGAAGTGGAGGGGATGCGGGAAAAGACTGAGGGGAAGAGAGAGAGAGTGGGACAGTGGAGCCTAACTAATTCACGTAAAAGACACGTGGCACACCTACCTGAGATCCTATTTTGAGGTCTCATCGTGAGACGAGTCGAAACGGGATGACAGGTGGTGTTGAGTCACCCCAACTCAATGAGCGCTTGTTTTGGCGGCAATTAGAAAGGTTTCCTGACTGACCTTCTACACTAAACACAATATTTCTCCCAAATATCGCAAATGTTGAAAGTTCCGTAGCCTATATCTCAAAATTGCCCACTGCGCTGCGTCAGGAACTTTTGCGAGAGCTATGAGCAGCACACTAGAGTGAATGGAAAGCACCCCAACAATTTTTCGCTTAAACTACCTTTAAGTGACTTAGAGAGTTTAAGTGAGTGAGTTAGAAGGATTGTGAATGCGATGAGTAAAGGAGGGAATGTAAATGGAGCGGAGGATGAGGAGAAGGGAAGGGAGAGGGCCACCAGTTGCCCGTTCTACACGTCCTCCACTCACATAGATACACACACACTCGACCTGCAATCATAGCTCGCACACTCATTTATATAAACGCACGCTTCCTCTGGCAAGAGTTGTGCCAAAGGTTTTAGAGTTTCCGTTAGTGAAGCTCGGCGACCTCCTTCATCCACCCTCCTCGCCCCTTTTCACAACTTGTTTCTCTCTGTGTCTCCCTCCCTCTCTCACTGAAGGGAGTGAAAGTGAAAGAAGAATGGAAGGGGATGTGCGGATGAGAAGCGTGGAGAGAGGGTGGGAAGGGAATGAATTGTTTTCGCGGGGTTAACGAGAGCAGGGCAAGGAATTTCTCCCTTTTTATATTAATACGCCCACTCCTCATCACTGCTCCTCGGCCTGAAATCCCGCTGATATTAAGCAGAGTGAGTGCAAAGTGCGATTCTCACTGTTCAGTTTTCCTTTTGCGATATTAATGAAAGTTTCTCTTCTACTTCTCTAGTAGTTGATATTTTTAGGCCCGGTTCTTAAAATTCCGAGAAATTATGTAACCAGAACACCGGAAGCCCTTCAGCAACTCATCATGAAGCACCGCGGAAGCCTACGTCAGAATTTCACCAGAGAATAATTTGTGGTTAAATAATTTCTCAGTGCGTAAACCGATGGTGGTACGTTCTCCCATTTTTAACGCTCACGTCAACTAACCAGCAGTCTGATGTAAAATATATAAAATCCAACCTCTTATTTAACATCAAGTTTACGAAAGTTATCCTTAATCCTACGGTTAACCTTAACTAGACACCCGGACTTGAGTATGCTAAATTTTTGGGCCATAATGATAGTCACAAAAAGAGGTTAATAAAGAAAAATTCCACGACGGAAAGGCAGATACTTCCAAAAACACAACGACCTAATGATTATAATTTGAGTAGGATGTACTGTAATACCAAAAATAATTGTTGACAACTTTTTATTCTTCTAATTTAGTGCTATTACATTCACCCTGTTGATTTCTCATGGTTTATTTGTATTTTCCTTAAGATAGGCTTTTGATCTTTTTTATTTGCCGTGGATATTCAAGATTACAAATAATTTTTCTACTCTGTGCAAAGGCAATTTCGCCATCATGTAAACATTTTTGATGGAGCCGAAACGTTTTGTGCACATAAAAAGTAACTTTTGTGAAAAAGTGCAACTTTCGATACAAGTATGACTTCCTTGCCTCGTATTTCTTTTCAAATAACATTAGTTTTAATATTTTTTTTATTGCTAACATTTTTTTCTATTTGATTCGAATTTTTTTCATTTTGAATCCAAGGTAATAATACAATGCGCCCAATGTAATCCTTATAATATTATCCGATGTATTTTTAAATATTGAATTAGTTAACTACTGTTTCATAATATTTTATGCATAGCTCTAATGATGTGTTTACAGGAGATACGTTGGAGTTCGTATAACGGGCATAATTTCATGACCAACATCCTACAAACTTAAGAAGCTTTAATAAAAAGTTTCCGAGAACACATTTTTCCCTTTTTTTGGAATTCCTAAGCAATATCCATAACTTCTTTTGTGCTTTCCTGGATTCTGAAATTCGGTAGATTATATTCTTCCACTTTCCTCTTTAGGATAATACCCGTGAGTTGCACACAGTAAATTATTCCTTACCTCTTACGCCTTTGAAATCGCAATGAGCACCGTGCTGTTCACGATGAGTCTTATGCCTAAAATATGTTGTGTTTAATGATTTTGCAATATTCCTGGAGGTTTAAGTTAATTTTCGTTCGTTGAGATCTGTCATCGTCCTCACCCTGAAGACGATAGCAGACTATGTTATCGAAACGTTGTGTCGGTGCCGTTCAACAACAATACCTGGTTAAAAACCCGAGAACTCTTCATACCTTACACCATTTGGCAGCGACATCAGTAGTTTTACAAGCTCTAGAAGGAAACACGATCAGTACGCTATCCAGAGTGCTACCGTAGATAGTTTACTAGCCGTTCATTAAAGCAGACCATCATCCTGGGAGTACTGGAATTCAGCTTCCTTAGACTTAGTATTTTCATCTTAAGCTAAGGATATGAATTCGATAACCATACACTAAAACTTAGGAACGGTGCACTAGTAAGTGTTAAGGAGGGAATAGTTTAATCGAGGTAATAGAGGGAGACTTTACTATTTTATACCTACAGTTTTCTAAATTTTATATAAAATAACTCTTCATATTAAGCATTTGCCGGGAAAGACTTAGATCTTAAAAATGGTTTAAAACCAACCAATTGAATATTTCATTTGTAACCGAGAGAAAAAGCTTGACTAGCTTTTTGATGGAAATTATTTCCCTCTTTGTTAAACCCTGTGTAAAAATAGAGAAAATTACAAATTTACAGCACTCTTTTTTCAACTGTTTTGATGTGTTAATATTACCATTAAAACAAACAGCTAAGCGGAACTTTTCGATGATGGGGATAACTTTGCAAAGGAACTGATAAGTAGTTAATTTGGGCCCTGGTCATGTGTAACATAAACATTACCAAGGTAAACGTGAAGTAGAAGACCATAAATCAGGATTTAACGCTTGGCAGGATTCACGTCTATCCATTTCACGAGTTGGTCTCGGAGAATATAAGACCTTGAAATGTCGAATTTGACGCCAGTGTATACGTAATTAAAAGTTTAAACAAATTCGAGTTCTCGAAGCGAAAATAGAAAACGAAAACATATGGTACCAATATCGAAGTTTGTGTCGATAGTTATGATGAAGTCATTATAATAACAACGCTCAATTTATTGCTCCATCTTAATGCTACACCTCAAGCCACCACATCGGTGGAGGCTGGTGGAACCCCAATTAGTTAATAAACTCGTAGCACTGTATCACAACGTTTAATACTCTTGCCATTCATAACTTGGAATTGTAATTCAGGTAGAAATAGGCTGCATTTCAATAGGTTTGCTTGAAATTTTGATCTCCTAATATTTTAGCGTGACAAATGTAACAAGGGATGGAACGCTGCCAGATAGGGTTAAGTTAGTTAATTAACGACCATTAGCACTTGTATTTTACCAGAATTAGCGCCACAGACCGGGTTGAAATAATAAGTTCAGCAGAAATCCAGGTTTTTCCGAAGTTGATCATAATGAGAAAGCTGGGCATGACCCAAATACGGAGCGTCATCCCGGTTGAGGATTATTATACCGAGGTTGGAAAGAGAAGCGTAATCAAATGGACGACGAGGTATCTCTTCAAAAGTAGGCGTGGTATGAATTCCTTTGGCTTTCTTTTTTAAGATAAGGCCTACATTTCCCTATTCTGTGTCCACGGCTTACTCTGTCTATGAAAAAAAATTAGAAGGATTTTACCCGCGAAATTGCATGCAAACAATTGGGTTCATCATCGTGGTTCTGTAAACTCGTATACAAAATTGAGCATGCCGTAGTCTAAGGCTCTCAAAATATTTGGAGTCGTACCCATTCCTTCTTAATTGTGTTCTTATTTTTGTGCCCTCTTTCTGAGAGATCCTTTGAAACCGCATGGAAAAAATGTAAGTTTTGACTATAGAGTTGGAGGAAAGTACATGGGGAAAATAACTTATTAAAGGCGCATAAGAGAAAGAAATATTTAAGAGCTCTGGTACATTTTAATTAACATATTAAGGAGACTTTTTTGATGAAGGCTTCTTAGTGCTTTATTATGTGGGATCAAAGAGCATTTTTGAGGAAATATAGAGCGGACATTTTAATGAGAATTTTGTTTTCTCGTTCATCCACAATATTTTGCATCATTTCTAGGCATTATCAGGGTGAAGCACGCCCTTGCAAATATTTTAATCATCAAAGAGAAATATTATGGCAAGGAATGTCTATTTCTCATTAAGGTGACTAATGTAAGAACCAAATGTGGTAGAAGAAATGGGAAACTAATACGAGGTGGCGAATTCTCGCTTTAGTCAGTGAAATCCAGTTTAAACTATAGCAGTGCCATCTTTGGTGACCTAACCCTGACATACATCATCGGTGAGCTAATTGTGTGTCATTTTTAGGTGCGTGATATTGTAGTTTTAAGCGGAATGCTCTGAGAATAGTAATTCAGGGAAAGAATTCGGCCTTTTTTTAAATAATTTCGTTTTTGCGAATTTTTCATGAAAGAGGGCGCTAGTTCCTGCTGAGAGACTCATTTTTCTCATTAATTTCTTGAATGTAATGCACGAATCTGTTTTATTGCCAATCTGGAAGGCTCAGTGCCACTGGTGACCAAGCGCTGAAACCATGTTTTCATAAAATGAAGGAAAATGCCAGCAATACAAGAAAAATATAGCAGAGTTTAAAAATCTAGATGGTGAAAGCACTTAGCATCCACAGTAAGGCCGCTACTTGGTAGTTTGGAATAGATGAGAATACGATGTTTTCTTATAATCACTCGGAGTAACTAAACTAAGGGCGATGACTTTTCGTCACCTATGTCACCGAACCGTCCATAAATGTTAAGTGAATTTATAGCTCACTCATTGACTGATCATTAGATCTACCTACTCATTCAGCATATTATACTGAGTAGGTATAAATCGATGAATAATCTAAAGCGTTGGTCTCCAAACAACTTTTTAAATATGCAAATACAAGATTATTTCCATAGACCAGGTGTTTAAGCCAAAATTCTATCCTCAGAATATTTCACTGGAAAATAAAATTTCGCGCAGGTAAAAGCTCCACAAGTTTCCCTGATGCCTCGATTTTTAATTTGGTTAACTTTATCTTTCTTTTTATTGATATAATCTCATTTAATGAACTTAAATTTTGGATGGCAGCCTTTTTTAAACCTTCTTTCAAGGAAATGTGGCCATTTAAATGACCGAAAAGTCCAGTTCACGTATGGGATGGCTGTATAATTTTAAAATTTATTTATAGTGTTAAATTCTTTAATGTAATATCCAAATTTGTTTAGTAAAACCCTTGCGGGCTTAAAATTATTTGTCCTCTCCTTATCTTTGCGTCTCCTTTTGTCAAAGAATATCCCGGAGGAAGTTAGGAAAGAGGTCTCAGGCGAGCGATGGATTCTTTTATCTCCCCTCCGTTGCGACGGCGCGCCGTCCGATCTTCATTTGTTATCCGGGACACTTATCGTTCCCTCTCGGACCTCTTAGGGCCTTTTAACCGCGACGAGGGATGGCGCCTTAATCGCTTGAAAAATACCCGATTATTTCGGTGTCCCTTTACGCTATTTCAAGAGCACTTGAATCAGAGGTTTTTTCTCACGAGGTCGTTTATTAAGTCATCACGTACCAGGGTGCGTTTTCATCGCCAGGCTACGCATAAGGTTTCAGACTGGATTTTGCCCTGTCTCAGCGCCAATAAGTTCTCAAAGTTCTCCTATGGTTTACTAATCCCATATTGTTATTTCTTAAACGTGTCATTGCTAATCACATTTCTCAGTAGTTTGACAACGTTTAACTACTCATTGGAAGTAATTACCCATCTGCGTACATACCACCATAAATTAATATCCCAAGTGCCATCTGTTTGTGTAATTTAAGTGTAATGAAATTCAAATGATACTTTGAAGCCCATCTCTTGTAGAAGACTTAATATTTAGTGTATTCAATCTTTAGTCTCAAAAGTTTTATATATTTATATTTTCTAATATAACTGTCAATATCAATGTGAAATATAAACTATGTAATTATTAGACTATAGCACAATTTCAATATTGAATAAACTGACATTTTTGAGTGTCGCATAATATGCCAACTGCGTTTGAAATGCGTATATTAGGGCCATTAAAAGACGGGCTTCTTTGAATCGGGGAAGTATGCTTACTTATTTTATCGGTAATATTCTGCGAAATGGAATGTTGTGATTGTTTTCCCAACATGTGTGATATTCTTGCAAGGAAGTTTGTAAAAGAAAAAAAAATCAATATATGAATATCATTGAATAAATTATAAATTTAAAACTTCTTGGCCCTCTTTCATAGCGAAAAAAATTATCTTAACGATGACCATCATCATTAAAACTACATATTCTCAAAATATATCCTCAGTAACTTTAGCATTTGGGACTCATAGTTATTTTGTGAGAATGTTACACTGAACTAGTAGAGAGGTTTTATGACATTTGATAATGAGTTTGCGTCCTGTGACTTCCATGAATGACGGCGGTTTAGCTGAGGACTTGACAGGGCAACCAAAGACTCCATGACTGGGCTGAAATTTCAGAATGGATTTTTTTTCCGTTCGCACCGTTTTCCGTTGAATATTATGTTGGCATCCTGGATAGAAACGTAAATAAAGCCGGGAAATAAGTGTAATATACAATGTAGCGTTACCTGGTGCCGAGGTCCGGACGCTGAGGAAGGAATATCAGAAAATGTTTCAGGCGTTCGAGATGTGGGTGTGGAGGAGAATGGTGACAGTCCGGTAAATGGAAATGAGGACAATAAAAAACTGCTTGTGACAGCGAGAGAGAAGAGGAGGCTGCTTGATAAGATTAGGCAATGCCAGAGTGGATTGTCGGAACAAGTATTGAGAGGCGAAGATGCTGAATGCCGGGACGGATGGGGAAACTGTGGGCCAACGGGGAAGATGGAGAAAGACAATAGGCTTTATGGATGGTGAAAGAAGAGAGAATATATGGATAATTGCAGATCATACGAGCAGGTAGAACCCTGTAGTTATATTAAAGATTGGTAGATGTAATATTATCCTTCATCTCCTTCTGAATCTACATAAATTAATGGACTCTCTAAGACAATAATAATGATATCGACATTCCTTGGGACTAGAGGAACTTTATTGATTTATCGAAGTCACATATACAATCGAATATTTTTTAACTTTTAAAAGGTTTTCATTTCTTAATAAGTTTGATATGGATATGAGGTGGATAAGGGTGGGGGGAAGACTATTCCAATGATTATGCAGCATTTGATGCAGCATTTCCTCGTCAAGGACTTCAACAATTCATCAACGCTCCATCATCCAGCCCACAATGGATGTTTTGGCGTGCATGCGATACTTAGCGTTTATCTTTGCAGGAAGCTCTCAGCGGTTTGCGTCCTAAATTACCACGTAGTGGCAGCCATGGAAGTGATGGGGCCGATTTTCTAGGGCTCGTGGGAGCTTGAGTCAGCCCATATCAGAGTATCAACACTCAAGGATCTCCGGGAGTTAAGGTAGCATAGGGAGCAGGGCGAATGCATGATAATGACCCTGGAAGAGGGACAGGTCTCCTTTCCCGGCAAAGGCGAAGCAGCACTGCGGTCCTTCATGCTTAAAGCCAAGAGACCCCGGAGTGGGATTTCATCGCGGCCTAGATAAAACCCGCGGCTCTTAAGCATCGACTAACTTATTTTGTGTTTTTTTTTTCGGACGCATGCCCAAGCGTCCTTTGGGTGCGGAAATATTCAAATGAGAAGGGAGTGCAACACATACTTAGATTACAAATGAAACGCTGCATGAGAGTCGGGGAGAAGGGTACATGCTAGTGCTCTTCTCGAGTTTTCGTTTTTCTTTTCCATAATGCGTCAGGACTCAGCGGAAAAAGCAACACGTACGGTCCGGGACATTTTTCTCTCTCACCGTGAAGGCAGACTTCATCTATATACTACCCTACCAGCCGCTGAAGGGGCATATGGCAAGGGGCGTCCTTGTTGTTGTCCTACACCGTACATGGAAGGTGGGAAGAAATGGGGAGATGAAACAGGAATAGAGAAGGAAGGAAAGGTTGACGGAATTTCCTAGTACCCCGGACTGCTTTTGTTGTAATCACCAATGGTGCGTGGAATGCATTTTCTCAACGGAATGAATTTGTGCCTATACGTTCAATAGTTTTCCTGTCTTATGATGTCACTTCTGTCAGTTCTAGAAATATAATAGTAACCTACGTGTCACCCTTGAACTCGAATGATCCGAACTTATCGAGTAATCTAAGCCAAAATTTTTAATGGTCGCAAATAACTTGACGGTCCCATAAAACTTGGAATGGAATGTTGAACGCATGGGTTTTATGCTGGGGTTCCACCTGGGTTAAGGTATTTGGTATAATATATTTGGTATAATATATTTGGAATGGTTTTTCCTACGAGTCCTAAGTATGAAGAGATCTCAGCTTTCCCTTCACGCCGATGATGTTTATCTTCATCCATGTTTCGCTCACACCAAATACTTCATATATGTACTTACATCACGCTAGATCTGCGGAGGAAGAACTCTGCCTCGACAATGGCCACATGATGTGCTTCACCAACAAACACTTTAGCGTCATACGAAATAACACTGGGGCCGGATTATAAAAGAGAACGTAAAGGTCAGGTTAGAGATGATATACATCAACCAAGACATAGGTTCGCGTTAAACCTTAAAACTATTTTTAAAAAGAGCCGAAGGGTGCAAAACAATCACAGCCGACTTGAACCACTAAAGATTAAATTTTTTGGGCTAAATCACTATTTAACCTAAAGGAGCGATTTAGCCTTTAAAACGTCGGCGTAGATCAGCAACATCATCCAGTGGGAAGCCCGATAACTCTTAAATACTAGTCCCTGAGCTTTCCGGATGCAGATTAGCTCTTCTGGAGTTCATTTTTCACTATTTCTCTACTGCTCAATCACTTTGCAGAGAAAACATATGCATCCTATTGGTAAGCATGAGAAACTTATCCCCTTGGGAGGAGGAGTGTACGATGGTCAAAAAAAACATCATGTGAGGAACTTTGAGGTCGTTCTTGCTTTTAAAAAAATTCCTACATTACTATTCCACGTCCGCTCGCCGCGATGTGCAAGAGTGTCTGCTTCCCCGGTCCAAAGCCCTCACACGCCGCTGCATGCACCGATCTCCACCACTGTGGCTCACTCACCACACCGTCCCCATGGCCAAGTCCGCGAGAGACACAGGGGCTGAAGGATGAAAGGAACCGGGGGATGGGAGGGGGATGTAATGTCACTAGCTTTTCAAGCACTATTCGCCGGGGCTATTCCACCACGCCCGTTTATTTTTTCTCTGAGTTTGTATGTGGGTGTGGGCTCGCGATTGTCTGCTCCCGTGGATGTATGTCTGTCTGTCTGTGTGTGCTGGCTTTTTGTCGCTCCGGATGGTGAGGGAGGGGAAAAGAGACAGAGAGAGAGAGAGGAGACAGACCACCCCCAACCCTTACCATTTTTTCGACGATTTTTTTCCGCTCCCCTTCGTTTCCTTTGTCGAGCACGCTTTGTGTTCCGTTCAACCACCCAAAATATAAAAAAAAACAAACCTCTTCTACCTCCATCCCTGAACCACCCTTTTTCACTTCCGCTTTTTTCATCCCCCTCCCAAATATACGTACCCACACATGCCCGCACTCGCTCACATATAACCTCCACCCTCTTGAAAAGCCCCACCAGCCAAATACGTCGTCGATCTCTTTAACCCTTTTTCTGCGACTCACTGGTGTAGTCGGATGAATATTTTCTTCGGCTGATTAGCGAGTAAGACTTTGAGCTAAAAAAACAATGGAAATGAAACTTTTCTCTCCACAACGGATATTTAGAATGAAATTCTGTATATCGATCCACCATCGAATTGAATTTTTTTCTTCAATTAATTCATGAAGAAAGCACAAGTGCTCTGTAAATTTAATTTTGGAGCGTCACTGGAAATGGGATTGCAACTTCACCAATCACTTAATTCTCTAGTCCTCAGTCCTCAAGAGTAACATTGCCTGATGTGTTTTTTCATCATATTTTAAAGTTGTAATAAAAGTATAAAGAAAATGATCTACCTTGAATTCCCCATCGATTCCCATGATTTTCATTATTGGACCCGGAAATATTTGTTTGGTTTAAGCTCGGTACCTTAATGAACTTTCCTGACAATCAGACCAATTGAAATGAAATTCTAGTAGATACCAAAAACCCTCAACAAATGGTACCTCATTAAATCGTAAGAGCCATTTACAAAATAAATTTTACATACATAGAATATTGCTAGTTCAGTAATATTAAATAAAATAGCATTTAATTTGCATAAGGATACATTTCTAAACATTCCACAATTGCTGAAAATATTAATTTTTTTCACCACAAAAAGGAAAATAAAAGATTAATTTTGAATAAAGGTATTATAAAGTGGAATGAAGTAATAAAAAGTGTAAATTATTATATTCTTGCTTTTTCAAATTTTGTTATTAGGATTTGAAATTTTTTTTTAAATTGGTAATTTTCCACATTATAAATTTTAACGCAACAGGTTTTGATCCACTCCATCATCATCTGGTCACAAGTATAACCATAAGTCCACTATGTGGAAAATTACCAATTTTCTTTAATTATGATATTCCATCAGATCAAGCCTGGAATGACTCTTTTAATAGCATTTGACATATTAATGATGAAACCTGACATCCGATTATACAGTGAAAGGGTTAAGGGTCCTCTCTTGACGGGAAGATTTTCAAATTCTTTCTCACAATTTCATAAATGGTCTCTAAAGGTCTCTACGATTCTTGGGAGACAAATTAAAAAACAAAGAGGTTGATGTTGAAAAAATATTCCCTCCCTTACCTTTCTTTAAACCCCTCGACTCCACCTATTTTTGTACTGCATTTATGTAACATTATAATTAGAAATAGGACTACCGGTTATGGTAGGCTTCGATAGAAGTGAGTGTACATCCTCGAGACTTTTACAAGCGCAGGCCCCTGTCTCCTTTCATTATTTATTTCATCAGCTCTGCGTACTTTCTAGCTCTTTTTATCTCGTCCACAATGGCTGTTCCTATTCTTCTCCTTCCACAATTTCTCAACAGCCTCCCCTATATCGCAGCCTTCAGTATTCCCTCGTTCTTCATTACCCTTTTTGTAACGCAGCTGATGGAAGGACTATGTTGGGATGCGCTAGATAACTGGAGGCTTTATTATGGGATTTATTTATTATAGTTCATAGTGTAATTGAAATATTTTTGTACTGCATTTATGTAACATTATAATTAGAAATAGATCTACCGGTTATGGTAAGCTTCGATGAAAATGAGTAAAAATCCTCGATGCTTTTACAAGCGCGGGCCCCTATCTCCTTTCATGATTTCTTTCTTCATTTCTGCACACTCTCTTTATTTACTCGTCACATATCCTTTGTTACCATGTAATTGTAATAATACTAAGGGTATAGATATATTTTTATACCAGACCGCATGTCTGCCTACACACCTTTTTGGTATAAACAAACCATTTGCACAAGACAGGGATATGTTCGTGGAATTTAAAAAATAAATGCGGGGATGAAAATATGGTTGTCTGCCGTCAAAACCACCTCCACCATTACAATACTCCCTCTTCAAAAACCCACCACTCCTCCTGGCCGCTCTACCTTTCCCTCTCTGTTCACAGGGAGTCATCCAGCCAGCAAGCCATCGATCACCCTCACACTCGCTCGCCCGCTTGCATTTGCCACCCGCTTTCCCTTCAACCCTCTCCTTTGTCCCCTGTGTCCCGGAAGATCCCTCTCTCCGCCAACCCTTGCCGTACGAACCTTCCGCCTACAACTCCCACTCCCTCCACCATTTCTTTCCCCATCCATCGCATAGCCACAAGAGGGTTCGGGAGGTTCCACAAGGTTCATCTCAAGGGAGAAGAAAAAAAGAACTATGAAGGGTTCACGGTTCCGCATCAGTTTATTTTATTGCTCTGCACTCGGAAGAGTTTTTCTCGTTGCTAAAAACTCCGTCACCGTAAGGGCCCACCTCCGTCTACTTTTTTAAGCCCCAGACTTTGATGCATTTTTGTGCTTGAATAAAGACTAGCAAATGTACGCACGCGAGCACTGTGATATTGTCCAGTGAAAATAGCATTGCGTTTTCATGCTTTGATTGCATAAATATGCTGAGAACGGAAATGGAACAATAATTATGTTTTTAATTCGGATATTATTTATTAAATTTAGATCAATGAGATATGTCTGGAAAAATCCCATGGTATGAGTAAAACTTTCTTCTAATTAAATTGAAGTGAATGAGTCCCATTGCTGTTTTCTTCGTAGTTAATTTTTAATTACGCATTTTAACTTTTTAGTGAAATCAAAGAGAACAGAATCTCGTGCCTGACGATCAAGCTTTAACGTTGAAGCTTGTACTTGACAAGAAATCATGTGACCCTTTCGCTGAAATCCACTACAGAATATTTCCATTGCACCTCGCCTGGCAACGTTTAATTCTTTCTAGCTTCTGTGCCCAAATTTTTCAATTTATACTAAGGATTTGTGTAAAATACTCTACATAGTTGAAATCATCTTTGTTAATTTGGTAATATTTATGACCTCAAAATTCTCGTGGTGCAGAAATTTTTGCCTTTGAGATTTTTTTCGGAAAATATTTATCATTGATTTAAACTCTACGCACGGCGTTATTTCCTCTCACGGCGTTATTTCCTCTGTCCTTATTTCGTGGCATTTCTTATTTATCCTGGCAAGGGCTGCAAACGAATTCAACAGTTTTTTTCAGAATTTTTACAATAATCAGGTCGATCACTTCTTCATCGTCGGACCTTATTATCCTCCACCTCATCAGCTCCAATTTTCTAGCTTTTGAATTCTCACTCGGGCCAGTGAAAGATGATGATGGAAGTTAAAGGAGGGTTGGTACCGCATTTCTGGTCTGTGATAGTGTCCCATGGAGAGAAAGAGAGTGCAAACCGTCTGGGAGGAAGGATTGAAGACTATGAGCCCATTTGTATTACACAGTTTTATGGCCCGGGAAATTACCGGCAAACCATATTATCTATGTTTTAGGGTTCTTCGTGTCATAGACTAAATTCCCCGCCTAAAATTCCTTCCTTACGCTAACCGATGCCGATTAAATTTACTTTGTTAAATTGAATATTTAATTAACTCAGTGGAAGTTTCATCACGTCTCTGTTATATTTACCGTAGGTACTTCTCCTTCCATGTACAAAGGATGTCCCATGTCTGGTCCCTTCTGTCCTCGAGCATAGGGAATACACGATGCTTCCAAAAGTCTTGAACTCTCAAGTCTTAAGGTATCTTTCTTAAAACATCTTTACTTTCTCTCTTTTACTTACCCTGCTTTAACGCAAAGTCTGAGAAGCAGACGTATCGGTATATATTTTTAGTACAGACAATTTTCACAACGTTGGGAGTTGAAGGTTTTTGCGAAAATCTTACGTCCTTTTGAAATTTTATTAATTTCCATTTAATATTTATCATCATTAGAGTTGAATGAAACAATCAGGAGACAATCGCGGAATATAAGCATTAATAAGGGTACCTTCATACTGGTAATGAATTCCTTTCTGAATTTATGAAACCATTGTCGTTACTATATTTTAGTGTAGTAGTATATATTTTATTACGCTATCCTTTTTATTAATCATGACTTAGTTCATTACGCTGAAATAGAAGCATTTTGGCGAGTCTTTTCATTCTCTCCATATTCAGTATTTTGCGGCCATTCCCCAAGCTTTAATATATTTTTTCCCCAGTTCCGCCTGCCCATTCCCCAGCATCCTCTTCCTATCCGGCAAATTCCCACCGCATTCACTTTCCGCCCATTCACTTCCCCAATCACTTGAATGCACTCCACGAGCAAACAGAAAGGGTTTGGTAAGAGAGCGAGGGTGAGGGAAACGTAAGGGTAACGAGAAGGGGGGGAGAGGAAAAGAGGTGGAGCCATTGACCCTATCCCCCCCCCTCACCCTTTATCTCTTCGATATGACGTCGTGTTCGATTATCCCCCAACGATCTCCTTTTGGTGACACAACCCCGAGTCATCCCGCAGCGTCGGCTACTTTCCTCATCCCGTATTACTCACTATATACATTCCCACAAAACAACCCTCTCTTCACTCGAGCATTATGCTACTGAGGAACGCTTTTATGACTTTGCAAGATTGTTTGGTGTTCTAACCACTTTGTGTGGTATTTTACTATTACTCTGTTTACTATTCCACTCTAATGATATTTCATTCCCACAAAAGTATTATTGGTTAATGTGAGTGATTTGTCAGCTGGTTTATTGTGCTAATACATTGTTGTAAGGATCATTCTCTTATGTAAGGTATTATTTGTAAGGTAAAAAGAATTATTGGTTAATGTTAGTAATATTTCAGCTGGTTGATTGCGCACATATATTTTCGTAAGGAAATACTCCGAGTATTCTTTGTCAAGAATATTCAACTGCGTAACAACGATTGTGTCTTCGTTAAATGCCGACTGTAGTGTTTCAATATCTTGAAATACATCGTGGTGATTAAGTGAATATGTAGGTTAAAGAAATAGCATACCCATCATGTCGATGCTGTCGCAAGTGACTGATATACGTGACATTACTGCAATCCATCGGTTGACTCGTATTGTTAAGAAGGGTATGACTATATCGCAGGATTATTATTACTGCATGTGTTACTTTTACTTTCTTCTCTCACAAGGCGAAGAAGAAGTGTTTTACCGAATAGTTCCCAGATTGTGGAGCAATAAGTGGATCTTTCGGGAGCAAGACCATGGCTCAGTTCAAATGATGGTGGTTGTGGTCGAGAAATACGGTTAGAAGATGAAACAGTCATAGTGAAAACGACGGTATTCCGAAATACTGGTGGAACCCGATGGAAACTAGATATGAAGAAGGTTTTGAAACGTAGACATGGCCATGAATGCTATGATCACCGCATTAAATGAAAAACAGGTAAAAGAAGATCATGAATGCAATAATTCATAAGACAAGAGATGAACGGATTGATCACGTGAATATTTAAGAAAATTATGTCTGAACGCATCAGTGAGTCTTGGGTAAAGGCATGTGGGTGAACGCACAAGTTGAAGGTATAGGGTGAACTATACAGCTCATGCTGGTTAGAACTCTACTGATTAACTCACAGACATCATTATTAACAGAAGTTCTGAGCTATTACTGAATTTTCTTGTCATCAAATCCGATTTCACCACCACCACAAACCTCTTAAATTCAACAAATCAACTACAGTAAGGACTCTTTATAGTAAAATTGACGGGACCCAAAATTTTTCCATTTCACTATAAATGATACCTTCTATGAACTGGTATTATGTTTAATGCCATCTTAAAATGCCCTTATCATGCCCTTAAATGAATCAGGATCTAGCATTGATGGCATTTGATAATATAAATTGATGAAGGCCGCATATCCAAATATTTTTCTTCTTTATGGACGAAAATTGATTTTTTTATGTCGGTTATTTTTCATTTTTATTCCTATCAAGCACATGAACATATTCATGCATTAATGAAATGGTAAGCACTATAGAATAAGTACATACAGCTCATGCCGTTCCTCCCCTCTTTAGCCTTCCCTCTTTTCCTCAAACCTCTATCTCGACCCAATCTTCGTGGCAGCACACCAAAGGGCAGGCGGCTGGCAGGCCTTCTCCATCGCTCAATCGACCTCCTTTCCACCCTTCTCCTCGAGGATTCCTCACCTGCTCACTCACCGTCAGGGCCATCTCCTTATATGCCTACGCTTTATCTCTATCTCACACGCGTATTTACGGGCACAGAACTACACCATGAAAATAGACTCTTTAGTTGGTCCTCATGTAGATATGTTTCTAACATGGCCCTCTCCCGTCAAAGAAGAGAGTGGATGGCGTCTTTACTCACAAAAGTAAATCCTATCTTTTTCCGGAAACTGATTAACTAAAAATGGCTGTTTCGCGTCCATATTTCCATATATTTGATGAATTATGCAGTTATTTTTGTAAAATCATTATTTCTATTGTGCATTTAAAAGTAAACCATTGCAATACCTCGTAATTTCCGCTACTAATACCTACGCTACTAATCCCGGGACATTTTTCAAGCTTGACCAGCATGATAAACCTGCTCTCGCTGAAAAAAGCGTGAATTTTGATAGTACCATCCAATGGGAAAAGAATTAATACTTTGCCGAGTGGAAAACCTCTGGGAGAGGCTGGAAATGGAAGCCATTTACATCCGACTTGAAAAGAAAAACTTCCAACCGAGACTCCGGATACTCTCTCAGTAATTCCTAAAAACCTGTCCTGAGGAGTATCCAAGAGGCCAGAAGAGGTGGGAAGTAGCCCACCAATCAGGAGGCACCTTATCAATGTTATAAGGTACATATAGCAGCCGGAATTGACCATCACGATATTCATCCAGCAAGACGATGGACGATGGCCATCGAAACGTCGGCATTATTGGAAAATTCCACACTGTTGAGAATATACTTCACCCAAGCGTACGCCGGGAAATATAAGAATTTTACCCGTTGGGGATCCCACATAGACTTCGGAATCAGAATACACCGAGAAAGCACCAGATGTTTCTTTAATATTACCTATACTCTGGGCGTTTCAAACACACGGCTGATCCATTCGCAGTCGCCATTTACCCATTATAATGGCTTCAAAATTCCGCTGCGCCATCGCACCATTCCATTTACTCTCCTCTTTAATCTATAGATGGCACAAGTAAAGATGTATTGTGAGAGGGGTCATCGTATGGAATCGCATCATTTCCGCTCAAAGAAAGCGTATACCTACTCATATATATACAAGGCTTCTTTTCAAAAGAGCCCGAGCCGTCGCCCTCCAGGATGGCACTGTATTTTTTTTCACCTCACTGTCTGCCACCGTCTACCCCCCAATTCTTCCACCCCTGTCCCCTCCCCATCGTCTCTTTCATCCATCCCATCTCTCATCATACTGCCCTCCCCTACCTTGTGCTACACCGCAGTGTGGAGACAGGAGCCAAGAGGATGGTGATAGCATCCCCTTAATTAAGTTTTCACCGAGTTGCCTTATGAATGAAAAATTAAATTTTTAACATACTTTTTCATAATCTTGCGCTTCGAATGAATGTCCAGAGTAATGAAGAGAGCCAGGACTCCAGGCGGCATCGCTACGGCGGCGGAAGTGGCATTTTGAAATGTGCACTCCGTGGCAGAAGTTTCTTTTTGCTCCTGAGTGCATGTTATTCATACTATTAATGCCGCCGATTTCTTACCGCTTTTTTACATGAGCCCTCAAAAGTATTTGGTAGATTCCTAGCACAAAAATATAATAATTATGTAAATAGATAAAGAGTATATAAATTAGATTGAGGGACTTGACGGCAAGATAGCAAAGGGGAGTATGGAAGATATTGCAATGCGCAATTGGCCGTGCTGAATGAATCCGTTGTGCTATATATGAACCGAAAACATTGGTATTAGAGGTGGAATGGTTTTGAGGGTGTAGTAAATTGAATAGGAAAATGTAAATTATTTCCATGATATTATATCCATTATAATTAGGATTTATAGACATATTGCGCCCAATAGCCATGTTAGGGGGATAATTTGTCGCTGATTTAACGGATTTCACTTCCGTGCATCAAGACGCCATCTAATTTATTATTTAATTTATGGCATGATATTAAGAGTGGTAGGTAAGTACCTGCATGTCTGTGGGTCACTAAAGAACAAAGCATTAGAGGCGCGGTAGGGCGCCACTATCTTTATAGAATCAGGGGGACCTCGCGGTATGATGACCACTTAGAAAGTGTTCCCATTTGTTTAATGAGATAACGCGTTTCCATAAGACAGCCAAGATGCAATCGCCTTCTTGATGAAAGTTAGGAGATTAAATTTAAATTCAAAATTTTAAATTTAAAAGAGATTAAGTTTTACACTCACATTATAATATTTTGCCAAAAATGGCAATTTCCTCGGAGACGTAGAATGTTTTACCTCAACATTCATGCTACCATATGAAAGAAGAGGGTTACAAGGCATTAAAGCAATTCGCAGGTACAGGGTAGAGAGGTGGGCTAAAATATTAGCGTTGAACGACTAAATGATGATGATTCATGATACCCTGCTATCATGCTTAATATTTTCTAATTTTCCTGCCCATAGCATGGTCCTATCATTCAATGTGTCTATCCACACTGCCACGTTCCTCTGCTGCATTTTCCTCTGCTTCCATTCAAGGTTTAGGAGTGATGACGGTCGCTAAGGCCCACTCCCACCGCTGCCTTCCACAGCACTCTACCCAAGGGTCCGGCCCTATAGCTGTTAGTACTCATTCCCATACTGTCCAGAACTCCAATGTTCAAGCGATTGAGGTGATCTGTCGTTGTCTACCTCAATAGTCTTTTTTTAAGGTGACGTCATCACGTGAGAGGCAGCCTAACTGGGGTCCATACGCCTTTTGTAGCCGCCCCACTGAATTACAGACGCTGCTTAGACTACTATTCGTTTTTCTCCTACCCTTCGACCTGTCTGACATTGGTAGCACCACCAGAAGATATTACTATTTCTCTTCCATCAGTTTAGCTGTCGGGGTCATCAAAGCGTTGAATGCCTTCCAACAAGTAGGCTATAGTCTGACAAGGCTATAGCTAGATACAGGTAGGGAATTCAAATCATATTGGCTACATTTATTTGTAGAAATTTTATCGTGTGCAAGGTTGTGATATCGTAAAAAATGCTACACATTTGAACCCCCGTACTGATTTTGAAACCCCCTACTACGCAGACAGCTCGCAGGGGGAAGTACGTGGGTGTAGCAGTATTTATAAAAAAACCTTTCGTGTGGTCAGAAATAAATGAAAGAGACAATTCGGGACCCGATGTGCGTGCCGAAAATTTTTCCGGCTTGTTGGCCGGTAAGCGTTGCCCCTCCTGCTCCCCCTTCCTCCTCCCTTGATAATGATCGCCTGAACGGCTCCTGTGTGTGAGAGAGGAGTGCCGAGCGCACACATTCAAAAGGATTGGCAATGGAGCGTGGTGGTCGCGGTGGTGGTGGGGTGGATCACAGGGGATGTGGAGTGGACACAGACGACTACGCGTGTGACGGTCGAATATCGATTGGCGAGGGCAAGAAAAGAAGGATTCGAAAAGGGGGTATTGGAGGGGAGATGGGCGAAGGACGGAGGGGGTGAGGAAGTGGTAAGGACGGAGGGGGAAGTGGGAGGCTTCAGGGAGTATTGGCGGTTCAATCTGTTGACCGCGAACTGATCTGCGAGAGTGGAAAAGGCGAAGAGTATTGGCTGAGGACCTTAACATGAGGGGGGTGGAGCCTACACCAGAAACTGCGTTTTCAAACATCTAGAGTTTACATCACTAAAGCTGCAAGCTAATAGATCATTTAAAAAATCCTATTTTTACCATTCAATGGGATACCTAACAGTATATTATGGGAGATTTTTAAAAGTAAAGTTGACCCTAATCTTAATGGAAAGAAAAACTTCGCTAAAAGTAGACAATTTCCAAAGGACCAGTACTCAGTAATGAGGATGGATAGGAAAGGCAAGAAATATTTCCATCATGAAATTGTTTTTTCCTCTAAAAATCCAGTCATTTTTCAAGATTGTAGATTACATACAATGTCACGCCGTAAACTGCGCGATTACAAACGTGATAATTGAGGAGGATGTCATTTGCCTTCCCCGGCGGTACGTCGTGCAGACAGCGCCATTTTTCCAGCAAAGTACCGGAGTCCACTTGCCGCTCCATTGTCTCCATACCGCTTTTGCAAAATCCCTTTACGTTTCGGTTAGCTATTTTTTCATTTTCGTAAAGTGTCATCGTCGTAAAAGTAAATTGTGCAAGATTTTTTTTGCCTAGCCTATATAGAAATCATATTTTAAATTTAATTTTAAAATTTATGCATCTGCAAGAAGTTTAGAATAATTATAGCACTGTTTATGGCTAACTGATGTGCAGTAGAGAAAAAACGTGGCAGATAACGGGGAATATTTGCTGAACCCCGACACTTAAGTTATGAAACAAATAGGCATGAGTGGCAGTTGGAGTTCACCCAGAATGAAGGTTTATTATTACCAAAATCGTTTCCAAGTATTTAAAGGACCTTTCCAATGTAACGTGCAACATGCATCCATTTATCAAACTTAATTGTTTCTGGTGTAACATTGTAGTACTTCTACAGTTCAATGAATATGCAAGAGTATCCATGTATTTTAATTTTTTATGACCCAGTTAATGATTCATACGAACGAACCTTGGTCGTAACAAAATAAAATTTAGATGGTTGAATCGATCGACCGTAGTGGGTAAATATCTTGTTTCCTTATATCCTTCTAAAATCGACTTAGAAACAAAGAAACCCGAGTAGCGGAGTGGTCTGTGCATTAGCCTGGCAAGCCGAAGGTCCGCGGCTCGAACAATGGTCAACGTGTATGTTTTCCTAAGGCAATTTCTTCGTCCACTAGCAACACATGGAAAAGCTGGGATGATTACTCTCCCGACTTAAATCTCACCGTAATGCTCATATCGACCATTTTACTTAAGTCTTAGTGGCTTACTAGTGGCTTTAGACATTAGTTCCCATGTAACGCCTATACTTCCGTTGCCAAGGGAAATTAAATTTTCTTTGATGAAAGATTGAAAAATGGACGATTTTGTTGACAGGAAAGAAAAATTTAATGGTTATCCTTTTGGAGTAATAGTTAGCAAATATGGGTGGAAAACAATCTTTATATTTTTAACGGTTTTTACTATTATTTTGGTCGGTTTTGGGTAAAAAACTGTATCAGTGCCAAATTTCAACTTACTAGGTCACCTGGAAGTACCCTCAACTGGCGCGGCTAACAGACATACCGACCGACTGCAGACTATCTTCTGAGGAAACGCACTCGGCGAATATAAACACAATAATAAATATAGTATTCAAAACACAGGCTCACGAAAATAAATTGAAGGACACAAGAATGTGTGGACGTTTTGCGGTCATGCCGCCATCGTCGGCAAAAAAGACTAACTAGTGATCTGTTACCTGAGAAAATAGTGGATGGCGGTGTTCTAAAACTAACTGCCATTCGTCCCTGTAGTGGCTCGCTGGGTCATATGTGGGTCTAGATCCCACATTGAGGCGTACATCTCCATTTATATTTTACATCTGGAGATTAAAAGTTCCACTCATCAGAGCTGAGTGTTTGGGTACCTAATAACCAGAAGGTGGACACTAGGTGACCTACTTAAATCTTAAATGACGCAAGTGGCCCTTCGCAAGTCAGTACTTGCTGGTTTTTAAGGATTTTTATGCATATATGTAGAGAAGAGGAGGAGGTTCAGGAAATATGTCTCTATATGCCACTAAAGCATGTTTATCTGGATTCATATTCGTACGGAGATATTTGTGAAACTAAGAGACGTGATTTTTTTAACTATTTCTCTTTTTTTTGCTGGATTGCGTTATGAAAAAACTAAACAATTAATTTAATTTCGACTGATTTTCAACTTCTCCAAGTCACATTTTAGTTTCTTGATTTCATAGTTTCCAAATTATAAAACTTTAATAAAAAGTGAATTTTAAGCAACATTCTCCACCCCATGTTTTTGTAGCTATCTTACAGATCATTCACAATGGAAACATAGTTATCATCTCTTCTGTTGCCCAATAAGCCCTTTACAATTGCTTTGAAAGAGGACCAAGCATCTAATTCGATATTTGTGAGTTTGGTATCAAAGGTTGGATCTTTCATCAATTTTCTTATTTGTAATACAACAAATATACCTTCTTTCAGGTTTGCATCACTCTAATTAGGAAACTTTTCTTTTAAATGAATGAAGGGCCGTCATCCTTTATCCAGAGCTTTTACAAAGTTCTTCATCAGGCCCAACTTAAAATGAAGAGGAGGCAAAATGATTTTATCGGGTTCAACCGATGGAGTGTTTTTCACATTTTACTTACTGGAGTCAATAAATAGTCGCCACTGTTGTGGGTTATGTTGTACACCTAGCTGCATCATCAGACAATTAAAATCTCTGAATACACTCATTGAATTTTGCATGTGGAAATATTGAGTGAAGGAAGTATCTCTTGATTTAAAACATGAAGTTGTCCCTGGAGCTAGAAGGTTCCGTTGTTGCAGTCTCGACCCCATGAGTTAAGCTTGCTGTTTCGAAAGGTTTAGATCGCGAACCAAATCATTTAGTTTCTTTTGATTAAAGAGTTGAGGCGAAGTATCATGAGATGGAGGGCAGTACTCTTCTACATGTTCAACACCTTTTGATTCACTTGAAGTTGGGTCTGATACTGTGGCTTAGTTACAGACAGGAACAGGCAACCCTTCATCTCGGGGCACATGCAAATGCACTGAAGATACATTTGGATACTTTATTGTGTGCCTAGCCCATACGGTGATATTCGCCACGAAAAAAATCTTGACCGGGATTCGAACCCGAATCTCCCAATTGCCGGGCAGGTGTGTTAGCCAGTTACATCCGCTGAAATTCGCCTTGAATTAAGGTGGCTTGGTTATGTAACTGGCTAACACACATGACCGGCAATTGGGAGATCCGAGTTCGAATCCCGGTCAAGTCAAACGATTACTTCATGGTGAATTTCACCGTCATTGGTGTATAACTTTGCACCCATGCGCGTGACTGCGTACCATATCATTTGTGCAATCGCTATGATCGAAAAAAATAGGCATCTAGACAAAAGAACAGTAAAATGCGAAATACGGAAAATAAACAATAAAAAATCCTTAATAACTCAAAAATCTTACGTGCAAGAACATTTTGAAAGGTAGATTCTGTTTATACGAACCAAAATACATAATAATTGATATATCACATCCCAGATGCAAAATGGCCGTTGACTAGTGAATGGGACAGTCAGGTCGAAAGAGGAGAGATATGGTATTTGAAAAGTGGCTGTCGTGAAGAATGGAAAGGATCAAATGGAGTGATAAACTGAGAAATGAGGAAGTGCTAGAAAGAATAAATCAGATAAGAAACATTAAAACAGTTATAAAGAGGAAAGCGAACTAAATGGGACACATTCTGAGAAAAACTGCTTTCTAAAAAGAATACCGGTAGGAAATATTGAGGGATTGAGAGGGTGAGGAAGAAAATTGCATAGCATGATGACGGGCATAATCAATGGATGAGTTATTTAGAGTTGTGGTAGGCAGCATCGAACAGAGCAGCGTGGAGTTAGCAGCTCAGATGAAACCTGTCGGAGGATAGAAGAGATTAAGTCATAATCACCCAACACCAATCACCATCATCCAAGTCACAAATATTACTCGTGACTCTGCTTTGGGGGGCTAAATTCTAAATTTGTTCACGTTCAGCAGCTATTTTTTGCTTGTCCGTTTGAAGCAGCTGCATTAATTAAGGATACCAAGGAATCTATCATGTGTTCTATATTTTTGGCCTCCAACAAACGCTATTGGTAGACCACTAAGATTCCCTGCCAGAGTTTCTCGTACCGTAGGAACTCACGGTGAAATTTATCATGCAATAAAGTGTCTGCAATATAATGTAGCAGAGATAATTGTGCTCTGGAGCACATGTCCTTTATATTTGTTTTCCACCTGTGCTATTAGCATTGTTTATAGCAGTGTACATTCCTTGCGAGAGATGTACGCATGTCAATTCATGTATTCTACTCTGAAATGTTACCCGACGGATCACCCAAGGGAAATCCAACAACGGAGTGAAAAAGACTTCTTCTCCGTGAGCAAAACTTATGAAAGAGGAATTTTCACCTTTCTGCTCATGACGTATCCTCTCCTATCGATTTTACGTCATCTTAAAAAAAGTTCATGATAAGATTGGTCTCATTGGAGAGATACTATTTTTCTCCGAGCTCTTTCTCCGTATTTACCTGTGGGATCATGCGTGACGTATTTTTTTCCATCTTTTCAACCGCGCAGTCATTTCTCACATCTGCCTTGGGCATCGATGCTTCAACATTGTGATTTTCTGTGAGAGTTATTTTATTCAAAGCTCTTTCGAGGTGACATGAATGGTGGAAAAAATGAATTATGTCAGACACTGGTGAGGAGTTAAAGGGTAGGTCTTATCTTTACAGCATTTGGCCTATAGCGATATGGAATACGTTCACCAATAAGTTTCTTACTCTCTTCCTCCTGTTCGTCATTTTCCTTCATGCCGTCCAAAACTCTATTCTTATTCTTCCTTAACAATCCATTCCTAGCTTAAAAATGTGAGGAGTAGGGGGCATTATATTGTTTAATGAATTATCTATTTTTTAAATAATTTTTATTCTGAACCAAAACTATGCAGTGATAATAAATGGCCCTTCGGAATTCTTCTTCTAATTGCTAGGTATAATAACTCGAATCAATGCACCTATTACATTTTATTGGTTGAGTAAACCTGCTCTGGAAGTGAGTTGATGCTAGAAAATATTTTGATGGGATTTAGCGGGACTTCATGCAGGAATGTAAGAAAGGAAGCCCATTAGCCTCGTTAAATATATATGTAAATTTTCTTCACATGCAGAGTGAGAAGGACACAGCATGCTGCTTTGAAATTATTCTTGTGCCGGTGAGCTACTAGTAAAAGATGTTTAAGCAAATAAAGGCTTGTGTATTATATTTTATTCCTTATATATACCGTGCGTTGTGCTTTAAAAAGAATTGCAATAAAGAGATATAAGATATAGAGATTCATGATGCGTTTCTTAGGTTTCCTGAAGCTGAGGATAATAACGTTTGATCAGGACAACGGAATTATCATCCATGATACATATTTTTACCCTACTGCGCTTAAAATGGATTCTCGCCAATTTATGGTTCAATATAAATTTGAATAAACATTTACAATTCAATATTTACTTAGAGAGAGCGGAATGGCTAATAATGTACATTGCACACAATTTAATCAAATTTATCAACTAGGTGGCGCTTTGAATGCATTCATTAGTAGACTTTGCAACCGAACCTTTTCATGGCATGCGGTATCTAATTGGCGAGGTGGACAACCCATAATAGCTGTAATTTTATGTGTGTACAATGTGATATCCAATCGGCGCCCTTGCCCGTATGTATAGCTAGCTTATTAAGTAAACGCTTCGCCTATTAAATTTCCAAAAAAGAGGTTCGATTACGGGTCTGCTGCTATAAAAGATGGCTTTATTTTGAGCTACGCGTTTGGAATAAATCATAAAAAAGTGTACTCAATTCAACTCGAACCCCAGCGTGATTACAAATCTATGGGAATATTTCGGATATTAATTTAAGAAGCTGTTTAAATCATAGGTTTTATTAACATTGTCCACCTCTTTGAAGTTAATACATAACGGTCTTTTACTTATGACAGACGTGAACCAGACAAATCAGTCAACGGTAAAACTCAGAGGAGTCGACCGGACAATTTGATAATTCAATATCATATACGGATATATTGGGGCAAAAGTTATACCAAAAACAGTGAAATGGATCATTTTCAATCGAAACAGTTTGAATTGCATTTTTGGGAATTACTTAGTCACGTTGTAAAAAGCACAGAGACCATCACCTATTAAATATAGGTGGAAACACATAAACTATAATCCTAGTATAAGCGAGAGTGTGACAGACTAATAATATCAAATTTAAATGAAAAAATATGCGCATATGACATGGTAATTTTCCGGCCTGTCCGGAACCTTTCACTTGATTCTTTCGAAAAATCTTCCACAATAGTTGTAAAATATACCACATGAAGAGAATTATTTAAATTTATAATGTCTAAACTGATGAATTTATAAATTGGAACATTAATTAAGTAAAAATGATTGGAGGTGGTGTCTTTCTAATTTTTTTGTTGTTGTTTATTTCTTTATAATTCTGTTGAAGGCAGTTTGGTAACGTTACTGAAGTCTTGGCTTTTTTTAGGCTTACCCATGGTCCGTTATGTACTCGTTCTTCTACCATCCAAAAACTTTTTCCTTTTATATTTCCTCCCTTATTTCTAGTTCTTGTGTTTTACTGTACTTTATAACAATTAAATATTCAGTATGGAGCTACTCCAAAATCATGCTGAAAGTTTTATAACCATGATCAAATGTACTTTCAAAAATTAAACAAATAGTTTCAGGCTTAAATTTGTGGAACTCTTTCATTATGATAGAAAGAAGAAACTTCAAATAGTATTAACCCACACTTTTATTCACAATACCGACGGATATACCTACGGATACCCAAGGTTTCAACGGATAACCGATGGCATTCTGGACCTACGAATAATGATAGCATTTTGGACCTTGAAAATGACGGTTATCCGTTGAGACCAGGGTCGGTATTGTGAATAAAAAATGTGGATAAATACTATTTGAAGTTTCTTCTTTGTACCTTCAAAATTTTCATTTTTGCAAATTTAGCTAATGAACACGTTTTCCTATAGTGTATTTTTAGTCATTTTAGTCATTAGTGTTATTTATCCAACAAATTGGAGGAACTAATCTTCTTCTTTGCTTTTCGCACAGGTTATCGGCATACTAAATCGCGCAATAGGCATGTAGAACCTAAGGACATTAAATAACGCACAATCAACGCACAAGACATCGAAGACTAAGAAGACCTCAAAACGTGGATATAATCGCCAATCGGCCTACCTCAGACTGGAGATCACAAGACGATGACCTTTGATGGAGACCAAGATCACTACTTTACAAGGTGAGGTAGTTATTAAATATAAAAATTAATTTATATTTGGAGTATTTCGAAATGTTATGAACACATGTTGAGTTTCAAATTCTACAATTTTTTTATAATAGTAGAAAAAGCGATTGGGGAAATATCCTCAATAGCTCATGCTAAAATTCTTTTTCGTATCAATAAAATGGGAAAATTGTTTTGTAAGCTTCATTAGAAGCAGCGCTGCAAGGTCTCTGATAAGCAGAATCAACACGCAATTATAATTAACTGTCATCTGTGATCAACCATATATTGAGGCATTCAAGCAACTGCCATTGAAGTCATAACTCATCACGGAACAGTTGGTAAAAAAGGGATTAGATTAAGGAAATATCATGTTTGAGATGTGAATAACATTTCCGTCACAGTTTTTATTGTTCTTTTTCATAGCAATTTATAAATCCTGAAATAATATTGAATATTTCATCTAGAAGAAAAGTTATCGGTTTTTGTAGAATGACTATTATCACCCATTTGCTTATCTTCCTTCATGAGACAATTTCCTCGCTATATTTTAATTCCTGTATTTAGAGAAAATATTGAAAGACAATACACGTAGAAAGACGTTCTTTTTAAAGGACGCTGAAAAGAGGTCTCCCCACCGATTTTTTGTTATTGACCGAGAAATTTAAAGGGAAGTTGCGCCGATGACAAAGTTAAGATTTCAGCTTCAGAATTTGGTGAACTATTCATGTTTCATTAATGATACTTAAAGTGATGGCAGATGAAGTTACATCGTGGAATCGTGACATAGCTAAAGAATAAGTCTCCTCATAATTATTCTCACTTGTTTTAATATACCTGACCGGTTTCAATGTCACCGGTTTTGACATCAGAACCATTTAGTTACATTAAAACATAGTGGAAAATTAAAAAGTGATTTATTATTTAAATGGTTCATGTTTCTTAGCTGTATTTACAGAATTATAACTGTCCGATACCTATCTAAGGCTCAACAATGAAATATGTTCTGCATGATTGACTACAGAGGAAGCTAAACGTGCGTTTCATATAATGTTTTTTATTTCCGGCATCGAAGCAAACATTGCTGTGTGTTTTTCGAAATGAATTTGAAAGCTGCTATCGTCGGCAGAAAGAGACTAACTAGTCTGTTACCTCGGTGTATGTGGAGGGGGGGAAAGGGTTGAAAAGGAGAGGGGAAGGGGATTGGTGGGAATCGAGAGGTGGATATTGGTCAGTCGGCCATATTAAGCACGGGAAATTCAAAGCAACCCAAAATTATCCATTTTATCATCATCATGCTACTGTACCTCTCATTGCATTTTTCTCTCGATACTTTATATGCCGCAATCTTTTCATATAACATTGGATGTTGACCTTCAGTTACGGAGGATTGAATCATCAAAAAACGTCCTTCCATATCACTGAAACCTGCTTACTCATTGCAAGTTTAAGGGGTATTTGAAGGGAGAACGCATTTCCTATTTCATATAAATATTCTAAAATAAAATTGTGAAAGTCAGTGATTTTACCACTGAGTTTAGTCTCCATTTATATTAGGATCTCTCCACAAATATTTTGACGTTTCCGGCAAGGGCAAATTCCGTTGACTTAACAATAGGAAAAATTAATTTTAAATTTAAAATACATCTAACTCTTAAATTTTGCATTAATATGACGTTCAATTTTTGCATTATTTCAGCGATTTCAGTATTAAAGTATTAGCAAATAAACCTCTCTCGCATGCAAGGCGGCTCTCGGGACTAATCTGAAAAATTTTCAGGCTTTAAAATACCTCCAATTTCGGAATTCCCCTTTTGCTTTAAAATGCCTTTGAATAAAGGGAGGGGTGATATAACAGCTAGTGATTCAGTGGTTCCACCTCCCTAAAATTAATGGGAGGGAAGAGATTATTCCATCGAAAATCGATTTTCGAAAAGGTATCTGTCCTCGAAGCGTGCTGAATGCTTCGCGAGTTGTTAGTTGTTTTTTTTTGGTTGCTTTAAGCGAAGAAGAGATGGGGTTGGAGAAAAGAGTGACAGGTGGAGGTTTGTTGTCTCCGTCGTCACCGCCTAGGTAGCAGCACCCTCGCACGGGCAACTTCTTGCAATCTTCCAGCGACGTCATCGGCGTCCCCGTGACGTGTTTGCTCCCTCCTTCTTCTTCTGGGAGGTGACATCCTCTCTAGATTGATGAGTTTAAAAGTTTTTAAAGCCAAGTAGACTCATTAATCACGCCTCTTTTAATGAGTTCCGGATTGTTTAAGACGCCCTTACTTCATCGACCTGGCCACTCAGGAAGATGATGAATGATATCCGTAATTTATATTAGGCGCGTCCCACGATTACGAATAACTGGGAGTAACTAGGTGATTACTTGAAGTTAAATGAAGGGTAGTTCGTTTTTATTTTTTGTTCCTCAGGAAATTCTTGTATTTCTGTCTCCGTCGTGTGGTCTAATCATGCAGTCCTCTCAGTAATGAAATGTGTTTCAGTTCCGTTTAATGGGATTAAACGCAAGAAATTATCTGTTGCTCACTAAAAACGTTTTCTGAGTCACGAATGTAAGGGAGAAGCGATAAAAAATTGCTCATTAATCTAAGGAAACTGTCCCGAACTCACCCTCCGAACTTATCGCGGCTTAACTTGTTAGCAGCTCGTTATCTCATCAGCAGTAAATCTTCAGTTTAAGTTTTTGCTTTGATACATTACCTAAAAGTGACGATGTTTTATACTTGGTAAAATTGAAAAATTTTAAATTTTTCTCTTAAATTACTTGTCCTCTCGGGGACACAAAAATGGTTTTCCTTACGCTGATATATCTTCCTTTTTCAAATACTGTATGCTCATACAATTATGTTCCCAAAGTGTATTTAATGATCTTAAAACTCCCTCATGAATGTATATTGAATTAATTCCGATTTCGTCTTTTTTTCTGCCTTGTTAATCAGCTAATTGCAAATTTGTTTCGGCCAGATTTCACGCTCATGGGCTCATTAAAATATTTCCCTCTCTAATGGTTTTTTCCAATTGTATCTAATATAAAGAATTATTTAAATGGCTTATATTGAGTTTGAATTGAGAGAAAATTCTTATTTATGCTGAAATGCTGACGCATTAAAATGAGCAAGTTGGTCATGGGTGTTTTCGTTGAAGACATTTTTTTTCTCTATGATGCAGCGGATGATAGAACAGCTCAGAAATGTACTTACCTACCTATAACAATAATTACTGAATTGAATTGCTCGAGAAACTGCGACTCTTCAATTTTGAAAATAGGCGCTTTGTACTTATTTTCGATGCGAGAGTGTCAAATGTTACTCATTTACATTGGAATCGTGTACAATATGCTCAATGTGGTGACATGTATTGGCAAGTGAAATATCTAAGGCGTTATTAGAGCGTTTCCTAAAGTCTGCTTCTTTTGTCATCTGATATGCTTGAAAGAATAACAAATCAACTGTATTTACTCATGGTATAACTTTCGTCTCATAACTATGACTAATGGCATACGTTAACGCAGATATTTTAGACTTGAAAATTTTTATTATACTGATCTATCATTTTTAAATAGATTAAAATTGTAATGTAATATAGTTTCCTTTAACTGATTGCGATTCATTTTTAAATGTTCACAGGTACTAAATTCCTGACATAGCAGGAATTGTAAAGCTCAGCGAATGTCTCAATCATTAGAGTGTAAGCTTAAGTCTTCGTTTTTATTTGTTATTTCATTTCACAGGATATGCAGTCCACTAATATGTATTCATAGAATGATTTATATTTGTACTCGTATTATTTCTCACATGCCTAATTTGCGTCACGTGGGAATTTACTTAACCTACTCTTAGGTTCAAGCGAAAACAAAAAAAACTGGTAAATGACGTCCACTTGGAAGAAAAAAAAATGTTTTAATTTCGTCTTTGGTTCTCTTCCTTAAGTGCTTTTTACTGTTATTCACAGAGACCCGAAATATCTATTGCTTGTTAGGTCCCGTCCGGGATTATTTCCACTGTCATGGAATTATTCACAGGGGTGGATTCCAAGAAATCTTTCAAAAATTAAACGACCGTTTTAAGAGCTCGCATATGAGATGGCTCGAAATGAAAATTTCATGTTGTGATTCCTGGCCCTTCTGCATTAGGCATGGGGGTGAGTGGGAGGAACGGGGGGAGGGAGAGGGGACCATGTAGCGAGATGGGTTGGCGATGGGATGGGTGTTAGATGAATGCTTAATGCTTTCATTCATCGCGCCGTATGGAGGTGACGCTTCGTCGAGTCGGTAACCTACCGCTGACTCTGGGGAGGCCTCAATCCGTGTGTTCGCAGAAAAATTGCTTCACCGAGGTCAGTATGATGCTGAATTACTTTTGGATTAATGGACCGGTAATCTTCAGAGATGTAGATTTAAAAAATTTCATCCTTTGAACGCAAATATCAACCAAGGAAACGATTCTACTTCAATGTTAGTTTACTTGTTGTTCTATCAATAATTCGGTAGTAGAATTGCAAACTTCGAAGAGGAATTTTTTACCTAGTATTTCAATTACTACCACTATAATTTGTCTTCTTAGAAATAGTGGTTTATTTAAGTGGTAAATCGACGACAATATCATTTTGTAGCTCTTTCCATTCATTTTATCAAAATTCCGGCGGTTAAGAAAGTAAAAAAGTTCTTATACTACTAACACGAGCAACCCGCTGAAAAGGATTTGTGTGAGAAGATACGTAGTAAAGTTTCCTTTATGAAACATCAAAAACGGTCATTTTCATCAGAATTTTCTCCAATATATAGTTCGAGATTATCAGAAATACAGGCCCTCTACCGTACTTGCCAATACTCATTGCATGCAGTTAAACATATGTTTACTTTTTTTAATATCTACGCGAGTAAAATATTTTTTACATATACATATGCATTTACATATACAAATATTTTCTACGAGAAGTGTTAATATTAGCGACCAATTAACGACCTTGCTGTCACTTTTTAATAGCCAGGAAACGTCACTGTTAGCTGTATGTGTAAATTTGAGATTATATATTTGTTTTGGCCGTGACAGTGGCTCGCACCTCATACTGAAACCTAGATCGTATGTAGCAAAGTTTACGCGCTGAAAAATTAAGTATTCATTCAAGTCATTTCACGCATTTAAACACTCAATCAGCTCACTCATTACTTTGGTAGATTAAATTTATCTCATGCATCGCTATATGGAGGTGGCGCTTCGCCCAGGCGATGCAAAACTAAATCCGGCTTTGCCTCACCCCGTTTTTGAGGAAAAATTGGTTATCCGAGGTCAGGTTTATGCAGAATGCCTTTAATTGCAATGGAAGGAAAATTATCATAATAGAATAAAAATCCAAATCGACGAATGAAACATAAAAGTTGTTTAAGCCATATTCGTTGCGAGAATCGCACATATTACGAGGTACACAATCACGTACACGGATGCAAAGACACACCAAAGTGAGTAAATTCGCTAAAAAAATATATTTGACATGAGCAGGATATGGTCTTAGCTGAAATTATCATCTATGCTACAATGCTAATATATCGGTTAAGTCAAACGATTTTTTCATGGTGAATTTTCTCACTGATTCATAAATTAACGCTGAAAATAAATTGCTGAATCCTGAATTTTTCTTCGTTACCTGTAGTAATTGAAGGAAATACAACTAATATTATTTAGTCGAGGATTTACTTAAGATTCAAAATTGTAAAATTGATGACTGATCTTATTTGGCTGACTTAGAAATTCACTGGAGGGTTACCGTGGTGAGTGCGTCACTGAATTTCCTTTAGAGACAAAAGGAGATAATCTCAGAAGTAGATAAAAATAAGATATCTTTTGAATTCAAATATTTCACTAGGAAACGGAATAATTATTTACTTAGCGTGTTAATTGTTTATTTAGGGTTTTACCCATTTTTGGTAGTTTAAAATATATTCTTAGTTTTTTTTGGGGAAATAGCCTTTCACTAAATGAATCATCACTCTTCATGACCTATATTTTATTATGTAATTATTTTTTTCTCTTCTTTCAGAGATATGTATATTAATTTTTAAATTATGTATTCTCATTGCCGACGTTTCGCATTTTTATACATGCTTCTTAAGAGCTACAATAAAAACTATAGGGCGATTTGTACAGCAATAGTAAAAATATTACAACAACATCAACGGTCAAGTATTGTACATCAATTTCATCACCAATTCACAAAAATAATATATTTAGAACCTTACTTATCTAAAGGATTTTTCAATAGAAATGGTGCAAATTACAAAAATCAAGACATCCTGCAATAAAGAATCAGACTTTGCCAAATTAAGTAAAATGTATTTTAATTTGTTGTTATAACAATATTTAATTTTGATTTTTAAAAGCACCTTAATTGACAACAATGGACAAAAAAACAATAAATTGCAACGAAGGTATTATTAATTTAGAAGTAACTCTCTCTGAGGTAAGCTAAAAAATCATGTGTATATTACTTTTTAACATAACTGTATACCAAAATTGTAGACCATACGATATTCAATTTATGTACAATACCCCCGATAATTTTCATTGTAGCCATGAAGATACATGTATAAAAATGCGAAACATGCGAAACGGCGAAGAGAATAAATAATTTACAAATTAATAGACTTATATCTCCTGACAGAAGAAAAAAATGACCATTAACGAACGTTGAACGAACTGGGGGAGGGGCGTCAATTGTGAAACTCAGAGTTAATTCTCGTTGATTACATAGAAAATTGAATATTTCAGAGTTTGGCGTAAGTATCATATGCTACACGCCAACTCAGCGTTCACCATGCCAATATTATCGTATATGGACGGGATTTGATAACTCGATGACACTATATCGGCTTATCCATACGATATTCGGTCATACGGTCGAGAATTGGTACCATGATAATGGCTTGAAGGTAAGGATATTACGTAAAATTATGATTTCTCGTTTCTTTTGACTCAATTTGCTACAATTATCCTTAGTGCCGAAACGTAGGTCGTAAAAAAGTATAATTTATGTACTTAAAATCTGCGTGTGTTTACTTCAGCCATGGAATATGCCTACAAAGCCTACGGAAAAAACCGTCTCAATTAATGTTTTAGGTTGTTTGTGGTCCGGCTCTTCTTTACTATTTTCCGTTGCGAATTAATATTTGACTTTCCCAAGCAAACATATTATTTACCTGGATTGAAGCATCTTCCAATCTCCTCGTAGCTTGTGCCTCCCTTTGCGGCTTCCAAAATTTCTAGTCTCTTTCTTTCCTTTCCCTCTTCACCGCTTGCTCAGTATTTTCCCCTGAATCAACATGCTGTTCCTTATTTTCCCTATTTGGCTAGGCGTTATAATCATTGCAATATTCAATACAAACGAAATGTAACTGATACATTCTAGTCATGGTGCTACTATTACTAGGTCGTTGCGGATTCTTTCGCCGAACGCTGTGACGTAATATAGATTACAGCAGGCGATACCTAAATGCGGAACGCATTGTGTATTTGATACTTGTGTGGTATTTCGATACACCAGAAATGAAAGAAGAAATGTGGAAGCTAATGAGGGGACAGAATTTTTTAAAGATATTCCATTGATACATCCACACGTGCGAGGCGTGTCCGGGTTTGCTGGAAACAACAACTTTAATTTTGAGAGGAATAAGAGTTTCAACTTACATTCTTAAATCAATTATTGCCAGCGTTTCATCCGCTGTTATCAAAATGATATTCTCAAGCTACTTATTTTCTAGTTACATGAAATCAAATATGTAGAATATCTATGTAAATCGTAATTAATGTAAACTTCAGAATGCTAATATCTACTTGACTGTATTCTGTTTCTGCTATGAACTAAAATATCGGACATATAGAAGCGTATCAGGCTTGACATTGTGGAAATATGAAATGTCCATTTTAAATAAAACAAAGATAGTAAATTTCCACACAGTATATTATCAACCACAGTATATTAACAAACACCGACCAAGGTTTCGGCACGTAATGCCATTCTCAAGGTACATATTTCTCAAATGCTCCACATTATATACCCCGGGATGGAGGCCAGGGGGGGGGGAGGTATTAAGTCACAGAGGGGGGGGGGAATACAAGAGGAAAAGGGAGGGGGGTGGTTTAAAACAGAAAAGCCGTTGGTGGTGAAGGTCAGGAGGCATGGTCATCATATTGTCGGACGGGAGGGAGAACAAGGTTTAACAAAGGCGATCGATCATTAAAAACAACATCATTACATAACTTAGCCGGGCTATGAGTGATTTCATATTGTTCAAAGAAATCCAGCTTAGCCCCTTTGTCAAAATGGTGTAAAACTTCCGTGTCAAAATTACTAAAATGATTAAAATCACACAAGTTTTTTTATCACAGTCATTACACTTTAATTTATAAACACCACTTCTGTCTACAGGGTCATACCGGTCTTTTGAGTTGAATAAAATTCTTCCTATTGTCACAGGGTTATAAAATGATACATTAGAACATTCATTAAGCACAGTTTTCTGCAATCTGTACGATAATTTTCCCACAAATGGAAGTAATTTTGACACGGAAGTTTTACACCATTTTGACAAAGGGGCTAAGCTGGATTTCTTTGAACAATATGAAATCACTCATAGCCCGGCTAAGTTATGTAATGATGTTGTTTTTAATGATCGATCGCCTTTGTTAAACCTTGTTCTCCCTCCCGTCCGACAATATGATGACCATGCCTCCTGACCTTCACCACCAACGGCTTTTCTGTTTTAAACCACCCCCCTCCCTTTTCCTCTTGTATTCCCCCCCCCCTCTGTGACTTAATACCTCCCCCCCCCCCTGGCCTCCATCCCGGGGTATATAATGTGGAGCATTTGAGAAATATGTACCTTGAGAATGGCATTACGTGCCGAAACCTTGGTCGGTGTTTGTTAATATACTGTGGTTGATAATATACTGTGTGGAAATTTACTATCTTTGTTTTATTTAAAATGGACGTTAAAATATCGGAGCTTTCATCCATTATTCCCATGCTAATTCTCGTCATCTGCTGCACGTATCACCCGGATGACGTCTTCCGAAGAACGGACTCATTTTGGACACGGGATCATCCTACCTTGTATTCCACCATGTATTGTATTATATAAGTTCCACGATTCTAGTAAAGCAATGCAAGTACATAGTTTCATTTTCAGGTATAAATTCGACAGTGTCGGGCGATATATGGTGGAACAGCATTTTAGTACTTAAATGAAACTACAGTAATTCTACTGTCCACTTAAATTTTAATATTAATAATACACAACACGTGTTTCAATGTTCCTTAGGGCGTCATTAGGGTAGACCTGATGATGACGCCCTAAGGAACGTTGAAGCACGTTTTGTGTATTATTTACATTAAAATTTAAGTGGACAGTACAATTACTGTAGTTTTATTTAAGTTCTTCATTCTCAGGGTCATGTCATGGAAGAGATTTCAAGGTGCCGTGATACTCGAGGTCAGTTCGCACCATGATCATCGCTTAATATTTCGTGCGCACTTTTTTTTGCTTTGATTATTTTTGATTATGCTCAGCCAAAATTCTGCAACAACTTTATTTTTCCCTTTGTAATAGAACGACTATATTTTTTGGTGCGGGACTGACTCTCTTGAGTTCCCACTTCCACCAAACCACTTATCCACCAGAGTACAACCAGTACAACGACAGTTTATTATTTAAATTAAAGGCATTAAAAATGAATGGAATGAACTGAATCTTTGATAGCAAATTAATAAAACTCCGTATGATTACTACTAACATGTAGCTGCGGCGAATAAACAGTTTGTCAGTACCCAAGTATTTTAACCTCCATGGCAAGAGAAATTTGGCACATGTAGTCCCTGGGTTGTTAAATGAATCTCCTATGGTAGTGCATGATATTAAATGTATATCTGCTCTTAAGAAATCACTCAAAGTATGGCTGATTAGTTAAAATAGTCCAAAAGCGGCACAGAAATTTTTTTTTAACAAAAGGCACCTGCTGATAAGCCGCTTTGGCTTAGCAGGACCTAAATTGTATTACATATTTTTTATATTCTTTCTTCATTATTGTATCACTAGATTCTGGGTATCATATTCTATGTAATTTTTTTAACCAATTTCTTATTTTAATAATCTAAAATGTTATGAAGGTTAGATTATTATCAGACTTATATACTGGGCAGGTAGTTTTTATTGGATCCTCTCGGCTTTTGCAGGCGCAATACCTTTCCTCCATACATGACTTCTGTCTTCAGGTTTCTTAGATAGATTTAAATGAAAAATTGTAAAGAATCCTCGACGTTTTTACAAGTTAATCCCTATCTACTAGTATGGTTTATTTTTTTCACCTCATCATACGTCCTACCTCTCTTTACTCATACTATAAAACCCTTTATATATTCCCTTTTTATCCCTTCCTCTCATAATCCTCTCTATCCAAGATCTTCAACATTCCCTCGCTCCAAAGTGGTCTAAAATCGAAAAAAGCTGGTCAAAATTTATTTTTCCATACTTAATATATTTGAATATGAATTTTTAAAGTTTTTTGATCCGCTGAATCCGTATTTGACGTTTTTTTTGCTGTCTCTTTGATATTTTTGTTTTTGCAAGACAAATTATTTAAACAATTAAGTGTAAGAAATTTAAATTGAAATTTATTGATTTTTCTGCATGTTGTTATATCCGTATACTCCGAATGCGGTGTTATTTCTGCTGTATCTGTGATTTTTATTGTTGTTACTTGATAATTGTTTTAAAAAATTATTGTAACTAATTTATGTTGAACAACAATCGTGGTTACTATATATTTCCTATCCGCAGAAACCGAATATGAAGGTATTTTTTTTGTTTCACTGAATGTTATTGTTTTACGAGAAAATAGTGTCAACAATTAATAAAACTCACTTTCAGGGCATTTTAATCGTGCGCATACGGAAATCCGATACCTAATATTTTGTTCTGCGCTGTAAGATTTGAAAAATAAATCACTTCATATAATCTCCTCGTTCAAATTATAGGTGAGATTCGGACCCACGACCTTCAGTAGAGACTTTTCGTGCGTTAACTAATATATATTATGTACACTAAATTTGGCATTATATATTTTATAAGTTTAATTATTTAACTGGGTATCATTATTAACAGCAATAAAAAATGAATAAGTGACTTCCATAGTTGTAGTATTAATTATTGAAGAAAAAAATTACAGATATTCAAAATTATCGCCTGATAGTTCATCCGTCTCACTATCGGTCTGCGATTCATCCAGAGTAAGAAAACATCGTACCTCTGCAGATAAGGGTATAATCTGCTTCGGTAGCTCACGGATGTAGCTAAGGCTAACTCAGCTGGTCATAAACTAGCTCAAAGTTTCCCTGTAGTTCTTCTCTTTGACCTTTCACTGGACTCTTCGAATAGTTTTTCTCAATCGTCCAATTTAAGCTTACTCCGCCGAACCTTCTAAGATTTATGGTGTTGTTAAGATTACACGAAATATTTCAACTGATCATAGTTTACGTAACAATTACTCACCGGAGAAGATGTTTACATAGAATGGAAGGGAATGTAAACTTTAGATGCAGCCAAGTTTCGAACTTGCCCCTGAAAACACTATCACGTCCTGAACTTTGCTCCCACTTACTGAGATATTTGGATTAAAAAAATTCTGCATTAAACGTTCCAAAGTATTTTTGGCTATCAAATCTTCGTCTAAATTTAAAATTTCAATCAAGTAGTCCGGCACATATTTTTCTCAAAGTTTATAAATAAATTTTTCATGCACCTGAAGTTGCGCAACCATTCTCACTTCCATCAAACCCTTAATATGTTCTCTTTCGGGCTGAATTCTGATTTACAAATCAATTATAGTAAAATATAGATTATCACCCAAAGTCGCAATACTCACGAAAGAGAATTTGAAATAGGTACTGTACAGCACTAATTTACCGTGGGCTTGCCTCTTGAATCTTAGCGTATCTTGTTTGCTGGTCTCAACGTAGATGAAACACTTTCCTCTGGGCTTAAAGCAACTCTCAGCACGCAAATAAACTCGCAATACACAAGTTTACCATTCAAGGAACTAAGAAAAACTAAATACTGGCGAGCAGATTTCACACTAGCGATGCTTAAAAGTAACTGAGACATAGTATGTGTTGAGGAGGTCCTTAATCCTCCCTTCGTATTTTTCCAAGAAATGTTGCAAACGTGCAGTGACAATATTCCCAGTGATAAGATTCACTCCCGGTGGGCACTGTGCAATTCATTCCTGGTTGGCTTTTACTCGTTGGAGGGCAATAAAAGTGCGGCATGGTACTACCCTTTTCGGCAGCAATTTTCCTTGCGCGGCGGCTACTAGGGTATCTGTCAAGTGTGTAGTGAGCTTGCGCTGTAAACACGTGCGCTTTGAGGAGTCCGCTTTCCTGATGAATGCGTTCGAAAGGTTGGTCCAGCTATTAAAAGAGATTTACAATTCGGGAATGTTTAAAAACTATTTGTATAGCATAGATGTTCCACCATCACGTCCATTCGCTACTGTTGCAGCTCTCAGAATGTAACCGATGAATATCGAGCCTCACTGAGAGTATTTTAGTCGAACCTGACTTATATACCCTGTACTAAATGGAGAATCTCTAGTTCATGAGGTGAGAAAAGAATTTATCCTATAAAAATTTCCCATATAAATATGCAACGCTTACAACTTCATAGGAACCTAGCCACAAAAATGGGATTTCCTTGGGTTACACCACGCGCCGGCCGGCCCGCCCGCCGCCCGCGGCAGCGCACTGCACCTCAAAACGAACTGGAGGCGAACTCGACTCAAAACGAACTAGAGGCCAATTTCGCAAACGAATGCAAGATTTTGCTTTTGTTATATATTTCATATACGTTACTCTTTTAATTTATGCCGAAATATCCGGGGGGCAAAGCGGCGCTAAACACGATATTTCTCTTTTTATTTCAAAATAAAATTAAAAATAGCTAAAAGTTCAAAATTTTTTATTTAGGTTGAAAAAAACGTTAAGGAATCCAAGCCATTAGTAAATTATGCTTAGAGGTACCAATGTACGTGTAGTAATTATTTAAACTTGATATATTGTCCGAGAAGGTAAAAAAAGGTCTCTAAGAAGGTAAATATCTCGGAGTCGGTAAAATCGACGGAATTCGCGCGACAGGCGTATTAACCCCGAATGACTGATGTTTGACGGGTTCCACAGATTACTATAAGCAGTACAATGACCATTTTAGTAGCCTATATCGGAGACCTTTTCTGTAGAATATGAATTAAACCTTCCGAACTCCCTCGTAGAAACTTGAAAAAATGACTTTTGACCAGCTTTTTTCGATTTGGGACCACTGCACGCCCCTCTTTACCTGCTCCAACGCCTATTCCCAATCTCCTCCAGAAGTTTCCTTTCGTAAACGACCACGCCCAGCACTTACACGATAGTCTTCCTTTCCGTCCATTACACCTACTCCATTTCCTTCAACACCTTTGTTTAAAATACCTGCAGCCTATTTCTCGTCCTCTCTTTACAGAGTACAAATTTCTGCACCATACAACGCAAGGCTACAAATGAAACTCTTTGCCAGTCTACTCTTTACGTTCTTACGCAATGTCCCTGTTATTAACTCATTCCTTTTGGTTAAAATCTCATCAACCAAATTAATAATTTAGCAAGTAGCTTATCCTATGGCGTTAGAAATTTTTACAATCTAGAACATCATGAAGTTACCTCAGTGATATACCATTCAGTAACATGAAAGTCACCATTGCTGTACATTATTAATGGGGCATAGAATTAAAGTCTGTATTATAGACCTAAGAAAAACGGAAACCTTATTGGGAAAAAACAGGTTTTCCTTTCCCTGTGAGGGAGAACAAAACCTTTGTCGAAACATCGGTAAAAAGTGGGATACCATTGCTACTCTCTCACAAACACAAAAAAACTGCCGAAACAAACTCGAGAAATATGAGCTGTTATGGTGCCCATTCAGGTAAATTGAGCGCGTTAACCTATAGTACCCATATGTTTTGCACTCACGACTCTCGCTTTGAGAAGGAAAGGGAAAGAGGCGAAATGAATGTGGACTCCGAACCGGACGACAGCAGATTATAGGGACAAGGCTCTGGACGCAAAAACACTTGTTGATGCTGGTGGAGTTAAGGTCATTTTCTAGGGGTGGGAAATCGTGACCTCTGACCTTTGGCAACTAGTTTCATCCTTTTTTGTAGAGGAGGGAAATCGATTGCATATGATTTGTATAATTCACCGACAAAAGCTGGACAAATGTTCAGTTGAAAGTTGATGTGTTTCCTTTGAGCCTGTTGAAGAGTTTACTCTATGATTTTATGTTTTTTCAGTTTTAATGAGTACGCGTGAAGAGTAAAGCGAGATGGATTACGTCTAAAGCAATTTATCAGGTGAAATTTCTCTCACTTTTTGAAGCTTTTTCATTGTATGTTTTTGGAAGATGATTATGGACGGATGGGCAATATGAATGGAGCAAATGTGGCTCAACCAGTCACCATGCGTATGCTCTGCTCTGTTATTGGAAACTATTCCCTTTACAAGCACCATCAAATTGAAGAAAACAATATTGATGACAATACAGGGCTGGAAATTTTGAAAAACGTTTAAATTTTGTGTTCATTTTGGTATTAAAATTAACAATAACAATAATTAAAGCTTAGATGAGCTCGCTCTCCGTTTGTTTAGGCACAGGTCAATTGCTGTTTGTTGATGTTTCCCACAGCCCGAGTAGTTACGTTGCACATGAAGTTGTCGTTCTACCTGTTTATTGCCTTGTTCATGTTATTTTCACGAAGAAAATATATTCAAGCTTTTTCTACGCAAATTTATATGTTCATAGGAACACGGTAATGATAGCCACTCAACTTGCCACCATTTTCTCCGCTGCAAACATTCTCCGTAATATATAAATATTTCACGGGTATTCCACCAGGTAATAGGCTTCATAAGGAAAGAAAGATATATTAACCGTGACACTGGAGTCAATTAAGTAGTTCCTGGAATCCTACCATCAATTGCATTAAAAATGAAAGGGAAAACGAGAGAATCAGTCAACGGTCAATCAGACAAACGGACAAATCAGGAGTCACCTGATTCGGATTTTTGGATATAAATAACGAACAAATTGGACTCGTGCAGCATTTAGAAGCCCTGATTATGACGAACAAGTCGTTCGTCGAAACGTTGGCAGAAACTTGGTGAAATACCCGTGAAACATTTATGTATCAGATTCACCGGGAAAATGTTAGATCATTAATTCTCCACCATGTTTTCCAATCCACATTATTGTTGCAATTAAAACTGCGTCAACCATGATGCTAACAATAGAGTATAGTGAGTGATTACCTGCGGTATTTTCTTAAGATTTTAATGCCTCATCGGCCTGCAATGGTTGCCGCAAGATTGTTGGTGAAATTGCCGCCTGCGTCGTTAACTTCTAACTGTTATTTCGCTTCGGCGAGGGGAAACTTTTAGTGGTTTCTTTCATTAACGGAAGCTAATGTGTGACCGCCGCTCAGTCCGTCAATACTGTTCAAAAATTAATTGTTGCATTATGTCCTAACACCTCGTACGCCCATCAAGCTACGTTTATCCTCTCATTCACTGCCACATTTTCCTTTGTGATCGGTAATCATGAGCATGGGGTGTGCAGCATTCACCTCATTTTATTTCCACATTTCGCCGTTCATTCTCTCTGCCCCAAGCACGCTTCGACACCTTTTCATCCTTCCGGGTCGATTGTTGAAACAGCCCCATCCCCAACATCTTTAGGGCTTCACCCAAAACCCATAAAAAGGACCGTATCGAAGTGAATTTATCCCCAGCGTTATGAAAGAATCGCCGTCGTTTAACTCCCTGAGCGTTCTTCCGAGTTATGTCCGTGATAGAGGGAGTGCGCATGCGTTATCTCTGTTGGGGTGTCACGGGCCATCACCCGTCTCCCATCGCCCTCAAGGTTTTCCCCGTGAAATGTGTATCCCGGTGGAACAAGCGGATACAAGTTTCGGTTACCGGTGACAGCGTTGGTGGGGTGGGTGAAGGCGACCCGCACACCGTTGCTAAAACAACAAAGCGCGCCGACCCTCACTCACCGACACACTTCCGACACAAATGTCCGTGCAGTGAAAAGGCCTTCCGCCGCCGATGTCGTCAACAGGCCTCGCGGCAGGCTGTTCAGCAAACACCCTCTTATCAAAAGGCCTGGGATACGTGACTCACCCGAGTTGGCAGGGTTGGCAGCAGGTTCGGGCGATTCTACGCAAACTCATGCAATGTTCTAGGCTCAACCATCTCCGATTCTTCCAATTTTCATTCGAAAGGAAAATGTGTCAAATAGACGTTGCGCAAAACACTACATACGTCACTACACCCATCTCGATGTACTCTTTCAGAGTCGACATAGTCAAGAAGGCTTAATGCTCGGCATTATACCTAGAAAAATGGCTTTTGATTTAATAATTTACGGAAAACAGTCCTATCCTTTCAAACCTCCTTTATTTCTATCACATCTACTCATTGCTTTATACACGCTTACCTATTCTTAAGACTCCTAATATTATTTTTCTTAAGAGTATCTTCCACCACATTCACCTACGACTTTCTCAGTCTACCTCTTCCTCTCACTTCCACTCCAAAATCATATTAATAAATATATATTGCTCTTCAAATATAATTAAGTTGGTCGAAATTGCGCCTTGTAGGGCTAAGCTATGATTCCTATGCTTAACAGTGTAGATGATGATCGGATTTCAAATGTAATTGCATATTCGTAATATAGAATCGACATACCAAATACTATAGCAGAATTTAGGCACATCAACATATCATCCTCGTTCCTAACTCTTATTGCAATATAATGTTACGCAAATGTTACCCATATTTATGGTTCAATAACTTGTATATCTATTTTTCGAAAGACCATGACTCAGTTTAAATGAACATTCATGAGGTAGGGTTTTAAATAAAATACATGACCTTTTTTTCCTGTAAACTATTTAGAAACAATAAAATATTAAGGTAAATGAAAACGTTTGCAAATTTTTGCTGCTTTAAGAAAAAACGGGTTGACTAGGTTTTTATGATTTTAATTTATAGTTTTCTGTAAACAAGCTCATGATTCACATAAAGAATGATGAAATAATTTCTTTTGACATTGCGAACACGAAAATATTTAAGTAAATATTTTGTCATTGTTCTTCACGTTTTTACGAGTAGTAACATTTTGTCAAGAGCCGCAGTGAATGCAATAAAATTCGTTGAACATTTCCAGAAAAAATGCCCCCCGAATTAGCGTACCACATGGCTTCCCCAAGGCAATTTTTCTTCCCTTGTAATTTTCAAGGCATCCTTTGCCGTTTATCGCGGCTGTTGAGTAAACCTTGATATGAAAGCTTAGTCACGCGTCACAGAAATTCTCGTGGACATGGGCTTCTATGAAGCACGACTTTACTTTGCGAGTGCCACTTATGATATACTCCAGTGGAACATGACAGCTAATTTCTATTGGTCCTCCAAACATTACATTTGGAATTTAAAATTAAGGGTACCGTCCCAGGCACCGAAACCTTCTTTCCTTTAAAAATACTTATCATGTTGGTTAATTATTTGCGGAGAAAACCGGAAACTAAGTCCGATTGTCCCACCGAGGTTGACGGGTTGCTTGTATTACGCCGATATTATCGAGTACCATTGAAAATTAATTTAGAACTGAAATTTTGTATAAAACTGATAATGGATATGAGGTCTAACAGTCAATAGTATAAGTAAACGTTGCGATCTCCTGCCATTCTATAACTAGAAACAAGTTAAGTTCATAATAATACGTTTCATTGTTGAAATGGGTTTGCTTGTTAGACTACCATACAATTACTTTTTTCATCCTTCTTACCATGCAGTTTGGTCCCAATCGTGACGCCGTGCCGTAGGGCTTTCTACATTCACTTATGCTGTTGACGATACATTAGTTTTTAATTACTCGAGGTCGCTAATAATTGACTGCCTCGGATGTAGTCGCGTTGAATTTACTCCCATCAGGGGTCTTGGAATGAAATAGTCGCCGCCAAATCTTTCATGACTGCTGCAATAACTACAAGACGACTACTTTCTGCATGAAATTAATATTTACCTTCATATAGAGCAAAATGACAAAGTTTATTATTACACCACTTCCTAAATTCATAATTTCAGAGATGCGAAGATTTCATTTTGCATTATTACCTACCGGAAAGGAAATTTTGGGAAAAAAGAAGGAGTTATTGATGGTGTGGTGACTGAGGTAAGAGCTTCCCACACTCTGAAGGACCCGGGTCAATATCCTGGGATTGGTGGAAATTTTTTTGTATGATTCTGTACCTTACTCGGATGCTTCAAGCACACATACGTTTCGTACTCCGTCCTTCGAATTCGAATTGTTTTTTAGGATCCCTAGGTTCCTCTTGTTAAGAGTAGAAGCCATTAAGGGCCAGAAGCCGATGCTGGGTTTCTCTCCACTCTGACTCTCCATTTTGCATGTTTATTTTTTCTCATCGTATTTACACTTAATTTTTGTTCCCGTTTGTTTGTTTCTGAAATTGCAAAATATCACCTTACCTATTGGTAGGCTTTCACAGCTTTTTCCCTTATCCATTCTCGTGTTGAAGTTTTCCTCCAGTGGAGGTTTTTTTGACAAATATATATGCCTAAAAACCCCACCAGTTGCCCACGTATGCACATATCGTTCTTACACTTCAAGTAAATATCTTTGTAACTCTTTTAGTGATATTGTGGCATATATAAAAATTGGTGAGGTATGCTTTGAATGTACAACTATTCCTCTGTATTTCATTCACGACAGAATGACTTATTTTCTTTTAATTGTATGTGTGCATTGACGAGAGGTTAAATTATAGAGGGGACCTGATAGTCTCAATCTTGCTCCAATGAAGCTCCAAATTAATATAATAATGTTTCAAATAACCCCCCGTTACCAACCTGGCCACCTGTGCTAAATGGCCTCAACAGTCGGTCACCGCTACCCTTCAAACAAGCAAGCATCAAGCCCAGTAAATCACGTGTCACATGTCACATCACGCATGATGATTCTCGGTGAAGAATTTCACCATTTGGTGAAAGCACCTAAATTTCCGAATTATTTTAAGCTGTAGAAATATGCGATACTATAAACTATATCATCTAGAAGGAAACTTTGGACTGGATGAGACTTGAGAATAAGTTTCTCGTTGAAAATGATATTTTAAGGCCTGCCGAATGTACGCTACGATGCAGGATTAAGTGATGTGGATCGAGATTAGCCCTTAAAACTGACCGTAAACTCGGCCCGACATGCATTTAAGCTTTCAGAATTCCCATGGATTACCCGACGGTCGTTTGTGAACACATGAGGGTAAGAGCAGATGGGATACGGGAGAGTGCGGCACATAAACTATTTATCCTCGACTCATCTCCAACCTTTCCCCGAGTGGAACTACGTCCTGCGATGATGCCATCTCCTGGCTTCGAGAGGAGAAAGTGCTACTTCGCTCCAGTCACCCCTGGCAAGCGAGAAGCTCTTGTTTTACATTATAGTTCTCTGTCTACTTCTTTATCGTTCTACTTCGCTCACTCTAACCTCTGGAGATCACCCCAACACAATTTCATCCTAAACATTATTCCAATGGGAGTGAATACTGTTGGAAGCTTTGAGGGTAGGGCATCGGGGCTGGGTCAAGGCAGTCTCAGGTATTTATTTTTCATTTTATGCGATCATTCTAACTATATCGTTGTTATTCTTTGTAGTGATTAAGTTTAATAATTTTATAAGTATATCAATTATAAATTAAATTTACTAGATTATCACGATCGAAAATAACATTAATTAATATTTCCATGGCATTTATGTGGCTCTAACCTTTTTAAATTCCTCAATGATATAACAAGGAGAATGCAACTTTGCAACTGCGGATATATAAATCGGCGGGTTTTATTGCGGAATAACATCTTCAGAGTTCTATATAAAGTCATTTAAATGGCATTGTAAAGTTTATTTCTCCTTGTTTCACCTAATTTATATTTTGTGTGCAGAGAAAATGTCTATTGTGTCATCTTTGGGAGCCATGATGTATGAAAATGAATCCCATATAAATTACTTTTATTGAAGTTTGACTGTTAAGTAGTAGGTGGTAGTTTTGAACCTTCATTATGCTTTTTGTTTATTGATTTTAAGAATGTTCAGACTTCATGCAACTTGTATACCGAAAATAAAATTTAAAAGGAAAGGTGAGGTAAACCCTTTTGTGTCGTGTAAGGCCTTTCTAGCCCTTTTCTTCTTCATGATTGCCATCCTTGAATTATCGTATCTAAGGGTAAAACATTAAATTTTTGTAAGTCGACCTTAAAAGATTTCCTCAGTGCAGTGGTCAAAACGTTTGCCCGCCAAGTTCCATGAAAGGTTCCTGGTACGATTACCCGCAGGTCCAGATGTTTTTTGGTTGCTTTTTCCACGTATAACATGCAATAGTTTGATACGTGCCTGTAAATACCGTAAGTTGGGGCGAGTTCGGACAACAGCGCCGGCTGGTGCTTACATTGTGTTTTCTTGAAAAGTTCACTTTTTTATGTAATTTAATTATGTCTTCGATACAAATAAAGGTACAATATAGCATATTCCGTTTAAAAGCTGTGTATCTTTTACTTCTCGTCGTAAGCAATCCGATCAGTTTGTGGCCCAACAGTTGCGTGAAATTTCGTATCGCCGAAAAAAAAAAACTACACTACTCTGTGGTAAGTGCTTTTAAATATAATGAGATTAATTTTCTTCCAAAGCTGCATTATTTCTCATTGCATTTGAAAGTTTTCGATTGAATCCTATGAATATTCTATTTACTAGAACACATTTTTCGAGTTCATGTCGCACCGCGGGCGGTATGTCGAGAAAGAACCGTGTTGGGGAGAGTTCGGACGATAGCGCCGCCTGGTACTTATACATTGTGTTTTCTCGGGAAGTTCACTTTGTTATACAATTTAATCATATCTTCAGACAAAGAATGATACAATGTAGCATATTCCATATAAAAGCAGTGCATCTGCTTCCTCTCGTCGTAGTCAAGCCGATCAGTTGGCGGCGCTACAGTTGGGTGAAATTTCGTATCGCTGAAAATAAACTACTCTGCTCTTTGGTACTTAAAAATTTATGAAATTAATTTCCTTCAAAATTTTCATTGTTATTTCTACACATGAAAATTTTTGATTAAACCCTATGAATATTCTATTTAAATACATGATATTTGACAGGGAATATGATGTTTAATGTTTTCCTACTCTGAAAATCCATTTCTTGAAGCATTTGTAGATCATTTCATGCTCAACATGTACTCAATCGCGAACTCTCTGAAAATGAGGGAAACTGTTGGAAGTTTTGAAAGGTAGGGCAACACTGACTGTGAGTTGAATCACGGTAGTCCCAGGGATAACATCTTAAATTCGAATGGATATTATGCGATGATTTAAAAAATGGGGATTGCGTGGCAGGTCTCAACCTGCTACGTTTTTGTAGGAAAAATGTCTGTCCCTCATTTTCAGGAGCCATTTAGCTTTTAAAATGATTCAGTCTCTATGCGGATGAATTTGGGTTTTGGTCTTGATCACAGTCATAGCTTTATATTCCTATGGTGATTCTTGAGGTGAACAGGTTTTATTCATTTGCCTCAAGATGGTAAAAATATAATGTGCTAAATATATCCTAAATATTTAAAACGAAAAAGGATGCAGTTTTTATTTATTTTGAGATGAGATAAGAGTAGTCAAAATAATAAAATCGAATGAAAAAAAATGTGTGTAAAAATATCAAACTTATAATGATGATTCTAAGTCAATGAATATAGCATTTTTTCAGTTAAGAGTGAGAGTACATTTTATGGAAAACACTGAATAAATTTCCCAACCCAAATCCTCAAAACTTTTATCACCATTACTGCTTTGGAGATTTACATGCATCAGTAGAAAATATTTAATTCGGTAATTTCTGAGTATCTTTATACATCAGTCAAATAGTCAACGATGGTTTTTGCTCTGTTCATGTTATTTGCGGTTCGGTTGCGGTGCGGTTTGTTCACGTAAGTTTTTGAATAAACTTGCGTGTTATCACGAAGTTTCATTAAATGTTATCTAGACTCCATTATACTTCAATAAAAGGTATTTCTAATACCTTTATTAGATATACGGCATTGTATCTTTGGTAAACTTATCAGCTAAACCAAAGTATATTCAATAATGGCTGCATTTCATATAATTATCCAAAACTTACATTAAATCAGTTCCGTTGGTTAGCTGATGTTAAAAGTATTTGAAATTAAATTTTAGTAGCTTAGTGCAATTAAATTAAGATTATGAAACTTGAGGAAGAGTGAGGACATAATCAAGCAACGCCCCAATCCCTCTAGTTATTATTCATGAATGGATCATTTAACCTAAGAGTGCCTGAAACTGAAAATGTGTGATAATTCACTTACGTATTTTACTCAAACTGAAAAGTATATACTTTAGGTAGAATTATAACTTCGTCTTCAAGGATTTACTTTTAAATCGTTATCCTCCCACGAGGATGAAATTTCTTAAGGTTCCGGAAGGAACTTCGGTTATTTCCGGGGGCAGGGTAGATTGGAGGAAGGAATCCGAGAGTGTTTTTGATGGAACGTGATTATCCGGACCAAGTTCCCGCGGGGCGCCATGACGCGGAGGGCCATTACAATCGGCCTAATGAGGGAGAGATAACGGAGGCGTTAATATCGAATAAACTTCCTCAGAAAAAGTATTTAGCCGATCCACTTTTTCCCAACATAACCTCCCATATGCCATTGTATCACGATTACTGCGGGACCTACCCTGCCTTCTAGACTTATTACTGCCGCTCATGTATCTCTAAGGAAAAGACAATATAAAATATGAAAATAGAGGGGTATTAGTGTAACTAGTACACACCCTTTTTACTGTACTCTTCGGATAAAATGTCATTATTGTTCAAAGACAAAAAAGACAGGAAGAGAATTTGGATGCATTCCAATTCTTTCCCTAATTTATTATTCCGCTCATGTGAAGAAATGAGGCTTCCAGTTTGTTGTGATAGAAACTTGGCATTTACAATTTAGTTTTAACTATTATATGCTTTGTTAAATGTATTGTATTAAAACCTGAAGTACATGTACTCCAACATTAATTAGAGGGAAATTTAAAGATTTGCATTTACTCAGGCGACTAAGGTGTACATCCGGTCTCCTGGGTCACAACTTCAGAGGTGTTGCCCTCCACACAAACGAGCCATATATCTTTCATTTCCAAGCAGGTGGCGTTTGGCATGTTTATCATAAATTTATTGGGTGCTTTGTCGCTGAAGTTTTTGAGAGGCTTTCAAAGTAGGAATACATTAAAGCCTCTTGAGGCTTTCTGCTCTCTGAGCGTGCGAAATATATGAGACAAAACGCGTTTAAACCGGTGCGTGGTTTTCGACACTCTATAAAATGCCCCCAAAGTGGTCTCACCCTTTTACATCGAGGCAATCTTAGAGGTATTATGTTGCTTGCGTCACAAAGGAAGTGGGCGTTCATGAATATTATCGAACAGCCCGTTTCCTCGTTTACTTAAGTGAGATAGATTTCAAATCAATGTTCGATGCTTAAACAGATTCAATCATACGTAAGTAATGTTTCCACAAGAACCTATCGGGTGAATATGAATAACTATACGTATCATATGCACCATTCGTGAATAAAACACCTTGTTACTTAAGTGGTAAGCTGATAATAATATTATCAAATAGAGTAACAAGAAATATTATCTGGACTTCATTAATACACCGCCCGTATTTTGGCCACTGAATTGAATTAAAGTATTGTACAATGCGCTAGGCTTAACTAAGTTGAAAGACGCGGATATAAATAAGCATAAATAGTTAATAATTCGCGGTTATAGTCGGGTTTTGATACCTATTTATTTTTTAAATCATGGCAATTAATTATTTAGTCGATTGCGTAGATGGTAAGAATGAATTTATTTCAAGGGTTCATTGCTTGTAAACAGATCTGAGGACGTAGCAGGTTGGCTCAGAAGTGTAACAAAAGATTTTCTTAGGAGGGTTCTGCGTGGTTTATTAAGGTCAAAAGCACATACACTCATTATTACATACATTTGAACTCATGCTGGAAGTGGACTCACGAAAATTATTTATTCGTAATGCATGTATTTTCCTCTCCGAATGGAGGCCTTAAAGGCGAGACCGTTGAATACTTTTGTGAAATTCTTCACAATGTATTATCCTGGGTTAACTCAATATCCGAATATAGTAGGTAGAAAGGATTATTTTTTATTGTTGACGCATTTTGAAGTAAACCTTGATGAGCGCATTTACGTAACTGAATTTATCTGGTACAAATTTAAAATAGCAGGTTTTACTACATTTATGAATATAATTTAAAACTGATAGTGCTATTTCACAGTTTCTGATGCGATGAACTAATTTAAAGAATATATTTGATGATAAATCACAATGAGGGGTTGAAGGGGTTGTTAAAACGAACCTTTCACAGCAAACTGCGGAGGCTTAATAAATTGAATTCACTCGATTTTTACTCATCATAGTGGCTTAAAAATTACTTTAGAGGTACCTGGATTCTTTCGTTTATTCCTTAATTATGAACTTCTTGATCATTGAATTGGAGGATTGTCGGTTTTCAGTGATTGACGGTTGAATAAATTAGTAATTGACGCGTTTTGACATTGAGGTGGGAAGGAGGTAGGGGAATACCTTTTCCCATTATTCCCAAACCCCATCCACATTCGTAGTTTACCTTTCAAAAACTCTTTTTCTGTCTCTTTTCTGAGGCTGAAAAGAGAATTTATTGGATTAAAAAGAAATTCGGACATATGCGCCCCCCCGTATTGATTTCCAGTGTCGCACGAACGAGTTAAGGGGAGAGGGAGGTCATTCCAGGGAGAAGAGGGGGAGTAGGGGAGTATTAGGAGGGGAGTGAGAGGAGGGGGAAGGGGTAAGAGAAAGTAACGTGGAAGGCCGGGAGAGAGAGATGTAAGCGGGAAGTGACTTAGGGGGAAAAGAGGGAAAAATGTTTGCGGGAGCACTTTTGGGCCGAATACCACTGAATCCGCGATTGCTACCATAGGGAAGCATGTGTTCGCACGGAAAAAAAACCTGGGAATACAATAAAAAAAAAGATATCGAAGAAGACTAGAAGGTGGGTGTACCTAGAGATGTATTTGATCCTGTTGGAGATTTCCGTTCGAATTGACGGACCCTGCAGACCATAGGGGTTTGGGATTTGTGAAGAACTGGTCCAGAGGAAATTGGGAGTGTTTGGCTCTTCACGTCCTCCTCGCTGCGCTATCCAACTGCGGGAATTCGCGCGCGCTTCGCAAAGCTTGTTACTTGGAATGAAGGGAAATGCAAAATGGATGCGAAAAGACCTTGACCTTGCCACTCCCCGAATATCAAGTTAAACATACGTGAAGTGACTACGTGGTAACTGGTTACGATGCAAAAATTCAATGCTTGTCTGTTGCAGCTGATATATTACTCTGAAGTAATAAAATGAACTTAGCTCAATTGCATCTTCCTATTCAGTCTACTTCAGTACATATTCTCGCTTAAAAGATTTTTCATACAAAAGAGAGTGAAGCAATTTATGAAGTATTTCAGTCAAAATATGTTTCCTTACTTTTCGATCTACTCCGATCAAAGTATAAGCAGTTAAACAGGCGTGATTTGAGGGAATTGAGAACTAATGGATAACAGAGTAGCATTAAATTTTCCCCTGGAAAACATATCTCTATATTCTGGCCAAGGATGCGATTTACTACATTATCTTAAACTGATGGTCTGAGCCTTAAACGGATGGTCATTATCTTAAACTGATGGTCTAAATGAGCTAAATTTAACCTTTTAATTTCAAGACGATGAATTGCTGTAAGATTAACATTTTTTAAACAATAGTTATTTTCACCCTATGTTTTCATTTTACAGAATTCCAAAGTTATTGGAACTAACTTTAAGATCTTTCCGAAGTTTTTATTTGTTGCTCATCGCGCGCACATCTGCTGTTCACGCTGAGGTCACTCACTACTGGCATGGCCATTGCGCGCGGGAGAAAGTCTTATAAACTTTCCAACATTGTATTTCATCACTCAAAACTAGCCGTCTATGTAAACTTGTATTTCCAATGCCCTAGACACAAACTTAATTTTTTATTTGTGCCAGTTTTCGACATTTCGGTCTAATGATGCAATATAACAGATCGAATACTGGGTTGCATTATAAAGTGTTTACCAATTAAAATTGAAATCATTCCTCTGACAAAGATTTCGTTTTTACAACTGCTTTACACTTTTCATAATATTCTGATTTAAAATCATGTTTCACAAACATAATATAATGATTAGGCTGTAACTTAGCAATTTTCTTCATCGAAAATATGAAACATTTGCATCAAGTGAAAGATATAGTTGATGCAGAAATAGGTGGGCATCATGAGATTTGATACGCTATATAGCCATGATGAGGGTTCTTTTTCATTCACAGTTTTCAGCGTAAGGTACTTAATTTTCATCAACGTAGTATGGAATAATCCATCTAGGAAACTCTTATAACTAAATTAATTTTTACATGTCAATACATACGAAAAGTGTTTATCTTGGCTTCTAACGTAAGCAATTAGACCGATGGCATGAGCAATAAGCAAGAGTTTTTAAACGTAGACACGCATTCAATCAATCCACCTTTCAAATAAATTTGATAATACTTGGTGCACACATATAAAAAATCATTTATATTATATTTTAAGTTCATTAATTTGTATTTTTATGTCACTCTTATAGAGTAAAGTTCAAATATCTAAGGATATTTATTAATAGGAGACGGCTTATGGCGTTGTAATTTTAAAATTCAGAAAAAAATATCTATAGAATAAACCTCTGCTGGGATCATCTTGATCAATAATCATTGAAGATAAGATCACCATATTTTAACTTATGTTTGAAATACTTACCAATCAAAATTTAGATGAGTGAGTTTAAGCGAGAAAAACCTTTTGACCACCGCAGTCAGCTTCTCAGCAGTTTATGCGGTATTTTCAGAAAAAACCACTCGCTGTGTTGACGTGGAGGTGAAAATAAAAATAAGTATAGCTATATCGGTATCGTTAATCATCGTCTTGGCAGCATTTATGTTCCCGGTGGAAACATCGCATTCAATATCTACCGAGTGTGCAAGAGAGATAAGGAACGCAGTGAGTTTTATTGGTCAAGAACTCGGAGCTTTTAATGGCTGAACGTACCTAATACACTTGTGCGGAGCGGGAGGTGGAAAGAAGAAACAAGCTTTGTATGAGGGACGAGATACTGCATCCAAAAACACACAAGGGCAATTCAATCCCTTTAACTCTTCGGAAAGCGGCTATGGCGCAGGGAGTGCCGAGTTGTTAAGAAGAGTGGGGAGGCAGGGGAGATGGAGCCATGTAGGGGAACGCCATTGGGGAGAAAAACGAGAAAAAGGAACATAATGGAATGTGATAACCGAAGGGAAGAAGAATAATGGCAAAGATGTGGATACACAGTTCAAAGAAAGGAGAGCCTGAAGAGAAATTAATGAAACAAACAAAAGTGAAGCAACTGGAAAAGTGAGAGGATATTATAAAGTTCTTCGTGTATTTGTAATTAGTTCTTTACGAAATATCTACATAAATATTGTTACAAAACATGATGCAATAAATACTTTTAGTCTGATTTCTGTTCCTACCAACAACAAACATTGCATTTCCTTTACTCCAAAGGCTTTTAAGCCCCAAATATTGCCAATATCCAGTTTTACCGGTAGGACAGCTTTTGCGATGCCCGCAAAGTAAGCATTGAAGGCCGAATTAGGATTTTAAAATGTTGTACCAGTTTCGTCGGCTCGGATTCCATTAAAGGTCGTTTAATCAAACTCTCAAGTTTAATTCATTATGAAAAAAGGAAACATGTTAACTGGAAGCATTTTTTTACACTTCGTTTATTTTATCATGGTCTGGATGATGGCTTTATATCGTGGTTTGGTTATTATTTGCATTCCAGATTATACGGGATAGTTAAGACGTATTTAACGCTGATTAATACAATTTCTGTTCATAAAATATTTTGTCTTAAACATCTACGTCAACGCGGAGTGAGTGTATGAGCTAGTTCAAGCGAAAAAATATTTGTAATTTTTTTCAATATTTTGATGCATTATTTTGTACTCATTTCCACTCAAAGGTTATTATCATTCTTCTTAATCTCATGCCTCTTAATCACGGCATTTATTAAATGCATGTGTACTTCTGGGCAAAAAATTAGGAATTATTGGGAAAGAACTTAAATTCCTGTTTCTTTGATTTAACCTCAAATTAAAATTTCTTCTAACCGCATGCAGCCTATCATATCACTATCTCCAACACTATCAAATTAAAATGACATAACTGTGGCATAAGAATGAGTAGGTCATCTTTTTAAAACGAAGCTGGAAATTTCTCTCCAATAAATTAATCCAAATAAATATCCAATTTTACCCAAGGAGCTTGTAGTTAATTTCCCTTGCAATAAATGTTCTTCTTATACACATTATCGGCCTTTGACACACAGAAGATAAATAAGAAATAAAAAAAAATAAAAAAGAAAATGGTCTCGTGGAGAGAAGTCGCATAGTTAGCTGTGGAAGTAAATTTCTTAGGTATCGCTTGCTTTAACGCAGTAATACAACCCTATTTATTCGTCAAAAACACGTCTGCTGTACGAGGTAGAAAATTCTGTGGAAAAGAAATTTCTTTTATCAGGGCAGTCATTAATTACTCGTTTGTATCTGAAAGTTAAGTATTAAATGAATGCAAAAGGATTACCAGCAGAAGGTTTTAATTTCCCGGGTAAAGTAATCACTCTTTGTCTTGCCTTGTCGTATCACATTTATGCATCGTGGTTATTCGTTCTTAAGATTCAAACTAAAACCTAACAAGATATCCACTAAGCCTATTTTAACTTTTTGTAATTTGATATAAACGGAGGCAGATAGTATGAGTGTCAAATATCCCTCACGAGGGCATAGCTTAATACATTCGATAGCGGAATCTGGATACAAAAATAATTGCTATTCGGAACTGGTAGCATTCGCAGCTGGTTTATTTTTTTGTATTGCCGGCTTATTACGAATTCATGCATGGAATTATAGTCCAGGAGAAAAAAGAATATTAGGTCTTGCTGTGATGAAATTTTATGAATGTAAAAATTTCTTCGCACGATGCTTTTAATAAAAGTAGCAATACCATTATTGCATAATGCAATTTTTTCTTTTGAGCATTGTTTGCACTGACGTTAGTTCTCAAATATATTCGTAACAATTTGACACTCAATTGAATTTTCATAATTTTTCAATCAAATAAACATCTCTTGTTTCCGATTATAGCAGTGATTTTGCCTTATCTCTGAATTATTATCTACTCTGATGTTCTTAAAGTTTTATTCAATTCCTTTCATTCAATATTTACTGATATTTCCACATGTACATGATATTTACTATAGGTAATACATTCCTTGCATTCAATATTTGCTATTATTTACACATATACGTATATTTACCATTGCTAAAACATCTTGCTATCCCTTCTTGAAGCAGCTCATTGAACCGCGGAAGCACCTATGCATGTAAAAAAAAAATGGCTGGGAACCATTAAGATTTGCCAAGGGCTGATACTTATTTGCCAATAAACATAATGCAATATATTATGAGAAGGATATGAGGGTATACACTTCTCATCAAGAATAAAGAGAACTGTCACAGAAAACTTATCTGCAAAGATTGCATGATACAATTGAAAGCGTGATGCTTTTCCTATGCGGTATGGGACATTTGTATTTGGAGAAGTAAATCATACCTTAGTTATTTGGGTTCAACATTTCAGTTTTGAAAGGGTTACTTTCAGGTAAATTAATATCACTAAATATTCTCTTAAAATATAATTTAAACCAAGTCAACTCCGTAATGATTTTATTTTGACCACGAATATGATTTTTCCTGCTGTGAGTAACCATGGCCTAAGAAGTAGAAACAATCGAAGCCTTTTACTTTGTAGGAACTTATAAATACATGTTTTGTTAATTTTTGGAGTCGACTAAATGTAATTTATTTTTTCTACGATGATAGCAGTAAAAAAATTCGTGACCATCCCTAGGCCAAAAATGCCGTAAATCTCTCTTAATGCCTTCTTTTGAACGTTAAAATTAGTTGGTATTTGATTGGGAGAATAGAATATAGCAAGTTGATAGCTGAAGGGAATTGGAAACGAAAGGAATGTAGTCTAGAGTCTTTTCATTGCTTTTTTCTAAATTAAGCAGGGTTGATCAAACTCCATCCCCACCCGGGAATGAGTAAGTTACTTATCTACGATATAAATGATGATCATTGGATTGATATCGATCTACCAAATTTTACATCGAGTCACTAAATAGAGAATAGTTTTTTTTTTAATACGTGGCAGGCGGAGTTAAATGTGGCAAACGAATTGAAAACGGTGGTGGGAGCATGTGGGAGAGGAATGTGGGAGAGAATGAAATAAGGAAGGGAAGGAAAGAAGAGAAGGAGAGTAGGGGAAGACCATCTGTAGTCTCCACGCGTGGGAGCATCCATTATTCCGGTCGGCCATTACGTGTCCTGGCCAACGCGAATCTCTCCACTCATTTACTCTGGCTAATGCCCTCCCATTGTTGGAGAAACCTTTCTTGTGCTCTTTATCCCTTTCTCCCCCTACTTCCCTACCTCCCTCCCCCTATAATCCCATTTCATCCTCAAACTCCCCCGCTTTTAATACCTCCTTATTCCCCTCTTCAGCTGGCTTTTTCTTTAAACTCACCCCAACCCTCTACTACCTGCATGATACACCTTTTCCATTATTATCAAGGGGGCGACGTGCAAAGGGGATGGAGTCATAATTTATTCTTTTTAAAACCCCTTCTCTTGCGCCCAGACTCTGACCAGTTCTGATGAAACGTTTTCTTGGTTTTCCTCCCTTATTCAAAATCGTTTCGTAATAAGATTTTTATGCCTTTTGGCGGGCTCTTTTGCAGAATTTACCATCCAGTTTAAGTCAACTTTTAGAAATTGATGTCCCATATTCCCATCATCGTTGTTTTTACAAGCATTCATCAAAACTTTATTCGCTCCTAAGTTATCTTATTCATTTTTACACAAAGTTTTCTAATAAGTGACGCTATGAAGGATATCGCGCCAGTTGTCCATAAATATATGCTTAGAAAGAGTAGGCAATTATCACTTAATGCAAACGTGGGAAACGAGAAAAATACAATCAGTTTTGAATACTCTACTTCAAGTTTTAATTTCTCGACCCGGTGTTTGGCCATTTATGTCATCTTCAGGTGCTGATGTAGATGAAAAAGGATAATTAGAAGGCAGAAAGATCTGTAGATGGCGTGATCGTCCAAACTCCGGTCGTAAATAATTGCTTAATGCGGAAATGACACGGTGATTTTTTTCACACCAAGAATTTCCTCATCGTAGGGGCACGATAATGCAGAATGCTTCAGTATGGATTTCACAACTTTAAAATGGTGTTAGAATTCCTTACGGTGACTTAAGGACTTGGTTAAGGTGTCAGTTCAAAAGTATATAATATCAGAATTGACTCATTTGATATACTTAGTATCAAATTTATCATTTTATTTAAAAATCATTTATAATATCATAATTGACCCTTGTTCTAAACGTAGCCACCGGCAGCAGTAACACTGCTAACAACGTTGGCATTCAAAATGGCGTTCATTTAACTGGGACAGAACGTGCTCGTTGGTTGATTTGGTTTCACGAAAAAGCTCCATGACTTCAGTCAAACATACATCTACATAGAACTCTGCGAGCCGCCACAGAGGTAGTGTAGAGATGGGGTTAGGACACCAACCTTGAAAGGGGATCCAAAGTATTTGTTTAAGGAAAATCTTGATGTTTTTCACTCTTAAACCTCAGCTTAAACGATTAATGAAGTCATTTTAATAAATGCTTATAGGTATATACTTTTAAGTCTTGATTGAAATATCATGAGTATATCTTAATTATGTGTACAGCCAATTCTTGCTGTAGAACTTGAAGCCTGATTGCAGCATTTTTACTGACCTAAGATAAGCATGCCTAACCCTCTTTAAAACAGTATGTCGGACTGACCTCATAATTAATTCAAGGTCCTCGTATTCGGTGGCAAATTGTAGAAGAGGAGTATATAATTGAATTCAGAGTCCATTGCATTGGAGGACAGAAAATGTGTAGAAATTGCTGCTTAATCCTCTGATCCCTGAAATGTTGTGAAAGGCGTTTGGGAATTTTTCAACATTCGGGTAGGTATTTCTAATTTTTGGCTGTTGCAAATAATTGATACAATATGAAATGTTAAGCGGAATAAACATGATCTTACACAACTACCTCAGCCTAATTCTTGCACATTCGCGTTTATCCATTTAAACTACTCGTAAAACTTGGATCGCAATTTGATTTCAGCATTTCATATGGCAATTTTAGTTTTTACAGTCGGTTCCAGTGCTGCGTACATCGAACGATGTTCGTCTCGCAATCGGGTTTTCCAATTACCGCGTGGCGTATAATGCTTGCTTTTGATGATCTTGAGCGAATTGGGCAGTATTGTTTAGGTATCCATCCTGATATCACATATTCCTCTCACGATCCAAAAACTGATTGTGCATACAGGGTAAAACGAAGGTAATATATAGTAACTTCATTCATCAACTTTATTTTTCCAAATTCACCCACTGCCTCCAAATATCATCCTTTATCAAACGCTCGCAGCCCTCGTTTCGTCGAGTGTTGTTATAATAACCAATTTTAACTGCTATAATCGTACGTATTGGATGCAGCTAGCTTTATACTTCAGACCAAATTGCCTTGATGACGTCGTTTATGCTTATTCGGTTGTCTCTGCGATAGGTTGAAGTTCTGCATGCGTCTAGACAAAAATCAACTTTCAACATCAAATTCATGAAACTTTTATTTCTCAATTCAATTTTCATTAAATATATCTTCATTCTGTCTATAGCCTATTTTCATATCTATTTTAGTCTCTTGAGAAGAAAATGTAGTTCGTGACATAAACAGGTGACAAAAGCCGAATGTCTAATGTTTTCCATTAAAAATACGTGATGATAGCTCTATCGTAGCACATGAATTCATGCTTTAGAGACCCTTTCCCCTGTGAGAGTGGAAAATAAGTTTACTTTGTAATTATGTACAAGCGTTTTTGAAGGTGAGAAAATTTAATTAAATGATAGTTCACCCATCAAACTTTTTAAACTGGAGAAAACAAGTTATCATGATTAAATTCTTTAAGCCAAACCTTTTAATAAGTTTTTCAGATTTAAAAAAATCTCATCTGCAGTTCTATTTCCGATCAGATAGATGTTTTTGATAGTATTTTAAATTTCCCACTTAATGAGGCTGTTCTGATTATCCCTGCTAATCACAAAGTCATATAGAACGTGTGTAATCAACTCTGTGTGACAAATCTTTTTGCAGAGCCCTTTACTCATTCTCAGAGTGGACGACATGTTACGATATATCCGTTCAAAAGTGAGGTTTTAAATAAAATATATGGATAAATAGAAGACTGGTGATGAAAATTGGATAATGGATTCACGCAGACATATTTAGAGAGATTATTTATGTTTTGATACTTTTCCTCTGCTTAAGCGCTTGTCATATTTATATTTATCAAATGTAGTCGTACAGATATGATAAGTGCGACACTGTTTCACTTTACTCTCCAAGATGATATTTATAATCAAAGTCTCTAATGGGCATTCAAATAATTTCTCTAATAGAGACCTAGCAAAGCATTTCTACCTTTTGTGCTTGCAAAAATGATCTTTATGATAAAATGCGGTAACAACTTGGGTATTTTTCCATTTTTTTCCTCCAAGGTTCAATCATTATTAATGGCTGATTAGAGTACATTTTTCCGCAGCAAGAGTGTTTGAAAGGCATACGTATGATTCCTACCGTGCCTGGGATAATATGGCTCTTGCTATATATGCTATCGGAACACGTTCAAGCGCCCCCAGGTTACGACGGCTCGGTGACGGGTGCCACGTCAACCGGCAGCGTATCTTCTCATGCCTCATATGTATTCTATTTTGACATCCCCCTCACCCTTTGTCATTCAGTCTCATTTTTTCACTTTATTCCTCAACCTATCAACGCTTATGATCATAATGAAACTTCAATTTACACTCTTCATTTCAAGTGGTCGTCCCATTTTAAACTAAGAGCATTTTCCTGTTAGGGGATTAAAAAAAATCATCCGCATATTTTAACCCTTTACCATTTACCCTTTTTCATCCTCAAGGCATCTTCTGAAAAATTACTTTCGTTTATTTAAGCTATGACATCATGAAAGCTAAAATATTATACCATTTCAAGCCGCGCTAATTGTGTAAGGCCGTGAAGTGTCGATTGCCGTATCTAAAATTTTAAGGAGATTGCTTGCCATCCACTTTCAATTGATTGATTGTGACAAATTGCGTGAATATCTCTTTCTCATTAGATTCTATGACTTGACTCTATAGGGTAGTAGCATAAAATTTGGCTTTTGAAATTTTATGCCTGCAATGAACTAATTCGGAGTAAAATATTCACCAAAGCTTGAAAATCACCCTCAACTAGAGTGATGCTGAGAAAAAATTGGCGCAGATGATGTAATAATGAACAATTTGGATAAGAGGTGGCTCTATTATGACGGAGAGGCAAGGTTGAGAAGTAGCCCAAGGGATGACGTGAGCTGGCAACATCAATGGAGGCGGACGTCCCCCAACTTTCTGCGGAAAGGTTAAGGCTCTTCTTTTATTTCCAATCAAAGTAAAACCCTCCCACGCTCCATTTCCTATATTAGACTTTTTAACTAAATGGGATGTCTGTAAATGAAAAGGAGAAGAAGAAGAGAGAACGCTAAATATGCTTTCTCCATTTGGAGGAAGAATGGAAACCCTATCCTTTTTATCCTTCGTCTGTTCTCCCTTCTGTTCTGCCCTTTTTCCTTTCCATCAACATCAACCCTTATCCTTTCATTACCTCCCGTCAGTTTGTGCCGTCACATTTTTTAGATTTAATTATACTGGGCGTCATGGTCTGTAACGAGGTTGTGGCAGAGGAATTCTTAAATATTAAGTATAAGGCGATTTTCGCTCACGGAGATACCGTGGGTGGGAAATCATTTTGAGTGGAAGGGCCAAGTAAGTTGGAGGATGCGTACTTGGCTACCATCGGGGTGGGTGGATTAACGATTTATGGCAATGCGATATGATAAGATGCAATGTAATTTGTGATGTAGCAGAATGCAATGTGAGATGAGTCGTATAGGCGGTCTTACACTTCAATAGTAGCAGCCTTATGATTCGCTTTCAAATAGTACATCACTTCGTGAGCACTGCCATCTATCGTACATCTACCCAGAGAAAATTAAGGGTCGAAAGGGGTTATGATCGTCAATTAATCGACCATGGTTCGAACTTGAACGACAAACGGAGTAATATTTTGCCTGGACGTAGCATTTCACGAGCGGGGATCACAAATCTAAAAATCAAATTTGTTTGCTGGAGGAAGTGTTATAGCTAGAAATATAAGTGTTTACTGCCATAAAAACGTTTACAATTACCACATAAAAATTCGGTTTCAGAGCAATATAAATTATATTGAAGTTGAATTACCACCAAGTTATAGAGGAGTTTTATGCACTAAAATATAAGTTAAACATCAATATATATATAGGTTTTATTTTATTAAATTACATTTTTTATAAGAATTTATTTAATCCCACGTACGTCTGTTGAACTAGAGGAGTTAGGAGTACAAATGTTGTGCTGACTATAATTTAGCGGTTTTCGAATTCATTACTTACTTTCACCATTCTTTTTTTTGTGCTGAGACGGAAGTGATAATAAGCAGAAAGATGCCTTGCAAATTGGGATACGCATTGAGATAATGCTACACACGTCACTTTATAGAAGTACTGTTCCCTCTGTAAAGCCGTCTTAGTGCAATGCAATTCAACATGTGGTACCATATCATGCGATATGCGATACATTGCGTTGTTTTTACGGTGTAAAGATTATATCACAAACCGAATTTCAATATTCCTAATTAGAGCTCTCTTAAGATGTTCCTTTTTTTTCCTCCCTTCAAAAATTTTAACATCTCCTAATTTCTCCCACCTTAACGGCCAGCCAGTCAAATTTATCACTCCTTCCATCATTTAATTACCTCCAAGTACGTCCTCCAACCCATCTTTGCTGCCTTCCTTGGAATCTCTTTTCCCAGCTTTATTTCCAGTGTCTGACGATTCCTCATGAAAGACTGCTTGAGCTTGCCTGCCTTGGAATTTTTTCATTATGTAAAAATGAAAATTTACTTAGCAATTCCTCGCTGATTTATGTAATACGACCGGTTTCGTAACAGGAGCACTCCATTGTTACCCTTCCATTAATCGCAACAACGAGGGAGCCACTCACTTAGTAAAATAACAGCGTACTCGGATTCCATTCGTTTCAGTCACCGCGCACTTGACAGCGCACTTCAAAACAAAAAGTCGCTATCAGAGTTAACTAGATCCAACCAAAAAAATAATCTTAAATAATCACATCCGCGTTTGTTCTTTTTGTGTTGAGTTTCAGTAAAGGTGTCAAACATGAATAATTTAAACGTTTTAATTACTCTGTGATTATTTAAAATACATGTTTTGAACGAATTCGATAATTATGCACAAAATATTCGTCCGTGATTGGTCTTCGAACCATAATTTAACGGGCCACGTACTCGTGAAGAATTTTTTGCCAATAAGCTTCATGTCGTGCTATATATTTCACGGGATAAGTTAATCATTTCAATCTAGACTGCTTTGCCTCCTGCTACTTCAAAATGCGCATTGAAATTCTCCCTGCAAAACGGCCTTCAGGGATGGTCGAGTCATGCGGATAAGTGAAGGGGGAGTTTGCGAAGTTATTGGCGGTGAGGTTGGGGTTGAGGGAGCATGGGGGCGGAGGGGGAAGAGGGTGAATAACTGGAGCGCGGAAATAAAAACGAGGGCTCAGCTGTCGTCGTTGAAAAATCCGCAGAATTTTGTGAACTCGGGCCAGAGGAATTAGCAAGGACGCAAATTTGAAGTAAAAGCCGCCATTTTGATGCGGCTTTAACGGAGGAAAGGTCTTATCCACCACAGGGAATTAATTTTGCCTGCGTTTCCTCCGACCCATAGGTTTTCCAGAGTTGATAGACTACAAAATAAATCGTTAAACATTTTTAAAATCACATTTCTTACTTTTGTGGTTAACATCTGCGTGCGCCTCATTTTTATTTAAAATAATTGTTTACCTATTTAGTCTCTTCTTCAATATTTTATGTCTGCTAAGGTACTTCGCTAATTTGTGAAAAATTTGGATTGATATTAGCCTTGGAGTGGATTAATTTATCAGCCGAGATCATTTTAAATGATTTACTGTAGTTTTCTAAAAATAATCAATTCATTCGCAGCCATTAATCGCCCTTCAAAAATCTATATTTCCAAATACCTCTTGCTTATAACAAAAAATTTTTGTCCGTTCGTGTAATTTCGATTGTTCGTTCGTGTACTTACCACTCATTTAACTTTCAGCTGTGGTTTGATTGCAATAAAATTTCATTATTCCATGTAGTATGTAAATCCCTGTTAATTGACGGTTTATAGCTTAGTATAGAACTTTAACTAAATAGAATATGACGACAATACTTCTTACAGGTATGCCGTATTAGTGGTTCGTTCGTTTGTCTTGTAAATGACGCTTTAGACGTTGAAACCGGTCGACAGTATTAAAATAAATATTGGAATTTTGTGCTGTGTTTTTGTCATAATGAATTCTTACAGGTAAGTTAAGATTTTGTGCGTTTACTGTTAGGACTCATCGCGTACATCAGCGCGCTACATATGCCGTAATAATCCGGTCATATTCGGTTAGAACACCCCCTACCTGAAAATTATTCCCTAAAAGGGGATATTTGCATATGTGTAGTACTAGTACCCTGTAACAACATGTCAAAAATCAACACTCGTGCTTGCTGTGCTTTTGTTACTTTTTTGACCATATTTGGCCGTTGGAAATATAAAAATGCATTCAAACAAAAGCTGAAGACCTATGAAAAATAATTTTAATGTGTAAAAATAAATGTTGTCTTATATCTCACGGTTTTGGAGGAAAAAACAAGTTAGTAATCACAAAACTGGAATTAATATGATTTATAGAGGTTAAGCACGGACATAACGTTTAGCATGTAGATTTAATACGTCTGAGATGACAATGTTACTTTGAAATCTGTTACTGTTTTTGAATAGGAATAAAATGTCAGCAACTGAAAAGAGGCACATCCCTTGATTTGCTTTGGGCAGCTGATTACCTCAATAACGAAAAGCCACTGTCGTTCTGGAATGGATTCACGCAATTTGCAATGACCGAATCTGTAAAGGATATTGTCTAGGAAATATTTCTTCCTTTCAGAAATCAAAATCCCTCAAATATGTCAAATTTATATTCATCTTTGAGTTTCGCAGTTGAGCAAAGCAGAAAGCGAGGCTGCTCTTCCATAGTAAACCTCGATGAGCCACTACACATGACGTCCTCTGTAATAGTTTTGCCCGCTGACAAGAATAATCCATTAAGATCTGTATTGTGGGGCTTGGTGATTTTTTTGTTTTCCTTCCTTGGATCAATTGGATACTTAGTGAAAGGGAGTGGAATTGAGGAACTCTGGGAGAGAGATTATGCTGAAAACTCAATTACCACTATCATGACAGGCCATGCTTATTGAGTACTCTCTATATTATATATTCTCACTGCTGTTTTTAAAAACTAGATTATCATTGATACTGGTTCTACAGGTGTGAATTAAGAACCAACGACGTTCCGCTCAAAATTGTTCTACCGCGAAGTGACTAGTAACGAAACTACAGAAAGTTAGAGGTTACAAATGTTTCTATCATGTTTCCCAAACAAGTTTAAGGAGTTGAATGTAATTGTAAGAGAAGTACCACTAAATTATAGCATTATGTACCTTAAGGAAATTTTTCTAATGTAGAATTTTACCTGAGCTGAGATTGCTACAGCAATTACAACTTTTGCAGGCATTTCTCCTGAAACATCAGAGTGGCACAAATATTTAAGAGCTGCATGATGAGAGACGCAAACCACAAAAACATATTCATGACTTGGATGAATAAGCATAACCCTTTTACAATTTAATGTAACCACATCAGCATTTCTTCAGGTGTTGTTGGAGACAATACTGTGAATTGTGATCTCGCAGTTTAGAAAGACGAAGGTAAATTGATTGGGAAAACATTTTCTGATGTAGTTATTCCCAGAAAAGCAAGAGTAATACCATTAGCATCTACCTCTTCACCAGTTACAGTAGGAGGAAAAGTAGTTTCTATTATATAAATACATATATAATTCTGTCGTTAGAACTATTCTTCATTTTCCTAATTAAACATATTACCGTAATATATTCAACAAATTCACTGATTACGCTATAGTTACAGTTTTAATTTTAAATTATATTCTAAAACCCATAAAAAAACAAATAAATATATTGTATTTCAACCATTCGTTTGCTTAACTTCCTCATCTTGAAGGTTATATACGTGTTAAATGTAATGTGAGTTTTTAACTTAAAAAAAAAACCAAAAATAAAAATTTCAATTTTTTTTATTATTAATTTAAGTGTTTATCGAAAATCGAAAGAGATAGGACAAACATGAATTTTGCTATACTATTTCACTTTTGTTGGAATACTTTTTTATATTTCCAACTGTTAATAAAATATGGTCAAAAAAGTGTAATTTGGCCGCCATATTCCAAGATGGCGGCCGTATCATAGCATGCACGAATGTTAATATTTGATATGTTGTTACTAAGTACTGATATAATACTGCATATGTCAAAATGTTCACCTTTTTAGGGAATTATTTCCAGGTACCATGACAGAAAGTCAATGATGTAGGGTACTATGAAAAAATATTTTACTCGCCTGATATCTTTTTCTTTGAATAACTATCAAATAAGCAGGTCAAAGCGGCTGTAAACAACAATACGTGTCTACGTAGTCGGCCATGACACCAGCACGAGAACAGTGGTGCACTAGAGCGGCTACATTCCGAACTATGCATTCAGTCCATCTCTCCCGAGGGACCATCTCTCCCGGACTTACCCTAACTTTTTAAAAGAAAATTTAATTCATCAAGAGTGTCGATGACTTATTTTTATTTAAATTTATTAAAATTAGGAATCGTCCCGGATATCAATAAATTATATTGGCCATTGCTAGAATTCAAACCATGCTTTCGGAGTTGGAAGACCACTTCCTAACCACTACAATACCTAATTCTTTATCCATAGTGAAATTCGCGGAGCTACGCAATGACGATTCCAAGTAGTTGCGATCATTGACGAATTTCCATGAATTATGTCACCGCATGGTTTCAATTATTCGCTGCTTCTCCAATTCATTGTTTTTTACATAATCACTCAGAAATGCCCTGTTTAATGCAGAAAAAAATCGAAACAGTTAATTTAAATAATTAAAGTGGTTGTACCAGCTAATCCAAGAATAAATTTAAATGACTAATTCTACCATGATATATTCGGTGAATTATAAAATCTTTAGTGAATAGAATATCTGGTCCGGAGGTACATGTTCCTTTTTCATCTGAAAAATTAGCAAATGATCACAAAACTATCCGATTCTGATTTCCGAATGACGTTAAATCCCTATGAAAAGGGACATTTGCAGAAGGAACAGGGAGAAAATATCGCCAAAGGTTCAAATTACATGCTTAAATTGATGAGATAGGTTGATTACCCAATTGATATTTCGTATTCTTGTTTGATAGACGGGTAATTTGAGCAAATGGATGCGTGGGATGTAATAGATAAACGAAAAAGACTGAAAAACTGAAAACAAAACAATGGCTATAATTTGTGATTGGCACAATTGATATTTCTTGTTGCCTTGAATGTTTCGCATATTTAATGATTAAAAACAATTTACAAGGAAACATACAATCGTGGTATTAAAATACTGTCTCTGAAATCAAATTACCACATGTGACGACACGAAGTCCCACAGGCGCCTTTTGTTTAAAGCAGACTGACGCCGGTAACCAGCATTATCTCCACCTTATCTTCATTCCTCAAATATCTTTATCTATGCTAACATACCCGATTGCCGTGATGGCGTAAATGAACTGTCGCGTCGGTCGGCCATTGTAAGTCAGCAACCTCCACTAATAAGCATACACCTAGGGATATAAAATACAGCTAAATTACTGAGCAGGGAAAAAATAGAAAGTAATAGTAGAAAATCGTTAGAGTTTTCCTTTCCAAGAATCTTCACCACCACTAGTTTACCCGATAAGTTATAACCAAATAATTGACTTCAGAAATAAAATTTATCCAACAGAGTTCCACAATAGACATTGTTTTGGTATGAAGAACGAAATGAAAGAATATTCAGAAACATCGGTTGAGAATATAAAAAGTTTTATATATATAATTTATTGGGTTATGATGATTGGGTTGGGTTTATCAGTATTATCTCCCCCTTATCACCATGATAGTGCTATTCTTTATTTTTGTCCATTTTTATTGCAAGACTGTGATAATATTGTGATCGATGTATTATCCACTAGGTGGTGCGAGGAAAGATAAAGTTTTCATGGAATCAGTACAAAATATAATGGCGGATTTAACGGTGGGCTGACCGGGAGGCTGCCTGGGGCCCATGATCCCTGAGAGGTCCAAAGAATCCGATATATCAAAATATTATTCTCATAATTATTTTTAAATAAATTTCACACGTTCCCCGCGCACACTTTGAAATCTGTATGCTATTCTTGCATGCGATTTTATACCTGTGATTTTATAATGTGACTTTTATGCATGTTATTTTGTGTACGTGATCAAACAAATAATCTAAATATAAAACTATTGTTATTTTATTACTGCCATTTTCACGAGATGGAAGACCTGAAGAGGTTGAAACCGGTTGATTTTTGTAATAAATTGTGTGGGATATGATGTTTTTTCTTGAGTCATCATGTCCGAATTCCACCAAATGGACTTGCCAACCGTTGATTTTTCCTTCCCTTGCCAATTTATCAACCTGCAGATAATGAAGTAAGTCTCTTCAGTAATAATCCCCTCTTTAGTCTCGTTATATTTCTTCCCTAAAGAGTGTCTTTAACCATAATTATCCACGACTTCCTCGGTTTACCTCGTACCCTACCTGGGTATACTCACAATATTCACTCCGCTCTCATATATCTGTTTTGTTATTCGACTCGCATTCATTCTCTCGCAATTCTTACCAGAGTCTTCCATCCACACACTTTCATCACCCAGTCATTCCTTAACCTATCCATCCAACTTCAGCCACAAATACTCCTCAGGTTATCCATTCCCATTGAATTTATTTATAATACTTTTATTCTTATCCTTACGTACCCAGGTTTCGCTGCCATACAATAACGTCGGGTGGAGAAAACAAATGAATAAAATTGAAATGTGGTTGAAAATTCGCGGGCATTCGCATCACAGCTCTATTTTAATCTCGAGGCTCCGGTATTTTCACCAATCAGTTTGAACTGAACAAATTTTAATAATTTCGTACTCCTATTTTAAATTTAAAAAATAGAATAGTAAGAGTAAAAACAACTTAAATTACAAAAACTGTAATATACATAATACTCTTCATGGTACTCATAGTGGCGTAACATGGGCCTTACATGCTCTATTAATTATTGATGTTAATCTTTCCATCGTTAATGAATCATTCCAAGTAGGTCTTAAAATCGTTGTACAGTCAGTAAAATGTTGTTGTGGCCCTGTTATGTCGCCTATGTGTCTAAAACTGTTCGAGAAAAACAATTTTCATTCAGGCAGATTGGTTTTTCACTCCAAATTTCCAATAAGTTTTAACAAAACAGTTCATTTCCCTCATGTTTCATCTCAAAGAAACCTCCTCTCAAAATTATGTACCTCGGATGAACACTAAAAGTTTCGAACTTTCTTTAACAAGCGCGTGATAATGGAGAAACCTTTATATTCCATCACGAGAGCACAAACTTCACGTCGCCTAAGAGCCTCAGGGCCCCTTGAACACAAACAATGCAGTGGTGGAAAAAATAATATAACGGACCAACACCCTTAATCTCTCCTTCCACCTCCCCAAAAACGTCCCCAAAAATGTCCTCCCCTCCCTCCCTTTCTCCACACAGCGGCGGCGCCAAATATTAACATTCCGACCGCACCTCTCGCGCTTCCCCGCTGTGGACCAGTCTCGCTTTAACGCTAACGATCCGTGGACTCCCTCTCCGCCTCCCCCTCTACCCCCCTCTTTCTGCCTGACTCCCTCCCCCTCCTACCTCTATCCCCAACCTCTCTCTCTCTCCAGCATCCCCCTCCAATTGCATCCTCCCTCAACCCCCACCCAATCCTCTCACTCCTTCTTCCCCTCCTTTATTTCCCTTAACACCTCTTCCCCTCCCTCCCGTGGGGCTACGCATCTGGATCCAAAACCATCCCCACTCCTCTCTATCCTCCTCATCCGTCCTTCCGCTCCCTTAAATTCATTAGGGAACATTTATATAAATATGAAAGAATTGGCGAAACCATTTGGCTTTGGATCATGGCACGTTCCACCTTTAGGGGGCAAGGAATACTTATTTATCTCCTCGTTTCCATTTCCCTCCTCCCTTATCAAATTTTATGCCGCACATATACATATGTTTATTTGACTTTAGTAAATGGAATTCTCTGATGCGGGAGAGAAAAACAAAACCAGAATATTTTAGATCGAGCAGCTTTCACGGTGGCATGGATATTATCATCATTAATTCCGTGAAACATTTCAAAATCAACTGCAAAATAAGGGAAATTCTGGGTCGATTAGACCGGAAGAAAATCTCCATTTTTCCACGCTCCATTAAAGACTACTGCAATGGCACCGCGAGATACCAATGCATGAAAAAGCATCTCACTTTTCGTCCTTTTCCTTCACCTATTCCTTTTCCCTATTCTCTCCTCTGTTTATGGCCGCGGCACGATGCACAGTGGGCTGAAATCGAAAAAGCTTGCCAAAAGTCAATAAGTGATTTTTTCAAGCCAGAAAGCTGAAATTTTCATTAATATTTTCAAAAGACATGTGCATGCGATGATGCAAAGCATTTTTCGTAGTACTCTACAATTTACTCAGAGTAGTTTTATGTTTATATTCATGTGGCACATGCTAATTTCGTACTTGATTACTTTTTGCTATTTCTGCTACATCTCTTTTTCGTAGTATTTCATAACTTCGTTCCCAAATTAGTTTCCAAGAGCCTGCTCAACGAATGACACCATGTTTTCTCAAACTTTTGCCGTGCAACATAAGCTTCTCCCAAACTTTTCTTGCAGTGACATGGCTATTTCTTGGAGTGTAAGGCGTATGTACACATGCTTTGGACCTATTATACGTATATCTTGATACTAATCGTAGATTTTAATATGCTGCTCCGCATATTCTTTTTCTATTTTAGGTAGTTTACGAGAGAAATATGAGACTCGCATAAATACTAGCTCATTGTGACATGAATTGTTTCGAGTAACTTTTAGAAATAGATATGCAATGTTTCCGTATATTGCTATGCAGTTTCACACTACTTCAGACAACTGGGTGTAATTGGACGCTGTTTATGGCAACTAGCTTTTTCATTCAGGAATAATTTTCTCCTTAAATTTGTGAACGCATAACTTAAAAATTACAGTCTCACAGACATTACCTTGCGTAAATGGCCTGAATATAAAAATGTATCAGATAAATTAGTAATTTAATCGCGTTAAATGTAAGGTGGGCTTGCCTTTGCTAGATATATCAACATCAATCAGGAATTATTGGAAAGGAAAAGGTGAAATAGCGTGAGTTTCCCGGTCTTCTGAGATAGTTTAAAATTGTAGCACTATATATTGGTTAAAATTGTAAGCTATTAAATCCCAGTTACCAACTGTAGTTGTTGCGCCTGAAATTCCCCAAAGAGCGATGAGAATGTATGCATAAAGGTCCAAAGCATGGAAGTAAATCCATCCTAATATATAACTACTTTAGCATTGAAAGAAAGTTTACTCACTTGAACGCTAGGAGCTACAAATGATGACCAAGGATGGAATGCATTCGTGAAGAAAATAACGATGAATGTTAAGGGTGTCAAAAATTTAGAAATTATTAAAGTATATAGCGGCTAGTAAAAAGGTAAATGGAGTGATTAGTTGTTGGAAACCTAACTTAGCTGAGAGCTGAATGTACATACTACTCGGGCACTATGGAATTCGTGAATTTATTTACGGAAAAATAAATAACCAAGCATACAACTTAACATTCAGGGAGTAGGCAGGAAACAAACAAAGAAATATGCGGAAACTGCGTCCGCAGGGGAGCGTACCATAATTCACGGCCAAATTGTTCTGAACTTCGTTTTATCCCTCCTTAATGCATTTAAGAAAGTGAGAAGGATAGGTTGGATAGCCAGATGCTTTTCTCCAAAGGAAGAGAGTCATCATGCACATCTACATGCATACAGCCCTCTGAGCCGCCGTAAGTTTGTGTGGCAGAGGGTGCTAGGGCAACAACCAGGAATGTTGGAATTAAGTATTAACTTTCTTTATTTCCCCTACCACAAATAAAGAGCATTTCTATTACATTGTTGATATTATCATTATGGATTTTAAGCTTCTTTACGGGGTAAGATTTATAACCTCCGTATCACCATGAACTACGACTAATATGAAATGTTTTGCTCAGATGATTTTTTAGTTTTCAGTTATTGCCTTAGAAAGTTTTATTCATGAAAGTCAAATAAACAAATATATGCTGCAGGAGAAGTACATTTACATCTACGAAGTACCGTTCAAGCCACCACTAGGGGTGTGGCACGGGGAGATTCCACACCAGGCATGCAGCATTCGTCCCAGCACAATTCGGGACCTCGCACTTTCCCCCGGCCGCTAGGCTCAGATCAAAAATCAATCAGGAGAACAGTGCGAAGTCATACTAAAAACTGGGAGAGTGCTACGTAAATGAACATGCATTACAATCCTAAAGACGCATCTAGTGGTTAATATTAATAATGCTGTTAATTTATGAATGCTACGAGATACCACTACGTGCAGAGAACAAAATAAAATAATGCTGGACAAATCAAGCGGTGTGAAGTGTTAGTAATGATGCTATGTTAAACACAAGTGAAAATTCTACTCTACCTAGTGAGAGTGGAAGATTCATGTGATTGATCTATCGCAACTATTATGATGCCTTATTGTGCGTGGAAAAAATGACATTTTAAATGTATCGGTTCTGCAGTCTTTCCTTTATCTTATTCCAGTGATCGCTTCTACCGTAGTACGCTGGCTCTATCAATATATGTTGAACGTCCGGCAAAAATTGTCTGCTTCAAACTTGTGCACAAGATTTAATCTGTATTTCTCCCTTCGATCAATTAGAGATTCTCACCCTAATTCATTCAACAATTCGGTAACACTTCTAAGTTTATCGTGACAACTTTTAACAGATCTTGCTGCTCTCAATTGTATTCGATCTATTTCGGAGATTAGTCCTACTTTGTAAGGGTCCCATATGAGGCAAACTCCAAGTGAGGTATCACGAGTGAAAAATAACGTTGTTCTTTAACCTTTTCGTCGCATTTTCCTAAAGTAAATTAAGACAAAGCTGTAAATACGGATGCTGTGTCCGCAGGGTGTAACGTGCTAATAGTCCCACGGTAAATGGTTTCGCCAATGCTTGGGAATTCGCGTGAATGCTCCTTAATGAGTTTAAAGGATTGGTGGATGAGAGAAGAGAGGGATAGTTTGGATTCGGTTGCGTTGCTCCAAGTGAGGAGAATTTACATATACTGCACACTGCGAGCCACCTCTAGATCGTACGGCTGGGGGTGTTTGAACACCAATCATTAAGAAGGAAGTGAATAAGGAAAAGAAACTTGGAAGAGGGAAATGAAGAAAAGTTGGAGAAGTAGGAAGTTAATTTGTGATTGCTGATGTCACTGAAATTCATTGTCAAACTGAAAGTTTTACTCGAAAGAAAGAAAATGTTTCTCTGCCACTATCGCTTAAATGAAATATACTTGCTGAATTTTCTGCAGAAAATATCAGGAATATAATTTGGTAAGTAGACAAACATACATATATAGAGAGAAAGAAATAGTAATAAATGGTAATAAGGATGATAACGCCGCTATACTTTCAGGGATCAACGTGCCATGATCCACCACCAAATGGTTTCACCAATACTTTGTTATTTTCGTGAATACTCCTCAATGAATTTAAGGTAGTGGTGGGACAGAGAGAACGGGGTGTTTGCAATCCAGATGCGTCGAATGAAATGGAACCGTCGCGTCGCACAGCGGGCTGAAATCGAAAAAAGCTGGCCAAAAGTCAAAAAGTGATTTTTCCAGCCAGGAAGCTGAAAATTTGCATAAATATTAAAAAAAACATGTGCATGCGATGACGCAAAGCATTTTTCTTAGTACTCTACAATTAACAATTTGCATGAGGTCAAAGTTTCACAAATGTCGCAAAAATGGTCTTCACTCAATCTTCTTACGAAATCTTCAAAATCAAGCCGTTGCTAAGCCTTTTTGGGTAAAGCATTGGACTAAAAAGTGATTCAGCAAAATGAAACTGTTTTTCATCTTCGTTATAATGTAGTCTACTTACTTTTTTGTTATTATTTACAAAATATACTAAACAAAATGGCGGAACCTCATTTTTGGTCATATTTTTAATACATGTAGAGAAATAGTTATTTACATCGCCGAGCATCGCAAAGTAACTTATATGGGGAAACTACAAATCTTCTTGCAAATCCGATGAGTTATGCTGCGACCGTTTGCGACGCCGAATTTCACATCAGTTTTTCGATCGCGCGGTCGAGGTACAACCCGCCTGCCTGTAAGGTGGCGTGGCAAGTGGGTGGAATTGATTGTAGCCGCATCCACTACAATATGGCGATTTTCGAGATACAAACATTGAAAAGAGCCTCCATGTATTACATTTTGGAGAAATTGCGGAAAAAAGTATGCATTTTATCACATGGGGTAGAGGTCTAAGAGATACTGAGGCTGTGCTTTCTTCGGGTGCACCAAGGGCGTTTCTCTTTTTAGCAACTTGACATCGTCTACTGACGAATATGTACACTTTTACCGGAGACAGCATGCATACCACACAGGATTATTGTCTCTTCGAGGCCACCAACCCACAGCTGGTGTCGCACGGCTGCAACTCCCCTATGCAACCCCCCTGCTACTCTACAACAATCTGAGTGGAGTCCTATTCCAACATGATTACCTACACTATGCAACCAAATATTTTGCAGCTGTTATCGCACTTAATCCAATGGCCTATAATTTGTTTTGTCACGAGATGTTAATATTTCCTTTGTAATCAGTGATGTTCACAATCATGCAAACAGAATATATCGATATCCTCTTAGAGGTCTCGGCACGATTATAGCTCCCAATATATATTTTTATTCTTTGTGGAAGTAGGCCTTTTAAATACATTTACTTCTGACTCAATTTTCATTACACGAAATGTCGATTTCTATTAGGAAAGTGCTTCGACCCAAAAGAACAAAATCATCAAGGAAGACATAATCCCAAATTTTGAGTCATAAGGGGGAAATACCAAGTACCAAGACCTTGTTTTAATTTCCGTTATTTGAAGTGCTTATGCTGACAAACTATAAACTTTCACGTATTTTATGTAAGCCTCAGATTGAATGTATGAGCTAAATAATTTTAGAATGGAGTTTTATCCTTAAGGTTACATGTTTTTGTTAGTTTTTCTAATTCTGTAGTCCCTTCTAATAGTTCTAATCCGTCTGAATTTCCTCGCACGTTCTATTAACTCGAGTCCGTGTAAAACACCAATACACATCAAGAGAAATGCTGAATATCGATTTTTGTCATGAACCCATGCTGCCTACATTTATTGTTCTCAATTCCTTATATTTTACGTTCTTATAAAACAAAAAAGGTCCATATAAAATGTTGGATACTGTGAAATATGAGTAAACTTGGCGATTTTTTTATAAGAATCTTTTAGAAGTGGTTTAGTCAACCTTTCCATATGCAATATGTTCGGTATTAAAAGAAATGTGAGCTTTTCCCCACTAATTTATATCACCGCCTGAACGCTAGCACCTGTGGTTGAAGCTAGATATCCCGAAGACGTTGCAAATAAAGTCTTCCCCTCTCTCAAATTCAATCTTTGGACGTTTGGTAGCTAAAGCCAAGAAGTGATATATCCCAGGCGTCGTCTGCCAGCACATTTTACTTTCTAAGGAGGAAGAAGAACACCTTTTGGTTGGAACATTCGCTGAGATTTATTTATGCATTCTGTCCCTTATTTCTCACTCCTCTCACGGCTTTTTATTGATGTTTTGTGGTCACCCTCTTGGCTCTGACTTACACCGTGGTACAGCCAGACCCGAAGCAGAAAGTATATATGTGGTGTAGTCCTCCACTTAAAGTATGAAGGTTGAACTCGTATTCTCTTCTCTTGCTCCCACTTGGTGTAAGAGGTTGTTTTTTCTACTAATTCCATTTTTGCAGCATCCAGATAAGATGCATTTCATAAACAAAGTATTTCAATTCTTTTTAAGATGCTGGCTTGTATCTGCCGATAGTGTAATAGTAGTAAATCGAAGTAAATTTGAAGAGAATAGTTAAAAGTTTAGTGATGACTATTTTCTATATATACCACAATATTATAAAAACAATGCCTTATTTTTAGCATCATTGTATGTTAGAAAATATCAGTGTAACGACTTGAAACACTTTTACAAGGATTGTTGCGCTATGCAAAAAAACGTCATAAAGTGGAAAAGAAAACAGTAAAATCAGGTTCCATCATCGCTCATGACATTTTAAATAGAGATTCAGTTCAGATTTAAGATTTTTCGCGAAATTTCTGTTTTTATCATTCAAGTTTCTTAAAAATGATTCGTTCTCGAATTATATCCGGTTTGTCCTCGAATCTATAAAAAAATCACCTATAAGCTACACAACATAAAACTTATGAATTTATTTGTGTGAAATTCACAGTGAAAAAATCATTCGCCTGGACTGGGATTCGAACCCAGACCCCCGCGCCGAGTGCCCTACCAGTTAACCTACCCATGCGTTATCTCTCACTGTGAATTTTATGACGAATGATTTTTTCACTGTGAATTTCACACAATTGTGTGACCACCAGCGGGTGACTCCGTGAAAGTTACTGCTCGGCTAGTTCCGCAGTTCTTTGAATAATGAATTTCAAATAAAAGAAATAAAATCAACCCCTGATAGCCCTTGGGGTAAAGTTAAAGTAATCATAATATCAGAGAAATTATTTTATACCCACATATCGTAAGCACTGCAAGCTGCTATAAATAAGTTTAATAATGCGCCTAAAGATTGATAGGTGATAATATTGAAAGATCCTAATATTGGTAAAGTATCCCGAGGATGGGTATGCGGTGAAATGGTAGGTAAGTGGCACCATCATCTTGTTTCGGTAAAGAGATGTGTTACGTGCAGGTATGCTTTGATTGTGGCACATGAGCAAAGGGAGAAGTAACATTTTGAATTCTCCGGCTTAGAGTAAAAGTTCCGAGGCATCACCATCTTTAGGTAATTGGTCCCCCAGCCGATTGAAAATTGTCAACTCTTTCTGGAAGAAAGAACAAGAATGGAATTGACCAAAATTATAAACCTGGGATAAGTGACCACCACCAAAAACATTCCGCCCAAAAGTGGCGAATAGTCAATAAACAATTATTTCTGTTCGCATGTTGTAAATGGTTGCTCCATCAATATATCCCTGGCGTTACCAGAGATATTACGCTTTGGAGGCTTCTTTTTTTTAAGTTTGGCTTACCATATACGGCGCTTACAGGCAAAGTTATTTTATATCCCAATCTCCTCACAACCTGGACCAAAAGTTTCCATTATTTCACACACATTTCTTAACTTGCGGCAATTTTTATCTCCAGCTAACAGTTAACCAATATCTATATCTTTTACTTTATTAAAGTTTATGTAAAATTCGAGTGACTGGAAGGTGAATTTGCTCGGAATATTTGTTCCATTTCAAAATTCCACCGGTAATAAAAAAAAATAAACTCCGTTCCGCCAGTTGGCATTTCTCTTTAATATTCCTCCTCATTTTTTTAAGGCAAGAAATTGCTTCAGATATCCTTTTTAAAAATAGAACTCCAATAAAAATTGAAAAAAACATGCTGGAGCAAAGTTTGTGGGGCCTTGCCTTCCCTACGTCTCGCATCTGTAACATCCCTATTTTTTTTGCTTTCGATATGTGAAATGGACCGTCCGGGTTTGGTAGACAAAATTTCAAAGTTCCATCTAGTGACAGGGAGAAGACTAGAGAGACACAACCGAGGACGGATCACTTGCATTCCCGAAATGCAGAAGATGGGATACGTGGGGAGTGAAGAGCGAGTTTCTCAAAAGGCGAGAGAAAGAGAAAAGAGGTTATGCGAGGAAGGAAAAAAGAAAAAAGATTAGTTCGTCCCCTTGCACGAGAGAGACGCCTCCTCGGGTCCTTCCTTCTTCCGAGTGAACGCAGAAACCCTTCGCAGGATCCCTCCCAAGTGCTCCTTATTTATTTTTTTATCCGCGAAAGAAAATAAATCTTGCAAAGAGAGACGGAGGGGAGGAGACGGAGAAGGAATAAGAGAGAGAGAGAGATATGCGAGTCGATAAGGTAGCAGAACGGGGGGACGTTGGGGTCGTGTTTTGCTCCGGAATCCTCCCAAAGGTATTTTATGGCCCCCGACGTCTTGATCGGGAGGCAGGAGGATTGGACGTGGATGTGAGTTGGAAGGAGGTATCTCGGAGTGTGAAGGGAGGGCGTTGTGAGTGGATCCGGATCCGGCAGTGCAGTATGAATGTATGTTCGACAATATATCGATATGTTTGTAATATCTACAATGTTAATTCGAATGGAAGGGAATGTGGAAATGCAATGAGATGTCGTGACGAAGACGTGTTGATCTGAATTCGACAAATACATTCGACATCGATATTACAAATCGATATTTTTTATTATCGACAACATTGATGCAAGTGGAAGGGAGTGCAAGGGGAGTAGTGGATCCGGATTCAACTTTGCAACAAAGCGATATTTGCGTCGTTGAATCAATATTTTTACCCATCGACGAGATTGTTATCAAACATTTCGGCATGAAATTGGAGAATTAATATTAAGGAAGCGTAATGGAAAGCTGTGAGTTCGAATAGAGCTATGCGATAAGAAGTGAACATTATACTTCAAATTGATATTGATTTACTTGCGATAAACACCAATCGTTGTCAATGGTATGAGGCGAGATGTTGTGGTACATTATGATATGAGATTAAATTATTATTTCATACCAATCGTTGTGGTAATTTTAAAATAAACCACTCTATATGTTTCTGGACAGTTCTTCTCCCAACTTCCTCGCGTCTGGGGAATCTATCCTTTTCCTACACGTTACTTGCCTACCATTAGGTCTCTCCGAAATTCCTCAAACTCTGTTTCTCTTTAATATGTCCACTTCCACACCTCTGCAAACTCACTTCTCAAAAGCCTCCAGTCTGCGCATTATTATTATACAGATTTTCTTTTTACGGTTAAATTACATTTAAATAGCATCACACATATTCAACGACAGTGAAATAGAATGTGTCCAGTGCACCAATATAGAACGTAACGAAAGAAGTACATTTTTTTCATTTCACAGATCACTGGATTTTAACATAAATACAACCCACTAGAATCTCAAATATCAACATTCACCTCGAGAAATAGCCAAAGCATAATAATTATGGGAGAAGAGTTCAACCTTCTGACAATGGACTAGGAGAACTATAGTGTAGAAACTAGATCAAGAAGCCAAAACACTAACGAAGAATTAATCAATGTTTTTTAAAACCACTCATCTATCCAAGTAGTTGACAAAATAGTCTCATATCTATGAAACGTCGAGGACCAGAGGGCACAAATAACTAGATCTCTTAGCAGTCAATCACCCTCCGATTATTAAAGACGTCGATATACTAGAGGGCATTAGTGATTATAATGGGATTATTGTTACTATAGAAACAACAATAGAGTCCGGAGTAAAACCAAAGTGAAAATTCCAATCATGTATAAAATGTGATTACTTAAAATTCTGAGAGGCAATGAAACTTTCAATTTTGGAATTCGCTGGCAGTACTATAGACGAGAACTCCATAGGAGCAAAGAAATATTTGTTAGAAAGTCTACGCAGTAGAGTCAATAAATTTATTCCAATAAACCTGAAACACGTGAGAAACGAACCATGCTGGTACAAGAACGAAGTAATACAGGAAATCAGTAGGCAGAGGAATATATCCAATATGCTCAAAACACCACCAATATGGTAGAAAAACTATGGAACCCAGGACTAGATGAAATTACATTACTCATAGCTCAAAAATAAGTAAAGCTATGCATACTGCTCTACGAGTATTAGATGAACAATCTTAACTTGTTCTTACGCAAGAGGACTACTGGATAAACTTTCAACTGTAGTCTTTGATAGACATAAGTTGCAAGGTAGACTCAAACAGTACCCTCATGGCCAACGTATTAAACTACTTCTTTAACAGTGCATACACAAAGGACGGTACCATTAGAGCGGACCAAAAAAAGTAAAAATCAAAATTTTCGAGTCTGGTAAGTCTTATTCGGTGCTACGGCGCGGGACAAGAATTTTGATACCCGGGTCGACCCGATCTGACCACGGGAAAAGGTCCCGCACGGCGCTTGAATATTTAATCTAGCTTGTCATAGAAATGAGAGCGATGATGCGCTTTCAGGGGCCGAAATATTGTTCGGACAGAAAATTTCACAAAACAGAATGTGTGCAGAATGGTCTATTTAAGGAGGGAAAAAATAAATCAATTTCGTATCTAAAACAAATTATATTGCCTACCCTCCAGGGGTACAGTTCCTTATTAGGTCTTTTATATAGTTTAACCTACATCCGCTCACGCCCTCCAGCGTAACACTTCCGCTCGCGCCGACGGCGAATCGGCCGTCAATGATTTTTCGTGATTTACTATATTTCCCTGCGTACCAATTGCATGTTTTTGAACAATTAGTCGAGCAACGAGTCGAGATTAGTCAAATAATTCAATGATTGTAAGGATGAGACTAAACGCGCTACATTATATACATTCACGATTTGCGATTTTTGACGAAGTATATATATATATACTGTCATGGAAATATTAGAACTATTGCTGGCTACTGGCTCAAAAAAATGTTGGTATTTTTATATATCATAAAGGTAAACATTAAAAGTTGTTAAAAGCGGTCTAAGAGCCGGACATCAAATGCACGCAGGAAAAGATTTATTGAGTCTTTGGACAGGCTGTAGACATTGGAAAATTAAATATACATATTGAATTAGAAGAAGACAGGGTTTTTATGAGTCCATGAAAGCTGGCAGTAAAGCCAGCATGTTATCAGAAGACGCTAAGTGGGTGCAAAAGAAATAGAAGAAGCTTAAACGTCTTCAGGGACAAAAAAAGTCAAGCATCGCTCAGACAAGGGCAAGAGAGCGCTGAGTGTCATCAGTAAGGCACGTTGGATGGTGCGAGCCATTTACGCCTCTAAGGCATGGATGTTCGGACGGTAGCTGAAGTTGTCCACCCAGGATGACAGCAGGCGGCTAAATCTGAATATCTTTGTCTGCAGAGTGTATGTCTATAAATGTTTTCGCAATACCCTTGTGCCCCAGGCTCCACGAAACGACCTGCTCTTCCTCCAGGCTCTGTAGATGAACCGCAGATTAGTGTCGCATTAGCAGGCAGCATTGGAGAAGTTTGCGTCTCACTTATGGTATTTGTCACCAAAACTGATCTCCTTCGCCTTGTTTGATGATGAAGTGCCTTTGGAGCAAAACTCGGGTATAGTCGAGGCTCTTCGTGAAAGGGCTGGAGAGAAAGAAGTAATAATTCGAGCTCAGGTCGTACTCAGACACGTAGCCAGGACTTGAGAGGCTTCAACCTCCCCTGAAATTTCAAATCATATTGCTAGTTTAGTTTTACCATGTATTATATTGGATGAAAAATACAAGGGTTCGAGAGGGGAAAAAGGTAAGAAGAAAGCAGTTTTCTATAAAAAAAGTAGCCATAAATGAACTGCAATAACGAATAAAATAATGCCAAGAGAGAACCCCCCCCAGGCTTCAGATTAAGCCCCCCCAAACCAAAATCCTAGCTACGTTACTGGTCGTACTTGATGATTCTGTTCTCCAGTTAGAGCTCAAGGACTTTCCCACAAAACAATCTAACAAATTTTTCAATGCAACTGGTATTTCACCGAGCTATATAGAAAAAGACCCGAACTTGTGGAGGCTAGATCAGGATTTCCTCTAAGGCTTTAGTGTTGTGAAAAACATCAAAATTGTTAATGATACAGCGGTAATTAAATATCTAAAGGGAAATAATTTGAATAATGATGAAGAGCAACGTCAACTGCTCCTCTTAACCGTTACAAATGATAGTAGAGTAAATAAACTTTGATCTTGTTTTTGCTGTGAATTACTCGCGAAAAATTGAATTTACCCCTGTAAAATAGGCAATCCGTTTTATTTATTATTATGTTTTGAGATACGAATTTGGTTTATTTTTTCCCTGTTTAAATGGACCATTCTGCACACATTCTATTCAATGAAATTTACTGGCCGAACGATATTTCAGTCCCTGGCAGCGCATCATCGCTCTCATTTCTATGATTAACTAGATTAAATATTCAAGCGCTGTGCGGGACCTTTACCCGTGATCTGACCGGGTCGACACATTTATCAAAATTCTTGTATCACGCCGTAGCACCGAGTAAGACTCACCCGGATCGAAAATTTTGACTTTTACTTTTTTTGGTCCGCTCTATGGTACCATGCATGATGCAGACACCCCTGCCATTTGTGAACCGATGGGTGACACGATCTGACGATAAGGCACGATAGGATATTAAAACAACTACGCACGGTTAAATGTAACATGTCCCCTGATCCAGAACTAATACCTGTTGCTCACGGTAAAATTTTCCATAAAAGAGTTTTATAAAAAATTTTATTGAAAGTTTTATGAATCGTACGTAAAACGTACTTGCTTGCTCAAGGTAAAACTATTCATAAAACCGCAATGTCCTGCCATCTATGAGACGCTTTGCAAACAAGTGAAGTGATAAATGCACTCTCCTTTGGATGACTGTTAAATTAAAAACTATATGTATTGTTTATTTACTTACTTTCTGATCTTACTCAACGGTGATAAGGCTCTAACGCATTCTTCTAACAAGAAGGATACTGCCTCAACGTTCCATGAACTTCCATCCATGTTTGTTTACGTTTTCTCTGTTTGAATTCCCATGGATACGAGATTATTTGATGAACGCGATGAACGGAACATTTCATTGGTTGTAGGATAAAACGGTTTTATGGAAATAGAACCTGTCCTATTCTGTAAAACATTTTATAAAACTTGGTTTTATTAAACGGTTTTATCGTTAGAAAGCTCATTTTTATAAGAAAAGTCGATTTTATAAAACGTTTTACCGAAAATTTTACCGTGAGCAACAGGCATAAGGATTGCAATCACGGAAGGATTATTCAATCCCGGGATTACGGGATTGTGATTTCCTCAATCCCGGGATTGATGAAAAGTGATATGTGGTGGGGAAATGAAAACATTTTTGTAAATTTTAATTTTATGTAAAAACAGAAATAAAATATCACATGCGGTCATGGACGTATCATTAAGATTACTAATTATTAAGTAACATCATTTAATAACAAAGATAAAATTATAATAAAACAACACCACACAAAGTTTAAATACACGTGCGAGTATCTTGACTGATGATGATGCTGACACATTGAAACCCGGGTGGTGTGTTTTATTTTACTTTGTGTGGTATTGTTATAGTTTTATCTTTGGTATTAAAAATGGAAAAATCCCACAAAGCTACTAAAGAATCTCTTTTATTATTAACATCAACATTCTTTTATAGAAAATACATTTTTTCTAAGAAGGCGAACAAAAAGTAAAGTACCAAATACGGAGAAAATGTGATAGAATTATAAAGAACTAGAGCAATTGCTCCTAAAATGAATGAAATTGTACACTTTTAAATGAGCAAACAGGAACTCTAGATTAATATTCTTCTCACTGAAAAGGTACATACAATTTGTTTAGTATGCCCTTAAAAAAACAATGTTTGTCTAATGCCTTGTCGCTTATTCTTGGCCTAAAGTTATTGTATAGCATATCTGCTGATGAAAAAGCCCTTTCTGACTCAACACTAGAGGAGGAATAGCTAGTAACTGCTTGTAAATGAACTGCATATTTTCTCCTCTCCACCCACTTTCATTGAAATCCTCTAGCTCTCGTACTTTTGATAATTTTAGGTCATTTTAATTACATATAGGAGAATATTTTTTGAGAGGAACTAAGCATTGGGTAATGACCAAATCAAGTTTCTTCTTTAGCACATCCAAACAAAGTGAACCACTCTCTAAACATTCAGAAGCTGACTCTCTCCCACTATGCAAGTCATCAATATATCGACTTTTTGATGCTAAAGAAGCTTGTTCTTCTTCCATGCCCTCTGATTTCAATGTTTTAGTGGCATTAGAATTGCGAAATATAAGTAAGTTTTCTTTGACAAACATTTTTAAGTTCGCTGGTGTTGGCACAGAAAATAAATTCCCAGAATCATAAGCACTTTTCCATGAACCGTAGTGAAGATCTCAACCTCAACACCCCTGATATATCAGTTCGTCTATTCATTATTTAATTCTGCAAGACATTTTTCATATTATTCCCTAACCCTTTATTCACATAATTTAGTTTCCGCATCATGAGTTCCAACACTGCCTCACGCTTCAAAATATTAACATCTCTTCGGCAATGCGCCTTCAGAGTAATTTTCACTGGCTGCTGTGTTGCAAAAATAGTAGAAGCAATCATATTCACACTCAATGAATGATATTCCGTAATTCTGACCAATTAAGGCCTTAATTACCGCGCATTAAGACCCACTAATCTTCTCTCTCAAACTGATATCCACATTATATAACTTGCTTTTTCACTCTCGACCTGAACCTCTGCAATGTGATTGGAAAGCTGCCTTTATAATTCTTAACTAATTATCACAGTATGATTTTGTGTTTTTAAGTATAATTTTGTATGTGACTCAATATCTTAATTAATCAACATATTTTTGACAAACAAGAGAATATTTTTAAATATTATTCTGATTATTTTTACAAATTATAGCAAGTTACTTATTCCAATAAAATTTATTAATCAATGAACTTAAATGATTAACATGTTGTATTTTATGTCCAAGAAAACTTGTTAGCGCCACCTTTTAGCAAAAAGGTGAATGTCAATCCCGAAATCCCGGGATTCGTATATACTAAATCCCGGAATTTCGGAATTGTTATTTCTTCCGGTATCTCGGGATTGCAATTCTTATCCAGAACTGATACCTGCACGCGTGCTCAAGAAGTTAGGCCCGCAATCACGCCGCTTCTATAAATCATATTTAACTAGTCATTATCCGAAGGTAAAGTACCACAAGGCTGGAAAATATCCAATGTCACTCAAAAATTAAAAATGGTGACAAAGAAGTCCCGGGAAACTTACGGCCCAATATCATGACCTTCTTGGGTGATCAATATTTCTTCCATAGTAGTTAGCGCGAGTTTCGAAAGAGCTTTGCAAAACCCAGCTTTGACTGTTTCTCCATGGTATTATAAAATCAGTTGAAGCCAAAAATCAAGTTGACGCGCTATTCCTGGATTTAATGCAACGAATTGACACGTTTCATCGCAAAAAATTAATTAATTTTCAAGTTAAAATAATGTGGGGTGAAGGAAAAATAAAGAATTGAATACGTAATTTTATAATAGACTGCAAACTAAAAGTAGTAATTGACGGCGTTAGTGGTTAAAGTGACATCCGGTGTCCCTCAAGGAAGCATAATTGGCCCCTTCTAATTCCTCATTTACATAAATGACATAAACTCTAGAGTAGGTAGCAAAATTAAATTATTCGCAGAGGTGCTGTCACCTACAGAGGTATTTCCACAAATGCTGGCTCAGAAGCTCTGTCATCGGACCTCAACGACATAAACTTGTGATATCTTGAGCGGGAGCTCGAACCTTAGGAAATACACTTTCTTACTAAATAAAACACACCTACTCTATATTAATATAGTGAGAGGAGTTAATAGAAAGGAGTCGTATGAAGTGAAATACCTGGGAGTCATCTTCACTTCTGACATAGCGTGGGTGAAGCACATACGAAACATTTTCGAAGCTACATTTAACTAACAAGTACTTATCAAGCGAATAGTAGGAAGGTTCTCCAACGAAATGGTAAAAGAGAGAGTTACTGCTTTGCTTTGGTTAGGCCACATCTTTAAAACGCCGCGAGAATTTGGGACACCGCACGGAAATATATAATTCGCGGAGTAAATAAAATACTAAGGAAAGCCGCAAGTTTCGTTAAAAACTTCTATGAGCGAATAGAAAGTGTTAATAATCTGACGGAAGGATTAGGTTCGGAACCGTTAGATACTCGGAGGCTACATGCTAGGCCTAAATTATTTGAAAAACTCCGATCAGGCGAGTTGCAGCACGACGCGGAGAATATTATTTCATATAAGGAAGTAATATCGAGTTGAGGTCATGAAATTAAAACAGCTTTTCTTTGCCGACGTTTCGGAATTTAATTATTTCTTTGTTCTTCTCTCAACTTTGTTTGTTTGTTTCTATTTACTAGTCATTAACTCGTCATTGACAATAATGACGTGATGATGGTCTCAAATGAATGTATTCTAAGGTAATATGTTATAGATAACTGTTTGGCAAATTGATGTAAGAGCTGCGTTGTTGTTTGACCATCGTATATTTTATTTAGCCCTGAAGCTATGGAATAATAAAATTCTGAAACATCGGCAAAAAATAGCTGTTTTAATTTCATGACCTAAACTTGATATTATTTCCTTATATCAAATTGTGATATGATTAACAAGGAATATTATTTCATCCCCGCAGTATATCTCTGGTACCTACTATAAGTGTGACAAAATAAGAAGTATACGTTGCCTAGCTAGCAGGCACAAAAATTCCTTTTTTCTACGCACCAATAGTGATTATAACAAAATTAGCGTAACACTAACTTAAGGCACATCGTTAACACACAAATCACCTCTGTTCTCTCCAACCTCCTTTTTCCTACTCTCTCCCTTTTCCATGCCTGGTGTCCTAACACCCCCTGCCACACGTCCCGACGGCGAATTTCATGGTAGTATGTAGCTATATACGTATGTGAAGCAATTTAAAATCATTTATTCGGTCTTACAGGTCTCATACTGTCATATTCAACCATGGTGTGAATATTAAAAAAAATCGCCTAGGGTTGGGCTAACATATTTACGCAGCAGTCTCGTAACTGCCCGGTGGTGTTGGTATTAGGATTTATGATCCACAATCATGAAAATTATATACAGCAAAAAATAAACAAGAAATGAGCTCTCCCCGCAAAATGGAGCGGAAAATCGATGTTTTATTTTTATAAGTTCCCCACCTCACCGTACCTTTAAAATGCATTTATGGTTTTTCGCTGGTATAGAATTATTGCTGGTAAGTTTTTTTAAAGTTTAATGATTTTTTCCATAGAGCGGAAAGTAATCAATTGATGGAATCTGAATGCGCCTAAACTTAACCGTTGCGTAAATATATTAGAGGTACTAAATAACACTTTTTATCGTGGGTCGATATGACCGCGTAAAGTCATAGGTACGACTAGTGAAGGTAGTACAGAGGAAAGGAGGTAGTCCTTAAGACCTTGGGTCTGTTTTGTGCGAGTTAGAGGCGTGGTACCTGCGGAGATTGGAGCAAAAGGACGGTTGAATCGTCGTCACACGGAGGGAAGACGGGCGAGACGGACTGAAAGGAAAAGGGACGAGAGGAATCTTAACGTTGGAATCCTCTGAATGGTTTGCTTGGTTTCCCTCGAGAGAGGCGGCTTGGCCTGGCCTGCTCCTCAACGATCCCTTAGAGCGGGCGGGTGCCTGCGGCGTATTGTTCAAGGGCCATTTGACATCTGAGGTCTCTGCATCTGGCGGTGGCGGTGGTCGCCGATCTCAGGAACTCGGAATCCGAGCTAATTTGAGCTCTGTCCGCCGGAAATACCTCCCCTCGCGCGCGCCACCATCGCTCCACTCTGGACCTGAATTCAATAACTTTGCGTCTCAAGCTTTGCACCTGTGCATCATGGCTTTCGAACCTTTTATGGCGAAATTTCGTGGAATTCGGATGTTTAGGCGCCACAACCGGTATAGGTGATAAATAAAATAGTATCGACTCTTTTTAACATATACCAATAAACCTTTGCAATTTAATAGTCATCTTAATGAATTTAAGTTTCAGTTACTTAAATGATAAATCTGTATATTAATTTCGTTCAAATTTTGTGCTTATTTTCTCTCTATGAAAATATATAAGTGTTAACCATTCTCTATGGTCAACTCTTCGCGTGATCAAATTTGGCTAATTGGTAAGTCAAATAAAATCATTGCATCTGGTGATTTTCAAAAGTTCTCATACTATACATATACAGGATAGAGGACATAAATAAAAATAGGAATATTCTATGGTTTGTTTAAGAAGAAAAAATGGTTTACTGTGAATGGCTTAGGAGAATATGAGGGAGCATTTAGTGTGCAAGTATTTGATTAATAAATTATATTCAAAGCACTAATTTTAGAAACAATTAGAATTCACGAATATTTTCAAGGGAGAAATATTTTAATTCTCTAAAATTGTTGCACTCTTTGTTGAGTTATCATGCAGGGTTAAGTTACATAGGGACCAAGTTACGAAAAATAAAAATTACCCTTGAGTCTTGTAAAAGTACATTGGTGAGTGAGTGCTTTTTATATTATTGAAGTACAACAAATGATTTAATATAGTTATCGGCTGGGAAAACTCTATTGACATAGTCATTAAATTTCTCCTGAAAAAAATGAATTATTATTGAACCGGGAATAACTGATTTATGGTGTAAATTACCGTTATTTATTATATTATATTTGCAACTTCGATTTCGCCTGTGGGAGTTTTCACCGCGCTAAATATCTTTGAATGTGTGGTACTAAGTACATAGAATTTTGTTTAACAGGAGAAACCTATGGTCAATATAAAAATAATAATAATTGGTTATACCATACAGTACCGGTTCCTTACTACTACCTTTCCACCTCATAAAGCACCTTAATCGGATGTTTGCATAAAAGGATGTCTGTCATTCCAAGTTTTGATACCCGGAAAGTCATCACAAATCTGACAACTAGATTCATTGCAAGGTTAGTAGTGCTACTGCTGTAAGCACATTTATCGGAAGAGTTCTAATGGAAAAATGAGTGGGAAGGCCGTGTAATAGTTCTTGAAATTGGAGCACGGCTAAACGCTGCGGAAGGGAGAATTCGAGCGGTGGGTTATTTTTGAAAGGATTTCTTTGGAGTTGAACAAATCGCAAAGCACGGGTGGATTGATATTGTATTTTTCTATCTTCTATTTTCAATCCATGGAGCATGTTCCCATTTGAAGTACTGGGAAGCAGCTCAATTGTTCATTCTTCAAGCCTTTTAATCGCAGACAATCCTATACACCCATTTAGCATCTGCGGCATGAAGTTTGGGTTCAAACTGGAGAATGAGAAAACAAAAAATGGAGTACGGAGATGAATGCACGAAATTATGCACTAACCCTTATACTTCTCTCATTGTCTATCGGTAATTAGAAATATGACACTTATGCGAGTAACAGTAAAACGTAAACGCTTCGAAACATACGTACCAATTCCAATGTTTGTTGGTGTCTTAAAGATCTATTTGGTCTTTATGGCCCTTCTCAAGTCTATAGGCATAGCGAATATTGGTGGCATTCGAAAGAGGAGTGTATGATGTCAGTGATAGTTAATGACGCGTCGATGAGCTGGCAGAGGTACAACAGGGCTCCTGTTTGCACCTCTTAATGAACCCTCTGCCTCTTTATCCCACCTCTCTTACATGGTATTCTCTCCCGGACATCATGTTTTTCACTAAGTTTCTCTACACCTAAACTCAGCATTCAATAGTGAGAATAAATGCCGAGAGAGGGCACACTAATAATCCAAAAGAGGAAAAATTACTATTGCGCCTGTTGTTGTTTATACATATGGTTGATTACATAGTTTAAGGGTTAAATATACTCTGTTAGATGATAAAATATGACCTCACATAACGGTCTTTGGTACAATCCATTTTTCCCGACTGGGTAATGGGTATAGCTGTAGTCTGTGGAATAGCATTCAGTTGCTAAACGACGCTCTTGATTGATTTTGCGCGGCTATGAGGATGTAATAAAAAAATTATCTGAGCTTTCATGGAGATGTACGTTCGTTATTCGCCATTTGTACTGCGATCATAGTGGACAGCTATGATACTATAATTATATAATGTTACATATCTCACGGAGATCGTGTGAAACTCGCATGCATCGTGCCGTTGCCTAAATATCAAGGATACATCTAGTGTAGCATTTACTGTGACGTACCACTGTGGAACATCTACATGAGGGCACAGTCATGGAGCTAGGGCTAGAAAATCCACAAATTCGACGTGTAAAATTATAATGCACTTCTAACTTAATTTAAATGGATTCCTAAGAAAATAACTATATGCCATGACAAAAAATATATAAACTCCTGGAATGTACGCAGTCTTTCAATTTCAGTGTCTTACGCAATTTTGTTTCCTTTACTAGGACATACAGTCCTAGTAAATGAAAATAATATGACTTTTCTGTTACATTCGTTTTTTAAATTGTCAAGCATTTTTACATGTTTCTTCTCAGTGTAGTGACCCTAATATTTCTTGGCCAGAGTAAAATGTTTTAAGGTCTGCAACCTGCACATTTAGATTTGCGTAAGACACTGAAACTATTGGTATGAAATCGATTGACTCGCAACTTCTACATTAGTTCTGCGTACATTCTAGGGGTTGCATTTGAACCTTATCGCCATTATTCCATATAAATTTCATAAAATACATCAGGGACATTTGAGTAAATCATATTTCACTCTTCAAGCTGAGAAGCACAAGAAATGGGACAACAGCATTAAGATTAACGGAGAGGAAATAAACACGCTTCGCGTCGTAGATGATATCGCAGTCAGAGCAGAAAATGGAATGAGCACATTGGACCAAGATCTTCAAGAATATGAAATGAAAATAAACAAGGTGAAAACAAAATCCTATAATGCCGAAGTGAGAGGCTGAATGCAGAAGTCTAGAAGAGAGGAATTAGAGTCAGTGAATTCCTTCACCTACCTCGGAAATAGCATCATGTGGGACGGAAGAAGTGAAAGGGACATGAAGCGTAGAATTCTACAAGGTGATAAGCGCTCATGATGAAAAGGCAACTACGGTTTTCAAAGACGATAGAATTACAAAACAGTATGTAAAATTATTCGTCGGATCGGAAGAATGGACCATTGGAAAAGCAGACCAGAAAAGATTAGAAGCATTCGAAACATGGTGTTGGAGGAGGATGCTGCAGATCAAATGGACGGATGTAATAAGAAATGAAGATTTTTGCCGAAGAGGAAATGAGCATTATACTGAAACTATACCTACAGAAAAGAAGAACCAGATGGATTTGGCACACTCTTTGAGGCACAATGGGTTTGTGAAGAATATAATTGAAGGAATAATAGAAGGAAAGTCCCAAGAGGAAGACCAAGAGTTCAATACATGGACCAAATAGATAGAAAAGTTCGTTAAGAAGAAATATCAGGGAGGAAGGGAACTAGCAATAGACTGGAAAGGATGGTGGGCTGCATTCAACCAGTATTATGATTGAACGACCAATGATGATGATCTTCAAGATACATATGATATGCAGAACTTTTATTAATTTTGACCTCATGATTCTCATGCAGCGCTTAAGTGTGAACGTTTATTTAAAAATGCCATCAATAACTCATTAATCAATAAAAGAAAGAGTACAGATTAGCGCGCGCACGAGCCCACATTCAAGTTGACGATTGGAACGATCTACGCTGAAGTGTTAACAAAATGGTGAGATGATATCCAACTTCTATATACAAGTGATCAAACTCATCTCTTAAAAGTTTAAACTCCGCATTAAATATTTTTCAAGTTATCATTAAAATTAGCGTATAAATTGAGATATTTCTGTTTCTATTACAAAATATTGCTATACCAAAACGGAGGTCGCCCAAACGGCTGCGCCAAAAAATGATCGATTTTACTGAGACTTTGGAGTTAAATTGTCCTCAGTTCCAAAAATATCTCATTTTGGGCTTAGACGGCAAATAGTTTTGGAAATAATGACATTTAAAGAAAGGAAAATCTCTGTTCATTCCTTATAGCGTGATTATTGAAAATTTTGTTTAACTGAACTCTTACTATGATCTTCATAATGACAAATGGTCAATAACTTTACGGTTTACCCCAGCTGGAGATGGCTGGTTTTTTGGCGATATCGTAGCATTCGGATCCAAGGTCTCGAGTTTAATTCCAAAACATGGAAATTTTTTCCGTCGACATTGTTGTATTTTTCACCAATTCTATTTTGAATCATTATAATTTTGAATTTCATTAACTTTAAATATTTCTGTCTTTTAGATGTTACTTCTAAGCTTCATATCTTGTTATTACATATTTTATGGTTTTTTATAAAAATGTAATTGCTCGATTCTCCGTAAATTATTGAAATTAATATTCATAATTTCATTTGAAATAATGATAATTACACTAATATCAACGGAGATAATTCAATATTTAATTAATTTGGGTTAATTTTGCAAACATACTTCAAACGGCCGAGTTAAGAAGAAATTCCAGCGAATTTCTATGAACTAGTATCCCTTGTAACCTTCCGTGGTTTTAATATCTCTCTCTCCAACTACCAATTCACCACTTATGTTAAAATAAAAGCTAATAAAAAACGGAAATCCCTCAATTGAAATAGCTAAATCACCTTTCAAAGCAAAAGATCCCTTCCCTACTCTCTTTCCATCAGAGGCCACCGCATTTGCAGCAACTCTTTGAAAAGAAAAACTTTGTGAGTTCCACATAGATAGATTTTTATTACTAGGGTAATGAAGATCTACGATATTTATGTGAAACTCACAAAGTTTTTATTTTCAATTATGAAGCTGTTCTATAAAGTTACGCCAGAAGCCATTAACTTCCGACAGTCTACGCGCTGAATCATTAATGGAGGCATTGTCTTTCCTTCTAAAGGGGTTGAGTATGTGTATTTTAAATTATGAATATTCACCAAGAGGGTGGTTACTGGAATGAAATCTGTCACCGTAATTTTTACAATATTCATTCACCTGTAAATTCTGCAAACTAAATTTTAAATTCCATTAGGTATAATAACATTTACTAGCCGCAATCCTCTGTTGTTAATGCACATACAGGTAGCTAGGCTATAGGCAGTTGGAGATGGAAAATAATTGCACAATTTTATTCATTCCGCGGTAGAAAGAATTTCCATGAATTGATTAGGCCATCTCAACCGGCCGAAATTCGGATTCCATTATGATCTTTACATCAACGAATGAAAATTGGCTCTACATTTTTGGTGAAGAGATAGGCTTGAAATAGTTAAAATAGATTTTAGTTTGAATTAGATGGTTTAAATCCTGTGCCGGTGACCTTCTTCGTTCACTTCCTTTTATGCATCATACTTTACAAATGTACGTACATTAATACGTACGTTTATACGTACGTATTAATGTATTCGATAAAAAATATATTTTTTGGTGGGTAAAAAAATCAAAACTGCCGCTGCAGATGAAACTAAATTGCCCATTAGCACCATGGTTTTTAACTCCGTTGAAATTAGCCGTTTCCACCATCAATTATGCACAAAATTGAATTATCTCGGATCTCATTACTTCAGGCATACGACGCTCACAGTATTTATTTTTACCTCCATCGATGGATTTTGATAGTACACCACTGCGTTCGTTTGAGATATAACTCTGCAATCAAGCATGTGTAAGTCAAGTATTTAATTATTTTTACTTTTATTTAAGTAAATATATGTATATATATACATAATTATAAAAGGAAAGGAAATAAATATAAAAGTATAAGCTAGCAACAAGGCGTTGAGGTTGGGGAAGGATAGGAAAGTAAATCAGTGGACACTCACTGGCAGATGATCCATGACGACACCGGTGTCCACTGCTTAGGGGTAGCTTTCGGGCTAAGGACCCTTCTTCAGCTGGAAGAGATTCACTACTAAGGAGTGTCACACTGGAGTAAGGAGTTTAGGGTATGTCTTGGTACGGGGTTGGTTGTTGGGGAAAGGGGATTGGTTGGAAGGAAGTGTAGTGTACAAGTGTAGTCTAATTTCAGCGCTTATTGAAAATTCAACTTTTGCTCACTTACTTCTCATTCTTCCCTTGAATTGGTAATTTCAATTGATTTGTGTAAAAATGGATTTTTTTGTTAATATTGGTGAAATATAGCAGACCAATGTCCCCAATAACTACGGAAATTCTATCTCCACATAGGATGAACATTGATTTAGCAGAAATTATCAAATACCCCAACCATTTTCAAGCACAAAATTCAATTATGTCAGAACTTATCTTTCCCCACCTAGGACGCCATTGATGTATTTTGCTGGGCCCTCCTCTTTCAGCTGCGAACTCCGTCTGGAATACCCCGCGCAGCACGCAGGGAAGCAAACAACCCCCCCACCCCCCCTTATCCCCTTCAACTTGGATCGATCACCTTCATGCAAAAGTAAAGCGCCATATTCGATATACCCTCACGTACCCACTTTTCTCCATTTTCTTTCCAAAAAGAATGAATACCGCACCAACGCTGGATTTTTCTCTCTCCCTCCCTCCTCCTCTTTCTTCTTTCTCTCTGTTTGCTCAACCTTCTCAACTCCTTCGCATTCTCCCGCTCTTCTTCACATCCTCTTCTCCTTTCCTCCTTCATTCTTTTTTTCTCGATTTTTTACTTTTTTCCTTTTTTTTAACTTCACTCCGTATTCACATCTCGAAATCCAAATCCTCCTCCCTCTTCCCCCTCCTCCTCTCGTGAGACACCCATCCCAAAAATCTTCGAGTCCGCCCCAAACTGCAGGCGTCATGGTTTTTATTTCCTCCACTCGCTGACTCCGCACCATCCGATTCCCTTTTTCTGAATATTATCCTCTTCTCTCTCTCTCTCTCTCTTCGTGGCTCTCCGCGAACTTTTATTGCGAATAATGAGCTCATCACGCGGACGAAAAAATCATTCACTCCCGGCGTAGATCTGGCTTTCGCTTTTATAATAGGAAAAGAGTGGTGAGAGATAAAGGCGACTTTAAACATAGCGAAGTCTTTCAAGTCACTTGCTAGTATAACTTAGACGTGCAAGGACTGACTCTTATGGCAGAAGGGATCGATGGGGGTAGCAATTGGAACTATCTAACGACCACGGTGTTATAATCTACGGGAAACGGAATGGCTTCTATTTTGCCAGCAAGAAGCATTTCGATTCTGCATCACATCCAGTAAGACTCAGACATATGACTGTGGACGGTGATTAAAATTTCATACAAAAGATTAAAATTGTGAGGAAAGGACTTATTGTAACACATGTAAATATTTGTTTTTAGCTGGAAACCTTTTTTGTTGATGGAGGTTATTCAGAGTTAAATCTTGTGGCTGTAGTCGTATTGAACGATTACAAATAAAATAATTCAAATGCGTAATATACTTTATAGATGCACATACTTGCTTATGTATTATATGTAATTATTTAAATTTTACGGATGCTGCTGGAATTCGCAGAGTGCGATGTTCTAACGCATCGATATTGGTGATTTTCTAAATTATTCTAATTCGCATTGCTTACTTTCTTTGTTGATTTATTTATTGTTGAAAAGCATCAGCAGTAATGTGCAAATCAGAACGATCTCCTACATTTAGCGATACACATCTAAACATCGATGCAATCTCCACTTCGATAGAATGATAAAATTAAGCACTTGAAAACTCCATATATTGGATTTAATCCCGACAAACTTTGCGTCGTGAAAATTATGAACTTGATGATGACGCTAAGCGATGAATCCTGGTCGTGATTAATCCTATATGGGAACTTTCCAAGTTTCTCATTTTAGCATGAATCGCCTTCACGAAGTTGAGATGGAAATTCCACGTGAAAATCCTCGTTGAGCGGGTAATGTAATTAACGTGTAGAAGAATTCTTCTCCTTAGCCCTCCTTTTACAATACCATACGGCTTGTATAGGATACTTTATACAAAAGAGTTTGATTACTTTGCATATTTCGAAGAAAGTGAGAGTTTATCTCAAAACTTGTCATCAATTTGAGGTTCTTCACTTTACAATCGGTTTGTGATGCGATTGCCGTAAAATCGTTGGGAAGAAAAGTAAGAGCTTAAATCTGTGGCAGTCCAATGTCCAAATTATGCGTTTTGTAGGTTTTGATTGATAAAGTTTGTTTTATATGATATTTTTAATAGTCAGAAGCTGGCATGTTTATCATACATAATACCATCTCTAATTCACTTTGATATTCTAACTACATACATTACATAGTACATTTAAATAATTCAACCAAAACTTAAAATGTTCACCCTGTAAAGTTGTGATTTTGGACATATCAGTTTTTGGCTCTTTGCCACAGAATTATTTCCTTCACTTAAATTCATTCTTCATTATTGGTTGAAATATGTTAGATGATTTATGTCAGCTCTTAGAAGATTCTTACGGGGGAGATATCGCTCAAATAACAAAATGAACTATTAATCTGGCTACCCATTTATATGTCTCCAATGTGTCTTCTTTAGCATTACTACACTTTTCATAAAATTCCCATACTTAAAACAGTGATGCCATCGTATCTTTCCGATAGTTTTGCGCTTAGTGATAAACCCATCATGGAAGCTGCATTCAATCTCTCTCAGCGCGTATCTCGCTTTTTCCTCTATAGCTGGAGAGGGCGTTGACGGATAAGAGGGCGGTAATAATGACGCTTAGAAGAATTGTTCTTTTATGGCCAGCCGTCAGAAGTCAACTTTTGATTGTATAGGGTTTTCTATTATTCATTTTTTGAGAGCTCTTTTCCATGCTTGAAAGAATGAAATGTCTTTTTCAAAGATGATTTTCTATATATATTCTTTCATATTTCAGTAATTTCGCCCACCGAAGTAGTAAGGCTGTATGCGTACCGGCCTGGCAACCGAAATATCGTGGGTTCGACTTCCACCTTTCACCTTGTTTTCTTATTCTAGAAAATAAGGAAATAAATTTACCTGTGACATGTAACCTAGGCTATTGTAGCACCTCAAACCCTAAGTAAACATTTGCTACACCATATATTTGAAAGTGTAGCTTAAAATTGATCTTCTTCTTCTTCCTTCCACGTTTAGGCTTTAAGCCTGTTCCGGCTTCACTTTACCATCTCCTCCTTGGTCTTCCGACGCTTCTTTTACCTATTGGCTTATATATGCAAAGCACGCTTAGGATATCTTTCCATAGGCATTCGTAATACTTGCTCTTTCCACCTATTTTGGTATTCTGATAATTTTTCCGATATCGGCTGTACACCTAGGTCTTCTCTTATAGCTGTGTTCCTTACTTTATCTATCCTTGTGCACCCTTTAGCTGCTCGAAAAAGTCACATTTCTTATGATTGTATTTGTTTTAGTTCTCTTTGTTTTATTGCCGAACATTCTGAGACATACAACACAGTAGGAACAGCCATCACTTTATAAAATTTTATCAGGGTATCTTTTCTTGTTTTACCTTTTAAATTTCTTCTTATTGTCCCACATATCCTCCGGAATACATTAATTTTATTTGTGATATTTTTGTCCTTGTCGTACGTTATATCGGATCCTAAATATTAAAATGTGATACCTGTTTCAGAACCTGGTTTTTTATGACAATTTATGTTCTTATCGGGTTGCTACCTAAAAATATCATTGTTTTAGTTTTTGAGATTTTAAGGTTATACATGTTACTCAGTTGTTGTAATTTGTGAACAGCCATTTGCAATTTATCTTCGCTGTCTTGTATGATAAAATCGTATTTTAGTACTCAGAAGGTTCCAATCCTATGCCTATTATCTTCCTTCTATCTCCTTAATAAAAAGGCCATCTATGTATAGATTAAACAAAGTAGGTGACACACCACAGCCCTGCCTAACGCCTTGGTTAATGAAAATTTCCTGCGTCAGCTGCTTTCCAGTATCAATCACAATTCTTGTACTTCTGTATAGGCTCTGAGTAACTTATATCAAGTTTTTAGGAAATCCTCTTTTCTCCATAATTGACCATAATATTTCTCTAGTGACACGATCAAATTCTTTTTCATAAATTATGAATGCTAGGTGCGTTTCAAGGTTTAATTCTCTTCGTTTTTCTATGATTTGTTTTATTGTGAAAACATCGTCAACGCAAGATCTGCCTTTCCTGAAGCCAGCTTGTTCTTCTAATAAGATAGTATCGGAGATAGCTTGTAACCTAGTATTGATTATTTTGATATATATTTTGTAAGCGGTATTTAGGAGACTTATACCCTTGTAGTTTTCTGGGTTACTCCTGTTTCCTTTTTTGAATAGGGAAACAACCCTCCACTCATGGCAACTCAACCTGGCAACCCTCCACTAATCTGGGATTTCATGTTTTATCCAGCACGTGTTGTACAAATGTAGGATTCTTCTTTTTAGGGTTCTACCTCCATATTTTTTCTGCTCCGAATTAATTTCATCTATGCCAGCGGCTTTCCTGCTCTTTGTTTTATTCAGAGCGTATTCCAGTTCTTTCAGGTCAATCGAGTCTACTCCTATTGTTTCCTCTGGAGTAGCATCCTTATCATGCTTTTCGTTTAATGCTGGGTCATACCATAATCTCTTATAGCGTTTTACCTATTCTTCTTTTGGTATTACATTTAATCGAGCAGTATCTCCCTATACTTTATTATGATATTTCATAATTTTATATGCTATTTCTTACCTGCCATGTAAATCATCTTATAAATCTGTCCCATGATGTCATATGGGCCTGTCTTATTATTACTTTTGTACGATTTCTTATACATATTGTGATATATTTTTTTGTTTCTTCTGATTTTTCTGTATATATTCTCCGTATTTTTTGTTCTTGTTTGCAATGGCCCGAGATATCTCTTCGTTCTAGATTTTTAAATCACTTTTCCGTTTCTTTTTGACTCAAGTGTCTAAAACTGCCATAGCAATTTGCGTAATAGAATTCTTTTGATTTTCCTATTCCTTGTTGATGTTATGGTCATGTTTCATTTTCTCTAGCAGTTGCGTTAGCCTGTGTTGATATACTTTTTGAATACTGTCTTCATTCAGCAAATATTTTTTGAAGACTTTGTTTTTATTTCTTATCCGTCTCTTTCCTAGGTTTTGCTTTTTCCATTTCGCCCATAGTTGTATTAAATTAAATTTTGTCCTAAGAAGGAAATGATTTGTATAAATATTTGCTCCTCTATACACGTGCGTATCTGTTATCCATGTGGCTAGTTTCTGATTTTCAATTATGTGAGATTGATAATTGATAAATAATATAATACGAAATGTTAATTTTTCAGTTACGTGAGGAAATTACTTACTGACTTATCTGTGCAATTGTAAATAGTTTATATATTTTTGCAGTGAATCTTATAATGTTATCTAACTTGATGATTATGACCCGTGATAACGATAAAATCTTTAGCAATATGGCACTTAAATGGATTTTAATTTTTAAAGGATTTTTGTGGTCTACTTTTTGCATCCCAGAAAGGAAACGGCGTGATGGTTATTTATGAATGCATTCAAAGTGTTTAATGTGCTAATTAAGAAACATGAAAAAAATTATTTACTAACCATAAAACATTTCATTTTTCTCCTAGAATGGAAAAATGTCGTTTAATTTCATGCCCTTAGCTTGATACTGATTTGATTTGTAAACCGTACCTGAGATTACGCCTTAAAATTTTTGGTCACTCAAACATCAACTGGCTTATCATGCGGAGTATTACTTTAATAAAGGCTTACTTTCCATAACAGACACTATATTGAATATGTGTCAGTTTTAGCCAGCGATTTGGAACGACCAAGATTTACGGGTGAAAGTTTTATGACTTTCCCTCTGACGTATAGGAAAAGTATGGAAAGCCCGAGATTCTAAGTAAGTTGGGAAAAAGGGAGCACATTCATGTCTCAGAGCAATTTTATGCGGAGTAAGAAGATTGAGAAGCGTGAGATTATTAGAATGTCAGTGGGAAGGACGAACGTTTATGCCCTCCAGGATTTTTCATGTCGTTTCTTCGCCGTATCTCATCCGAAATTCGATAACGGATAACCGTTGGAGTCATATTTTTTTTGCATGTCTTTATTGTAATAGTCTCGATTGCGATCAATACTTCAAGTGCTTGGTGTAGGTCGATCGACCCAGCCGGGAAAATTAGACTGGCGAGTCCGTATTTTAAAATATTTGGGGAAAGTCTCCGAAGGAAGTTTAATCGTTTTCTTGCCGATGTGTCTTTCGGTATATTTAAGAATTGAAAAATATATTGAAGAAATCGTTTGCCAATATATCACTGTGGCGGTTATTATAATTACTTTGTGTTTATGTCACGACAGTTCTTTGAGTTTAAATTTTCATGTCGCTATGAATGAAGTAGCCTGGTGCATAGGCGACACCAGCTCAGCAGTCAATTTCCCGATGCTTTCTAGAGCTGAAGAATTGCGGTGGGAAAAATCAGCGCGTCCGGTAACAGTCTTGGTCAATATTCTTACCCCATATAGAATTTACTTGAACTATCTCTCATGACAAGAATGCAACATAACTTACGACAGTTTCTCATGGACCAGGTTTTTTGATCATCTACATCATTCTGATCACTGATGATCTCGAAGTTTTGAAGGCAATAGATTGTTCAATCAAATATATGCTGATCGTTGACTGACCGGACAGTCATATCCGAATCAAGAATATGTAATTCGATTGCATAAATTCTATCAGTTCTTATCAAAATTAGGTTTTAGCCTTTTTGATTAATATTTAGATTTCCAAGCCTTTAAAAAAATCTTGGTTTCGAGTAAAATTGCTAATTGAGAGATATAAAACGATTGAGATGCATTATGTGTGGTAAATTGATTTTGCTGTTTATCTATTGTAAAGAAGCAGCTGCTTAGGGCCCAACACGATAGGATACAGATCATAGTGCAGGATATTCTACGTTTATTCCACCCCCGCAATATCTATTATGATCTCTGAGAGCTCACAACGGATAAAAAATACTCCGGCCTAATACTTAGCTGTCTAATCCTTTGAGAACAGGATTCTTGCGAAGTTCATGTTCCTAGATCTAAAAATAAATGCACTGACTGAGGAGCTTTCAGAATTGATAGTATCACAGGAAGAAATTTATGGATAAATCCTGAGTTTTATAATCATAATTAGTAGAATTTAGACCTACAAAGGTATTAATCAACGCTGTTAAAACATTGCTTGAATGGGATTTTATGAGGATCAATGTGATTATTTTGAATGTAGTGTATGAGGCCGTGGTGAGCTGTGGTCGTCGTCTAAATAATGGGATGAATGCACAGAAGATTTTCGGCACACATCAAGGAATTATTTTAAGACTCAAGTTAAGCTTGTAGCTGTCAAAAATTGCTGCTAAGCTAACGACAATATATTTGCAATATTTGTTTGAAACGATAGTATTCATTCGTCGCTCAACGGCAGATTCAAGACTAAAGACACAGGTATCCTAATCCTCGTAGTCTAAAGTCTTTCGCGTAACACCTGAGTCTTTAGTAGATCCAAACCCAATCCTCTTGATAATGTTATGACACTTTCTGTTTGACATTTTTAACGTATCGTGCGGTCATAAGATGCATGCATTATCGGATGTTTTAGAATGATGGATAGGCATTGGGCTCTGTTCAGTGAGAGTACCGCCAATTGTTCAAGCCATGTCTTTGGTCTAGTCGTTATTTTCGTCACTCTTATTTCCATTAGTATATATCGCTTCTCTTTTCTTTACGCTATTCCTGAATAGCCTATAGCGTAGTGTGCTGTTGTTTAGTCCAGAAATCAGGACAATGAGGGTGGTGGAGAAGAGCAGATTGAGGAGTAATTGAGATGTTGGAGGTTTTGGACTTTGATCGGCTATTTTAGAGAGGCTATTGGGGAAAAATGGCAACATTCTATCAGCTTGTTACGAAAAGTATTGATATCTGCTTTAGAAAATTATTGCGGTAAATGCGGAATGAAGATCGATCTTAAGAAAACCAATGTAATGCGTGAATTTCTGAGGGGTTTTCCATCAGATCAGATGCTCTGTGGCCACGAAATTTTTGAACATCGACATTGACGAAATATTGACGTACCACAGCCTAGAAAATTTCAAATAGGGCAATTTAAAGATTGAGAATTTTCGGGGGCTAGTACGTCATATCCACGAATTTCCCGAAATTCGACCGTGGTGAATCTTTCCTTAATAAGGCCACAGGTAATGGACTGCCAGCGATGATAGAGTCGTTTGACAGAGAGATATCGTAATAAACGCCTGCAGCCTTAACTTGAAAGCGAATATTTCACTCAAACCATACACCGGGGAAAAAAGGTGCGGCCGTCAGAAGTAGAACACTTGAGTATGAACATGACTGGTAGTGGGGAGTAAATGCTATTTGATATAAATTAACATATTAACATTATAGTTTAATAAATATTTATGGAATTATGAATATGAAAATATTTAGGCATTAATGAAATTTACATGAAAAGGACATATTCTTAAAATATGCATAAGCAATTACGCTATATCCCTCTAGTGATAACAATGTGAATTAATTCGAAGCGCTTATATGTATATCAAAACCATTCAACGACTTAACTGTCGACCCGTCCGGAAGTCGGGTGTCGCGTGACGATTGGCTTTCGCAGAGATTTCCCCAAATGAGTTTTTCAAGGGCAAAGACAACGAGGATGACCGTGAAAAGAGGATGGAAAAAACTGGAGCTGGTAGAACATTTCAATTACTCGGGCAGTGCTGTGAAGGAAAATGGGAAAAGTAGTAAAGATATCAGAAAGGACAATGGCGGAAATCGTCCAAATCAGAATCGTCATCGGAATGGCCTGCCGATACCCGCCCTTAAACCATTCTGCTTTCTGTTTGGCGCGCCCCGATGAGGGTGCGGGAGTGGTTGGGGTGCCAGGAATGCGGAGCAGAGAGAGGGAGAGATGAAGAGAGAGAGAAATGGTGTTGGATGGTGAAGGTGGAGATAGTCAAAAGGCTGGACTGCGAGAAGTTCGTGTGGGAGGGGGGTGAGAGACTTTGCATTCGGGGGAGTCCAGTCGTATCTCAGCGGCTCCCGGTGTGAGGAAATCAATAAGCCAACAAACCGCATAATCCCCACCTACGGTTCTAATTAATTTCCCTTCCAGTTTACTCCCCTCTCCCCCAAACCACTCCTTCCCCACCCTTGCTCCCCCCTGAAAACCAACCCCTTACTCCTCTCCAATCCCTTTCCTGATCCTTCCTCTCTTTCATCCAGTTTCCCCTTTACAAATCTCCGTTCCTTCCATCCTTTCATCAGTTGATAGCCTCGTACCTCTACTTACTCTGGAGGAAGAGTTTCCAGCTTTTTCCCTTGAGGTCTAAACGTAGCTCTTCCAGAGCCTCTATTCACACCCAAATTCATATGGCGTCGTTTTTATTCCCAAATGGCGTCATCCCCGAAGGGAATCGTTTCGGATTCATTAAACCTGTGTCATACAGAAACGGCATTGTAAGTTTAAACTTACTCCAAAGCGTAATGCAACTTTCAGCTCCATTCGAATCAAAATTTAAACCTAGATCTTGTAGAACGTCTTTAACCCTAGTTCAACTTTGAAATCTATGGGTTTACTAGTTCTCGTCACGTTGGTAGGTATATTCGGGAAGCGAAGAGGAGAAATCGAATTTCCCGAGTATGATAGAGGGTTGCGGAAATTGTCATATTTTCTATTAAATTTGGAATATTTTTAGTAGTGACGACTAAAACTTTAACTGCGTACTCACAGAAAATCCATTTTGAGAGCAAATCGATCTAGACACGGGAACAGAATGAAGACGTGTGGAAGACATGTATAGAGAATTCAACAAGAATACGACGAATCAAAAGTCCATGAATAGAACTCAATTAAAATATTATGACTAGTGTATGTAAACAATAACCAAGGTACCATGGTTTGGTTTATCTTAAGCCCGTTTCACGCGATACTTGATCCAGCACAAGATGTGCTAGCCGCTACTTGATATTGAGGACGGAATCTAGCATGCTTGGAACCCTACTAGGAGGTTTCACACGATCCTCGACCTTGTGCTTGCTATTAAGCAGTTATTCCATATGATTCCATACTAATTTAAAAAAGAGATCGCACAGCGTCTGTAACGTGAACGTAATTGGTAGATGGCCACTAGGTCCTACTGGGTCTAGTAGCAAACTAGTACCGCATCAAGTACGAAATCCAGTAGCTCAGCGAGTATACTAGCTAGCATGCTTGCTAGCCAGTATACTGGTTCTGTTCACACGATACTGGAAAGCTAGCATACTAGCGATTATACTAGACCTTGTGCTGGATAAAGTGTCGTGTGAAACGGGCTTTATATTTAAGGTTATTATGTATTGTAAACAATATTATTAATTTTGATTTGAAGGAGAGATTTTTCATCATTTCGGAACTACTACTTTTACTTAGCCTAAACTTTACTTATTTCAAGACTTCTTGAGTTATAAACATGTGAGTGTCCTGAAGTTCTTACTCGCATTTACTTTGAACGTCAGAGTTCCTTCACTTTATACCTAAGCGCTCTCATTACTCCACAATCCCGCGCCTAAACTATCACTCAGAAAACGTATGCTACTCTACTATCTCTCCTCACATATATATTCATTCCCTGGAGATGTTGACCACTTTTCACTATCCTCCGAAAACTCTACTTAATAGGCCAATAACAGGTGTTTCCGAAAATAATCAGTAATATAGCCTTTTTTTTTCTTCTTTTTTCTGGTTGATATTTAGGATTTTAACAACTCGTACTTTAAGTGTGTTATTAATGAATTGTAAATTGGCAGTATTGCTGAATTTAGACTTGTTTTAAGTAATTTATCCGTATATTTATATGTTAAGACACTCTCGGTGGTCAATGCGCACAAATAAAAAAATCCAAACGTTTCGACTGCCGGGCTTACTAGTTTCCGTTGGTGGTGGAGAACATACAGGGAAAAAATAGTTTTACTTCCAGAAAGTAAGACTGCTTGACCGTTAAAACGTCTATAATTTTTTGTGTTCCTTCTTTTTGCTTCTATTTTCGTGTCTCTGTATTTATAAACTATGTTCATTAATTTACGATCATAAAAATTAATCAACTTTTTTAGGAATTCGGGTATGAGAAATCATGAAAATTCCCGGGAACCTCTCAACTTGCGGGAAGATATTCCCGCCCCAAAACACCGTTTCCACGCCGCTAGTCACATCCCTTCGAAACCATTCCCTCCCTTTACAAATCCCTTTTTTATTCCTCCCAACACCCTTGCCCTTTCAGCGGATTCAGCCATTAGACTCCCTTGTATATATCTCCTTTCGTTCTCCCTCGTTTTCCCATCTGTCACTGTCCCTAACAAACCCTTGGCTTCCTCCCTTTACCTCATTCTTTTGCGTCTTGTTCCTACATCTTCGGTTTTTTTTACCACGCGGGGAATTCGGATCCCTTTAACCATCACGTTCCTACATTTTCTCCATTTCAAAGTTATGTATTCACCCGATTCACTACATGAGCGTCTTGATTAAATATAATTTGTGTTTATTCATGGTGGAACATGCAAAGGTATTTTTGATAGTCTCTCATGAAGCATAATGACATACAATTTCAACCTAAAAGGAGAATTGTTTTTCAGAGAGACGGATCATTTAAAAAAATAGTTTTTTTCTTCCAGCGAATCAGGCTTTTCTTTTTTATGGTATCTGGCTCTTCTCTTTAATGTATTTCACTATCATCCTCTAAAATTCAATGCAGTTTGTGGAACTATTTCTTTAAGCATAATGACATTTTACTTCTTCCTCACAGGAGGAATTTTGCAGAAAAAAGGTAACGTTTTATCAGCACAATTTCAATCCAATAGCGCTGGGGGCGGGGATTTGGGATATGTAATATATTGTGATATATTTTGTATCGAGAGAATTTTAATACATTAGATATCATGTGGTTTCCTTAAATGTACGTCTATGTCGTCCTATAGGTCTAAAATTCAATGATCTTCCGAAAAATATTTCCTAGAGTGTAATGACATTGGACATGAAATTGCAATGACATTGACATGACATTGGAAATGAAAATCCACAGTAGAAGTTTTATGGCGAAAAAAACATTACTCTGTCCTTTATTTTGTTCCTAAAACAATAGGATTTACCTTTTTTAATTTATGATGCGAATTACAACGCATAACAATGCTGCCAATCTACTTTAACCAATTCCCTTTTGTATTTTGTCTCATGTTAAACTTCTGCTCCGCAGATGGAATTCTGCGGGTTAAGAAAAAGTATTTCAGTACTACCGCCTACCTAAGTACAGTCCTTTTTATACTTACATAAAATCAGACACTCCGCCCTCTAATTTTAACAATTTCCTTTCTCTTGTTATCGGTGTAATTTTGTAACGTTACATGACGGTTTCTTATTCTAGGGCTTCATCACAACTTTGAACGGAAACAAGTGTTTGAAATATCATTAATTATATTCATTGAGCTTGAAGGCCACCGTTACGCGGTTATTTAAAATTGAAACAGCTCACTAAATAAATTGTAAAGCTAATATTTGGGTTAAAATCCAATTTGTTTGAAAGTCACATTTGCCTTCTGTAGACTGTTGACAGGAAACTCCACGCAAAACTAATTTCGGCCAATTTACATTTCAAATTCTGCTGGATAACTCTATTTGCCTGGCGTATTCAACAATCAAACTCTTTATCATTCTCTATCCACGTCTCTTCCGATGTAATTATTAATGATCATGACTCATTAATGTGTGAAAATGTCAATGTAAATGTTTATCCAGCAATTGTAAAAAATGTTGCCTCAGTCGAAATGACATCGAAAAGCTTCTGTTCTTATCCTTAATATCATCTGAAATATAATTTTAATTGCAAAATTAAAAACTCTTTTATCATAAGTCTTTTCATAAACCTACTTCATAATTAATTTTTAACCAATAATTTCATTATACCTACTTGAATAATGCGCTTTAGATAATGCGAGTGTAGTCCATTCCAAATTCCGTTTTATTATTAATATAGGATATGATTTCTCTTTAGGTATTTGATTTCCAATAGCATGCATTTTCTAGTATATATGGAATGCATGACTACTACTCCGAGTATTGAAAAATTATGAAACATAAATATAAGTATTGAGGAACTTTTCCAATTTTGATACTTTACACAGCGTATTTGTCCACCTATGTGCACTATTTATCTTTAGCTTTGTTTTCTTTCTACGAAGTAGTAGATATTTTCATCCATCACTGGCAGCTATTTCATATAGCCCATTGCAGGAACCTTGCCTCGCCAGTGATATTACAAAAGTTTATATCGGGTTGTATCTCGATAAGCATATTTGATTGAACCACTGGTCTTCAATTCTGTTAAGAGGGTCCTATCTCATACATGTAGAATTATTCATTCATAATAATCATCCAATGATGATTATTATGAATGATTTATGTGAAAAAATATACTAAAATCCAATAATTATCTATTTGTGGAACAAAACCTTCAATTTTTCTTTACCCTCTCCAATTGCTATATCGGAATGAATTCTGATAGATCAATTGAAAAGATTAAAAAATAGACTGACTATTTTATATTTATTTTGTTTCTAATTTTTACATTAATTGCTTCAGAAATATTTCGGAAGGTTGCTATTACAACTTTTTTTAAATACTTTTCACAATATATTCCCATATAAGGTACTTTAGTACATATTTTGCCCAGACATAGGTCCGTAAATCGATTCACGGTTAGCTGGAGTTTTTCTCTCTAGGGTTTCCACGTATTCCATCGCCGTAAATCGTAAGTGGTGAAATTCATCAAATAGCAACCTTAATCGGTTGAAATTCCGTTTCCATTATTGTGTGTAGATCACTTTCTTTCAATTAAAAATTTACATCGCAAATTAAAGGTCATCATTTTCTGAGGGGACACAGTTGAAAAGTTCTCAATTTACTGACGAGAAAGTGAAGAAATGAGCTATGTGACTGATAGCTGCTCTCATCGGTGTTTATTAGACTCTTGTGATGTGGCGACCCTTTTAATTCCCTCTCTCAATAGAAGAACGCTTATGTCTCGTATCATAGCGAGAAATATCGTCGACGAAAAGAGGTTAAGATTACAGCAAACTAGTGGCGAGTTCTTAATTCATTTTCAAACTAATTTGGCGATTTCTGTTCATTCCGTAAAAAATATGGAATAGAAACAAATTTTATTTTCTAAAGGTGACGTGCTGCTGCCGTAAATAAGTGTACATAGTTAGCAATTCATTTCAGAGGACGCAAAAAATATTATTAATAAATTACATGTGGTGCTATATGTTTTTCTTATAGATTTCTGTTACTTGTCAGCTCTCCATTTCCTCTATCGACGGAGGAACGGTTACGTATTTAAGTACTATTGACTCCTCTTTTCTAGCGTTTGCCACCGGAAGGGGCAGAAACTGGCGTCACGATCGTGTTGCGGCAATTTAAAACGCCTTACTACAGCATGTTTTCGGGAAGAGAACCGATGCCTGGAATTTAAGCTGTGGTTTCTCTTCAAAGCACCCTCGACGCTCAGGAGGTGAAAGAATTAAGTATTCTCGGGGAACATAAATGGGACGACCAAAACTCAATATAATGTGGTATTACGTCACCTCTGTTGGTTTTTAATAGCATATAATTTCAACTTGGGAGAGAAAATTATGGTTAGCTTAATTTTGAAAAATAATGCCATTGATGAAAAAGCTTCTTATTTCCTCCTATTTTGTGCCTCTGTCGTAATAAGTCGTGGAATAATCTTATTTACATCTCTAATAGATTTTTTTTCTGACTTTTCTGCTTAAAACCATGGCTGTCATGAGCTAACGTATCATATTTCTCTCCTCCAGTGTCACTCCCATGCGTCTCCCCCATGTGTGTTCCTCCCCCACGTTATTCATGACAAAGACCGAAAGGCAAATCATATTTTGCGTTTAACATGAATTTACGGTGATTCTACCGCGATTGCGTGAGTCAAAACAGATACTAAATGCCAACTCTTGGATTATTCGAGTTAAAAATGCCACCACTTTCACCGATGACTTGCGTTGGCTATTGAAAACCAGAATTAAGGTCAAAATTTGAAAATCAATCAAGGAGTATATTTTAAAATGAGCACTATATTATAGACGCCGGCTGCAGCGCCATTTATATAGAATCACCATTGACTTCAATTATCGTAGAAATTAGTTAATAACTCAAGAAATAAGTTTTCATAGAGTTTTCACTTCTTAAAAACAGTTTTCCGTTAAAATGACATTTATATTAGATATAAAAATACTCTATTTCCCTGAGTTTTTGAGTATTTCCTGATAAAGGAATTGTTTTTTAAAAAGTATGAAATGAGATTTATAACCTTTTGAGGTGGAGCCACCTTAACATTTATACTCAAATTGAATTGTTGTCTGCTGTTTTAAAAGAGTTATACTGCAACTGCGTGAATAAATAAGCACCGAAATTCCTTTTTTGCTTACTATTGCTTAAAAAAATAATTCTCTCACAAAACTTACATGGCTATCCCCTGAAAAACATTGAAATACAAAAATGCAGATTTTTCGACGGATATATTTTTTTGATTAACACATTTGGCAGGCATTGAGGCCGACTCTTTGGCCATTTTTATTGATGCGATGTATTTGGACTTCACTTCTGACAGTAAATTGCTAGTAACTCAAAACATGAGATGAGCAGGTGCCTAAATCTCATTATTCAGCTTCACGGTAGAATTCGTCTCATGCTAATAGTTGTGTTTACGAAAATAGATTTAATTTTTTTTTTCAATAATGTTTTTACTCGTTTCACCCATTCTTGCTTTTAACACCATATAGTTTAAGTCAGGTTCTGGGAAAAACACTAAGGAATTGTAAAATTTTTGCCATTCGTATCAGAACAAAAGACAGGTTTCTCCTATTGGTAGCTAGCGTATGAATAAAATGGCATTTAAGTGGAATCACCTATATCCACAAGTATAGAATAGAAATGTGCTTATCTAGAATATATTTCCCGCATTGTGTTTGAAACCAATGCGGAGAGTAACGAAAGTGTATGTTGATTTGCAAATTTTATAAAATTCATATAAAAAATTCATAAAATCAAAGTTATAAGAGAGGTTCATCATATATCATCCGAAATGGATCCCATCCTAAAAGGATCTCATCCTAAAATTATAGTAAGTGAGAAAAGTTTTCCATATTATCACAATCATATAATACTTGCTGCCGATTATGCTCGTTCCTCATCCGGCATAAATAAGTCTATTTATATAAGAATATTGGCTAAAATTTTACTATGTTTGTTATTTTTAATATATTGCTTTGTTATCTTAAACAATATCAGACTGGTTACAAAGATAAAATCAGCTTTGATATTGGCATTAATTTATTTTTATTACTGGCGAAGGTTACTGATATAAATTCCCAGGGAAAAAAGAATGATTTACTGCAAGCAAAGAGTAGTTCGTAATGAGTCATTGAAAATAATTAGAGGCTGATTCAGTTGTTTGATTGTCATCTCTGTGAATGTTTTTTTTAAGATCCGTGATTTAAATGGAAAGAACTATGATTCGAGATAAAATTGTATATATGACCTATTTACTTTCCTCAATCTCTACCGAAATATTCAAAGACATTTTGAATGCAATTAAAAGGAATTCTTATGGTGATACGATATAAATGATTACTTATTTTCATAGGTAACCTTACGAGAAAACTAAATATTTTGCACCATCGCTATGTACTCTGAATATATTATTTTTTCATTCATTCAGACTGAGAGCGCAGACTCCATGTCAATTAAATGTTTGCCAAACCAGAAACATCCCTTAATCAAGAGACCTTAAGACATCCTGAGTATGTTGAACATATTTGCGCCACATATTTTTCTCAGTAGATACATCAGAGGCGTCGTCGTCGTAGGTATTAATTCACTCCCCCAATTAATTAAACAAAGATATAAATTCCTTTTAGCAAATGAAAATACTACCATTTTTCAAAACTCTATTTCAGTTAATATATTAATAATAAATGGCATATTTCTGCCTTCGTCATTAAGGTTATAACCCTGCTGGTCTTATTAGGATAGTCTAACAATTTCTGCGATGATCCTAGTAACATTCAGTGTCAATGGACGATTGTTGGTAAATGGACATTCGTCACCGTGAACTGAAAGCTGGCGCACATAGTGCATCCTCTCAGTGAAGAAAAAGGAGTCCCTTTATTTTTTCTGAATCTACAGTGTTAGGTTTTTGTTTTTTCTCTCTACAACACAAGTATCTGTGCTCCCAAAGGATTCAAGAATTCCTGGGTTAAAGTTATTTTTCATCCTTACGATCCATGGAAATATTGATTTTCATCTAAAATAAATTTTTCATTGAAATCTCAATACACATCCAATGAAATGGCTGAGCCGTTCCTGCTGCAAGTACTGATTCTGCTTCTAGGTCGATCGATGTTACCCCTCGTGTTGCAATTGGAGATGCTGATCTGTTCTCCTTGTTACGGGACCCGAGAGGCGGTGACAGCCATCTAAACGTTTGAATTACGACGCTTCGGCGCATAAATCGCGAGGGTTTCAACTCCAGATGATTGCGACAGTTACGTCCCTATCCAGAGGATCACGTCACTGAATTATCTGAATGCGATCTCTCTTCCTTGCCCTACTACGTGTCTGGCGCCAAGTGCAGTCACAGTTAAATACCACCGTTCAACAGATAAATTTGTGAAGTGTTCCTCCATCCCCTTTTCAGCAGTGAAGCACTGTTATCATCTTTAAAAAAGTGATAATGTGTCATCTTGTTACGAATGTCGTCGTTCCTGGCAAAGTCAATTCTTTACGCGCTGAGTTGCATTCAAATGCGTGAGGTGCAAGCAGGCTGAAAAGAAAATTGAAGAAGTGGTGAAAAAGATATTTTTCGAACCGTAATTTTATGAGTCAGTACGAAAACTGTTACATAATTGTTTCTACTCTACTTATTTTACTAAGGTCTTAGTCGAAAAGGGCATGTGATACACCAAATGAATTAACTTTTGATAAATTCTGTACATAACGTGTCTGCCAGAAATCTTAACGAATAAGGCCTGAATTATAGTTGATAAAAGATTAAAATAATGAGAGAGCGTTGGAAAAAATAGACAAAAGTGTCATTTCATGAGATTGCTGTATAATAATGCTTTGTTGAGAAAATAAATTTTCTCAATGGCCATATTTGAAAATTTGGTTTTTACTCGCAAATACCTACATAAATTGGAAAATGAATATGACTATTTTAAAATATTTTAATTACTCCTAGTTATCCAACAGAAATAATTTTTAGAGCGTGCTGTTTGTGTATATTTGATAAATTTTCATATTTACCTTATTCTATAATGTCTTAATAACTATGAATGGCAGAGGAGAGATTCTCAAATCATGCCATTCTGCACACAATGGAAAACATTTTATTTAATTTTCTTTCAGTTCTTTTGCTATTGAAATTAAATTCAACATGTTTTCCTTAAAAATAAACCAGGTTTCTATGAAAGAAAACTGCACGAAAGAAGAAGGTCTCAAATTTGAGAGACTTCGAGCGAACATCAATGTGTTGAGAAGAATAGTCTCAAATAGTTTTAAAACAGCAGCTCTTACCCATTTTCTTCAAGTTGCAGAAAAAAATGCCTTCGCGCTCAAGATAAGCCATTTTTTGGATTTCGTTTTTTTCCGTTTGGGGGCACATTCAATATTTGTGGCTTGAAGTGTATAAAGCGCTGCCTAATGCAAAATTTTAATGTTTGGAATTCTACTAGGGGGAAAAGACTTATGGCAGTTGTAAACTAACAGGAAATTTAAGGAAATATGTAAGCGGCCCCCAACCATTTCTCCCATCACCTATGTCACTCTCTCTCTCTGCTAACTCGTAGCAGTTTTTGATGGACCTTACGCCTTTTCCTTACACTTAACTTTTCTTTACTTTTTTTCTTAACTATGGAGTGCAATGCATATGGAAATTTGCACTGTCACCGGCTTTTCAAGATGCAGGGACACGGGCGATCTGGTGATAAAGATGAATATTTGGAATGGGTAAATTCGAACGCCTTCTTCCCCTCAGCCATTCGCATTCACTCTTTTCTTTTCATTTCTCTCGTTGGAGTTTTGCGGAAGGAATTCCATGGCCTGCTTTGGACGGCTCCTCACCTCCATCCCCCCGAATCCCCCACTTTCGCTTTCCTTTGAAAACACTCTGCCGTTTTATTCCTCCGCCCGTTCCCATACTTCAATCGACTTCATTGGAAAGCCATTTAAGATGGGGCGATGTCGTGTTCTTTTTTATTCCTTTCTCCAAATTCTTGCCTCTCCCCAAGGCTAGATTAAGACACGAAGGAGGTATTGAGAACGTCCCCTTTCTTCTTTATGAAGCATTGGTCGTGCTATGAATCTCTAGATGTGGAAGCCATTTTTGACTTTTAAGCATTTTACATTTCCTTGGGACATTTTGTGAAACAGAAAAATATCTCTCTTAAAATGGTATTTTTCGCTCTGGATGATATATTTATTTTTGTGTAATTTTGCGTCTATATACGGATGACTCTTTCAGCCTTCGATAAAAGTGAAAGGGAGGGAAAATTTATTTCTGTTTTTGCTAGTCTTAGGAGCTCGAGCATTTGTGTGTCATGGAATTTGATAGTTATTATTATATGGATTAATTATGTTGCATTTTTAAGAACTGCTGGCTATACACGAGCGGTCATGAAAAAATACAGATAGTAGGCAAGAACGTGGCCTACATGACATCAACGAAACGGTGCCAGAATACAGAAATAGAAGGATAGAACAAGTAGAAAGGATGAATGGTGGAATTAATGATGCAATTGATTCAATATCCTTAGAAGATCTCATAAGTTGAAATAGCTTCTTAAACAATGAATCTCAGCGCCAGTGATCGACAATTAATCCATGGAGATAATCTCCACTTGAGATCTTTGTTGCCGCTTGATTGTTTACTTCATTTGGTTCACAAAAATACCTAAATTTGGGTTTCAATGGTTGGCTATTCTTTTCACAACGTTTAAAAATAAGTACTCAAGCTTAGATTGGTGAAGGTAATTGTCTTTATCGATAAATCAATATCAGTTCCATGAATGGAAGAGAGCCGTCGAAAAAATGTGCTCATGCAACGGTACCGTTTAAGATGCCATATCTTCGCTGAAAATGAAGATATGAAAATAATTTTACCAGTTATGGAAATTAAATTAAATTTTCCAGTTTTTATAACTCTATTAACCTTTTCGTATATCTCAAAATAAAAAAGTTATTCTAAAAAATAATTTTTTGAAGAAGAATAATATTGACAATTTCAGTTATCATTTTCGAAAATGTAAGCAATATGCGTAAATGTTGGCGGAAAAAGAAAGATACAAACTTTTAGTCCAATTTAGACCAGTTTTTCTTTGTAAGTATTGCTGAATACCACTGATTTTGGGGGTTTTCATGGTAACTGCAGAATGCTTGTGACAAAATGTTTGCGTTGCTAACTCAAAATGTATGCGTTGCGTTGCGTTGCTCGGTAACTAAGGAGTTGCGACCCCATGTTCATAGGACAAAAAATGCTTAAAATCACGTCCCCAACCTCCTCCAGAAGTATTGCTCTTTCCTCCTGAAACACCCTGTATAAAAGAAGAATGTTTGCCTGTATGTCTTCTGTACACATCTACACTTTAATTCCCATCTTGCTGAATTTTGCAGACCAATAGTTCAAGACAGGAGGAAAATTTTAGACTATTTTAAAAAGTACTCAGGGCCCCAAAAAGTCCCATAAAGGGGCTTTCTTGGCTTACGCTACGCATTGGGTTTTGTTCAGTGGTTTCATTTTATGCTTTTTTAAACTACTGCCGCTCAAGATAGAGGGTTGAAATTTTTTTATTAAATGGCTGAAAACATTTTGTTTATAATTCTTTCAATCAGTTATCTTTTCCAATTCGTATTTGTCTGAAAATCTCGTTTTTAGCTTCAGAAACACACTTTTTTCTCTGAAACAAACAATAGCATATTTCCTTGACAACTAGAGTTTGGTCTTAAGGAGGTTCCACCGCGACCGTGTGAGTCAAAACAAATACTAAATTCCACATTTTTTATATTTTGTCAAATAAATCCTGATTTCACTGATGAAATGCGTTACCTATGGAAAACCAAAATTAAGGTAGTAAAAATTCAGATTATCCCACAAATGTATTTTAAATGAGCAAAATTCCCACTCATAGGAGCCAACTGCAGCGTCATTTTTAATGAATTACCGCATTTTGACTTCAATTACGGCATTAATTACCCAATAACTATAAAAATAAGGTGGTAAGATGCCTATATTTTATTTTTATTCAATTTCTCTGGATAATTCCCTTCTTATAAACAGTTTTCCGCGAAAATGGCATTTATATTTTATGGAAAAATACTATTTTCCCCGTGTTTTCCTCATTCTCCCATTGAACACCATGTAATTTCAAGTTCAATTAGAGAATAAATCAGCGTGGAAAGGTAACATTTTGTTACTCACATCAGATAGAGGACAAGTTTTTCTATAAGTAGACAGAATATGAATAAAATGACATTTAAGTGATTATACGGTGGAACCATTGAAAATTCATTGAAAATTCATGTTGCTTAATGAAGCTGATTAGGAATGCTAAGCATTGGGCTTCGTGCAGTGGTTTATTTTTTTGCTTTATAAAAGTGCTCTTACTCAAGATTGAGAGTTAAAATTTATTTTATCAGATACCCGAATGAATGAAATTTCTCATTTTTTTCAGCCGATTTTATTTTACGCATCGTATTTTTTCTAAAAAAGACGCTTTCAGCAAATTTTTAAAATAAATAAAATAATTAATAACACTAGTATTTTTAGACGACTACTAACTAACCCCTCACCTGTTATATGATGAGTTATGAAGGAAGTGTGATACCGAACAACGCCGCGTAATTCAGTCTAGTAGAGAATAAAGAAGAAAAATTTATCTGCAAATGAAAATGGTTACACGCACATCTCCAATAGCGAATTCCATAAAGTTATTGGATTTAAAAGACTCGAGGAAAAGGGGAAAATTGAAGTGAGAGGTAGATATGCCTGGAATCGTCTGCCTCCAATTTGTGTCGCCTGGTAATATTTTCTCTGGAAGGAGAAAGGAGGATGGGGTGAGCCCCAATATACGACCCCGTGGTCACCATGGTAGCGGGATGACGTACTCACTCTGCGTGCTCAAGGAAGGGAATGAAAACGAGAACCAATTCATTCCCGGTAACAGCTTGTGAAGAGGCTCTTGGAGCTAGCGAACTGCTCTTTTATCCACCGCCGCAACTAGCACTCTAAAACTGCGTAAGGAGGAATGCGGCGAGTTTCATTAAGAGATGAAACGCTCTCAAAAAAGAAAAAAAAATACGCGCAAAGCGAAAAGGAGTAGAAAAGGAAAGATCCGTATCTCCTGTTTTCTTGAGTTAAAGAAAATCTTTCCCCTGAAGTTGAGGTAATACAAGGCACGAAAGCAATTTTTAGACGCTGCTGCGTAACGACACTGGTTAATACATTTAATCGAAGAAAATATTTACGAGGTCAATGCAATTGATGCTTTTCTTCTGGATTAGTTTACCAGTTGATGTTATAAACTCAGTGCAACCATCTAGGTTGAAATACTGGTGTATAAAAAATATTGGAGGTGAAATGGTGGGAAAGAGTGCATTAAGAAAATAGTTGGGTCCACATTTAATGGGAAGCAGCTGGGACAGTCCAGGAACGAAATTCCATCTGATTTTCGATGCTGTAAATTACTGATGATGTTTACTTTTTCATTACGTTAATGCGCATTACACATTTATTTCGTTGTCCTTTAGCTCTTCTGTGACAAAACATTTCAGAGCGTGAAAGCAGGGAGAAGCAACGCATAACTATTTTTTAACATTTTAATGGACTAATACAGAACTTTATTTTGCATGAAAAGTTGAAATGCTATGAGCAAAAATGCCTTGTTAAAGAAAAATAAATTCTCATTCACTTAAAGAGCGTTAACGTTTGTTTCCTGGATCAAACTTGAAATGAAATTGAGAAAACGTTCTCTCTAATGCTGGGGTCGTGCTTACCTATGAGTCATTCCATGCTTATTTCACATGGCTGCAGCTAAGAGTAAAAATCCATGTTAGAATTTGAAATGCGTTGTTAATAACAGCAACCAAACGATTATATCAATTGTAATTCTAAAACTCTATTTAAATTACAAAACCGGTCCCAAACAAAGATTTAATTCCATTTTCCTATGAAACTATTTTGACTCGAGAAACATTAAAACTATGAGTTTCATCAATTAATTGTAAGGCCGATTTGAATTTATTCCGTGAGTGCTTCCCTTTTCTGGAGTCATGATGGAAAGCATAATCCCTTCTGTATTATTAGCGCGCTTGAATCTGCATACGAAGACGGAATCTTGTCAACTATTAAAAAAATAAATAACTCCTCCTTCGGTTCACAAACGGGCAATTTGCTACGCCCTAATGTTTTCGTTTCCGGTTTTGCTGCGTTTCGCGTCCGAACCCACGCACGTCCTTTGAGGCGGTGGCCGAAGGTCGCGGGCATCCTTGTCGGGCAGGACGTCTGGAAAGGAAATTGGAATGAGAAGGAGGGATAGAGAGGAGGGAGGGAAGAGTAAGGGAGACTGTGGGTGCAACTTGATGCCACTCTGGCCATGTTGGAGGATGCCCCGCCGGGTCGACCGCTGCCGCTGGCCTCCAGTGGCCCGCGTGGGCCGACGAAAGAGTCGTCGCCCCTCTCCCGCTCAGTGACTCATCGCTATCCGGGCGAGACGGTGGTGCCCCGAATGGAGTAAAAGAGAGAAAGAGAGCTGAAGGATTATGTGCCTGTTCCAATTTTCAATTCTTAACTAACGTTACTGATACGCATCTGAATAATACGTTCCGGAAGGCACATTATTATTCATTTCCATTTTTAATTACAAACACTCCTAATTTCTGGATCGGTGACTGGTGGCGTCTTCATACGCGTAACTTTAGATCGCGAGAAATGTACAATATTACAACGAATAGGATATTGAAACGCCTCGTAGTTAAGGATAAGTTAAAAGCGTAAGTTCCATAAGTCAAATAGAAGAAAAGAGGTAGACTTTATAAATGAACAATGATGTCTTCGATAGTTAAGGCTTAAAAACCTTTTAGTATTCCAATTAACTTCATAATTAAGATCAAGCGTCATTCACCTAATAACGAACTCTGACCTTCGTATGACACTCATTAATTTTTTTCTGCTTTTGGGTGTATGCTTGTTTATGAAATAGTGGAGCTTCATTAAGTTATTTTCGTACTTATATATTTCGATTCAATTGATTGTATCGTTTCCAATTTAATTCTATCGCATTGTCGACGGTTTAGTTTTCATTGCATACCCAGTACTTGCTCGTACTTGCTGTAAAAATTTTCCGTGCTCCGATAGCCTCGCTGTTTTAGAGCGCATCCTACTATCGAGAGAGGACTGCGTGCCAAACTAACCGGGCTTGGCGTCTACGTGCTTGGTCTTGTGGCGGCGCATCGGTCGACATAAGAGAATGGATAGGAGAGATGATGGAGATCGAGTGGGAGTCGAGGTAAGTCTTCGAAAGAGAGAGGTGAGCGGCCTCGAGGTTAAGGAGGCAGAGGAGAGAGGAAGGAGGAGAAGGAAGAGGAGGGAAGGGGAATGGAAGAAGGTCGCCTACGTCTACTTCTCATTCCTCTCCTCCTTTTACTCAAAGAGTGGGCGTCGCGAAGCGAAAGAAGGGGTCAACACCTAAGAAACCGAAAGGCGCCAAAGGCGAAAACACAAAAGACCAAACTCTCTCCCTCTCCTCTCTCATTTCCTCATTCATTCATTCCCTCTCTCATTCGCTAGCTCAAGCCTTTTGTTTTCGGGCCCTCTTCTTCTTCTTACTCACCCACTCTCTTGTTGCCCCGAAGCAAACAGCCAGTGTTATCCCACCATTGACGAAAGGCGAACGAACTCTCTCCTTCTTATTCCAGAGAGAGATGGAAGCAACCAAGTTATTTGATTTTCTTTTGGTGAACCTGCGCCTCGATTTCATAACTTCAGCAAAACGCTCGTTTTTGTGTAAGTAACACGGTATTGTGACGAATATTTGCGCCTCTTTTGCTATTATATCAAGGTCATTAATACACGGTGAGTTATCTTTTAAATAACCATTCGAACATCAATTCGGGACATTATTTAAATGATCTCCTGAACAGCTTCTGTTTTACACGGTAGCTTAATTCCGTGATTTATCTGCGCTGAATGGATGCGTAGTGGTACACCAATCTGAAGTGGTATAAACATAACAGAGTCAGGCTGGACCTGGTGTAAGTTGTCGATATTCATGTTGCATAAAACACTCTCCCACAGATTTAATCTCTCACAGATTTATTGAATGGCACCACTTGTTTCACCACTCTGTGGAATAGTTATGTGCCACATGTGCTTGAATTGGTATTTTACTCCCTTTACGGGAATCAAACAAATCAGAGCAGAAAATTTCGTTGCGTACTCATTGGCTTGGGACGGTCGAACTACTCTACATCGAAATACCCTTTATTGCAATCGATACATATAGAGTAGCCCGAGATAAACCTTGAAAACAGCGATATTCCAACATCTTTGCTTGAGTTTCCGAATTTTCTCGGCCAAGAAAAACAGAAAACGAAAATAGAACCGTTGTCTTGGTAGCACAGTGTATAGGATTAGATTTGAAATTGGATTGGGTTCTCTTGTTTCACTTACACCCACACCTACCTGCTAAAATTACCTTATCTTCCCATATCTGGTAGTTTCAGGCGTTACTTGATGAAACTTAAACATTGTATAAATGAAAAACTTAAACTTTGTGGTTCCACAATGATAATTTTATTTGCACGACCCGGGTTTCGACGTACTTTAACGTCGCCTGAAGATGATGTTATAGTACGTCGAAACCCGGGTCATGCAAATAAAATTATCATTGTGGAACCACAAAGTTTAAGTTTTTCATTTATACTTATCTTCCCAATTTTGCCAAATATGCAATATTCCATTATTTTATCATGGTTTTGTAGGTGTGCCCAGAAATGTAACAACTGTGATGCCTACTGCATACCAAAATCGTTATACTCCAATGGGACTTCGGTGGTTTAATTTATCACAACAGCCAAGTTGGAGGTCATGGGATTGTGTCATGTGATCACTCACGCGATCCAGCGATCAAAAATAGTACATTTTATGATTTTTCTCGAATGATCATGCGCATACTTTTCCATATGCGGAATTTTTCCATTTTATACGGCATATTTTTGCATGCACGTCATGCGCATGATCATTCGCGATATTATTAGCCGAGCAAAATGTCCTTCAGAAATAAGTGATGGTGACCGCATGACAAAAATGAGAAATACGTCCCTTTATTCGGAATAACGTTGCTATCCATTTCCTTTCAATTGGAAAAAGGTTATTCCGATTTCCTTTGGATATGAGCAGTGCCAGATAATTCACCACAATGTGATCGGACTTTGGCTCTGTTTCTTCAAATAATTAAAACTTCCATATGAATGTACTGATGTAAACTATTAAGGATGCCAATTAACGTCGTAATTACGGAATGAATGTAAATAAACCGTCTACTAACGTATTTTTGCATCTCAGGCTCTTATTATGGGTCAAGTAACGTATAATTATCATACGTTATTATTACGTATTATTATAATATACGTAAAAGATAAAGTTCATGGTGTGCAATTTCACACGAGAACTTTCAAATGCTTTAGATATAAAGTAAAGAGAGTGAATTTTTCTCATTCTCACTTTCCTAGTTTTTCTACTAAGTAGTAGTAGTATTCACGTCGAAGTAGTAGTAGCTCCCACGTAAAGGAGCACCGGAGCACTCAACATTCGTTTAGGAGCTTGGAAAATGGGCAGTTTTTCTGCTCTTAACCTAGTAATGCTAAACTGTCCCTATCTGTATTTTACAAAAATTGTTTGCTATCAATCAACGCTGGAAAAACAAGCTTTCATTTGAAGGGATATTGACTGAAATTTCTTTTTTGTTTAAGATATAATACGCTTCCTACTCGAGTTATGCAATTTCGAAATGCCTACATGACCCTTGACAATTTTCGTAAAGGTATATAGCCAGCCACAATTTTTGGACTTGACTCTCAAACAGAATAGCCTAAAAATTGTTATGGATCATGTACGAGGGTAAAAAACAATACCAAGGAATACATCGGCTGAAGATCGACCTTCTACACAATGCGGGTTTTGCGGATTTTTCATCAGAGACGACGATGATACAAAATCCTGGACCGTCTTTCGAAATGTTTATTGAAAGGTATTTCAGAGGATTCTCGGAAAATCCTCATAATCGGAAACTCGAATTTCCAATATATTGGAAAAGCGATAGTTAACAAACCTTATCTCAACTTGGTCTCATCGAGCATATCGGTGTGGGCCGGAATCTTATATCAACAATCGACTTTCTCTTTTACACTTATTTCTGATACTTCATTATGTTTCCTTAATATTCTATCTCTATTGTTTTTAGTATTAGTTCTCTGATTTATATATTGCAGTGTTTGTCATATTGTCTGTATTCACGTACTGACGAGGGGTTAGATGGAAGAAGGGACTTTTAAAGTCTCAATCTCGCCCCAGTACAAACGTTTATCTATCTACCTATCTATTTCACTCAATGCCAATCGATCGTCAAGTTCCAAAATGGAGTATCATGACGTTTTTTGCATAAATATTCTGACCTCCTTAGGCTTTCCAAGTACCAATATTTTATGGATATTTCAGTTAAAAATATATATTCCAGCTGTATGATCTATGTTAGAGTTAAATACCGATATGAAATCATTTTACTTATAAGTTAAGATATTACGTATTTTTTGGGCGATAGCACCTAATAGATGCCTCATATAATAAATCACCATGAGTTGGTAATATGTTTGTTGAAGGGTCGAGTTCCTCCTTCAGATTCCCCCTTGCTTCAACTATTCCTCTATTCATCTCGCCAAATTCTTCAAAGTTATGTTTCCCTATCATCTTTCTTTTTATTTAGATATTTTGTCGAAGTAGGTAAGACAATGAATTGCATAGTTCTTTTTCCAAATATTAATAATAAGGCTTTGAATCATTACTGGCCAAATTTCTCAAAACCTAGATTGATCATATTACCACCTCCTGGATTGATGCTTTCGCAACCATGGTGAAACTAAAGCATAGGATATAAAGCACACCAAAGAGATGAAACTCACCATGAATACTCGTACATCATTTGACTTGACCGAGATACAAGCCCGGATCTGCCAGTCAGGTATGTTACTCAGTTACTTAAGCATCTTATCTGGCCATTTTAATGGCTTTTCGTGTAACTGGGTTACGTACTTGACCGGTAATTGTGAGGTCAAGGTTCGAATTCCGAGCAAGGAAAATTATTTTTCAATGGCGAATTTCATCCCTTTGATGTTGATCATTGGGTTATATCATTGAAGCAGTTCACGTGACTGCCTGCCAAGTCAGGCATTTTCTCATAACGGTTTGGTAATACAGTAACCATGCTTCGGCAGTTTTATTGTGCACTTTCCTCAATTCATGCAAATGCCATGTAATTTGTAGTAGTAGTACTTTTAGTTAAACGTGCATCAATAGCTAAAGTCATTTCTACCCTTGCCTTTCACTTTCAGACGTGAATGTGAAAGCATAGTGAGCATAGGAAATCATTCTGTCTGCAGCAGAAATCGAGGCGAATAATAGAATCACTCATATCCGTATTCGTACCGAGCCAATCGATGCTTAAGACGGCTGGAGTGGTAATCGTGGGTCATTGAGTGCATATTTTAATAATCATTCAAGTTGATAAGTTGAAAAAATTTTTTGTTGAAAAAAAGTTGAAAAGGCGGTAAAATTTTTAATATTTGCCGGCGACTGAATTATTTTTTTTTCGTTGATAATTTTATTCATAGCCACATTCAATAATTGATTGTTTAAAAAATCGGGATAAAAATATTTATTGCAAAATTGCAATTTTAAATTTTGACGTCGATCGACGTCCGCAGCCACTGTATTGCGACTCCGTTGTGACATGCGTGGTTGCATACCCACGTCTTTCTTCGGGACAGCTCTCCTAATCCTTTCATTGGCTGTTATTTATGTTGAACGCTATGGAATATTTGGTCTTTTCATACAAATTCATTCATTTATAAAAACCCACCTTCGAGTTGAAAATACTTAGTGAGGGAATACGCATTCATACACTCAGTAAATTATTACCTACAACATCTATTTGTCTTCGTAAAATATAACGTCCTTTGTTTTAAGTCGTGACGATATCATATTTTTAACCCATTTACTTCCACTTTTTGTGCTTTTCATTTTTGAACCCTTAATATCAGAAAAGTTACAAAAAAGATCAAAAATATTTTATTCCTTTGACGTGGAAGAGAATAAAATTGAAGAAATCCGAGCCAATTTTTTACTGGTGTGTTACAGCTTACCGCAGTGCGATACGAAAAAGAATGCTAATATTAATGAAAAACAAATTTATCGCAGTCATTGTCAACCTGAAGGTCCGTATTATCCGAGATGCTAGACTTCATCCCATAATGATTCCAAATGCTCATGAATTTTGCACAAGGAGTACAGGAACTAGCATTGGATAGGGAAAGATGGAGGACTGTAGTCAACCAATCTTAGAATTGAATGCCCAATGATGAGAGCATGCGGCGAGTTGCTTTCCCTGGGGCACCTGTTAAGATACTCGATGGTCCTAATTGAGTAAATCCCACCCGCCCTATTTGGATGCGTAAGATACCAAACAGCCTTCATCCAGATTTGAGCCCCGGGCCCTGATGACTGTAGCCATACACTCTACCCACGGGAATACCATGCTATCCTAACGCAAAAATAAGTATTGATAATAGGAAACATGGAAGTCTCATTTCAGAAAATATGTATTTCACTATGTACTAAGTACATAAGTTAAATTAAAAATCAAGTCAAATTATACAAATAATTTTTTACACTTGTCTTGCACAAATGATCACTTTAAACTTTTTTTGACAAAATTAATTGTCTCTAAATTTGAATCCTGTCAGCACAAGGTGTTCTTATAGTACTCCCCGAAACAGGGTTTGAAGCAAAGAGGTGGGCAACCCTCACAGGAAGGACAAAACATTGTGGTATCCTTCTTGAACCCTTTAAATTGTGTACCGTCGTTGAGGGGCGCGTTTCCGGCCTTTTTCAGCATCATGTGTGTCAAGGTAGTGCTTTGATAATACAAGGGACCTGGAGGGCAGACTGGGAGAGGAATAAGGGATTGGTTCTGAGTATAAAGGAGTCAGAAGAGTTTTTATTACGGACAGGCGGAAATCGTGCAGATGGACTTTAGGATGGGTTTTACGGTCAAGGAAATAGTTAATAACCAAAATAAGGTGAATTATGTAGATCCCAAGCTTCTAGTACCATTTTATATTCTGACAATCAATCAGGTAATACGACATCATTTGATCATAGTGATCGATGCCGCTCATTGACTCATTGTACCGAGTAATGGCCTCCAGTTTCGGAGTGAAACCACCTCCTCGCCGACGACGGACATCAAGCAAATTGCCACCAAATTCGGAGCTGATCATCAGTACGTCCCGCTTATCCCTCCACTTCATAACGCATACTCCGTCGGTACTTAATACATACACTATCTCACCCAGTTTCAGTTTTTTTGCTACGAGGTCAGGTGGAGTACCCTTCCGATGATAAAACCCCTTAAAACGTTAAAAAATCCACCGATGTTAGCAACTTCCATTTAGTAATTCTTGATTTAGGCAATGCGTTAGCTGAGAGTAAAAAGTCTGCTTGTTTATTAATCTCCATCTATCTATCAAGTCTACTAAATGATCACTCAGTATCAGATAAAAATATTTTCTGAGCTCTTCTCCTGGGTTTGGTGCATTCAAGCCTGGGGTGTCAGTAAACGGAAACTTAGAGGATGTCGGTTTTTGTCGGTCCATGTATACGTATTCCTTGCAGTCCTTGTCATAAGTGGGAATTAATTTCCCTGGAAGTCCCTTTCCTTTTCCTCCGCATTCCTTGTTGCTACCTGCCCCAGTTTCCACCTTGATGATAATAAATCTAGTAAAAAATATAAATATTTTTAAGTCCTACATGGCTATGAATTAAATTAAAATTATTTGCCAAAATACTTAAAATGGAATTAAGATACAAGAAAAAAGTAATAAATTGCAGTTTTTGAAAATTTGGGGGGAGGGGAGTCCTCAGTAATCGGAAAAAATACATCTTTTTCATTTCTCCATTATTTTTTTAAAATAATTATGTATTCATCAAGATGGAAAGAGAAAGAATAAGAAACGCAGAAAAAGATGAAAAGAAAAAAATGCATTCTGATGCACTTTAGAAGGAAGGGGAGGAGTAAAACTGCAGTGCAATCTAAGTCAGCTCAAAACATCCGTAATATTTCATGAAGAACGTCAGGACCTACCTAAATATTATAAATGTTAATTTACGTAAACGAACTCGTTGGTAGTACAAAATAAATATTAAAAGTATTTTGTTAAAAACCACAGTTACCTTTTGAAATCAAGGGGTGCAACGCCGCTCCTGGGTGGGTTCAACTCCGGCTACGACCACTGCACACACTTCGAAGGGTATCGGACAACTGAGCATTGAAACGAAAGCTCTAGTGGTTGGCGTCTCACGAGAATGGCCTTGGAAGCGAAATATGAACTCTTACGTCTCTTACATGCAGTATTGGAATTTATTTAAAAACTATATATAATAAATTGTTGCCTTAATTAAAACATGTTATGACCTGCACTATTGAAAATTTTCGTCGCGGTATTCTACGTTTAGGAAAACAATACATACAAATATGATTTTACGACATCGTTTGAGTTACGAAACGGAAAATTTGAATTCGGGAGCTAACTATTCGTCATTTTGTCGACGCAAACCGTGAAACATCGTAGGTTTGACTGAGCATGCTGAGTCACGGGTATATACTTATCCATAACGGCAAAGGAAAGGATAAGATTTCTGATTGCTTATTTTGAAAGAAATAGTAGCTCATATTGGACATTATTCTGTTCTCTTTTGGTAATCTGAATCATTTTCAAGTCGGACTATTAATAATTCAATACCGATACAGAATACAGATATTTTCATTATAAAGTGTGTGAATGCCAAAAGAAAGGGTTTTATTTCAATTCAACTGGTTTCATGCGATGAAACTGGTCTAAATTGAAATTGAAACTATTGAAATTGAAAATTGCATCGTTATCATAGTTTCAGTCATAACGTAAGTATTTTCACAGAGTTATGCCAGAAAATATCGAGTTAATAAAAGGATTATGTTTTATAAAATTTTTCCACAGTGTAAAACTATCTTTGTATCTTAGAATAATCCGTATAACGAGCTTCTATAACTAATTGTATCTATAACGAAATCCTTGAGGCATATAATTTTAAATCATTCCTCACAACTTAGCTGGGTATGCTATAACAGCCATAAGGGTGATAAAATGCACTGAAAGCTACTCATCAATATCATTACATCTTACAGAATACTACAGATATATCTTACGAGTCATTTAAATATTGGTCTCTGTCTATTTTTATTAACTGCAGTCATGAAGAAAATAAGCTAGTCGTTTCAGATTCATCGTTCAGACCTCGTCGAGAGAGATTCGCCACAGATTAAATAACATCAGAATCTATGTTTTGGAACTGTAGCTATGTTCTTATTATCTATGCATTCTCTATGGCAACAATACAGTTACTTAGGATTATGGGTTCGGGAAACATCATGGACCGTATCCCAAAATTATTTTTCCAAGTCCTAATTGGTTAGAGGCCCTGAGTATGATCGTCGTCACTTGATAAACAGATCAATTTGAAGGGTGCTTGCAGACGCTTTGAGCCGCCCGCAAGAGACGCTAATTAGGTTTAGGCTACGGTACGTTTTGTGAAAGGTTGGTAAACATCAATGCTTTCATCATTCCAATATCCGTGTACAATTGATTACGTATTATCGCCTGGTGATGATCACAGTGCCGCTGCAATGGCAAGGACATGTCCGACCCCGAATCAGTGACCATAAAGAGGTCAGAGATGGAAGAGAATTGAAGAGGGCTGGAAACAGTAAGGTTGAATCAATGGTATAAACTATATTAATCGAAATACATTTAAGAAAAGTCTTTTGAACATGGAACTGACAAAAACATTTACCCTCCTCATTGAAAAAAAATAATTCTACAGGGAGTAATTCTTTTCCTTTGAAATGTTTCACTACATTCATAAACTTCTCATTGCTGTAATAATTCATGATTCGCTGGTCCCAGGGGAAAATTTGAAGAGTAATTCAAAAGCTTATTTTACAGAATTTCGTTTCTGAAACCAATTATTATTCCTTAAAAATATCACACATTGCTATGTAGAAACTCATTTTTAATGTTTAATCGATAGTTTTTAATTATTTTTTCCGTTCTGCCGAATGACTCGCACTTAAAAAAATTAATTTTAAAAATTCAATAATTGTCGTCCGCAATAAAACTTCATTACTTACTCCCCGGTCATCGAATTGAATCTATTACTCTTAACGAAAATGAAGAAAACAAAATTGCTGGACATTATTATAATAAATATAAGCCACTAATAGCTCCATATTCACCACATTGAATGAATTGTTGATTAAGGTATTAGCACTCGAAAAAGTAACAACCATAGTGAAAAAGTTTTTTTTTTACCCACTATAACGTGCTGAGTTTGTACTTGAATTTGTGTTGATCACTTTGGGCTCAATTAAACCCTAATGATCTTGACCTCATGTTTGTATTTCCTCCGTCATCACGAACCTACTGCGTCAAATGTGCTGGCCTCATTACAGTTTGTCAAATGAACGGTTCTTGACATGTTTCCTCTTACTAATATTAATGAGAACACCTCAGTTACTTGTCTTTGTTTCAGTTATAGTGAATAATTTCTACAAACATCTCTTGAAAAGCAATTTCCCGTTGATATAAGTCCTATTCCAATAATCTCCAATTATGAGATACATGCCAGGGTTAAAGGGGGAGCTAGACACTCTGGAATCCCTATAATCTTGGTGGCAATCGGATGAGTGGGTTGATAACGAGGGCTGACTCGGAAAAGGCAGAAGTCATAACTGCTCGCTGTTTTGATCCAAAAAGCATTACACAGGACTAATACAAACTGGTTTCCTAATGGGTGAAGTCACTGCATGGCATAAGTTTTACGTGCACTTAAGTGTGACGAGATTGTACCGAAAGTGGAGATAGAATTAACAGAAAATAAGGGGGTAGGAGTGAATGCATGATAAATCAGTCGCTCTCTCCATTAAGTGTCTCGCAGCTAATGGATTTTATCTTCATTGATACTGGCAGTGAGGACTAACAAATGATTGCTATTCTTTTTTCATGTACTAAAGAGGGTATGAAGAAAAATTTTAATTCAATTCCATCCGAGGCTAAAACACAACCTTTAATTTTTGCGTATTTTATTTCAAGGATAAAGTAAGGCGCAATGAATGAGTAATTGTATGGACGGGGAATAGAAATATGGAAGTTCTCTTAAAATTAGAGTCTTGAAACACAGATAGCATGCATGTATATCCTTGGTGCAATAATTACCATGGCTTTTCCATGGAGGATCGTATGAATAAACTATAGGAAAACGGCAGCGCAAATTACCTCCTTTATATGTTAGGTTAACTGCATGCTGTTTGAAATTATTCGTTTTTTGAACTAGGTATATTAGTTCGTTTGACATTTAATCGGGAGCACTTCTAGCCTGTATCATTTACAGGAGGTTTATTCATCATGCCTAGGGAAGTCTTCAAAATACTGACTTTTGGCATGGCCTTACAGAAACCTAATAACATTTGCAATCGAATCTGCATTTTTCATCCCATTCAATCTCGCATTCACACAAATACCAGCCAAAGTTGTTTATATTTTAGCATATTCACTGCTGAATGAAGTTAGATGATGTGCTTTAATGTCATCTTCTCAACTGTAAATGAAGGCTATATATCAGAGAATTGCTTTTCTAATTCTGAGTCTGTTTATGCAGTGAATGGAGTGGCATGGTTGTGGGTTGTGGGTTCCAAGCGTCGAAAAACGGAGTAGCTAGCCTGGCGAGAAATTTAACTGACGTTTGTGGTAAAGAAAGGATCGCAGACGTATTCAGTTGACTGTGACGGAGGAGTTTGATAAGTTTCAGAGTGACAGGTGGTTGATGGTTAGTCATCCATTTATAATGTACCGCCACCTAGTGGAGAGGTGTATTCAATTCAGAAAATGCTAAAAATGTATCAACCGAATGAAATTTTGTGGTCAAAACATTGCTATTTTATTTTCCAACAGTTACAAGTAAGATTATAGCGTAATGGCTCTCCATTATTAAAAATGGTATGTGAATTTAATGGTAAATTGAAACATCGATAAAATCCTACCACTTGGTTTAGGAAAAATCGTCGTGAAAGGTTGATTTATTTGTGATTTTTAACCTCCTGCTGAAGGTTTCTAGAATCCTTTCCTGGCATTATTGATACACCACCATATCATAAAGAATGAAATCCCAATCGGATTAAAGCTCAATAAAAATGAGCTACTCAAGCCCTTTGTTCATCCTCTCGTTAACGTGAAAAAGCAGTTAACGTCTAATTGATATTTTAGTGGCTTATGAGCCACTGGATGGGAGAGCTAAAATTCGTTACGCAGGTTTTGCAGATAATTTAAGTTAAGTAACAAGCATTACTTATATCGCTATTGAAATTGTAGTTTCCCGAGTTTTTTACCCGAATTTAATGTTTTGGGGAAAGTTTTTCCTTTTGATAAAAGCCCTGTGACGGGAGAAATTAGCATCACCAAGGTAGTTGAGACAGGGTTTGTTCTGGAGAAGCCGAAGGTTTCCTGTAAAACACATAAAGCCAAACCATTATTTAGATGACCTCTTATTTTTATATAATTATGGTTTTATTTTTTCTGGAGATTTACGTCCTTGTTCCGTGCCTTATTAGTCTCTTCCTTAATTAATTTCTTTTAATCGGGGTCCAACTGTCTGGGATAAAAAGATTTGAAGTAATATTATTTCTGTATCTTCATAAAACTCTGTTTAGTACCCTCTATTGCGGTCGATAACCATCTGAAGATAAAATTCTAAATTTAGTCATTTTCAAACAATTTTGTGACTGTTCTTGGTTATTTTATTACAGTTAAACCAAATGTGATGCCTCGTTAGATCTCGCTTCCTAGGGTTTATCGAGTGACGGCGTCACTCGGGGAACTGACCAACTCGGTGGTTATTGAGAAATGACTATCCATTCCTTTTCGAAAGGTAGATTTCACAGCAGCGGTTAAACATATTTGTTTCCCTCACGCTTGGATCAATCCTCTCCTTCGATCATTATACCTCAATTTGTGGTTAATTTCACCCAATTCACCACATGAACTTCCTGGACGAGGCACTGCCGTTAAAAATAAAGGGGATGTAGTGTAACTTTGAAATAAAGGAGATTTCTGCTTCGTTAACCCCCTTTCTTAAATCACTATGTCCCAATTCCCTGTACCTTCACACAATTGTCTACACTTACTGGTTTGACGAAGCACTGCAGATTTATGAAAAAGGGGGTGTATTTTCTAAGTGAACCTCTGCGTATATTTAAAATGCATGTTGCTTTTATCACTAATTCCCCGATAATTTTCGAATTCGAGTAAATATTTTAGGTATTTTGAGCGAAAAATCGCTTCACCTAGAATTTAAAAGAAAAAACTCTCATCGGTTCAATGTTACCAAAATATTAACCCCTTGCCGTTTCGAGCAATTTGCCTAATAAGGTAAGCTGTTTTGCATGGGATGGATTACGGGTCTGAGCTCCAGAAGAAGAGTATTCAAAAAATAGGAATACACAACACCTAGATTTCGTCAAAAAACTAACGGTGTTTACTTTGTATTTTGTCTCAATTATTTATAAAAATTAATCTATTACACACTGCAGTAAGTTTTACAAAAAAACCTGCTGTTTTGAAGGATATTTAGTCGTACGACGTGAAAAACTGAGTCAAGTTAAAGACTTATGTAGATATATTTATTTAATTACTGAGAACTTTGGACATGCATAACTATATTTTTGCACCATTAATATTACAGTATTTACTTCACACTTATTACAGACGCTGAAATTAAAATATAAAATTCGAATATGGCCTCCGTTATGAACAGGGAAATATCTCGCTCAAACTACCTTTTGGCATTTAATACCTACATTGAACGCATATAAATAAATATGTATATATATATATATATTCATACATTCATAGGATGTATGAATTTATTCGCGCCTTTGAGCGTAATTTTTTCGAGCGACCGCTGACGATGGCGTCCTGACGCCGAAACGTACAAGTTTTCTTTTGTGAGTGTCCTTTTTGCGTGTTTCTGTGTTTGTTTAGTGTATCACTGTTTTATTTATAAATGTGCATCGTCGCCGAGAGCGATTTTCTACCAAGACATTATATATATATATATATATATATATATATATATATATATATATATATATATAATGTCTTGGTAGAAAATCGCTCTCGGCGACGATGCACATGCATAAATAAAACAGTGATACACTAAACAAACACAGAAACACGCAAAAAGGACACTCACAAAATAAAACTTGTACGTTTCGGCGTCAGGACGCCATCGTCAGCGGTAGAGGAATGATGAGTCCGCTCTGTTCCCTTTATATATATATATACAGTATGCCAAGATGGTGGCCGATAAAAAATATACACACGGAAAAAAGAACACTTACACATAAAAACTTCCGATATTTCGGTGAAGACTAGCTCCACCTTTCTCAAGGTTTAAAGTAGGAATGAAGAAAAGGAGAGAGATTGAGGTATGGGAGGGGAAAGAGGGGGAGACGAAGGTGTAAGAGGGGAAGGAGGGGAAAGAGGGAGAGAGGAAGGTGAAAGAGGGGAAAGACGAAGAGCGGGGAGAGGGCGTGGAGGAAGCAGGGAGAGATGAGATGAGGGGGAGGGAGAAACTAGTGTGATTTAATGAGTCCGGGGGGCGAGAAAGCCTGGTGGATTAAAATACAAGAAGATTCAAGATCTTTGAGCTGAAGGGGAGAGGAAGAAGGGGGAAGGGAAGCAAGTAGACCGACTTTAAAAGTGTTATTGAAAGTGGAGTTGTGGGAGGAGACGTGAATGGCGACAGGGAGAGAAACAGAGAGGGAGGGGCAATCGTTACAAGACGAGCGGTGCCCATTCATTCTAATATTGAGAGGAGTGGTGGATAAGCCAATATAGAAAGAAGGGCAGTATTGGCAGAGGAGGATGTAGACAATGTTAGGCGTGGTGCAGGAGGGTGAGAGGACAGAAGGGAGGGGAAAAGCGAGGAACTTGTCCGGCAAGGGCTGGGTGATGAGGATGGGGCAAGTTTTACATCGCGGGCGGTTGCAAGGGGTGGGAAGGGATTTGGTAGGTTTGAGTGATTTGGACAGGGGTTTGGTAATATTGAAAATGGCGGATAGATTGGGGGGGCGTCTGAAGCTGAGAGAGGGACATTGGGGGAATATTTTAGAAGTGGTTAGGTTGTCCGACAGGATAGGGTAGAGGTTTTTAATAATACGCCTAATAGAGTCCACACCTGGGAAGTAGGTGGTACAGAGGGAGATATTGTGTTGGGAAATGCTATTAGTAGGAGGCAGTTTGGGGGAGTATATATATATATATATATATATATATATGGGAAATATTTCGCACAATGTCGGATAATTTTATTTTTATGATATTTTGTGAGATGCAGGAAGAGGTGGAGAGTTGTGAAAAGGGGTGAAGTTTGCATAGGTGACTTCGTGCGTCGGGTTCGTTCGGTACCTTCAGTGCCTCGCGTGATGTTTTCCCATCCACACCGATGACTGCCTCCCCTTGCCTCCCGCACACGATCACGACGGGCTCTTAAGCCTAGGGTTCTTGAAGCTAAAGAGATAAATGGAGGATATGTTAGAACTAACTGGTGTGCATAGTTCATTGAAGTTGACCCCTCGTCGTGGATTAATGTGGTCACTGCACTCCAGGATATATACCGTGAACAATATCAACATGGTAGGAGACCATTGCAAAATTTTGTCAACTCCCGTGATGATTGCTGGTGTAGAACGGAAGGAGAAAAGTGTATTCATAAAAGACTTTCAAGAGATGAGACTTATATAAGTACATAATTGCTATTCTCATTATAGGATTCTGGATGATTCACCGGGACTATTTGAGTCAAAACAGATACTAAATTCCACCTTTTCTTTTCTGTTAGTTCAAAAATTCTGATTTCATTGATACCCGCTACCTCCAAATCAGCTAGTGGAGACTTCCGAGGCTGAATTTTGACTTTCATTTTTGCAGTAATTTGCTAAATACTAAAAACATAAGGTGTTGAGGTACCAAATATTTGTTACAATATTTAAATTCTCTGGGAAAGTTCTCTTCTTATAAATCGAGTATCGCAAAAATGAAAATTATATTAGGCCAAAAATACTCATTTTCCCCATTTTCGCATTTGACAACATGTGAATTTAAGTTCATTCAGCGAAAACATTTGCTTGTTCAAACGTAGAATTTATTCTCTGCATCAAACAGAGGGCAATTTTTTTTATGAGTCACCAAAATACGAGTTAAATGACATATATGTCACCTTTCGCTGGAACTACCCTTTATTAAATCCTTTCTGTAATCATAATATCCCAATACGCTACTACTTCCCCGCAATTTTCCTCACCCGCTGGAAGTGTGAGGCTCTGGAGCTAGAAGTAAAGAGAACATGATGTATATTCAAGAGGTAAAGGTTCGAACTTGTGCGAAGTTTGTTACGGGAAATCCGTATGATCTTGGTCGGTTTTTCGAGTGTGTTTCTCGCGTGATGTTCTGCCATCCGCACCGTTGACTCCTTTGCCCGGCCACCCACACACTCACCGCTGACCGTTACCACTACCCTGCCTCGTGCGCCATAACCCCTCTCCTTTCCCCTTAATCCCCGCAAGTGCCCTCCAAGTCCCTCGTTGATCCACCCCCCCCAACTTCCCCCGCTCTTCTCTTTACTCTCCGGTGACCAAACCTTAAAGGAGGAGCAGAATAAAAAAAGCAAGGAAGAAGAGAAGAGAAAGAGGGCGAGAGAGAGAGTGAATGACGAAAAGAGTTGTCACGTGTGCACACATACTCTCCCCGGGTTCGCCGAACTCTTACAAGGCGGCGCCCACGTCGACGGTCAACATTCTGTACACCATATTTTCCATCCTCCTCACGTTTTTTTATATTTTTTTCTTTCTGTTATTTTTATTCAAATCCACGCCTCTCTCCGCGCCCACTCCCTTTCACTCTCCTTCACGCTTTTACTTTTTATGTATTTTTTTAACCCTTACGGATTCATTTTTTTCGCATCTCTTTCCCTCTCTTTTCCAATTCCATCTCTTCGTGTTTTCCTTTCCACACGCATTCAACACCCCGAGCTTTCTTTCCCTCTACCTTCTGCATTCCTCTTATCATCTTCTCTATTCCCTTCAACAAAGTTATACATTATTGATATCGTAGTCATTTGCTCAAAAGTCACATCTCCATACTTTTTCTGTACAATTGTAGCAATTAGTATAGTATTAGTATGAGTCCAAAATGAAAAAAATATAAAATAAAATTGCTGGAATTTGAAAGAGAAGCTCAGTGAAATCGTTTGAAGGTACTAATATTTCATATTATTATGCTGGAGCTTGGTTTTCCGGAGCAGCTGTGTGTGTCAATTAACATGACGACAGTTTCTCCCCCGTTACAGGAGGCGTCTTCAGGTCGAAGTGATGTCCGTTCGAAGATGTCAGAATGTATGGGCATATTTTGGCGCCGAGATTCCCACTTAAGTTGGTTCTGCGTTTCTATTGGTTGAGGGATTGAAGAGTATTTTCCCCTCCAACCAATAGAATAGTATACATAGTAATACAACCTAAAAAGTAGAGGAAATAATAATACTACAATTTAGGTTCTGCTAAGCCAAAGTGGCTTGTCAGCAGGTGCCTTTTAAAATAGTTTTTTTTTACTGTGTAGCTTTTGGGCAATTTTAACTAAGCAGCCACGTTTTGAGTGATTTCTTATGAGCAGATATACATTTATTACCATGCCTTTGCCATAGGAAATTCATAAAACAACCCAGGGACTACATGTGCCTAAGACCGTGCCATGGATATTAAACTACCTGGGTGCCGTCAACCTGTTCATTCGTCGCTGTTACATGTCTATATTAATCATACGGAGTTTTATTAATTTGCTATCGAAGTAGTTGTCACAAATTAACACATATTTGTTAAATTCTCTTAATGGTAAAAAAGTTAGATTTTTATACACTTCTCTTACATTTTTCTCCTTAGTCATGAACAAATGTGCAATCATTTTATCTTGTAAGGCAAAAGGCAAACCTTCTTCTACAAAGGTGGAGTTTGTACTACTACAAGGTGGAGTTTCCACCACTGCAAGGTGGAGGTTGTACTATTTAACCTTCATAATCATAGTGAAAATAGCAAATTCACGATAATATTTTTTTTATGTTTTCACGGCCATGTTGGCAACAAAATTGCACTCCTTTTCTCTTCTCCCAGTTTTACCATTTTTTTCTTTTCAATTTCAATTCTTCCGTCCATTCCATATTTTGATTCTCTCATACTTATTTTTTTGCACCTCTGTCTCGTCTCTGACACTCCCTTCTCATGTTTTTCTATCTGACTCACCCAACTCTTCGGGTTTTTTCTTCAGCGTAACCCGTCCTCCATGCGCCCACATTCACTGCGAGGAAGGTGGCGAGTTAATGCCCTTTCCTCCCGAAGCGCGCGCCCATTCGCTTATTGTCGCATTCAAGTGGATAATGCCCCGTGAAAGTGCATGCTTCGATCCAGAAACCATCCCTTTCTGACACTCAGGCTGAATTCTTCTGCTCTCTGTCTGGGGTTACAAACTCCTTGTCAAATTTGTGCCTTTGTTGGACCAAGTCTGAGACAGTACTAAAGAAGAGTATTCATTTCGAAGGTGGTAACACTTGCTGTTTTATGCAACCATGCCCACGATTTTAAGACCCCAATGATACATAGTATAGAAATTCACCAAGATAAATATTTTTACTTGACTGCGATTCAAACCCTATCTAAATACCAACACACCTGACAGGAAATAGCAAGATATTGGTTCAAATACCAGTTCAGTAAAATCATCTTTTCATACCGGTTATCCTCACGTTTGTCATGCATGTTAACAGTGTTAAGTGTTTTGAGACAAATTTTTACTATTCCTCTTGACTTGAAAAATAAAATACCAACCCATTACAAGGACCCTAACACACCTGTCCGGTGATTCAGAGATCGGGTTTCGAACCTCGGTGAATTCAAGTGATATTTCATCATTAAAATTGCACATTTTGATTCTTTATTAGGTATCTAATGCAGCATTAATTGCCTGCTGGCTTTATTTCCGGTAGATGGACTTCAGTCATCGGAGATAATCAAATCTATGGCATTATGACGAGTTTAACCACGTTGTGAGGCTGAACAATAAATTCTGTTATCCCTTGTATCCTCACTGAAATCAGGATTACGCAATTCATCCCAAACCAAGATCTGACATGAAATCCGTGAAAGTAGAATAGTGTTTATAGGTGCCTTTGTCCGCAACGAGATATAGAGATATAAAAGTTATCGATCCTCCTGCTTTAAATTAGTGGCGCAATATGATCGTCACCTATAGAAACGAAGATGAATATGGCTTGGTCACTCACTCAATGGCCCTTAATTACGACATATTTTAGAAGAGATAGAACGCTGAAACTTCCAGCTCAAATGATTTCTAAACCTTGTAAGATAGCAATGTTTGTGGCAATACATTTTCGTGACTATATGTTCTATCTATGTTCTTGTTGTTTTCTTGTTTATCTTAACTATCTTGTTTTTGAAACATCACAATACATTTGATTGAGTTTATTTTCTGATAAATCACAATTTCATATCGATCTGACTCAATTTAAAGATCTCTCTAGCATACATTACCTCTTAATTTTTAATCATGAGATGGTTTTAGAATTTGAAGTCGGGTTGGCGTTGTAAATTTCGTCATTCTATCAAATGTCTTAAGAGTTTAAAGATCGAACCCATTTTCTTCCAGTTATTTCAACATGAAATAATATTCTGTCAGAAATGAAACTGAAAATGTGTATAAGTCAGGAAATGTCCTGTTTATTTTCATTGTGATATTTTAAAAAACCATTGTCAACGTTTTATTCATGTATTTTAAACGACATAGTATGAGCACAACCAATAATTTGTTTGACTTTGCCTGAAGTCGCGGCGTAGCATTAATATGACATTTAAATGAATTTTGAAATTAAAAAAATATACATTTTCTGAAATGAAAAGAGTGAGGTGTATTATGAATTTTAGGAAGCAAAAAATATTGCGATATTCAACAAACAATTTTCGAAATGATATTTCCCCTGCGGTTAAATCGTGCACCAATGTATCATTGAAAAGCAGGAAAGCCATGCAAATGCGATTTCTCTCTCTATAAGATTTGCTAACCATCTAATATGTGGTCTTCCTTCATGTTACACATACTTTCTTGATATGCGTTCCTTATATTTGCCAATAAATATTCAACTTTTCGTAAATGAAAAGGAAAACTTTGTTATACTCCACGAATTTATTTTCAGGTACAACTAGTTTCGACGCAGCGGCGTCATCTTCAGGTACAAAGAGTAAAAGCAAAAATATGATCTTTATATACCATCCAAGGTAGGCGTTGTGGTGGGGGAGGGGGAGACTAGTTGTACCTGAAAATAAATTGGTGGAATATAACAAAGTTTTCCTTTTCATTTACGATAAAATGAACTTCCACAAGGTTGAGCCTGAGACGATGGAGATATTTAACTCTTCATTTTAAATGCCTAAAATTGACTTGCGACTATCATGTGGAGACCAAGGGCCATCCACTCACAGCGAGCAGTCATCTAATATAAAATGTATGTATTATTGTCTTGATAGAAGACGTTCATGTTTCTATGATACTTACGTCTGAAGTTTTATGCAATTCGGTCATATGAGTTAATTTCGCTATAAATGATGTCACCAGTAGACGAAACCATATGACTTTTTAAATTACTTCTGATTATGTGAATCGGAGTTCTTTCTCTTAAAAAGTAATTGACTCATCTTGTACACTTGCCATAAGAAATCAAAACCAATTCAAGTTCAAAATTGTAACTGACTTTTGAAGGTTTGTAGTTTCTTTACATTATTCCTGCGTTCCCATTGGGCCAATGTTTTTCAAATATGTAGCTCAAAAAAGAGATAATTTACAGAGATCAACGGTTCAGACAAATATCAAATTTCAATTTTTACCAGTAAGATGCTTTTTTATATTTTACATATGTCAGGCAGATCATGCGCAGTGGCCAGGATCAAAATTTTTATCTAATAAAAAGTTAATCCTTTTCCCTATTCTGGGCCTTCTTAGTATTTCTTTATGTTGAATGTACGGTATATATTAATGACCATCACTTAAAAATATTGGTTATAATCTACCTGATCCATCTTTGTCATCTGCACACAAATATAAGTGAACTTTCGCGTTTTAAAGGTCTCGAACCGAAAAGGAAGCATTTTTTTTGAAGGCCCTTGAATGAATGAGCGTGATATGATGCGTATCCTGCCGTATCGGACTTTATAATACGCTCCCCGTCGCTCCTTTTCTGCCACCGATGTTCGGTCGGCTGGGGATAAAAATATAAGAGCGCTCCCCCGGCACTTTTCCCGCCGTAATGAAGTCTTTTGTCGATGTCAACGCATCTGGGTCTCATCCTGCCGAACCTCCCTCTCTCAATACTACGTCGGAGCTTATGGGGATGGCAAATCTCCTCGCTAACACATATCCCCACTAGCGACGTGGAATTTTGTATTTTTTTGTTATTGGAAGAACCCCGTCCTCCTCAACCTTTTTTATTCCAGGGTGTTTTCGTGCTTACCTTTTCATCGCTTCTATACCTAATGTTCGTTTCTTTTTTGTTCGTATATTTTCACATTCCGTGTGCCATCATGCTATTCTAATGGTTCATTCAAGTCATGATTTTGTTAGATAACTATGATTCTTTAAATTCGGACGCTTTTTGAAAGGAGTTGTACGGTCTCTTTACGCTATGATAAAGGTAATTCATCCACTGGGTTATTGTGTGCTTCAAAAGCATATAATTCCATTCGTATTCATATTTTCGCTCCAGCTTATAGTTTGATTCCGTTTTCAGGTTTTCTCTAAAACGTAACTACCATCTAGCTTAATATTGCCGGTTTTCAGTGATCGCCATGCCCTTACCGAACGTTAATGCTGATGCGATTTGTGAATTGAAGTTTTTAGAAACACATTATTATCAATATTTCTCCCGAATGTTTGGTTTTTGGTTCATGATGAAGGAAACGCACATCAAGTAGATTGTATTTACGAACTTTTCAAACAGTCGTAAGTAACGGAAATTTTACTTTGAACCGAGCAGCTTGAGGTGATGACAATTGCATATAAAATTCGGTAGAAAAAAACGGAGCTGAATAAATTTCAAAAGAACTCACTCAACATTGCTGCCCTACACTTAAAGCTAGCGATGAAAAATATTTTTTTCTAAATTTCAATTTATCTTGCTTAACTATTCCACTGATTAATGAGATTCACTGATTAATGATAAAATCGTTTGTTTGCATGAATAAGTGTAATGGTTGGAAAACTTGGCAGATAGGATATACCTTTGTGCATTTACAGCAAAAGTAAGGAACTAAATATTGAAAAATGGTTGTATCAAGAATAATAATGGTTGAATATACCAGAAAAACTGTGAAGTAACAAGTTTGATTGTATCGGTTAGGTTGTAAGAAACGGATTGAATCAAATCACCAAGGCGATGTACCCATGATAGAAGTTTATCAGCTTCGAAAGCAAAAGCTGGTCGAGAAAGTTATGCTTGAATGGAGGAGGATGATGAGGGTAAATTTTACGAACCTCTGTTTCAAAAGAGAATGTTTCAAATGAATAAACGGCATTTTCATGAGTTCCTTACAGTCAGACACGTAGTCTGTGAGATAACATAATTGAATTAAAGTCTTTATTAATTAGTTCCTCGCAGTAGAAACATGTATCGAGGGAAAGAGGCACTTAATCTCATTCAGTGGGATCACGATTTTCTTCGTGAAGATCCGACGAAAGGAGCCCCTTGAATAATTGATATTTTGTAGCTGCATTGGAAGACATTCTGTTTCGAAATTTTCTCTTCTTACGAGTACCTAACATTCCCCTCAAGAAGTAATGGGGTTCTTGATATGGTAATTGTTAACGTTTTAAATTATCCGGCTCCCAGTTTGATTTTTCTTGAATTAAGAAGGAAATTCTGAGACTTTCAAATTTCTGTGATGTAGTTGTACTCTCTCAACCATATGAAATGTCGTGTGAAAATTGTTATAAAAAGCGCCAGTTACCATTTATTCCTGTGGCCAACTGATAGGATCAAATGCATGTGGACCATTACTATGGCATAGCAATTTACATAGAAACTCAATGTGGAGACAGGCTCACTACAATAATATCACATTTTACTCTGGCAATTTATTTTGTAACTTTCTTTGGGTTTAGTTTAAATATGGTCAAAAAGTTAGCTTTCGCTAGGGCCTAAGGAAGAAACGGATATACTCTGACTTGACCAAATTGGAATTAAATTTGCAAATTTTAAAAGTGGTCTTCCAGTAAAGTAAAGGTAAATAATTACTAAAATATTGCAAAAGTCTACTAAATTTACGTAAGTCATAATGTAGATTATTTTATGTCACTGAATTATTTTGTAAATTATTTTTATTACATTTAAAGTAATAGACTTATCTTATAACTAATCTTCTAGCACTTCGGAAAAAAAAACTATTTCCCGAATTTTTTCAATTATCGATTGTTTTGGGACAAAGAAAAATTAGTCTTTAAACTTAAACTATTGGTCCTTAAATAAATTGATTTCAGAGTCTTTTCAAGCAAATGCTCAGATTTATTGACAGGATGACTGGTTTTTGCTTAGAAAACCGTAAATATTCTGATTTTAAACTACCTTTTGTATTTCAATCCGATTTAAATCAAAGGACCTCTAAGTCCATGGAATGCAACTGGGTTACATAATTTAACTTACGTAAAGTGCACCTTTAAAAATATAATAATTAATATTATCTAAACTAACAAACGTTAACAACAAGTTCCCATTTGTAAAAATAATCAGCCACTCATTTTAATAATCCCTCGGATAGTTCGATTTTCACTCTCGGATATTCCATAAAGGTCTGTTGCAGTTTATAACGAAAAGTCGTACGAGGTGTATGAAAGGGAGCGGTAGTCCTTGAGCTACCATTACCTCCAAAACTGCTTTTCATTGGATACGCAGGAATTTCCTTTATGGCTTTATTAGAATTCCTCAGAAGTTTGTGGAGGGAGTATTGAACGAACTGGAGTTCGTAAAATTAGGTTAACGTAAGGGGTTTCTATATCCTCCAAAGCCATTTGAGCATAGCTTGATGTGTAGAGTATCTTTCGGTGTCCATGCTTTCATTTTCACGTCTATTTTTATTGGTCTACTGTCGTTAGAGGTTGCTGGAAAAAGGGACTTTTCATTTTCAATCTCGCCCATAAAATGCCGTTACTTATTTATTACAACAAAATGAACTCATGTTGCAACTGAAGGAATCTATTGGCGTCTATTAAGCCTAATAGTAATCTGCATCATTTTAAAGGTACGTTTATCAATAGAAAGCGCCTCTTACAGAGCACGGTAGTGAACTGCACTTGCTTGAGCTTTGAAACGAAACACGAGATGTCGGGATAGCATTTTTAATGGTCGCCAGTCAAGAATAACGACTGAGTATCTGAGCAGCCAGTCGTAAATTCTAATTGTAAAAACCCTGCCATTCTTGTAACATGCGCAATTTTCAGAAAATTAATTAATGTGATTTCTTAATTGCCTAGTTCACATGTGGGTGGGAATCCGACCATCAACCACGATTAGGTATGCAAACCGTTACATATTTTCGGGACCGTGCTTCGCACGAATGGTCGAATGGACCGTTTAACTACACGAAGATTAGTGTTTCAGTCATCCAATTTGATTCCACATTTGAAGTTATAAACAGCAATTTTTTTTGGAGCACAATTCTCTGAAAAAATTATTCGAATCACGAAAAAAATATGTTATATACAAAGAGAGGTTATTTGGAAGAAAAATTCTTGGTTCCGGAGCTTTTCCTGTGGTGTGACAATTTAAAATGCTTACTGAAAAACTCTTATGAACACTCCGCTTATTTCCATAAAGGTATTCTATCACTTTTTCTTTTTACTATAAATTTCCGTTAACAGCTGTAGGTATTTCACATGCAGTTAGTCTTGTGATATAGTTTTGTTTTGAAAAACTAGTGTCTATGTTACTGGCTTGGGTGATTGGTGAGCCAACTGCTAGGGCTACGTAGCATTGTCTGAATTAGTACTAGCTCCGTCTTATACTGGATGCCGGTAGTAGGCATCGCACCCGCGACCATTCTATTGCCAATACAGGTGCCTTACCTATATTTGACATTGACTGACACGCTCTTTTTCAAGAGCTCTTAATGGATAATTCTCTTTCTATTCGATAGTTGATGAAGATACAGCAAAAAGTTCACTTAAAACAAATTGTTAGTTTTCGTGATGAGTACCCTCGCCACATAAGTACGTTTCCCATGCCACAATCCCTGGATGATTTTGAAAGATCTAGTGAATATGGAGGTGGAAATATCGGCAGGGTGAACGGGTTAGCGGGATATTCCTTACCTCACTGCAGGAGGATTGGAAAGACCAAATCACTAACGTCTCTCTACGCCGACCGCCAACGTACAATTCTGCGGCTTGGGAAAGACTGACTCAGGAAGAAGGGAATGAAGTAGGAGGGGGTAATGTGACTATCCAGTAGCCAATCATTTACACGAACATCAACGCATTAATATAATTTATATGAATTATATACACCACAGGGCTATTCAACATTAGTTTTTCCAAGGACAGATATAAGCGTAGTGGATAGTTGAATTCATATTTGGGTATTACCATAACTCTAGGCCTGCCATGGAAAAATGCATTTGAATAATTCGTGGAGCCGTAATAATGAGACGGATTCATCAAGTGAAGAGATGGAAGGCCCTCAGACGAAGAAATAAATGAGAGATATATATTTTTTCATTGGATCGTGGGATTCAATGCGTGGTGGTGTGAAATAACTAGGTTGGGAGCCGCTTAAGCTCCGGCGGCTGCGTGCAATATTGTTATTACAAGAGGAATTAGCAACACTCAAGTTTCCGAGGGAAAGGAAGAAAATTAGGCTTCCATACTAAATATAGGTATGCGTACCCATCACGCCATTCCCTTTCAGGATTGATACACTAAATGAATTTTGCTATTGTTACTAGACCAAGGAAAATGTCTCTTTGAAAAATGTCTCCAAAATTCCCTATCCTTGCATAGTAGAATTGAATCGAAGAGCTCGAATCTACTGTTCTTCGTAATTTAAGGGTACAGTGTCTACTTCAAATGAGTACAATAATAGTTTGACACCGTATAGCATGTGAAATGTCCTTACACAAGCATTACTTATCACAATACTTAATTAAATAGCGAATAACAGATTTGTGTTTGACGGTTCATGCATGAAGGGTGTGTATCAAGGGATGAGGAATCATCCCTTGATACACACCCTTGAGTTGAATTGTATAATTTCACGTTATTTTTAGTAATTTTCTACTTTAAAGGAGGTAGGTCAATGCTCCTTTCCAGTGACCATTATTAAATACAGCGAAAACAGCGAGACAACCATCAAACAGCATTTCAGTTTTACGCAGCTTTCGTCTCAATACTATTTTCCCCTATTCTCTCCCTTCCTCATGGTTGATGTCCTAACATCCCCTGCCACGTTTTCTTACGGGAAATTGAATGGTAGTAGAGTAAATTTCATTGTAAAACATTTTCATTCAAACACCGCCCGCAGTTATATGTCAATCATTCTATTGTTGCTGTTGTTACTTGTCAATTAATGCGTTTATTTAAGTGACTTGCCGTCGCATTGATGAAAATAAAATATGTTGGCTGTTTTCTGTCCTCTGCTGCCACATCCTATGGCCGTAGTTTTTTGAGGTGTGATCACGAGCTGATTGCAAATTGTTATTGTGCCATGGTTGATGAAGCACCATCACGGTTCATCAGTGAGTAACAACCCTCCTGTATCTGCAAAGTATTATCATAATCGAAATTTTTCAAGGCTGCTATATTTTTAATAAATTTTTGAATTTATATTTCATTTTCTCAAAACTTGGAAAACGGCGCCTGGTCACCTGTGGCACTGAGCCGTCCATTTAATGTCTGCAGCAACGCCCCTGCATGTCAATAGGGACCGAATGTTCGGGGTCCGACGTCACTTGCCTTCTTTTTTTTTAACTCTTCTGTTATAGGAGTTGAAAAATGTATGGTCGATCAAGGTTTCAAAATTTTATTTATTTCATCTATAATGCTTTTTTTCCTATTGTAGAAGAATTTGAATACCGTATTTTCCGGATTATAAGGGGTGCATTTTTCCCACAAATAAACGTAATCTAGCAACCTGCACCTATATTTTCAATCTCAAGCTCAAATTTTTACTGAAGACCCCACTGTAAAAATTTTCGTCATACGAACCTTAAAATGAAGCGTAAGTAAAAATAAGAACGATGGCAATCAGTATCACACCATATTTGTTTCGGTTTCCGGTAAAATATTGCTTCTCCGTTTCACCGAATTCAATATTGATTGGTAATGATTATTATTTATTTCCTTTCAAATTCTTTGGCCGAGAATGGGGGGCGTCTTTACATGCCCTTGCGATTCATGAGCTGGATAATATGGTACCTATATATATTTGAGGGCATCGTACCTTCCTCACTGCATTATTTAGGTGTTGGTCTGTTTGGTCTCGTCGTTTTTTCTCGATACGCGGGAGATAATCCCATCTTATGCTCGAGGGAGGCTGAAATCGACGTGCAATTCCCAATTCCTGCGCCATTGCGGTGAAATCCGTGTTTGAAGACGACGGCGTAGTCACTTGTTCATGCGTGCTTGTTATTCCCTCCATAGTGTACGTGTGCGTATGTCAGCGAATGAATGTGTGAGCGAGATCTCACTTTGGTTTCCATTCTGCCAATCGCCACCCCCCCCCCTTATCTCCTCCCCCACCCCCACCCCCAAATGGCCAAAGCTCTCAATAACCAAACTACGTGATGCTGATGATCGCGGGCTCAGGCGTTTCCGACTAAACAAACAAACAACTAGTATTGCCGAACCGGGATCTCCGCTATCCTGAACATCACTATCTATACCGTCTCCATTTTAGTGCTGTTTAATCTCTTTCTAATTGAAGTGGAGACCTGGCGTTCCAATTACCTCGCCTCCCGCCTGTAATCAGGAATGCTAGAGTATCAATTATCCTGGAAGCCATTTTCCGCGTCCAGGTTTCGCTGGACACTGTCCCTCAAATATTTGGCCTGTGACATTTACCTCGAATGAATGTTTGCTCTCCTCAATTTTCCAATTTTTCTTTTCTTCATTTTGGGACAACTAGATGACCTTCAGCGTTAAATGCCGGATTCAAATCCAGTCTGCTCTATTAGAGTTCACGAGGTCAATGCGATACAATCATCCAGTAAATTTTGCCTTTTTACCCTCATATAGAGCGATGAAACGTTACAACATATATAATGAATTGTTACGAAAAAGCATATGTTAGTGAAAACATTTTGATATAAGGTGCAATGAATGAGCTGAATAAATATTTTAGAATAATCTGTGTTTTTCGTAAATGTGATAAACATATAACTGTCATAGCAACTTGGAATGTACTATTCTAATGGATACCAAAGTTTATGCTTGAATTTTTCAATTGAACTTAACCGAAAGTGTTGAATTGATCTTTTCTGAAGATCAGTTTTACATGTTATCCTATACCTAGCATTTCGATTGAATCTATTATTTCATTTAAAATACTCTAATTATTTTGAGAGGATTGCGTACAAATTTTACCAGCAACCTTTTTGCGCATGATTTCCCGCAAACCAAATCGCATAGAAAACATAATTAAATACGTGGAGGTTGCATCATCATTATTATATGATACGATTCGTTCTTCAATTGGCATCTATGATTATATGGTTAATTTTATAGGAACGAATCTCCATAGGGACCCATTCTGTCGGCAGTATGTAGAAATCCCTTATATGGACACTCTTGATGCTCTTGTATTTGCATATGATAAAATTTTAAAAATTATTATTTTTCATCATGAGCAGCAATTTAAGAATCAGTACCTTGAGACTATATTTTTGAATGGAATAATGGTTTTATTTAATGGAATAATTTTCTCAGCTGGCTTGCAAAATGCAGAACGGTTAGGGTCATGACAGGTCAGAGATGGTTTTAACGTTTCCAAATTATACAGAACATGTCAAGAGTTATAACAAATCCTGTACAACCATCACTACTCTGGGTGGGTGATCTATGATTTTAAATTTTACCATTCTTTTATAAATAACTAATCTTTTACTTATAATAACCCCTCATAAATATAGGTGGAACTTCCATAAAATACAAATATCTGACAACGTGCGGTGGTGGTATTTATTGGTGGTGAGAAGAGTTTAATTACCAACTTATTCACAAGTTTTTATCGTTAATATATATTTCCTTTTTTATTCCAGGTACATCTTCGTATTAATCCTCAATGTTGAATAGCGATTTGACCATTATAACCTGAAACCGAAAATGAATCTGGTAAGTACCTTCCCTTCACTTCCTCTTCGATGGTAATTCTAGGGATGAAATGTTCATCCCCTAAGAAGTTAGAATCTGGTGAATCTTTAAATAGACTTGACATTCGATAACTATAATCTTAGCGCCATTTTTATTTGTATCTCAAAAGGAGACTCGAGGAACCGCTAAACATTTATGTAAAGCCTTCGGAATTATTATTTTTCAATGTTTAAAAGATTAGTTTAGATTTTAGTGCATTTCTTTAAAAAGTAAAAATGTTAGCTATACCATTATCATTAAACATCAACCTAGAAAAATTATTTTTTAAAACAAGTTATTTAAACTCTTCTAAATCCAGGGCATTTAACATAACTTCTGGAGGAGATAGAAGAGTTGATTTTAAGCATTTTTTGTTCTATGAACATGGGGTGGCAACTTCCCACAAACCGAACTATGTCAACACAAACATTTTATTGAGCCAATGTTGGAGTACAATAAGAAGACCAAAAAGCAGTGACGCGCACGAATGGGGAAGAAGTATAACTTGTCTACATTGCACTAAAGAATTGTACACTTCTTCTCCTGCAGAAATTTATGGTAATCGCTTCCAATTTCAAGATGATAACCGAAATTGTCAATATTTTTCTTCTTGAAATAGATACTTTTTAATTACTTTTTTTTTGCAGAAATGAGAGAAACTTTCAAGGAACTGAAAAAAAAGAAATAATTATATTTCTAAACCTGATTATAATATTTTCTTACCTTATTTTTAGGCAGAGATATGGCATCTTAAACGATACTATTGCATGAGCACATTGATCTACGGCTCTTTCCCAAGCCAGAAACGGTCATTCATTTAATGAAAAGGGCCTCTAACTACATCAATCGAATCATTTCACATGCATTGAAATGAATAATCAACCACTGAAACTCGGATGGAGGTCTTTTTTCGGGCTAAGTAAAGTAAAAAATCAAGCAGTTGCCAAGTCCTCAAGCGGGGATTATCAACCTATCATCATGGTTATCTGACTGCCTGAAAATGTTGGTTCTCTGATGTCGAAATAAGTAAACGGCCAAAAAAGATTATTGGTATTCTGTCAATTCAAGTGGGTTCCCGAAATGAAGTAATGTCAGCAACCAAACTTTTGAAGAATTATAGTTAGCATTCGTCGAGATATTCTACGGCTCTTCTCTAACTTCCATTTCCCCTGGATCTTACGACCTGTTGGTGGAAGAAATGGCTGATTTCGTGCCGGCAGGAAATTAAATAATGCCAGACTTTGAATTGTCTTGAAAATAGAATATGACCAATGGTGTCAGTTCGAGGTTTTGTCAGTCAGTGAAAACAAATTGCTTGCCTAGTCTTTACAGGTTTTAATTTCACAAATTCACTTTAACGAAGTTACTACTTCATCATTTAAAATCGCAAATTATCTCGGTTGGCCACATTTCAAGGTCTTCCATATTCAACATCTGCCATTGCATGCGGCCAGTTGGAGGTCGACCATTATTCCGATACTGTGGGCATATTCATGAATCGAGGTTGACATCCAATTTAAGCTTTTCACGAAGTTAAACCCTCTCATTATCCTCCGAAAACCTTAATATCATCTCCATTCTTCATTGCCTTTTATTTTTTATTTGATTCTCTGCCTGTTACTTCCATATTCTCCTTTATATTTCTATTGATTGATTAGGGATTTCTTTACAGAACTGCTTTATGCTACTCTTATTGTGAACTCTCAACTCAATCTCTCTAATAATTTTTCACCTTATCGAAAAAATTGTCTTTTTTTCTTTCTTCCTCTTAGGTAGCCTTTCATATTTTTTTCGCCTGTCTTCCATTCAAACTAGTCTTCTTCTTGGTATTCGTCTCCGTCCAATCATTCTAACCTGCTACTCAACATCTCTGAGTTAACTTTTTCACGTCCGGAATGGAGCAGAGTAAGTAATGGCGATACTAAGTTAATTTAGGTTTATCTTTACTTGGCCCTTCAACAAAGTTACGCCAGAGACCATCAGCTATATCATAGACATAAATTCTATCTTAAATTCACTCAATTTGCGCGTTAGATTTTCATTCTTCTGCCTATATGAAAGTACTACGATCCAATTTTTAAGCAAGTAATTTTCCACGCTTTTTTATGATTGGTACCTCACAGGTTCCGATGTTTCACATCATCATTAAATGCAATACCACCTTTATTAAGGTTGTCACACCTAATCTAAGTCAGTATCACCATATCAAAAGTAATAACATTTAACCGAAGGTATTAAAGCCTCGTCAAAGGTAGTACCACAATATCAAAGGTATGGCTCATATGAAATATTGAAACCTGTCCAGCGGGTAACAATTATAAAATATGTTGAGAAATAATGAAGTGTTTTTATCCTCTTCATGACGGGTAACTTACATGAGTGCACATTGTTTTACATGTTGTTCCAACCCATTAATGTATTTCCACGGCTTAGGTCACGTCTTATTCTTCTTGTCCGCTCTGACTGATGCTCCTCTCCCAGTAGTCACCACCCGGAGATGCGATTGGGGGACCATTTTATCTCCAGAATATTTTACCGGGTGGAACGCCATCACGTCATATGCCTTCATATGGCGTGATGGAACGCCACGCCATAAGACTGCATATTCTAGGGTGACTAATTTGGTGATTTTCCATTCCCTTCCACATCGCCATACTCCGGCCGATTCCGTGAACGTCAATCTCGCCTGAAGCTGTGTCAGCTGGTACCGGACCGATCTTCTTGCTTTTATTGAGACTTTTGCCTCTCAGCAGTGGAGCCGCATAGTTTTGTGTAGCATAAAGGGGTGTAGAAAATTACTGTTGGCTCGTACGAATTTTTCCATCAATTTATTTTTCCAAAATTAGATAAATGGTTGGTCTCTTGGTGTCAACTCTCGGTCTCAAACCTTCGACCCTCAAATTGAGTGTCGAACACGCTATGTACCAATTCGGGCTCCTCTAATTCTTCTTTTACTGTTGAAAAAACGCAAGTAAGCATACCGACGGATAAAAGGGAAAACCGGGCGGGGCGGGGAACGTTGAAAATAATGGATGTTGGGGACGAATAGAGAAGAGTGACGTGTCGGCTTTCCCTCTCTTTCGCGCGGAGGTTGGTTAGCTACGGAGAGAGAAAGAGACATGGGAGGGAGACACGAAATTCGAAACACGGTCGCACTCTGGTCACGTACCAGGCGCCGAGGCAAGGGAGAGGAGAACGCCCACGTTGAGTGGCAATGAGGGGGAGGACAACGGTGCTCCTGCACCCCCACGCCTTTGACAACCGCGCTTCGTCCCCCTCCTGTGTGCCCTTGCCTCTCGTCTAGGGCTACCAACTCTCGTCTAGGGTTCCCCTTAACCTGTAGAGCGGATATTTGGGTCAAAAAAATTTCGAATTTTGAGGCCGACTGTCCCAAAAAAAAATTCCAAAATACCCGTGAAATAAAAGAATACCTATACATTAAACCCATATATGTTTATTAGATCCTATGCTAAAGAAGAGCACTGAAAAAAACATGCGAACACTGTATGACTTTATGTTTGATATCGCATGGCGCAAAAGTAGTAGAGTTAAATAAGAGGCTAGAGATAAAGCCTATTGAATGAATGCCTTCCCTCTTTCCCTTGTGTGACGACCAGTTTCAGTTTAGAAGAGGGGAAGGAACGTGGGACGCAATGGTAGGGATGAAGATCCTAGTAAAGACCCTAGAAGACGTAGAAATAGACAGTAGTGACCCGAGAAGATTTTTAAAATATAGCCACGATGTGATTACTTCAAAGATTTCTAGAAGGCGTTTGATAGGGCGGGTGGAACAAAATTAATGGAAGTGCTGAAGAAGGATTATTGGACAAATGGACTACAAATTCGAAATCTCTACATGAACCAGATGGCGGAATTTTTGTTAGCGAACGGAGAATCGAATTTGGCCACTATACGATGAGAAGTCAGAGTCCTCTATATAGCGACTAATCAACTACAAATTTTTACTTTGTATACAACTACAACTTTGAAGTTGAGTAGCCATTATGTAGAGGACTTTGATGAGATGTGAGGCAGGGATGGCCACTTTCGCCGCTTATTTTGAGGATTTATTCAAAATAAGCGGCGAGAGTTTTAGGTAATGATGAGAGCGTTAGAGGTACATGGGAATGGGATGAAGATAAATAAAAAAATACCATGGTAAAAAGATGTTCTAGAGATAAGAAGGCAGGGCAGTGTGTAAGGGAGGGAAATTGAAGGAAATTAAGGGAGGGAAAGGGAATTGAAGATGGATGTAGTGTTGAGAGGTGATGGCATGAAGAGAAGGGTACCTGATGAAAGAAGAACGCTGGGGAAGCGTGGAAGGGGATAGAAATTTTGAACGACATATGGAGAACCAGCGGGTACTAGGGACTCAAGGAGACTTGTTGGCGGGTAAGTATTATGACAAAATTTCCCAGAAATAAGAAAGTTAAGGAATAGACTGTCCAAACGGCTACCAATCTGCTAGTACGTTCTAATGCCCGATGATGGTGATATATATGTATTACTAATTCACGGGTGTGTGATAGTCCACTGGTCCCTCCACCAGTCACGACTGTTAAATGGACTTCCAGGTGGCTTAGGAAGATAAAATTTGGCTCAAATCCAAAACTGACAGAATAAAATAATGAAACAATGGAAATACAATTGGAAGGGGATATTTTTGTCCCATATTTGTACTTTTTCATATAACAATTCCGTCAATATCGTAAATATTTGCGTTACATTGATTGTATGCAGCCAATTTAAATGTTTCCTCTTCCCGTTAAATTTTAGATGCTATCTAGAAAACTCTCCTAATATTAAAAACCCATAAAATCATATTTGCCTTATATTTTTTTACATTTTGGTGAACAGGTTTTTAAATTGCAGTGAATTTCGGTTTTTAGGAAATGCGGGTACCAAGTTATTTTTGCTAAAGACCGACCATATTTTCGGCACTATGTACCATTATTAGTAAGTAAGAGAGAAGAAAAATTACTGAGTCAGTGTCGCATCGTTACTCGTAGACCGTGAGACAAAGAGGACCACGTTAAAGTAGCCACGCCCAAGACGGGATTTGAAATGGCTAGGTGCTTGAAATTAGGTTCGCTACCATCTTGCCTCTTGTGTCCACTTGAATTACTGCTCGGCTTTCCTATCGATTCTCCTTGATAAGTGCAATCAGGTAAACATTTTTCAGAGCAAACATTGAGGATTTAATATAAACTCTATCCGGACGAAAGCTATGCAGCGCAAATAAATGGAGACATCCGAAGGAAGAAAGATGGTTGGCAGCCCTGCTTTCTTCCCCTTATCTATGGGAGTGAGGACAGGGTTTAAGGATGACGTTCCCTTTTTTTTCTCTCACTCGTGTGTGACCGTCGCCTCGTGCTCCCCACGTTTTTTTCGTCCCCCTATCTATTGGCATGAGTGCATCTCACCTAATTCCATCCCTTCTTCCTTCTCTCGTCTTGAAACCTTCCGTCAATATCTGCAAAGGGTAGAACAAACAAGCGCATCCTTTGCTCTCCAGCTCAAGGAGATTCCACCACGACTGCATGATTCAAAACAATTACCAAATTCTACTTTTACCTTTGCATTACTTAAAAAAAACGACTATTTCACTTATGGGACCCCTTTTCTATGAATAAAAACATTTGAGTTGCAAGACTATTCGACTAATTTATTTTTAATTCACACTTTTCCAGCCACTGTAGCCAACTTGCAGCATTATTGAAATTGAATTAACGGCAGTTGACGGCTTTTTAACTTTAATTTTAGAGGTAATTTACAAATATCTTTTAATAAATGGACATACAAGGAGCCTAAATATTATTAAAATTCAGTTTTACTGGGAAAATTCCCTTCTTACAAACAGTTTTCACGGAATAGCAGTGATGAGAACCCTTGTAGACAGAATATAGCCGTGATGTTTTTGCTTGATTGATATATTACTATAAGGTGTTTGATAGGGTGGGCTGAACAAAATTAATAGAAGTGCTGAAGATACTAGGAGTCGTTTGGAGAAACAGAGACTTCACATTTTAAATCTCTAAATGAACCATTTTTAAAAGATGTAAAAATTATATTTATTTATTTATTTCCACATCCCCGAAAACAGAACTAACGGCCTTTTACATTGGATGTTTTAACATCTAACAATGGAGGAACGAAAACACCCATGTCCTGAGTGGTGAAAACTCCACTCAGGCGTGACTCGAACTCGGATTAGCAGGCGAGGAATTTACCTTGTTGCCACCGAGGCCGACGATTTCTCCATGTTTTATCAATTCTGGAATTTAGCACCATATAATGTCAAGCCAACTACCAAATATAAAATAACGTGTAAAGTTAGTATCGACCAATTCACTTCCCTTCATAATACATAATTACTTCAAAGGTAATAATAATTTAAATTTAATAATGATTGCAGGATTTTTTGGTACATTTCATAGAAAGGACTCTTTTATCTCATATTTGCCAGAAATAAATAGATGAAATTTAATTTAAGACATTTTTCCATGGAACTGGAAAATCGGGGGACGGAACTATATATGCTACGTCATGTACGAGGGAAAATATGATCTAGGAAAGCGTTCACTCATGGTATATTTGCTCTAATAATAATCAGATTATGCGGATGCATGAACAAAACCAAATACAAAATAGGAAAGGGTGGTGTATGAGGGTGTAGCGGAGCTATCATTTAATTAAATATGGAGGTTTGAAGATTTGCATTGAATGCTCAACTCCCGCATGTAAACTGGTGATGATGACGATGAAGCTTTTTCACTAAACGTTCTTTCAAACTTTCGTTGAAATCGCAACATAAAATGGCATTTTATGTAGTATCTTACTGTTTACTCGTCAGTGTAGTGAAGTCAGGAGTATACATAACGAGATGGTAATTTATTTCATAACATTCTTTTTTGCCTCGGAGATCAATCAAAATAATTTTGGTTTGCCTACAAAGTTTCCATTTTCACTGGTAATCTATTGAGTAAATGACCAATAAATTGATCACCTGCCTACTTTGAATACAAAAGAGTTTGTTGTATTCAAAATATTTCACTCCGGAAAATAAAACTTTTGAAATTAGTGAGGAATTCAACTGCTGTTCCTTACCTTTCAGAAGAGGATAAAGACAGCCTTTTAGCAGCAAAAGGGAGTAATGCAATATGGTGTGTGATCGTCTTTTGTGATTATTTTAGCTTGAGTCATTTTTATTATAACTATCAGTTAATAGCAATCAGGGACGTTGTTATAGTTTTTCCTTGAATCATTAAAACATGATTGGACGGATCAGCTCTAGAGTAGAGAATTCCCATTTTTTATTTCTGACTGCATAATTGCCGTCACCCACTTTTCCTACAAATGGTAATTATTTAAATGCGAAATAAATCAATTTTTATAGGGAGACGATAGGTCTCAGAATAAATATAAATAAGAGGTCGAATAACTAAACCGGATATTTTGATGCTAAATGCTCATTTCTCGTTCGATTTAGTAGGATTATAGAGTAGCTATCAACGTATAGACGAGACAGGGGGGTATTGAAAATAAATTTCAATAATACTTTGGCCACTTGATTGAAAAAGATACATCAAAGTGGCACATTATGAGAAAAATCCTTCCAAGTAAGAAATCTATTCTCGGGCTCTCGAATTTTTTTCCAGATTTTTGTGTTGCGTATACTATATGTATTTTCTCAATATTAGTTTATTTATTGAATATTAAATTTACATTCAAATACTTGCCGGTGTGATTAATGGTGAGGAAGATCGCATTCTCACACCTAATATCCCTCAATGACGTCAATTCATAAATTGAAAAAAAGATCTTAAAATAACGAAGTCACAAACTACATCAGTAATAGTTAGCTTAAACCGATTATTTTCTTCCCTGTATTTGGGCCACAACCAAATATCACAAATTGCTTCAACCTCTAGTGAACGCTTCTTCAAATATCCACGGGTTATGACGTGAGGCGAGTAGTGTATGGTATTAGTGGGTCATATTCAAAATAGAGACCCGACTGTTGGCATTGGAGCCGTATTGCATCCCATTCCCAAGGGGCCTGTGATTCCATCAACATTATAGACCAGATTACGGCTGGCATCGTGCACGCTGACTTCGCCGCAGGACAAATCCGGGGTGACACCAAAGTGACAAGCTAGTTCTTGGATAGACACCGACTAACCGTATGTCAATTTGATTCATCGTACACCAATGGTTGCTCGACTACCTTTTATCACTCATTGCCAAATTTTTCCTGAGATATGACGCATATTTTCGTAAGTTATTAAAACTGTCAGTGGCTATTTGTTCTTAGAATTATTTCCTATTCCGTTGAAGAGGAATGTGCGTGAAATCAAATACATTTTATATTTTTCTTACTATCTGAAATATTAACTTAAGGGATTGCGTTACATTTCTTTTGCAAAATGAAACGTTGCACTTTTTCCCTCTATATACAGACAAATGACCCGAGTATTTCCCGTTAAGGTTGTAAGACGATAAATGTATAATGATATCCTATGTGTTCTAGTCAAATGCTCCAAATCAGGGAAGTGGATGGAAATGGGAAAAGTTATTCTGAGCAACGCCTCTGTGGAATAAATCACTGTGGGCATTGATGCCATTGATATGAAGTTGCTTCATTCGACATTTTGTTCAACAGACTATAAATGGCCGTTAATAGGCTTAATCAATCACGTAAAAATGGTAATGAAACAAAGTTAATATTTTAAACATATTTCAGCTACGCAAGAAGATTAGTTCATAATGGCATCGAGCGGCCTGGGATAAGCCCTTTCAATTGATTATTTAGAATACTTTAAGTATCCAAAATGATTTAAAAGAAATTATTAATAATATATACAGACTTAGTTTGTAATGGAAATGGTAGTGGTATATTTGCCAACCAAGTGTGAGCAATGCGATGAATAATTCCATAACGCACATTTTTCAATCTACTTCACTATTTTTTCACTGTTTTTAATTTTAACTTTTAAGAATACCAACATTTTGACGGGAAAAACGTTTCTTTGACATGGAAGCCTGATGGTTTAATTCTGTTTTTTGTTTTGCTTAATGAAAAGACAACTGCACACCTAAGGCGACTTTTTTATTATATTCTGTAATAATCATACGTAATACGAGTGGAATTATAATTAACATCAGAGAAAATTAACTGGGCCGAATAATTTTAAGTGTGCTGCAAATGCTGAGCTGCAAGTCGGAGTTTTACTCTCCAAGCAATCGAAAAGCTCATTACATTATGTGTTGAAGTTCTTATTTTTGTTTTTATTTTAAAGATTTCATTAATTAGAAAATTTTCAGTGGAACCTCTGCCTTTTTGAAGTATGATTAGATACCAAGCCCAATCTTAGTGTATGCCTTTAAATTAAGACGGAATGTTTCAGTTTTTTCCACGCCGTATATACTTACATATATGTTATAACGAAATCACTTGGGAACAGGAAACTTTCCTAAGGCGTATTTTACTCTGCCGCTTGGAGGACGGGAGACGAGGCCTGTTTAAGTAAAGGTAGCCGTCCAATTTCTGCAAACGCGCCAGAAAAATAGCGGACTGACGACAGTGAAGTGAAGCCTAGCGATATGAAGGCGGGCGAGCGGTTTGAATGGTGGGGTTGGGAAAGAGGTCACGGCCTCTGAGCTCAGGGGGATGAAATTAGGTTGGAAGGGTTGGAAAGAGAGAGAACGACCGAGGATGATGGGGGAGGGGTGAATTGAATGAGTGTCATTTTATCCCGCTATCGGACTTGTCAGCCACCGTCTTCAACCCCTGGTTATCACGCAATCCAGTATTACCAACCCTCAAAAATAATATTTCTGAGGGTGGAGTGAAAATACAAGTAAGGTCTGTCATTTTATAGTATTAAGGAACAAAATATATTTCTAGTCAGCCTCAAAATAAAATATAATGAGTTACACTATGAAAAATGGAAGTTTTAGATAACATACTCAATACAAGAAATAAGTTGTGGAAAACCCAACTGATTATTTGGACGGTTAATTATGGTTTTCATTGTTGGGAGCATTGTAGTTTCGTCGTCCTCGGTGGTGCAGGCGATATTTTCCCGCTTTCTAACCAAGAGTGGCGAGTTCGATTCCCACCAGGGTGGTATCTCTCTGTTTAGGAGAAGAGTGTTGTTACCGGCAAAACCCTTATTCACGATTAGCATTTATTGAATTATACATACTTGGGATTTTAGATCTGCGCATTGAATATAGCACTGCTAATTAAATTCAACAGATTCAGGCGAGATATCGTGGAAGTTCTTCATAATGTAAGAGAAACAATTGCACTTTTCCACAAAATGGTTTATTGCGTACAACGCGTTTCGGCTCACAGAGCCATCATCAGGTACAAGACTTGTGTGTGAGTTGGTCTTGTACCTGATGATGGCTCTGTGAGCCGAAACGCGTTGTACGCAATAAACCATTTTGTGGAAAAGTGCAATTGTTTCTCTTACACTGCTAATTATTAATTTGCTTTCTTATTATGTATATTTGTAAATAATTTGCGTTTTTTCCGTGATTGCTGAGAAAAAATTTGAATTTTTCAAATGAAAGAGTGACTTACGTCATTATAAAAATATTGAATACTTATTTTGTTTATCGTTCCCACTACAATGCACATAATTATATCTACAAATAGTCTATCTAAGTTCTTTTTAAAATTAAAAAAATATTTTCAATCTAAAGGAAAGATGTTTTCATTGCAAGTAATTCATAGTTATTAATGAATAATTTCCTCCTTGCAAAATATATGAATAATATGCCTTTCTCGTCATCCATTTTGGCTTTTCTTTCACTTTAATTCCATACCCTCCCCCGTAGTCAGATCTCTACCATCTTTTTCCCTTGACTTAAACTCTGGACATTTTATATCGTTATAGTTCACTGACTTAGTCACCGCGATCCACATTACCCAAATGGCGGCGAAATAATTAAAACGAATGTTTCTCTCATCCCAGAGAAATGAGAGATAGGGGTTTCAAAGTATGGGAACAATAAAGGGAGCCTATACCGATGTGGCTAATAGCCTCTGACCCAAGTTCCTCTTGATTCTTAAGTCCTTGAAATGACAGTTTGCATTCGGGACAAACGAGTAAAGGGTTAACCGTCCAATTTAGGGCTAAATCATATAAAATCTTTTGGAGAATATGAAATATTCCTTCTTTAAGTTCCCATATTAAACTTTGACCATGCAATTTGTTTGTAATTGCTTAATAATCAACAAGAAAGTTGGTTCTTGAAGTTGAGGTAATATGTCACTTCAATTTCAGCTCCTGGGGTCTGAGAGCCAATGCCAAATTCACTTGATTACTAAAGGAAAAAAGTATTTGGCTTTTCCGTGTGCCACGTGCTGTTTCCCACGAAATTTCGTCTTCCAAAAATTTCTCATCACAAGATAAAAAAAAAGAAATTTGCCATTGGGCTCTCAGTCCAATATGGACATACAAAAATGTCAAATCCAATTTTAGATATCAAAAAAGTCATGAACAACTTAAATGTTCACGATATATGCTATAAATGGTGCATATGCGGTTACCAGAAAAGTCAGATAGCCCGGATGTATTTTTCAAAACTATAATACATATTGATTACATTGATGAAATTTAAGAGAAGAAAATTCGAAAAGTAATAATATTCAATTATTAAATCAGGAACTGCCTCATCAAACAATAAGCTTAATACATGTACAAGAAATCCATCATCGTATCTTAAAATGTACTCAAGGATTTAATCAGGAAATGTATTCACATTTGTAATCAATCAAAATTTCAGCATGAAAAAATAATATAACGCAGACCCAGGAAGTGAACGTAAGACGGCCAGGTACCTTGAGAACTGCCGTGAGAAAATATACTAGGAGGAGTCAGGAAAACAACCATTAAAGGAGGGAAATAGTATAATAATATTAATTATTTATCCTGGAAGGATAAGAAAAATAATGAAGAGCTAGAAGTAGGCAATGTAAGGATTTAAAGAGTAGTGATTATAATAACTAAGGAATGGAAATAAAAGTGAAGTGTCGTTCGGAGAATGCCTCCATTGCACTGTTATTTTGGGGTGCAGAGTGTGAGGAAGAGCTTCACATGTATGTACCTCTTAAGGTAGAACCTCTACTACAAGGACCTTCGAAAACATGCCCAGATATTTTCATATATTGCAGAGAAATTATGCCTTAATCGATCTGTGAAGAAATAATTGGGGGTCATCGGCCATTTAGCGCTGATATCAGGATTTGAAAATCGTCATTTTCGGCCTCAAATTACATTGCTCTTATGGCGGAATTGTGTCGTCCTTCACTTCAACATTTTATTTCTCAAGATTTTCTTCGACCAGGCTAGCTCAAAAACGACTATATGGTGATTAAATAATCAACGGATACAATGCATTTTTTTCAGGTTACCTTGTCGGCCATTTAATGCAGATATTTATGGTTGAAGAGCGATGAAGAGTCTTGCTTTCGTTCTGTAGCCGCCATATTGAAACAAACCTGGCAACTATGTTCGAGGAGTAAACAAAAACATTGGCCCCATCTATGCCCCACGTCACGATTGCAGACGATTTACTTTACACCGAAATATGTAATTTATCAGTGATTTTAGCTAATAAAGTGAAAAATATTATCACAATGCAACGAAACTCAATGAGGTAGCGCAAACAAACAAGGTGCCGAACCGGTGTGAAGCTACGATATGTTGACAGCTATACAGAGTTGTCGATTTCATCGTCAGCATTTATATATAATACATTTGTTTTAATTACGTTTACATTAAAACAGCAAAAGCGCTCACTAGTTCTAATGTTTTAACTCATCCCTAATTTTATAATTATGAAGCTCTACTGCTGTTCCAGAGAAAGTTTTTAAATTCCTCTGAGACATGGCGTCAATATAAAAGCCATTCTTCATATCACAGGATTACTTCATTCAGAATACAATTCATGCACTGTTCAGCTATGTTGATTGATTGAAAATTATTTTTAATTATTATTAATAACATATTGAGCCATTTTATCTTGTTGCTGTCCAGTTTATCTATGTCATGAAAGCAGTACTTCGAAGCGCAGGTTCTACCTTAAACAGTGTGTCTCTCATAATGTCTTTTTTACCTATTCTAGTGATGTAGTGCGAAGACTGATATCTTTTGTGTCAACCTTGGACACGTGAGATCTGAAATTTTTCAGTAATCTTAGTCTTGCTTGTTACCATAGGGTTTTTTCATCTCAGTCCTTCCAATACTGTTTCAAATTTCCTTTTCGATCATAGCAGTTTTTTTATACCACGACCCAAGGATTTATTTCATTGAGTTCACAAATGTAAACTCTTCATATTTGGTCGCAATGCATGAGCCACATTCAAGATGATACCATGCTAGGGGAAAACGTATAAGGGTTAAATTGTATTTTCCAATGTAAATATTTGCAAATGATATATTGATTCCTCTTCATTACCCGGATTTGAATGCTTAAGCATCATTCTCAGAAGATTTAAATGTACAAAAGTTCGCACCCAGCGGACTTCAGGACTCGAAAACTAACCAGTAAGTGGAAGGGAAAGAAATAAATGCGTCGTTGAGAATGAGTGGAGGAAACGTTTACTTAACAACAGCCGAGAGGATGAGAACATTGGCGGGCAACAGGGAGTTGAAGAGTTTACTCCAGGGTCATGACTTTTTTGAGTGGTTTTAAATCATTGACCTCACGTCAGTCAATCGTGAAATTCGACACTTTAAGGCCACAACAGACTTTAAAATCAATTCAATGGTCAAGGGCATAAGATTTTTCGCGAGGGTGCTCTTCCCATAATGATTTCTTTTAGTACTAGAGTGTTATTTCGTCTGGTTATTTAAATCTCGTGAAGTCTGTCTCATGTATACAATTAGCTTTGAACTCTGGGTCGTCAATTTCGTTTATTCCTATGGTTCGTGAAAGTTTGAACACGAAAATAAAGTTAGAGATGGAATACCACACAAATTCAGGGGAACTTGTATTATTTTTATGTATCAGGGTCGTTGGTTGAAACCCTTGGTATAATTTTTGTGCTAAAAGACTTGGAAAAGCATTTGAAAAGAGAAATAAATTCGAGAAAAAGCAGAGCGGCTTTAATCGCGGGTTTTTCTATTTTGTTTTGGAGTAGGTCAGGGAGTGTTTTGAATTGCGTACGGGTGTCTACTGGCCTAGTCTCTCCTACGTCAACTACGGGTTTGCCCCCAGACACACAAAGCCAAGAGCATACAAGGCGTGCAGTAGGCGAAGACAGAATCCTTCGGACGACGGAGATGCAATATGCGACCTTTGGTGTGGGGAATAGCCGATATGAAACTCAAGTTATGCCTCCCGTCGAGACATAAATCGTCCGAGTAGTTTGGAACCAATATGCACGGACGGGATCTTACGGTGTCGTGGACTGGCTCCATGTGTTTTTGTGTTCTTTGCGGTGGGGCTGGAAAAGGAGGATGACCTCCCCGCAGTCTCGGAATATGTTTAGACGGAATTTCTTCTCCTCACCAGTTTCCGGGAGGGAAGCACTTTTGTGCGTGGTGAATGGTGGGTAGAATGTATACACGAAGAATACGATCTTTCAGGTATAATATTGCAACAAATCGTTCGGCCTTCATAATAGAGAGCCAGTCAGGTTTAGAATTCGGGTTGTAAGGAGTCAACATCATATAACGATACAAAAAATTGCAACTCAGATATCGCTATGCTCATCATTTTTAAATATATCGCATTACATATATTTTCGAATGGGATCTCAAGTCACACAATACCTCAAATCACATCACATGACATTATGTGCATCAATGACTGTGAATGTAATTAGGTAAAACAGTCTATCTTTTTGAATGCCAGTGCTATCCTGAATACTTTTAAGGTGTCAGTAAATCCATATTTTGGCTCTTTGGCATATCTACAAATAGAGCTATTGTTAACACAAGTATGAAATGGCAGTATACCAAAATCGCTTCCGGAATCCTTGATTGGGATATACGAGAACATTTTAGTATATGAAGCCGAAGCATAAAGAAGTAGCCTTAAATATTAATAGTATACCTGAAGATGCCGTAACTGGCGAAACCAGTTGTACCAATAAATATTCTTTTTGTGGAGCTTACAAAATTATTGTTACTGTTCATTAAAAATTAATGTTTTAAGCTAGTTTATTGGCTCCTGTTCATGCGTATCGATTTCACAGTGTGAGACTTTTGCAGCCAGACTTTTTGCAACCTTAACGTCAACAGCAAAGATATATTCAGCCGAAAGCAGTAGAGATCCATTTTGAGTATAAATGATAAGACTAAGGTTCTCCCAAAACCGGGAAGATTTTGGAGTGTCTCCGTGTATCGATCACGCAAGGGGTACTTCATTCGTGGCTGATGACTTTATTGCGGTGAAAATGTCTTTCCGAAAATATTTAACCTCCTTATTAACATTTTTGGTGGTATTGGTTTTCATAGCGTAATATATTGAGTCTAACACATCATTTCCTCTCGTCGGGTTTTTCGGAAAAGCAGAAAAACATATTTTGCGTAGCAAATGAGCATTACCCGAAATTTATCTATGCGACCAATGGTCGACATCTTGTTAATAAAGTATTGAATGGCATTTCCCGGTATCCGCTTTTCTTCGGAATAAGAATATCAAATCCTCTTAATACTCCATAATTAGGTCCATTGTTATGCATGAAGGATTGTTTCCGAATAATTATATTGCTTTGTTTTTTTCACTTTTCTAAATAAGAATTAGCAGGTTTATACAATGAGCTTTTGGGGCTATGCTAGAAAACTTTGAAGTACAAACATTATTGTTTTTTCAATTGTAAGGGGTAGATATTTCTCAGTCTTTGGTACTGAGTCCTACATTCTCAGTGCATTCCCAGTCCTCAATTTTTGAGGTGGAATCAACGATTGGCCTTATTGCTTCGTAAAGTTCTATGATGGTTGATTTGATTTTTCCATCAAAAGCTAATTGAGGGACTAAAGAAGGCACTTTGAGATTTGAGAAATGATTATGAAAGTGTCCTTGCGGTTTTACCATGTAAAAGTCTTCGAAAGCCTTAAGTTGTCTCTCTTCTTTTGTATCCTGCACGAAATAAAAAGAAAAATTGACTTAGTTAAAATTAATTAGGGTTAATGAATGAAGAAACAAGCACTTGGTTATGATTCCTAACTTAATTTGAAACAACACGACATAGGTTTCGGAATAACATGCCATAATCAGGTACAAACAGTTTGGTGGCTTACACTTATATGTTTGTGTTACACTTATGTGGTTTGTAATTGATTGATGGCATGATATGCCGAAACCTAGGTCGTGTTGTTTCAAATTAAGTTTGGAATCATAACCAAGTGCTTGTTTCTTCATTCATTATGATTGAGTTCCACCCAGTAACGCCAGACACAGTGTCCTATAATAATTAGGATCAGAGTCCTCTGGATTGCCTATAATGGTGTTGAGAACGGCCATCCAGAGGACTCTGATTAGGATTAGTTCACACCGCGAACTATGCATTTTCTTTCAAATTACACTGGATTCTGTGAAGTGACCGATACTTTGAGAATTGAGAGATGATTGTGAAAGTCTCCTTTCGGTTTTACCATGTAAAATTCTTCGAAAGCCTTAAGTTGTCTCTCTTCTTTTATATCCTGCACGAAATAAAAATATGTAGTGTCTCTTTACTAAACATGATTCTGTTTCGCTGTAAATCAATTTTATTTATTTAGCAGGAGCTTAGCAGTTTCCTACATTGTAATATTATGTAATGACAACGACTTGTTTTAAAACAATGCTCGTTACCTGTAAGCTATAAACGTAGAAGCCAGTTATCCAGAAAAAGCCAGAAGCCAGAAGCCAGGAAAAAGAAATTTTCTTCGCCAAAGGTCGAAAATCATACACACTGTTGTCCACTGAAGTCTCTCTCTGTTATGCACTATTCGTTCCCTTTACTTTTTTGATCTGCTTTCTTACCATAATGGCCACCTTTATTATTCCTTTATAACGGAATGTAATTCCTTCCGTTTTTACAAAGCCGTGTACGTTTTTATGGGTTTTGAAAGGTATTTACGATTGCAGTTACTGAAAATTTCATATTCTACGGTCAGTTTGGCAAGTTAGATTCCTAATTCTATCCTAAACGTACGTTACAATTCAAATCAACTTGACGGCTACACTCTTTTCAAGAGAGGCAGAATGATGAGTTATTGCTACGAAATAAATGAAAGTAGGAAAATATCCAAGAATTCCGAGTCGGAAATCTGTAGAGAAAATATCTATCTGAATTTGGACCCGGCGCGCCGGCGTTTAGCAGGGAATGAACAATGAATGTACTTTCAGTTTCACCTTACCCTTAAGGAAGAAAATTATTATTTATGGCTAAGAATCAAGAAGGAAAAGAGGAGAAGAATTAAGGAAGATAATAATTAGTTGTGGCTAGCCAAGGTCGAAACAAATGAAAGAATTTATAGTGGGAAATCAGTAGAAAATATTAGGGTGTAGGGTCAACCATTAATCAGGAATTAAAAGAGGTCAGAGGTCACTCCCGGAATCAGCAATTATTGGTATTGAAAAGACAAGCCAAGAAGAAGAGAAAGATGATTAGAGATTGGGGTAAGATTGGAAGGGCAGAGAGAATTTAGGTGCATTACGGAAATAGGTTGGGAGAGAAATTAGTCTCGTCTTTCCGAAGCTTTTAATTAAGAATTCGTAGAACGAGATCAAAGAGGTTGCTCTTTGATATAAATGAGAGATAATGAAAATCTAAGGATAGCGAAAAAACACATCAATATTGGCAAAATTAAATGCTGTCGAAAAGAGATGGAGAATATAAACCCCGCATAGTACAGTACTTTCGTGATGTTGAATTTTGTGTCTATAAATATATATTTAGAGAATTATTTTGATCTAAGACTTGATTAACACTTAAACTTCAGCTTCATCGTGAGTTCAAGGAATTTTTCAAGGCTATGCTTCAAAATCAGATACATTTGTGAGTGAATATGTTTGCCGGCAGGTGGATATTTTGGCCAATTTGGCTTCAGGAGAGTTTTAACAGAGGAATATCTGCCATACACATATGTTAGAAGTCCACAGTCGGGTTTGTCTTATTTATAACCATACTCGGAGTAGAAAATTTTGCTAAGGGTAGTGAATTATATTTATCAAGTTACTTACCCACATTTAGATCGCCTCGACAGCAAGAAAAACATTCTTAGTGAGGCATTCTCTTAAAGTCTAAACATGTGATGAACACTTCTGTCAAGTTTACTGAGGAGACGATGTTTTTGCTTGTACAGATCTAGTAAATTTTGTTTCTACGTGATAGTTATTGTATATCCTTTGACTAATGACGACGAAATGTTTCGACCCAATTGCCAATTAAAAGCAATAATGGAAGAAGGAAGGAATGAGCAACATTAGTTTGGAAGACCAATTATAGCATGTATCTCCTTGGCGAAATATTCATAATGCAAAAACGAATAATTTGAATCGTCACCTTCCATCACATAAAACCTCCATCCAAGCCTGTTTACCGTTATCTAAAATTACTTCTACTCCCCTGCTTATATTTATTCCAACGTATTTTACATGTGAAAAAGTTGACTCAGTTCTCCATTAATTCTGTTCGTTCTGATCACAATACTAGGAGGAAAAACGACCTTCACTGTTACTCTATAAGAACAGAAAGGTTAACACAGGAGATGGGAATTAGAGGTCACAATAAATTTCTTGCAGAATTAAAAATTTACGAAGTGCTAGCCTCCTCAAGGTAAAACCTTTTATGAGTTTTTATTTAAAAAATTGTATTACTCAGTGACTGAGTACATGAAAGATGAATTATATTAATTATCAAAAAGGCGGTAAATTCTAATGCTTTACTAATGTAAAAATTGATGGAAATTAATACTGTTTGTTACTACATTGATTATTCCTACTATGTCGGGAAATTTAATTAAACATGCAGTATTGTAACTGATTATCTTTTTTGACTTGCCATATATTGGTTATAGAAAGTTTTACTGTACCTTATCTAACATGGCAAATAAACTATTGTTATTATTATATCAAGCATATGATGAATTATGTCAAAGTATAGAATGATGTAGGAATGAAGTGGTGAGAGATGACGGTGACACGACAGTTGATCGAAAAGCGGCATCAAATCTATCTTCGCACTGATTTTAGCTTATGCGGATGCAATCAAAACTCTATATTAGATTTATATCGAAGTTTTAAATTGGATATTGTTCTACGGGTGGACGCATTGGTTTAGTAAACCTGGTTTACTCTTAATCCTGAGCTTAGAAAATGTGATTCTTTTACGCATTTACAAATATTTGCACATGATTTACAAGTGAATACATCTCGCCGACAAAATAAATTACCAACAAGATAGTTCGATTATTTATTATTAGGTTACATTTTTTTGTAGTAGATTCAAAGAAGTGCTGAATAATCATAAATCCATTTTACTTGGAAAAATAGGAAAACGATTTTGGAAATTTCAGATTGAAAAATAATTAACTCTTTCTGTTAACATCTGTTTGCGATAAGGATGTCTGGGTAGATAAATAGGTTAGTCAGTTGTGGCTCCATATTTCACTCAGTCACTCTTAGATCTGGATTCAAATTCACTGATAGATACGAATTGTCTGCAGTGCATTGAATTAGATAGAACATCTGGTTTTATAAGAGGCTAAGGTATACTTTCCTTAAGATATTCCTTCAGATTTTCTTCAGGAATTAGTTTGCACAGCAATTTTTATGAGCCATTGTATTTACAGGTTGCATCTCAAGACAATTCATTTTACAAATCTCCTTTTTGTGATGATATTTAACTATTTTTTCTCATGGTTGGATCGGATTGATCAAATGAGATATTTCACAGTGAAATTTAATTTGATTCCACAATGCTAATGCAATAGTTTAATAATTTATCTTGTGCATGTTTTAGGAATTGTAGAAATCCAACCAATGAGAAAACTTATTATACCGGCACTATATATTTAAGCCAGTGTACTCATCAAAATTTACAACCATTTTATTCCGATGAAAAATAATTAACTAAAGTTTGTTTTCGTTCAACCATATTAATGCATAGCTATCAGCGAGTTTCTATTTATAATTAAATTAATCCTTCAAAAATATCATGAATTAAATTCAACACATAAGAGAGATTTCCCTCGTGTACTTGTAAAATTCAACTGGTTTTTCATAGGTTTTTCCAGCTTGTGCAGTTATTGAAAGTTCTACTGACTTCTATAATATCCAAGAAGGGAAATCAGAGGTATATTTTACAAAACAAATAGTGAAAAACAAGATTAGCAGCGTAATGGATAAAAAATGAAAGAATCCAGTGAGATAAGTACAATCTATCCGCAATTATGTCTTTCATTGGGCAAAAACCTGGTCGAAAGTCTTTTTCCGCTTCCAATCCCCATTTCCTGCACGTACTAATTTCACTATGCAACTCTTATCCACCTCAAAAATGGCCTTTACTGCTTTAAATCAAGGTTCGGTTGGCGGGGTGGATATATCCTATAACTGGGTTGAACGCTGAATCAGGAAAGTAGTTATGGTCACGTGAATTCTTAAGCTTGTGCTTCAAATAAATATTCGCATCAATTTTTACGGTCAATTTCCGTTTCGTGCTTGCCTGATGACTGGGCGGACGTTATATTTGCTTTAGAAGAGTCTTAAGGTAGAAAGTAGGTCGTTTGGTTTTTTCAGTTAATAAAGGAAGGATAAGGGGTAACTATGCATGAAAATCAAACAAAGGATTTAGTTACTTGAAACTGGTTCGACAGATCTATTTGGTATAGCTGCTGTATTGATTACAACTTAAACTCGTTCTTCATTGGCATTAATTACGTCGTAGGCGCTTCAATTTCTTGGCATAGCGTATTCGTAATGATATCCTCTGCTTTTCCATTAGTTTATATTTTTGTAACCAAAAAAGCATCTTAACGAACGGTTCTCTATGAATTTCTCAATTCTACTCTCGAATGGACGATCTAAGTCCCTCCGGAATGGTTTTATTTTCCTGATTCCGATCTCAGTGTAAGGAATATACCTCCAGTGTTGGTGCTTGAAGTTGATTTCCAATGACATTTTTCCACCCCAAAAGTTTTACAATAAATCTCCACAGGAGATATCACAGTGACCTTAAAATGTTCATGAGATTTACTCTTTTAACCCCTCCAGCGTGTGCGACGCAGCATATGCCTTAGGATGCGAAGGATTTTTAGAAATGTTTTCCCTTCTAGCGTTTTTCAAGAAAAAGAATGTCGTAATTCATCTCGACAAGTTTAATTTTATCTTCTTCAATTGCGAGTTCACACACGCCTGAAAAAATTCCCGTTATTTAGACTTTAGAAGTCGCATGGGAAGACGTACGTTTTGAGTCCAGTTATTCTTATACTTCATGGTTCTATTTGCTTTAAAAATAATTGACTTTAAATCTAGTGCTAAGGACGTAGGGTAATGTGAGCAAATCAGTGAGGTTTACTGATTATCATTTTTTATACTGATCCATAGCAAACTTGGATTACTTCCAGAAAAAATTGTGAGCATACATGTGTTTCTTTCATTCCAGATGTAAGTATCCACTAAATTATTGTGAAGGCTCAAAATAGCCATCCAAATATTGGAAAAGCATATTCCAGATGCACTGGTATGTTAATATGTGAGGAGATTGCGCGGAAAAATTAAGGAATTTGATTTTGGTTTGGACGATTGAAAATCATAAAATAATGTGATTAGGATTTTCCGGTAAAATGATGTTATGAAAATATATTGCTAAATGGAATTGGACGTGTTGAAAATATGAATGACATACGAATATTCAAGCAGATATAAATTATTTTAAAGTATATTTGTACAAGTTTGAAGCATATTGGAAAGATAATGGCTGCATGGCTGAAAAATACTGTATTATGATGAATTTCAGGAGTTACAAGCACAGAACAGTATATCTAAAACAACGCATAAATATTTCAGAGTTAACAATCGTACAATAATATTTCAGATTGGAGAAACTATCTACTTTTTCCATGCTAATTTAAATAAATATACTCTTTTTCACTCGCTGAATTTCAAAGGAATCGAGTTTAATGGCATGTATTTATTTCGCCTTCTGCTATAAAAAGCTCGACACGAACTCATTACAGTCATACGTTCCAGGAACGAGCATTTTAATTACCGGCATCGTAATTTTGTTTACGTTGCCAATGGTCCATGCTCAGGAAAATAGAATAGCTCCCATTTCCGATGTATCAACGGTTGTTTCCCGACGCAGTGAGTGTTTGGTTACCCAAAGATGACATTGAAAAAGCAGTTCGAGATTCGTTTTTTTTACTAATAGATGTACATCTAGGTCTATGGTATAAAATAAATAAAAGCCTGTGGATATCTGCAATATAATCGAAACTGATACGGCGGATACATTCTATGTTGATGAATAAATAGATTGTAAGCTCTAATAACATTTAATTTTACAACAATTTTAGATGATATTCGACGTATTCATGAGAAGTTCAAGTGTCAGGACTTTGCTTTTTTGTGTAAATATAGCTGATGATAGAAATGTATCTCATTACAGTCATACGTTCCAAAACAAAAAAAATACTAAGGTGGACGGAGGAAGAATGATGCAACGGTGTCTGAAATGAGAAATGTGCTATTAGTGCAATTCTCAATAAATACTTATAAGAGACATACCAGGGTAAGTAAACATACGCATTGGACGCTGGTGGGAAGGAAGGGTTGAGGGGCACATGGAAATTGGCAATAGTAATTAGTAGGGTCTGTATTAATCTGATTGCGTTGTTTTTATACGACGAATTTTGAAGTTACTACGTCATCTAATGGTTTATGTATATGATATTTGTATCGATAGGCTTATTCTTCCTTCTATATAGTAAACTGAGCCAGCACTGTTTTACTCGTGTTTTACGTAGAACATAAGTAACCATTGGTACACATATCCGCTACCTCATCTAATCAGTAGTCGTTATGTTCTTGCTGTGCCTGGCCGGTCTCCACCACATGGGTATTGCTGGCTTTACATATTCCAGATTTTGCTTCTAACTAATTTTGGACGATAAGGCGTAGTGTAAAAAAAAACTCCATTGGAAAAATATTCTGCGTAGATACTATTATGCTGTTATGGATTTCCACTAACTCTAGTCTGAAACCGTTAATTTATAAAAAAACATGGGCCTGCCGCGATGAAAACACCGGTTTACGATCAGTCACCGAAGTAAGGGATCGTTTGGTTCGGCTCGAATTTGGAGGGGCGATCCTCCTATTCGTCCAACTGCTGTTATCCCTGTCGATAAGTAGTAGATTGTGTGTACGAGATGGCCTTATCCTTCGATACATGTTAAATTAAATACTCCAAAAAATTATTTAGAGAAATTCTATGGTCGATAAATGATTTTGCTTCACCTCCAATGGTTCAGTCCAGTCCTGTGTAGCATTCAGCACTGCCTTCCGAGTCCTTTATTATTTTTCTGGTTTCACACTTGGTATTTGGGCTTTGAAGATTAGTTAAAGTAGCTATCCTACCACTTTACAATAACAAATATGCCAAAATACTCATAAGAGAGTGAAAAAAACGTATCTTTCCACTTATTTTTAATTATACATGGTATTTACAAGATACAACCAGTTCCAACTCATAGGCGTCAGCATCAGGTACTCCTATCTTTCCGTGGAAACTAGAAGTGCCTTAGAACTAGTACAATGAAATTTCATTGGTAAGATACAACTTTTCTTCTCTCTCACTTAAAAATGAATTTCCAAATTGTTAAGCCTGTAACCTTCGACAACGCTTATACTTTATGTTCAATGTAAAATGATTTAAAGCATCAAAACTAATCGTTGAATCAAATATTACTTTAGCGGAGACATACCATCTTCTTGTCTATCACTACAAAAGATTCGGCGCAAGTAATATTTTCCCATGAGCTACATTCTGAGGGATGGACGAGCAGCTTCCCAGCAAAATCGATCTGAATGCTGGCAATTAATTTCCTCGACGACGACTGGAACCAAATTGAATCGGAGTTTTGTTTTTCCCGAGGCGGATTGCGATTGCCGCGCGTTCGTTTAAAAATGGCGTAATTAAGCGCTTCAACTGTTCAAATAAATTTCATCTCTGAAGCTGTTGTGACAATTGGAAAACTGTAATTGAGCATAGTGGAGAGAAAAATAATGTGTATCCCGCCCGAATCTTATAAAGCATAAAAAAGCAAATTCTATAGGTTATATAGTAGGATGTAAATCATATCTTCTGAGATATTAATATATTTTCTGAAATAAATGAGACAACGGAATAAACCTTGTTAAAAAATGTTCTTGGAAGACCTATTGTGCTCACGCTAGGACCCTGGATGTAAAAACAAACTTGGAGTTACCGTGATCATTAGTGAGTTCGCGTGAAAGTTGTAAAAATCAGTTGATGTTGCTTTGATAAAGTATGAAGTACAATAGTAGAGGAAATAAATACTTTATTAACCAAATAATACCATAATTCTGTTAAAATTTAAATGATTTCTACCTTGCAACATTATTTTTAATTCCATAATTCGATAGCATGTATGTTCTCAGAATATACGTTAACCACTGCAGTTGATGACATTACGCTTAGTTGAGATAGTACATACTTCTCTGTCCGTTTACATTTTCCAATATTGTTCCATGCATCGTATTGTACACAAGTATTGACAATGCAATTTTTAGTTTACATGATCAATATTATTTACACGAAATGAGTTTATTTGAACCCACTCCTCACACGTTTTTTGGCATAACCGGACTGAAGCTCCACTTTCCCTTATTAATACACCTTATCATACATGGTTCATGAAAATTGTTCAGATCGGATGTAAATCTGTGAAAAATAAACTATATTATTATTATTATTATTATAGCTCGGCTGTACTCTTCGGCTCGGCTACGAAATAAAGGCTTTTGAATACGAAATGACTCCTCCGGGCTCTCGCAGTGCAAATGGAAGCAATGCGACGACCGGGTGTGAGATTATTTTTAATACGCGTGAATTTCACGCAGTGCAGAAAATGGTGCCATATGAGCTCAATCAAATCCCACCTAAGTTAACGCAAAGACCGATTAAGAAAAAGAATAATTATACAAAAGCAAATAAGACCTTTTTGGGCATCTGTGTTAAGATATTAAACTTTCCTGGCGTATAAGTTTCAGAGATCCTTCTTGGGATCCCACTCTAAAAGAGTTCTCCATTTCATCTGAACTGCTTTTGACACTCTGTCATGATTTGAACCTATTTTTGAACTTTTGTATCAATTTTTTTAAATTTCGCGATCCTCTCCTTTCCTTAGTGTTTAACTTCTGTCAATTATAAATGCAATACTTTTTGTACTCCACCTCAAATTTTTAATATCATTTAAAATTATTTGAAAATGAATGTAGCAATAACAATTTTTGTGTCTTTTTTAGGGTTGAAATAAACTGTGGGAAATGTGAAATTATCTGTCTGAAATTATTCAATTTCGCTTTTATATGACCATCCTCGCCTGTTCTTTAACGCTCCGACCTTTTAACAGTCCACTGCCTTGAAAAACAAGTGGTATGTAGGTAATGTTTATTCTATATTTTTCCCGAGCATTCAATAGTTTTCATAAATGTACAAGTCCTCTGGCTCGCGACACTTAATAAAATTGAGTAAAGCTATCTAGAGTATTTCCTGTTAGAAAAAAAATTTAAAAAACAGAAATGTAGTTTTATTCTATATATGATTTTGTATTGCGGAAAATAACACCAAGAAAATATTAGCCGCCGTCTAGTCATTAAAATTATTTTCATCCAACATTGAAAATATCAATGTATAGATAATGGTTTAAAATCAGCGCATTATGAAAATGGATTTGGTATGCATAAATATAATCCTCTCCTAGTGATCACGCAAAATTCAAACCAGTTAAAGTTTTTACTAGGCGCAACAATGTGAAGATGCCCGCCATGAGTTACAAACTGTAGTTTGTCCTGGATTTGAACTCGGATCTCATAAATTGACCTTTTTCAAGGCAAATTTCCACCTCTATGTGAAGTATCATTTTTTCGTGCGCGTGACTTCGTAATTTATGTAACTTTATAAATTATCATGGTTTATTAAGGTAATTATTCTTCCATTGTGCCTGATTAGTAAAATGTTGACCTGTTATTCTCTGAATTTAGTTTTTTTATCTCCCCTATTAATTTTTGATTAAATAGATGACCATTTGTGAATAGGCATCCCTGGACATTACCCTTTTATAATCAAATCACCACTGGCTCCATAGTCATAGATATCCGTGGTAAAAGTGAGAATAGGGTTCAAAAGATAGCGGTATGGGAGATAGCATTTGCTTGTCAATGGCGTGAAGCTGTGACATCTAGAGTTACAACATTACAACTTCATTCTGTCAACCTAACAAGGACGTAACGCTTGGCGTCCCTTCATGCTTGCCCATAAAGTTAAATCAACTTTGTCTGATCTAGTCAGGTTTCAGGATGATAATCATTGAGAAAACGATTTATATGCACCATCTAGTCAGCTTTTAAGCCGAAATCTCCTCGGGATGTGTCTCATTTTTAAAGTGACTTGTAAGGTACATTTGGTTGGAGTTCTTTTCTTCATGTTTGCTCTTTAGATTAATCTACAGCAAACACGGCCCATTTTTCTCAATGAAGACCTATGCTAAAAACGTATGTAACTACATTACAAGAGGGGTTTTTGTTATTAATCTGTTTTTACTCTTCTAATAAATGTGCTTCTACGTACTTTGCTTCAATCCGATGCATCAACTGATGAATATTAAAAAATATTACGGAGAAAATTCTTGGATTTCTTAGCTACTATATAAAAAACTATTTTTTGAGCAACATTTAATGTCTGGCGTTACGATAGTCATCACATTTTTCTAATTTTCTTACATAAGTGTCTCTGAAACCAGCGGAATCACAGATTTCAAATGTTGATTGTTCACCTGCCAGAAAAGCTCTTTTAATGTAGTAGAACCATGAATTAACGAAATAGTACACTTCAAACAATGCATAATTTAGTATCATCACAAGTCTCTTTCTCTCAACGTTAGAGTGTAGCACTTAATTGCTGCTAAATTATAAATTCAAGGTATCACTATAATCTTTTTAATCCTAATTAGTTTCACATAAAACTCATAAATTGGATTATTTCTTTATATTATGTTGCAGACAATTGCATTTTGCCTAAAGAGTTCTCAACTCTCCTAGTTTCTCTTGCCAAATAGCTTTACGTTAGTTCTTGTCGTATATTTATAATTTTATCAAAATCCGCGTACTACTTCAGGTATTGAAGGCCATTATTCTTCAATTAGCCTTCACAACGGTCATAGTCATTGGACTATCACCAAGCTGCACACAGATCAATTCGTGTTTGGATAATTTGCAGCCATCAGTATATTTCTCGTCTAACACCTTTCGGAACCCTTGAATTCTCAGCTTGCTACAACAACTGTGGCTATTTAAGTGACTTATTCAAGGAAGCCTCTGAATTGTTTAGCTTCGATATTAACGGAATATTAGGTCATAACCTTGGAAACTGAAAATGAATGCTTAAAAAATCAAGATTTTTTCAAGACTGACTACACGTCTGTTTCTCAAGACTGTTGAAGTTGAGACTTTCCTGAATGGGCCTTATGTTTAGACGTTTTGGTCACTTTTATACCACAAAAACAGTGCATAATTGGGAAAACAAACGATCCCTCTTGCCTAAATATATCTAATTTTCGCTCATCATGCGAGCTTTGTCATTCTAGTCTGCTTGCTAAAGGTCAAGTTCCCTTTTCTATTTATTTACTTGATAGTATTGGCCTTGTATATAGATGCAGCAGAAATAATCAGCAACATCAAAAGAAAGCACAAATCAATGTGCTGAAGCAAACATTAAAATATAATATTTCAGGAGTTGCCAATTCCGATTAATTGCCAATTTCTCTCTGCAAATGACCGTTTACGGATGTCATTTGATAGTGAGGAACGCCTGGAGAGGAATAAAAGGGCATTAGTGAGCAGCCGATAAGATACCGTGCAGTTTCCACTCAATACAAACATTCGAATGATAAGTTTTGAAAGCCCTGAAGATGGGTAAATAAATAACCGAAACGGTGGCAGAAGTTCGAAAAGATATAAGTATACATAAGAATTTTGATAGCAATTTTTGTCAACGTGGTTCGGAAGAAAAAATAAAAAATTCAGTAATGAAACACAATTAGTATCAGCAAAATTTAAATGCTAACTACCGATATGATATACGTTAAATAAAACCTTGACACGAAATTTAAAATTTTAATGGCGAACGCCGCAAATTTTTTATGTGAACTTTTCCAACATCGGTTACTAAGTTGCGTTAAAACATTCTTCTCGATGAAGTTAGCAAGTTACGTCCATGACAACTGATCGTCAATGAGCGTGTGTAATTGCTATTGAGAAATATATTGCAAATAAGGATCTCATTTTTGGTTTGCCAAACAAAGGAGCGGAAATTATGAATGTTTGCTACTACAACCAATATGAGAGGCTGATGAAGGCTATTGCACAACTAGAAATCACTAACGTAGCTTCATCTATTTATTTTTAATTATTACCCTGCAGGATCGAGTGGCAGGGAATGTCCACACACCAACCATGAAAAAGGGAGGGAATACGAATAATAAATTGGAAGATGGAAAGGAATTAAGTGAATTATATGCTAATGGAGTATATTATAGCCTTGGTGTATTTGATTTAGCCACTTCAGGCCTAAAAATCGAAATAAGTCCGGAATTGTATCTCTCTCATTTTTCCTCTTCTATCGGCAACAGAAATAAATTAAAGGGGTTATAATAATATCTTCCGTTTCATACTGAAACTCGCCTGATCTGAATTTTTCATACTAATTTGGCCTAGCGTGTAGCCTACTACTATCTAATCGATCCCAACTTTTTCCTTCCTTCAGTTATGTCACAATCTTTTCTCTCCTATCATATTTTAACGAAGAGTGTGGAATTTGTTGGCACTTTATTTACTTCGCAGAAATAAATCTTTCTGTGCACGGTCCCAAATGATTGTGGCGTACTCAAGATGTAGCCTGGTTACATCCGTCAATCATTTAGCCAACCAAGGACCTTACTACTATTTTTTTGATTGATCCTTAAAAGTATTCGCAAATATTTGACTTTATGCGTACTCCCCTGAATTTATAAATATGACGTAGGTTTTATCCCGTAACCACATACATGCGGTCTTACATTCGGACTGAATGTCTAGGTTTACGTAAGTTATCATACCGTAACCTGTGTTGTTTAAGGTCTTTTTAATTACTTTTCCACTTATTTAGCTTAATTGTTCTTCATATTTGTAAATACTGTGAAATTTTCTTTGATTATTTGGAAACTTTGAAAAGCATATTTAGGTACGTCCAATACAAAAACTCCGTTGAGGTTTTTAAAAAAGGGATAACATGTTGCTATTTGTAAACAGACATGAAAATATATTGTATATTGACAGAAATGGGGCTGTTTTATGGAAATGCAAAGCAAAAACAGAAAATATATACTCATTTAGCGAAATATTTATGAGAAGCAGCCTGTGAGACGGCATGCCTATGTTATGGTACGGGCTCGTATGGGGCTCGCGTATATGTCAATGGTGGCCAATGCTTGAAGCTGTAACGCTGACGTGGTCCGGTCCGCCATCCTTGTTCCCTCCTATTTACCTAAGCGCTTACGGGCTGACGCACTAATTTTGCAACTTGAAGGATCACTCGAGCGATAAATATAAAATATACCAAGAGGATGGCCGATAAAAATATAGGAACAAGCGATAGACACAAATTAAAACTTCCAATATTTCGGTGGTCTTAGAATCCACCTTTCTCATGATAAAGAGTAAGAATGAGGAAAGGGATAGAGATTGAGGTATGAGAGGGCAGAGTTACCTTAAAATTTCACCAGAAAGCAGGTATCCTTGCTTTTTACCCGCTAATGCGCCCCTCCTCGCCCTTGCTATTCAAAGGAAAGCAAGGAAAGAACAGGGGGAAGCAATGCGGTGGATCCTTCGACTGTCTCCATCTACCTCAAGAAGTGGAACTGTCGCCAGGAGGAGTTGGTAGGATTAAGGATTGAAGTTCAATAATTTGGAGGGAGAAGCGGACGCGCCAAATTAGGACGATACCCGGAACGAATGAATGCAGTGGCGCGTTAGCTTTTGATATTTGTACTGAGGAGAAGATATGGACGCTGTGATTAATATACCCACGAAACAGTTGGAGGGGGTTTGATTTGGGGCGAAAGGGAAGGTGGCAGTAGAAGACCAGGGAATTGATGTATATGATGTTGGTATGGAGAGGGAAACTTTCCTCTCCGCTCTGATACCACCGCGAATGAAACTTCCAAATACCCGCCCTGTGAACTGCAGAATGTTTTATCTCTCGCTTCGGCGATTGGGGCCCGTTTCCTGGGAGATGATTGTACAACACGTTCATTGCGTTGGTACATAAGAGAGAGAGAGAGAGAGAGAGAGAGAGAGAAGTGTTGGAACATGGGTTCGAGGAATGTTGTACGAGAAAGGAAAGGAGGGGTAACATGTATGAATGGCGAGAGAGGGAAAGTAACAGAATTCCTCCTATGGCTCTGTCCTTGGCCTGCAACTTATCAACGATTTCAGTCCCAACACGCTTCACAATTTATTTTCCTCCGCCCGACAGCTTATGTTATAATTCTTTTCAGTATAGAACGAAAACATGAGTGGTAAGCTACCAAAAATCATCAAAACTTGCGACATGAGTTCACTCGGAAACGAACATTGGAAACCTGAGGTTTAATCAATTTTAAGCAACTTTAATAAGCATGTCTATTTTTTTATTGGATGTAAATGAGTGTGTTAATAATTAATAATATATTAATATCTGAAGGCCAATCTCTGCTGATATTGAAATTATTCTTTAAGCGGATTCCGTGAATATATCACACAAACTGAGCAAATTAATTTTCGGTACGTCGTTGAAATAAGCCGCTAGTCCACGAATCTCTCACTTCTCCGGCCACGGCATGTGCCATCCTTTGAATTAAATAAACAAACAACAACGGTTGTACTCATGGAGCTAATCTTATAAAGGGTTTTAAACATCTAAATGTGAGTGAATAGTGTGTTTAATCTCAAGGTAGTAATTGCATTTTAATAATGAGTCAGGTTTATGACTTCGGTAAATAAAAAAATCGAATTTAATTAACAAAAATTAAGTACCTCTTTAATTAGTAAAAATTAAGTATAATCCCTTGAAATTTATTGCACAACATTATTAATTAATAATTGATGCGTTTGAATTCTTAATTGAATTATTAAAATACTATTTTCATCATTCTTTCAATTAAATTTTCAGTGCTTAGGAACCCAAACATTTACATGAAAGAACGGAGCTGAGAACGGCTCATGTTAATTACGCTCAGAAAAATCACTTTATGAGGCAATTACTATCTTCTTAGCAACTAAATCCTTGCAAAAATTAATTGTTTTGGGGATATTTCACACTTTTTCCTCTTCGATATACATTAAAAGTGCTTTACGAATGGACTGAGCCTCAGCAACAATATTAAATATTTTCTTGTTGTTAAACTCTTCTTGTTGTTTCATTAAACATGTTGGCACTAAAGTTGTTGACCTCCTCTGCTCTCGTGGATCTGCTATTTCTCTCCTACGTGTTGCTGCTTTAGTGTTGTTTCCTTGTTGGTTTAATTTGTTTGCTGAAATTCCAGAGACTATCGCTGTTATATTAATTTGTTTATACCTCTCTCGAGAAGATAAATAAACGAAAGAAATATTGAAATTGAGAATATATTATTAGAAAACCTTCACAAACGTTTAAATAGAATTCAGTAAATCTTTTGCTAGTTTTATGTTGGAATCATGCGTTTAGTATTCGTTAAAAGTAAAACTATTTGTGGCTGTCATGGTCACTTCCCATTAGAGCAATGAAAAATACTCGAACTTTTGAAAGTCCGTATTTCTGACAAACGTTCTAAAATATAATTCATTTTCACTAGCACGCTATCATAGCTTCTGATATTGAATTTAAAAGCTAAGCCAATACGATAACCATAATTATAATATGCAATACGTTAATAATAATTAACCACCTATAATTATGCACCGTTCACAGTACCTACTAGCTTTCTATGCTATTATTCCCAATGTTAGTAAGAATTCCGCCACCTGAACGCAAGCTAGCGCCAACCCTAGTAAAATTAAACTTCACTGTGGCAGGCTTCGCTTCGTGGAAATTATTTGTTTGTATTCATGATTCAGTAAACTACTTATTGTTAGTACTTTTCTAGAACACTTTATTTGCACGTCACGTTTCATTAATTTACCTGACGATGCTGTCGTAAGCTAAACGCATCGTAATTATAAAATTTTGTTGAAAAGTACAAAGTATTATACTTTATCATAAGTGCATACATAGTAAACTTGTTTATCTGGCTAGAGTTACTAAGTCTGGTGCTAGTTACTGGAATTTGAAATTCGTTCGAACAGAAGTTATTTGAAATAGTGCGAGTTAAGAAAATGGAGGGTCTAGCAGAAAGACGGCAGCACTACGCTGCGCGCTGTAGGGAGAAAGTTCTCCTGGGCTAATTCATCGAGCAAGTCCATTCAAAGAAGGATGCATTGACTAAATTAACATTCTAGACAGGTATTTTCGTGAATGCTGCTCTGAAACGCGTAAATTACTTGTTGTTTTTTTAGTGATCCCTTACTCTTCACTAGAGGTCAACAGAATGTTAATTACGGTGAAATGGAAATCGTGTAAAAATGTGATAGATTCACCATGTTAACCATCATTCAACCATTGTAATGTAAACTGGGCATTATAGACCAGTAAGTATAAATCGAAAGCCAGACAAAACTAATCTTTTAAATTTATCTTACAATTTATTCCAATTTCCACAGTCTTAATTTTATTGGATCGTATTTCAAAGTCTTAAAATAAAATACTAGATTTTAAAGTCCCGGTTAATCACAATGTTTTTAACACTCGGAGTCCCGGACTGGCGTACACCCAAGGAAACCCAATAGAGTCATTTTGACTCCATAGATGATTAATTTACCTTTAGGTTCACTATCAGATAATATATGCTATTCGCATTAGAGTTGTGCATTATTGAGATGATGAAAGAGTTTTTCCAGGGATTGAAGACATGAAAATACACTTGGAGAACATTAATTTTTACTGACCAACATTCAGTACACATAAATAATTTGTGTAAACGAGGCCTCAAAAATGTGATATCAAGAATTCTTTCGGGTTTAAAAGTTGAAATACAAATAATGGAAACAATGTTTTGGTCAAACATTTTGATGCAAAGTATGTATCTTTTTTTGATCGATGACATTTTTAATATCAACTTATGACTACAGTTTGCTCAAAAGTGCAGAATGTTTTATGCACATGCCCCACATAGACTTCTGTTGCATGCCTCGCCCTTTGTCAACGGTCCGATTTTTCTTGCATTTTTTTAAATTTGACAATACTTAGTTCTCTTTAATTTTGGATATATATCTTCCTCCATAAATTCTGTTTCTATTCTATTTCTCTTGACCATGTTTTTAGCTGTTTGGTTCTCGGATAGTTGCTGGAGGAAATTTTTCCTAGAGATTTTTCCCCAATCACTGCTTTATAAATTACCTAGGCATTTATGGCAGGAAGATCAAGTGTGTTTTGAAAAGCGTGTACTGGTCAGTGCCAAGTGCAAAATCTCACTGTGTACCTTCTTGTAATATTATCCACTATATCAACTCGATATTTTGTATCTTTGTAAAACTTTACAATTTCGGGAGTTTTCTTTACATTTCCACATCCACTCTGGGATGTAGTGAACTCAAAAGGGAAACTTTTACTAAATGGTCAGAGTGATTTCTTTCTTGCTTATAGACTTTAGTTGTGTACAAATCCTCTATCAACGTCTTCATAGATGCAGGAACCTTCCTCCTTACCTTATTCATGGTCCCAACAATGCTCGTATTTTTATCCCTCAGTTATTTTTGCAAGTTTCAGAGAGGTAAAATCCATAGTCACATTTCTTCCTTTTCCAAAGTATGGTTCCATTAACTTCATGACTACGTAGTCAGACACTCGCTCATCTCTTGGGCGACTGTCGTCCTTTCCTAAGTAAGAAGAGCCATTTATGACGTATTTGTTCGCTTTATCCGCTGCTAGCCAGTATTTTTCGCCATACTTATTCTGGTTTCTTAGCCATAAATTGAGAGGAGAATAGGCAATGGGCTTTGCTTTGGAATAGTTACCTTTCAACTGTTATGTAAGGCCCATTACAATAACAGGCAATGCAGTTGTTGATTAATGGATTCCAAACTACTGACAATAGAGCAAACTTGTCCATTTTTAGCCTTTTTGAACGAGTTGATTTTTCATCAAAACGTTAATATTTCAGGATATCTAATTTCGATTTCGGGATATTGCTTGTTCACTAAAAGAGATACCGCATGAATTATCCCACAAAGAACGTAGAGATAAATCACTCCTACCCATAACCCCACGAGCAGAAATCACACCAATAAAAGCTTCAAGTTCCTCATTACTTAGGCTCCAAATATTAACATTATTTCCTAACCATGTCTGTGGGGCTCACTATCCAAACCACGCAATCACCGCATTACCAGGAACTACAGCTCCCCTTGCATAACTTTTAGGTCCAGGGATTTCCTTCAAGACATTTTGGTGTGCCCGTATACCAGCTTTTTGAACCCCAGCATTTTGCTCAGTCCACATGGTCCCATCTGGAGCTCGAAGAGTTCCATCCACGATCTTAGGATACTCGGAATCTGTCTCGCCTAGGTTCTCCGACTCATGAGAAATCATATAATCACCAGAATGATGAATTTTTTTACATTGATGATGGTGAGTGATCACGCGCTGCAATAGATAGTTTTGTGTGCTGCATCATTTACGTGCAGTGGTCACTGCTGGGGTATTTCGTGAACCAGTTCTGGATACTCGCCTTCCTTGTTCCCCAATACGTTTCCAATGGTAATATTGTGAATTGAAAATCTACGAGCCAAACAAATATATTTGGAAAAATTATTGCTGATACGCAATACAAGCTTCAATCAAAAATAAATTACTATAACTCACTTAAATTCAAATCTTTTTTATCTTGGAATCTTGTCACAGTCGGTTATGAGTCGCTTCATGAGCTGCTGTTGGGGATGAAATCCTCATCATTCAACTCAGATTCCTCCTCACCATCCTTCCCTACTGACACATCCCCAGGTATGTCATTCAGAATTGCAATTATTTCTTCAGGTCGAATTACTCTTATGTCGGATATTTTTCGTGTTTTTTGTGCATCGTAAACAGGGCAGTTTTACCCTTCCACTCAAGCAGCACGACCCATTAATTAAGTCGTGTTTCTAGAAGCTACCATCTACCACCGTTTATATAGAAATGGAATGAGTAAAATGGAGGAAAATGACTCGCTGTGTCGCAAGGGAGTACATGTCGTCTGCCGGATCGGCACCAACGGCTGTTAAGTAGCAGTGTGCTAGAAAATATCGACGGCATTCGGATAACATTTTTGAGAAGTAAACTAAAACTGTGATACAGGGAAGTAACTTGCATAAGACAATTACACTACGCAAGCTCTTTTCAAGATGCAAGGAGTCACTGTGACTCCATTGGGGCTTTAAAGTAAATCATGAAATATTTCAACAGTTTGTGAATGAATACCTTTCTGTTTCTGTAAGCAAAAACTAATAACAAAATTATTAAAATCACCAACAGAAATATTCCAATGTAACACACAATTGAAAATACACCATTTAAATAAAATCAAGGAGTCACTTTGACTCCTCCCGGGACTCCGAGTGTTAACAAAGTGGCCTGGATATCGTTTTATGACTTAAGTAAGTCTCTTAAGGAACTTTACCGAAGATCAGACCTGACTCAATTTCTCATACTTAAGACCTTAATGGTTATGTGTATGATCAAAATCGTTGGAGCTGTTTTCGGAAATGTACATTACATACTCGTTAATATATTCTCTTTCATATTTATTATTCGTTTAAGAGTATAAGAGAGGTACGGTCAAATTCTCAATAGGCAGTGACCAGTAAACAATGGTCAGGTTAATCATTTTTTTTACTTGCCAGGATTATAGTATTAGTATAAGGAAGGGTCCATGATGTTCTCGTTTTTCAATCTAACGCCTAATTATCAACTCACTAGCAATAAAATTTTTAAGTGCTCCGAAAAGAGTGTACTTGAAATTATCTTCGTCACAATAAACTAAAGCCACTAACTTCCTTACTGTGTTGTTGTGATGAAATATGCGATGCAATGCGATATGCAATATAATAAATGAATACAAAAAAATGATGCTATAAATCACTTTCTCTGCGATGAAATACGATAAACCACACCTTTTACGGTGAAAAATGTGTACACATGTAAATACTTTATTTAAATTTGAACATCCCACACACCTGGCAGAAAAGGATAGTTCTCTGGCGTCGAGACGAGAGGCTAAAAGTTATCCGGGAATCCATCTGAAGTTGTGGGGAATAGGAAATGAATTGGGTGGAAAGGTGGGAAAAGATTTTATTTCCAAGTTGGATATGTGAAGGATTCAGAAGAGATTTGAGAAGAGTGGAAGAAGAAATGGTCATGGTGGTGTTTGGGTGGGGAGCGGGCGAGTTCCACTTGGTGACGAGGAGGAATTCATTCATTTCCTCTTGGGCTGCGAGGAACTTCTTTTCCCTCGATTTCTCTTGTTCCAAAGATTCGAAAAACTGGCAGAGATTGAGAACGAAAAAGTTTAAGATGAAGAAACGGAGGCGGAAAACGATTTAATCGATTCAAGAAACGGCTTTCTTAGTTCGGAATAGCAATGGGATGAGATCGAAAATTGAGAAGGAAATGTTTACAAAATTTTGATGAATATGTGACTGAGAATGAGGTTTCAATATTAACTTTAAAAAACTGTTTTCTATTTCTATTAACATATTTCTTATTCCGGAAACGGAGACAGTTTCCTCATTACTGAGGGTGTACTCACTTTATAGCTTCAAATCAATCCGATAAATTGTAAAATATTATATGTTTTCATACATCAATTTTCCTTTTATACTCAAAGATTATTGAACACATATTCGAGACTTTTATAATTTCATTGTAACAGATTCTTTCACCCTTAATTTACGTTGTAGTTATTTGTAAGCGCAAGTGCGATTAAATTTGAAGGGTGAGTTTTAGATAGTTAGTGAAATCCAGTTAATCAGGAAAAGCTCAAATAAAATTCTCTGTTAAGTGCGCCAAATAAATAAATATTAATGAAATGATTACAAATTAGATAATTCGCTATTTATTACCATTACTTCATGAAATTACACATTTGAGTATAAGCGCGGATTACAAACAACCATAATTCTTTTTCTGATTTTTAATTTTGTTGATGTGAGCTATTCAAGATAGTTGTCGACAGATGAACATTTACTTTCAAACGCTGAATGATAATTTATGGTAGATATTTTTCGGAACACATGTTTTAATAATGGATTAATTAAATACGTACGGAGTTCAATGCCCGCGAAATATTTGAATCCCAAAATTTAACGCGCGCCGACATGAAATCACTGAAAATACATCTTTATCCGGAAAAAATCTTCACAGTCTTATTCATGAAGATCATTTAAGTGTGCTGGAATCCTGGAATTTCATTCTTTTAGTTGAAGAGAAACTGACGATCCATATTTTCTATAGATGATATCGCGGGAGCATATTGCCAGCAGTCCCTTTCCATGGAAACGGTCGGCACGTCCCCCTTCACGATCCACGGGATAACATGCCGCCGCCGCCGTCCACAGATTTGCAAAAGAGGAAGAGAGTGAGTGAGAGAAAGGTAGAGAGAGATTCTCGTCTGCAATCAATTCGTCCGCATGCGGCAGAATCATAGAGCGAGGATCTCTCATCTGTCCTCCATTCCGAAGCAGCGGTAGGGGAGGAGAGCGAGGTCAACCGCATTTAATGTGAGACGGCGTATGTGCGAGGGTTGTATGGAAGGATAAACTCTGGAATCCAGAGCGGGGGAAAAAGAATTTCTACGGGTTATAAAATTCAATAGAAACTTTTTTTTTTAAACCACACATTTAATTGTACTAAAATGTTAATAATAATCTTTTCATCAATCTCCTAATAAATAAGGGGTGCTTGTGCAATAGATATTGATTGGAGGTTGATCAAGAAAAAGCGCCCGGGCTTCTTTTTTCCGAGTGATAAAAAATTAATTTTTTACTCTTTAGTACACTCTAATATAAAATGGTGGTTTAAAAAAAGTAATTTTTCCTTATTATTATTTTAACCTTTTAAATATTTATTAATTGTGCAACGGCTCTTTAAAATTGAAATTATTGGCGTTTCTTCCCACTATAAATGATAATTTCCACTAGCACCGTCTATTGGCAAAAGTTTCTTTTCCATCTAAAATGTAAACCATTTAATTTAAGAAGGTTAAATAAAAAATTAGTGAATTCAATGACTGATTCATGTGTTGCCATCGATAGTAATCGATTCGATGAATCGAGTAAGTGTGCCAAATTTTAGCTCGATTGAACATTGGAGAGTGGGTTGGATTTCGATTACAATATTGCATGCGCACAAACCAACGAACAAAGGGGTGAATTTAAAATAGCGTGGTAAAATAAGGCACTCGCAAATGAGTGAGCGTGAAAAAAAACATGCATGAGCCAAAATCGATTCAATGCGATATTCGAGTGAATGTGATGATGGCGATTCTCGATTAAATTTGATGAAACGCGTTGTAATGCGATATATTCGATGCAGAAAATGCAATACAATGTGATTTATTGCTATGTTGGATGCAATTGAGATATATTTTCATGCATTTTTGAATTGGGATACAATTATTGTATTACTTCAGATTATGAATTTCCAAAGTAACCATACAAAAGAATTATCCCAGAGAAAAAGAAATTGTGAAATAGTCATGTTCTAAGTGCCTAGATAATATTTTAAATTATCCTTAAATTAAGTTTAAAAAAATAATATATAATTATAATTCCAGAGAATGGTGCTCGGGGATGTCGGGTTTCGGGTATCAATGGGTTTTTGCATGTGATAAAAAAACTATTTTCTAATGCACACATCATGAAGCAATCAATAACCACGCGTGAGGAGCTCTAATGTGTGAGAGTTCTCATTGATTGAGAGTGAACAATACCTCAAATAAAATCTCCCTGTTATTTACATATAGATCATTTGACCTAAGCCATAAAAGTATCAAGACTAAGTTTTGATTTAAAGCCAACCACTAAGCAGCGACATAGTAACATTAAAATTACCATTGCTGTAGGAGTGAAAAAAATGCACAATTGTGGAAGAAAAAACTCAGGTTGGCTATAAATTAAACCGTTAATCTTTTAACTAACCAACAGCGAAAACAATAAAGTTATTTTTCTCCTCAGTCTCATCATCAGAAGTGTATTTAACCATGTTTTATATGCATAAAAAGTTACCATACAGTCATCATTAATTCCCATAGTTTTCATGGTTTTGCATGGAAACATTTTCTGGATTCAAACTCCGTCCCTTAGCGAAATTTCCCCCCAAAAAACAAAATTTCCATCTCCCCATGTATTTTTTGTTCCTAAAACCCTCAAATAATATGGAAAATTTAAAGCCTTTCGAGTCAAGATTGATTTTGCATACAAACATAAAAATATTGCTCGTGTAAGAGTAATAGGCATGGGATATAGATACCTTCAATTACAGCAATGTTTCTAATGATAAAAAAATGTTTATGCTAGAACATTATGGGATAAAAACACAATGCAGAAAAAAATTAATAAAACATTTCATCAAAAATATCTTTAATTAATCACATTTCAAATAATTTCTTTAAAAAGAGCGTCCTCTGTCGGTCACAAACGACTTTTTTTTCTTATTTTTTGCCTCGCAGATGGCTGGTAGATGAATGGTGTGTGAAAATGAGCCGCGGCACGTAATTTGTTTAAGAATTTTTTTATTCATGAAAGGGCGAGCACTAATTTGGAACTTAACTTTGGGGGGGGGGGGGGGGAGAGGAAGGCTTACTCTAAAGGGAGTGCGGTCGATGGCGAGTAGCACGGCTTCAATTCGTGAAGGGAAGAAATAATTTTTTTGCTTCCTCTCGGGAACGAACAGCCTTGACCTCCAATGCAGAGATCTTCTCCGCGGGGGTTGAAGTTGAGGTTTCCTTGTCCAAATATTTGGAAACGGAGTTCTCTCGAAGGAAACATTTTCTCAAAATTTTCTTCGAAAGGTGACGCATTTTTGTGAGACGGGCCTGAGTACCTGTGTCTGGTTCATCGGTATAATTTAGATCATAATTATAAAATTTAGTTCATGCATATGTATGAAATATTTTAGGTATAGTTTTCTTTGAACTTTGTCGTAATTAATTTTACATATCATTTGCATTTTTTTTCTACTTCGGTCTATTGCCACTATATCGGATACAGATTAGGTTTGATAAGATAAGTAAGATAAGATTGATTAGCCATATGATTTGTATTTATTTTCTACTTCGGTCTCTTTCCACTATGTTCGATATTAAGTTTGATGAGATAAAAAATAATAAGGGCTGCCTTTAGCAATGCCAATATTAGAAAAATGAGTATAAATAAATTGCGTACACTAGGTGTAGAATAGGAAATGTCCATTTACTCAAGCTTGCCAGACATATGTTAATACATGCACTCAAAACTCAAAGGCTGTCAAAACTCTTTTGAACATAAAGCATGTACATACTTATTTGTCAAAAAGTGAAATTTTATTCTGGTGCCCTATGATTAAATGACTAGAAAATAATTTTAAAATGACTATAGGTCTAAATTTGGTGCATTTTGAGTAACATGTTTTAAAAGGTAGTAAAAAATAAATAGAAGAATATTTCTTCCGACCAACAATTTTTATTCTTCCAAGATATAAAGCATTCATTTATATGCATAAATAGTCTTTAGCATACTATCATAATATTTGTCAAATTTCTACGGCATCTTATAACTGGTATTTAGAATCAGATCAGATAAGAATCAGAATTTCTTAAGTATCGCCTCTACATCAGCATAGAATCCTTAGAATAGCAGAAAAGGCGTGAAACAGAAAGGGGTTTGGTTCAGGGGAGGGAACAGGGAAAATACATTGAAAGAGGGACGGTACAAATAATGGCATGCACTTCGACTTATTAATGTATACATCTGCTTTTGTAAAAGTCATTAACGTTACCTGCAAAGATTAAATTCTTGTAATAATCAGTTTGATAATAATCCTCTCTATTATGCTTATGTTTCAGTCAATAATTGATATTCTGTGTGGGAGTAAAGTGATATTCAGTGTCACCCTGAAATTCATCTCAGATAAATTTTTCTAGTAATATTTACTTCGCACGTTACATCAGTCTCTTAATTTCCAATCTTTTTTATTGACAGTATATCTGAATAAACTACATGCATTTGAATTATATTACAACCCGCTGTTCAGTACAACTCGCTGATTGGGAATGGATTATTTTTGTTCATCCTGCTCTGTTCCACTAAAACTTACAAAAAAACTGTATGAAATTGTATTTAAAATCAAATATCATTGTACAGTAGCTGTTGCAAGCTTTTCTGCTAATTTGCCAAGGTATCGAAAGCATTTTGTAATTTTCCATAGTGTTTTTACGGGATGAAAATTGCAGGAAAGTTACTTACTTTTTCACGCACAATGTCTCTGCTTATTTACTTTAACTACGCAGTAGACAAAAAAAACTCGAAACAAAGACTTATTGGAATGAATTCCGAAAGAAATTATCGTTTCCTTTTTGCTTTCTATTTTTCCAAAGTTTTATAAATTCTGGTCCATGGACCCGATTTCAGTATTCACGAGCTACTACTCTCATCGGAATTTAAATATTTTCTAAAGATGCTTTGCTTTGAGGTTCAATTTAAATATAATGTTTGAAGTGACCTTACAGGTATCTTAAATCTCTTTCATTTATTTAATTATCATAAAACATGTTACTCATTGACTTATGCTAGACTATATCAATGGTAGATTTTTATCAATTTTTCGATGTAATTGCGATAATTTATGTGATTTTATTGCTTTTTGTATTAGCATGGAGTAGAAAGGGGTTTCTCTCTAGGAATGAGTTTTGCTTTTTCAAAAAGTATGTCATGGCCCGGTTTACTCCTGGAATGTTCCGCGAAGGCGGAAAGTTGAAACTGCGTCTTCTTCGTGGCCCTCATGTTTTTCTGCAAGCGAGCCCTCATTGATGATCTGATTGCTAATATTAATGGTATCAAAGTATTATCAAGTCTTGGCTTTGAGCAAGCAATCTCGCTAAATTTGAGAACCGCCTTTCTTTATGATTTTATTACGCTCAATTGATCAAAATTGGATCCCAGATCAAATTTTCTTGAATTTACAATGAAACTGAGCGTCATAGAGCGTCCACGTTGGTGCTGGTAGAGCTTCGATAATGGATTTTAAACTGATTACTTGCAGAAAAATTCGCCAAAGGTGGTTAGTCTATAGGCATATTATCGTGCAATGAATTAAGTTTTGAATCATTTAAGGACATTGGCGCATGTGTCATTTTTTCCCGTGCAGTTCAGGGTGTGAGAGTGCGATTTACATGCAACGTACGGACTTACATGCCTATTTTATGGCGAAAAAGTAAAATTATTCAGGGCTATTCATCACCCTCCTCATGGACTACAACTTTGATATGATGGAAGTGGTGAGTGCTACTTCCAAAGCACTACAAGTTTAGAAGTACGAAATCACTGTCGAATATTCATGAATGAGGAATTCTTATGATAGACAGAAGAGAATGGGTATTTATTGAGACAAATGCGAAGTAAAATGGACAAGTTGGGCATTCTACGACATAACTACCTTTTTCACGGAATAATTAAATGAAAACATTTTCGCCCCTGGTTATGGTGGAGAATAGTCCCTGCTAGTCCGTGGTTCGCGGGTTCCAGTCCCGCCTGGGTAGATTTCTCATCACTCAAGACATGGGTGCTAGTGGTTGACCGTTGTTGCATGTTGATAAAACATGTATAAGAGTCCTAAGGAATTGTTTTTTGGTTTGTGGAAATTAAATGAATAAATGGATGTGACACATGAATGAGGAAGACTTCTGACGATGATAATGACATGATAATATCTGATAAATAATACCAAATCATTTCACTTTTCCATCATCATCTCAATACATCTCCATCTTTCATTCACTTTCCTTTTCTGTTTGCCGTCCTCAATAGTGATGGAGTAACACTCGTCAGCCAATCCGAAGGTCGTAAAGTATTATATTTTCACCAAAGAGGCCATCAGTGATTCTGTGACGTAACACTAGTTAAGTCACTTAAACACTTATAATAAGTAAGGAAGGTCTATAAATCGCAATAAAGATGCAATTTATTCATTTATTTTTAAAGCAGCATTCCACCAATCAACGCTTATACTTTTTTCATTCCCATATCTAATGCTTTAGTATTTAGGATAACGCATTGAAAAATATTTAGAGTGTCGATCAGCCAACTTGTTTTAAGGAATAATTTAATGGAATTATAAGTGGTAACCCATTCTCATAACAAATGCTTAAGTATCTAGGATTTTTATTCGAGTTTTGATCAGCCACAAATAACTTGTTTCAAGGAATAATATAATGGAATTAAAAGGGTGAATTCATTTAAATTCTGCTAAAAAGTGGACTTCTGCTCTCGATTTTCTCATCCTTGGCTGTTTACCTAACCTTCTGATGAGAATTTAGCGATGTGGGGGCAACATGAGCAATTGAGAGGCGGACAAGCAAGCAAGCGCATTCAGAATCGCTTTCCCAGGGAAACACGTAATCTGCTCGATATTGGTCCATTCTCCTCCTTCGGGCGCTTTCGTGCTCGCTAAAACACATCGCATGTTGGACGGAATATTAGTTTGACCCCCCTCCTCTACACCTCCACACCCTCCCTCACCCCCTGCCACGCTCCCGCCGCCATTATCTGCTAACATCCTCCAGGGCGTGTTGCCGCATGCGTTTAACCACGGGTATGACCAAACGTGATTCTGGTGACAATCACGCATAAAAGAAAATATCGCATAAATATCAACTTGCACTCGCTAAATAGTGAGTGGTAAATTAAGTTCACCATAAGATTACATCGAAATCCACTAAAAGACACCCCAATGAACGTTATCAGTTTCCATGTTTACTTTTGGTCTAAAATATAAACCTTCCATTTCGAAAAACGCTCTAAATGCCACTAATACTTAACTAAAATCTGTCGACTGAACGACTGTCATGTGTTTATGAAACAATCTATAGGTTTAATTTTATTTTACATTGATACTTTTCGTTTGAATTTACGTAAAATATGCGTTTCATGTTTTATAAATATTTATGCTGTTATTTTTTTCGACAGAAATAATTTCAAAGTCATTAACATGAAATTCATGTCATAGATCATAGCTGCAAACAACAGCGGGAAACGGTTGTCGGGGCTCAGCCGATGACTCGATGAAACTTGAAGAAGATCATGGCCTCTCAAGCACATGAGGGTGAAGTGTTTACCAGCTTGGAGCCACAGGCCTATATTCGGCTCTTTGTTTGAGACCGACTGTTCAGTTTGGTCAACGGTTCATGCATCAAACATCAGTGATTGCAGTTTCTGCAGTGTATGTTTGAGTAAACCTCTGCGTTATATCCAAAAATATTAAAGTTTTTTTTAAACAAACCCAAGCAACTTTCCACCAGTCAGATGATAAAATGTTTGTTGAGAAGTAATATGCCATTCCTAAAAGGCAATTGGTAAGAATAATATTTAAATTTTCGTTTCCCCTAATATGTTGATAGCACGACCGGTTTCAACGCTGAAATGGCATTTTTGGTTATTTTGCTGCAATATAAAAACCTAGTAATGGCAAAAAAGCAATACTAGGGAGGCAATAAATTGCACACATATATTATATCTGAGTATGAACTGCTCATTCTAAGTTGGTCCGTCAACTTTATCCTACATCTATGGGCATCTCCTACATCTATCTATTGAATTGGAGAGAGGTGTGCAGGCGTGGTGATGAATCTAAGTTTTTCATTAGTTGGAGATTACTTTAGTTGGAGGAAAAATGGCTTTAATGTATCTAATTACTGGTATAAGTTTTTCTAAGTTCATCATAAAATAACTATGAAGATACAGAATGAAGATCAGTTATAATCAATCAAAAATAATTGGATTTTTTCGCACAAAGATAGTAAGGCTGACCATTTAAGTAGGAAGGCACAAGCTAGAGCAATTACAACATATTAATTATCAGGTAGTACATTGGAGGAAAATGTACATAGTAGTACAGATATTAGAATTGCTTTGGCAAAGAATGTGTTGATGAATAGGAAATTGAGGTTGAATTTTTCATGAAAAAGACCGGAGGAGGATTCCAATAAGCTATTGCTGAAGAAAAATATTATGTTCATCTTACTTTGAAACGGATGTTATGGCATGAAGTAGCAGAGCACAGCGTTTAAATATGGAAATGATTGGTAATGAAGAGTTGGAGAGTGTGTTTTCATACCAGGCCGAGAGTACAGTGCAGAACGATTTGGATATAATTTTCCAATTGATGTTGCAATGATGATTAGCAACGTAATTAGCTGATTATATCACTCGGATGGAAAAATGAAAAATATGTGGGAAAGTGCAGGACTTTCATTAATCGATTTCCCACCCAAGCTTGCATCATCATCCTACTCTCCGTTGACCGGTAATTTTGTTTTTGTCCGCTGTTGCGGAAAAGAATCTTTGCCGCCATATCGCGTTCTCCCTCCATGAAGGAGAGGCATTCAAACTCTCTCCAAATTCCTCCTCCTGCTTCATGTTCCCCATTGAATTATGAGGACATTATCCGGTATCCACATTGATGCCGTACTTAGTTCTGACAGCCAAGGAAGGCGTCTGACATTTCTCCCTATTATCACGATTATAAAAATTATATGAAATCGAAACCCTCGAGATTTCACCGAATTGAGTGTTGATTTTCAAATCACTCTTCCATTACCGAGTACTGCTTCGACTATAAAGGTTTTAGCTAATTTATCTCATTGTTACCATCCTGAAACTAACAATAAGATCCTCTTTTAACGACAAGATTCTCCAGATATTTTTTCTACTGTGTTGGTTTCATTCGAAATACTCCCAAGGTAAAAATGTGGTCGGGACTGTTGCCTTCAATAATTCCTGTCCTAAATTTTTTAATTATTCCTTCCTTGACTTTTAGAGTTTATTAGTTTATATATTTTATTTGTATAGTTATTAGTTTGTATTTTGATTGATTTTTGTAGAAATTTTCTTTCATTTTTTTTCTACGATCCCGAAAAAAAGCCCAACTGGCCAAACACATCGGGTGCTTCAACAAGAAACAGCGGATAAACACAAATACCCATGCCTTGAGTGCTGAGAAATCCACTACAATGGTACTCGAAATGACGACTCTGTCGGACCCGTGACATATTTGGATTAGCAGGCGAGTCGTTTACCCCGTCCTCACCGGAGCGGACGATTTCGTTTTTTTTACTGTCTATCCTTATTCCATAGCTTACTGGCTATCATACGCCATCTTCATGAGCGAAACTACCGTTCTACTTATAACTGAATCTTTTGTACTGCCTCGGCACCTCCCGTTATCTGCAGTCTTCGATTCTAATATTGGTTTATCGACACTCTCTACTCTCACTCCGTTTTCTTTTCAATTGCAATAATTGTCACATTTAGACATTCTTCGTAGTTTTCTATTAGTATTTCATCCTTCGTATCCCTTGGTAATTCGTTGCTCCATCCTTGGTAGTTTTTTGGAAACTGCTATGATTCAAAATGTGTACAGATTTTTTACTTCTGATTTGCCGAATTAACACAAGGGATCTTTACACATTAACTTTTTGTAGTATGTTCGCTTCGTTTGTTCGTTCCCTGATGATTCTCTGCGTTTATATTATCTCTGTTGTTCTTCAATAACAACAAATTTCAATTTCTTTCAATAGAATTTTCCCTGATGCTGTTATCGTACAATCTTCACTGGAGTGTAATACCTCTTATATACATGTTTTGATGAAGTACCTCTTCACTTATAAGTATTATGTTGTGAGCTGCGGTAGACTTTTTCTCTGACGGAAAGTTTTCTTTGATTAGTCTATTCTGGTAAATATGTCTGTTTTAATAGGGAGATGGTATAGATATCCCCTCTTGCCCTCGTGGTCTTCAGCATGCTGGGCGAGAAATAAGTATCCGTAGCCCCTACTTGGTGGAGATGCATCTCTTAAGGCCTGGTTACCCGGTACATGAGAATGTACAAGTTTCTGTACATTTGTGTGAATGGTTTCATGTACAGATTCTTGTACATTCTCATGGACAAGATCAGGGAATAGGTGGCTACACGGTACATTTTTTTGGACAGATTTTCGTACATTTTCTGATGCGCATTATGCGTCTTCGTTTGTTTTTCCTCATTTTAAACCGTCGGCGCGTTATTTAAACCACTTTTTTGCCATGGAAACGACACATTCAGTTGTCATTTGGCTTGTGTTGGTGGTTTATTTGGTTTCGTGCGCTCGAATTGTTTTTGGATTTTGACCTCTTGCTCGTTGCTTGTAACAAAAAAAGGCGCCAACACAAGCCAAATGACAACTGAAGGTGTCATTTGCGTCGTCTGCCACCAGGTGTCTCTGTAATGAGGTCAACTTGTACGATTGTTTGAACGAAATTAGAACTGGTTCTATTTTCTGTTCAGACATTCATACAATCGTACATTTTGGTGTGGTTACTACACGGTGAATTTTCGCGTTCATTCTGACATTCAGACATTCACACATTTTCTTGTACATTCTCATGCACCGTGTAACCAGGCCTTTAGGCAAGTGCTGTATAATCAAGATTTTAATCCGTATCAATGCCAAATAGACCATGCAACTGTTTATTCCACTTAGAAACCCTCTTGCGGACGACGTTAATCGTATAGCTCTTGTCAATTTAACCAGATTGAAATAATACAGAACATTATGTAATGAATGTGTCCATCGGATAAATTTTTGAAAACATCGCTTATAAAATGAAAAGTTTTAAAAGTCTGTGGTACCTTCTAGGTTCCTATGACTTATTCAATAAAAGTCTCTCGTTGTGCCGAGATCACTGAGCATAAGTACAACTTGAAAACGTTATTGCACCAAACTTCATAGAGAAATGTACATGGTGTTTCCGGAGGAACCTGCGTTACTTATGGAGGTGAATCGGGACATGATTTCAATCACCTTTTGTCGGCGGGACATGGGGTCGTAACTCCTTACTGGGCTATGACAACACTAACATTATCCCGCAAATTTTGCAGTTGCTATTAAAAGCCGATATTCTGGTGCAGTCTTGAAAAGAACCCAAAACTTACGTGAGAACAGAAAAACGGTACATGTATTGTGTACATACCACTGAGACAGGTTTCAGATCTCTTTAATCAATAAATGTCACCGTTATTTGGGTTAACATGGAAAACTATAAAATATGTTGGATCAAATTTTTACGGTGGAATAGCTCTATCAGTAAGGAGCTGCTGACCCCATATCCACTATACAAAATTGCTTAAAATTAAATTCCCTATCACTTTATCATGCAGTTGACTCCTAAAAGTCCTCAATATGGGTACTTAAGTAACAGAATATAATCTGAACCTAATAATACTGTTATTATTCATAATGGAAATAAAATAACGCTCGTACCTTTCTACAAATTTTTCTCATTTATGCATCGTTTCACCAACTTACGGCATTATTGTAAACTGGACGTTGGGTCGCAACTCCATACGGGACTATGAACACACAAATATTATCCATCAAATTGAGCACAAAAATAGTTAAAGAATGCTGTGTGTAATGTATTGTTGCTTGACAGGGTATTTATATAGGTTAGGTGAAGATTGAGGAAGGCATGTATCTGTAGATAACCGTTAATCAAGGGCTGGGGGGGCGTGAGAAAGATGTTTTTCTGGGTAACCTTGTCGGAGAGGAGTGAAATGGGGTCAGAGAATGATAGCCCATAGCATAGATCTGTTGATTAACTGATAATCACGCGAGCATCCGTTTTTAAAGGCCGTTTTACACGGTACATTTATTTGTACAATCTATCGTGCGAACGCATGTACACTGTTGACACACTTGACTGTACATTGTACAGTCAAGTGTGCAAGAAAATATTGTACGAACGACTGAATCAGACTGAATGTCGCTTTACACGTTGAGAGCAAACGCACAATTTTCCGTGCAATTTAGCGGTAGAAATCGATCGGAATTCGCGAGTGTTTTGTTTATCATGTTTATGTTTCATTCGTGAACACATGTTTCACTCACGTATTTGACACCTTGAATAGCTGATCACCTGAAATTCGGAACCTCGACTCGACCATCTTAGTATTGATAATTCTCCCGGTTCAGAATAAGTGCTCTTGGGCTCTTCTCTCTGGCTTTATATTCGACCTTTGCATCGTTTCGTTTTTTCTCATCTGGATTTTAGTGCGGCAAGTCATTGAAGTTACTCGCCGGATCTCCACTCTTGTTAGACAAATTTCGTGGGTTTATTATGTGTGTGACGAAGTGTTATTATCAAGTGGTATAGCGGAACACGGGACCCATTTTTTTAGTCCCTCCAAATTTCCCTCCCTTGTATTTGTACCAGGGTTTTTAATGTCTTTTTTTGACGATTTCTATAGCTAACCAACAGAAATAAAATGATTATTATTATATCACGTGGGATATCGATAACTCTACTTGAGGACACGACCAGTCATAATTTTGGGGGAAAAGGACACAAACCCAAAGATCGTGATTACACTTAAAAACCAGAATACCAAATAACACGATGAAATGACGATGTAAACATTTGAGTAACTTAGAGTTAACTCTTCTCGGGTTCCCCACTGGTTCAAACTATTCATAATTGTCGACGTAATTAATTCTTACCTTGAGAATTAGTGACGAGTCGTCTCTCGAAACTTCGACAATTATGAATAGTTTAAACCGGTGGAGAGCCCGAGAAGATTTTACTCATTAAAAACTATATACACAGGATAATAGTTACTCATATTATTCGATGGGAAAGTGTTAATCCTTTTTATAAACAACTTTATTTTCAATCGTAACACAGGCACCACAGTTTTCGCCATACCTGGGCCATCTGTTGAATAAAACGGGATCGAAATTGTATGATTGTCTGAATGGAATTAGAACAGGTTCTATTTTCCGTTCAGTCATTCATACATTCGCACGAGCGTTCGCACAATTGGCCGCTTTACACGGTACAATTTCCTGATACATGCATTCGCACGATAGATTGTACAAAAAATGTACCGTGTAAAACGTTCTTGAGCCTTTTAGTAGGACGTGTTAATTTCCGGGGAAAAAGTAACTAAGATGGTTTTTATCAAATATATGCATTGCGAAAAGTAAAGTAGAATCCTTAAAAAAAAATATTATTTGATGCGCATATTGAAGTTCCTTCATGTCTCACTAACTGATGCAGCATTGAAGTTTTGCTTTTAATTTTCTTAACTCTTGACCTAAGGAGAGTATCCTGTGCAATAAAGCCGTAAGTCGGCGAAATACATGATGTAAATAAGAAAATAAATCGTTTGGAAAGAATTTTTATTTCCAATCATGGATACAAACTACTTCTACGTCTAGAGAAGGTTGCTGTGGTGTAGTGTAGTTATTTTTCATGCACATGCTATAGTTCTACGACAGATTGTCCGTTTGTGTAATGTTGTGTGTTACCGTTTGTTTATGCATTAAATTTATTATCCTGAGAAGGGAAGGATGAAGAAATCTTTAAGATTTAATATATTTATCCCTCTCACCCGAGGCTCTCCATTAAGTTGCTGCATGCGACGAGCTTCAATTTGTGTAGGTGGCGCCACAAGGAGGGACAGGGTCAATTACTTCTCCCTTTCCCTTACCTTTGTTTACGACCTCACCGACATAAAATAGGACCCCCATGAGGTCCTAAATTAGGGTCCATTTCTTAGAAACGAGCCAAGTTGAATTTCGTGAGGGATATAGGTAAATTGAAATTTTAATTAGATTCCCTCCCTAAGTATGGGGTAAAAGAGTTGTTAACATATGGATCCTAAAGCTTTTAAATTTTCAGTATCACCTTCAGCCTTGCCGTGTGTGGAAGGTACCCCTTCCTTTATGCAAATCCTGAACATGAATTCAACCTGGCTCAACTCCGTATTATTCTTGGGTGTGTTTTTAAGTGCGAGTTTTTTTTCCTCGCTATACTGTAGCTGAGGACATGAAAATTAGTACGGCCCTCAGTACAGGCGTTCGTTTCACTTAACTCGATTATGTGAGTCACGAAAATAAAATGTCCAAGTGAGTGGTAGTCAACTTTAAGAAAAAATGTCTTCACCAATCATATTTTCCAGTTTTGGCATTCTTTAACATGCCCGAATGAATCAAATCATTTTCCAGGTTTCGAACACTTACGAAAAATTTAGTAGCTATTTTCAATTTTCCGACGTAAAAATAAAGCACATTCTTCTGACTCTTTGTGGTATTCCGTCATTTAATCCATTTTCCCGAGGAGACTTTCAAAACCCACCGCAGATGTACACAAACTCATAACCTGGGTTTCAATTCTTTAGCATAGTCATCAGGAGATTTAAAAACCCATAAAAACGATAGTTAACTCAGCAAAAGTCATGATATCCTTGTAGGTACTTGATATTAAGTGCGGAGTCCATTATGGATTTAGCTATCCGAGGAGGGTTCACACGGTCATTGAACTTGTACTGGCGAGGAATCGTAGAATTTACGATAGTTTGAAAATTAATCTATTTAGGGTAATGGCTGACCAAAACATTGGTTCATAGTTTTTTATTTATTCTTTATTTCACGGCCAGAAAAATACTCATAGCCACAGGAAATTTATATGGCGCTGATTTTACTGTCTCACTCTCAATCTCACCGTAACTGTAAAGGCTAACGCAGTTTGTCGACGGCTATAATAGGTCCCACCAATATACTGGCAGCGAGAAGCAAACCACTACCTCATTAAAATATTGATTCAAGTAGCTCAGTGAGTGTGATAGCGATCGTGCTTGTATAGCCAACATGCTGTTCCAATATTATACGACACTGGAAAGCTATCATACAAGCGAGTATTCTCGAATTTAACACTAGATAAAGTAACCCGTTACGTGAGAATTATATCCCGAACGGTAAGTGAATAGGTGGAGAGGTGAAGAGGAAAGAGAGGAGGAAGAGTGGGGGAAAGGTTTGTTTAGCAAAACCCTGGTCCTCAGCTTGTTTATATCTGTTTTTTTGTAAAGGTTTCCTTCTTCATGAAGCGGGAGAGTAGTCTGTTTTTAACTGGAAATTATTCCTAATCTCGGGAGGTGGATTTCTGGCCCACATTTCTGTTGTTCTCAATATTCTTTTAGCATGCGTTGTTTCAGCTCTCGTTTCTTCGCCGAATGTAATTATGGGTCTGACGCATGTTTTATGTTACATGCGCGATTTGCATTCCGTGACAACGTATTCATTTTTCCAGGTACTTTATTAAATGTCCTTAGACAGGATGGGACAATCAAAAATTTCCAAGGGAAAATACATTTATTCTCAGGTATGCTCTGTAGAAAACATAACACGATGTAATGCTCACAATTGTTAAAGAAATAAAGATGTCAATCTAATCAAATTGCTTATGCTAGCCGTGGCAATGCGCAGATCACATAAATGAGAACTCCACAGTCTTGCGGTTTACAGATGTACCAGTTAGTCCTATTGAGAAAATATTGATGAACCCAATGAAGAGGTGGCAGACCAAAAAGCCAATATTTTTAGTTAATGTAGGTGTTTGTCACATTATCTAAATATATATCACAAATTAGGACACAAAATCTTCCATTACATTTACGGATAGAAGTATCGGAGAATTTTTTTCTCCCATATCCAATGTAAAATCCATCACGTTACAGATTTATACCCTGCTCAAACATTATTGAGTTGTTTCATCTCGGGCTCAGCGTCCATCTCAAGGAAATTGCCGTAGTTTATTTTTGAAATCCTAGCAATTTAATTGCTATTACTTGAATTTATTTAAAATTGAACTTTATGAAATTAGGACGAGTCTAGTCATTTGTAGCCTAGTGGTCGATGCCTTATCCACAAGATGTTAAGGTATATTTTTATCCAGATGATTCCATTCCGGATTGTAAACTTTAGTAGATGCATTGGGAAAGTAGTGTGAGAAATACGGGATGAACATTAATCATAAGAAAATAAAAGTAATGAGATTCTCTAGGATAAAGAAAGCGAGGCTGGTCATAAGAGTAGGAAGTCACAAACTGGAGCAAGTAGAACAATTTAATTACTTGGGTAGTACGCTAGAAGAAACAGGACATAGTAGCAAACCTATTAGGAGGAGAATAATGCTAGCGAAGGGAGCGTTCAATAATAGAAGGGAGATGATGACGGGGGCCTTAAGTAAGGATTTAAAAAATAGGCTGGTGAAGAGCTTGATATGGAGTTTTATGGGGCGGAAACGTGGACCTTGAGAAAGGAAGACGAAAATAGGCTGAAGACTTTCGAGATGTGGATCAGGAGGAGGATGAAGAAGGTGCGTTGGACGAAAAGGGAGACAAATGAGGAAGTGCTTGACATGGTGGTTGAGGAGAGGAAACTTAAAGATGAGATTAGGGGAAGGCAGGGTAGGTGGCTGGAAGCGGTAATGAGGGGCGATGGTTTGCTGAAGGCCGTGATAGAAGGAAGGATGTTGGGTAAGCGGAGAAGAGGAAGAAAGAGATTAGGTTTTATGGACGGGATGAAGTAGGACTTATGCTGAGATGAAGAAAGAAACACTAGACGTAGATAGGGCACGGCACGTGTAAGAGTTTGTTGGATATTCTCTTGACTTTCATGATAACCTACATCTAACCGCTAGATTACTCTAATGAATGAATGAATGATTCCTTTCCACGACCACTTAATTATACAAAATTTTTACCGTAATTATGTATTAAAATTGAAACCTTGTTGAACTGTTGTGCATTGGCAAAATTTATTTTTAATGTAGCCCTGATGAAACATAGATATAGATGCCAAACTTTGGTGAAAGAGAATTGATATAATTAATTAATGGACCTATAAATTCAGAAAATAAAATAGTTAAATGATCAATTTTTAATAATCCTGGCTTTAATCAGCTATACCACACATATTTTCCCATCGTTTCGTAGTACATATAACCTTTGGAATAAATAAAATTCTATATTTTATTGCGCAGGCGCGACTTTGGGGTAAGACATTCTCCCCGCTCAAGCATTATTGAATTTCAAACAACCTAACTCTCATGTGAGTTTGCCGAGTTTATCCAATTTCAGTTCGCCAGAACTCAGATTACAGCATCCCTTTGGCTTTTAGAAAGAACAGTATTTTAACCATGTTCGTCATTCAATTATTTCTGCCTTAAGGTTGGGTTATACTTACCTCCCATTTTCTTGAATACAGCCAACCTTTTGGTCTCTAATGATCTCGTAGCTATTTTCGTCCTTCCTTAGAGATTATGTTGTTCGACGGTCTTCTATGTGACTAAGATACTCTAATAGTGCCCGCTTAATCACTAAGCTGTTCTCTTCTTTGCACACCACCAGGAGCGATCGGTTTTCAGTACATAAACAATGAATGATGTTATCTTTGATGTGGCGGAACTTGCTCATCATGAATGCAAGAATTCTTGCAGTTTTTCACTTTTTTACAGAGGCTATGTTGAATTATTTCAAGCTGTTCTGAAGTGTCCAGTTTTTTTTTCTTTTTTCATCAACATGGAATATTTTTGGTGTGAAGTTACATTCATGGTCGGTTTCCAGGATGTTTTTGGCAATCATCGAAGTGTTATTTCCATTCCCCAAGCTTCTTCTGTGTTAGTCAACCGTGTGGTAACTGCGTCCAGTTTTACCAACATATACTGCTCCACATGAATTGCAGGTTACTTTATAAAGTCCTCTTTTATTTGTCTTTTCCACTTTGTCTTTCGAATTGGTTAGTACCTTGGAGATTCTTTATACGGTGCAGAATGATACCCTGTATTTATCTACTCGTAAATTTCTTACTTAAGTCTTTAATGTCAGTTTAGTCGGTAATGACTTGCTTTTAGCTTAAAATTCGAACTCAATGTGAGTAAATTAAAAAAAGTAGGAAGAAAATGAAGTAGAAAGCTAAAACAAAGCTTTGAAATCAAAATCTTGGTAAAAGATACAGTCTTCAGCAACCCTAAACTGGATTGTTTTATCTTTGAAAGTGTTTTTACCAAATTACTAAAAGTACCAATTTAGTCCTACGTGTTTCCTCTTGAAATATTTCATTATAGATATTAACTTCCATAGTGTTACTGAGATTCCGTTAATATTCATTTCATTCCAACGAGCATATATTGCTTCATTGCTTTTTATGTGGCTGAGTTACCCAAATAGTATCCACTTGATCACATTGCTATATTCTTATTTGCACAACACCAGGAGTAGTCACCATAGCCTCATTGTTCGCTTTAAATTCTAATTTAATTGAAAAAGGTTTTAAATGAGGGAAATGAAAGAATAAAGGTTAAATCAAACTTAGAAATCAAAGAATTGGTAATGGAAGCAATCTTTCAATACAATTTGATTATTAACAAAAAATGGATTATTGTATCTCACTACCCAGTAAATCAAACATGTTTATTCTTAAAATATTTTATAATAGACTTTTAATTTAAATGGGAGTTACCGATGGTTTATCTATAGTATTTTACCTTAGTGACAAGATTTTATTATAATTAATAGTATTGCCTCTACCGTCATTACTCTTGATTTTTACGAGGAGTTTTGAAAGCTCATATGGACGTGATAGCAAAATGCTCCCTTTCTTAGATCGACAAGTAATATGTATTCGACTCGCTACCAGTTTTTCCTGCAGAAATTGAAAGGAAAAAAAGAAGTTTCACGCAACGCTGGGCACAGTAAAAATAAATATATATTATATCCTAAATTATATTCGTATGAAAAGTACAAATCAGACTGTTTAATTGAATTAATACGCCAATTGAATTGTCAGTATTTTTTTAATGCTAAGGGCTCCACTCCGAAATAATACATTATATTAAGTAGACCAGCATTTAGGTTTTTAATTCGGTTAGCTGGAAAAAAAACGATTTTTTATGACTTATTGCGTTTGGAAATTATATTTATTTCTTGTTATTATTCAAATTAATATTACTCGCGATACTGATCGAAACATCAATGCCTAAATTGTACCTAAAAGGATACTCGAATCATATTGTGAACCTTAATTATATTATCATAATTTTAGATTAAAGATATGAATTCTATATTCAAATGTACACTTTTGTTATATTCATATTTATTCTTTACTCTATTTAAAACATCTCATTTTTAAGACTGATTCAATCATTTTATTTTTAAAAACAATTTCACTCATGGACTGATTCTACCCTCTCGGTACCTAGTCCCCGCTTAGAGACCCAATTGGGAGAATGTTTTACCTCCGGAATAATTTACCGGGAAGAATGCCATCTCGTCGATGAAGGAAAGGCTGCATCTTCTAGGGAGAAAATAATGTGGTGGTTTTCGGCTGCCTTCCACTACACAGTTCTCAGTAGCCGATTCCATGTAATCCACTCTCGCCCGCAGATATCACATTTCACACCGGATGGGACTTCTTGATTTGCGCCATCAGTAACTTCTGTTACTGATGGCGCAACTGATGAGTGCAGCATAGCAGTGCGAAAATTTGTCCTTTAGGGGTCTCGTCCCAGAAAGTTCTGAAAATATTTTTTTTCATAAATCAGGTAAATGTTTACCTACACCGAGTCTTGGACCTTTGGATCAGAAGTCGAACTTCGTACGCGTAAGTTACCCTTGCCGCTTGATAATAAATACTGTGTATAAGGTGAAATAGGTGTTATTGTGTTTTTATATTCCCTATTTAGAATTTTGATTGAATGTTCCAAACCCAGATATTATTTTTACCACCATAATTAGCAATAGTAACACTTCCGTATTCTGTTTATATCTACTAATTGACATTCACACTGTTTACTCACAATATTTCACAAAACTCAAATTTATGCACTTACCATATGGATTTTTATATGTGGGTACCCATGCTTCTTTTATGTTATTGGATGGCAGCCGGAGTCCTTCAGATTGAAGGTGAGATATCAAATTTCAAATTAAATTTTTTTTCAAAATCTATAACCCGTTAAATACGCAGAATGTATTCATTCGATTAAAAATCTGAAAGTGGATAAAAATTCATTTGAAATTCAAATGTTTTAATGATGTAATTCTAGGAAAACTGCCGGAAAATGTTGTTCCAAGAAATGTCCTCTAGTTGCAGAGGTAGTCAGAATTGTTAATTTCATAGAAATAAACTTTCAAATCCTGTAACTTAATTAAGACAATTGTATGATTCCTTTTTCGTTCATTAATCCTCGCAGTAGTTATATGCCTTCCATTTCTTCTCTTCCTACAAATGAAAGGTTGTTGAATATTACCTATTAATAAATTACGTATCAACTAAAATATTCTCTGCGTTCTACTAAATACATACTATTTGTTGGTGTTAAGTCAACGCTAGGGACGAAATATATTTCCGGCTGAGGTTAGGCTCTTTTTTTTATTCGTCGCATTGCTGTACAGCAGCCTCGCGTAATATGACCTATTCTTCTCCATTCTTCGGTTTCCTTTTGCAGTCATTGTTTCCATTCCAATTCTTAAATTCCCATATTATACTATTTTTTTCTTTCCATATTTCCTACCAGCAAAACACTTATAATACCTTTCCTCGCAAAAGCGGTGGGCGTCTTTTATTCTTTCATTATTCGTTCCGAGGCATTTGCAAAGACGCAGGCAGTCCCTTTCTTGTGGGCGTTCTTTCTCAACGGTGCTGTTCTACATAATGATAGGCGCCTTATTCTCCTAGGCTTTTTTGTTCATTTGTGTTTCTTCATCCCTCTATTGTTCTCTTTGTCAAATATTTTCTTATCGCATTGTTCGACTTTTTTGTTTATTCGTCTTAACGTCGTTGTAAGGTGGTTTCCCAGTGACCGCCGGAGTCAAAACAAACGGAAATCCTACCTTTTCGACTTGGTTGTTTAAAAAAATACTGCTTATACAAATTCATATGCTTAGATGCTAGGGAGAAAAATAATTGCATGGCTTTTACAACTGCAAAATGCAGATTATTTTAATTTTATTTGATTTCCATTTAACTTTTAGAGGATGTCGCCTCTTAAGTCAGTACCTAATTGATTGCCAATCTAACATTTTTGCTCGACATAATAAAACAACAAAATTTGATAAATATGATAGAAATTGGTTAAAATTGAAGTAACATTCATTTTCCGTGGAACACGTTATTCTAAGCTAACAAAATCTTAAAGCTGTAGAAAACTCTTGTTTCCTGCACAGAAATCAATCAGTACCACAATGCCTCGCCGGATACCGTCACTTATATGGAGGAAAGAGTATTTTCTTGTCACTCACAATTTTATTTGTATTTAACTTTTAGAAAAAAAGGGCATATATATTTAGGGGCTTTTTGAAAATATGAGATCACATTTATCTATTAACGCATTACGAAAAAACATGACTTCTTTCCATTTTACGATGAAAACTCTTTAAGAGAAAGAGTATTTGTCTTCACCAGTGTCACCTGAAAGCCTTGGGTGTGAGTGTCTATTTTCCTCTTCTTTCCTCTTGTCATTTCATCCTCTCCACTCGGGTTATGCCTCTTGTCTCCACTCGCCTTCTTTTCTACTCCGCCTTACTCCTGAAACTTGATGGACTTACGTGGGGTCGCCTTCACTTTCTTAATAAATGAAGTTTCAAGCCAACAAACACAGGCCGACCTCATTTCTTTCCTTGAGAAAGACTTCTCAAACCTGAGTCCTCTCTTGCCTTTACTTTTGCCGAGACGCTGAAGTACAAAACATGCTCTCTTCCCTAGTTAAGTCACTGTCAACTGAGATGAGCTCATCTTTTTACGTATACGTATGGTAGGATCCCTCCATTCTCTTTCCTGAGTGATTTTAGGAAAACAGCCTTTGGTTTTAGAAACATAAAATTTCAAATTAACACTAGATAGGTACTCGAAACGATATAAATCGAATTCTTTACTTTACGTGACTTTAAAGAAAAAACAGAAATTTATTACGAATATTCACGAATGGGCGTATTAATCAGCTACGCGCATTGGTGTGAAATATAGCACTAGTGTGTGTTAATTGCCCGCGACAGAGGTCATGACATTTGATCGTGATTTTTACCCAGGATCTTCTTTTTGGTGGCTAACGTTGTGAGCCACTTGTACCACGCAAAATTACGTGTGCATTCATATACTTATAAGATCCGTATTTATTTTTGACGTTAGTTTTTAGCCGCCAGGTGGCAGTTTACAATCGACATTTTATATCGTGGGATGCTGAATATGAAAATTGGGTGAAACGAATCAAAGATCGTAAATAATGAAAAGACGATAATGTTCCTCTTGCTTATTAATACAATATGTTTAGAATGTTCCAATTTCTCTCTTGTACAAAAGAGAGTTTTTCGTGACCCATAAGTTATTCTGGCAGCATGTTCACATTTACGGAGTTCGAATTTATCGAAGAAGGATCGAGATATTCACGGCTCACATAAAGACCATCGTGGCGCAAGCGAGCTTTTCCTTTTACTGTCGCTCAGAGACATGCCGTTGGGGGAGTCAGCAGGTAATGGGCCTGTAGATATTGATAAGAGAGTGCTACTCGCATGGGGGCTTATATCAAAATGTGCGGGGTAAAAGCCCTCCATGCAAACATTCCCACAAAGAATATTTTACTGCCTAAAGACTCCACTGAGGCCACATAAAAATTACTCTATACTATTTTAGGCTTTGAGCGTCACGAGACAAACTTTTATTCTGTAGTTGAACATTTAGTTTTTTTACTATGACCAGATGAGAACCACTTCGTAGAATACGTTCTTTAGTCTACATCATGCAATGTCACTTGATCTAGGAGTAGTGTAATTCAAACCAATTCTACGGCGGTGGCAAAAGCGGCGGTGAAGGACACGGGCTGCTCTAGACTGCGAGTGGTGGCCCATGTTGGCACCAATGATGCTTCCGAGCATAGAGCCGATGAGATATTGGATTCCTTTAGGGATCTAAACTCGGAGGTGGAACGCGTTCGGAGGGGCACTGGTGTCGATCTGCGACTATCCATCTGCAGCATTGTTCCACGGACTGACTGCGGCCCTCGAGTTTGGGACAGGATTGCCTGGATCAACAAGAGGCTGTGGAAATTCTGTGCGAGCATTGGGGCAGAGTTCGTGGATCTTCGGCCGGTGCTTAGATCATGCCGGGCTCCCCTCAACTCGTCTGGGGTGCATTATCCCAAAGAGGCATCTGAACGGGTGGCTCGTAGGATTTTTTTAGCACTGTAGATATTTTTTAGACTAGAGGATAGGTCATCTAGTGGGATTTGTAAAGATTTAACCAAACGTAGCCTCCGAGGAAATCCGCATTGCGAAAATTTTCACATCCAAGTAAACTTAGGAGCGCTAAAGTCGGTAAATAGTGACAATTTTCCCAAAACGCGTACTCCAGTGAAAGAAATTATATCAAATGTAATAAGCACTTCCAGTTAAATTCGCCCACCTAATACCCATAAGCGTGGAAAAGAACCAACTGACACTCAATCTACAAAATATGACATTAATTTTATAGTAGTTAATTGCCGTAGCGTTAAAAACAAGCGCGCTGAAATCGAGCATATATTTCAGAACGCAGACGTGGTCATAGGAACGGAGAGCTGGCTTACTGAGGATGTAAGCTACAACGAAGTTTTTCCTCCAGGATATAAAATCTACAGATGCGATCGAAGCGATAGGACAGGTGGCGGAGTTTTTCTTGCAGTTAAATCACATTTACACAGCACCGCCCACGAAATAACTAACAATGAAATAGAAAGCGTGTGGTGTACAATTAAACAACGAAACAAAAGGAGTATACATGTTTGCTCTTTCTATAGACCTCCACACTCCAAAATTGATGTTATTTACCAATTAGAAAATCAAATATCCGCATTTACTGTGAGAGACAGTAAAAGTGTAATAATTATTGGAGGAGATTTTAATCTGCCATCTATAAATTGGGATTCTTACACTGTAAAACCGAATTCTAGGAATAGGGAAATCAGCGAGATGTTACTCAACACACTTGCTAGTCACTCACTTTCCCAAGTAGTTGACAAGCCTACGAGAGGAAATAAAATATTAGACCTTTTTGTAATAAGCCATCCGAAGTTGATAAAACAACTCGATATTATTGACGGCATAAGTGATCACAGAGTAATTTTTGCAACCTTAAAAATTGAAGTAGAGTCAGCTGTAAAACCGAAACGCAATATTTACTTATTTGATAAATGCAACTTCATAAAATTTGGCGAGATGCTTAATGATTCGTACACGGACTTCGTAGCTAAAACAGAGTATAAAAGCACTGATGAATCATGGAAATATTTCTTAAAAATTCTACGACAGGGAATCAACGAATATATTCCGCAAAAATTGAAATGCGACAGTAAAGAACCTCGCTGGTATAACAACGATGTTAGGAGGGACCTTAAGAGACAGAGAAAATTGTACAACTTGGTCAAAAAGTTCACTACGGTAGGTGACAAATTGAAGGAACTTGAAGCAAAAGAAAGTTACGCTGCGCAACGCTCAAAAACTAAGAAATCAATGCGTTCTGCATTGCGAAATTTCAAGAAAAAAGTACTTGGTGAATTACTCGAAGAAAATCCGAAATCTTTTTGGTCATATGCGAGAGAGCTTCAGGGAAAATCTTCAACCATAGATTCGTTATTTGATAAAGATGGCAAACTTGTCACCGAAAATATTGACAAAGCTAACACGTTAAATTCCCACTTCGAAAGTGTATACACTACAGACGATACTGCATGTCATTTTGAAATTTCATTCACTGAGGAACCGATGAAAGAAATCACTATTCAACGCTATGGGATAACTAAACAGCTACAGTCGATAAAAAATAGTAAATCTCCGGGTCCGGAGGGAATACCCGCGCGTGTCCTCAAGGAGTTAGCGCCACAGATCGCACCATTCTTAGACATAATATTCAAGAAATCATTGTCTGAAGGAAAGATACCATTAGACTGGAAAATTGCAAACGTTACACCGATATTCAAAAAGGGAAACAGACACGACCCAGGGAACTATCGACCAATTTCATTAACGTCGATTATAGGCAAGATACTCGAACATATCGTCGTTAGCAATATCATGACGTTCCTGGACAGTCGTAACGTCCTCCATGGCTCTCAGCACGGCTTCCGGAAAGGTAGATCATGTGAAAGACAACTCGCGCTCTTTCTTCATGACGTTCTCAAATCTGGTGAATCGAAAAGACAAGTTGACACATTATTTCTAGATTTAAGAAAGCTTTCGACACGGTACCTCATAATAAACTTTTATACAAATTACAGTCATGCGGCCTAAACGAAACAGTAGTAAACTGGATACGCGACTTTCTGAGTGATCGTAAGCAAAAGGTAGTTCTTGACGGAATTAGTTCTGATGTAGTTAAAGTGACATCAGGTGTCCCGCAAGGAAGCGTGATCTGCCCCCTTTTGTTCATTATATACATAAATGATCTATGCTCTCGAATTAGCAGTAAAATACGTCTATTTGCCGACGACGCTGTCATCTATCGTGAAATTAGTGATCACTCTGACTTTGAAACTCTATCATCGGATTTAAACAACGTTCATGTGTGGAGCCAAGAGTGGGGACTCAAACTTAATCTGAGCAAATGCACGGCGGTACATTTCTTGCGGAGGTCGTCCAACTATTCCCATGTATATGCTGTGGATGGTGTTAACATAAAGGCGACAGATGAAGTGAAGTATCTAGGAGTTACGATAACTTCGGACCTATCGTGGGGAGCACATATAAGAAATATTTGTGGGAGAGCTCTGAAGAAGCTAGGATTCGTCAAGCGTATTGTGGGAAGATTTTCGGATGAAAAAGTAAAAGAGAGGTGCTATTTCGCACTCGTCCGGCCACACCTTGAATATGCAGCGAGCATATGGGATCCGGTGCAGAAATACTTAGTCCGGGAACTTAATAAAATACAAAGGAAAGCTGCGCGATTCGTCAAAAACAGCTACAGGCGTACAGACAGCGTTACACAGATGTTAAACGAATTAGGCTGGGAGCCGCTTGAGACTCGGAGGCTGCGCGCTAGTCTTAAATAACTTGAACAATTGAGAATAGATATCTTTCAGAGCGTCACGGAGAACATCCTATTAGAACCCCACTATATTTCCAGGTCTGGGAGAAACGATAAATTAAGAGAGATATTTTGCCGAACGGATAGGTATGGGAATTCGTTTTTCCCCCGAACAATAAGGGACTATAATAAATGCAAGGCGTAATTTCATAAGAGCGTGTCCATTTTATATGTAAACCGCTGGTGTCCTAACACCCCCCGCCACACGCCTATTGAGGCGGCTTGCGGGGTAATATGTAGATGTAGATGAATAATGCTTAACCTTAATAACCTTAATATTTAACCTTATGGCAGCGTTGAAGCAAGGATATGAGTGAAAGGTTGGTAGCATTGCTGTAAGGTTAGCATCGCAATGTTGTGGCAAGATTATTACTGTTATTTTTTGGCGGGGGTAATACTATCATGTTTATGCATGGCTAGTTTTCATATGTTGTATAAGTACCAATACTCAAATATTTTTGAAAGGGTCATACTCTATTTTCCCTCCTTTAACTACAACCTTGACGTGTAGGAAGGGCTTGTTCGTTCCAATGACCCCTAGAAATGGACTGGCAGGAGCAAGTACTATTCGATCCTGGTAGGACCACCCATGCCAGATAGGTCGATGGGTAACAGCCAGACGAAAGGTAGTTCCGTGATGGTGTCACGTTAAAAACACCGTTGAGCGGCGTGGGAATACCTCTCAACTATCACTTCCCATCATATGAAAGTCATTCACCGAGAATTGATTCCTGGCAACTACGGGACGCCGCCAGCTGGGGCGGGTGTCGTGCCCGGCAGCGGGGGAGGTAAGGCCTCCGCGGTCGTCATCACAGGAAATCCTTGTAAAGCGTCATCATCGGCGGAAATAAGGGATAGGAGGGATAAGAAGAAGAAAAAAAGATAGAGGAGGAGGAAAAAAGCGGTAAAAAAAGGAACTTGGAACGTTAGAACCATGATGAGGGTCGGGAAGCTAGAAAATATTAAACAGGAAATAGAAAAAGGGAACATAGATGCTTTGGGATTGTGCGAGGCGAGATGGAAGCATAGCAACTACTATTGGAGTGATAGCTACAGGGTAATCTATTGTGAGGGAGACGAGAGTCAACGTGGGGTAGGTATGGTACTGAATACAAAATTGGGGCTGAGGGTAGTAAATATTGAACAGGTAAGCGACAGGATATTAGTGGTAGAAATAAAAGCACGCTCGACGAATTTCGTACTGGTCCAGGTATTAATGCCTACAAGCAACCATAGGGAGGAAGAGGTGGAAGAGGTATACGAGCAAGTAGAAGAAATATTTAGAGAAGTGCCGGGAAAGAAAAACCTGATAGTGATTGGGGACTGGAATGCAGTGGTGGGGGAAGGTAGGGACGGACTAGAAGGGGGAGGGTTTGGGCTAGGAAGAAGAAATGATCGCGGTGAAAAGGCAGTTGAATTTTCTGGAAGAAATAAATTAGTAGTGAAAAACACTTGGTTTAAACATCACCCCAGGCGTAAGTATGGTAAGGCGTAAGTGGAAAATGCTGGGTGATACTGGAATATACAAAATTAATTACATAATTGTAAGGAAGAGGTTTTAGGAACAGTGTAAAAAACTCGCATAGCTATCCACAAGTGGATGCGGACTCAGATCATAACTTGGTGATGATGTACTGTGAAGTAAGATCCAAAAGGCTTTGTAAAGGTAAGAAGAAAGAGAAGTGGAACCTTAAAGCATTAAAAGGGTTGAAAAGGAGGGAAATCCAAGAGCTGGTAGAAAAGAGCATAGATGAATGAAAGCGGATGGGAACAATCGAGAGAAGATGGAAGATTATAAACACAGGCATCGTAGGAGCGGCAAAGAAAACAATAGGAACGGTGGAAAGAAGAGGTTTAAGAAGCAGTGGGTTACGGAAGAAACGATTAAGAAAATGGAGTAGAGAAGGATATGGAAAAACGTCAATACCGACGTAGGCAAGAGTAAATACAAGGAATTGAATAATAAACTCCGGCGAGTGACCAATCGGGCAAAAGAAAACTGGTGGAAGGGACAATGTAAGGAAATGGAAAAGCTGCAGGAGGAGGGGGAACTTTGTACACCAAGGTGAAAATGATATCGAAAGGGCAAACGATACCAAAGGTTAAAGATAAAACAGGGAAGATATTAATCGAACAGGAAGATATCCAGGAAAGATGGAGAGAGCACGTAGAGGAGCTGTATGACAGTGACAATAGACCCTTTACCCTAGATCTAGAGGATGAAGGAGCAATAGATAAGGATAACCTCGGACTGGAGTTACTTGACAGCGAAATAGAGAGGGCATCATGGGAGGTTAAGGATAGAAAAGCCGTGAAACCTATAACCTACCCTCGAAGTTACTGAAGAATATAGGTAGTAAGGGGAGAAAATCGTTTTTCGAAATTATTCGCAGGATCTACGAGGAAGGAGTACGGTCAGAGAATTTCGTGAAAATAGTATTAATATCTATCCCGAAGAAGAAGAAAGCGTCAGAATGCGAGGAGTATAGAAAAATCAGTTTAATTTCGCTCGCGGCAAAAGTCGTGCAAAAAAAAATACTAAATAGAAGGTTGGAGAGCAGAGCAACCTGCTATTTAGGCGATGGCCAATTTGAGTTCAGGAAGGGGAGAGCAACCAGAGACGTGGTTGCGGTAATGAGGACACATATAGAAAGGAACGGAGCATAATCAGGATGTTTTCGCTTGCTTTGTAGATTTCGAAAAGGCGTTTGACAGAGTAAACTTGGAGAAAATAATGCAGATACTGGGGAAAATAGGAATAGATTGGCTTGATAGGAGACTCATCCAAAACTTATATATGGGTCTGAGGGTTCAGGTGGGGGTAGCTGAGGGTGAATCAGGGTGGGCAGTTATAGGTCGCGGGGTGCGGCAAGGGTGTCCGTTGTCGCCTTTTCCTTTTAACATCTATGCTGAGGAAATGGTAAGAGAGGCATGGGATGAACTAGATGTGGAAATAAAAGTAGGAGGACAGCGGATAAAGTCGGTTAGATTCGCAGACGACCAGGCGTTGGTCAGTCGGTCATCGAAAGGATTGCAAACTTTAGTAGATGGATTGGAAATGCAGTGCGAGAAATACGGGATGAAGATTAATAATTAGAAAACAAAAGTATTGAGATTCTCTAGGACAAAGAAAGCGAGGCTGGTCATAAGAGTAGGAAGTTACAAACTGGAGCAAGTAGAACAATTTAATTACTTGAGTAGTACGCTAGAAGAAACAGGACATAGTAGCAAATACATTAGGAGGAGAATAGCGCTAGCAAAGGAAGCGTTCAATAATAGAAGGGAGCTGATGACGGGGACCTTAAGTAAGGATGTAAACAAGAGGCTGGTGGAGAGCTTGATATGGAGTGTGGCGTTGTATGGGGCAGAAACGTGGACCTTGAGAAAGGAAGACGAAAATAGGCTGAAGGCTATCGAGATGTGGGTGTGGAGGAGGATGGAGAAGGTGCGTTGGACGGAAAGGAAGACAAATGAGGAAGTGCTTGACATGGTGGTTGAGGAGAGTGGAGTCGGAGATAAGATAACGAGAATAGATGGCAGGATTTTGAGACTTGGGTGTGGAGGAGAATGGTGAAAGTGCGGTTGGAGGGTTGGAAGACGAACGATGAAGTGCTCGGCATGAAAATGCGTGAGGAAATCATGAGAAGGGAAGAGTAAGCGTTTGGAGCGGGTAATGAGGGAGTAAGGAATGCTGGAGGTTCTGATAAAGGGGAGGAGTGTTGGGTAGGGGAAATACGATAATAGGCTTTATGAATGATGTAAAGAGAGGTACAACGTATGGTGAACTGAAGGAATAAATCGTATGAGTAGATAGGAGACTTTGCCTGTGAACGTCAACAAGATATTTACTCTCTTCCATTTAAACCTACATTAAACGGTAGATCATATAAAACTAGGTAATCATTCTCTATTTATCACTACGGCCTAATAAACACCGCCACGAGCCTTTTGTGGATCTCACAGGCTGGAGGCTACTTGGGGTAGATGTGACATAGACACACTCTTGATGATGGAGACTTGTATGGTCAATATTATTACATTCATTCATACATGGTAAAAATAAATCATTTGACACGATTCCCCTTAGGTTCTTTAATCCGGGTTTAACCAATATATTTCAACGTATGTATGCGTAATTATCTAGGTAACATCGACCAATGCCTTTTCACCATGCTTAACGTGGCAAAATTTCACAGATTGTTGCCTGCCTACATCAGTTTAAACATTTACTTATTGATACATAATCAACTTAATGGCATCGTTGTAAGTTTGCTCCAGAAGTGTTACACACGCAAGGTAAATACGGAAGTTAGACTTCTTAGAAATAGTTGAATTTGTAAAAGATACATTAAGGGGCTCTTGTTAGTGAACATCTGTACGAAGCCCATTCCCCTCTGACGTCAATACTTCTCCCGACAAAAGTAAGGAAGTGATTAACGTCTGCTTGTGAGATCATCCACTCATTAGTCACCTTGTCTCTTCATCTGCTCATCACCTAAACCTCTCCACCCACCCCCCTATTCCTTTTTAGCAAAGGTATTCGCCCCAGATTACTTGTGCCTAGAAAACAGTAATTAGTTGCGAAAACCATGGTCGGAAATAAGGTATATTCGTGGATAAGTATCACACTATCGTTTTTATTAAAATGACTGGGTTCCATATAATTAAGTCTGAATGTGTTTCCTACCTTAAAAAGTAGTAAATGATCATCAGGAAAATCGTTTCATCCTTTGTATGAATGTGAAGATACAATTCGAATAAAAGACATCGCGTGAATATAAATTCGACGTTAATACGTAAAAACAGTTAGTGAAATTACTACCTCTTTTAAATTATTTATGTACATGGTAAGTTTTTTCCTAAGTTTTGCTCTAATTAAAAACGAAAAAATCAGAGGAAAAACAGTTACAACTCATGAAATAGATGTTTACAACCTCATTTCCTAAAAATATCTTATTGTTGTTTCTTACGAACAATTTTTCAACTCGCCTGCTCCGTTTTAACTCAAGCACATATACATTTTCAGGCTTTCCCGGCGAATGTTTTCTGGTAAAATCTTCTAGGCCTTCTCATCGGGTTAGTGACGATTAACTGCCCCGAGGATAATGGTTGAATCCTCCATCGAAACGTCGGCTATCATGCATACATTAACGCGGCGGGAAGCCTGAGAAGAATTCATCTTCTGGCCATACGTTAAACTTGCATGTATTACACGATTGAAGCTAGTTCACTTTTAATTCAGATTTAAGTCATTAGTTACCTTCTGTTCATGAATAACGGGAGCAGAGTTAAACTAAATTAGTCATTTTACGGGTAACTTTTGTTTTATCTTAAAAGTTTGTATTTCTATAGACTTAAAAGAATGGTTGGTCTTATATAATTGCTCTAGCCGTTACTTCTACCCTCGATTTGGCAAAATTAAAAAATTAAAAGTGGCCTGGATGCCTTGATAACCCTCGGTATTTCTCCCTCATAGAAAAGTTGAACTTCGCAATGACGGTATGGAAAGATTCGTTTCAACACTCGTAGTGCTTCGTTGATTCATTCTTAATTTACTTCCATACCCGAGAATTTTACTTTATCCGCGTATGCGAATGTGAAAGGTCTAGATGCTTCACTAAGCCAAGCTTTATATGGCCCACAAGAGGAAATTATTCGAACTGAATATTTTTGCTTCTGGGAGCTTTCACGGTTGCAATTAATCCAACGCCCATCACGCCGCTGTCGCTAGGAGGAAGGTGGGGAATCGCGGGGGAAGGGACCGGCACCACGCGCGGTTCGTGCGTTCGTTGTTCATTTCCCTGGCGACTAAGGAACACCTGCGTCTCCTCTCAGACTTCTCACGGGGTCTTGACCCTTTGCGCGCCGAGAACTTTCACTTTGTGCCCCTCCGCCACATCCCCTCTCCCGATCCTAATATCCCGTTCACTTCTCCGGATAACTAACTATACCCCCTGTTTTTTTTATCAAGTACATAATCTGATAAGCTCGCAGAGACGAATGCAGTCAAGACAGTCTTCTCCTGGTTAGCCTTTCGATGAATCTTTGGTAATCGACATGTGTTGGTATCTACGACTCTCTGCGCAATACACCATCAGATAGAGTAGCAAAAAGTGGTTCCACACCAGGCATACAATATTAAAAATCGGAACTCCATTTGCAAAAAAAACTTTTATTACTCGTAATGACAGAGACACAGGTCAACTCATCTCAACAGATATCCAACTACTCTTTCTACTAAAGGCGCGAACATACACGTGCCGCCATTAAACCTTCTCAATACTTCTAGAACAAAGTAAAATAAAAACACAGTTCGCTACCAGCCACTACTCAATATTAAATACAATTTAAACTCAAAACAAAACAGAAATTTAATGAATGGCATCATATATACCTTATAATAATAAAAATTAATGTTTATACATTCCAACATACAACACTCGTCCCGATTCAAGGTCGAAACGCGATATACTTCTCGATATTCTGTTAGTGCTTTATGTTGTCACTCACACTACCTTGCAGAGAATACTTCAAACATTATATTAGTAACCGTGAACATCTCCGGCAGTAAATAATAACACGACTATTGTTATCTGCATGTAAAATCATAACGCATTGAAATATTAAAAAAATCGATATTTTTAACTTTAACTACGGTCATCTCAGAGAAATTTCAAATTACAGGTGAACGAAGATTAGATTTGCGATTGGCATATCGGTGTCAATTTTGAAAAATGGTGTCTATTGTAAGTACTGAATACAAGTAGGGATCAAAGTGGGTCAACGCCAGGAAGACGAAGGGGATCCTTTGTGTGGCGATGTTTTTGATGATGCTTTGTCATCAAAGACATCACCACAAGCCAGAGTAAATGGGAAACGTTATTATAGAAGGAGGGAGTATGGCAAAGGCCAAGGGATTTGGTATATTTTCGTATACCATTGGTGTATATAGTGACGCCACGCGTTTCCAGGCGGCCTGGATGATTCTCAGCCGAGGTATTACGGAAATTCCGCTATTTCATGAGGTGCTTGCCATAGTCGAGGTGGAAGCTATGGCGTCCCTCATGGCGGCAAATCATGTAATAGCAATTACCAGCAGCAATATTAATATAAGTGTCTACTGTGCTAACATGTCAGTCGTATTTGCCCTTTCTAAAGGAAGGGGCCCGATATTCCCATGTACAGGAGCTTGCAAAACTATTTGTTAATATATTGAAGGATGTGAACAGGAGGTAGGTCCTATCTGCAGAAAACTCCGGCCGACCGTCCCTCGCGGACCGTCCTGCCGCCATATGCCAGTAGGGCGGGTCGATTTTTTTTACTTTTTTTTCCAAAAATGAGGGGATCAAAAAGTTGTATTTTGGTTAGCTATTCACAATTATATTTACAAGCACTGGCAATTAAATTGGTTTGCTTGGTAAAGAGCTTCTTCAAATTCGTGATATTTTCACGTTTAATGAAAAATTCGCAGCAAACTGTCTTCACACAAGAAGTTCCTTCTTATCATTATTTCTCTCTGTACTTCTGCTCTAAGGTCAAGAATATACATATATTATTCTATTACATCTGTAAAAGAAAATGTATGCCACTCGTAAAAGTTTTAAACTAGCAATACTCATTTGCAGGCAAGTGGCTTTTTATTAATTTTTTATTTCTTTATTTAATTTTTAACATATCATACGATAAGTGGCATTTTCTAGTTTTTTTCAGGCACGAATAGTTTATTCTACTTACAAAATATGAAAATTCGGAACCATGGCTAGTAGATTGAAGACAAGACTGGCAACTTCAACTCACATGAGTAACTTCATTGGAGCTGGTCGAGAAATGCTGCCATGTGAACTCCCAACTCTGCGTGATGTTCTAAGATATGGGCTTCTACTAAGAGAGCAGAGTGGAGAGTATGTCAGAAATTACCCAGCGGCCACTCTTGCAAAGGATATTTATCCAAAAACGCTTGAAAAGTTAGAGCTAGCTAACTGTTGTTTTATGGTGCCAATTTTAATTTCGAGAGACACAGTCCCAAACAAGATAGAAGAAAACTGGGAACAAACCAAAAACATATCACTTGGCAGAGGAGTACTGGAAGTGAAAGAGGCTTTCATAGCAACGTTAGACAAGCTCTTTGACATCCTCAATTGCAAGTGTGAGATTAAACTATGTTCAGAATTTGGGGGTCCATATCTAAGTGTTGCTGACTGTAAACATGAAGTGCACATCTCTTGCTCTTGTTCTAAGGATATGAAGATCCCTGTCAAAGAACTAGTGTTTATTAAGAGTCAAAGAGAGAAGGTTGGATCTGTTGGGCAGAATCAAATTGGATTACCAGATCTACCTGAGCACAGAAGACAAGTTCAAAATCAGAAGAGGAAAGAAGATGATTTAAGAAGAATTTCTGAATATAAGCAGATGAGGAAGGAAGAGTTAACATTACCACCAAATGGAGTTCTTTTCTCGGACGAATATGAAGAGCCAACTGATGTTTGGGTTGAAGAATCTGAATATCCTTTGCAGATTCTATGTGATGATTCTGTTGTACCTTCTACGTCAAGTACAAGTCATTATAATACATTACAATTTCGCAATGTTGCATTGCAGAGTATTAGGTATGGTGTCCGTCTACGTGCTACAGCTGCGATTACAACAGTTGTATTTTTTGATGCTGGATTAATTAATGAAAGAGACAGGAGACTTGTGGTTGATCACAATAAGGTAAAAAGGGCGCAAAAGAAAAAGTCATGAAATAACTTAATGAAGGATTTCATGCTCGATGCCTGATATGGAATATGGAATGTATCTTCTTTGATGAGCGCAAAGATTCCACAAAAGTTCTGTTACAAGCAGATAACTTAAGTCATCAGTTTCTAAATATTGTGAAAGAAGAGCATTACACTGAGTGCAGTGAGCCAGGTAAAAGATATCTTTGCCATTTAACTCTAGGGAAAGACTTTACGAAAAGGGAACCTACTGAAGTTATTGCTAACCATCTTGTGGATTTCTTAAAGGAAAATAGCATTGATAGTAGTTTGCAGGCTATTGGTGGTGACTCAACTAATTTTAACGCTGGTTGGGAAGGAGGAGTCATGCATTGGGTTGAGGCAAAGCTGAATCGTAACCTCATATGGTTGGTTTGTGCTCTTCATACTAATGAGCTACATTTGCGGCACTTGATAACAGACTTGGATGGAAAAACTTTGTCTAACAACAAGTGGAGTGGTACGATTGGTAACATGCTTGATACTGTAAAAGAACTTGAAATCAATCCCTCATTTGTCAGAATATCCTTTTTAGAGGTTCTGGTTCCATTGAGTGACACTGTTGTCAAAGATCTCTCCACAGATCAGGCTTATGGTTACAGATTAATTCAGACCATAAGGACAGGTGTACTTCCAACTGATCTGGCATTATTAGAAATTGGTCCTGTAAGCCACTCTCGGTGGTTAACAACAAAAAATAGGATTTGTCGCATATGGGTTTCAAACATGGCCTTAAAGGCAACAACTTGAAGGCGTTAAAACTGCTTGTGGAATACATTGTTGGCGTTTACTATCCCTGCTGGTTTAAAATCGAATCGAAATTCTCTTGGGTGGAAGGACCTCACCACATTCTTTATCAATTGAAGCACTTAAAATCTCAGAGGAAGGCAGTATCAGATATTGTTTTGCCAACAATCCAACGTTCATCGTGGTTCGCATTTATTGAAATGGTGCTTCAGACACTTTTATGCTCGGAAAACCAAGAAGAAAGGAAATCAGGGGTCCATAAGATAATTAAATTAAGGAATGAAGATAATGATACACCAGGATACCTATCTTTTCGGCCGGATAACACCTGCAGTAAATCCAAATGCAACTTCCCTTTTGGAACTGATAGACTGGTCAGAAAAAAGTATATGAACCTCCACTTGTAAACTCAAAATATCAGAAATAAGACAGATTGTTGAAGAGCCAATGCAAGTTCAAAAGTGGTAATTTCATAGACAGTCCATAGAGAGGTGTGGGAAACATGTAACAGAGGCTTCTGGCAAAGTGTATACTCATGAGAAACGAGAAGGATTGATTTGAGGCCAGGAAGCAAGCAGAAGAATGATGTCTAGGAATGAATCGAAGCAAGATTTGATGAATATTGTTGGTTGAAAATTTTTACATTTTAAAAATATTTTCATTGCTTGATAATAGAGACAGAATAAGTATACATAAAATTGTTTGAGTTCATTTAACCAGTTTTGAGCAAATTTTGTTAGAGTTTATATGAAATTATCTCCTTTTTTTTGGAAATTTCAATATAAATTATAATCAAGCGCAAATTTAACAAGGTAAATGCTTATGAATAAGAAAAACTCTTTTACATTAGGATAAAATGCATCAAAAGGCAAATTTTTGGACCCCCTCATTCACCAAAATCACGAATTTTTACTTTTGCCCTCCAAATTGACACGCCCTAATATACCAGCTTGGCCGCCTATTCCGCGACAACTGGGTTCGTATATAGATAGGATTTCTTTGTGGGATTTACCTCCAGATTTCTCTTTTATGTCTCAAGGTGCCTGTGCCGTAACAAATGACCCGGTGGATAACCCATAAAGAACTCACTGGAAAAGTTCAAAGGTTACCTAACGTCGAATCAGGCGGATAGAGTGTGACACTTGGATTGCTCTCCCCACGATACCTAAGTAGGGATGGGGATTCCACTGAAAATTCTCCACCACGGCCGGGATTTTTACCGGGGCGCACGAGACAGGAAGCTACCACACCAACCGATCCTTCAAATTCACCATTAGTTCATATTCTGATTATTTCACTGATAGCCTGTTGCACGAATATTTAACTATGGGATCGATAATTATGAAATTCATAAAGTTATGGACTTCATTTCAAAACTCGTGATACAGGAACTATCCGTTTCATATCTTATCTCCCAGTAGCCATTGTTTCTGATGTTTGGTCAACTATCATTATGCTGAATATAATTTAGGAATGTTTATTGTATGTTTATAAATTACTTAAGCATAGTTTTAATAGTCAACCTGAGCAAATAAACTTGTCATTTGTGTCATAGTCATAGCAGCTCTTTTATCAAGTGATTAAATTTCCAATTGGTATATCGCGCATTCGCCATCTTGATTATCTATAGGATTCACTAGAACTCATTAACCCATTTGTATCAAACTCCATTTTATCAATCGAAATAGGCTACGAGACCATTTAGGAAACCAATAAATATGTGAATCTAAATAATATTTCTGCAGCGCATATTGAGCGAATTACTTGATTTATGGATCTCTTAACTATATTCTATGCATAAGTATTGTTTCTGCAACCGGCCAAGAGTGAGAATTATGCAATAATGACAACTTATTTGTTCCCCTAATGAGTGTTTTCATTCTTTTTCCGACCCTTCTCTATCGCGTCTTCTCCTCGAACGCTCTTCCCTGCTATCTTAATTTTTCATGCAAGCTGTGTCCTTGCAACTTTCAAAAAGTTGGTCGGTTTTAAAGAAAGAGAATGTACCCTCCAGTGGCCCTCGTTTCTAAACTTAGCGGTCCCTATTTTCTTTCGAGTAGCGGTCGATTTTTTTGATCCCTCCAACATCCCCTCTTCTCCCAACCACTCCACCGCTATCTCAGGAGGAAAGAATTCCTTTTGTGCCACCCCTAAGGCTATCATAGGGGATTTCGTCCGTTCTTTCAATTATTCTGCGGAAAAAGAATTAATTGTTCACTTGTTTTTCAACTTAATTGACAAAACTGTGACTGAAGACGATTAAATTGGAAAAGCAAATTTCATCTCATTCCACCTTTTCACCTGCAGATTCCTCATCATAGAGCAGAAATGTATCATAAATCTTTCATAATTACAACACCACAAAATTGGAATATAAACATGCCAATCTGTAACAAATGTCGAAAGAAACCTATGTAAATCAATATTTTATAAAACTGCCAACTGTAAGATTGACGAGAAATGAAGGTTGTGCATTGGAATTTGGAATTATATTAAACTGTCTCTGTGTATATTGTGCTTTGAATTTCTTGTACTGGTTTTTCGTGCGCTTAACTTATTATGGATCCGAAGATTCGTGATTATCAGCAGCAAAAGTGCAGGCTTCGTTTTTCAAGATTAGATTCTGTCGATTTTCATTATTGTTGTATGCGCAATTGTTCTTGTATTAATTGTACTGTTTTTTTGTTTTATGATGGAAGGTTTGATATGACTGGTATTGTATTTGATATGATATGGAAGGTTATGATAATTTCTGAAATATTATAATTTACTTACGTATGTTGTAATAATTTTTCGTTTTTTCTTAGCTAAAGTCCGTCTTGATTATACTTTATATTGAGCAGACTCTTTTTATCAGTTTCATCATCATCCAGTCATCACATATTCAGTAGTACTTTTCCTTTGTTCCCTATCTCCAGCATAATCTGCATCACTGTATGCTATTAGGTCGATATTATCTTTATGTTCAATTTTGATGAATTTAATTCCAAGGTCAGGTGTACCTCTGAGATATTTTAAAGTTCTCTTTACATTTAATATATCTTCTTTTTTAGGTTTCTCCATAGTTCGACTTTCATAACTCACTGCATATGTGATGTTTGGTCTTGTTTTGCTAGTACGATACAAAAGACTTCCAGCTATTTCTCTACATGGCAAATTTTTATTAGTCCCGGAGTCTTTTTTTTCTTGCACTCCCTGGATCTTGAAATGCTATAGGAGTTGTCACTGGTTTTGAGTCTATCATTTTATATTTTTGCAAAATTCGTTTAGCTGTAAGTATTTATTTTCCATTAGCTTCATCTTCATCTACCACCTTTCGCTTCATCTTCATCAGCGCAGTGGAAGTGTGCTGGGCTCATAACCTCATGGTTATACTTTATATTGAGCAGAATCTTTTTATTATTTTAAAATGTCAACTTTATTATGCTTATGGTTGTATATTTTACAATTAGTTACGGTTGCCGTTTACTTGGCATATGGTTATGACAACAATCATTTTATGAAACATTATTTTACATTTTACCATTAGCCAACCATAGCCAACCTTCAACAGTCTGAGAGGCCGTTGTTGGCCTACGCCAGTAAACGTTAGCTATTTGCTCTATGAAATGGGTGCACGGAGGTCAGCACTTAAACTTGCCAAAGGAATAATTCAAGAGAAACAAATTGTTAATAATTATATATTTCGAAATAACATAACAGGTTGGAGGAATTTTTATAAAAAATATGACAAATTCATCGCCATAACCTTCGGTATATTAGTTTTTAGTCCTAACGAGTGGTTTATATTACGTTTTTTCCCTGCGTACGTCATGCGATATCAATTACTCGAAATTGAGTGCGGTCTGAAATGTTATTGGAGCTGCTCCAAACGGGGAGAAGTTTCCACGTTAAATATGATAGGTTAATTAGATAGGTATTCATTAAAATCGTGACTCACTCCTTTTCAGGAAGTCCTTTATGCTTCTCTCTTTGTCGCAGAAAACTCAGAATGGCAACGCAAAATTGTTTTCATGAAGTTGGGATTCCCAAAAATTTAATTCTTAATTTTTCCTGCCCCTATTTTAGGAAAATAATTTCGAATTTCAGTCCTTGTTCTGCGTATAGAAATATATTTTCGGCTGCAATGAGTTTATAATCCGTGCATTTTAGGAAAATCGCCTTTTGGGATAACCACAACGTTCAATCATTAAGGCTGTTAATGGGCTCAAATATATTTTAAAGAAAAAACCGCAGGATATGCTTATCAGTGAAAATAGTTCGTCAGTTTGCCAGGTTTATAATTCGTCATTACTTTTTCCTGCAATCTCTGCAGTTCCTATTATATGTGATGTGTATTACCATAGAGTAAGAACTCTATGGTATTACTTAATTTTTACGCGGTTAAAACGAAATTTGACGCCCTATCTGTACAAGCTCCAACAGGGTTATTTTAAATTCAACAGATGCAGGCGAGATATCGTGGAAGGTCTTCATAATGTATGAGAAACAATTGCACTTTTCCACAAATTGTTTTATTGCGTACAACGCGTTTCGGCTCACAGAGCCATCATCAGGTACAAGACAAAGTTGCAAGAGAGTACATCGCATATATATGTCTTTTCCGAGGAGGGGGGGGGGTAGTGGGAGGAGACACTTGGGGGTGAGGTTGCGTTGTACGCAATAAAACAATTTGTGGAAAAGTGCAATTGTTTCTCTTACATTAGGGTTATTTTAGGTAATACGGAAATAAAAAATGTATCCATAGAAAGAATAAAGACTACTTGATATTAATGAAGTTATACGTCGGCTTTGTGGAAGTAAAAATGATTTTTTACTGCTCTAAATGAAGCTTCTAAAATGTATTTTTTTCAAACTTTAGTGAGCAAATAACAGTGGCAGACTTTACTTTTTGGAATTTAATTATATTAGTGATAATGATTAAGACTTACTTAATACTTTTCTACAATATGTTTAATGTTTGACGCGTTTCGCCGCTTTACGGCATCGTCAGGTCAGGTAAACAATACAGAAGTTTGTTATTTGAGTTAATTGTTGTTGTAGTTACGGAGGAGGAGGGAGGGAAACAAATATTGGGGCAGGGTTAGAGGAAATAAATTAAAAAATCGTCGTATCATCGTTTTTTTTAATTTTGAATTTTTTTCCTCAACCCTGCCCTAATATTGGTTTTCCTCCTCTCCTCCGTAAACAACAACAATTGACTAAAAAAACAAACTTCTTTATTGTGCACCTGACGTCGTACATGAAAAACGTTGTAGAAAGCTACTAAGTTTGTCTTAATCATGAGTACTATTTAAGAAAGGATATAAACGTAGACGGATTCCAAGTAACCGGGCATTATTTATTTTCGTAACATGCAAAAATTAGTCGTGTAGCTATGAATAAAAATTTAAGTATGGGTTTTGAAAGACCGTCCCCTAGTAAAAGTCCGAAAAACATGAGAAATGTTGAAAATAATTCTTTTTTGGAGTTAAATGAAATCGTTATAGCAAAGGTTTAAAAATCAGGTGAGTGATGATTTTGCAAGTCCTTTAAGCTTTTGTTGAGAAAAAAATAAGTTTTTTGTGTTTTTCAGGGGTTAGGGAAATATAGGGATTGTAATTTGTGAAATATTCAACATTCGAAAGCCATAGGCGATGGATCTGAAGAAATTCAACTATTCCAAAAAACAATAATATATATTGAAATTTAGAAACATACGGAAATAAATACGCAGACATTTACTGGATCACTCTTACATTATAGAAGAGGTGGAAATTAATACATCGTGGTTCAAGTTTATGGAGGTGGAGAGGGGTAGTAGAGTAATTGCATGACTGGTCAACAGCCAATTTAATCCTCAATGATTCTATTTCAACGAATGGCCCAACTACAAACGCATGAGGTATACCAGCTTGGTTGAATACAGTTGCATGCTGGATCATTTTAATCACCTTCATTGCATATGACTAAAATACTGATTTCATCCCCTATGCGATGAGAACTAGTTGACAGATTGCAGAGTGGAAAAACGTGTGTATAATCAATTTTTAATCTAAAAATGACAATTAAAACAAATTGGTGAACCTTTCCACTATCAAGCACATTTATAACATAATTACCCGGGTTATTCGGTGATTAAACGATTTGGAGATGGGTTGAAATTGGCGTAGCAACTATCACGGAGACATTGCTTCATTGTGCTATTTTGGCATAGCCTGCATACATTTTGTAAGTTTCTTAGTGAAATTAATCCAGATAGCGTTTAGTAATGCTAATTCCATCATAAAACAATAACTGGATCTTATGTCGTATTGCATATTTTCTATACGCATGTTCATTAAAAAATCTTCAGTGTTAAGCATATTAATTTTTGTAGCGTCGTTGAGAATGACGTTGTCGCATACCCTTCCATTTTTTGCTTGCCTAGGCCTCACTTAAGTCCAAATCTCTTTGTCTTATGAGTATTTTATCATATTTTTTTAGGAATAAAATAAATTTATCTGCCTTCAAGTCCCCTGTGATTCCAATGTTTTTCATAATTTGGCTCGGAAATATTTGCTTGGCTCAAACTCGTCCCTTAATGGATGTCCCCGAACTTAAGACCTATACAAATGAATTTTTCGTACCCCTCGCACCTAAAACTCTCGTAGTATGGTGACTTATCAAAATTGCTAGAGCTATCTTCTAGATAAATTTACAGACGTATATTGAATTCTCGTTCAAGAGTATAAGACATAAATAGTCAAGTACCTCATCATAAGAACTATTCATTAGGTTTCAACGAAGGATTTCGATATTATTGGCGCTGTAGTTACTTTTAGCGTTCTCGTAGCATAAATAATGAGTTTAAAATAGAAAAAAATTGGAAAGTGAAAAAAACATAATCTCGCAGGTTATGACAAAAATTAGAACAAACTCAAACATGGTAGGTACTCAAAAATGGATACATCATAATTATGAATGTACTTCATATTTTTGTGAGAATCATTTATTAAGCCTTCTTTTTAGAAATGCTATACAACTTTAGACACATATTATCATCTGGCTACAATTTATAAACTCAGAGATCTGAATACACAAGTTATCTCATACATAATGTGATATTAGGTTTGTTCTATGCATTTGTATGTGATATGTATTGGTTTTATCAGAAAGTGGTTATCCGATCCACGCGAATGTTGGCATTTAAAGCCTGTACGTTTTGAGGAATTGATTGGTTTAAATTTCATATCCTCGAAAAATCTGTTGTATGCAGAAATAAAAGCATTTATTTAAAAAGGTTATTTTATGACTTTAAAGAGTTTTAATATTTTCTTATTATTCTACAGTTAAGTTTAGATATATTTAAAAATATACGTAAATTCATTTTAAGAAAGGTATTTTTTACTTTTTATAAAGTGTTAGTACATATAAAATAAGCAGTCAGAAACTCTTTATTTTCGAGAACACATATTTATGATAAAATATATAAAGGATCTTTAACAGTTTTACTAAATATCATTAATTTCCACTTAGTTATTGTAATAATTAAAACATAAGGTTTACCGAGCAGAGCTCGGTCTCCCAGTACTTATTTCCAATCAAATGTTTGTCTCGCGTGTTAAGACGTTGAGTGACGTTCATTTATTCCTCCCCGCAGCTCGTGGATTGATTTTCTCCTTCACCTATCCATCATGAACCGCCTTTGTTTCCTCGTATTTTTGTCTCCTCTCGTTTGCCGCCGTCCAATTTGACGGTCGAATATTCCCCTACACTTTGCATTCCCAAATGCAACCCACCACCCACGGCCCAATTTGACTTGACCTCTCCCATTCCAACCCTGACTTTAAGGCGTTCGCGCTCACACCCGCTCACTTAATTCATTAAAGCTTCTCGCGAACCGCGTAGATGGCGGGACGGGACTGTGTACGTATGTGCGCGCGGCGCTAAACTCGAAACGGTCGATATATCGATCGTTGAGGTCCCCGGCTCTTAGACATCCTAGTTCCGCGTTTTCGCCGTTGGCGGCGGGTGGGAGTGGGGACCAGTTTAACGTGTTTTTGTTTTATCTTTCATTGGTGGGTTACTTAGGGAGGATGCTGCTAACTAACAAGGCCTTTTCCCCTTATAAGAGAACAGGTGGGTAGACTGATTAAGGGAATGGTTTTATGGATATAGAGGGAAGGGTGAAAAGTCCTGGCGTTTGCATTAGCCAGCTCCTAACGAAAGGCGGCAGGGGAAATTTAGTTTAGCGTCCCTTTTGGCGGACGGTGGACGAACACATGAAATGCTCTCCACATGTCATCTAAGTAGCGATCGGGATTTTATTTTAAAATATCCTCCACTGTCGGGATTCGAACCCGGGCCCTCCAGATGGGAAGACAGCACACAAAACTGGTTACTGGTTCTTAGAGTTTGTTTATAATTCCTGCTGGTGTTAATTACACTGGCCTATAAATATTGCCACGAGACCATAACGGCAGGAAAATTAGCAAGGGTAGTGGGAAAAAAAAGTATATGAGGAACCGTCCTGAGACACCAGCGTTTCATCATCGTTCATATTTAATCATATCCATCGTTGTGTTTCCAAACCTGACCTCATCCTCTCCACTGGCGAGTGCCATCAGGTTCAGTGGACTGTTCAGAGTACGCATGGAACATGTTCGCACATGTTCCAGGCGTTTCTCGTAATTCACTAAATCCTGTTTATTGCCCGTTTTATTATGAAACATCTCCTCAACAGAACTTCTTTAAACATTGCCGCATTCCTTTACTCATATGTGAATCCATTTATCAGAAATGACCTCACTTCGCAACGTTAAGCCAACATAATTCCACTGATAAAGATATTCATGTCTGCCGCAAATACGGTGATGAAATTACGTAGAATTTGCCACAGCAAAGGTCCGTGGTTCGATTCCAGGTCTAGGTCGATTTTTCCTGCAGCAATTACAACGTTATTATTACACTGCCTTCTTCTCAAACTATTATCGCTAGATTTTCACTTGATTCTTTTTGCGGCTAAAAGGTGCCTAACAGGATCTGACTATAATTTTAGTGTAAGATATAAAATAAATATTGGTATTGGCGTCATTCTGTATTCATTATTATACAACTTTTAACTTGCCTAGATACTTTACTTAAACTTAGAATTTTTACTTGGCAGAACGTGGCGTGTTACTCGCTCCGCAAGTTTATGTGATGGAGGTACCTATGAAGAAATTTTCAAAAAATCATTGGAATATAATTTCAAGTGCGTATTTGCAGTAACTACTATTCGCTTCGCTAATTAGAGTTATTGTACCTGCAGCAAAGAGACTCCAAGGATGGTCCTAATTACCTAATGAGATTACAGAGCTCCAGAGATTTATTGAACTTTGCCGCACCCAGATGACGTCATTAGTAGGAAAGTTCTTCCATGCGCATCACAATAGACGGAATTCCTATTCAGTCCTAATAACGTGACACCGTTCACGTTTTGCATTTATTTCTGTTTCTAAAGAATTTACTAAAGGGTTATAAACCTGCCCTTGTCATACATTCCTGTTCTTTTCGATATCCTCACAACTCATGGATTCCGAGGGAATTAGAAAGGGATAATTAATTTATAAAAGTTATCGCATTCTCTACGTTCGGCATAATTGGTAGCTACAATGACCGCTAAAAACAGGAAGGAGATAATATCCTTGGGTCTTGTTGGGTATTGTTAAAGTTAATTTTTTATTGAAAAGCAGATAATTCTGTGAGCCACATAAAAGGGTCATTATGAATTGTCTCTAAGGTACTGAATGGAAAAAGTGATTTTGTAGGACAGGAAAACAACGTTTTATGTTTGTTTTTTTGGAAAAATTGGAAATGTTGTGAAAAATCTTTCAAACATTTCCAAAATAAATACCAATCGTACTGATTGAATAATAGACAAAAAAGCTCCAGAATTTGGTAAGAATGCCATAGCAGATTACAGTACTGCCAAAGCACTATGTTTACAATTAAGGTCAATCAAATAGCAATATGAAAGAAAAATTTACTTGGCAGTAATAGGCTAAATTTGGGTTTAGTCGGCATATTTTTTCTTAGCTTTGTGGAAAAAAGCGTTTAACAAAGTTCATTGGGAAACACGAATAAAGATATGGATTAAAATTGGAATTGATTGGCGAGGTTAGATACCAACTCATCCGCAACTTATATATGGCCCAGAAGGCACAGGTGAGGGTGGCTAATGTAGAATCAGGATGGGCAGTTATATGTCGCGAGGTAAGGCTGTCCTTTTTGTCTAATGTATACCGAGGAAATGATGAGGGAGGCTTGCGAGCTAATTGCTCTTGCAAGAGGAGCTAACTGTGGGAATTAAAGTAAGACAGCTGATAAAGTCAGTTCGATTCACGGATGACGAGGTGTTGGTTAGTCGATAATATTATAAGGGATTTCAAGCTAGATAATATTGATGCATAAATTAAAAAATCAGTGAGGAAATACGAAATGAATATTAAACATAAACAAACAAACTTGAAGAGATTTTCTGGGACAGAGAAAGCGAGGGTTGTCATAAAGGTAGGAGGGCACAAACTGAAGGAAGTAGAGCAAGTTAACTAATTCGATGGTAAGGTGTAGGGAAATTGGCATTTTAGCGAATGATTTAGAAGTAGAATTTTCCTAGTGAAAGAAGATTTCTGCGAACAGATGTAGCTGATGATGGGAACCATTTGTTAGGATGACAATAAATGCTGTAAAATAGTTTAAAATCGGTTTTTGAGCAGTGGGCGTCGAGGATAAAGGATCAAGTGCGGTGGACGAAAAGGAAGACGAACTAGGACTTGCTAGATATGGTACGTGAGGAGAGTAAACTTCAGGAGGAGATTTGGAGGGGTCAGAGTAGGTGGTTGTTGCAGGTAGTGAGAGGCGAAGGGAATGCGTAAGGCCATGATGTAGGGGAGAATGTTGGGTAAGCAGGGAAGGGGAAGAAAAAGAATGGGCTATATGGGATGACGTACGAGTATGCTTAAATGAAGAAAAACATTGTGTAGAGAGAAAAAATCCTGAATCGATAAAAACCCACTGGATTTTATTCATTTCCATTTAAATATATTATAACCGGTAGATAACTCTAGGAACCCAGTAGGATAACCGGTAGATATGATAATTGAGCAGTGTAGAAAGGCGGGCCTTACCACTGCAGTGTAAATCCATTTGATCTCTTTTGGCTGAGGTCCCCAGGTTTTGCCGAGGGACCTCCTGCATGTCCATAGGGAGGCACATGCTTTCTTGATTTTAACCTCAAGATGTTCTCCCCAGTTGAATTTGGTGTCCAGAAGGACTCCAAGGTACTTGACCGTCCGGGATGGTTGTAAAATCCTGCCTTGCAGTGAAGGGGGATCAAATCCATCTCTCTTTCTCTTATTGGTGAACAATATGAGCTTAGTCTTATCAGGGTTCACCGTCCACCCTGTATCGTTGCACCAGAACATCGTCCTGTCTAGGGCTTTTTGCATAAGTCTGGAGAAGGTGTCAAGGTATTTGCCGGTGATGAGGATCGCCACATAATCTGCATACCCCTGAGTGTAGGCTCCTGTTTTATTTAGCCTCGTGAGTAGCTCATTGATGACCAGGTTCCACAACAGAGGAGATAACACCCCTCCCTGTGGACATCCTCTAGCCATGGCCACGTCCCTCGTACTGTCCCTCAGGACAACCTTGACAGTTCTTTCTTCTAACATGTATCTGATCCAGCTCACAATATGTGGGTGGACCTCATGTCTCCTGGCTGCGCAGGAGATTTGGTTGTAGGATGTATTGTTGAAGGCTCCCTCTATATCGAGAAAAGTCCCCAAACCGTACATCCCGTGTTCCAGTACTCCTTCAATCCTAGAAATTAGGTTGTGGAGCGCTGTTTCGACCAACTTTCCTTTTTGGTAGGCATGTTGAAACGGGTGTAGAGGATGGTCCTTTAACGGTCCCTCTCTTATATACCTGTCCACTATTTTCTCCAATGCTTTGAGCATGAAGGACATGAGGCTGATTCCTCTAAATGAGCCAGCCTTGGTGTAGTATGTTTTTCCTGGTTTTAGGATAAAGACAACTTTGGTGATCCTCCAGGTTTTTGGTACATATCCATACGCCAGGCAGGAGCGGAAAATTCTGACAATTGGTAGCAGCATGTATTCATAACTTAACAAATAGCAAAATGATACAGTAAATAAGGAACCATAATAACATGAACACAAATTTGAAAAAAAAAATAATAAGAGTAACTTATGTTATTCCCGGGAAAGTAAATAATCATGATATTTCATTTTAAATATTTTAACAGATCTGAAATTTTTTAAACCGGTAGGCATCTTATTCCATATGTGACAAGCTGTTACAAGAAATGATTTATTATATGCTGTGGTGCGATGCCCTGGAAAATACAATTGATTAGGGTCAGACCTAGTTGACATTGTGGAGACAGAGGAATAACTAAGGAACAAATCATACCGATACTTAGGTGATTTGTTCTTTAAATAGAAAAAAACAAAAAGGATTCCAGAAGGTACTCTCTACGGGATTTGACGTTTTTAATGGTATTTTGGAAATAATTATGCTGTTAGGCCATCTTCATGTCACTGACGTTGTCTGGCTGTCTAAACAAAAATTAATGGTTATTCAATGATAATAGTTGTTGAAAATTTCCTGCGGAAAACAGGCTTCCTGGAAATGGAATCAAGCCATCTATGTTTTCTGGGAAAACGCAGTACGCTCTGCAGAGCACCGCATTCTCTCAGAAAGTCGAATGTGCATGGTTTGCTTCCCAGTCTAGGGAGCTTATTTTTTCATATATAATCAGATATTCTTTACCATGTATCGTGGAAATTGGGAAATGTTGCATCAATGACAGATAGCACCTACAACTACATTACTTCACACTTGCGGGCAAGGCCATAAGGTGTTAGGGACAGGTCTGCAAGGGAATTTACAAAACATACATGCCCAGCAATTTGGTGAGAAGGCTAGATAAGTATTCATTCTTGAGCAATGCCTATTGCATTTCTCCTTTTTGCTTTAGCTTGAGAATGCATTTGGTCTCATTAAAGTATCATGATTACTAGCATGGTATGATATTATTGAACAAACATGCTGATAATTCGGTTACAGTTAAGAAATATCGCTCATTATCATCAAAAGGAATCTGCCTGTTTTTCAAAGACGTAGTTTTGCTGGCGAAACTGATTGAAATACAAACTACATAAATTTGGTAATTTTATAGAAATGAACTGCCTTGCATTTGCATTAGTTCCTCTTACATTTAAATTTCAAGGGCTCAAAATGGATAGAGAAAAATACCTCATTATGTCCTAATATAACAACTATTTACATGACTGTTACTTACCTTGTCTTCTGTAACTATGCAGTGAGACAACACTACAGATGATTAGTAGTTTTATAATCTGTTTATCAATGTTATGACAGTAATTGCTAATATATTCAATTAACGAAATACGTACGCTATTGGGATTGGATGTCTTTGGCGTAAGCACATTAGTAGAGCATTTTTTTAGATATGTTATCATCATTTATGTTAATTCATTTATAATCTGAGTACATGTGCAACTTGAATCAATAAAATTACATCACTTTAAGCATGATAGTACAGAGTAAACACAGTAATCTGTATAAAAGGCCATCATAGACTTTTGTCTCTATTGCAAACTAATCTATATAGCTGGTCATCACTCCGGGATTTTAATCGGGGTGACTTTCAATAAAAATATAATGCTATGATATCATCAGTGTCAATGCCTATGCTACTAGCAGCAGGTACTAATTAGAGTTTGGATAATTAAAATTGAATATTTTTACCGTTAACATTAAAGGTGTAAAAAAACGTAAAAATATTTCTTTTATTCCAAGACTGGGGGGAAAAACGGGGGAAAAAACTTTTTTTTTTTCAAATTTTCTGTTTTTTTTTCGAGTCAACATCACTAGTCAACATACGAAAAATATTTTGCTCTGCTATCTGAAATTTGATAGAAGATTTTTATTAGTATTGAGAGCACTCTCAACGCTGGATTGATATTTCGACGATTTAACAGGTACACATTTAATGACTGATTTCTTCCAACTTCCTTGATTTCACCCTTACAATATGTAAATAGGATTTACTGCTGACATTTTCTCAAGTAGAAGCTTGAGAAAATGTTTAGATTTATTTTTATGGTAAAACTTTTTTGACATACCCAATGAAATGGAAGAAGATGAACCTCATTTTAAAATAAAATTTAGGTTGGCGAAAATGCTTCAAAAAAATCATTGCACATTTTTTAACATAAGAGGTGAATTAATTTTTTTTAATTGAATATAATTTTCGGTGCAATTAGCGGGTATCTGTGAGTGTAAAATAAGCAAATATTTGAAACGTGCCTCGTTGACTGTGATAAATAATCATTAACATAAACCGACCATTAACTTCTCGTGTTGGCTAATGAGGTGACTTCAACAGATAAATCATTTGAAATTTCACATTTATACACGATATCTATTTGTTTTAATACATTATTTTCATTCCAAGTTGAAAAAAAAACTTTTTTTTCTGCACCTGTCACTTCCGACCGAGTCATCGGTAGGATAATTATTCAGGCCAGGGAATAGAATTATATTTTCTCTCAATGGAGATAAACTAAATTGGCTGACCTTCATGAATTATTGACAGTGACAAATTCCTATTTTATGCCCACTTATTGCCCAAAATTATACCAACTTAACGAATTCAGTAACTATTTATGCGGACGATTCGCGCACATTGAGTGAGCATTTAATATTAAAATGAAGTGTTCAAATGTGCCACAAATAACTCATGTTTTTCTAGTTCTGCAGAAGTGACATCTTGATCATTCATCGCTATTCTGTTTGTAGCCATTATAAATATAAGTAAAAAACCAGGGGGCATTAAAAGTCAGGAAATTGTTACGATGTTTTGAAGTATTTGTGCCCATTTAAAAGAATTCAACTAATTGCTCGTAGCTCATTAATTTAATGAAATATTTAATACTATATCCAGATAAGTAGTCAAGGAAAACACCGTACCTAATACCTCTGGAATACGGTGGTTGTGAATAGTTTGAATGATTCCGCCATTGAATAGCCAGCCACTCTATGACTTTTGATTAATTAAAAAAATGTTTTCCTACTCATTGGAAACTCATGTCAAGTGAAATCTTGGCTTGTCGAGGGTAAATTTAAATTTTCCTGTGCAACGATTTTTATTTTTTCCTTTCCTTTCGACTAATAAGTATTTAACTGAATAGTTCCACAAAAAAGTTTGTACTAAGCACTGAACGTTAACATTTACTCCATTTTTTTCTGTTTGCATGATAAAACGTCATAAAGAATATTTTTTGTTATTTCTGAATTAGAACATGGCCTTTACGACGGGATATGCCCTTTAACCAAATAAGTTTTCCAAGCTTCAGTGATAGCATATTGCAATTGGTATTTATGTGTTAGTTATTGTATATGCATGAAACGACTTCTCATACTAATTAATGAGATGACAGCAACAGCCTGGTAACTGGTAACCTGGTAACAGCTTAGAAGGTTCACTTTAAAAACGTTATTAAAAATATAGCATTATTTATCCTCACTGTGGGAAAGTACACGACGCAACAAAATCTAAAATCATTAGGTAATATTTAATTTAATCATATGAAAACTGAAACAGAGTACTTTTTATTTGTGCCATAATCTATTCTGTATTTCTAAAGGAATGCTGTTTATTCATTTTTTTAATCATATCAATATGCAAACACAATATAAAATGTGCAAATAATTCCTGAATTCATTTACACACGTTTTATTTGGTCGCGGTTATAGTTTTCAGCATGAAAATAGTTTTTGTCAGGGTTTTGCTGTAGAAGTAATTTTACTTGCCTTAAAAGAATACTTGTTTGTCATCAAAAATTTTCGTAGCTTATCTCTGAGAATATAAAGTTTATAACTGAATAAACCACTGTAGAGCCATACGTTACACACGTGGACATTTCTTTTTTTCATGCACGTTCAGTTTATTCTCTTACTGTCATTAAGAAAAGATCGAATGGGAAAGTTCATAATAATATATTCTTATAACACGCATATACATTCGATGAAAAGGCAACAGGGAACACCATACAGAAAATAATAACCAGACGGGCTGGTACACTCTTATGCACAATGCGTTTGACGATTTGTTAACATGAAAAAATGGTAAAAAGTGTATTGAATCAGGTGGTGAAGTAGGATCAAAAGTTAACATTGGCGAGTTTATTTTAAATAGATTTTTATGTTTTAGGAAAAAATTGAGGAAATAGTCACGAAGGCTGCCACAGAAAATTGAATTGCATTCCGCGGTCGGCGAAGCTTGGAACAAATTTGGGTACCATGTAAATTTGATTTGGTAGTGATAAGTAGATAATTTTGGCTTGAATTGTAGAAGGAGATAATTAAGAGAAACCCCTGCACACCCCTGTCTCACATTTGTGTTTAGAATGACTCCCACATTTCAGGGGGAATGTTTTTCATCAGGTTTCTGCCTTTGAAACCATGAAACTGATTGAAATAATTTTAGTAGCATGTAAACAGTGTTTTCTCTCTATTCTCCTGACATGTTCGGAAATGAAGTTTAATTACGGCCTTGGAAATTATAAATATGTATGCGTGCATGCTTACATTAATATTCATCAGATCTTTCCCTTCGGGGTAGGCGCGGTGATAACAGCTCTGTTATAGCTGCTAGGACTAGGAAATTGTGTCTGTTTGGCTAATATTTTTATAATACCCTTTTTTAACATGCCTCTTTCGTCTTAATTCATTCCTTTGTACACACTTTCTCTTTCTCCTTCTTCTCCTAGTACTCCTCCTCTTCAGAGTTCCCTTCACAAAATTCACCTTTTAATCAATTTCTTGGTCTTTAATTACTTTTTCTGCCTAATTTGTTTTGTAATTTGACTATTGTGCTCATCCATTCTCTCAACTTGTCTAAAACCAATAGATCATGCACCTTTTATATCCGTCTATAAGAAAAATCTAAAATTATTGTAATAAAACTTATAATACACTTTTTCTAACATAAAAACTTATTTTAAACGTCTTCAGTCTCTTGTATTCTCTATCTATGGGTTAAAAAAATACAAAAATTAAAAAAAAGAGGACAGAAGGAGCCCAAAGCTCCTTCTGTCCTCTTACACCTGAGTCTACAAGGATTTGTATTTTCTTCTCATACAACCCCTCGATTTGGACCTCTCACCAAGGTAGAAAAGTGGCAGTATTTTGGGGCAGGATTGTGGGGGTGGGGGGAAGAGAGGAAGGACTGAAAATTATGAAAATGAAAACCGCTCTCTGTTCCCCAATCCCTTTTCGCCTTGGCCTCCAGGGGATCACCTTCACCGTCGTCCATCCGTGAGATTAATCTCGAGATGTTGGCCGGCTTGCGTTTGTTTTTTTTTGGCCCTTCACTACCTCCCAACCACGATTCAGTGCGGTCCGAGTGACCTTTGCCTCATCCTTATAACACAACCGGCCCTTCTCTAACAGGCAGTACTCCTGTTGAGTGACTCATCCAGCACTTTCTCTCTCCGCCCAGCCTCTCCGTTCATCATTATCACTGTTTGTTTCCAACACTGGGCATAATATTAAAATACTAATATCATAATGCCAGGATTGGTTTACTGCGCTCCAAGTTTCTCAGATCAATTTCTTATTGGTATCAAACACTTCTCATGAATGGGAGTAATCTTGCGAAAGTCTAGCGTCACGCGACACCCGACTCTCGGTGCCATTATCCGACTGTTGAGTCGTTGCAAGGTTAAGTATATACAAGTGCTTCGAATGATTTCACAATACCTTCACCAGATATATTATATATATATATTATATATATTATATATATATATCTTCTTATAAATAAAAATGGATTTTGTTGGTAAGCGATTAACTTGGATAATGGCTGGACCGATTTCCCTGAAATCTTCACAATTTGTTCATCCCCGTTCCGGGACGGTAAACGAGTTATAATATATGGTGTAGGAATAATACATGAATTTTAAATTACATTTACAATTTTTCCCATAAGATTACACGGAGTTTTACATTTTTCACGGTGCAGTGCTTTCATATTTCGTTCATTAAAATACTTGAATTTGTACCGATCGCTTTTATTTTTCCTTCATCGGAATGTCGAAACTCTGAACCATCTTATTCTTTCAATGTTTTTATGATAAACCATCCAGTTAACGATTAATTACGCAATTTAAACGATTTTCGTAGCTCTTTAAATGGGTCTTTCATTGTTGTCTCCCATCCATTTCTGATGTAAACAAACACCGCATTTCGTGCTAGAGGGCTATAAATAATGATTATTTTATTATTGTTGTAGCAACCAAGAATTTGGAGATTTCAAAAAGTTCACGGGACCCTTAATCTCATTGAAATGCCCCCAATAAGGACGAATTACAAAAAATAACAATCATGTTTGGTTGATCGAATGTGCTATATTGGCTGCGAAAAACATTGATGTAGACGAATTGAATTTCAAGATTCAAAGGGAAATTCCTGGCGAATTGATGACGTACAAATCGGTGGATTCCGTTACTACCCAAGATGATGTCGTCAACTATCCAACCGAATTTTAAAACTCACTGGAATTTCCCGGATTCCCACCTCACAATCTCCAATTAAAAGTCGGATCGGTAATCATAATGTTGCGGAATATCCACCAACCACGTCTTTGTAATGGCACCCGGCTTGCGGTGAAAAAACTGTCTAACAACGTCATCGAAGCAACAATTCTTAAAGGAAAGTACAAAGGAGATTACGTTTTGATATCACGCATCCCAATGATTCCAACAGACATGCCATTCGACTTCAAACGCTTGCAGTTTCCAGTGCGGCTTTCATTCGCAATGACAATAAACAAATCGCAAGGGCAGTCATTGAGTGTTTGCGGCATTAACCTTGAAAATACATGCTTCTGGCATGGTCAATTGTATGTCGCCTGTTCCCGTGTCGGAAAATCATCAGCTTTGTTTGTTTACGCGCCAAACAACAAAACAAAAAATTTCGTGTATCATACAGCGTTGCATTAACAAAAAATATTGATGCCACAGCAAAGAAATAGGACCAACGCATTTCTTTTATTTGATTATACTTAAACATCAATGTTGCAATCGAAATCGAAATGCACATATAACACCTTGAGATTCGTGTGATTTCAAATTTAATGGGAGAAAACAAATCATTTGGTTGACATTAAATTCTGACTTTTTTATATTTATAACTATCTTAGCATATTAAAAACGAGTGATTTCCCTTTTCTTTATTTTCCATTTAATCAGACTGTGCCACTGAAACGCGTGGACAGGTACAGCTATTAAAGATATATATCAATTTGTGAATGGGAAATTTAAAAATAGGGCATTGAAAATGAAGAAAAACTTCAATAAACATTTACCCATGATAAATAACTATGCATAACTGTTATTATTATGCTGATTGAGTAACTATCCACGTCAAGTGTATATATTTTGGAATGACCTCGAGCGAAGCTGGGGGCATTTCAAGTACAGTACACCGTCTGTCGGATGAGACGTTAAACTTTGGACCCCTTGACGCCCTTCGCAAGAGTAGGCTAATGCCGACGCCAGGTGTCCCTCCATCCTTCTCTGTACCAGAGTCCTCTGGATTGCCGATAATACACTACATAGTTGAGGGAGTAGTGTTGAGAATGGCCATCCTGAGGACTCTGCTCTGTACAGTTTCCCTTGGCGCAAATGACCTTAGTTGTCGGTCGCCGGCTTTAAAATACTACTACTACTAGCGAAGCCTGGCATTTTTGCTAGATTTATATAGAATCCACCCACGTCGCGTCGGAAGAGAATGTTGAGCGATTGAGAAAGTCATGTATACGAAGTCCTAAGATGTCCATTTCTCGACGCAGTTTGGAACTTGGAATTGCTAAAATAACTATTCAAAGTTATATATGAAGTCTTAAATTGCATGCTTACAATATTCAACTGAGGCATGAAATCAAACCAACGGATAGGCCTACATTTGTTGAATTTTCTGTAAAGATGCTGGCAGACATGCTGATGTGACTTCAACATCAACACTGACATCAAATCTCGGACAGGTGCTGCTCAATCACGCATTCATTTCATATTGATGCCTCGTAATGCAATCTTTCGAAACGTGAGAAATACTTTAAGGCCTTTTGATTAGATATTGGCATAAGCCTATGACTCTCAGTCAAAATGTTGACAATTTTTCCAAGGGAGCTTGAGTGTTGTGTGAAATTTTACTCCAACTCATCAATAAATCATCCAATGAAAGTCTCTTTACGATGACGTTTCTTAGCCAATGCAGGCCACATCTTCAAATCAAGTCCGAATGATCATCAAATAAAGAAATTTAAAATTAACTGGGAAAATATGAGATATTGCATTTGATTTTGCATTGTATTGGCTAGAATTTCCATGAATAGTGTTCATATTGGAGCGTTTACAATAGGGATGCGCTTATTTTTTTAATCGATATGTATTGGAAACTTATAGCTCTGCGGTCGGCACTTTTCTCACCAAAGCGACCGTTTTTATCGTGCAAATTCAAACGTCTCTCCAAATTCGGAGAATAAGTGCCGCTGTGATGTACAACGTACTCAATCACTCAATGCAATCCTATTCCCTTCGTCACCCATCATTATTTCGAAAAAGCCTTCTGCTGGCTCTCCGAATAAATGGGAGATGTAGAGAAGTTGCTATGTTTTTTCCTTCATAATCCCTTTGTCCTTTTGCCCATATTCTCTGCCTCTTGTGAAAATGCGCCCGATCTCAAGGACGCCTTTGCCATCACAAGATTCACTTTCTTTTCTCTCGTCTTTCAAAAATCGAAGAAGACGAGGCTAGTCTTCCAAAAGGCGGCGAGCGAACTTGTCACTTTCGTTCACAGGTCGCCTATTCCGCCCGTCCTTTGTAGGAGCTTTCTCTTGGAAGGAAAAAGGTATATTTTTAGGAAGACTACTGCGTCTTTCATTTTTAGGAGGGTTGAGGAATAGGTCGTAAATACTTTCAATCTCCTCCGTATTTCCCTTATCCTAAAAGGAAGGGCATCGTATGAGCACTGGATCGATATCAACCTTTAAGGCTGTATTTATATTCTTTTTCACCTTATCGAAGGAAGTTATTGTTTAAAGTTCAGGGCAAAATTTAATATTGATGGTTATCGGTGCTGGAAATTAGTTCCAGTACTTGGATCTCATTAAAAGGGTTCGATATTTCTTAGTTACAGTAAATATGTTTAAGTTATAGGGATTGTTTTAAAGGTAGTCATTATGTATTACTAACGAAATAAAAAATCGTTCCGTTCTTCATAAACCAGATGTTGAAATAGCTAAGATTTAATTTTTTAATTTTGTTGGTTGGTAGTGCCGTACATTGATTCAGTTGTTATTAGTTATACGTAATTTGTTTATTATTATTATTAGCGTATTATCCCAATAATGGAAGACTCCCATAATTTGTTTATTTATGAAGAAACAAAATTTATCACCTCTTTTTATATAATAAGCATTACATGCAAAAGTGAAGTAACAGAACTACACCGTTTTTATTAAATGTGAACATAGTAAAATTCTACCTCGAATGTCAATTTAAAATTTAGATTAATAAATACTTAACCCTGGTGGTTCTTATGTAAAGTTACATTCACTCATCGCTCCTATCAAAACAGTATTCATTACGTCGTATTAGTAACGACTGGTTAGTTCCGGTTGCTTTTATATAGGGAAAGTTAAACCTATGTAAACTTGCAACATTTAAACTGGGTACGAAGCAGAATATAGCAGGTTAGATCCTTTCGTATCCTTAGGAATACAAGGGCTATTTCATACCTCCTTTACCCAGGTTTATCTACAATGTTATGAATATGCTTGTTAAATTCATCTATGAGAAAAACAAAATTTATTTCTGTGCAATTCTTGATAAACAAACAGATTTTTATGAATTTATAGTTTTTGTTTGGTTTCGTGGCTTTTTCCTCAAAGTTTACCGTGTCAAGTTCGATAACTAATCATTATAAGTCTTGCAGACTTAAAGATTGGATGGAGACCGCCCTCCACACTTTCTTTTACCCTGTGAATTCATCTTCGGTCCTTCCGTTTCCTGCCCCTTTTTATCTGCCTAAAGCAGTTATCCTTCGGTATTCCGCGAGTGTGTTTATATTTTAAATACTCTTCTTTCATACTCCATTCGAACTCACTCTGTCGCAGGAAATTGGACAATCCAGTTCAAACCTGAATTTACCCGCAAGAGCTTTGTTGGATTCAGTGATTAACGTATTCAAAATAATTAGGTGCTACATCTTCTGTTTCTTAAAAACTATTTATCAACCCTAGATAATTTCTTTTGTTACAAAAAGTTACCATTTCTCCACCGGGTAGCCTATTAATGAGACAAATTAGGAATCTTCATTATACACGAAAGGAATAAATTCACCAACCCAGCCCTATTGAATTCGGTAATTGAATTTTGTAGCATTCCCATAAATATTAATGTTATAAAAAAGACCTCTGACTAACGATGGCCCGTTTTAATATGGGTATTTCACTATTAAACGAAATGTTTTGGTTACTGAAATACCAATTATTGACCCTGGTGCTAATTGCAAGAACGATTAACCTGATAAGCAAGCTTAAGGCTCGAGGAATGACCGGCATTGTGCTGTCAGAAGTGTTTTGAGGGTAATTTTAATCCATTTTTGCATTATCTCCCAGTTTAATTCTGATAAATTAATCTGATAATTGCTCTTCCTCAAATTTGTGTAGGAAATGCGCCTTATTGCGAGATACATGCATCATATGAAACATACGAAATGAGTTGAAACAATCATGATATTGATAGTAAAGAAATAAGTATAGTAATCGCTGTAAATTACTAAAGAGCTCAAATGATGATTTTGTTATTATCATCGTGGTTTTCTCCATGTGATCAGGGAGAGTTTTTATTTTAATAATTAATCATCCCCGCTCAATTACAACGTGAACATCAATTATTCCAATTTTAAAATTAGTATCTCATTTCTGATTGTTAAATAATTGAAATCGGTCGTTTTTATACTGGGACACATTTTCTTTATCCTTTTCACATTTAAATTAATTTTTCTATAGAGTTAGTTAAAAACTAATTTTTACGCTGATTAATGTCATTATTTTTCGTTAATTAATTTTAAATTGGTGTAGTATTATTCCTTGTTAATGGCTTGGCTGGGCTGTTTTAGTCAGCCTTTGTAGAGTTATTGCAATGCATGGCAAACTCAGATATTACCCGTGATAGGAGCCGCAAAAAAGCTACATTTTTTCTCATATTTCAGTAAATGTAATCGTATTTGATTCTTATGCATAAAAATTATTATAATTAGATTATGCTTAATTCAAAATATTGAATTTAAAATAATGAATGCTATCTATATATCTAGAAATGGAGACAAATGGGAACAATTTCTGTCGTGTATTCATCCATTTAGTTTTGCAAACATATCTAATGGCTGAATTTCGGAATCTTAAAGGGTTTGAAGCATTAAAGTCATTTTAGTAAACGAAATTTTCTTTCCATTGATTATCGAATCATCAGTGTGGATAAAAATCTTTTCATACTCCTGCCTCCTTTCTGCATATTTACACTAAGTAAAATATCCGCGTAATTAACAGACTTCTCGTATTTAATGTATTTCATAAAAAACAACACATACGCTGCCAATTTATATTCACCTACGTGTCACCAAAATATTACATGCACAGGAAATTAAGATCTTATCCACAAGTTGACAGCAGTGTCCTGGTTAAAGTTTGAAAGTTGCCGGGTGATCAGCAATTGAGAGTATTGTCGTATTCAGTAGTTTTTTTTGGATATATTGCCAATTCATTTCTACCCAAGTTCTTGTGTTAACTATGGGACAAGCAAACATAACAAACTATGAAAATAACAGGGTGATGGGAATAGAAATTTTGGAACTGGCGAAAGTTTCTTATGTCTTGCATTTCTTGTATATGAATATTCATAGCCATTTACTCCTTGTCCTAATTTATTCAACAGAAACCATGCGAGGGCGATTTGGTGGTCATAACGGAGATTGTACACCATTGAACGTTACTGTGGATAAAATTTGTTACTCTTGCAATGAAATTGGTGTCAGTCAAATTTAATTCAATTAAGCGACAATTATACGTCATTTATAAGGTATTTTTTTCAATCCTGACCCAAAGGATTCTTATGATGATAATTTCAGTATGAAATTATATGAAAAATAATGATGCAATAATTGCTTTGGTATAATTTAGAATGGTTTTCGGAAAAGTAGTACGCTTAATTTTTCCTAAGCCATTTTTTCAAAACACTATTATTTTTTTATCTTAGTACTGTGAAATTCAAATTGTTTCTTACGTATTCATTTTAATTTCCTTTCATTTGCATGGCATAAAATTAGTCAGAAAAAGCCTTATTTTTTTACTTTAAACTCAACTGAATCTAAATGGCTTTTACCATTGTTGTTAATATATTCAACTGGTAATAGTAGTACCTTAAAAAAAGGAGCCATTATAATTGTTCAATGTTAAAAAATATTTAACATCCGTTGTCATTGTTTTTCGATTGCACTTATCAGAGTGAATACGTAATCGTCATTTTTCAAAATTTTTCGTGCGCTTTAGATCCCTTGACTTAATTTATGGAGTGCGTTCTTAGGTCAGCAACTATGAGCATTGCTCTTTTAAAGCGATTGACGTATCGGATTGCGATAACGACAACGTGGAAAAAGGAACCAAGGTCCTACCCAAGGTCTAGCTTATCGTTAAGTTTATTAAGCCTTATCGTTAAGGTTTTATACAAATAAGACATTAATGTAGTATTATTTCGTAATTATACATTCACGATATCAAAAATGAGCAGTTGTAATCATAGATGGTCGACTGCTGAAGTCATTCGCGTCACAATGGATAGGGCAGCAGCCTGATAAAAGATAAACTTCGATCGTTTTTAAACGAGAGAATAGTGTTTACAAGTGTAGAGACGACAGACCTGACGAAAGGCCCATATAGTTCCATTATCTTGAGTTCCTCACGACGCGTCGTGACAGTTAGAGTGCCGCAGTCAACAATATTTTCTTAGCAATAAAATAGATTTCCTTCCTCCATTAGGAAATATGAAACAATTCCTGATTTAAAATTAAGGTCATCGGTATGGAAAGCTATTATACTAGACATAATATCATATGTTCTTGCTTTTTTTATGAAACGCAAAAGTTTTCTCGATGATTTTAATATGCATTTCATTTTAATGACAGATCGTTTACTACATGAAACATCACATCTCTTTTAACTTCTAAAATCATAAGGAAAATCATTGTAATCAGAAATATGAGCAAAAGTAATGGCAATATCATAAACCAGATCTTCATGTGTTTTGCCTTGGAAGTAACGAGCTGTCTTTAAGGGTTCACTGTAAACCCGTGCCCGATGAGAATATCATTCTCAACGATCTCTCGGATTCTTCATCTCGATATCGAGAATAAAGATTTCTATTTATTTGATAATTTGCTTTAGAAGTATTTCACCTTACTTTTCATTGTCCTCTGTATTACCTCGACAGTGCAGTATATTTAGTTTCCTTGGAATATCATCTGTTAGACAAAGGAAATACCAAAGTCCCATTATAAAGCAAGAAAAGTCACTTATATTTATTGGAAGACTTGTTGGACACAGTAATTTTTCAGTGTGAACAGAGCATGGGAGTGGAAAGACAGAAGCTTATAGCCTCTTATTCCATTGATGGAACCCGCCATTATTCCCAAATGTGACTTCAATTTCTGCGTTTAGTCATGATATAGTTTATGACTGGCCGTTTGCTACCATTTCTGAAAGAGAAAACTTAAAACATGTAAGAGACTGCCTACATTAATGTTTTTAACACACCTCTGTTAAAAGACTCAGAGGTCATGGGACAAAGTAAATAAAGAATTTTAAATTCTGAGGGCGATATTGCGTAGAATTTGTTTATGATGTATGGATAAAAAGATGCACAAATTTTTACAAGTAAATAAATCTTTAAATACGACCTAGGTTTCAATTGAATACATCATTAGGTCGGAATTGAAGTTTCATTCATTTGGTGACTATTGCGCATCTTATACCCATCCATAATGGATTGTATATCTTCCCCCAGAGTGATACATGGGATGGAAAAATTGACGTAATGTCTGAATTTTATGTTTTTAGACGCTATTTTTGGGAGTGAAAGATAGCAAGCTAGCTGATAATCATGACCATGCATGTTTTTCGCTCTTTACTTAGGCAAAAAGTACTCGGGTTTGGTTTATTTTTACATTGAAATCTAATTTTTGAATTGCCTATAGCTTTTTTATTCATTCAGTAGCAGGTATAGAATAAATTATTTATTCAAAACTGTTTTTTTCAAAAAAACAAAAATTATTCAGTTCAATAGAAGATCCAATATTGAATAAGAATCCAAAATAAAGATTGAATTATTTCTACTGCAGCTATAACCATCTAAATATTTATTAAATGGCTATGAAAGCCATTGAGCATCATTATTTACTTCTATCATACGTTCGCCATGGATAAAGGCCTCTCGCTAAATACTGGATTCTAACGCAAATCTTCATGATTTAGTCCAGGATTACATCGCAAAATTGCTCCTTTTCTCTTTCGCGTTATCTTCTTATATTAAAAATAAATTCCTTATTCGTAGCTTCCCACGTGTGCTTCCCATAGTACACATTAATTTCTTTCTCATTACATTTTCACACTCATTGAGTTTTTTACGGAAACCCATTCACCGCATCTGACACCATTTTGTCCATTTTCTTTTTTCCAATTTCCTCAGACACATACCACATGTCAACATTTTTAGCTTTTTGCCATTCATATTATTTTAAAATATGTTTTTTTCTTGCTCTCCTTGCTAAGTCTCTCCTGATAAAGGACAAATTTACTGTCAAATGCATAGGATTATATTTCTGGCATATTAATATCTAAATATCTTGCATCTGATACTGTTCCTCAATATTCATTATGGTTTTACGTCAATAATGTAATTGGGAGGCTTATTTAACCTTTATCATCCGGTAAGTTGGTAACCAGCTTCCAACGAGCTTTATTTACTTATTTCAATCAATTATATGCCATATCTTTTGTGGATAAAAAAGAAAACTCAGCACCGATAGTTAAGTCTTAGTTCCACAATTTCTAGATCTCCCTTTCTGAGTTTTCACCCAATGATATTATTTGTGGAATGCAATTACGTTTGCCGTCAGAATACGAGGCACTTTTAACAAGTCAATTTTCTACTGTATTTATAGCTGTACTGTATTAGTCAAAGGTACCATAAAACTAAGTTATATCGCAATCTGAGTGCTATCCTTAAAAATGGATGAATAGCCGTCTACGATTAAGAATTGTAATGATAATTGTAGTTTATTAAAATATAGCTGCTAAGCATTATTAAATGAAAAATAGTTCACTGGCTCCATAACCTCCATAGGGAAAATGGAAAAAAATGCATTCACAAGGAAAATCAAATTATTTTTTTGTATGCAAACGCTTCTGCGTTATGACCTAATTGGCTTTCGCCACTGAAATACTTGGGGGGGTTAATTTATAACCTCACTTAAGTTAGAATACGTCATAAAATGTGAAAAATTACGTCATTTTTCACAGTTCAACTCCGCCACCCAGGCGGCTTGGCCATCTTCGGCTCTCAAGAGGTGACCTGCCGGTCTATTTATTTGATTCATCCGCTCTTTCGACTCTTGATCCATATCTTTCGACTCATTATCCATTTAATTTAGCTCCGCAATTCATTAGCTCCATCTCACTTGCCGTTAGTAACGTGAAATGGAGCCACCATCGTGCCATGGCCGCTCGTGAGCCGATCATTAGGAGAGCCAAACGGATCTCCCGCCTTCCCGCAAAGAGTCATTAGAAAGGTGAGATTACAAAATAAACCCCATGGTTGAGAATGTGATAATATTGAACGTGCTATTGAGCAAGCACCCACGGGACTGAGTCAACTACTCAGGGAGAGTTAATTGGGGATTGTAGAGAGTTGATCCTTGGTGCGTGAAAAATTGCCTGAAACAATACATAGTGATCCGTTCGCATTCACGCCAAGAAATATGATTCCACATTAACTATAAAATCCGGAAAGCATAATGCAGTGGCCATTGGAATAAAATGTATCTTTCTCCAAGTTATTTTTGGTGATAATTTAAAGGAAAATATTAGGGGAAAGGGGCATTATTTTTTCATAAAAAAAACGAATTTTTTATTTTTTAGTCGAATAGTCTAAGGTGTTTTAATCGCACAGTTAAATGCGTAAAACAGATCAAATGCGTTATTTTTCCTGATAATGGATAAAAAACTGTAATACATACATAAACATAATAATGGTAGTAATTTATAATGCTACTCAGGGGAAAATATACCGATCAAAACAGCATATTTTTTCTTTATTTGTGTATATAAGAATTCTCCAAACGCATTTATATTAAGAATGACATTTATGTATTTAAGTTTCCATACTTCAGACCTTATTTCCTTTGTGCAAAAAGAGCAAGATGAAAAACGTCATTATACAAGAATTGGAGATAGTAAAATCATTTATTTACCTATTGGTTTATCTCCTATAGACAATAATCAACTACTGATGAGTTCTTCTCGGGTTTCCCTCCGGGTTAGACTTTCCATGATTGCCGACGTCTTGGCAGGGGACTTTCCTGCCATTTTTCAATGCTCTGGATTCATACATCAAGAATCAAATAGTTGCATTTTATGACTTTGGATAAATTCTCAAAAGCATCTATATTAATGAAAGAACAATATTAATAAAATTATGCCAGGGTTTACAGTTAATTTAAATATTTTACGCAAGGAAAAGCACGTCACAGAACTTAAACTATATTCAATAGTAAACGTAAAAAAAATCAACATCACAGACTTGCACTTTATTTGTTCAATAAACATGCAATATTTTTAGGCAACACAAATTCACACCCAAATTAGTATTTACAAATTTTTGAAGTTACTATAAAGCGGCATTACAATTTCGTCAATTAAAAAATAATATTAGTCAATTTTCCGTTTCGTAATTATGCTCTTTCATACTTTCATGGTATCATCTAACAATTGTTTAAAATTCTCCTTCGTAATAATGTATTCAAACGGGTATTTTTATACATATTCAATTATTTTGCATTTTTTATATTATCAGGTAAAATGTTAAAAAAATCATTGTTTTACGATAAATAATTTGTAAAACATCATTTTGCGGTGATTTGGTATGTAAAGATTTTCAGTTACACGTATTTCCTCTCTTTTTCATCCTTGTTTTGAATAACACCACAGTGCGGATATCACGGTTTTCCTGCTGTCATTAGTTCAAGCGTAAAATGTGTATAAGTATCTCAAATCAGCTATGGATCAATCCAGAGGAAATTAATACGCCTAATGGTTGCTTAATTGGGAATATTTGATCATCGGCACGGGCAAAAATGGTCCAAGCGATATACAAATCCATCACCTTCAAACCAAGATACGACTGTGCGTCTGCCTCTTTTTTTTTAGTTCGTGGCTTCACTTCCCTTCCAACGGCTCTAGATTATCATCTCCTCACTAAATTACTCTCCAGCAAGAAAGATCCACCCACCTAGTTTCTTTCTTTATCTTTTCCATTTAATTGTTTTTCTTCTGCGAATTTGTTCCGCATTAACGAGGAAGTCTATGGGTAGGTGGGAGAGGAGTTGGAAGGAAGTATATAATATGTTTGGGTGAGGTCGTAGGGGAGGAGGGTATAGCAAAGGGATACCAAAGTGTGAGCTCTCGGACGAAATGAGAGTTTTTGGGTATTCGTGTTTCGGGGTCTCTGGGGGAAATCGGAGCTAACGAACCTTTCGCGCCGCCCCGCAAACCCTTCTCCGTGCTGACGTAACTCCCTAAAAACCCTTTTCGCACCCTTCCCCACCCAGCATGCGACCCCTAATTCCCCCCCACCACAACCGCCGAAGGCTTCGTCCACAGCCTCCTCCACTCCTTTCCCGTCCTCTCTCCGGCCATCGGGCGAATTCTCGCGCTTAATTTTTTTTTTAAGAGCCCCACTAATTATCCCCGGCCAACCCTGTAAGTCCGCTTTCTCTCTTTCTATCTCGGCTGGGTCGTGTGGTGGAAAGGCTTGGGTGAGTGGGTTGGGGTTAAGGTTTTAAAGGGGCGTGGGAATTAGGTTTTAAGTGGGTGGGCGGTTGGCTGGCTCGTTCCGTCATGGGTGGTGAGAAGATGTATAAGGGAGATGGTTGTAAGTTAAAACAGTGCGTCATCTCAATGAATCGACTATGATATATGTTAATATGTTAGAGATTGTCGAAATATCGCGTATTAAAATTGGGCCAACCGGGAATTCGATGCATCACCTTGCGATATCATGCGAATAATGAAAATCAGCACCATGGCCTAGTTGAAGTGGAACACGTCTTATGCATGGGGGTAATTTCACGTAGTCCTAGCGTCACGAGACCCCCGGACGGAATTTTCGTGTCTTTCAATTTCTTTCGATCATTTTAATATTAAAATTTTAAGATAGAAGATTGTTACTTGGCTCAAAATGAGTTCAAATCATATTTAAGTTCCAATTAAAACTTATATAAATTTAAACTTTAACTTTAAATTTTTATAAACGGTAAACTGAAAATTTTGAACTTCGAGCGAATTATTTATGCAAATGTAGAGCTTTTTTCACTTCCGGCCATACCTTTTTTTTATAGTATGTGACATGTCCCCCGCTTCATAACCAAGTTGTTACCGCTTGGTGGTTGGTATCGCTCAAGTAAATCAACAGAAATTATGGCGTACTCATTGTCAACAAAACGTTAACTCTTGGTTGGAATCACTTGAAAATAAAAGCTACTATAGCCAAAGTTTGACTTCGACCATACATTACATCCAGACCTGTTCAAGATACCTTGCGAAACGGGATATTGTACCTACATTTTAAGATAATAAGGCAGTTGAAAAATTATTCTAATTGCGATGTGAGGAGATAATGAAATATGTGATTAATATGCTACATGGTTCGGAACTTGGTGGTTACCTTATGGCTGTTTTAAGGTAGCCGGTAGTGAAAGATATGAGAGAGAAAGTGGGAGTGAAACTTCGTTATTTCAATGAATCGGCTGTGATGCTCGATAATCATGAAATACCACATTATGAGTCTTTGATACCAAGTCTTTGATGAATTCAACTATATAGCCTTGCGATATCAGGGGTTTGATCATGGGATCAAGAGGTTTGATCATGGGGCATTTCACGGAATATCCCATTTCCATTAAATGGTAAGAGAATGAATTAACGGTAATTAACGGTTTATTTCCTCCCGAATTTCAGTTTTTTCATATATATCCTTTCTACGGCTAGTGTTCTAACACTACCAGTCACACGCTTTTTTGCACGCGTTGTATTTTCCTTATAGTTTTTCCTCGTGAGGTATATAGTAATTGTAGATACTTTACTTTTAAGATGCTAAATTCATGAGAATCGATTTCAATGCCTTAAACTTGCTTCGTGTAGGTAAAACTATAGTTAGCCCTTTTAAATTGGCTAGATTGTTAGAAAGTTGTACTTATCTTGTGAAGAAATAGATGTATTTCTTGAGGTACTTATGGTAAAAGTTTTTACCTTTTTTAGCTCTCCCTTTTAAAATTATTCAGGATGTTTAAGTAAATACTTTTTTATGAATTTTCTGTACAAACAGTAACTATATGGAATTTTCTCGGTCTTATTATATGAAAATGCGGTTCCACGGAAAATTTATTTTAAAGACGACCTACGTTTCAGTGTAGTACGTCATCGTCAGATGAATTTTTACCGAACAATTTAGGATGAGGGAAGAGGAAGAGAGGTTCATCGTAAGAGGGAGAATTGAATGCATAAGTTTCCAGGCAACCTCGAAATAGAAAATTTAAAAAATAACATCGTTATATAATGTTGAATATAATCCAGTGACATCCAATACCGTGGGATATGGGGTACCGCACGGTAACTTAGATTTAAACCATGCGACTTGGTTCAGTCTGTGTGTGAAAGCATGTGATCTATCTCGTGATTTGGTATCAATCAATTTTCAGAGTGTCTAGCAATACATTACGACCTCTATGATGCGAAATCTAGGTTTATCGTCTGATGTAAGTCTTGAATCACGTCAAATTTTATTTCGTACTATGTTGTTTGATATCGAACGAATGCCCCATGCATCGACTTCTCTCTCTCTCTCATGGACGATATCATTGCGATATCGCAAGGTATAAAACGTTCTTTTGCGACGCACTATATGAATCGTAATCCGATATTGGAGTGAAAATATCGCCTTGGGGCTAGTGAAGGGCAAAACGGAGAAGTTGGATGGTGTAATTAGGTAGCGGTTTGAGTAGGTTTTGGTGACCCCCAGCAGTCCTGTGCGGGAAGGAGATTCAACTTTCTTTCCAGTCCTCACATTCTCTCGTCATCCGTCTTCCTCCAGCGCAGTATCCATACCTTGGCCGTTTTCTTTCCTCCTCCTTCCTCCTTCCCTCACTTCCTCTCATTAACTCAACTCATTCCTCGCAATCAAGGCCACGGTCGCGGTCCGTTCATCCGAGGGAAAAGGGAAATCGCGTGACAGTGCCTCTTGCGGGGAATCTGGATTTTAAAAAACGGTAACATGTCGAGGGTTCATCCGACGCCCGAGTAAGCAATTCTTGCCAAGTGTGTGTGACACGGTGACAATAAATGGAGCACCCGGACTGACTACCTGCCGTTGAATGGGTAGGTACGGCTTTTTTTGCTGCCGTTTTGTGGAAGGGAATTACGATTTAATTGGGCCGCGCTGGTATTCTTCGGGGAATGATGTAGGCTCACCTCAGAGATACCCGAACTCTAAACTGATGCTGTTTAACACCCCCTGCCATAATTCACGAAGTACTCTGCCCATGGTTTTGATAATTGCACAGATTTTTGTACTTAGCACATATTTTCTGCTAGTTGAAATTCATTGAAAAAGAGTTAATAACCTTTGATATACGTCGAACGATAGATCTAACAGAAATCACAAATCAAACATTTCATTATCACAGACACGAAATACAGTATTGTGAATTTCATGGCAAAAACTGAGAATCAACCTGTGTATTTATTCATATTATGGTACTACAATCACCAATTAACAGTTTTTAAAGGTTGGGGAGCAATATTTAAGAATTTTATGCCTTTTTCGTTTTTAACACCCCCTGCCACAATTCACGAATTACTCAGCCCAAGGTTCTGCTAATTGCATAGCTATTGTATTTATTTATATTCAGTCACTAAAATCATCAATTAACAGTTTTTATCCATAGGGGAGCAATATTTAGGAATTTTATATTTTTAGCAATTTATGCCTATTTCGTTTTTAAAGGAATGCTGAGCGAACTGATAATATTTCAAAGGCTTCCATTAGTGAAGATGCAGATTTGTCTTGGATGAAGATGATGGTTAGCGAACTCAATTTGTGGAATTAAGACACACCTTTCCTTGAATATTCCACACCTTAGAATATGTCGACAGGTGTCAACGCTATCCATTCTCAATTCGTTATTATGACGTTTTCTAAGAAGTACAAGTAAGTGTGGATTAATTAAATAGCTGATTGTAAGAAGTATTATTCTTTGTATTTCATAAAATCCTTGAATACATATTTTTAGCGATTTCTTACCTTGGAAAAAAAAGCCGATTGCAGAACGATACGTATATTGCTGACGAGATTTATTAGTCGTAATTTTATTAGTTTGGAAATAAAGAAAATGGATTGGCCTTACTTTTTCTATATTTATTTCCCGGTAAAATGGCGGTATGTATATTTTTTGCAAAATAAATAAATGTATGAATCAAGGTGTTTTCCATTATTTAAAACGTAGGAGGCTGTACTTAGTTAAGAAAACTCACGTTTTTAACAAATAATATAGTTTGACATTGTTCATACTCTTTATTTTTAGTATCCTCTACAAAATCCGAGGGAGGCTTCAGGAGAAGGCTGTAGTTTTCAATCTTGAGAATGATTGTCGAAAAGCATCTCGGGCGCAAACCAAATGGAAACCACATGAAAATAACTAAACGATATTTTACTATAATGTTCTCTCGTATATTTAGGCCATAATCCTTTATATTGAAATTGGTAGAAAAAAGCAGTGCGAGAGGTGGATTTCATTTCATAAACGTAAATCAAACTTTTTTCGTGAATTTTCAGTAGTATGAAAAAATTGCATCACTAGAATTTAATGATCGAACATCATTTACAAGAAGCTAATTAGGGGAATTTTAGAATTGAAAGTTTGAATATTGTTTTATCGCCATGGACTTTCTGGGAACAAAAATAAAAAATCAGTCGTTATTCTGCTCTTGTTGGAGAATTAATGCCAGTACCATAACCAAAATGCCAATCTTCATCGCAGGAAAACTGTTTGCTCTAAAATAGAGTACTTATTAAGTACTCTATTTTAGTACGTAATAAGTGAGTACTTATGGGTTAGTTGTCTGTAACTCTGGAAATAATTTCCGAGTTGAGGCAAAGTTAAGAAATTATAATAAAAATATGTTGTCATACTAATAAGTATTCCATTTCCAGTAAGTCATTATTCATTATCTACTGATCCTTCCGGTAGTATTTCTTGTGGCAGGACATCAGAAATTGAGTCTGATTACGCTTTTAAGTATTTTTATTTTGTCATGGCTATGGATATCATAGCTAGTTTACGGCAATGGCTTTAATGGCTACGATAAAAAATATCCTTGTTTTTATTTTGTAAGAGCAAAGTATATTTATTGTGTGGCAATATATTTGATGTGTCAAGCATAGAGTACTTACTCTCAGTTATCTCAAATGTGCTCATTGCAATAAGGAAAATCTATATTTGGAAAGGAAATCTACATCTAAAAAATACCCTGAAAACCACCTTAAGGGTGTATGGCAGGGGGAAATATTTGAGAAGGAAACGTAATCTTTGTCAAATATAACATTCATGCAGAATCATAAGCCGAAAAACAAATTATTAAGCTTGAGCGTGAGTAGCCAGACGAGATACAAGGAGACACACAAATTTGCGAAGTTCACCGTGATGAATAATTTTTGCACTGAAATGCTCGTAAATATAAAGTTTTTACACATCATTAAAGTATTTTTTTGAGAGGTCCATAATTATTTTCACTTCATTAAATTGTTATTTTGAAACTATGCTTCAATAAATTACCATTATTTTAAGAATATGGATAGTGATAATGTAGATTCAAGTAATGCATGTATTGATATAAGACATTTTATTTTTTCCTAGTTGTAGAGTGTAGACTATATATACATATATAGTACTTATTGATAGTTTTAATATTGTACAGTGCATATCTTACAGCCAGATTACGTTGGTTCTGGAATAATAGTTTAGCTCAATATAACATTGAAGTTTCCCTGTAATAAATTTTTGTTAAAACTCTGAGATAAAGAAGAGTCGAACTTATTGGACACATTTTACGACACAATAGCTTAGTGAAAACAATAATGGAAGGAAAAATAGATGGGGAAAAAAGAAAGGAAGACCAAGAAGGGACATCAGACACCTTATGAAGGATTCGAAATTGGATAATTATGTTGGAGTCAAGCAGGTAGCGAAGATGAGAGTTGATCGGAGAGCTCTAGCAAACCAATCAATGGAATGCTGACTGCTGATGACGAATTAAACTTTTTTTTCTATGAGAAAATATATTTCATATTTCTGAGCGGTAATTGTGTAGGTAGTACATCATATGCAATCTATCTCAAATATTTTTAGCACCGAAATGCCTTTGACTTTTAATAATCATTAAATGAAATGTATTCAGTAGATAATAATAAGTAAGAAATTTACGTTACCTCCCCCCCCACCCGCAAAGATGCGTCCACAACATTATTTACATTATAGCGGAGAACTCAATAGAGTTTTGAAACTGCTCTCAGCTATAAATAAGACGATCCTAGTGTTTATGTAATATTATGAGGGGCAATTTAAGCAGACATTTCTGTTTTTTACCCGTTAAAGTCTTAGTACGATAAGTAATTAGGAAATTCATGTACAGGTAATGGTGTGAAAGAAAGTTCTCTCATGTGCCCTTTCCCGCTATTAAGGTGTGCAGGATGTGGGCGCAGCGAAAATCTTCTGAAAACATTGGTGCCACCTTAATACGTCCTAAGTGCTCACGGTTGCCTCCGTCCACTCTCCTTTGAGACAAGGATTACGAGATCATAATCCTTGGTACTAAACTTCCCATCATATAAGTCGCATTAAGCTTACGACGAAATCTCATCAGACTTTGCTAAGATGGTCCACTAAAGGTCAAGCAAAAGACTTCGTATGGCCTCATCCATCTGGTGATGTTGAGGTTTGAAGAAATCATGCCGCCAACCATTCTTTTAAGAATCACAGAAAATATAAAAATTCGCATCAAAAGAAGGAACGTGCCTATTCAAATCCATTGCGGGCTTCACTGAAGTAATCGCATACCATCAAAAGTTCCGTGCTTTATCACCTGATCTCCTGAGGCTGTGTAGTATGACTTCTTCCAAGAAGAAAATTTGAATTTAGCTAGCGGTTTCCCGAATTAAATTCCATTCCAAGCCCCAAGAGTGTAACACACCCAACAGTAAGTCACAAAAAAATACCTTTCGCGTGATATGTCACAATTTAATTTACTTGTCAGAATCATTAAAAGCTTTTGGTACCGTGTGTGAGCAAATTTTCCAGATTATCATACTGATTAGACTACTTTAATTAATGCCCATTTATATACCCCCTGAAATAGCAGTCACGCGCAGAAATTGTTTTATGGCGCACCGAGTTTGTCTCGGTGTTCCTTTTATTGAACCCATTTAAATGCTGTCTTTAATAATGCAGCTCCCCCTAGAGAGAACTCAATTTTTTTTCTCTTTAAGCCAAAGGCAGCGAAAATTTTGCAATTTACCGGCAGAGAGTCCACTGGTTGGCGAATAAGGAAGAAAAGTGAAAGTGCTATCACCTTTGATGAGGCTTAAAATTTACAGAGCATGAGGTTTTTACTTTCATGAGGCAAATTATTGCTCAGTGTTGTACGAATGATCACAGGTGTCATAAAATTGAGGATTTTAATTTAAGATAACAAATCTGACTCAAGCATCAATATTATGCCATTGGTCATTCATAGAACAAGTCAGTATTAGCTTCTTATTATCACAGTAAAACATGGTCACCTTTTACTAAAACAACTACTCAAATAGTTCTTTAAAAAAAGGTTTCATTGTTCCTCCGACCAATTTGCTTGCTTTTTAATCATTTGATATTTCCTTATGATTGAATTACAATTTCCGTCCTCTCTTTAGTGACAGCATGAATTCCGTATATAACATTCTTAAAACAAATGTGTCGTGTCATTTTCCAATTTAATTATTTTAAATTCAGGAAATTTTACTGCATTTTAATTTGTTCAGAGGGTAAAGGTTTACTTTATGGTTAATAGTTGTTGAAAATACTTAATTCGTTACCTTAAATATTCAGGTACAAATCTCATATAAACATGCTTATTAAATTTTTACTTGGAATAACTCATGCATATGCCGGCATTATAGTGGGATTATTGACTATAGGGACAAAAGCTAAGGTCGAAAAAAAACTATTTTCAGCTAATGGTTTTAACGCCATTCCATTCCATGCCATTCCAATGGCCCTTTTTATTGGCAGTAATAAATGGTATCATTGAAAATATAGTCAGGGAAGTAAATATTTTCAATGAGTGCGTCGTTATTTGTTTTGCTTTCAAAGCTAATAAATGTATCATGATATTCTCTCCATAAACACCTAAAAATAGCATTTTACCAATGACCGACGTGAGCTCAATGCTTTAGAACAGCTTGGAATTTAAAGAAATGTCGTGATCCTGGGGTTAATTTCCTTAGTGAGTGTTTTAGTGTATTTTAGCCGCCGGTTCCCCCATTCTATCAGATATTGTTAGAATTAACATTCCCCTACTCATTCCCAAGCTTCTTCTCCCTCCCCTTACCCCACATTCGCTTACTGTTTGGTATATATGGAATTTTTCGTGTGCTTACCAGTCACCTAATGATGTTGCTCATGCACTGAAACCCGTGGTAATGTTTTTCTGCGGTCTGTAAAATTTTCCTCACGGCAGTAAATTTAATGAATGAATACCACACAGTTTGTGAATAACGTGCTTTACGTTAGGTGTTCTAGGGATTCACGTCGAGTCAGGTAATTGGCTGTTTTCCAGGCAGCAGCCAACCCGGTGTGAATCTCACGAATTCCTAACATTTATTATCTACCGGCAAAACACCAGATCTTACAGAATGTGTTTGATTTTTACATGAACCCTTAGAATGTTGGTTAACGGCCTGAAATAAATTTTGACCACTTAAATCTAATTTCGTAGCTATCTCACTCGCCTTATATAAGTACAGTAGAACTACAATTATCCGGATCAATTGGGACCGGACCCCATCCAGATAATCAAATATCCGGATGAATGGATAACTCACAAAAAGAGTAATATCTGTGGAAGCTTCTTAACGTATTCGCTTCGGATTGATATAAGAACGCTAAAGATGTGTGTATGTGCTGTAACCAATAACTATAAAACGAAATAAACGGTATAGAAGGTACTATACACGTCTCGAATAGCATATTACCGTGACTGAAAAAAGCCGATTATTTTATCATTAATTCCCCTAAAAGCGATCCGGATGATTGGCGATTCGGATAGTTGGGAGTTCGGATAATTGGAGTTTTACTGTATATTTATTTATTCCAATCTCGTTTGCATTTTAAAGCATGGGGCATGACTGATCGCGTGCGGTCGCCGCCATGAGTCTGGCCGAGACGGCGGCTGCAAGGAAGTCGGCGAGGGACCGCCTGCTCGGCGGCGGCTCCACCAAGAGGACTTCCAGGGACGGCTCCGTGCACCACCACCATCACCACTCGCACACCCACCTCGGGCCGTCGGCCGCCGCACCACCCGGCACCGGTGGCGCCCCCGCATCGTCCCCGGCACCCGCCGGTCTCTGCTGCGGCGTCGGCATGGAGCGGGAGCGGGACATTCCTCCCAGGTAAACGTCACCATCATAGTGATCATCACCTCAATCAATCAAAGATTGATCGATCCCCTGAAAACCCTCCGTTCCTTTCTTCTCATTTACGACATGATTTGGGTGAAATTTGGGTGTTCCTCGAGGGTGCGTGATGGGCCGAAAATAGGCAAATTCGGCAAGAGTATATTGATTGCAAAAATGATCCTTCCAAATTTATATGTTTTTGGCTCAAATTGTGATAATAACAACAATATCCTTTTTAATTCCGAGTGAAATGGTCTATTTAATTCGATTTGTTCAAGGATTTAACTGTGGATATCAAGGATTTAATTGTGGATTTAAGGAATATGTGATTCAAGGATTTAACTGGCTGATGGATTAAATATAATCACTCAAATTGTAAATAATGCATGTATTCTAATGGTGGGTTTACACTGGAAAGTCACAGCCGCACAAGGTTCTTCAGCAAAAGATGATGGGGGTTCATACTGTGACGAAAAACATATAAAAAGTTAGTACTGAGCCAAATTCGTTGGTGTTTAATCTAGCGACAATATGCTTCTCCTAGCGAGCTGAAACTTTTAAAAATTTGGCTTACTAGCCGGCCGTACCAGTCGTACATATTCATCATGGCATCCGCTCTGGCTAGGGCTGCGAACTTCGCTAGGGCTAATTTGAATGCATATTAATTAATCTGTCATTATTAAGTACAAGAACTTTAACTATGATCCTACGTGACCCGATTAATATTTATTTGCTAGTAAAATTTCACTTCTATGCGTTTTCACGAGATATACCTAGGTGATGGCTAACGCCACTTATTTGTTAAACTAATTTTTCGACCACATGTACGTATAAGCGCTAGCTATCCTTTCCACTTCGCAAGTATGACCCAGGGTATAAAAATGTAGTACATGGTATACACTAAGCGGGTTTAGTCACATAAGTATGAAAAAATTCCCTGATTGGTAATACGTGTCTCATTGTTGTTCACAATCGCTCGGCGAATCACAAATGCTTCTTATCCCTTAACTTCTCCTGCCTCCTAGGGCCAGGAGGACTCAGGAGCCGCCCCCGCTGCTGCTCCGTCACCACCCGAGCCTCATCCTGCTGCCGGGAGGTGGCAGGCGCGGCGGTCCTCGTGGCGACTCGTTCCATTCTCCGGACGTGGAGCACTTGCTCTTCCCTCCGACCTCGTCTTCGCTGCCCCGCCACGCGTCCGCCATGGCGCTGTCGTCCAGGCCGCTGCCGCCCCTACCGTCACAGCAGCAGCACTTCCAGCAGCGGGAGCTGGGAGGGCTGAGGGGGGTCAGGGGCGGCAGCCTCGAAGAGCAGCCGAGCGTGGACAGGGGGGGCCGCAAGAGTGGGGGGCAGAGCACAAGGTCAAGGATAGCGCAGATATTCGGGCGACACCAACAGCACAGCAGGGAAGGGAGGGGCGGCTCCGAAAGGGTGAGCCAAGGTTTTATCCCAGCACCCACTTTATTTAAAATAGTTTTGATCGCTAAAATGATAATCATGAAAGTTGTTTCATGAGAATGATAAATGTAGATATGTTATCCTTCCGTCGATTCCTTTCCTACCGTTTCACACATAGACAGCTTCGTAAATTATGCCTTGTTTAAAGCATTGATTTACAGACAAGAAAGTAAAAACTAATATTAGGATAACGTATTTTTTACTATGTTGAAGTCAATTTTTTAATCGATGATGATTGAAGGAATATTTACTAATTTGAATTTTCATTTCATTTAAATTTTTTGCTGCAAATTTCATTGAATTATATTTATTTCAACTAAATGTCATAAATCTGCAAATAATCTAACTTTTTAAAGTACGAACACCCCTTTTCATTCTGGATATTATCTGATAAATCACAGGAAATGGAAAATTTAGGAGGCGCGACTATGCCCGCTAAAACAAATGTGAACACGCAACTTTTGATTTAAGTCATTTAATATTAAATTATGAAATAATGCTTTTATGGCCAAGTAATTACGAATAAAAGTACAAAATAATAGGATTTTACGAGGGAGAAACGCATTTTTAGGGTTTACATTTACGTACCCAAGTGGCCGGCGCGGCGGCTAAGCCATATTGCAGTAATTCAATAGCCTGAACGAATGCAGTAAATCAATAACCACTAATAAGCTGAAGGATTCGGCGCCTTAAATGAGTTTCATTCATAAATGTTATGTGATTAAATTTTAAAATATTGTGTTTCCAATTTAACATTTTGATCAATTTGCCCATTCTCAAATTATGCTTTCGAAAAATATAGAGATATGTGTGAGAAACTAGCACACAATGGTAATTATGTTGCATGAATCATTTTTGACATGATTGCCTTAGTTTTAAATACCGACAATAGGATGAAATCGATGACTGGCGTTTAAAAGTTTATCCTTCCAAGTAGAGGTGAGGGAAAAATATTTTATTGGATGATCATAGCGTTAAGGTATTACCAGAGTCGACATTTCTGATCTGACTACAATAAAAACCCTTTCAATTAGCAAAACTCTAGCAGAATGTAAACATATTAGTGTATTTCAAATGACTCTGGTTTTTACCGCTATTTATCGTCACAGTTTTTTATCGCAAAAAAACATTCTCGCCCTATTATCCATATAGAATGTTTTCAAAACCTTTAATGATTTTCAAATTTAGCTGTCACATTGGTAAACACTCCCTGTTGTTGTCTGTATTGCACTTGCGCATGAAGACCTTTCAGTATGTATGTTATGTATTTGAGAAAAAAATATTTTTCACTTCATATTCCAAAAAAGGAATAGTGTGAGCTCATAATTACTTCGTTCGTGGTAGTGCGATTAATTCGGGGTATATGCTGACACATATTTCATCAATTATACACGAAGCTGCGGTGGAATAGTTGAAATGATTATTACGTTGTCAGGGTGGCGTAATATCTTCTCAGCGGGATTTTATTTTTTAGAAAATGTACGTAGTGAAATGTTTCTTTGTACTCCCACCTTAATTTTCCTCATGGAATCGTTTTAAACTAGAAGGTATTCAAAAGTGGGTTAAAAAATTAGATCGATAAGATTATGGTCGCATTTATTAATTAATTATTAATTTATGAAACGCATGATGGGTAAATCATTCCTTTTCTAGCCTACTATCGTAAATCAGTACCAACTGAAACGTATTACAGAAATGTTATTTTCTGTTGACAGATGTTTTTCGCATGCAAATAGGATAGGCCTTGGATATGGCGACCAATATAAAAAATCTATTCTTGATACTACTATTTACAGGACATTATTTTTCCGTACACTCGTGGAAGAGTGGTCATTTTAAGTCACCGGCTAATTATTGTCGGAGGTTATTTTTACGGTTTTTTTATTTTAGCATTTATTATCGATGGAACTTTTGAAAAGTATGGTTGGAACATATGAAAAGAAGTATGGTTGTTACAAATATTTTGGCGTATTTGTTGCACAGTTTATTTATTGACTGCATAGCTTATTAGCCATTTAGCGCTAGAACAGATTTCCCAAGTTTTATAATAATCGATACAAGTCCCACTTTTAATTGATCCAGTTCATTGATTTGAAATAATCCTCTATATTTCAATGACGAAAATCAATCTTCATAATCCACGAAAGGTCATTTATGTGTTGACGGATATTTTTTTGAGATCATGTTCATGACACGCATTCGATGTCCAACTGTGTAGAATATAAACCGATTTCTTTTCAAGAAATCTTAGGTGATTTTCGATGGTGTTCTTGAAATTTTGCTTTAACATTTAGAATGAACGTTTCTGTAATACCTCAAATCTTTCAATAATTTTCCCCTGTTGCTAAAATAAATCCACAGCCAATACATGTTTGTATGACGCCAAAACGCCTTTTTTGATAGTTTTATCTATTTGTAAGGACGAGTTTCCCTATGCCTGTATATGGATTTAGTCATACCTAGAGTCATGGTCACTCATAAGATTCTTCTTATCACATATTCTTATCTGGTTACTTTTAAATTGCACTTCGTAGAACTCAGTCTCATGGTAATATGTTAATCAGCAAATGGCATGCATTCGTAATAATATTATTAAATTGGAGCAGCCTTATTTCCAATAAGGACACATCCTTGGAGATAAAAATATTTTATGGGGTTGGAGTAGAGATTTAAAAAAATGCAAATTCCAGGCGATCCTCGCTTCTTGAAGTACTCAATAATCCGCACTCCCGACGTACCTCTCATTGAACCGCCGCCTACCAGCGAATAAATTTCCCTGCCTTATGGCGGAAGACCCGAGATAAAGTTCTTTTACATTAAGAAAAAACTTGTATAGAGTCGGTTATTAATGAAAGCTCACCGTATTTTCCGTGAGCCTTCCGAAAGTTTTTCATCCATATCATTCCTCCTCTTGTTTTTATTAAAAATATGCCAGGCTGAGGGTCTTTTGTATTGTACAGTTGCTTCGGATTTTTCCTCGTATATTAAATATTTGAGTGGTGTATGATTTTAACGTAACAACCAAGAAAAAGTAAGATACGTGTCCCACTTTTGATGGAGTAGTTATTGTCCAATCTTCCGACGATATTTTTTTTATCCAGCGAAATTAATGTAGCTGATTATATCAATTTAACCAACTTTTCAGAGTCGAAAATTCAGTGTAAAGTTGCTGCAGTGATGAGCTCGTCACACCAATTTCAGGTCTGTAATTGTGAGCACGGGGCATCCATGCATTTCAATTACATTTAAGGAATGTTTTTTATTAATACTATTTCTTCTTGGATCCAGTTTTCAAAGATTACTGAAATTTTATTGCGCTGTCGTCCGGAACGTTACAACCTTCTAGTGGTAGGAGGCGATATTGGTTTATTTCTGAGAGTGAGCCCTTCAACCAGTTCAATCTACCACACATAATGGTCATTATACATTGCATCAATATGAGCTTCCTGGAAGTATTTCTGTGTAGCTGAGTACCAGATTAATTACACTAGATAGTTTAAGATATCCCCGTAAAATGTTTCATTCACGACATGGGTTTCATTTTAGTCAGTGATCATCAGGTCATGATGTTCTACTACAACAAACCAGATGTTGTTTTACTACAGTGGAACCTAAGTCAGGAATAAAGCATAATTGGTGGACAAATTAAGTTGTTAATAATTGTTATTACCAGAAGAAACTTTTCGAGAAAAGTTTTTGTCTCATAGATCTAGAACAACAGCCGAGAAAAAGAAGTTAACATCAGCGCTTGGAAATCAAGAAAAATGCTCGCATAGATTAATGACCGCCAAATTTTAACCATAAAAAAATAATAGAAATTAACATGGTTTTGAACTATAAAAATATAATGCTATCAACAAATACTCAAAATATAGAATTGTTCTTAAATGGTGAAGCTACTCATAAATTTTATTTTGGGCCATTTTATGAGAATTGGCCCTAATATGAATTCAGAAGTTCAGGAATGGATTTGTAAACATAAAAGTGGACAGTAATTCCACCTATTCAAAGAAATTTTTCACACCATTGAATTTCACACAATAGTAATTCCACCCTTAGGACAAGAGTAGGCGAGAGTAAATAGTGTTTTTTTCCGTTTTAATACATGAACTCATCTAATGTCATTGACTTCCATTTCGTTAATAGTAGCCAAATATCCGAAACCCAATTTCTCTTCAGTCTCCACCTTACCCTTAACTTCATTCTTGCTACTTCTTATTTCCCTAATAGAAAGGTTTGAAAATAACTTCAGCAGCCTCATGTTACCTGTATAGTTAATAATGTAATATCGATGTGGGTGGCTAAGCTCTACCTGCAGTTTTTTGTGACTGGCCCTGTAATTTGTTCCAAAACTCAAATAAAAAAACTAACGTATGTTGCTAGTCAATATTTATTGTCAGTTATTTTGAGATGAATAAGCGAAAACAATTTATACTTTCCCGGAGCATTTAACCTTTTTATTTATTTTCTCCCATACTTGATTCTGGCATAAGAGGAACATAAAGGCACACAATTTATAAAAAAACTGGATGATTTTTGATGTAATCCTACCACTTAGCTTCCCGGAAAATATTCTAAACCGATATAATTTCATTCATGATACATTGTGCAATATACTATAATCATGGTTGTTTAGCAATACTTGGTGGAACCCAAAAATTATTAAATAAAAATGCGCATTGTACTTTGTAGGTTCCACAAAAAAGTTATTAAAATATACAGTACAACCGATTGTACTATATTTCAATAAATAGTTTTGTGGGACCTACGAAGTTTACTGCGCATTTTTCCTTTTCCTATAATAATTTTGCAAATAACTTTTTCATTTGGCTTTGTATAGTGCTTGGTCTTGCATTTATTTATGGAGTTCACAAAATAAACACCGAGAGAGCACATTCCTTCGCGTAGATGCGGTGTCTCAAGAGATACGATCGAGATAATTTTATTTATTTTTTAACCGGGAAATGCGCAGTGCAAATAATATATTTTTGAAACTTGATTCTTTTTTTATTTCTCTTTGCCGACTGAAGAAAATAAAATGTTCATTTCATCCTTCTCTCTCTTTCCGGCTCTCATTCCCGCCTTTTCGCCTTTTCTTTTTCTGTTGATAAATGAAAAGTTTCTCCCGCTCACCGTGGCACTGGCGGCTTTTCCGCATTCATCTTTTTTTAACTAACGCTTTTTGCCCCTTGCCCTCCCTCCCTCCAATACCCCCCTCCCCCCACATCCCTCAAACACTTCTTGAACCCGTGAGCAAAAAAAGAAAAACGAAAACACAGTCGACAATCGCAAACTCGCGATTCGTCCTCTGCCCGTCGTGAGAGAGTGGCGGCGCTGCTGTCGAATCGATATGTTGCATTCCCCGCTAGTCGGGAGCGGAGCGCGGTTACACAGGAGACAGGGGAAGATCAGAGGTCGCCCGCCCTCTGTGGGCGCGTGGCGGTTCGTCGCAGGTCTAAAAAGGGGTCGATCTCGCCTATTAGCTGAACGGCGGTCATCTCTAAACGGACCGCATCACGTAATGTGGTTGGTGTGAGCAGGGGATTTAACAGTGGAATGCCAAACCTATCAGCGACATATGCATCGTGCACTAAACCAATACAGTACATATTCCGAGCCGGCGCAGGTTTGGCACAAACCACCGTTATAAATTTCAAGGTGATTTAGTTTACACTGGCCGAAGTAACCATCTTCTCACCGAAACAACACATAAGTCAAATGACATTGTATGAAATAGAAACTGGCTCAAGTAGATCATAAAGAAATATTTTGCTGAATGATTATGAATTAAAATCGCTCAGATTATTCATAATACATCTAAATACATTTTTAATATATACAGAACAGGCGATAAAAACATTGATAAAATGTAATTTGGAATGGGTCTCTCCCTCGTATCACTAGTGAAAAAACCCGAGACAGTAACCTCAAGTAAGATCAACATTCTCGCCTTGTAACATAGCATTTACAATGTATAATGGTCTATAGAGTAAGTGCCACAAATAATCTTGAACACCTTCAACTCCTACTTTGGGCCCATCTGTCCGCTTGCGGCATTCCTCTCGAGTGACCATGGGCCTCATAAAACTTACTATGGCCTATAGATCCTATTACCCTCTAACCCCATGAGAAGATAATTAAGTATTTAACGCGATGTCGCTTCCGTCGATGATGCTGGTTTTTGCGAATCCTTGCAATCGGACAATAGGTTGAATAAAGGTATATTAGAAAAGGCATTGTAAAAACGCTGAGGCGGGTAATACGGGATACAATGCACAGAGGAATTGACGGATGCTCAGTAGGATGTGCAATCCAAATAGACAAATAAGTATAAAAAATAGTGCGACACCAAGATAGATAACAGCTAGCATGATCGTAAGCCCATACTATAATTGAACTATTAGTTACCAGAGGTCTCTCTATATGAGGTTAGAAAATATTAGTTTCTGGATATGAAATCTATCTTATTATGTTCATAATCATCACAGTATTCGTGCGATTTTTATGATTAATAAGTAGAGTGGGGTATAATTTGTGCATTACTTATTTATTGAACAGATGAAATGGTAAAGAAACAAATAAAAATTATGTTACCACAGTATGCATGCGTTTTCCATGGTTTTTAAGTTGGGCGGGGTAGTAAAATAATTATATAAATTTTTGTTGAGCGTATCACTTGATGAGGAAACATATTTAATAAGATTCAAATATGAGGTACTAAACTATTCCAATGTCCTTGATCACTCGAAACATGAGTCCAACGTTTAATCAATAGACAGCCTTTTCGTATGTAATCCATTTTTAGTATTTCCGTTTTTGTATAAAAAAAGTTTCCATTAACCGTTCTTGGCTTACGATCCATTTTCTTCATGATTAGGTTTGTATTTTAGTTTATAGTACAGTTATCACATTCATTACCTTAAACCTCGTGTTCCCGAATAAAACGGCCTGCCACAAAGATTATGTTGAGAATTTGAAAAAAAAAATAGGCAATCAAAATGCTTCAAATTTTTCACCCGTAAGAACCCATTCAAAATGGGTAGTAAACTCACTGAATGACTTTCGTGTCACTGGGATAAAAGAAGGGACTTTTTTAGCCCCTCGTTTTATTTTCATGAAAATGATTTCACGATATCATTTGTCACTGAGAGGCATTGAGTGTAAAACGTATTTATACCGTAATTTAAATTCTACATTATCCCGGTGAAGCCCGAAATTTGTACCCTTTCACTGTGTTAAATAGTTACTGGTTTTACTCATAAAATATGTCAAGTCTCCGAAAAATTGCTATCCATTTTTGTGTTACATGATAACAATTTGCGTCCTTTACGCTTAAATTCCAAAAATAAACATTTAAACAGTTGCTGCATGGTTATAAATTAACCACTATACATACAATAACTCTAGGAATATACTCAATCACCGCATTAGAGGAAAGATTTGCTTTGACGTTTGAGGTTTTTGGGGTCAAGTCGTACTCCACTGTCAGAGGTTGAAAACATTCAATCGGATTTATACGAATCTCGCAGCGAAAGAGCTAAAGTCCAAAGTACAGTAGGGTTGCCATATTTAAAATGCAAAAATGGGGGAATTACCATATTTCAATGAAAAACCGGGGCATCATCACTAAAAGTTTTAATCCATTTTCTTAAACTCGCATTTTGGCATAGAGCACGTGTTTCTTATTAGCATATCGACTTAAAGTTGCCTTTTTGTGGGAGCACGTGGTGTACATCCCAAACAATAAAGACCGCCTTACAACTAGTCCGCATATTTGAAGCGAGTTATTGAGCATTGATATTGGAAGCGAAGTGATAAAAAAAATATTATTTGGAAGTGATTGAATGAAGCAGACGTTCAGGGCTAGAGAGAGATAGTTCGGCGAACGGCATTAAATATGATGTAATATTTATGAGTATAAGAAGGTTGGTTTAATGTTAACTGAATGTGGGCTAAAATATACAAATACGTCAGATTAAACAATCCGAAGTTTCGCGTTAAACCTCAATTATTCTTTTCTTTTCTCATTCTTTGGTGTACAAAGATAAGGGGCATCATCACATTTTTTTATTACACGATGGAAGAAAAGCTTCTACCGTTCTACAACCGGGTCTGGGCAACGATCATAAAAACCGGCGGGCTTCCCTGTCTTCTGGACATTTAATCGGGGGCTGATAAAGGACATTAAAAACCGGTTGTAACCGCCTAAACGGGTGATTTGGTAACCCTTATGTACAGCCATTTTAACTTCTTCGATATTCGCAAATTAACGCCCCCCACCTCGTATATTGCTCTACAAGATAGTGATGGGTACTATAGTTCACTTTAGAGAGTTGCTCACTGGGCTATATGTCACCTATTTGAACTATTTGAGTAGTGTTCACAGTTAAGATGGTTGCCTACACTGAAGGGGAAAACACGCTGCTAGTTTGGAAATGAAACGGGTAGATAGGCTGCTCTGCTAGGAAGGATAATAGGATACTGGGATAGAATCACTTAGGAGGCCCACCTCCAACCTAACACCATCAACAGGGACCATTCTACCTAAGCAAGACCTGGAAAGCTATCAAAAAAAGGCGCGAAAAAGTTAATCAACCAGTAACGACTATGGTGAAGGAGAGGGTATTAATGCCCAACAGCGGAAGAAACAGGCATCAAAAGCTCTGAGGATGACAGGAATGTCTCCTTTTTAAATGTCGGCCATCATGGAAACATTAATTCGGTGGGAAACGCGAGAACAATTTACCAGAATGAACCGCCGGGAAAGCCGTAAATCTTTCAACACCTGATACTTACTTCCATTCTTATAAACGTAAATACTTTAAAAAGAAGGAATTTTATTTAAATTCCCCTTAATGGTCACTTTGCCGGTAATTGCCGTCTAAGGGGGAAGTGTATCGCGGAATTTTTACAATTAGTAAACATCTTCAAACTAGTTGTAATATTTTCATCTCCTCAAGCCAAACTCTTTATACGAATTAGACCTAATATTTTATGCAGTAATTAGACGCCCCAAAGAAGAGAAGACCTCAATCAGGGTGGGATGTTTATGATATCATCCCATAAAGAGAAATACATATCATCAGAGGTCTTGCCTTAATCTCACATAACAGATAAAATGCCTTACGTCTGCTGCGTACCGTGAGATTTTAATTTTGTTACTTATAACTTCTTTTTGCAGAGCATTAATTCCGCAACCTCTTTCAATTCGTTCAGTGCGTTTCACATTGAACAGTTTTCAGACAGGTGGCACCACTTTTACTATACGATAGGCATTTGAGATCATTGCTTTCTGATTCGATATCTTCTTATGTACTGGTCACATGCTTTCATCCATGCCATTACGCTTCAATGTTCGTACGAGACTATCTGATTTCCTACAGCTTCATTTTTTTAAAATATTGTATCTCTCTCTAAGTACATGCAACATAATGTTTCCCATTTATCGTAGTGAATGTTTTATTAAAAAAACCTTTCCTTGTCATCTTGTTTCTTCTGGCCTAGTGTGCCTTCTTGATCTTTTGAAATAACCTAGTACTCCGAAAAGTTTGGCGACCCATGATTTCGGTTTTTGCTGGGTAAGAAACTTTTGCGAAGACAAAATTCTATAATCAACGCATTGGAAAGAATAGACTGTTTCTTTTATTAGGATTCATTCCGCGATGTTAAAATTATTTAAAAAATATTTCGCTGGTCCTCCTGCCAGCTTCATCAGGTTAACTGAACTGATTCCTTAGTCTCGCTCGTCTTTATATATATGAGTGAGGACTCCCATTGTTGCCGGAATTTTTAAATTTGAAACATTCGTTTAAGATTTCTACTCAATGTGTAACCGTCTTCTCGGTTGACGTTCTCCGGTCTCTTCGCAATTTCTATAGCCTCTCTGATTAATCTTGGGTAATAGCTTACCTCCTTTGATATTAATTTTGTCTCCTCAAAGTTGAAATTATGAGTGGGGCCGCTGAGATGGTGTTCGGCTATTGCAGAAATGCGGTAATTATTATTTTTAATTCCCCGTTGATGCTCTTGCAGGCGTATTTTAGGGCTCTGCATGTCTGGCCTACATATGGATGTCCACAGCTGCACAAAACTTCATATATATGCCTTCGTAGAGGCTCCGTGGAAGCAGGTCTTTGGCTTTCAGAAGTACTTCCCCTGTCTTCGTCGCGCATGTGAAACTACGTTGTCCTTCGATTGAATTCTGCAGATTTTCTCCGTAGATCCAGACACATAAGGGAGAGTGGCATATGCCTTTGGTTTCTCTCTATTTTCTGTCGGGTCAGTAGGATTTTTATTTCGGACAACGAGAGAATTTATTTCCTCTTTCCGAGCAGTTTTCAAGATGTAGTCACGGTGGAAACCATTTTTCTCAAATGCCCTTAATAAGTGCTGCTTTCCTCCGGCGATGGAATCGGCGTCAGATATCGTAAAAGCTCGATGATTCAGGGTTCTCATGACTGAGGCTTTCTGTTGAGGATGGTGGTGCGATGTGGCATGTAGGTGGCGGTCAGTTTGGGCACATTTCCGGGACACAGAATGACCTAATGTCCCATCTTCTTTCTTCTGGACCATAACGTATAAGAATGGAAGGCGGTTGATCTTTTCTATTTCCATTGTGAATTTAATAGTTTTGCTTTGTTCATTTATATGTTGCAGGAACTTTTCCAGCTCTTCTTTTCCATGAGGCCAATGCAATCTTATACAAAAAACCAAAAGTATTCGTAAGATACGTAGATGACACCTTCGTTATCTGGCCTCATTAAGCCCATGATTAATCAGGGAGGCTATAGAAATTGCGAAGAGACCGGAGAACGTCAACCGAAAAGACGGTTACACGTTGAGTAGAAATCTTAAACGAATTTTTCAAATTTAAAAATTTCGGCAACAATGGGAGTCCTCACTCATATATATAAAGATGAGCGAGACTAAGGAATCAGTTCAGTTAACCCGATGAAGCTGGCAGGAGGACCAGCGTAATATTTTTTTACAATTTTAACGTCGCGGAATTAATCCCGACAAAAGAAACAGTCAACACTACATCCGCGGAAGCCTACGAGCTAGTATTGGAAAGTGTGTTTACTAGATAATAGTAATGTATACTACCCAACAAATGGCAAATGAACTACCAGGCTCCCCAAACTTTTAATCTTTCTTTGATTAAAAAGGCTAATTACGCCTAAATGTAAGCATTTTAATAATACATATAATTGCTGCAAAAGTCCGACAAATATCTTTATCGAGGCAAATTTACGAAATCAACTGCCTCTGCAAAAAAGTAATGAGAACTCAATGTTTGAGGGTAAAAATGTAGTGATGAATTTATCTAAGTTTTTGTTGTATTGTGATGGGAATAAGAAATTTTCTCGATATATAAGATATAAAATATTCAAGTCCGAAAACGAAGTTCTATGAATAAATAATTTTTATCAGAAAAGTAAAACAATTGAAAACGATATTTTCCGAAAATAAATTTGTCAGGGATGAAATAAACCTTATGGAGGAAGAAGTGAATTTGAATCAAAGAAGCGATAATGAGATCAATGAAGAATCAAACTTAGGAGCTAAGTGATAATTATTTAGTAAGGATGATATAATGGAAATAGTTGCATATAAATGGGAAGATTATGAAACCTACATGATCCACAGAAAGCGCTCACGACTTACGTCACTGTCTTTGAGGAGCCGTTAGCAGTTGGTGCATTCATATTCAATTTTTTACGAAAAAATAATTTTTTGAGAAAATTGGTCAGAGAGCCGTTATGCATTTATTTTTCCAATGTGGCTACTTACTGAATGGGTTCTTTTACAGGTGAACTATTTATCAATTACCCGATTTTTTCAGTAAATCAAAATCAGTGAATACAACATAAAATGTCTTCACTTCTTACTAAAGAAAATCTGGAGGATGTCTTATTATAACTGTGTGAAATGTATCTTTATAATATTGTTACTTTACGAACGTACTGATAACTTTAAGTAAATTTGTAAATCGTTTTTACATGTGCTGTATGTATATAAGTTATAAAACATTGTTAATGAAAAATTGACGGTAGCTTTAACACAGGTCTTCCTTCAAGATTACCTAAAGTTGCCTTTAAATGCTCGATATTTATGTAAGGATTATTTCTGTTGGAGTAATGAACATTTTTATTTTATTTACTAAACATTTCTATTTCGATCAAAGCATGTGGTAAAAGTTTACTTTTGCCTGAGATGTCGTTAGCCTTCTTCTCACATTGGCACGCCTACCTTAATCATATAAATGGTATTTCGAGGGAGATTTTAGTGGGACGCGGGGATTCTTGGATTAAATTGTAGGATATTTAAAATTGTTCCACTCTTTCTTTCTCTTTTCCATTAACTCCATCCGGAAGCCTATAATTTTTCGTCTCTGTCTGTATATTGCTGGGAGCGCCACGGATAATGATCAAAGTTGATGAAGAGAACGATGGAGCATACCTCTCACCAACCAGTCCGTGTTGTAATGAGGTTATCTGGGTCTCGCGTGAAAATTTCATTTGCAATTTTAATGCATCGGAAGTTCACACACTTCCCTGTCTTCTTTTGACGTCTCTCTTTTAGAAACGAAATGCGGGATCACACTGTTTCCTCTCTTTATGTGACTACTAATGGTTCCCCATTGAAACGTAACGCTAATGAAGAGTTCAGATCTTTAGTTCTGAGACCCGATAGGGCCTCCATGATGGGATATGGAAGTGCATAATAAAATCTATATTTATTATGCCGAGTAAATTTCGTATAATACACATTGGAACACATGTTAATCCCATTTCATTACATGCAAGTTTTGTACAAACAGTTATCCATTTTCTCGTCTAAGTCTATGGCATAACTGTTTCTTATCGACCGTATTATCCAGATATAGCTGATTTCACATTATTTAATTTCCAAATCATTCAAATTTTGTTCGGATATTAACAATTTCTTATGTTTCTAGTAAAATCATTATTACCTTAAATATCATGTGTTAGCTGTTAACCTTTGAAACGAGTACTATTATAAATAAAATTTTAAATAATAATAAAGTAAATTTTCATATTTTACCGTTGAATCTATACTGAGAACTACTGACGAGTAATCATCATTTTCTACATATTTAAAGGACATATAATTCAAGAAATATATGTGTAAAAGTAGGTATATGCGCAACATGTTCCTTAAAAATTATTACAAATTCTGATAGTATCATCTAGAAGGGGTACATAATTTTACAAAAATTTGTAAACATAAATTTGCAAACATATGTATGCATACGAATTTAATTTTCAACATGTACCATTATTATAAACCGAAAGCGGAATATTTTCTCTTCAGTAGCCCCTTGAAAATTCCATAGGAATGCAAAATGTTCATTACCTTACTGATTTAATGTCTCTAAGTAGATACTTGTGCGAGGCTAGCGATGATAAAAAATACTTTGAGTTAACTAATAAGGCCTACTTCATATTTACCATACCATAATTGAGGTATATGATATATTAATAATTAACCTAACCTAATAACCTAAATTAATGTTATGGTATATTTTTTAAAATACAAAATCATTTTCATGAATAATAGATAGATAAATTACTAATGTAAGGTAACTTAATAAATTAACATCACTTTATAAATTTAATAAACGTCTAAGATGACCTGTTCTGGGGTTCCCATTGATCACACCATGCAATTTCACGAAATGCATAACAAATCACATTTCTAATACAAACAAACATATACATATGCTTACATTTAATGCAAGAAAAGGAATTGGTAAAATAATTCCTTGACGGAGACGTAATAAGATTGATAACAAGGAAGACTGTAATTAACCGTAACATTGAGGAGCACAAAGAAAATGAGAAAATGAACGTTAAATCTTTAAATATTTTAAAGACATTTCTTTCCAAGTCAATTGCGCTGCATGCCACAACAGCGTAATATTGGCAATGTAAAATTCCAAATGTAATGCATCATAATACGGGTAAAATAAACGTAATACATCATGGTTACCTGAAATATCATGGAAAATGATATGCGCAGGGTTCAATACTCATTTCCTATGAAACACTATGGTTTTTTAGTCCTCAATGGACTTAACGATTTATTAAACTTTTTTCTCCAAACGATGACCGTTTTTTTCCTTATAGCCTACGCGAAATAACCAGTACCCCTACAGCCTTCTCGGATTTAATCCTATTTGCCATCGTTGCATTATCCTAGAAAGAATAAGATTCGAAAGTAATGCCTTTAGTAATGCTTTTAACTCTATTATCGAAGGTGTGGAATAGGAATACCGTTGTAAATAATCAGCAATTCTCATGCAATGAGCATGTTTGAGTCTTTTTTTTTTAGAATTTTGAAAGTCGTATATGATGGTGCATAATGTATATTTAGGATAATGGGAGTCTGAGATATGCTCTGTAAAGACCAATATTACACTTGTAAGGAAATATTTAACACTATAATTTACGTGCATTATCTTTTTACAAGCGATGTTTTGAGTGTTTGACAATGTGGCAAACATATTTGCCAAGAATTGTTGTTACTTTACTTTTGCTCTCAGTCTTTTATTTTCACGATTACGTCGAACGTAGTACTATGTCCTATGAAGGAAGTGCTATGTCAGATAAGATGTTTACCGTGGACCACCTGGAGACCTTAAATACAGTGGACTGATTCCGATGCAGAGCCTCTTTCCCTTGCTCCCCTACTCCATAATACCCTACCTCATTCATCGACGTACCCACCTATCCTTGATGGACTCATATGACGTCAGCTGTGTGTCAGCACACGTAATAACCAGCCTATCGTAGTGACTCTTAATAATATTTATTTTCCAACCAATAAAAATGCTCAAATTACCTGATTTTTTTCTCTCTTTTGATTTGCGCGGATCATGACGGAAGATATCGGCGCTTGAAGCTCCGCTGGCGTTTGAGGCGTCCTCGAATGGTGTCCTATTTTGCGTTATATTTCCCATTACTTTTCCGAACGCGACACCTGCTCTACTTCCCCATATGTGGCAATGTGCTTGCTTGCCTCCCATCACCACCCGTAGAAAGAGAGGAAAATCCATTCCTCTTACTCAGTCTGGCGGAATGGCATTATCTTTGGAAAACACCGCCGCATCCGAACTACCCACCCAGGCGGGCAGGGAGGCTGCCATTGGCGGTGCTCGTTCATTCGCTCCACAGAAATTGATTCTCGCGCGTTATACCCCGTTCGCCTTCCTCCGCCAACCAACCAACCCCATCTTCCCGCGTTTGCCTCGATATCCGCCCGCTTCCTCCGCAACCCTGATAGGATTTGGCGCCGGGATCTGAGGGGAAGACGAAACCTTCGCCTCAACTCCCTTATGCCATCCATTCAAAATGAATCCACTTTTTTGTATACCCACACATTCTATTAGATTACGGTCCGTATGCATATACCCCTGATATAATTCCCATAATGTAAATAATCCACACGCAAATGACTCGGATTAAAAAAAATATTTCCAAGATGAATCAAATTGGAATCGTTTTATTTCAAAGAAGGAGTTATAGTAAATATTCAGTGTACTTGTCCTTTGCTAGTTATGTATTTCGATAGCATACAAAAACATTAGACCTGGTTTCAAAAGGCATCCATGCCATTATTATTCCTTTTATATTATTATATCTCTTCATTCTCTCTATTCTACTTACCATTCAACATGCCGTCGCATTAAGGACATCATATGTTTCCCACTTAACCACCCCTTCGAGGTTTATTATGGAACACAACTTATAACAACTTATTGAAAAAATATAAAACTGAAATATACCTTTCAGTAAAGGCTTGTTTCTATGGAACCCATTGAGTTATTCCAAAATAAGGAATGGATACAGTTTTTAAAAATGCAATGATTTTTTTCTTGCTATAGTCATCAGAAAAATTGTATGTTTTACAGATTTTCATTTCAATTTATTTTCGGATAATTTTAGTCCTCAGCTAAGAGCACTAGTCTACTAGCCGCTAGCCTTATTTTAAGATGTCCGAGAAGTTTATCATTAAATATAATCTTCAATAAAGAATCTGAATGCCTGAATCTGTCCAGAACAATATGAGAAGCGTCTGCTGAACAAAATTCGGCTTAAAAATCCTAATTCGCGCCCATAGTTTTCCATAGTAGCAAAAACGAATAGTGTTCACATCGTATGATTCATCGTCATGAGAAATCCACTTTGATGAAATATAAGACCTTGCAACAAATCCCATACCTATGTTTTTTTAGGTTCTAAACAATGGCGTAAATTCGGAGGCATTCACGCTGCATGAGAACGGACTGAAGTGTAGGTGGATCTCGGAAGTACCATTAACTTATAAATGATCATTGATTACTTTTTATTAAATATTTATTGATTTTTTATGTATTTATACGAAAATTATATATTTTTTCTTGAAAATAAGCATATTTTAAAACATTACCATACGATAGGTGAAGATGGTATCATACTACGTTCGGAAGACTGTTGGCAACCACACCTTGCACATAAGATGGCCAAAGAGGTTGTCATCGAAATAATATATGAAACTCAAAACAAAATTTTGAGAGCTACTACTCTCCCCTCTTTACTACTACGCAGATATGAAACAAAAATTGAAACATTACGATAAACATCTCCCTCAGGTGAATGGCTGTAGCTATGCCAGCCTACCGCTAAATAATCAAGTTGGAAATCCTCTTATATCGGCAAAATTATATATTACTTGATTTACTTTAACAGGTGCATTTACCTCTACCAAAGGATAACCGAGAACTTTGGTTCTGTAAAGTAATCCAGGCTATAGGATAGTAGGAAATAACCTTTGTGATTGAGAAGCGTTATCATACAAAAATGTTTTTAATCGAGCCATGTTTCCAACAATTTAATTAATTATTATAGGAAAAGGACTTTTTTGGAAGCAGCAGCGATCGAAAAAGTGCGACTCAGCCTATGAAATGACTACTTATGTTTGAATACGCCAGAGACTCACGCTATACGCTCTAGGATTAGATTTCTTGAAAAGTTCATATCAGGCGACTTTTAGTGAGACATGTACGACATTATTTGAACGCACACTTTCTGTCCACAACTGTTAGAAGAGATTGGTTTACCCTGCCGGACTGGTTGGTAAAAAAATTAAAAAAAAAAAACAAAGCGAGATAGCATATTCCATTCACATACAGTTCCTCGCCTATTGCCTCTTCTTTCTCTCATATCAATTCATTTTCCCTATTTCCTCCCATATTACTGACTAGTCCTCAAACACCTCATGCCAGGCACCTCCGCGGTGGCTACCAGGGTAGTACTGAGATTTAGATTAAGATAATACCACGAGCTTCTCCTGAAGATAGACTAAAGGGCGATCCACATTTAATTAGCAATATGGGCTCTTATGGAGATTCGTTTTCTCAGTAAATCTCCATAAGGTCGGAGGTGTGACGATTCCAATAGCAGCAGGAAAATAAACATATTAAATGATGCATTCTACTAACTGCACATCTAGGAATTTTTCCAAAAAGTTGAATTTGCGTCATAGAAGTTTTTAAACTGAAGATAAATGATAAAATCATTATTAATCAAATGAAATTTCACCGTTTGAAGACCGGTGTACGATTAGTACAGACGGACATCTGGGGGAACAGTGTCACCGCTTGAAAATAGTTTTCTCACGCTCGAAAAGGAAATCAATTACTACTCGTTATAGATATATTTCCAGCATACAGTTATATGATTTACTCATTTGGAATTCTTTACTTTATTGCCAAATCGTCCCTTCGTGTCGTCGTAAGTGACAGTGGCAAGATATTCTTCAACGGTGCTAAATCACTCAATTCATCAATGCTTTCTCGGAATCAATTGGGCGTTAAAACACATTTTGCACTATCTTGTGTTGAGACAACATGCTGTAAAAGACTTTTCCAAGAAGAAGGTGCAAGAGTTAGGTGATATTATATGCCATTTTCAAAGCTATTGCCATTTTAATCCCGAAGCGCGGGCAGCGGTGATGCCGTTAGTTGCTCGTTCATACGTTCCATCTGAGCAGTCCGTGCTGAGAAATAGAGGTATATTAACATTCTCAAACAAGTTAAATCGCTTAAGATGAAGTTATTTTATATTACTACTCATTGTATGAAATAATACATCTCAGTTGAGATCGTGAGAAAACTATTTCAAGCGGTGGCACTGATCCTACAGATGTATGTCTGTAATAATCGGACAGGGGTCATCAAACAGTGATATTTCATTCGGTTAACAATGATTTATTCATTTATCTTTACTGAAAGAACATATAAGACGAAAATTCAAATTTTTGAAAAATATATTTTTGGCCGTATAAAGCGGGCCTTTAGACCATTGTGCATCGCCTTGAGGTAAGCACATATTATTAATGTTTAAGTATGGCAACGACGTTCTCCAAAAGGCCTCATACTGTCTTCTAAATGTGCAACTCTGCCCCAGCGTAATGCCTTCAAAACCAACTCCCTTTTGGCACTCTATTTCCCTAATCTCTGCTTGCGTCTCTTCCCCCAAACAACCCCTTCTTATTTCCTCATCCTCTCCCTCCGCACTCCATGTACCTTGTTTCCGTTCCGCTTCGCAGACTCCCCACTCCCCCACACCGAATATCACCCCGGAAACCCGCCCTACCCTCTGCCACCCTCCCTTCTACACCCCTCACCCTCTCCATCCAGCTGCCGCCCCCTATCCGTCTTTCTCGAAATATGTTTTATTTTATTCGGGCGCATTCGGAAATGCGGAACACGGTTGCCCTAGATTTCATTCCGAAATCTTGAGCATTGCATTTGTTTTCCTTTCATTTCAACATCCACCGACGGGAGTGTTTGGGGGGGGGAAGAATGTAAACCGTCTTTTGCATCTCGGGAAGAAATAAACGATCGCACTTTGTGGAGAAAAAAATTGACTTGAGTCTTCAACTCGCAAAAAAAACAAACGTCAGAAAGAGAGATCTTTATTCGTTCGCAAATCTCAAGTAGGTATTATAGTAAGCTAAAGAGATCCTGCTTGCGCTTCAGGTAAATCATAATCCCGGCACACAGGCATATATCATTCGAATAGTATTCACGAAATCCCACCCACTCCTGCTGAAGGAAGCAAGAAGTAGTTTGCTCCATTTCCGATTAAAAAAAAATATTACATTGTTATTGCAAACTTTATCCTACAAATGCTAAACTTTTTTTTCCTAAACTAGTTTAAACTTTCCTAAACTAGTTTAAGCAAGACATCACTGAACACAAATTCAATGGGCTTTTGCTTCATTATTAGGAAATTGATTGCACCATTTTAAATGTAGGCAAGTATTTGTCACCGTTGAACTATGTTTTGAGATATTTTCCAAACAATTTAGCAATTTTCCATAGGATATGGAAAATTTGTGCAGCCTAAAGAAACATTATTAAAAAATAATACATTTCTGACGCACAGATTGCGTGAGATGTGTAACGCCGAGTAGTTTTCATGCCTTCTCAATTATTATTAAACATGCATTAATAGTAAAACACTTCAGGTTTTAAAGATATTTTCAGCATGCAGCGTTAAAGTTAAAGTTACAAATATGCGTATATTTAGTTAGCTGCTGAGCTTTTAAGAACAAGTTGCTATTTACTATATTTACTTTATATATCTATCAGCTGTTTAAAACAAAAAATAAAATTCGAAATCAGTGACTTTATACGACATAATAAATCTTGCTCAAAACGCCTTAATAATATCGAAATTTGCTAGTAAATTATCTTGCATAAATTGCTATAAATGATTTCATCAAAAATCTATTTCATTTATTGTGTGATCAAATCCTGTCGAAAGGAGAAAGATAATTAAATAATTGCAGCCTATTGCAGTGGTCTGTTGGTGACGAGTCAGCCTAACTACCTTAATGAGTCGGGTTCGAATTTCGCCTCGAATCGGGAAGACTGCCGCAGATATTAATAACTTCTTTGGTTGGACGGCGCGATTTAACCTCGGCAGTTGGGACACAAATCCAAGACTACTAGGAATAGCAGATTTCATCAAATACTATTGGATTAAAAAACCTGAAACGCTCAATAGATTGCTCTACTACATCATGTCGTGGTTAACTGAGTCCAATAATTACATTTATATTAGTGAGGTACCTCCTGGCTATCCTTTCCTTATACATATGTATCGGCCGACTTAATGTTCATACTATGTCGTATACATCGTGACATAAACGAAATGAATAAGTTGAAAAAATATTTATTCAACCTAATCATAATTTAAAAGTATTACGGCTTTTTAAATATTTGCCACAACCAAACGTTATAACATGATTCTTATTGAGTCCAGTAAGGCTCATCCGACAAAGTAAGCGAAAATATTTCAGTCATAACTTTTGCAGCAAAATAGAATTTTATAATCACTACCTAAAAATTCTTTGCCTGATAAGGCCGAAAATAAAGTTTATAGAAATTGATATGATTAATAGAATATGCCCAGAAAGCCATACATGAAATGCCCACTCTTTTTCCCTTCAGCGTTCTTGGTGGTGAGATCGTTACAAAGTATAAGTGAACATGAATGCAAGACTTTTTACTCCCTGGCTACTTGCTTGCCACTCGTGAGACGTGTTCGTGCTCTGGCGTTCAGACTGACTTTACTTGTTTTAGGGGTAGTGAAATTTCGGCCGAGCTCATAATATCAACCAAAAAGCGAGAATTTCATGCAAACATCGCGTAGCTGCTGTTCACGTTGCATCTCTTATATTTCTTGTGACAGCAATAAGTACTACGGCATTTTCCAATGAACTGAGTTTATAATATTCCATGAAGCATCCTTTTGGTGGATCAATTTATGTCATATTCTATGGGGCTTACTTTGATATCTCATAATGGGAAACACGTCTTTCCTTCCTCCCACTCGAAAATCTACACTCGGCACAGTAACTCGCTCCTAAGAGTTTAAAAAATAAAACTGCAATCATTACGGAATGCATTAGTTTCTGCAATCTTTTATTTTCCATTAATGACAGAGAAATTTAAACAGGTTTTGATTCAAATATAAAGCTTTTTATAGTTTCAGAATGTTTTTAAAATTCATAGTATTACGCTGAATTATAAAAAAATCTCTAACTTGAAAAGGTTAAAGGAAAATGTTTCGTGGAATACTTAGTTACCTATGCGGCTTCATATTGAAATTGGATATTTTATCTCATTTCACCTCTTATTTTTAATTAAACTTGCTAGTAGGTAATTGGAGATAGAGATATAAGAAAAAGGGAAAATATATTTAAGTTTTTGATACTCATTGACTGGAGAGACAAAAATGAAAGCCAAGCTAGGCAGCTACTTTAGAAAAAACATGGAAATTGCATGTCATGTACAGCGGAGGAGCGTTCATCATGGGTGAGGTGCCCTAGCATGCAATGTGGAGATAAATAAAGATATGCGTGAAATATTAAAGCGGCAGAAGACATTATATAAGAGGAAACATTTATTGGGAAATATTATCGGAGCATAACGATAAATTATTGGGGCAATTAAATGTGGTTGGAAAATTAGAGGTGAAGTCATGAATACAGTCAATTCACTGGGCAATATATATGTCAGGGTTTTCATACTTTTTTATGGTTGATATTTATATGATCGTGGGACATAGTGGAAAGAGAATAGGGAAATTTCAATTTGCATATCGAATTTTAAAAGGAATTACCTGAATTAGCGAAGTAAGGGCTTCGAGCTTAGCTAAGGATCTCTCTCGGAAAATTTTGGAAATTTAAAAGCCATAGCAATCCAATCTCTTGATCCCATATGCAAACACGTTAATTTAATACACGTAGGAACATAAAGCAATATCCAGAACCATGCTTTTAATTTCCAACAAAAAAAAGAGAAAATTTTGTTGGTGATTAGCATTAGATGGGGAGATAGCAAAAACCCAGATTTCATAACTTCAAAGAACTGCGGAACTGGCCGCTCATTTTCTCCAACGGAGTCACTCGCTAGTGGTCAGGTTAGCTTAAGATAGGTTGAGCAAGATATCAATTCATAAAAATATCTATGAGCCTCATTACAAAGATTCCAATGATATCAAAATGTCAGCCACTTATCATGATACTTGTCGAGATAAGAGACTTGTCTTATATATTTTCCTAAAAACACCAGCCGTTTTCATTGGGAAAGAGTATGGGCATGCACTTCAGAGAACTTTGTTTCAATAATAAGGAATTTATAACGCATATTTCTCGTCAGATATTTTAGTGTGTAGTTTGTATTAATTATCACCTATTTTTTTAAATGAATAAATTACTTGTCGCGGTAATTTTTTCAGAAAGGCAAAAAATTCTTTGGTTGTCAAGGCGTTTTCAGCGTACGACTTGAAAAAATTACTCAAATTGAAATCTTACACTCCTATTTTTAGTTAATTACTGAGAATTTCAGTCATATAAAACAATATTTTTGCCTATACATAAATATTTAAATGTTACTTCATGCTTCATACAGTTACTTAAATTTAAAAACAAAATTCGAATGTGGTCTCTATTATGACTAGGGAAAACTCTCCCTTAAACTACCTTAACAGAGCACTTAGCACAATGTGGTCCGGGTTCGAACCCTGTCCTAGTGAAAAGTGCTTTTCAAAGTGAATTTCACCCAAGGATCGTGATTTTAACTAATTTAAATCACATTTACTTGAAGAAAGAATTGAAAAAAATAATCTCTAGTATACTTGAAAGCTGAAAAAATATTTTGGAAAAATAATGTCATAAAAATTATCCCTGTATGTTTTTTCCTGTGGCTCAGCTGGCCACGGACCGGAGGGTCCAGAGTTCAACTCCAGATGAAGCCCGCTCGGACATCTTCACCCCCGCACCATTCGATTTTCAAAGAATCTTCGCTTCGCAAGAAATCGTAAGTGATGTTTCTTAGCATGGGAGTAATAATCTTCAAAGGCACAATTTGTAGAATTGCACATTTATTTAAATTTACTCCGACCTAGCTTAGGATCTAGATCAACTGTCTTTATTGAAATAATTGAAGGAAATGAGAACACCAGCACAGAAACTAATGTTTAGAACGCACTTTTCAGTTATTTGCTTTCCCCCATAAATTGTCACAAATAGATTTGAACGCTTCCCAAGCTGCTAACCCTTTCCTTCTAACTGGCCGCTAAAACGATGAGTGAATGTGATGGAAGAGGCGCTTAAGAGGAGGAGTTTAAGGAGTCTTAACAACAGGAGAGCATTTATGAAGCAATACATAAATGTGAAAAAAGCAACGGAGGTTTGTACGAATAAGATAGCGTATAGGAAACTGCTGAAACTGAAGCCAGCTTCCTAGGACTTCATAGGAGAAGCCATCTTCCGAAAAGGAACATAGTGATGGTTTCTTATTTATGTATCTAAAGGAGTGTACTGGGCATTCTTTATTCCGCGAATCATATTTTTCCCTTTCATGCCACCGTTTTCTAATGCACAGTGAGGACCCCACCGGGCGTCCTACTCGCAGAGAAAGGATCAATACTTGGTATATCAACTCTGCACTCCGAACACCATGGTAATAGCTTTCAGATCTCCACATATCCGCAATTGTTTAGTCTTCATAGCTTATTTTTTTCAAGAAGCAAGTTAATAGTTTTGGAATTCTCTATAGTACGTACAGCGTGACTTATAGGAACTGTTGGCAGCGAATTCCCACTGAGTAAAAAACTACTTTCAAGCTTAACTCTATGAAAATTTACCGGGTTTGTGGATTACCCCTGACGTTTACTAGGAATAAGCAGTTTATGCAAGATTTTAGCAGTTTATATTATAGAATTTATACAACATTGAAGCATAAGGAAAGGAAATAAAGTAGCCTATATATATATATATATATATATATATATATATATATATATATATATATATATATATATATATATATAATAAAAACACTTGACAGGGGGTGGGGAAAGAAAAGTAAAAAGAGAGAGAGGACTTACTGGGACGTTTCGGGCATGTAGGCCCTTCTTCAGCTGTAGAAAATTGAGAAGTCAGCACAAGTCTACAGTCTACAGTCTACAGCTGAAGAAGGGCCTACATGCCCGAAACGTCCCAGTAAGTCCTCTCTCTCTTTTTACTTTCCTTTCCCCACCCCCTGTCAAGTGTTTTTATTATATTGTGGCCTATTGGCGAAATTTTCGTTTCGTGTATATATATGAATCGTGTATATAAATGAATGGTTATATATATATATAGAGAATAATGGTGAAAGAAAGAGGATAGGAAACATATAAAATTAAACGACACAATGGTGATGTGAAGATGGAATGATGGCCGATTCCAAGTGAAAAAAATTCGTCTAGACCGGGAATTGAACCACGGACCTTCCGATTTCGCGCCGGCTGCTCTGACCACTAAGCTATCTAGACTACTAAAGAAACACTGGAATCGGCGGGGGGTTTATATGAATCAAACACCCCCAAGATTAGCCCGTAAAAGTCGCCCAGAGGTGGCGCTGGGTATTTTCACTCACCGGCAGAGAAGAAATTACGTACACAGAAGAGGAAAGCAAAGTTTGAATCAGGCACACAGACAGTGGTAAAGATACAGAACAGGCGTTTCGGGGCACGCAGAGCCCAAGAAGCCCCAACCCCCCGCCGATTCCAGTGTTTCTTTAGTAGTCTAGATAGCTTAGTGGTCAGAGCAGCCGGCGCGAAATCGGAAGGTCCGTGGTTCAATTCCCGGTCTAGACGAATTTTTTTCACTTGGAATCGGCCATCATTCCATCTTCACATCACCATTGTGTCGTTTAATTTTATATGTTTCCTATCCTCTTTCTTTCACCACCTGTTTGAACGAAATATTTATTATTTACGCCTGTGAGCGGTTTGAGTGAATGAATGAATGGTTGTATGGCCGGAATGGCTCATTTCTACTTCTTGGGCTCTGCGTGCCCCGAAACGCCTGTTCTGGGGGCCGATTCTATAACTTGGCTGACGTTCGATCGTTAGGGATCCGTTCACCTTCGGTCGACCTCAATTTATTCGAGTGATGACCAACGAGCGATTCTATAAGGGCGATCGCTCAGCAGAACATCGAACGTTGCGGTGTTGTCGGATTTACAGCATAGTTCGCACTTGTTTCTCTTCTACGCATGCGCAATGAGCTGACATTGGAGTGACTGCACTTGTTTTGAATAATTTTGAAAAATATTAATTTAAATAAGCATTGCAATGTCTGAATAATTGACTTTACTTCCTCACGAGTACTATAAACACCCTAAATGCGTTCTCATTGGATTAATTAATTCCTAATTACTTGTCACTCTATGACTTCTACGGATGTAATGTCGTCTGCTTAGATTGGCATAGACGTCTGCTAGAATTGCCTCTTATATTTCAATTACACTCCAATCGTCTTTACTGGATTCTGAAACACTATATATTTCAGACGGGTGATCAAAATTTACAAGCTTATCATCAGCAAAATTCTAAAAAATAATGTATTTCAATGAAATCGGTCTCCTTCCGTTTGAAATATTTCGTATTCCACTACAAATACAACGCTTTCTCTCGTAAATGGACCTTGTCGCGGATTAAAAGATAAATAGTAGTTATCTAAATAATGAAGACAGAAATTGACGTTTTCCACTGACAAACCAATGCATTTTTATTAGTGGAAAATTTCAATTTATGCCTTTACTGAGTTGAAAGTCCACGACATCACGGCTGAAACTTCTCGTCATCTAAATAAATTAACGCTCTATGGTTCACTTCCAAGATAATGTTCCAAAACAACACTCAGGCGTATATATGACACCTTGGTATATAACTGCGGACATGAATTGATTAGGATATTCATTGATACTTAAATACTATCCTCTAGCTAGTTCCCATAATTAACGTACTACTCAACCTTCAATACCATTTAAACACAACCTTCTTCCCATCAAATCGAACAGAAATACTATATAACTCACTTTTACAAGACCGGTCACCGTCTGTCAAGAGCTTACATGCAGCATATATGATTACCTACCTTGAGATATACAATTAGCAGCTTTTAATCATTTCCACTATTTCTCCAGGCACACACAGTAGAACTCAAATAAAGGAACAATACTTGCTAATGACATCACGTCGAGTAAATGAAAAGATAAATTTTGAGATGGCAAAATTTACTGAATGAAGCATAATGAAACAAGATACATTGCACAAGTAGACAAAACAATCATCACCCTTTCATCATCACTTGGACGTAAACAACTACACTCACAATTTAAGATACTCTAAAATAAAACAGTAATCCTTGCCCAGGGCAAATCAAAATGCCTATTGCTAATTAGTCATTACCTGCCTTACATCATGCCTTACAAAGTCATTACACGCAAAGGGATTAATTATTTCAACAAAATCACATTGAACACAACAATGCAATGAAATAATAAGATGACACTTGGGGTGCCACAATTCCCTGAATGAAGAATAATTAAACACTACACTGTTTATCCTTTCACTGACACGTAAACAACCACATTTACAAGTCAAGAGCAATCCACGAGTCGCCAAATTCAATTCACATAGATTACACGTCTTAATTTAGCCAATATGTGAAAACAACGAAATGATTGCTGTTACGTCTTCTCCAACACTTACTACGTATTTGCAACATTTGTAATACCATTTATGTCATAACACATTATTTAAAGAGAACAAGTCTAGCTAATTAACGTAAATATATCACCACTTAGACACACGCAATCCAGCACAGAACATAAATAACACTTGTCACCACTGGCATGTCTCAATGTACACAGTCTAAACACTCGATAAACCTTCGTTTAAAAGTTATCACAAAAAATGACACGGTTGTTTCTTGTAAATTGAAACCTTAGTGATGCAAACTTCACTTAAAACTTTTAATTAAATGCTCCACTGGGATAATTTTCTTTAAATCGCCACAGCTAAAAACACAACACAAGACGTCCGTTCGAAACTATCTTCCAATATAACGACACACAGCATTCTATACCACAATTCACATTTGAAGTCCAAGAATAATATGTTTCAAGTGATTTGTAGCTCACAAAATACATCACACTGCGATACTTCTTCAAATATCATTCAAATGAAAAACCAAAACAAACTGTTCTTCGATCGACCATGGCCGCTTCGACATGTATTTTGACGTCGAAGCCGAGGAGTCGTGCGTGAGGCAAAAAACGTTCGACCGTGAGTTATAGAATCGCGATCGGCAATTGTTCTCGATAGAATTCCCATAATCCAGCGGGAATGACTCTTTAACGATCGAACGTAAAGTTATGGAATCGGCCCCCTGTATCTTTACCACTGTCTGTGTGCCTGATTCAAACTTTGCTTTCCTCTTCTGTGTACGTAATTTCTTCTCTGCCGGTGAGTGAAAATACCCAGCGCCACCTCTGGGCGACTTTTACGGGCTAATCTTGGGGGTGTTTGATTCATATAAACCCCCCGCCGATTCCAGGTTTCTTTAGTAGTCTAGATAGCTTAGTGGTCAGAGCAGCCGGCGCGAAATCGGAAGGTCCGTGGTTCAATTCCCGGTCTAGACGAATTTTTTTCACTTGGAATCGGCCATCATTCCATCTTCACATCACCATTGTGTCGTTTAATTTTATATGTTTCCTATCCTCTTTCTTTCACCACCTGTTTGAACGAAATAGAATATATATATATAAAAACTTTGTCACAAGTGTGACTAAAATGAAAACACATAAAAAAGACACTCACACGGGTTGTAAATTTTTCGGTGGATCGCCGCCACCTTCTTCAGCGAAAGGTATAGGAAATAAATATATATATATATATATATAGGCAACATGACCTATATCTTGGAGTAAAATATAATTCACTTATTGTTGCCAAACGAAAATTATAACAAAATAATACAATTTCACTATTTCATGCAATGAAATCCTACTTTTTATTAGAAATGGGAGCTAATTAAGCGTAGCTAAGGCTTTTTTCGTACAACATGAATAGGAATTGACTATTTTTATGCCGGAAAGATTTCCTCTGTTCACCAGTTGTACTTCTGATCTATGAATAAAAATTTTCCCCATTTATCAAACTCTCCCCATTCTTCTGCTCCCAGACTATATAGATTTTTCCAAAGGAAATATGTTTGTATTCCCTCACTGTATATTTGCTAACGGTAAACATCCTAAAAATTCTTGATCAGTGTCTCTCTTGTGTATATTCCGAAACAATAAGGAAAAAACCTAAATTGAAGACCACGATATAGCCATGAACGAACGTTTTACCAAAGAATCTAGTGATTTATTTATATATCCAGAAATTTATTCTACTCGTAATGTGGGTTCCCTTGGCATAGACACAAGAGGAAATAATTGTTTCACGGTGATTATCTTCTTTCAGATTGCCTAATCAGACTTACATACCAGCAATGTATGAAATTATGTCACGGCCGATTTCAAGAGGTACAAATTCCACAAAAATATATTTAGACTCCCATAACTCGGAGATATCCAGAATTATTAATAGTAATTTTGAAACTTTCATAATTCTGGTGAGCACACCTTGATGCATGTATGCATTTGATTGCTCATTTCGTTATGATATTTTTAACGGCAAGGGTTGAATGATCAAGATGGGTGGAGAGGAATGAAGTTAGAAAGTGGAGGAATATGGTAGAGGAATAAAGAAGGCTGATTGCAGAAATTAGTCGGAGGTAGGAAAAGTGGCTGGAACACGTGCATGTGGTGATGGAGAATGTCAGGAAGTGGGGAGGACAGATAAGAAGAAGAGAAAATTTGGACAGCCTAAAGAGTGGCGCAAAGTGGGTAAAAAGCGTTTAAAAAGGTATATACTTAAGGTAGTTTGACCGAGATTTCTCTCCAATCATAATAAAAAAACCTTATTCAGTCTTTTTTGAAAATCAAAGCACACGTAAAGAGCATGAAGCAAGTGTAGTAAAACTAATTGATGTAAAAACTATTTTTTTTTTAAATTCTCCATCATTAACTAATTATACATATTTGAGGATTCAAATTGAGGATGAATTTGAGTATTTAAATTGACTTTTTGAAGACTTAAATTGCTTTGTTTAGCGAAGTTTACAAAAAATGCCTGCACACCCGAAGGTTTTTTCACACATTATTAAAATATTATAAGGGGCGTAATAAATTTATTTTGAAATATAGTTGAGATCTCAAATAATTTTTAAAATATATTTTGAAATATAGTTGAGAAATCATTTGTTAAGTAATTTTTCTCTGCATTGCGCAGTCGTACTTGATTCCACTGAAAAGGACTTATATTTTTTGAATAATATGGGGACAACGAGAAGTGGCTAATTTGGTAGCCATATTGGTTTAATTATTATTATAATGCATTTCTATTTACAATAAATCAAAATCATTGAATTTTATGTGCAATGATATCTCCTTTAATAAACTAATTGTTGGTCAAATAAAAGTTTTGGAAGACATTGTGGAGGAAAACCCTTCTTAGTCGAAATATTTTGGAGAACGGCCTTGGGACCAGTTAGATTGGGACTCCTAACATTCTGACAGCAAAAAACAACCTGTATTCTGCAGATTCTAATTAAATTAATTTTTTACATTTATATTGTTATTTCAAAACTGAATCATTGCTGCTTGTCATTGTGAGCAGAAGTTCTCGAAAATCAACAAACTGACAGCCCCCATGAAAATGATATTTCGTTTTGACGGAGGCCAGCTTCACTTTTGGATTCATCAGTACTTCAGTCAGTCATACAATACTTTATACTACCATCTTATAGCTGCTCAATTTAGGACATTTAAGTTGATCAGCGGAAAGAATAAAAAAAGTCCCATTTGATTTTTCATAATAATTCCGTAGATTGTTTGATTCAAATGGCTAACAAGTGCAGGTGTTGGGTGGGCTCCTGGAATCAAAATCAGTGGCGGTAAATTTATGATCACGGCCGGCTGTGTCAAATTTTATCGAAAGGGAATGCTTTTATCGAAATAAAATTATGAAAATTTAGTCTTGTTCCTTCCTCTCACATAAAAACGTCCGTCATTACATTACTTCATCTGTGAAGTTGCGTATCGCTATCAAATATATCTTACTGACTTCCTGATTGCTTTTCCTCTTTCATGAATGTGAAATATGCTCCTTGTGATTTAACGCTTCTACTGTAACACTTCATATACTCTAAACGGAAAAAATTAACCAGAAAAAATCTTTTGACTTGACCGGTATTCAAGCCGAGATCTCCCGATAGTCAGTCAGGTCATTTAATTCAACATAAGGCCATCCATCTTAGCTCAAGGTGAATTGAAACGAGGATTTCATGAGAACTAGATTTTATCCTCTCCAGTTATCAACGCAGCACAGGAGACGTTATCGTGATTGATAAGCCACTGTCGCGGAGGATACTAAACCCAGCATTGTCACTTTGTAACGACTAACGTTTTAAACCAATATCACTGCACAAATGACTTGGAGCGCAGTCACGCTACGAGTGTAAACAATATACACTGAAGGGGTGAAATTCGCCATTAAAAGTTTATTTGGTATGACCGGGATCCGAATCGGATTTTAATTTACGAAAGTCATTTGATCATTTCATAGAGATATTGGTTCTGTTATAAATATTTAATACACTCTTTAACTTCCGCGGGAACACCTTTGTAATATGACTCCTTTAAAATAACAGGCGATGTATTCACGATAGCTCGCGAAATTTAGTTTCAAGTTATTAGATCAAATATTTTGCTCAGAACGGAATATATATTAGTAAGTACATTGATATCAGCTCAGAGCACATTGCATTAATAAGAAATGAAATAATTTTTTAATCAATAGAATGGGTGTGTCTCGCAATTCGGAACACATGACATAACTGAACCATTTCTTCAATTTCCAAGAAAGGATACTGAAATATTTTCGTGAATTACTTAAAAGCGTATTGGCTCATAATTCTTCTCGTGATGCGCAAAACATTTGCTCTGTTTGCACTTAAATTGCTCTAGTCATGGTTTAAAGTTTGCAATTTGCAAAATTGTTTCAAGCAAAACGTCGCCAAAGGTTTTTGTCACCAAGCATATTTCATTATTTCGAAAAATGATTGATACTTTAAATTGTTTCATAGGTTTACTGCCATATGGACGTGTTTCTTTAGTGAAGTCACCACTGATGCTGCTCAAATATTCATTAATCACATGAATGCAATGATATCTTTGTAACTTATTTTACTGGTTCCCAAATATCCGAGTAGTTATTGCCACGTAATGATATTTTGGAAATATATATAATTTGATACATTCCAAATGCCGAGACTAGGCGTTCTCATGCGATCTCAACAACCTTGTTTTTAGAATTAATAAGATATTCATCTCCCATAATCGCGACCCAGACTTTAGGAAATCATTCATTGTAAACCTTCCTTATTTTGGCATTTTTAGTCAAAATCTCCACCATCTTCCCACCATCCGCAATCTGATGGAAAAACACGATGGCTTAAAGTACATTTCCGAGCATTTTATGCTCTTACAAATGAAAAAGTATCCATTAATTTGTGTCGTACTTACCTAATGACTCATTCCAAGACAATATTTTCAGACATTTCAAATTCATTTTAAATATGGTCCCTCGGTAATGATAGTTGATTCACTTCACTTTAATTGAAACTAGTCCAAGTATTTTCGTTTATTCTTTATTATATCTATTACTTATTTTTGTTTTGCCGTTTTAACGTGTTTGATACCATTTTTAATTTTTGTAATCTTTCCATCGTTTATCCTCCATCTTAGATATGTAACGCCGTTTCGTTGCAATATGCAACAGCTCCAATAATTTATACGCTTAAAAATCACTTGAATGAATTTCAGATTCATTCAAGTGTTTTGTAATTATTAAGACCTTCCTTGACACCTTTACTCGTTGTGATTTTAGTTATTATAGAGGATATCCGAGAAATGAAAACATATAAATGAGTTTTTTATATCGCTGACTTTCAAACGTCAAATGTTTCAGTCATGCACATATTCGCAAATCAACCTAATGTACTGCCACCGTATTCAGTAATATAATTTCAGATATTATACTGAAATTCATATTGATTATAGCTCTTTGCATATTAAAAAACGTTTGAGTCAAATGTGAAGTTAAAAGTGATTTCTAGTATCATCTTTCTGTTTCATTGTGACATGCGTGATGATCCCAGAGAAAATTGTGAGAGGGATGTACTCTCTTTCATTTATTTTTTAGTAACTTTTTTAGTAGTGATTTTATTAGTGATTTTAATAGTGATTGTATTAAAAACGAGTAATAATTTAAGGCTGCAAGAAAAACGTTTTAGTGTTAGTGAAAATGTGGATAAAACACCTCCATAGTCGTTGGTACCATAAGATATATCATATCATAGATAAATGCATGTTTATTGAACACCAAAGCATTCAGCAAAATCTTTTGTTTGGAGACAGATTTTATGATGGTGAAACGCAACGTTATATTTAGGAAGGTTATATTTACGAAGTTGAAGACCTCAGCGATACTTTAAGGATTCCTCTTACGATGCACAAAGGGTAAGAAAAAGAGACTTTGCTGTTCCACAAAATAAAATATATTTGCGACCGGTTTCGATACGGCGTATCATCATCTGGCAATTTCACATATTTGTACATAGAATTTATACCCTTGAAGAAGTTAGAGGGGCGGTGGAGTGGAGGATTTTGGAATGACACCATGGGAGAGACACTGGCTGTTGAAAGAGATGTTCAATCCGGCGATCCTGTATTTGATGGTTAATTTCCGGTAAATGCTTGCCTTTACAGCGTTCCTGGCGCTCTTGATAAATGCGATGGTGGGTGGCGTAACATGGTGGAAATCCTTCATGACGCACCAAGGGTAAGAAAAAAAGGGTAACTGGCTGTTGAAATTTCAACAGCCAGTGTCTCTCCCATGGTGTCATCCCAAAATCCTCCACTCCACCGCCCCTCTAACTTCTTCAAGGGTATAAATTCTATGCACAAATATGTGAAATTGCCAGATGATGATACGCCGTATCGAAACCGGTCGCAAATATATTTTATTTTGTGAAACAGCAAAGTCTTTTTTTCTTACCATTTGTGCATCATGAAGGAGATCCACCATGTTACGCCACCCACTATCGCGATTTATCTTACCGTGTTCTAATTGAGCATTAACATATGGTTAAAGAAGAAATGAATATGTAACAGAAAAAATAGGAAGATCTTAACTCGGGGATAAAGATATCCACCGACAGGTTTATGAGAAATAAACGTGCAAATACGTGCCTTTTCCAACGCCCTCTCGCCCAAACAAAGGGGATTGTTATTAACAGTAGAAATAATACAGATGGAAGAGGATGGAAGTATGTTGATGGAAGGCTTTCAACGCCCTCTTTGGGAGCATAATGTTCCAAATTGCGAATGGAAATGTTTACTGAGAGCGGAAAAAATAGACGTGCTGTATATAAAAAGATGGAAGTGCCCCGCAGAAGTGGAAAAGAAAAGTCTATAAAAACTCCCCGGGAAAATTCGGGAAAGCCACCATGGATACTACGAAAATTATTAGATATGACCGAGGGAATATGAGAGGGAACCTATTGGTAAAGGTTATACCACTGCACCCTGAGATAAGGTAACATGCATGGCGATATTGAATTGAAGGTAATATGTCTACATCTACATCTACATATTACCCCGCGAGCCACCTCTAGGGTGTCTGGCAGGGGGTGACAAGTCACCAAAATGCAGCATGCAAGCGGACCGCCACATGCACACCGCACGGTCATGAATATTAAGGATACTAACCAATTCCATCATTAACTAAAAACCATCATGCAGCATGCAAGAGAATCCCCACATGCACGCCAAACATGTACGATGACACAGATTATTCTACATGCTACTTAAGAGGGCAATCTGCCTATGAAGCTAGAACATGCAAAACATGCTGTTAGAAACACCATAAAACTCCGTAAAATGCTTTAAGAAATACATAAGTTAGTAAGCTACACTACCAGTCAACTAATCTATTTCTAAGTCCTTACACAGCCGTTATAGTCTCTTATCGCTCGCGGAAAAAACGACATTTTAAATCTCTCTTATTTTATTTTTATGATCTAATCTACCATAGTACGTTGGTGGTCGTAAAATATGATCAACTTCGTCGGAAAATAAACTACTCTTGAATTTACATAATAGATTTAGTCTTGTTTTCAATCTACGGTCTGACAGTGATTCGCATCCGAGTTGTTCTAAGAGGTCAGTAACACTAACAAGACTATGTGATATGATGAATGCAGTAGTAGTGTCCTCTCTGGATAAAAGGAAATTTAAGTGCAAAATGAAAAGAAGACATTCTTTGAACTTAGTCGTAGGATCAGTGATGAAGGACCTTGGCCCTAAGGAAAGGTAATCTCCTGAATAATATCTATCCCCAAAACGAGAAAATCTGGTGAATAAGATGGATATATGAGGACATGGTGAATTGATAACTAATTATCGATTCGAGTTATTAAAAAGTGTAGGAAAAAATCAATTGATGGCAATCAACTTATGCTTAGGAGAAGGAGAAGCCAACGTGATTGTATTGCTGTGTTGAGGAAGTCAGTTGGAAAAAACTTTGAGAATTAATACGATACATATATTCTGTATATTTCAAGTAAATATTTTAGTTTATTGAAAGGAAGGAAGTCTGTTTTGAGACCAATGATTATGTGAGATGTAAGAAGACAGATTTGTGAATGGTGAGCTCAAATTGAGGCACGGGAATAAGGCTGGGAATTCCTTAGTGTAAATATGTACTTTTTAAAGAATACTCTAATGAAATCGCCGGAGACGAGGAAGAGTCTTGAATGAGGCAAAAATGAAGACGCATACTTACTTAAGACCGAATTCTGAGCAACCAAATCTTTGCTCTTTTATCATCAAAAAGTTAAGTTATTCTTAGACATCCCGGGCATTTAAAGCTAGAGAAAGAGTAGTGATAGAAAAGTGAAGAACATGGCTGTTTCAGAGACAGAAGTAATATAATTTATCATGGAAAGAAAGGTTAACTTATGCTTTGATTATATAGGGCATTGACTCTAAAAGTAAGTATATTTACCCGGGCGGTATTTGGGAAAACATAAGAATGCAGGGTTATTCCAAGAAATGAATGGAAGAGAAGGAAATTGTTTAAGGAGAGAAAAACGTTTGAAAATGTAAATATTTAACATTACTTGCCCTCAATTTCTATTTAAAAAGCATTATGGGGATTTATCACATGAAGAGACTAAGAATCGTTTAAAGGGAGGAAAATGTAAATGAAAATGAAGTGATATGGCTCTCAGTTTACATGTAGAGAAAAGACTAGTGAGGACATTAATCATTGTAGTGGCATTACGAGTTTCCAAAATCTGAAAGTCCTATAGAAAGGAAGACGGGAACCGATGGTGGGATTTTCGATGATGATTGGGAAAGGGATAATGGATGAAGCAAAAAGAAAAAGAGTGTGCTTCCCATGGCAACGTAGGTGGAGGAACTTATACGAGAAGGCAGGAAGAAGGCAGAAGTGGATATAAAAGGAAATTACAGGCATCTGGATGGTGAGCACCGTCATAAAAGGTAGAATGTTAGGTAAGGAAAGGAAAAGGGACATGAAGAGCGAATGGAGGAAAGAGAATGGCCAAAGAGGATGAAGAGTCTTTTAGCTGGAATGATGGGGGAAGCTGAGATGATATGAAGAACGAAGTAGTTTGGTAGAGGTTATTTCCCAGTAAAACTATATCTTGAGTCACAAATATATCACCTTAATTGATTTTAGCCCATCCAGAACCTTTCATTGGATGATTTTCAAAAATAATTATGAGAATATTTTGACCCCCCCCCCTGCCACACACCCTTGTGGGGGCTCGCAGTTTTTTTGATGAAGATGTATACTAAAGCATTTCATTAGAAACAGAAAAGCGAAAATGAGTGACGCGAGTAGTATTTACAGCGAATATAACTTTTAAAGCAAATCCATTTTATATATACATATTACGAAAGTGACCCACCACTGAGGAGTGTTGTTAAGGGTATAAGGGCACAAGCCCTGGTATTAAGGGTAGGGAGAACATAGAAAATGGATTGTAAGAGTGAAAAAACGAAAATTAATTATAAGTTACCGGCATGTTTAATGGCATCGGTCAGTTTCTGCTGCAGTCATTTAAGGGGCATGTGAAGAAGGCAATTTTGTACCTTTCACTTTGGCTTTGTGTCTTTCTAATTTTTTCACAATAATATCAGTTCTAAAGATAAATTGCGGGTTGAAAATAATACCCTCTGTTTCACCCTAGAATTGGCGTGACATGAAAAGAACTTTCCCTTCCGGAAGACGCTTTCCCTTAAAGCTATCAAAGGATCATTTGTTCTCTTTCTGGCCTGGAGAAGTAAATAGAAGGAAAAATTGAAAATATTAGCGTGTTACCGTCTTGTTCATGAACATCCTTTGTTGCAGTAATGGATTGCATAGGGTGGGTCTGGGATGCAATCGGTATGAATTTGATACCATTTAAAAATTGTGAATTAAATATGCTGCGTACTCATTCAATGATCCCCTCCGGGGTATTTTTTGAAGTTTTTTTCACATAGAATCAGCACATTTTGCCCACCTCTTGCTTGGCTCTTGTTTCAGAAAAAAGTTTAAGATAATATTTATAAGGTATACAAAAACTTTAAACGAATCTGATATTGTGCCTAATAATGAAGTGATGGTTTTTTATCAAAAAAAACCCTATTTTTTCTACGCCTTGAGCTAATGGTTAGTGTTATCAAAACACCTGTCAAACAAAATTTTTTGGTAGTAGTCTTAGAAAGTTTAATAAATTTAAATAAATGCAATATATTTTTTACTAAGGGAGTTACAAAAAACCTTCACCAATTTTCCAATCGTTGCGATTGCACAAATGTTATAATACGCAGTCACGCGTACCATATCATTTATGCAATTGCAAATGAAAAGTAAGTTCCTAATTTACCCGTATAAAGACAAATTTTGCACCATGCGTTTCGCTGTCGTACACATCGTCATTATGCATTACACGTACTGGAATGTTGTTACTGATGATACGATCATACAAGAATTGAGACAAAAGAAATTCCTTCAAGTAAGATTGGTATTTTCATCTTTTTTTTGGTAAAGGTTTACCATACATTTACGTTCAGTAGCGGCAATGCTGGGTTTATTCTCCGCGACTGTGGCATATCATGCAAAACAAAGTCTCCTGTGCTGCAATGTAGGCTTGGGGACGAGAACAACTTGTTCGCATAAACCCCCGCTGAAATTCGCCTTGAATTAAGATGGCTTGGTGGTGTAAATTTGCTAGCAAACCGGACCGGCAATTGGGAGATTCGGGTGCGAATCCCGGTCAAGTCAAATGATTTTTTCATGGCAAATTTGACCGTCTTTGAGGTAAGCCTTTCCCATTCCCACCGCCTTGGTCCGATTTTGCCCAATATTGAACTGGATCGAGGTTTTTCATCTTCATATTGTATGTATCGGACCGGAAGTAATTTGTGCAAAGTTACCGTAGTTACAGGGACCATAACAAAAATCTTTCGGTTCACGGGTCTACGGACCATGAAACGGAAAAAAATTTTGACATTTTTCGCAAGTCGCACCATGGTAACGACTACAATAGGTAGTTTTTCTTCGAAATCTACCTAAACCGTAGGCGTTCATTGCGTGAAACGTATTCTTGTGAGTTGGGGATGTGCATGAGTTGCATGAATGTAGCAAATGGAACTAGAAAACGAAATAAATATCTTTATTAGCCGTCGTTTTCAGAGTTTTGGCGGGTTTGCAGAATCTTATTCGAAGAAGTAGACGGCACCATCGCACACAAACTTCCGTTGCTTGCACACTTGTAGTAGTTAGACGCTGCCTCGGTTGTCGCTTTGAGTTTCTGCCGCTACAAATATTTTCTGTAATTTGCCGTTGATTACGAGCTGGGCATATTAGCTTCAGGATTGGATGCTTTTATTCCTGTAGCCTCTTCCTCTAGGCATTTTATTTTCTTATTTTGGAGTATGATAACATCATCAATGCCAAGATGGTCATTTGCTTTATTCTTTTAATCTTTCTCTTTTGAATGTTCGGGCATTTCCAACAATTTCCGATTTATAGAGAAATATTTGCCCAATTTTGTTGCACCACCCCCAGTCATGGGTATACCACCCAATGGCTCATAAGCCGTTCCACGTCAAAACCTGTGAATGTCTAATTATGAAAATATTTATTTTTTGAAGGAATCCACCTGCGGTATCCGAGTCAAAACTACTGTTTACTTCATTTTTTTTAACTACAGAGCAGTAAAGATGGTAAAATATATTGAGAAGACAATAATCTTACCCGGAGAAATTTATATCTCATTTGCGGTTCTCCATGGGTTAGTATCATACTCAAACTACCAGGCCAACAACCATCAATGCATGAGTCGCAATAATGCAAGTAGTGACTACGTGAATGTTTACTGTAATCTTTGAAGAAAAGTTATTCCATTTATGTGAGAAGGCTTTAAAAAGATCTAAGAAACTGAACGTCTTGAATGAACCATCTTTTTCTTAAGCCTGAGATGAGCAGAAGCCTACTAATGAATGAAAAAATAAGTACTTTACACAGTTTCTTATGCTCAGAAACATACTAGTGACATTTTGACAAAACAGATGGTCCTGATATTGTATTTTTTAGGCGGCCTTTTTAAAAGTAGTATCAAGCTCTCCAATGTCCCCAGACGTTATAAGAAATAGCAAAAAAAGAACATTCAGAAACTTCTTCGAAAATGAAGACGATGGCATATATAATAGATTTTGCAATCCTAACCGAATTACATGAAACGGCTTTTATGGCAGAAAATCAAAACCCTTCTCCCTGAATGAAAGTCATGCTTCAAGAAATATTTCCATTGATGTGACCTTCTGATGACAATATTAATTATTTGGTCAACATGAAAGTCGAGATAACAATTACATCTCACATCTTATTACTATGTAGAAATCATTTTTCCGAGAAATAAGTTATAACAGTCAGGCTTTATTAAATTATTTTGATATTTCACATATATTTTTCTTGTACCTAACCTACTATGCACTAAAACTACTACGTTTCCATAGAGTTATGACATTTTACGATTTTATTGTTTTATTTCTTCATACAAATATTCAAAAATTCGATATTTGAATAAATTCATGGAGAGCGTTATAAAACTGAAATTTGGTCATTGAATAATGGCAATGAATTGGAGTTTTTAATTTTAGAAGGGGTTTTCGAGTTCGGGAAACACTATTGCCGGAATATTTATATTATTTAAGAAATAGTGTGCCATCTTCAGGCTTACCAACTTACTCGCCATGAACTAACTATTCGAGGGAAACTCAGCACTAGTGTCGAAATCCTAAGTAGCGCATTCCATAAGAAAGCATGGTATATAAAAATGAAATCGTATCACTCTTTGGTCAAAACAGGTTGAAGATGAAGCTCAAGGACAAACGTTACTTCGGTAAGCTTTAAAGTTACAAACGTTAAAAGGATCTGCCCTTTCAATGCAATAGTTAAGTGGGTGGCAATATAATGCGAACTTACTCCCGTACAATTAGTTTTGAGAATGAATTATCCCCTTCAACAAATGCCCTGGGGTTGGTTCCATAAATATTAATGGGAGCATTCATCTTCGTACCACTTCCTCATGAGATCAGCGTGGGTGGAGCTATCGGGAGGATTTCCAGGAACTGGAGTCCCAAGTGCTCCAGATACTTGGAAACTGGATCCTACTGGACTCAAGGTGGTATCTGAATTCTTCATGAAGCCCTTTCTCGCTGGAGTGATAGACCTTAAGAATTCATGGTTCCTCCGTGCCGTAATCAACTAGATTCCTGGAACTAGTACGATCAGTGACGTAATCAGAAGGGAGTTGCAAAGATGGTTATTCATCCCCTCGAGTACCCCGGTCTTTACATTTTATGCTACACAGAACATTGAATTGCCTTAGTTCACGCTAAATCCACTATTCATGTTAAAAGTATTTTAGATGAAGAATGAAGGGGCTCATAAAATCGTAAATAAATTAAGTAGTAAAGTAAGTGAATAGTATATCACATTATAAATATCTTCCTCTTCCCTGAAGACTTAAAGGCAATGGAACAAAATAGAAATTTCATGAATGCTCCCATAACACGATAGAAGCTGAGTCACCAACTTGTATAGGTATACTGGAGCCAAAACGAAAATAAAGTGCAATACATTCTAATACTGACAATCATATGTTAATGCAACATTTAACAATATCGAAGCGCATTTTGAGGGTTTCTAGAAATGTAAAAACAATAGCAGGCAATGACCCTACTTTGTTACTCATCATGCGCATTTATCTATAATTATCAGGTTTCCACGAAATATTCAAAAATATTAATGTCCATGTTTTTATTTTCAAGGATATACAATCCATAACCTGAGTTTACGTTTCTCTGAGCGTTTCTTAAGATGAAAGTTGTTTCATATGATGAAGTCACGAGTACCTCATAAGTAACAGAACGCCATGAGATGCAGGAATATGCTTTACCTTATCTCCGTCATGCCACGAAGTTTCGTTGGTTAAATAAAAAATAAAATGTGCATCGCTACCAATTTACAAATTTCGTTTTCTACCAACTCGACATTTTTGTTGCGATGAGCCGACTCCACTGTAATTTGGAGAGCAGCTTGCATGTTGCTGATGTCTCTGGTGCTAACAGTCTTAATTTTTTGTCTCCCTTTCATTTTTCTCGAGCATAATATTTTATGATATCGAGGCCCATTTGAAATATTCTCAGCCATGCAAATTGAAAAGAGAAACAATGCTTTTTCTAGTGCTTAATTATTTATTGCTGTTTCACATAAAGATCACAATGCAAGAATTTTGTTGTAAAACTTATTTTATTGCTTATATTTTATTTTTATTTATTTAGGATTGAGATTTTTTGTATTCGCGAACATACTCTTGTTACATAAATATTTTCACTGGTGATCGATATTATGCTTTGAGTAACTTCAACTGTCTTCCATGTGCCAGTCAAGGATACGATCCAGTATTTGTTTTACTTTCACCGCTGCACGGTTGCCAATTACGGGGTCAGAGATCGAGTATGACCGTTATAACCATGTAACAACATTGTTTGGAAAACAATTCCAACCTTGCTTGAAAAACAACTTTCTTCTATTTAACTCAACCTGGCTCCAGCAGAAAGAATCTTGTTTTACAATTCTCAGCGGTGTAAAATCGAGAAGAGTAAATTTCATCGTTGTGTTAACTTCAACGCTGATTTCTTTGTTGCTGTTATACAATTTATATTCAGATTTTCCTTCTGACACGGAATTTATGAACATGTGTCCAAAATATTGGTTTTTGTTATTGCAAGTATTGCATTTTATATTCAAAGCAGCTTTCACTATCTTACATACACCTACCAGAACAACGCGTAACAGAGGTCTTCCTTTGGATTTTGAAGCCCCAGGTGCATATATACAGTTCGGCTCCAATAAATAAAATATTAATGAAATGCGATATTCTTAGTAAAAATTAATACCTATTAAAAAAGAAAAAAAACTCATTCATTCTAAGTGGACAGTTTTTCATAACCAATGGTATACAAATGTTATTATCATCGAAATTCAACTTAACTCACTACTCTCTGCACGAGTCTCCGACTGCCTCAGGGCCCCTGGACCCTGGTCCAGGGACCAAGCTGTCCGACCCCGGGGCACTACTGACTTGAGATTTCCTCATGCCTGCATCATTGCCATATATTAATTCAGAAGTTAAGTGTGTCTCTTGCGATGATCTGCCACTCCACTACGCTACTTTAAAGGAGCTCGATAGTGATTTTTGCTATGCTCTTCGCTTTTGTGCCAATTGTCCTTTTTTAACATTCTCAGCCTTGTCAAATCTAAAGCTGAAAATGTATTTATATCATTCAATATTTACTGAAAATTTCCCATTCACCACATAATATATAAATCATCAAAAATACAATGAATGTTTATGAAGGAAATTACAATAACTCAATATTTGGTGACAGAGTGAGTTATAGAGTAGTTTAAGGGAAGTAACTAAAGTAATTATACCATACGGAAATAAAAGACAGCAAAGAAAAGTAAAGTCTATGCAGTATAACATCATCAAATAGCACAATGAGGAAATAAAAATGTTGAATGGTTAAATGTCACCAAAGAACAAATAAGTGAAATATATTGGATTCAAAATTTGATTTATTTTAATTAATTAATTTGATAACTATATTTTAATATTTAATCAAATACAATGCGTGAAACATGTGGTGTAAAATTTAGAATATAATGATTTGAAAAGTTTCTCAATTTCATTACATGTACAATGTGCATTGTACATTGAAAGAAATAAATAATAAACAACTGCAAATTCATTATCTGTCAGCAATCTTTCTATGAATGAACATTTACCTTAGTTGGTTTCCTGGTGATGGCAAAAAAAATATGTATTTATGCTATTAATGTTCAGGATGTTAGCCTAATAATTTCTTCACAGTCTAATTAGTTATTGTTTATTAGTGTTATATTTGTGTGTATTAGTGTACTATTATGAGGAAATAATTAATGGAGAAATGCAAGGTCAGGTTTCGCGTGCCTGAACTTGTGTTGATGTGCATTTAGGAATCTAAGAAAATGTGAATTAAATAATTCTAAGAGGTACAATGCTTAGTTCTTTGTTGTTCGTAATCGGGACTCAGATTTTCTGACTGCACATGTAATTGTCATTTTTTTGCTTGTGTTTTATTGACCTTTTATTTACGTTTTGCTTTGCTTGTATTTTATGTTCGAGGTAACTTAAACTGTCTCTCATGTACCAGACCAACTTGAGATACAGTCATTTTTTTTCTTCTCGTCTGTACGGTTGCCATGTACGGTGTCAAGGGTTGAGTGTGTCTGTTGTGATGATCCGGCCACTCCACTGTGTTATTTGGAAAGCAGCTTGCTTGCCTGTGTTATTTTTTGCTCCACTGTTCACTCTCGTGTACTAACTGCCGTATTCTTTTCTTTCTGCTTCTTTCTCTTTTTCTCTTCCTACCTCCTCCTCCCATAACATCATCCCCCTCATTCCCTTTCCCCTTCGCATAAAAACGTCCCAAACGCTTTTGTATCCCTCTCCTCCGGCCCTTGAACCTTCCTTCTTCCTCCCTACCTCTTTTGCCCTTCCCCCATCCAAACCATCCCCGCCGAACCCGAAAAACAGTCCACGAAAGGCAATAGTGAATCCCGCCAGGTGGCAGGACGTACGTGGGCGGGAAAAGTCTCCCCTTCAACCGGCGGCGGCGCTGGCATCGCCGACGGCGCGGACGTAGGGAAGGGGGGCAAAGGAGGGGGGAGGGGCAGGGGAGGGAGGAATAGGGGAGGGGGAGGTGGGGGCGGGAGGGGAGGGAGTAAAGGAGGAGGGGGAGAGCCCACCTCGAACCAGGCACCGTCTAATCGCAAGTCCGGGCGGAGGGGCATCGGAGGAGGCCCCGCCAGGTCCAAACCAGTTCCTCAACTGCCCCGCCCCCCTCCCTCGTGCACCTCGACGTCCTCCTCCACCTCCTCGACCCCCTCCTCGCCCTCCCCCCTGCCATCCGAGGTCCCCTCCTCCCCGCCGCTCCCCACACCGCCCCCCAGGCCGCCCCTCTCCTCCTCGCAGTCGCTCACCTCCTCCGCGGGCCGTCGCGGCATCGGGGTCCGGCCTCCTCCTCAGCGCCAGTGTTCATCAGGAGTCTCTCCGGGAGACAGGTCTCCCGCCAGGGACGGAGTCGGATTGGGCGGCAGTGTCGGTTCTTCGTCTGCGAGACGCGGGGAGGCCGGTGTCTTCGGCGTTGGTTCCCAGCGGCGGGGGCCGTCGGCCGCCGGCTCCTCTTCGTCCATCGGTGGTGGTGTTGTGGGTGGTGGTGGTGGTGTTGTTGGTGGTTCGAGTGGTGTTGTCGAAGGGATCTACCAGCAGTGTGAAGTGAGTGTTTGGGGCGGCGAGGCGGAGGGGGAGGGTAGGGGCGCCGCCGGACGGTGCGGGAGCAGGGAGGACGACTGTTGCGAGAACGAGGGGGATGCCATGGGGACGAGGTGAGTGATACAGACAATGTTTGTTTACTTCTTCATGTGTTTGTAAGTTTATTAAACCGATCGCACAAATACACAAACAAAATAGATTGTCTGGCCCTTTTGCAGAGGAAGAAACTGTTATCATCCCCGCAGTTTTGGTTTGATATTTTGGCGGAGGCGACCGAAAACTGATAACATTTGCGCGGAGTACTACGGTAAAAATTTATTAATATGTTTGCATAATTACCACACCTTCCGCAGCCGGGTTAGTTGGCTGGTTGGCTCTTTAAGGAGAGGACAACCGATCGTGAGATCATGGCGCCATTAAGGGCTGGTTTTTTTTGCTATGGAAGAAGACCGAAATTGATCTCATCTGAGGTTATTCCTTCTCTCACTGAAAAGCCAAGAGGTGACTGCAACCCTTTGGAAGTCAGTTGATTGGTTACTGTGGGAGGCATTTGCGTCATTTAGGGTAGGTGGGTAGCTTGATAATCGAATTTAATATTTGTAGAATGGAGGAAGAGGTAAAAGAAAAACGGCGTTGGTATCGGCTTTATCGTTTAGAAAATCACAAAGTAGAACACTTTTTTACGTCCCGTCAAACGAGCGGAGTACTCGATTTGATGAGCTTTTCACGTAAAATCAGAGTAGGGGTCGGTATTTCTCAGACAAATCTCCGTCATCATCAGAATTCGAACGAGAACCCTTGAATTATTATGCCAGTACTCCCACTACTACACTAACTAGGTTCCCTTAGATACAGAGGTAAATTATTAAAGGAATATTTTATGGTAAGTCCTTAGCTTGGAGGGGAGTGCGGTAAGGATGTTCTCTAGTCGCCCATATTTTTCATTATTTAATTCTAAAAGCAACACATGAGACAAAAGAAGAATTAAAAACAAGGATACATGGTCCTGGTGAGCAATCAGAATGCTATTTGCTGATGACAACAGTTGTGGCAATGACTTCGGATTGGTTGCTTGGAGTAAAGCGATAGATTGGGAAAGTATGGACAACTAAATCAAAACAGACCTATCCAGTACATGGGAATGATAATGAATAAACGTTTTCGTCCGTAAAAAAATTTATTTCCAAGCATATAAGTGAGTTTGAGACATGTAATGCCACCAATTGTGATACTTTATATAATACTACAATATTCCAATGTTTCATACTTGCCTCAATTGCCTTGATTTTCGGCATCGGCCGAGGACAAACGTTGTCCGTTCTTTTCTAATGTAGAGCTTTATTTTGGGATATTAAACAACGACTTAGGTTGTTAGCGTTGGGGACTGGTGGGTATGTTATTAAAGAATCGTAAGAAAGTATGTTATCAAAGAATTATATGGGGAATCGAGAGGAGTGGAATCAGCAGTTGTCTACCCTCAGGTGTCCGCAGTTTAAGTTCTTTTTGCTGAAGGGAGTACTTCTTTTGATATGCTCTCCACAGAGCACCCAAGTAGCGATCGGGATTCCATCGGATTCAGATTTTTCCGTTGAATTCCGATTCATGCTAGGGCTTTATGTGGTTTGCAGTTGAAGTGGAGGCATCCGTCAGTCGGATGGCTCTTCTCGCCATTCGTTGCGAGTACTCTAATGCCTAACTCTCCCTAACCTTTCCTCCTTCCCACGAATAACCCTCCAGTCAACATATCCGATGCGATGGCGCAAAGGCCTCTGTAGTTTTTCACCTCCCCTTTGCTGTCTAGGAACGGTTTGGAATGCTAATTATGAAGAAGAACGACAAATAGACCAGGGCTTTTTATGAAGTTAATATTTTGCTTTTTAGACCAATGCAAATGAGGAAATCGGGTTGTCGTGATGACTAGAGTAGCTGTAATTGCCGACTTTGAATCTTGGCATCGTCGGAGATTTTTATTTCTCGGTTGAATACCGATCCCTAGCAGTCTGCCATATGGAGAGCACATTACTAAAAAGAAAAGTTTAGTAAGTTTAGGTACTCTTCCGTCGGATATGACTTCATACAGTGGGACCCCTTGGTGCCATTCGTTGAGAGTTGACAAAGGCCGACTCCAGGATTTTCTTCACCAGTCCACCAGTCTCCATGATCCTGTGCTAACCTACCCACATCCCATATGGCGCAAATTACCTCAGTTGTCGGCTGCCTCACTACATATCTAGCCAATCAAACTTCCCAGTGGAAAATGCATTTATGTTCTTCCGAATAATATTTTTTTTAATTATCCACGGCCGTGCAAACTTGGAAGAAGCATGAACTTCAAGGTTAACCATTGTTATATTCCAAAAACATTGTATTTTTCGATTGCGTTGCCCCCTAAAAATTCGTTTGCGTCCATAATAATACTCAAGTGAAGTTTTAGCTACCTTAAGGGGCTTAGGGAATATTTTAATTTACGCTAAATAGATATTTTTAAGAAATATTTCTCATTATAACTACCACATTTCCAAACTCAAATGAGTTTCTTCGAATAGTTCAGCTATGAGACTCCTGCTGCCTTCAAAATCTAATGTGAAGGATCGTAGACTTCTATTGTATAAAGTATAATTAATTTCTTTTTGTATTTAAAGTTCCAGATGTCTTCATATACCATGCCATATGAAGTTATTGACCAAAAAGTACTTTCGATGACTAATTTTGTCAATGGAAAAATCTACATTCATAATGATTCATCGAAATATTAATGCTTTGTTTAAACAGTATCAGTAATCCGGGAAAATGTCTTTGCCAGCAATGGTAAATGCTTTAAAAGAATTACTCACCCATTTTAAGTCACCATCCTCGAGGCTTGTAGTATTATGCCAAGTGCCAAGGAGATTAATTTTAAATAGTCTGGTAGTAAGTGCCAAACTTGAGTAGGGAAACCACTGTGTTAAAATAAAAAAACATGCTGAGTTTAGCCCCAACCTCTAATGTTTTTCTTGCACTCGAAAATCCTTGCCCTTCATACACTTCAACTCAGTATATGCCCGCTTGGTTTTACATGTACCGATAATATCATGGAATCAATATTTTTGTCAACATTTCACCCTTAAATGCGTTCGTCTTCAACGCTACGCTGCTTGAATTATTTCCTAATGCTGTTTTAGCTATTGCTCCTAAGTACCACCGTGATACTAATTAAGTGTGCTCCATGTTGCTTATTAGTCATCTTAGGCAGTTTTATTGGTCAAGATGGCGGTCTTTGGATGCCCTCAAACTGGTGAGTGATTGACCGTTTCCGGGAAGACCAGAGGAATTTTCTTCACACCCTGCTTAGCAGTTTTCATCTATTGGTCCCAAAGTTTTCCTTCCTCGTTCGTGGCGTGCAAAAACCCAACCCTTCCTTTACGAAAAATGTCTTCGCCTAACACGTTGGAAAATCAAAATTACTTGCTTATTTTTGTTAAGAATTCCATCGCCAAGGGCAACAGGGACATTTTCCCGGATTGACTAGCTCTTTCATTTGGACTCATGCTCTCCCAATGGGAATTTCACACTTCAAATACGCTGAGTAGTCCTACCTCTGAGTCATTCATCAAAGCATTTTGCTTGTTGGGGATTTAAATGGGAACATTTAAACGCCCACGACAAATGTACCTCCATCTAAATTCATATACTCAAACAGTTCTCTCAAGAACAATTTGCCAGCTGCGCGGTGCTCCTTATCCTGGTCTGTGCTTCTAATGCTAATGTCAAATATTTCTGCCAATTTGTTTTGTTATTTATTTCAAAGAAAAGTGTGGGTGAACTTTTGAACTAGTTCATGCTTCTTTTTGTGCCTAAAAGTTTAATGTGCATTTTTATATTGCGCCTGATGTTTAAGTGTGGTAAGGTTTTGATGACTTTTGTAACGGATGTCAGTGAAACTCTGCAGGTGTATATTTCCATGGTAAACCCATATCATCATAGATCCTTCCCATACTCTCAAAATTCGACATTGACTCCATCAGAGCGCGTAAACGAATATTAAGCAGCATCGTATGATCCATTGACTGCTCCTCTCTTACGTAGATGTATGGTACACATAGGATACAACTCTCAGATGCCTTAAATAGTGTTAACCAATCGTAAGATGAGAATTTTTTAAGGGTAGACCACACCATCTTCAACTATTGAAGCCTATCTACCTGGAGTTTATGCTAATTGGTCAAAATATCCCATCTCTTCCACATAAAAAAAATTGCATTACGAGGAATTTTAATTCTTACCCAAAAACATCATAATCCCTGGGCATCCCTGGGCATAAGTATTTAATTCCATTTTTTATAATGGTTTATTGTTTCGTCGTTTTGAGGCGCCTACTACGGAAGTTTTACTTCATAATGCTCCCATTACACTCAAATATTTGGAAAGTTTTTCAACCATTTCTCTCCTTTTTCTTTGAAACGTTGAGCGATTGTATTCTCGAAATCAATTCAACTTGTTAAACCGGTCTTACCTTAGCTAGTGCCAAGATAAAAATAGTTTTAAAGGAATTGATAGCATTGGCTGGCATGTGGGGAATGTTGTACATAAGTCCTTCGCTATAATCACTCTTGTTCGACATGCAGTATTAGCCTTTGTCAATGATAGGAGAGAGGTCGCTTAGGTAAGTTCAAAGGAGAATGTGTCTACCGAATACGGCTTTCGTGCCATCGGTAATCGACAGGGTCTATGAGAATGCTTATCCAGCCCCTTTGTTACGTTGCTTTCTCTCCGTTTTAAGTTCTTATTACAATATATAGAATATGGTAACACTTGATTGATAATTAATTGTTTTTTTATTTTACCTCGATGAATAAGACTAGGTGAAAGGTTAATGGTTAATTTGGAAACACCTCAAGAACTCGTAGGTTCTTGTATTTTTTTCTTCCATGTCTAGCTTATTGTCAGTGTATATTAGTGTCCAGGCTCTTATTCTAATATCGTTAATAGTAAATTATCTTTAAAAGTTTCTACACGTATATTTTTTCCGCTAATTTTTCCATATTCTTTCATTAAAATTTTGCGTTGCGTCTTAATATGGTCTCCGTTGTGGCTTAGTGATCTATTCGTATGAATGATGAGCATAATGCGATGCGCAATCACGATTTTGACGTATTCTTTGTTAAAAAATAATGATACATTTAACAAGTTATCTGCTTTACTACAATCTGCCAATGAGGGAGTATAAAGTTACAAATGTTTGTTGTTGTATTCTTACGTAGCATAATTTTTACAATGAGATTCACTCCTTGGATAAATGTCTTAAATCCATAACGCTAAGTTGCAGAATGATATATTGATTTACGTAAAGTAACCTTTGAGTATAAATCCATGTAGGTATTTTTTTCGTATGTATCGTATTAGTTGCAGTACAAAATGTTTTTTTATTTACAATTCCCTGATTGGCGGACCATGTAGCTATTGATGTAATTGCAAAGGACCTCACCTTTGTTACCTCACCTTAGTTACGGTCACTATGAGTGAGAAATGTACTCGTAAAAATGCACGATCCAATGTTCTAGCTGACTCATTCATGTATTCGATATTTGAACCGACTGCAGATATTCGGCAATAATTGTTAAAATGTGTGCGATGGCAAAAATTTACGTAGGTAATCTAACAAATGGTGCTTGCATTGAGAAATAAAGTATCGTATTTCTCCTTCAATCTTTTTCTTTTGATATTTTGAATCACTTCAATTGGTTTCTGACTAATATTACCTGACATTAAAGGTTTTTGGGCGGTAAACATGATCGCAGTCATCCACGCATGCTAAACACTTAAATCTATTGCTGCACAGGTTTCCTAGAACTGAAAACGCCAGTTCTTGCTTAAAAACGCGATCACAACTCAGCTCAGGTAGAATCTGGATTCGAACCTGCTGCCCTTGACAGGTGAGTCCACTTCTACACCCGCCAGACGACCCTGGTGGACTACACACCGAGCCCGGGTATGTCCCTGCCTTCAGGAGGGGTTGGGATGAGGGAGTTGACGACTTGGCTTGCTCTTTGCGCGACGAATGGACGAAAGAGTTTAGCCCTCACCGCTCGTGGAGTCATTATTGCAGACTGCAACATACAGTAGTCATACGATTCGTCCTTTCCACCGCACCTAAATTTCCCGTCGGCTACCTTATTTCTCTTTGAGATCCTCAGGGAACCACATTTCCTCGTTTCCTACTCGTATAAGTAATATATCATCCATCTTAAATTGTTGTCTCTTTTCATCTTCACTTGCATCCTCCCTTTAGTTGACTTTCTCTCCATACACATGGCATCTCTAGTTTTTTAGAAGTTTTTCTGTGCCCTATCTTTTCAGAAGACTTCCTTAAACTTTCGGATTCGGATTTTTCCGTCAACTACGGAATTAAACCGATTAGTATTTTTCAATTTTTTCATTCAAATGTTTTCCAAAATGTTTTAACGAACAATTACATGCCATAAGTTTATAGACGTTATCTTTTAACTTCTGGATATTCTCTCAAATATAATCCTTGATAATTAAATTAGAAATTTCCCATAGAAATCAGTTATGCTTACAAAATCATTGCCGTGTTTCATCATAAGAGTAGCTTTCTTTTCAATTGATGGTTGGTCATTCAAATACATTTCAAGAAGCATGGAAGGCCCAGTTCTAAAAGTATCTCTCCGTCATTACTGAACGTCAAATTATGGGGAAAACACAACCACGAAGTCTAAAAATACGCGAAAAATAATTTATTTCTCGACCCGCTTGTTATCCTTGGATTCCTAATATTCCTTCTGCAGACTTGCGGTACGCCATGCAGGGGATCCTGCCACAATCGCTAGCGAGATAATCCGATTAAGTTGCCAACATTTTTTAAAGCCCATTTGTCTTTTTTAATCCAAATGTATAGAGCATAGTAAAATGTAAACAGTAGATGTGAATGGCCCTGTGTGAACTTTTTCCCCCATTGTCACTGTAAATAACCAGGCTAATGACATACACATCAGTACTTCAAATATATTAAATCATGAGAGCGTGAATTAGATAGCGTAGTAAATGGTTAAACTTAAATTTACATATGTATATCGGAATATAGAAAAATGTTTTATTTTTTCAAGGTAGTCATAATAGAATTAATGGACGGGATGAGATGAAGAAAAAAATTGTTTGAGGAAAAAGGGTCCTGGGCCTGTAAACACCCAGAGGATTCTAACTCTCTTCTATTTAAACCTATCTAAACCGGTAGTTTATCCTGATAAATATTAATGTGCTAGTTAAACTCGATTTAAACCATTATATTCTGTCTAAAGGACGAGATAGTGCATTAATATTTTGTAGTGAAAATAAATTATTATGAGTAGCAAATCAATAATTATAAATACCTACTTTAAGCCTATCCCTTCTATCTCTTCACGGCTGTTAGTGACTCCTAGAGCAATACGCAGGCTTGATTTATTTTAATGTTGATAATTTTATATGATTTTCTTTTTTGGATATTATTAAATAAGCCTACAATGCCTTAAAGAAACTTTTAGCTTCATGTGAAGGATTGACGTCAAATGTCACTATGTAACTTTTTTAGCCGGTGTGTTGCGTGTGGGAAATAGTTAAGGAGGAGCAAAAACTCATTCATCGCGAGAATTGATGTGAATAGTGTTGGTTGTTCTGCTTCACATGGAAATTGGTAACTGCACGATGGCTGTGGTTTTCCAACTACAAACCCAAATTATCACCTGCATTAAATGACCCCACATATGCTTATTCGATTTACTCATAATCTCTTTACGTCTAAGATTGGTAATTCAGGATGCCCATCAATGCCTTATTTCATACTTTCAGTTCAAAAATTATAACACAGTTATGATCGAATCCTTATTATTGCTTTGTTAAAATTTCAGACTTCTTGCTTAAACTGTTTTAATGCTGCCATCATATTTGCGGAACAATTTTATCTCCGTTTTTACTGCTTGGAGAGAGAGCAGTGTAACGCATTTAGTTTTGTCATGAGTTTGTGACTCCGATTCAAGTGATTTCAAATACATAAAAGCGTAGATACGTTGTGGTTTTTTTTATTTATATCAAGTTTTAGCCAGCCTCAAACGCAAAATCTTGTAAAATATTATTAAATAAACTCTTTTAAAAGTTTTTCATCTTTTTCCCCTATGGTAAGCATTCCAGCGTCGCGAGTCTATCCGCAGTCACATTGCATAATTATCATTAGGCAGTTTCGCAATGCAAGTATTAATTTGTACTGCGGTGGATGTGATGCCCGCTCCTCTTATAAAAAAAACCCAAGAGCTAGATAGCGAAAAAGCAGGACACTTTCCCAAGTCCTTAATGACTACTCAAGACATGGGAACTACAAGAGGCGAAGTTCCTCCAGAGGGACTGTTTCTGTCTTCCCAGGGTAAGCAGAGCGTGGAAAAGATACGAAGCGGCGATGACAGCCGAGACTGCGTCGGAGTAGTTGTCTTTGGGTGCGAGAAGTGGATAGGGGAGGAGATCTCTTATGAGTTGTTGTAAGGCGAGAAGATGTCGCATTCAGCTTGGAAGGAAAAGAGCAGAAGTTGAGGCTTATGAATACCACAGGCCAACAATCATTTCAAATGGATAAGACTTCGTGCAAATTTAGCTCGGAGGAGAGCATAATAAAAAAGAAATGTGAAGTATAATATTTCTAAACGGGGATGAAAATAAACTTAATATAAATTAGTAAATATTCAAGCAGAGAAATATTAAACATAATGTTTTTATCCGGACGGTATACTTTCTCGACGTCTTTTGTTTTGAATAAGTCATTTGTTCTCCTGGAGAATATATGTCTTGGGGGTATATGTCTGGATATCAATTCAGCGCCAGCATTTCGCAAATATATTTATATTTGCTTCTTCAGGCCTTCAAATTAATTCACTCACATCATTAATAAGAGATTTTTTGCCATATTTCATCAAAATTACATAGAGAAGACATTTACCTCAGTATTTTTCGGCATACGAGTGTGGTAATTTTTTTGTCTTATTTTTCCTGAAGAAGCAAATGTATATGATTACGAAGCGTTAGTGATGTGGTAATAATGAATTAATTCCAAGGAATTATCCACTCCCGAATAAAAATGATTCATTTATAATGTTTTTTAATGAGAGGTATTAAGTTATAATGTGAAGTTAACTATTTTTTTTAATCCAACGGCGGCTTTCAAAAAAACACAGAAATTTTCTAATATCATTTCGCTTTTTTCATTCCGAGTTCGGCATAAACAATGTTTACACAACTGCTATTTCCTTCCACAACAGAGGAATTAATCCCTGCTCCTACCTGCTGTCTTCGGCTTCGGCGTATCTTCAAGTCTTCGGTTTGACTAATATGTTGTCAGTAACATTTAAACAACAGTCAATTGCATTTTCCGGAACTTTTCTTTATACATCTTAAATAAGGAATTAATTAGTTACCTTTAAAGTGAATAGAGTAAAGAGCTGAAACAATCCTTCCATCTTATTTTTCAATGCATCTAATGATACATCCATAGTATATTTCTAAAAGGAGAGCTCTCCATAGTTTTCAGGATATTCGTGGTGCCGAATCACAATCCAGAGTGGGTGGCCACGCATGCTAGAAGCCGTAAAACTTGAGGGATCCCCTTTCCTGATGAAAACACAGTTAATACCCAAAGATCCTCGATGTGTCCATATCTGATTGAGAGGTTACTGTGTTATGTGAAACGTTTCTTTCGGATGCGGAGTGAAACTCGTAATACGGGAGGAAGGCGATAGAAAACGCTGAAAGGAAAGTCCAGGTGCCGAGGATTTTATCGGACATAAATTGGGATTCGCTTACGGAAGCGGGGAAACTGATTTCTAATGCCTAGAAAGTTTATTTACGTGACTTTTATGGGAAAACAAAAGAAAAATCTGAACCGTTCACTAATTCAAAGGGTGAAAAGGTGCTGTGTGTCGGTCGAGAGAAATGATGTGAGAAATTTTAAAAGGCAGGAGTAAAATAATTTAAAAGGAACACATCTCAGTTGAAAATAATTTTTTAAATTTATAAGTATTTATTTTATATATATATATAGACTTCTCAATTTTCTACAGCTGAAGAAGGGCCTACATGCCCGAAACGTCCCAGTAAGTCCTCTCTCTCTTTTTACTTTTCTTTCCCCACCCCCTGTCAAGTGTTTTTATTATATATATATACGAGCGGAAGGTACCCGTTGAAATTCAACGGGTGTGAAAAACGTTAAACTTATTTTATAAGAAAACTGCAAACCCTGAAGAAAAACTGTATGCGTGGACATTCGAGGAGTTCGTAACCTATCTTGTATGTTGTGTTCGTTGTAGTAGACACGCTGACCGTTTTCCAGGTGCACGGAGAGATGTGTGACTATTGGTCCACTTTCATGCAAAGGAAACCCAAAAATCGGCCATTCAGACTCATTACTACTTAAATAGCAAAGGTTGATAGTTGGTCACCTCGTCCCTACAGTTCTCTTGAGCAGTCTTGTGAGTGAATAACAGCTTGATCGCTTTCCTTGTGTACAATACATATATTTGCATTCAATGAATTATTTCAGTTGCACTATTCAACGTTGATATGTGCGTTGAGTTATTAATTTACTTGAGATTTATTAATTATATTATAATTCCCGCCATCTTAAAACAGATTGAAGGTTCGAAACAGATGGGTCTGTATTTGAACCAGGTTTATAGCTGGTTACCCGTCCGTACGTTGGGTGAGGATGAAATTTGTGCGGATATTAGCGTAACCCAAGAAACACCACGGGGAGAATCTCATGAGATCGCTGGTGGGCCTGTCTTTGACCATCCAAGTCTAACCTTTGTCGTTTTTATTTCAAGGGCTCATTTTCTCGCAAATAAGACATTCATTTTGCATTAGAAGATTTTTTCGAAAGGTTACTCTTTTCTATTAGGCATGTTGATGGATATATTTTTAAGTCCAAGGAACGGAAACAGCGGCAAGTGAGAGTCTAGAATAGGCAACTCAATGATTGAGGGAATGTACCTAAGTTAACTGCACTTTAACACTTTTAAACATATAAATAACTCGTGACGTTAATGATGTGGGAATTGGTCTAAAAAACTGTTCGAAATCGTAATGAGAGGCAGACAGTTTCACTACGTGTAATACATCTGAGTATTAAACGATAATAAACAACGCCGTGTTTGTTGTAGCAACAGAGGCATTATTACCATTGATATTCGCTGCACGGAAATATTCTTGCACATTTAATTAAGTGTGTATCCTATTAATTTCCTTTAAGTGTATTGTTTACTACGTAAGTGTTCTCTCATATATATGCGATGCTCCTTTGAGAGCTACTTTGAGAAAGACGTTGAAAAGTATAATTGTTGTAAATATGCATTTAATTTATCGATTAACCCCTGAAGCAATCTATCATGGGGCCTTTGGGACTCTGGGCCCTTCTTATACGGATTTGCTTTCTACGTACTATCATGGGCCTGCAGGAAAACGTGATATTTCAATGCTAGAGGCGGGTATAACCTTTGAAAATCAAATCTATGGTTGTCAAGGAAATATGTTATTGTTGATTTCAGGGAAAATGTGAGATTTTTCAACTGAAAACATGAATTTCAGACAAATACGGAGCGTAGAAGAAAATCGATTGATAAAATTAGAAATTATATTGATTCAGTCATCCGATAAAAAAAATTCCAGCCCTATATCTTGAGTAAATGTACTTTTAAAAAGCAAAAAATGAAACCACTGAACCGAACACAATGCTTAGCATGGACCACCAGGGGGGACCTTCGGGGGCCTTTGGGGGCCCTTAGATCTTTTTAATATAGCATATGATACAACCAGATATTTATTCTATCTACACGCCAAATTTCAGCTCAATCGGTCCAGTAGTTTTTGCGTGATGGAGCAACAGACAGAAAGAGACCATTACATTTTTATACATATTAGTAAGGATCACACCCTTAACCCTGAAAAAATAGGGTTTCGGTTAATTGAACCCTACAGTGTTTGTTGTCTACCAGTAACAAACATGTGTTCCAAATTTCATCAAAATCGGCCCTGTGGTTTAGGAGGAGATGCGGAACATACATACATACATACATACATACATACATACATTGACTTTTATATATATAAAGATATGTATGTTTTACGGCGTGGTTGCTAAGTAGTTTGTACGTTCGGATGTGCTATCAATAGTTGCCAGCTCAAACCCCGGAGGAGACTTTTGGAGTGTTTCAAAAATTATATTGGTGTGATTTACTAGATGACGAAATGATGATTAACTAGTAGACGACATATCGCAGGAAACCTCTATTGGCCTTGAAAGACGGAACAGGGGAAATTTCTAACCACTTTGAGCTTGGTGCTTTGTAAGCTCTGTCTCGAAATGGTAAACTAAACTACGTTTAGATCGCCAAGTAATAGATAAGGAAAAGTGAAAGATAAGATTCGGTAACTTTGCATAAAACTGCAATTGCCTTCCCATGATGTCTAGTCTGATACGAATTTTCCCCCGGTGCCGAGTATGGCTTTAAAATTTACCATTTATGACTTTTATTGGAGAAAGATTATATTTCTATACATTAATTGAATAAAATCTTGTTAATTATGCTTTATCTGAATTATGCTGAAATTCTGAGTATGATACTTACTTCATGTAAACTCACTTCACATATTTCAATGCATTTTCTATTATACGAGAGGATATTGTAAAAAAAATTAGAAAGAGCATTAACAACTGTAATGATGGAATACCCTGGTTTACGAGGTGTTACTTAGCGCTGTTTTAAGCGAGTGAGTGAAATTAGGTGAGGATTCCAGTGTGGCTAAAAATCGGTCGAATTCGGTTTCGCACTGAGTTTATATTGAGTTCTCATTAAGCTTAGTAAACTCAGGCGCAATAAGCCATGAATTTTACTTGTTCTGGATTAATTCCACCATGAACAATGCCAATCGGGAATAAACCACGATAAGAATACTAACATAATGCAAAAGCTGCGTTAGACCCAATCAGAAAAAGCTATGAATTCAGATATGTAACTGTCCCAGCGGTCGTATATTCTAATATTTGAAATTACTTTATTGCTAAAAGCATTCTAACCTACAGGGACGCGTCGTGGCGTCCAATTAGCGCGTGAAGGAATACAAATGCAAAACATCTCGCTATGGGAAAACACACGCCGATTTTGCTGCCCCACTTGATAGCTCGGTCTGGCATTCTTCATTAATCCCTGCCACAGAATGCATCATTGTCCGTTGACCACCGTCAGGTGTTCCATTCTCTATGGCCTGTAGGATATTGAGCAGTGGAGAGAAGCTTAGTTCGGAGAAATGGAATATGGGAACAAGCGGTCTTGCCTTCGGACGTTGGGTGTTAAACTATGCTACGTGATGATATATCGCCGTCAGGTCGATGTGGTTGGTTGGTCACTTGGAAAAGCATCCTAAAAGTGAGATCACTTGCGTCATAGACGGGTAGGTATGTGAGAATAGGGAGAAAACCGGCATGGGCCTACTCCTGAAGGTACCAAGCGAAGGTTCCTAGGGGTGCACAGTTAAACGTCCCATCCGACGGTCGCCGGACTATACGTGAAGTACTATCCTCACAGCACCCAAGTAGGCCGGCAGTGTGAACCCCGGCTCTCAGGATGAGAAGCCAATACTCTGGCTACCACAATTTTATTTGCAAACTCTTCAACAAAATTTGTGAGCATGCGATACCCCTGTTTTTATAGTGAAAAAATTAAAAAGTTTGTAGCCACCGTACAAACCGGACCCTCACCAGGTTGACATATTTGCTGCCAAGACTGGGTCTAAATTTATATTTCAATGGAACCAACGTGTCGCACCATCAGACTCATCGCCACAAGTGCTTGGGACCCAACACAGAAAAATTGATTTGGCAAAGTTTTCCCGGTTGACATGTCTCACATCAGAATGTCTCCATCCGCTGTCCATTGCACAGATAAATTCGCAGGAATAAATATATGACTAGAAATGTGTAAATCGACTGCATTGTACCTAATTGTATAACGCATCCTCTAAAGCTGTCCCGGTGGTCCCAGAGGAATTACTTGGCGGGGGATCAACCTCGAGATTCGAACTCGGTACTTAAGATTTAGGAACTAAAACAAACCACCGATGCTGCAGGTAATAATTATATTTTGCAATTGCAATCAAAGAGTACAATATATCTGTGAGCCATTAGCTTAACTTTTATTTTTTTATAGTCCGGTTGCCCTGGTTTTATTTTCTTCAAAACCAGTTAAGACCCGATTTTGGGACATAAGAATATGGTAACCCTACCTATTCATTTCCTTCTTTACGGCTGATGTGTCAATACCCCATGTCACTTGCCACGATTCCTGCGTGTAATTTGTATATTTAAACCCGGTTTTTATTATGAATAGCAAATATTAACTGCAACGTAGCCTTTGCTTTTACTTGAAGTTAACCGAGAGTTCGGATTATATTCATTAAACCTGACAGTCGGTTAGTTGGCGCAAACTTTATCGATGAGATAACGTATTAGCATTGGTTTTTATAAAGAGAAAATATTTACCCAGAGATGACTAAACCGAGCCTTAGACTTACCTTGCGTAGATAATGTTCGACATTCCGATATGTTAATTATTCCCATAGTTATGCCTATATGCAAGGTAACGCTCGTCGCCTCGAAATGGCCGATAATTATCGACGATCAGTTAAGGGAAACACCCTCAAATACATTTACCAATATGCCATGTATTGCTTGACATAAGAGGTAATTGTCGTCTTTACGATATATGTACTTATGTCGTCGCTACATCGTGTATCGTATTTTAAACTCACATCCCTGGGCAGGTTTGTCGAGTGAAATTAAAGGGAGGGGTGTTGCAAATGAAGAATGGATTCAGGGGTGAGTTATGGATTAATCTGTTGTGCTGGTTACGGAAGGGTTAACGGCGGGAAGGGGGTAAGGAAACAGCTGACGATGTCCTTCTCTCTTTCCTCCCCTGTCTAACCACTCCTCTCCCCTTTCCCCCTTCACGCCACTATCCCTCTCGTGGGAAATGCATTGCAATGGAGAGCCTTGCGTATGTGTATGAATTCTTGACGATTCGCGTGGGTTGAACCGCGTGTCGTCGTTGTTCGCAATGGACGACCCGAGCGGGGCGGGGCGGTCACACACAACACCGCGGGTGAAAAAACATGATGGCGCCGAGCGTACGGGGTTAATTACGCGGGGGGCACCGAAGGGGACACGGGCCCCTTCTCTATCAATTTATTTATTTATTCATTCGGCGGTGCTTTCGCTTGAATTTTCATCAAGCCGCCGTGGCTCATCTGACTGAGGTGAAAGGGGAATCCGAATGTCCGTCGCCTGCTTACCACCGCTGTCGGTGTTCATGACTCCTGGTGTGGCAGTATCGGAAATAAAAAAAGATCTGATGCAACTATTAAAGGACTTGCGTGCATTCTGCATTGCTACTTCGTCGATTATTTACACAGTAACACAGCGACCGATTTAGTAATTGGTGAATATTCAACGTAGGCCGGAACCATAATTGAAATCAAAACATTTGTACCTCTCTACAAATTTTCCTTGTTTACGCTACGTATTTCGACAACTTAAGGGATTATCAGGTGCAAACACATTCAGATAATTGCTGTCTATTTTTCCTGTTTGTTATCGTAGTTAAGGGGGAAAATTACCTGGGCTTTGGGGAAGGAAGGGGTTGAGGAAGGAAGGGTTAAGTAGAACTTTGGATCAAGGGCTGCGGTTGTGGGAAGTGTTATTGTTTTTTCAGTGCGATTTTGTCGGTAAGGAGTGGGTAAGGGTGTGGGAATAATAGGTCTGCGAAGTGTCGGATAATTTATCTCTCGATTTGCTTGAGACCGTCTATTGTAAGCCTTTAGGGAGGCCTTTTTAAATTCTATCTACCCCTGCCTTCCTTAAAACCTTCCCCTACCTCTCAGATGTCCCACCTAGCTACGACAACAAATTAACATGAGCTAACATTCTCTGAATATAGTTATAAGTACCTGATGATACCGTTAGTTGGCGAAACGCTTTGTACAAATAAGAATTTTTTAAATAAAAGTGCAAAGTTTTTTGTTTCAGTCATGAGTACCATCCTCAATTTTTTTACATTCTTCTGATAATAAAGTAATTGACTTAAAACCTTCCCCTACCTTTCAGATGTCCCACCTAGCTACGACAACAAATTAACATGAGCTAACATTCTCTGAATATAGTAATAAGTACCTGATGATACCGTTAGTCGGCGAAATGCTTTGTACAAATAAGAAATTTTTTTTTAAAGTGAAAGGTTTTTTATTACAGTCATGAGTACCATGAACTTCTTCGTTATAAATCCTAATAAAGTATAATTCGTAGGTATGAATCTAGGTGATGATTTTTTAGATGTTTTATTTCACTTGCTAACTTAAATCCGCTCCAAAATTAACGTTAACTATGAATAATTGTTCCAATGTCTCCTTGGCTTCAAATAAACGCATAGGTACATCCACGGAACTTTAAAATTGTAAAACATGAGATAACGTCAATTTGAGATAGACGTATTGAATATTTATCTTCATTTCCAAGAATTCATTCTCTTTAGAATTGTCGTTTAAATATTTTAGTTTTCCGCTTTATTGCTCTATTGACATGAACCTCGTTACTCAAACATCATCTTTGTTTTGAATGAAAAAGAGTCTCAACCTCAATTGATTTGAATCCGTGCCCTCTTGGAATTGAAATATTCAATTTAACTTTCTAAATTGATTCTTTTTCTTTTGGGTGTGTTGTGGCTTTTAAAAAAGAACAGTCTTTTCAATCATTTTCAAAAACTAATTTCATGCTGTCCGTTTTAAACTCACGAGTTTTCTGCCCTACCTTTTCTCTCCTACGTTTTCAATCCCAATTCCTAGATGATATTTTAATGCCTACTGAATAGATTGTAGAATTAAATCTTTAAATAAAAATAGTGGATTAACTAGAATTCTCAATTTATGGAAATTCTTCTGATAAGAAAGTAATTGACTTAGAAGCTTGGTAAACGTTAAGATTCAAGAAAAGAAACGCAAATCAATGGCGTTGGAAACAATTCCAGAGTAGATTAAAATTCCTTTCTTTCCTTGAGGCTCTACTACAAAAGGAGAGGATCGAAAAAAAGTATTTTATATTCATTTTACGGCAATAAACATTTTCCCTTTAGCGTCAGGATAAAACTTACTTTCCTCGTTCATATTTTTTCACAAATCAAAGTTGTAGTTTAATATTCTGATAGGCAGGAATGGTTAGTATATTTGGAGAATAAATAATATTTTTCTACCATCTTGAAATAACATTTAGAAAATTTTTGCAAAAATGGAGTATTTTCTTGGAATAAAATGTAAATGTAGCAAAGACAACCATGCAATTTATATTTTGAGTCATATGATGCATATTTACAATAATTGACAAGGACGTAATGCGTTTGCAAAACTCAAATTATACTGCAATCAGTCTTCGGGCAAGAAAGGGAATTTATTAAAATATACATAGGGAGATGTTCGACAAATAGGCTTCATATTCTGTCTTATTTTAGCATTCCAGTGGCATTCAAGTGTTGTCATCAGCGAAGGCTTTATAATTTTACCGAAACTCGAACGGAGATATCGGATTTCTCATTTGATTTTATAGACGCAGTTGCTATCCAACCTGTTTACCCTCAAAAATATCTCGGCGAAATATGAGAACCGCTTTTAGTTCAGAAATTTCAACAGGTTATATTCTTCGTGGTTGGCGACACTTCCCTTCCTATCTCTTGGATCTTCCAAGAAGTCGCCCATCTGAGTAAATGAGTGCCCTGACTCAATACAATGAATCCAAATTTAGCTATTTTAAAATTGGATTAGATTAAGAGTGATAGCGATTCAAAAAAAGGAGGAAACCTTTTCTTCAAATTGCAATTTCATCTGAATAAATTTGATCAGAGTAAAACTTATTCAAGGCACCTATATTTTATTTTTTTAGTTTCGTATTATATTTATTGATTTAACGACTTATTAGTGAGCTACTTCGGCAGTTGAAGTAAACATACATAAATTAATTGGAGATAACAACAGGGTTGGCAACATTGGTTGATAACAACAGGCAACAGTAGAAAAATGCATGTGTTCTACGGTCATAAAATTTAGCCTTATGAAGTTAAATTTTGTGCGAAGTGCTGATGTTAGCAAAGAATGTGATTTTATCCAAATGCTTTATTTGTAATTTGATGGTATATCTAGATTAAAATTATTTTATGTAATATAATTTGTACTAACTGGATATTCTAGCACCTCTTATGGAGCCAAACACATACACTCCTCAGTGAGCAAAGAGCAGTTGGGTTCATGATCACTTCTCTAAGTGCAAGTTTGTCCTAATATTGCTTACCATGTGACAGTGGTAAAATATTTCGACGAAATCGACGATTACGAATTTTCAGTGAAGAGTATGGCCGTTGAAAAATTGGCCTTGCATTTTTAAAATTTAGAACGCATAAGCATGTTGACGGTGGAGATATCATTAGTGAAATAAAAAATCTGGATATCACTTAAGTTTTTGACGCTTGTAGTAAAAATGTTAGCTCCTACTTAATATCGCTTCAAAATTCCTTATAGATGAGAAAAATTATATTTTCAAGTGTCCTTCTCTAATACGTAATAGTGAATAGATACTATGATGCTGCAAATAAATATGTATTTTAGTACATAAATAAATGCGATAGGGGTGAAAATAATTTTGTGGAAATGTGAAATTGGTGTTTTCACGCTCGCAGTTGCGATCCATGCTCCAAAATTGCGTCTCAAAATCCCTTGTGTATGAGGTAGGGGAGTGAAGGGGATAAGGGGCAACCCCTTTCCTTTCCAGAAAAATGTCAACAGGTCGCACATCCGTAAGGTTGGCAACCCTTCCTACCTCCTTCTCCTCTTGCTCGGGAGTCTCCCCTGGAGTGTGACCACCCCCTCCACCCCCCATTCCCCCCCGCGCACCCCCGCACCACCCACCGCTCACGTGCCCACACGGCACAAAAGACCGCACCCTAGAATGGGGGAGGAGGAGAAGCAGGCGGCGGAGAAAACTACTGCGAGCTCACAACGCACGCTCCGAAGAATCCCGAGTCTCGCGAGAGAACCAAGATGTACTTACTGCACTTACGTACGCGGGCAGACCTTAGTACACTCATTCGCAGACGCGACCGTCAACCGCGCCGCGCCGCCAACCCTGTTTCGAAACCAGCCTTCTCCCGTCCCTCCTTTCATTCCCCTACGGAGAGATTCGTCCTTGGGCAAACGGGAGCGGACGACATACACACCTTCCTACGTGTAGACTTGTCAAAGTTGCGCAGGGCCGCCGCTCTCATGTCGTAATGGACGTGGTCGTAACGTTAGCTCTCATGGGACCGACAAAATATGGCCATGCTCCAATCCTCATTGATGCCTTAGTTAATTTCCCCAAATTCAGGAAGTGATGGCACTATTTCGTCCCTTGAACCAACTTCACGACCGTGAAAGGGCTGGTACGGGCTAGTAAGATAAAAAGACTTACAGCTCTCGCGAAAGCTTATGGCGTTCGGATGCGCAGAAGACGTCGTGGAGGGGTAAAGTTTGGTGGAAGTGGTAGGGAAAAGGGACATAGGGGAAAGTATGGAATTTGTGCCATGCATGAGTACATTTAAAAAAATGGAGTTTGTATGACACGGACTACCCAAACGCCGCGCATCCGAACGCTATAAGCTATCGCGAGAGCTGTACCAGTCGACCGTATTAGTTGTACTAATTCAACTTGGCGTCCGCAATGGCAAGGGTTGCGAACTTCGTAGGGAAATAATTGAATGCATGTGTTACTCAATCTGCCCAAGTTTAAGACTGTTATTATGTACTTTCGTGACCTAATAAACTTTCCTTTTACGGTAAAATTTCCTGCCTTAGCGTTTACACGAGATATGTCAATGCGGCGGCTGCGCTCACTTATTTTTCTGACGTATTTTTTGATCAGATGTACGCACAAGCGTTAGTTGTCCGTTCCACTTAGCAAGTATGGCCCAGGCTCGTACTGAATATTGTGCATGGTACATACTGAGGAGGTATACCTAAATTAGAATCCGGCCTATGAGAGATATACTGAGCAAGTGATTAGTACAAAAATTACTTCTCCTCACACGCCATTTGTGATTACCTAGATTACAAATAGAGCATGGCACTAAGACACTAACCAGACGAGGAAGAACTGACATTTATAATTGCCTTGTTAAGCACAAAGTATGTACTAATGTTTAGCCCTTATAGAGGGATATTTGATTTGACTCTATCGATTTCAAAATTAAGCTTAACTCAATGGTGAAATAGTAATATGTTTTTCCTGATGCCTGCAACTTCTCTGCGGTAGATGTTTGTGTAATATTTATACTCATCGAAACATCTCTCAGAAATTGAATCCTTGGAAGCCAGTTGAATTCTTGTTTCCCTCGAAATTTCCAATTGCGTATGAATTATTTTTTTAAAGGTTATTAGGAAAAAAGAATTCCTGCTTACAAATTGGAAGACATAGATGCGTAGACAAAAAATAATAGAGCTTGCAGGTACTATTTTACGCGCTTTTTGAAAACAGTTTGAATACACTCTCACTCTTTGTTTTTTCGTGCTCATGAATTCAATGTATCACGTAATTTTTTCGCCATTAAATCATCAGTGGTCACGATCGCGAGGAAATGGCGATGAGAACGGAAAATGTTGATGCTTATAGTTTGGGGGGGGAACACTTTTCTTTGAGGATTCAAAGCCTCACTTTCACGAGTTTAAAAATAGATTGGTCTTCACGGCTATCGTCTCACCGCACCACTGCACCGGAGGGCATGGCGTCATTATCATAACCTGCGCGCAACCCACTCTTTCTCTCTCTCTCTCTCCACCTTCAGCTCTTATAATCTTTCCTCTCTTCTTCTTTCTCCCTTCTTTCTTCCCAGGGCTCCATGGAAATCGATCAGGAAGAAAAAAACGCACCAATTATCAAGAAGTGGAGGCAAGAAAGAGTCGTAGCATGGCTCTTTCTTCGCCCTGCTGCTCTCATGGCTCTAGTCGCCGTAGCCCCATGGCCCTTAAAATGTATTCTCTTGCGCAAGAAAATTACAAAATACAAGCTCCGGAACACATTGCAAGTACCAGGGGTTAATGCCGAAGCTGGACTACTGTCTTCTCATCTCGAAGTTCCTGTTTAAGTGATATTTTAGTATTGTACATGAAAAATAGTTCATCAAAAACTCAAATGCGTAATCCATAAGTGTATGCGTTATCCGCAGACATTAAAAATTGCCTTTCAAGAGTGCTTATAAATTTGAAAAAGTGAAGTTATCCAAAACGGGATATCGGTGGCTTGACGTCACCAAACGGTATCGTTTCTCTAATGTACACATATTCCAACGTGAAGGGTGGAATCATGCTAGCTCATTGTCTTCTGAAAAGAAAATTAAACGTTAATTTCGTCAAATTACGAATAAAGATGTATTTCACAGGGAAATACAGCGATTTGTTGGAAGCAATACCGTTCCGTGATGTCATCCCCCGAGTTTCCGATGACGTAGCATTTACACGCAGCAAATCGCTCGTAATTTTTTGGAAGAAATATAATGCAATATTTTATTCTTATACAAATTTGTTATTTTGTTATATATTCTGTATATTCAAGAATACGTGCTTCAAGTACAAGTACTTGTAAAAAAATGTGCTCGCTTCCCATTTCACCAGAGACGGAGATTTTTCATTCAGACCCCGATTCCTACACGGGTACCGTATTGATAGCACTTTGAGGGCAGTACTCGTCTGATGGTCGTTCTCGTCTGATGGATGATGATAGAGTATATATATGTCCTCCTTGTCACCAGAAAACTCACCTGATCTAAATTATTCAATTCATTTTAAGCCTACTGTGCATATCTACTCCGTGTCTCTAACTGCTCCAAATCTATACCTTTCATCAACCGTGTTACACTCGTTGATAGATATTCTAAACGGAGATGTGGTAAGCGGGATGTTAAGGCGCTCGAAAATGTTTTATACGAAGCTTGCGGGAATTTTGGATCATTTTATTTTGATTTGAATCATTGGATTTTTTGTGGTTGGCGTCATAAATTCGCCTGGTCCCAGTCTCGTTTTTGGAGAATAAATATCGAATTCCCATAAAAAGTAGCAGATTTGACAGTTGAGAGTTGATGATGAGATGCAAAATATTAATTATCCTTTCCTTAAAAAATTGAACTAAATTATAGAAAAAACGTTTTTTTTATTATCTTCGATATATTTGAGCTAAATTATTGAAAAAATGTTTAAATATTCTTTAAAATTCATTTTTATCCCGCATCGATCAAGCCGTTCAACGAGCTATTTGAACTAATTTACACTCCGGCCACAAATTTTGATGGTGGTCTCTGTGCTGATTTTAAGTGCTGCGTATTATGGAATAATATTGTGGATTGTCATCTCAATGGTTAATGGGGATGAGAGGGTACTGATTTTGTGTATATTCAGGGGAAGACAGCATTTGTTACCATCTCTATGTAAATGGTGTGAAATGCCCTGCAGTGAAATGTCCTTGGTTGATGAGATCGCCAGCGCTAGACTGGATTTCCATCACAAGGGCCCGGGGATCGAGTCCCGGAATGGATAAAGAATTGCCATTACCTCTTCCGATCCGTTTCTTGTTGCTGTTGGGAGAGAATTGTGAGTACAGTCCTCCGATAGGACGTTAAACTGTGCACCATTTGGCGCCTTTTGTTATATGCAGCTTGCTGTCGTATTTTATTCGCGCAGAGGGAATTTATAGTTGAAGAATGGATTTAGGGGTTTGATCGGATTTGATAAATTAGTTTCTTCTTCCTGGTCCAGTAGGGATACAATATTGTCACCCCCAGCCTAGGGTTCGTAAAAAAAATTATAAACTTAAATCACAGCTTTGAATTAATTATGTTTGAGATATTTCTAAAATCATTTCCAAATTTTGCACAAAATAACGGTCTAGGAGAAATGTAACGAATAAATACTCGTTATATATAAATTAGCGGAAATATAAAATGAAAGATAAATAGAGAGTTTTGTCCTTTTAAAGTCTATATCATTATTATGCATTTTGGTAGATAGGATTAATGCTGATCAGAAGCACTAGGTTATTTATAATCAAATTAAGTTAAGCATTTTGGTTAATGGCAATTGCGTGTTTGAACAAGTACATGAAAATATTTTTTTTTAATTTTAACACACGGTTGTGAAGCTGAAGGAATGTACATATTTCAAGTGGTAGCTTGTCTTTTAAGCAAATATTTTTCACCCTTAATTTAAATATATTAATAAATGATATTTGAGGATGAGTTATGAATTTATCTGCTTTGCTAGTTACGGAATAATTGAGAGTAGGAAAGGGTATGGCAACAGCTGGCAATGTTCTTCTCTTTTCCCTTCCCCCGCCTAACCCCTTTCAACATCCTTCCTCCCAATGTTGGGTTTCCCTCCTCTCTTCCCCCTACCAACTTGCCCATCTCTCCTTGATGGCACAAATGTCCTCAGTTGTCGGTCGTCTCCCCCAAATAACCGGCCCACCAACGGAATGAACAAAAATATGATATTAAACTCTAAGGAATTCATTTGAATTTGGAATGTATCTAGCTTGTTATATCCCTATCAGCTGGATACCGAGTACTCCCTCCCTGATTGATGTTCGCTTGTATTGCGCGGTTGATTACTTATCGCTATGGTTTCTTTAACCCTAAACACACATAGGGTCACCAGGAAAAACACCAGAAAAACACGGCATGTGCTGAAGACTCAGCTCCTAAATTGCCATTAAACGGTGGCCTGCGTGAGGTTTGCTTCCCTCACGTCTTAACGTAATGCCGGACCTATAAGCCATCCCGAAGGAAAAGAGTTACAGATAATGCTATTTACTTACACACGGTCTGTTATACACTCTCAACGAATTTGATATGTATATAGTGTTACTTGAGAAACCATGAAGAGGAAACTATTCCTGAAGCAGGGGCTAATGTAAACATACTATGTAATGTAGAATACTTATCGACTCGTCATCATATTCTAAAGGCACTGGCTAGTCGTGACATCCACGTGTCTCTGTCCATCACTGCTTCTTTCAGCTTGGCGTATGATGTCAGTACCATCTCATGTTCCATGCTCTTAAAGTATGCCGCCCTGGGTGTCGCATGTATTATCTTTGTTAATAACACTCCCTAGATAGCAAAATTCTTCAACCTGTTCCAAGATATCGTTACCTATTTTAATAATTATCGACTAAAAAGGTTAAATAAGTGTAACATTAGCAACAAATACTCACTGAACTGCACTGAAGGCATAGAATTGGCAGTTTTGACGGTCAAGGATCACAGGTAGAAGGTGCGGCGGAGGAATTGATTTCGGCCGAGGAAGAAGGTGAGCGAGAGAGCTTAAAGAAAGATTGAAAGGGGTAGAGGGGGAAAAGGGATAGGTCTGGCCCGGGACGAAGGGTAGAGAAATGATATATAGCAGGTATCCAGGTGTTTTTTTCAGGATAATTGGTGGGTTTACGAAATATTTCCCTCCCCAAAAAGGGTATAATTTACGTTCCAGGCCCTTTTATTTCTTTTTTAGCCCACTCTCTCTCTCTCTCTCTCCCTACCCATTCCTCCCCTCTATTCCTCTACCCTCTTTTGAGTTCACGTAGGAATAATGGAAATGCTTTTCGGAAAATATTTCTTCCTCACTTTCCCCAAGGCGATCATGCCCTTTCTTTCAAGGCGATCATGCCCGTAACACAAACATTAACGTCGCATACATTTATTTAATGTTTTTGAATGCTGACTTCGGAAGCAACTGTGACCAAGCACTTTAAGCTTTGATCTTTGTGGAAAGTTTACGTAACATTTTCATCCCTACGTTTAGTGACTAGAATGTTTTAAGAGAAAGGTAGGTTCTCGGATGAAAAAGTGAAAGAGAGATGATTACATAAGTTTGGTTTAGTTTGGTCCCATCTTGAGTACACTGTGATCATTTGGACCATCCGCAGAAATAAGGAATACGCTAAATACGCAATGTACAAAGGAAAGTCGGACGCTTCCCAAAACACTTACGAGTGAACAGAGAGTTTCGTACAGCTGACGGAAGGAATAAGTTGGTAGCCGCTAGAGACTCGGAGGTTACACGCTAGGCAAAGGTTGTATTCAGTATTTATTTAATGGGAGCTCATGACTGGCACGGGTTATATATCATTTCGACCCCGTGCTATATCTCTAGTGCTGATAGAAGCGGAAATATTTGGGAGAGATGCACTGCTGTACTAAAATATGCAAATATTCCTTCTGTCCACACACCAGTGCCGACTATAACCATAGAAGAGAGAAACATAGACTAAGAATCTCCGTCAGCATATTGTTTAATTTCATGTCTTGTCATTTCATCTCTCACATTTCATGCGATACTTGGAGGAATTTGAGGAAGAAGATGACGATTCGGCAGAAGAAAATGAGGAGCATTTCCTTGATACCCAATGTCACTGATATGGAGCAGGAATTTAGCGATTCTGATCTGGTTGGTTACGGAGCATCAAACGCCGACGCGACACAAGACTGGGACTAAAAGGGAAAGGATGGTACACCATGTGAAAGCAGCCCTCCACCCCTTACTCGAGCAAGAAATTGTGACATAATGAGAACTATTATGGCTTCTGTCACACCTGAAACTCGAAACCTGAAAACCATTTAGGAATCCTGGAGGTATTTTGTGAATAAAGAAATTATTGAAAAAGTTGATAGGTATACTATCCATCAGCATATAAGGTCAATCAAAAGAAATTACAGAGTTTTCATTGCTGGACGCTGTAATATTTGTGATCGAATTAAAAGCAGGATAACACGACACACATAACATTTATGTTGTAAATTTATATGTCTCGATCACATAAACCATATTTGCGGCGATTGTACTCTTAGAAACAAAAGTTCCGTAGAAACTCATGATTGAAGGATAGTGTGAAGCAAATCTTATGCATACGTTTAGAAAACGTCTGTTGCAAAGAAGTTTAAGTATTTTCAGGACAGTTTTCTTGGCAAAGTATTTTTTTTAGTTATGTATTATTTTGTCCAGGTGGAAAAAATAACCATTTTTATTTTTCTCAAAAACATTTTTTTTTAGAAGAGTCAGTGATTCTTATCATAAAATTGCTTAGAAGCAAAATTGAATTTGTTGTAATATGCTGTATGACAATGCATGTATTAGATTTAACTGTATTTGTTACAGAGTAATTTTTTAAATAATTAAGTTAAAATTAAAAAGCACCCATAGAAAAATTAAGTTTTGATTATTCATTTCAAACTTTCACGATAGCTGTATTATTTTTATTATTTTCCTCACAAAATAAACATAACTTGTGTAAGCAGATAATCACTGATCTAAAAAAATTAAGTTAGAACCTCTAAAAATAATAAATAATAATAAATGAAAATAAATAATAACTAAAATTAACAAAGTAATTATTTGAAAATCTGCGGTCTCACAGACCGTGCGCCACTAGCTATGTTACAAATGGGCGCGCCACTCACGGAGTGTTAAGCGAGGACACCCTGTACAAAGTAATAATAATGATAAGTCGACTTACCTGCTGTAGATTGTTTATTCCGCGTCTTACGAGTTTTGAGCCTAAGAAACTGGATAATCAACACTGTCTGCCCGCTATATAGCCCATAATAGAGATTTCGAGAATCATCGAGTAAGTTGTACTTAGCAGGCAGGCAAGAGAGATCGAAATAGATTTAGGGACGAGAAGATCTATATGTCATTATTGCTTTCCTGTGGCGAGAAGAACTCAAACTACTACCTAAAATAGTACTTTTTGATTTATGGCAGTAGTTTCGTTTCTCGCGTTAGATGAACACAGCAGTTTAATATTTGTCAGAGTACCCTGGATTGTCATTTTACATCTACGAAGTGAGCTTGCCACGTAATTACAATCTGGTGAGGGAGTAGTGTAGATAGTTCCATACACAGGACCCTGAATTTATATCATCTTCATAACTGCCGCGGAAGGAGCTCATGAAAATCACTCTTGAAGCCCTAAGGGTTTAATTTGCTCAGTTTGGAAAACGTTGGCCTAGGGTGTAGCCTCCGGCTTTCCGTTGTATAATTTTTACTTAGCGAATCAAATATTGCCTGACCGGAACAAATAGCATCTATTTTTTCCCATTTTAATTTAAAGACATTCCTACTCCATTTGTACTACAATATTTTTTTGGGACCTGATGCATGTAAATCGGGTTGGAAGTTAACGAGGTTGTAGAATGGTAAAAGCAAAAGGACGGTTATAAATATATAAGACGAGGTGCTTACTCTATTCCATGCTTTGCAGATATTTCACGTATCTCTTTACTTCCTATGAATAGTATTCATAATTGTATCTTATACTGATGTAAAATAATGTATTCCTAGTAAGAGCAATGCAAAAAGCTAATTCATTCAATTATTTTTATTATGCTATGCAATGAAAATTATGAGATTACTTCGTCTGCAATCAGTTTAGGGCAATCATGCATGAGATTAGGATATCATTTGGTTAAATTTAAAACTGGCACAGATATTCTGTGGGCGAGTCTTGTAGAGGAGAAGAGCTTTCAAACTCTCTGTAGGATCAAATCGTTGAGCTGAAAGTTGTTACGCAAACATGATCCCACCCATATGTTATCCTGTAATGCAACGGGCAGAAATTTTCATCGAGTCATGTCAAAAAGCCCAAGGGTTGGTTTTACCTCTCTACTGGAGGAGTTTTTGGGGTTTTCGGCTCGACCATTCGGGCGAAAATTTTCATTTCCCTCCCTCAGTCGGACTCCTATTTATATTCCGGACAGGACCCTTCAAGTTGTGATTGCTGCTCATTCGATGCGATTCAGTGCGATATTATGCAATGCAAAGAGAAACATCGCTACTCGCGATTCAAGGCGATATTACTCTTTGCAGTGCGACACTCGATTCAAGAGAACCAGTACGATATGTACGATTTAAATAATCTGCGCGCAGTTATGGGAAGTATGCTATGCAATGCGGCATATGCGATGCTTTTCGATACCTGTGATTTAATCCGGATCACTCTATGTAATGCTGTACATACAGTGTAATACAGTATGTGATGTATTGCGATAAATGTAAATCAATCCAGCGTATGCCATTTAATATGATACGTAAAATTAATGAATTGCATGTGATGTATTGTGATGCGTGTAATGCAAATGATGCAATGTATAACACGATATAAAGGATAAAATCTGTTGTATTCGATGCGATTCACGTGGTATAATGTGATACAATAAAATATGCAATACAATGATGCGATGTTGATTAAATGTGGCTAATGGAATTCTCTGCGATACATTCGATTCAATCCGATGTACTTATGCAATGTCAATTCGATACATACGGCTTAACAGGTTATGCGATTAAATCCATCTACTATTTAATACGATATAATATACGGCGTAATGCGATAAATGCTACGGAATGCATCATGTGTGATGAAGGGTGACGCAAAACATAATCTGCGATACAGAATAAGTATCGCGATGCGTTATTGAAATTTGGGAATCACACTGTGCCCTGCCTATCCAAGGATAATTGAAACCTACCTTGATCGATGGAAGGGATGGGTTTGGTGGGCTCCTGTGTGTGTGTGGGGGGGGAGTTAGGGATAGGTAGAGGTACACATAACACACAATGGGATTGGACGAAGGTAAGTGGAAATGAAAACGTGGGAGAGAAATGAGGGAACTAAGGGGAAACTGAAAAAAAACGAATGTAGGAGAAAGATAAATAGCAAGGCAATACGTTTTTCGGGGCGCGGGAGAAGTGAAAGGGAAAGGTTGCAATGAATGATTTATAAGGATCTCCAATACCACCTCTATAAGGATAACGTCGGTGTGATGCATGGAGTCAATACATAATTGGCTAATTGAATAATAACTTTATTATTGCCGTATCTCTGTATGCGCGCACCTCTTGGTATAGTCAGTGCATAATAGGGTAATTGAATAATAAAGTTATTATTTATTTCAGTATCACCGCATTAAATGATGGATGTCATGCTGTGCTGCATAAGTCATGTAACTAACAATAAGTCTAGTTTGATGAGGCTGTATCTTAAATATGAAAGTGGTGACATCATTACTAAAAACGCAAATCTATATTTATGTTCCACATATTCAACATATAACGCTTGGATTGACGTTGGTTTATTTACGAAAACATGCATCTGAAAAATGGTCTTTTTAACTATCGTATAGTCATGTCATTGCAGGAGAAAACGGATAAAAACTTTCGATAAATAAGGAGACAGCGTATTGAAAGCAATGCACCTAGTTCACTCCCGAGGTAATGGGTGATTAATGCGACTTCAGCAGAAATCTAACGAGTTTTATGTAAATGATACTATTATTAAAGTTATGCATAAACATGATAAGGTAATGAAAAATATTTCCATCGATTTTTATGTATAATTTGTTTACCCTAGTGTTACTTAACATTTGAATGGATATTTTACCAGTTGGATCAAAAATATTTGAAGTAAATTGACATAAGGAAAAATTGCTAATTGGTCATAGCTTTTGCAGTTGCGATGCATACTTAAATGAAATAAACAGTTTATCAATGAGTCGCACTTTATTAATAAACAGATTTGCATCCCTTAAGTATCCGTCAGCTCACTTCAGGCTTACGTGATTGAATGACTTTATACTTATGTTGGAGAAGTAAAATCATTAGGTATAATTCCACAATAATATTTAATGACCGAACATGCTCTCAGCACAATTTTCAAGTATGCCATTCTCAAACATGGTACCTAAATCATGATAGAATATAAAATAATAATGTTCTATCGCAACAAGTGATTTTACTTGTTCATCAAGAATATTGACTGTTACGAATACTGGACCAAGAATTGGGCTTCATGCGTGAAATAACGTGATGATAACTGTTTAAAATTAAGCTTCAATGTAACAGTGAGGGATTTATTGTGTCCAACAAGAGCACACGTTTAATTCATAAGTGAACGAAATCCGTGTATTTCTTCCGCTGAATAAAAAAGCTTTAGAACAAGTTTTGGCGAAATAAAAAAATTAAGGCTGGAAAAAATAACACTTTTAGTAATTATTTGAAGTACTTGACGAGAGAGTGAAAACATGGCTGCGAAGAACAATGGAACAAAGTCGAAGAAAGGAATTGAATTGTTGGGGAGATGGTTGAGGAACGAGACGTAAACGGAAGGAAAACTGTGAACGAGCTGTTGTTTTATTTTTCAAGAGGAAAAACAAGCATGGGTAGAAATGGAAGTGTATTTCGAGTTCCTTTCAAAGGAATTCGAGAAAAAGAGTGGACGGGACAGAAGAAGGCTGGTTTATCGTCTGTGGCGGTTTCGGAAGAAGCCGAGAGAAGGTCCTTATCTCAATTGAAAGGGAGGAGGAGGGAGAGTAAAGGTCGGTTTGCATTGAGCATAACGTAACTTAAGGTCAGGTTTTAATCGCCCCTGTCTTCAAACCTAAGAACGAGAATATTTCCGTCGTTCCGCAATTCGATCATAGGGATGTGACCTTCCACGACGTCTAACGACGGACGAAGGAGTGATTTCAATGCCACGCCACAAATCGGCTCCCATTCTCGACTTTTTTAAATTTGCGATCCATTGTAATGTGAATGTTGATAACTTGTAAACTCTTGAACGAGAAGCAACTACCGTAAAACCTTGGATTTGGATGTAACTTGGTCTGCGAGTGTTTTGCAAGACGAGCAAGTATTCCTTTAATAAATTGTGGCTTGATAAACGACCGTGATCTTGCGAGAGGATTACTGGCCTCATGCCTGTTTGACTTGATGCGCTGGTATGTTCCTAGAAGGGATGAATAGAAGTGCAACTAGTTGATTTGGGTCATTCCATTTGGACTGCAAAATATTTTTTTTTCCATTTTTGCCGTTGAAATTGAAGAAACTTCATCTCAGGAGCCAGCATTGAATAAATTATATGGTGAATAGGTAAGCAATCACAAAGCCGAACTTCGGAATTTTGAGAAATATGTACATGTCAACAGATAACGTAATTTAACTACTTACTAAGTGAAACGCAATGATTAATTTCTTTTCAAGCCTTTACCACGAATACGCCTATCGTTACCACGTATGATTTAAAACTATCTTAAAAAAATAAACGTATAGTGATATGGGTGACGACATCAGTGGGATTTGTATGGTGCTACGTCTATGATAGTAACAATAATGCATATATAATTTGCCCCACCTCGATTATTTTCAGTGGTAAAGTGCTAGTAATTTGTTTTACTTCATATGTGTATTTATATGAATGTAGCTGTTTTCAGTACTTTTGGGCACAGTAACCAACCATCTGAGTTTCCATATTACCTATTTCTTATTGGGAAATTCGCTTTGATTTACGTGTGCTTAGAATAACAAGCCCGTTGGCAGACCGAATCATGCTCACAATTCAAGGTTTTACAATATATAATAAATGGAGTGGATACTTTTCAAAAAATTTACCGGAAATTCACAGAAATGCGGAAGAATTTTAGAAAGGAGTTATGCAAGTGGTGGAGAGGGGGAAATACGGGTGGACAAGGGCGGGAAAGCCCATGGCGGGAAAACGGCGTGGTTTGCACGGTAACCCGCCGAGGTAGGCCCATATAATTATTAGGAAGGTTTTATGTAACCTTGATTTTCAAAGAGTGAGTGAATCAAAAGGCAAAGGATTATTGTACGTCTCATAAGTTAATTGGTTCACTCCCCACTACCGAGTTATATCTCGCTCAAAATGGTATTTTCTAAGCGAGGTTTGCAATTTGTCCTTCCATTTATGAATGGTATTAATTTTACAAACAATCTTTCATCCCAATTTTTTATCTTATTTTAATCACCGCAAGTAGAAAACAATATATTTCCTTCTACTGCCATGCAATCGCGGCGTCAAAATTCTCCGCGGCGTGAAAGCACCATTTCAGACGCATCTATCATCCCCTAAAACGACATATGTTCACTTTTGCATTTCACTTCCTCGTCTGTAATGGCCACGAACTTAGAAAGTAATAGGTAGGAAGGTAGTGGTCCATTTTAACTCTCCAATGTGACTTTTGACTGACCAACTTAAGAAATCAGATTTCTTCGTGATTTGCCAAATTAAAGACATAAACGAGATGGACGAGAGCCATATTGTAAGTTATGTTCTCAAAGATTTTTATGAATTCTCTTTTTTTCTCAAAAGCTCAACCATCGTATGTTAAGTTCTTACGTGCATACCTCGACTTGAAGTTAAGAGATGAGCAAAAATCATCCTTCCGATCTGACTTAAATATTTCAACAATCATTTTAAAGTTCAACAGTCTTCAATTACGCTTTTAAGCTATATTCTTGATTTGAACATGGACCGACATCAACATTCTTTGGCAGATTCTCTTAGTTTCTACTTCGTGCACGCGAACAGGATCCCTTTCCTTGTCTTAATTAGGAAAATTTCGGCGGGCATAATGAAATAGTTTGCACTTGCTTTGTTTCTTTTTGACAGCCGTTGGCTGAACCCCATTTGACCTTCTTCGTTTCGAGAGGCGGCGGGTGTTCTTGTGGATGTTTGCTCATTAAATTCGGCCCGGACAACGCTCGGAATCTCCGAATTCCTTTGGCCGTTCCGAAAACTCCCTTTCGGAAGTTTAAATTAACACGCCATGCGTTTGCGATCCCCAACCCCACAAATCTCTCGGCCCTTTAAAAGCAGCTTAATTCTCGGTGGTTTTCTCTTTACGGGGATGGCAGTCTTTTCTTTTTGCCCTCTCGTGCTTTTGGCGCAAAATTTTCCCTTGTCTTTTTCTTGTTTTCCTTCCGACTGGGTTGCTGTGTCCTCACTTGGGGCAGGCACGAGTGTAATCCGGGAGCAATTGCCCTGCTTTGTAATATTTCCGGGAATGGAGAGTTACCTATGAGGCCGTTGTTGGGATGGGAATTTGCAAAGCAAATATGTAAGCGGCGCATAGAAGATATTTTGAAAATCTTTGAATATGTTATTCATTTCATCCGTATTGGAGGAAAGAAAATCGCCATTTCTATGTTTTTCTCTTTTTGCAAATTAGCTACTTTCTTCGAATCATCCTGGTTTCAAATAAAACCGGGTTTTAAAAATCTGAAAGCATTCGCAATCAGGATACCCAGAAAACCTACGTGAGACAAGCAGTAGAAGGAGCAGGTAAAGTGGAATAAAACTTATTAAAACGGTTGGAAAATTAATGAAACCACACCATTTCGCGGATGATATATCAGTCGTACTAGAAAGGAGAGGTAATTGAAGAGGAATTCGTAGAATCAGAATAAATAAGAATTAAAACCAAATTACGTTTGTATAATTTAAACCACGATTTAGAAAACTAGTGGTAGACCTACCTGTTTCGCGTACACGGATATTTTTGTCCGCTATCACCGTCCCCGGTAGAATTATGTTCACGATTGCAATTCGATGATGAGAATGTAAATTGTAATTTTAAACCGTGATTTAAGACAAGTTTATAACGTTATTGCTATTTTCATAAGCAAAGAAATGATCGTCTACCGTAAGTGTATCATAGAAGTCTCCTGTTTGAACCCCAATAATTTTAGAGTCACATTTGTACTCTTTTCACACTGTGTCATTAAAACCGACCGAGGATTCGACAACTTGCGTTACTATAATGGTCACCAGGACACACGTTCTTGAAACCTATGTTGTTTTACATTAAGCAGTGAGAATACAGTACAAACATTTTCCATTTTTTTCAATATGAATATCGCAAGTTTTCACGAAGTGACGCTTAAAGTGAAATACATATTTAGAGCTACCGTTTCACTGCGCTAAATACAATGGGAGAGCTGTTTAGAGAGCATTTGATTCAGTAGTTTCCTTGCAGGATGTTACTGGTACCCAATTTCATGGGCTACATTATGCAACACTTCGATCGAGTAGAGAATAAGAGCTTAGTAATGCACTGCGAGGCTCGACCGCGTTAGATTGTAACGAATCAAGGCTAGGGCCAGATTCTTTTCCCGTCCTGTGTATGAATGGCTTTGCTAAGAAGATCTGATATTCGGAAGATCACGCAAATTAATCTGAGCCGGTAATGTTTATAGTCGTTTCGCTTGTTCTGGAACCTGAAGCCTTCCGGCTGACAGTCAACCAACTTACAGTAGGCCCACTACAACATCTGTAATAGCTGTGTAGTGCGTAGCCTAAAATTACGGAGCGTTAACCTCTCTGTAGGGTATTTCGAACATGTTATTCTTATTAGAAATTAGAGTTGAATACCAATATTATTATAAGAGTATTAGGATTCGTGAGTGGGACGATAAAAGCAAAATAATAATAAAATTATAAGTCGCAGGTTGGAAGAGTGGAGGGAAACCCAATAACTTTATTACATCATGTTTTACATAATGTAAAAAAGACAGTGTACTATTCTTGAAACACTCTCCACATGATATCCAAGTAGGGATTGGGATTCCACTTTAGAATATAGTGGCAGTGAAACATGTTGGCAGTGGCGCAGTTTTCCCTTTTCAGTGGAGTAGTCCATTCACATGGGGCCTCCACAAGGGGGGTTAGTTAGCCTTCACGTTCGACTGCCGGATTTTGCATGGACACAGATCTTTGTTTCCAACATCACAATGCTCAATATGTTATACACCCAAAATTGTGCAAACAATGCTCTCTATGGCTCATTAATCAATTTTTAAGGAGATTTTCTAATGGGTTGCGAACATATCAGCGTATTTTGATGTATGTACATACTATAGATAACGGCCTACCACGATGGAAACACCGGTTCCCGATCAGTCACCGAAGTTAAGCATCGTTGGGCTCGACTCGAGTTTGGAGGGGTGATCCTCCGGTACGTTCGAGTGTTGTTGCCCCTGTGTGCACGTGGCAGACAGTAAGTGCAAAATGACCTTAGCCGTCGAAGCACGTTAAACAAAAATACTACTATGTACCTTAAAGTTTGATCGTGAACATTATCGTAAAATGCACTGATGATACTTTCAAACCCTTTCAAATTCATTATGTTGGCAGCGTTTATTACCATTTGACCCTTTACCCTCCGCTCCTTTTCCGACCCCCTCCATGTAATCCTTCCCCTCCTTTATGCCACGCTTCACGCAGGTGACTTCCACCAAGTTTCGCTACCACTATACCCGTCGCTGTCTGCATTCGAACTCGGGCCCTCATGGTGCAAAGGCAGGACTCTAGCCAACACCCGAATCCTTCGCTCCATTTCTGCTTTTAATGCAATATTAAATTTCGTATTTCATTTTGCAGTGACCTCGATCACGTTTACAAATTTTGTTGAACTAGTGTGGAAGCCTCGAGGTCGAACCACGTGTTGAAATTGCTCGAGCAAGCTTTTAGGCTTCAAAATTTAAACACTAAAAGCTAAAAGGGTGCTTCAACACATCTCCTCATTAGCATTTGCTCTCGCTTCGGCGGCGTGTCGATATTGCTGAGCCGGTCCATAACCGAAATGCAAGGCGATCAATAAAATACTAATGATTAAATAATTTTAGCTGATGCGCCATCAAAGCCCGCTCCCGGTCCGACCTCTGGCGCCAGTGTCAGTATTCGGTAAAACTTGCGATGGAAATTGCATAAACCCTGTAGCGATAGCCTCGTTGATCTCACATCCATGTAAACGATTACGGACGTTCTTGAATGAATGTGTAGAAAATAACTGAAATATAGCAAATTTCTTTGCCGTGCTACGTATTTATTTTTGACCGTCACCTAGTGATTCTTTTTCATCCGGAATGACTTTCCTACCGATTGGTAAAATAGTAAAATTCTAGTGTAAATCAACTTAGCGTTTTCAGACGTCACTTTGTGGAACTTCATATTGATAGAGTATATCAATAAATTTGTCTAGTTCACACTCAGATTTCATTCCCGACCCGGGTTTCAACTTACATAAAATTGGCCCTTAAAAATGACAGTGAATTCAAACCGAGGTCGGGAATAAAACCTGAGTGTGGACTATATCATGTTATTGATTTTCTTTATAATTCTATTACTTTTTACTATGCCGTTGGTGATTATTTTTGTAGTCGTTCATTATTAATCGATAAATTATATTTTTTATTGATTAGGATAGGTCATTACAATTTTAATTTCTATTTTAAGCTGCTTAGGTATTTGGCAAAAGAGTTTTTGAACCGTTGATCACTTCCCTGGCTTTGCGTGAAACAGAATTGGTGCATCCATGTTCTCATCCAAAGACCTATATATATCTACATTAGAGGGATTTTTCATGTATGAATCCACTGTGACTTTCCTGACTATTGCAGAATAATTAGAGTCATTGTCGCAATGCCCTTAATTATTATGTTTTTATATTTTATCTCAGTTAATAAATCATTAATTTTTGGATGAAATGGAAAGATTATAAAAAAATTAATTCACGAGTTTGTTTGCTTAAGAATTTTACGAAAGAGTTATTTCGTCGTTGATTATTTCGCTTACGAATAGAAAAAGAGCATCCATGTTTTAAGAAAACTAGCGGTTTCAGGGTGTATTACGTGAAATTTTTCCATGTTAGGAATGATAAAAATTATGTGAATTTCACAATAGATAGTTTATTCACGACCCGGGTTTCTACACATTGACCTGAAGATGACATAATGTGTTGAAACCCGGGTCGTGAATAAACTATCTACTGTGAAATTCGCATAATTTTTATCATTACTATCCATGTTTTAATCCAAATGGTTTGAATATTTTTACTTCTGGGTGATTTCTCATTTATTAATTGTCTTCCTCCTTTCCGAACGGTACTGGTTACGGTACGCAATTTCATTTGAAACCGAATTGTATTTTCCTGGGCGCTAAAAAGGAACCACAGTTCTACTTATGTTGGAATTTATGCCTTTTTTGCTAAGGCTGTGCCATCAAACTCGAGAGGAAGATTGCCTTGCACCAAATAGGTTGGCGCAGGATGGTGATGCAATTGGACTGAATGTTTTCGTGCGCCGAAGAAGGACAAGCGTCGCCGATTAACGCTACCTCGCTGCCTGGTTGTTTCATCTGTTGGGTGCATATTGAGGCCAACGCCTGGCTGAGAGGGCAATTTGGACACATTCTGAGTATTTTTTCAATTAAATCGTTACGTTCCATTTTCGGTGATATCCTTGTCACTTTTTGAGGTCTTGGAAAATGTTAGTGGCCTTTCGTCACATCTCAAATCCAGTGATTTGCTCATTTATGTGGTTGATTTATTCTGTCGGCCGCCCTTTTTATGGATAGCTATATCTAATGAAAGTAATGGTAAACCCTGAGTGAGCCCAACTTGTCGGATTTCCTCCGTTTTACGTGCAACGCCGTGATCAATTAAGAATTTTTCAATCTTATACCATTTTCCCATCTATCAAGTTAATAAATAAAACTTAACTTAAGTATTTTCATTTTGTACAACCTTAATATATATTTTCTCGAAATGTGACTAATTTTTCATGACATAATAGATCTAAATGCAAAGATTATATGGAATTTCTTTGGTTCCGATGTTAGTTTTTATGTACGAGTCATTTTCATTATTTTTTATCGCCTTCGATCAATTTATAGCCCACGCAACAGCTCGCTGCAGACGAGAAGTGGAAGTCTTTGGACTAGAAGGAGATATCTCCCTAAAACATGTTACTGTGGGTGAATGTGAAGTATCTATGTGAAGTAGCTGTGTTTTTGTTTAAGTGTTACAAACCCATATATAATACGCCTACTTTTCTAACTTTATGGCAAGTCCGACCTTAAAATGAAAAAATGTTTCTCACTTCCACAACCTTTCCTTCTCTTTACCCTTTCTACTAAACTAACTCTCTCCGCGAGGTAGCGTTCTACGTATCCATATGCCACCAAATTTTGCGAGAGATGTAACTTGCCTATCCCTTTCCTCTTCCTTCCTCGCTTTCATTTCATTGTACCTTCAATAACGGTATTCAAAAGCCCCTTCCCCCTTCATTACATGTTCAACCCACCCGCTCTACCTCCTCATCACCTCCATCAACTTCCTTTGCTCGCATGTCATGCCATTCTGGCTCTTCTTTTGCCTTCTTCTCCGTCCGTCGAACCTCCTCCACGCCCGCATCACAAATGCTTCCTTTCTATTGTCATCCTATCTACCCATGATCCACATGGCGTTTCTAACGGTTCGTGGTTTGGTGTACGTGGATACTGAATTCAGCTGTAATCAATTATGTTAATATATCTACTAACTCTTTAACGCTCTGAACATCAATGCCTTTTTTCATTTTGTCATTCTAGTCTATCTTTCAGGGAAAAAGTTTAGCTATTCCTTCAGTCCTTGAAATCTTCTCCGTAAACCTAAGATAGCGAAGGATGATGAGAGCTACTGGTATAGCTGCCTCTGCAAAAGGGCTAAAAACTTTGAAATTCCGTTTTTATATAATCCGGTAAAATATTTTCTGGGTTAACGAACCGACGTCGATACAATCTCCCGAAGATAACGCTCATGTCTAACCTCTTATGTAATATCAGTGCAAAGTCTGAGTAACTAATAGGCAAAACTCGAACGCTCAGTTAGCATAAAGTTGACGACAGATGCTACGTCAACTTGCTGCTTACATTAACCTGGCATTTTGAAACCGTGTCAAAATCGTTCCTGATTCGCGAGTATGTTGAATACAGTGTACAAGTCTTTCGCATCGTTAAAATCAAAGAGTTCAATGAAGTTCACTACTATATCACTACATACCTCTCGTCTCAAGGACTTCCCCATAAATAGGAATTAAAGATTTGGACTTTTATGTAGATCAGAAAAGATTTTATCCTGATTTTTTTTCGAACATACCACTTGAACTTAGAGGAAATAGAAGTTAAGTTACGAAGAGGGAATTCAATACGCTCAATTTTTGGATCGAAAGAACTACCTTTACTACTCGTCCGCACCCATTGTCCAAGGAAAAAATTTGTTACCTGGTTTTTCACTTCGTACCAGCCTGAATTAAGGATAATACTGTAGAGTTCCCATTTGCTCGGAGCGAAATAAAATCCGGATCCAATTATTCCTTTCTTACGGTCTACTGATAATCAAGTGCCCTTTGCATTAATATCCTCTGAGCTGCGTCATTTTCTCACGATGGGAGTCTTAGAGAGATTAAGGGTGGAGGAGGAGAGGATCGCGAATGATTTAAATGAAGAGGTGATTGGGAGCTCATTGGCTCATAAATGGGAGCAGGAGGTTCAAGAGCGCTCGAGGGAAAATGAAGGAGATGGAAAAAAAGAAGGCGATATTATCTTTTTCCCTAAAATATTTTTATTTTTCTCGTATCGAATTGAAATGCACGGGAATAGCAGGCAGAAGATGAAAGGAGGATGACGGCAGTGCAGAAAAAAGTGAGAGCGATAAGAGGGCTTTCTCGAAGCGAGGTCGGTAGGATGGCGAGGGTTGCATTGGGTGTGAGGATAAAGAAAGAGATTGGTGGGGATGAGAGGCCTGCCGAAAAACGAACATTAAAATTTAATTTATTTTTTCAATTCATGTCACGGAAAGTATTTTCATCTCTCGGAATAATAGGTTTAAAACGGTTATTACAAAAATAATTAGAAAAATAGCTCTGAATTGAAGATGAAAAAATTCGTGCGGTTTCGCAAGTATTTTGTATCATCCGTATTATTCAAACTGTGCATCTTTAGCCTAGCGCAGCTTAAAAGTAAGGGAACACGAGAGCACTAAAATAAATAAATGATTATTCTTTTATATTTGCAAACGGTCAACGGTGTGAGTTGGCTGACGTGGAACTCAGTACCAGAAAGTATTACGCATGAGTTATTTAGCGCACTGCGTCGGAAAGGCAAAGAATTAGATAATATTAAGAATCATAGTCGTCGTAAGGTGTTACGGCTGATTTAATTAATTGGAAAAATTTAAAAAAAGATGTTTATAGCGTGGGCTTGAGAGATCTTGTGATAATTCTTATTGAAAACAAGGCAGTAGAGGCATTAAGCGGAAAAATTTGGAAAAACGTAGTTTTGCTTTGAATTGTACTTAACATGTCCAATAAAAAAAACTTAGTTTTACCAATGCAAAAACATATGAAAAACTATGTATTTTTTGATCCGATTAATGTGGTGGCTAGAGCATTGACTTCCCATTGAGAGTGTCCGAGATCGATTCCTGGTGGTGTTGGAGACTTTTCAGAGTAATTCCTATCCGAACATAAGTGCCATACTGAAAGGACTTTTGTGGAGCTCCGTCCGACGGATAGGACGTAAAATCGTGATCCTCTCGTATTAACAAGCAACATGAAAGAGTGGACTAACGTCTACGCTTGGATTCTCTTCACCCTTATTCCACTTCCCAAATCACTCTTACCTTATCATTCCACCCGCCTATCCAAAATGGCACGAATGACTTCAGTTGTCGGTTATCTCCCAAAGAAAAACATTGATATATGAATAAAATGTCAATGGAAGGATGTCGCCCAAAAGACCATGCAGGAGTGACGGTAGAGGGAATATCATTGGCAAAATCGGAGAGGAAATGGAAATCAAGATGCAAGAAACGGTCGCATATGCTATAAAACCCTCTCTATTTTATACATAACAGAAATAATGTTTTGTGCGCAAATGAGACTGAAATTCGCCGTGAAAGAATCAATTTACTTTACCATTATTTGAACCTTGATCTCCCAATTGCCGGTCAGGTTTGTCAGCCAGTTGCACCATCAAGCCTAAGCGGCAATTGGGAAATCCGGGTTCGAATCCCGGATAAGTCTAATGAATTTTTTCGTGGCGAATTTTCCCCCTCTTTGGTTTACATCTTTGCACAAGTGCGCGTGACGGTGTACTACATCATTTGTGCAATCGCGATGATTGGAAAATTCATTTTGTTCAAAATAGATGTTTGTTGTCCATCTCTATGTGGCACAGAGCGGCGATTGGGAAATCTGGGTTCGAATACCAGACAACCCTAATGATTAATTCATGGCAAATTTCAGCCCTTTGGTTTATATCTTTGCACAAGTATGCGTGACTGCGAACCACATCATTTGTGCAATCGCGATGATTGGAAAATTCATAATTTTTTGATCGAAATAGAGGTTTGTTGCCCATCTATGTTACCTAGTAATCAGGTAGAGAATGGTGAGGTAGCAAGTGAGGCATGGAAAGGAGCGATGGCAGGTAGATGGTAAGAACGTCAAGTGAGAAAGAGAGGAAGTTTTGGAGAGTGAGTGGGTCGCCCTCTTGAGTCAGCTGTGCTCTCAAGAGGGGGGTGAGGTGGGGAGCAGGAGGATCCGAGTGGGAAGAGGAGGAGGAGGAAGAGTTAGTGAGTGTCTTGCGCCGTGGAGGAGGAGAGGTCTTTTCTTGGAGCGGCGGCCCGTTGAACGGAGGGAAGTCCCCCTGCCGTATTAGGGCAGAGTGGCGGAGTGGGCGGGGGGAAGGGGGGGTGAGGCGGGGAGGGGGACGCAGGAGGTGGGAGGGGGGGAGAGTGAATGAGCGGAGGCGGAGAGGACGACGACAGAGAGGAAGAAATGAAAAAATAAATAAATGGGAGAGAAAAGAGGGGAAGGAATCGGAAGGTAAAGCAGGAGGGATTGGCCGTAGAAGTGGGAATGGAATGGTTTATCGAAGGCGGAAGGTCTGCAGGTGAATTAGAGAGAACGGCAAGTCTCTTGCTCGGGCAAGGTCTTGCCAGGCACGCTTACCTCTTTTTTGTTGTCCGCATAATTACATGCACTGCTTAGTGTTTGCGAGGACTTGGTCCAATTTGGGTTTTTTTTCGCGTTATCGTTATCCAAAACGCAAACCGCTCTGATGCCCTGGAAGGGAAATGCTCACAGGCACTCCATCAATTGAAACCAGTGATTTAAACCACCTGACAAAATTTGGAAGAATGAAGATCGCGTTCTTTATCTCATTAGCGACATTGAAAAGATAACGATAACGTGAGCGCACGCGTTATGGAGAACCATGATCGCGCCCCAGTTTATACTTGTTGTTGTGGCGAAACGTCTTATTAATCGGGACGGATGGGGGCAAACAATGAGTATGCTATTAAAATATGCGTACAGAACGTGTCTTTATAACTTGGAAACTATTAGAGATATCTAAACGTGGCATATGTAATTAGAAAGAAAAAAAAACTAAACGGCCAATTTGGAAGTGGTGGCATTAAAATGTGACGGCCGAAATGTATGGGTATGAAATCAAGGGCGGAAAATAAGCTTGGGTCGACGTAAAATTGTGCTGGAAGTGGGTCCATTTGAAAGCATTTAGATCGTTTTAAGAGATGAAACCGCTGGAACAAACTGAATTCACACATTTTGTAAAAAACATAGTTAGATTTAAGTTGCGTTAAATATTGAACATGTTGTACGTAACAGGGAAAATGCGTTAGTATCTCCGGAGTAAGACAGTGAATGCCTGCTGAGAGCGATTAAAAAGGATTAAAGAGTACCAAATATTGGAACTCAGAAGCTCAGAATGTCATTCCCCGAGCTTTCCAGAAAATTTTAATCGCGGCAAGAAAAGAGTGACAGTTGCGTCAACGTCTGCTGCAATGCAGTCTGCAAGCAATCTAAAATGACGGCGATGTTCTTTACGTTTTTTTTGTTCCATTTCTGTCATTCATTTTAACTAATGCACCTCCCGCAAAGCGAATTTTAAAAATACTCTCTCGTGATTAATTAGGCAGCCATGGCGCCAATGTTTTGTCCATCACATTGCTAACCGCCAAATTCGAAATTTCAGACTCACCTCCATTTACCTTTCCATTTAAGCATCAGAGGAGGAAAGTTGTAGGGGAATAAACCTACTGCAATGCTAAAAACAAAAAGGTGATTTTAGACTCCTGATTTATTGGATCGTAAGTACAGAAGGTTGTGGTCATCAGTGACAAATATGGCAGCCTTCGTATTCCTGGCGATGTTCTCGTGGTCGTCTCTGCTGACTGCGGTCTGTCGAGTGCGGTTCTCTCCGACTGCCTTGTGAGATCTGTCGACAGCGTCGACAGGAGGCGAAGCTCGCCCTTCCCGCGCCACCAGTGACAACTGCCGGAACTATCAGCTCGCGCGGCGCATGAAGCGCGGACATACCGCCCACCTTGAAAGGATTGCCTTTCAAAAATAAGAAACAAAAATGAGAAAAAAAAACAGGGAAATATTTTACTCAATCAATAAATTGGAAGCACGCCCAATTTCGTTATTGGACGCTTAAAAGATCCTCTAGGGGTTTTGATAGTGGCGACTCGGCAGAGTCCATCTCTGCCGGGGTGCAGTTCGGTGATTCTTCCTGTTTCCCAGAATAGTGGGGGGCGTAGGTCCTCCTGTAAGACCACTAGCATCCCTTCTTGCAGGCTCCGGTTCCGGGCTGTCCACTTTGTCCTTTGCTGAAGGGTCGTCAGGTACTCCGCAGACTAGCGCTTCCAAAAGTTACGGGCGATTAGCTGAACATGCTGCCAACGGGAAAGTCGATTGGAAGCAAGTGAAGTCAAGTCTGGCTCGGGTACGGCCGTGAGAGGCTGGCCAATAAGGAAGTGTCCAGGAGTGAGGGGGTTCAAATCATTGGGATCATTGGATAAGGGAGTGAGTGGACGGGAATTAACGCAGGCTTCAATTTGGGCTAAAACGGTACCTAACTCCTCCGGTGTTAGAATAGCCTTTCCCACTACTCTCCGTAAATGAAATTTTATGGATTTTACTGCGGCTTCCCACAGCCCTCCAAAGTTTGGTGAACGAGGTGGAATGAAGTGCCAGGTAATGTTGTCTTTGGCCAGGGCATGCGAGAACTCATCTTGATTAGTCTGGGACGCGAATAATCTCTTGAGTTCTCTCAGCTCTCGATTGGCTCCTACAAATGTGGTAGCATTGTCGCTATAAATATTTGCGCATTTTCCACGGCGAGACATGAAGCGTCGGAGTGCGGCTAGAAAGGATGATGTCGTTAAATCCATCACCAGCTCTAGATGGACTGCCTTTGTTGAAAAACATACAAACAAGGCAACATAGACCTTAATGATGATGTCACGCCTCTGCAGTCCACGGCGACAAGACAATGGACCAAAAAAGTCGACTCCTGTGTTTAAGAATGCTCTATTAGGAGTGATCCTGGTTGATGGTAAATCTCCCATTAGCTGATTTGATAATTTAGGCTTGACCTTAAAACAAGTGACACATTTTCTGACTGCTCTTGTGACCAATTTCCTCCCGTGTATAGGCCAGTATGTGAGCCTAATACTTGCTAAGAGTGCCAAGGGACCCGAGTGAAGGCTTGTTACATGAAAATAATAGATGATTAATTCGGTCAATTTGTGGTTGGCTGGAAGTAGGATGGGATGCTTTTGATCAGCACTTATGGCGGAATTAATCAATCTTCCTCCCACCCTTATTACTCCGTTGTCGTCAAGAAACGGATTTAATGCCTTAAGCTTGCTACTGTTGGGAAGACTCCCCAAGGATTGCAGCGCCTTCAAGTCGCTATCAAAGCACTGTGATTGTGATAATTTTACTAAACAGAGCTCAGCATACCTTATTTCCTTCAATTGAAGACGCCCGGTTAGTCTATTCTCCCTAGACGACCTTAAATTCTTGATGAAACGTAAGCAGTACGCTGTCACTCGCTTCAGCTTTGAGAACGAAGAGAATTTCTCGAATAGATCAAACTTGGACTCCACGGCTACAAGAGAGAAGGTTGGATTCTTCCTTCTTTCAGCGCCAATTGACGAGTTTTCTGCTATGTAGATTTTCGGCCAGTGTAGCTCATTTTTCTGCAACCATGCCGGACCTGACCACCAAATATTTGATGCGTAAAGTTGAGATGGTGAGGCACCACGGGAAAGAATATCTGCTGGGTTGTCGGTTGATGGAACATGTCTCCAAATCATGTTCTCAGTTGCTTGTTGGATTTCTGAGACTCGGTTTGCGACGAAAGTGTTCCAGCTTCCAGGAGATGCTGATAACCATGCCAATACGATGGATGAATCTGTCCATAGGTAGCGCTCCTTGAAACTGATGCCGAGGTTAACTAATTTCCGAACAAGTCGAGATAGTAGTAAGGCACCACAAAGTTCTAGCCTAGGTAGTGTAATCTTCTTGAGAGGAGCAACGCGAGATTTTGCACACAGTAAACGACAGCAGGCCTTTCCTTCGTCGTTGAAACTTCGAATGTATAAGCATGCTCCATAAGCAGCCTCCGATGCGTCAGAAAACCCATGGAGTTCCATTTCTCCATTGTGGCTTAAAGTAACTCTTCTTTGCGGGCGGATAAGGTTGAGATCCCTTAGCTGGGACTTAAATTCCCGCCACCTTGTATTGATTTCAGCTGGAACGGACTCATCCCAGGTGCCCTTGAGCTGCCAAATATCTTGCATAATGATCTTCGCCCTGACTAGTACGGGAGCTATGAGTCCCAGTGGATCGAACAAACGTGATATCTCGGATAATATGAACCTTCTTGAGATGCGGTGATATCCCTCAGTTTGGGAAGCGTTAAATTTAAATTGATCAGCAGAAGGTTCCCATCGCAATCCTAATGTTTTTATGGTGGGTTGGAATCCTGTGTGAGGGACGTAGCTTAGCTCTTGGTGCTCTGGTTTTATTGAGTCTAGCAACGAAGGATGATTCGCGCACCATTTTCGTAGCTGGAAACCTCCCTGCGAGAGTAGAGTGATGAGCTGCTCTTGAATCAGCCTGGCGCTTTCAATGGTATCTGCCCCTGTTAGAATGTCATCCACATAGAAGTCCTCCTCCAGGCATCTTCTTGCGAAGGTAAATGCCTGTCCATCTGTTCTTTCTAGTTGAAGGAGACATCTAGTTGCTAGGAATGCAGATGACGACAACCCGTAAGTGACGGTAGTCAATCGGTAGGTTTTCACTTGTTCCCTTGGTGAACCTCTCCAAAGAATGCGCTGAAAATCAGTGTCTGGAGCATCTAATCGAATCTGTCGATACATCTGCTTGATGTCTGCAGTAAAGACGAATTTATGGAAGCGAAAGGACAACAGAATTGAAAACAAATCTCGTTGAGTAGTAGGCCCTACCATTAGTAAGTCGTTCAAGGAGGTTCCTGTTGACGACTTTGCTGAACCATCGAAAACCACCCTTACTTTTGTAGTGGAGCTATCAGCCTTGATAACAGGATGATGAGGCAAATAGAAATGAGAAGTGGACCCCTCCGGGGATCCCTCCGCAACACATTCCATATGATCGAGTTCCTGGTATTCGTTCATGAAGTTTCGGTACTCTTCCCCAAGATTCGGCTGTTTGGACAATTGTACTTCTAATTTCTTAAACCGATGCTTGGCATTATCTCTTGTATGGCCTAGCATTACTGGATCATGCCGGAAGGGTAATTTAACAATGAATCTGCCGCCAGAATCTCTCTGTAAATGAGAAACGAAATGCCTTTCACAATCCTGCTCTTCCTTGGTGAGTATTGAATTAGATTCTGATCGAACTTCTTCTATTTGCCAGAAGTTTGCTACCATTTGGGTTAGATCAGGAATTGTGCTGACGTTACACGATAAGGTTCGTTGGGATGAAGTTCCTCTTGTAAAGGCTGGGATGGTACCTGAAATCACCCAACCCAATGTAGTCTTTTGCAAAACTGGGAGCTTGCTGGAAGTCTTGATTTGCCGAGTGCATAATAACTCCCAGAATATTTCTGCTCCGATTAAGGCGTCTATCTTGCGGCGTCGGCCATATTGAGGATCTGCTAACTGAATACCCGGTGGTACCGTAAATGAAGATTTGCTAATGTCGATTTGTGGCAGCTCTCCCGTTATCTTCGGCAGGATGATGAAGTTGAGCTTGGCATTGAAGGCATTAAATCTGGACCTGATTTCTGCTCTAACAATGTGCGAAGTATTGATGATCTCTTGATTGATGCCTAGTATTGGTGTCCGTGTTTTTGTCTGAGGCAAACCCAACGACTGGGCTAATGACGAATTTATGAAATTAGATTGAGAACCTGAGTCGAGCAATACTCTACACGGAAACAATTCTCCTCTCGAGTCAGAAATGAGTACTACCGCTGTTGCGAGCATTACTTGCTGAAGGTCATTTGTGTTATGAAGACAACTATTTAAAGCTGATTCCGCGGGCTCTTGTGAAGAATCAACTTGTTGACCCACGGAAGAACTATTGCCTATGAGATGCAGCATGGTGTTGTGTCTTTTGTTACACATTTTACATGAGCTAGACTTGCACTGGATTGTGATGTGTCCAGGACGTAAACAATTCATGCAATATCTAAGTTCCTTAACCTTGTTAACTCTTTCAGGAACGGATAATGCCGTGAATACTTCACATTGATAAATGCGATGACGATCCTTACACAACGGACAATTCCCCCCAAGAGTCGTGATGTAGGAGAAAGCCTCTTGTTTGTGCTTGTGTGCGTATTTTGACCTTGAATCCTTTGGGTTTCTGAATGTCGTCCTAGTTTTATGTGGTGCAGCTGCTCCCGAATTTGGTGACGTAGAGGAGTTGGCTTCACAGGCATCAAGTACTCTGCAGCGCTGCTGCAAGAAGGAAACGAATTCAGCGAAACTTGGAAGCTCATCTGACGGAGAATGTGTCTCCCAAGCGCGTCTAGTTCCCTGATCTAACCTTTGTGTGACCAGGTAAATTAGCATACAGTCCCATTGGTCGGTTGGTTGACCAAGTGTTTGAAGTGCTCTGATATGTTTTAATGAATCATCAAGAAGTCGTCTTAAAGCTGAGACTGACTCCCGCTCAACGTGAGAGAGATTGAATAAAGCTTGGATGTGTTTTCCTACGATGATTCTCTTGTTTTCGTAACGATTCTTCAGTAACGCCCACGCGACGTCATAATTAATTGCCGAGATTTCTAACGATTGGATAAGCTGAGAAGGTTCACCCTTTAATGATGACCTTAAGTAGTGAAATTTCTGTATCGGCGTCAATGAGGAATTTGCGTTAATAAGTGATTGAAACGTATCATGAAAGGGCAGCCATTCTTCGTAGGCGCCAGTGAAAGTAGGCAAGTTAAGTATTGGCAGTTGAATTGATACGTTTTTAGTGATGGTTGAATTCAATTCATCGCTACTCCGGCCATGACTCGACACATTTGTCGGAGACGAAGCATGAAGTAACTCTTCGAAGCGCGATTCCACATCGAAGTAATTTTCTTCAAAAGTCTCCCTTTCATTCGTGCCCTCTTCCGATAACTTACATTCCTGCTCTATTGATTCTATTTCTGATTGAACAGTTTCAAATTCGGACCAGCAATCCCTAAGCCGAGATAACCTGGATGAAAGTTGGGCATCTGACTTGATTTGTTCAGCGTCGTCCAGATACACGCGAAACCTTGTCACACGAGCTTTGATCTGGCCCCTCTTGCTAACCAATTTTCTCAATTCGTTCTCGGACATTCTTAATGGAATAGCCAAACTTTAACACACATGAGGAGCAAACACCAAATTAGCCCGTTATACACGCAGTTGTAGGCTCGGGATCGGCTTCAGGAAGTGGAAGTGTTGTGAAGGATAGGAAAGGCAGGAAGGATAAATCAATTTGTGGATCAAGTAATGGAAAGGTAAGACACGGGAACGGCAATAGGTTAGCCAGTGCGACTTGACTTCACTCACCCGTTACTCCTGCGTCAACTCGTCCCGCCTCGGAAGTAGTCCTAGTTGACCGCTCGCGGGCGGATGCAACGGTGAAGTACAGGCAGTCGGTGATTGAAGTTCACAGCCGTAGTATTGATTGAAGATGTAATGAAGATCAGCGTAGTGAAGACCGCATGAGGCGATGAGCTCAGGCTGCGATTGCATGAGTAGGTCTTCGATGAAGTCTCCAATCGCGTCGGGGTCACCAACAAATGTAGGGGAATAAACCTACTGCAATGCTAAAAACAAAAAGGTGATTTTAGACTCCTGATTTATTGGATCGTAAGTACAGAAGGTTGTGGTCATCAGTGACAAATATGGCAGCCTTCGTATTCCTGGCGATGTTCTCGTGGTCGTCTCTGCTGACTGCGGTCTGTCGAGTGCGGTTCTCTCCGACTGCCTTGTGAGATCTGTCGACAGCGTCGACAGGAGGCGAAGCTCGCCCTTCCCGCGCCACCAGTGACAACTGCCGGAACTATCAGCTCGCGCGGCGCATGAAGCGCGGACAAAAGTACATTCGTTTTTTTTCAGATAAACATGCATGAGTTGGCATAAAAAATTGAAGGAAGCTCGAATCTTTCCCATATGAGGTGGCGCCTAGCAATGTCCAAGATGCACCGTTACTGGCCGTGCCCTCTTCCTTTCAATTAGCTATACCGTATAAAATTAGCGATAACACTAGATTCGGCGAATGAGCAATATTTAGCGGGGGCATGCTAAAAGTGCTAATAAAAAGGGGCCTCAGTGGCGAATATGAAAATATTTTTCGACATTGTAGGAGCATTTCGCTAAGCTCGATCTTTTAACTTGAAGCAAAAATCTTTAACCTCTTTCATCCAAATTCTTGACAGTCTTGTCAGTGTTTTCACCTGATGTTCACTCAGATACCAAAATGATAAAAACGTTTTTACATCAATTAATGTGTGGTTACGCAAATAATTTGCTTCCCTTCTGGGAGCGTATATAGGGAAATCGCTCAAACCTTTCGAATCTCGGCATTATTGAGATTCGTGAGCCTCATTTAGAAAGGTCGACAAATCTTTTGAATTCTACAATCACGATATATCGAGGTTAGGACGTCGAGTTTTTTCAATGCTGGGATTAGACATTGTTGTGTGGCAAAATTTGACGCAACAGCTAATAAACATGCGGTGACTAGGATCTCAACTGGCCTTTAAAACAGTGCCCATGTTTTGTTCATCATAGGTGTTTTTCCAGTAGGTATTGGTTGGTTCTAGCATAGTTACTACCTAGCTTCTCTCACCTAAATAATCGGGTCATCGTGTCGTATTATAGAGTTCCATCTTTTCTCTATTTTTTAATCTATGACATGAACTGACGTTAAGCTGTCCTTCACAATTAGACGTCCCAGGCGGACGAGCACAACAATCAGGAATGAGAATAATTTTCAAAAACTGTTTTTATGTGAAGTTTATGTTTTCAAAACTATGCAGAAACGAAATTTTGTCGAAAACAACGTCGTGTAATGAAAAGATTTCTTACTAAACATTTCGCGAGTTTGGCGGATTCAAAGCACCACGTCATTTGAAACCCGGGGGAACAGTGTGCTGTCAACAATAAGCTATTTCCTCTTGAAGCTCAGCTGCTTAACTAAATTTGCCGAAAACAATCGTTTCTATTTCCCGTAACGGAATACTATGAACTAGACCCTTCCTGATGAAATAAACGTTGAGGAGAGAAGGGCTATCGGGCACTGACTTCAGACAACTGGGATTCCGTGAAAAATATCACGCCTTTTTCAAAAATTATTTTTAATACCTGCGGTTTAAAGCATGACGTCAAAGAGAGGAAGGCTCCTGTGGAAGGAGTTGGCTAAGCAGCGGAGGGAGCACATGGTAGATAACACTGCCAACATAACTGCATTTCACTTGAGAGGACGGGAAAATGTTGGCAGCGCGTATCAAGGCAATGTTTGCGATCTGAACGAAGTCGGATCAAAATGCGTTGATAGTGTTCGCAACCTATTGGAGAAGCCCATTTAAGAAATTTATTTCAGAGTCATAGAGAGTTATAAAGTTGATGTGAAAAACAAATTCAGCACCTTGAAGTCGGCAATGAAGGTCTGCGTCCTTGGGAACTCCGGTAGTCAGACACGGTGCCTACTTTATTCCCCAGTTAGAAGCCAGGTCGTAGGCAGTGTACTCATTCACTAAAAACGATCTTCTACGTAACTGCCACCATGTTTCGATACCACTGCACACGAATTCTAAATGAGAAGTGACACGAATTTTATATGAGTAATGCATTATATACATGATCTCCATTTACACGATGAGGTGGATATTCCTTTGCTTGACGTCACACATGGAACCATCCATTCAACTCCTAGCTCCACGGGCCAAGCGTGGTTTTTCGTGAGCTCGGACCGCGCTACCAAGCGGTCACTGCGGTCCGTGGTCTGCCTCACAAGAGCAGGTGGACGAGACAGGAGTGGCTGTGTGGGCGGGTGAGTGGTTTGGAATCGGCAAAAATCGCCCAGGCGACGCATATCGGCTCGAGAGGTCTCCTTCCTCCCTCCCACTTCGTCTCCTCCCCCCCCCCACCTCCCTTCAGCGTGCCCTGCGCCTGCCCATTATTGGCTCGGACACTCTGGCTGCCTCTCATCCTCTTGCCGAACGACCGGGGAAGAGGTTGAAGGACTGTGTGTGAGGCGGTGCAGACCGGGAGAGTAGTTGAACGGAGCGGTCCGAGGATACGGAGATGTTAAAACGCGACGGGTCAGCTGTTATTTTCGCGGCGCCGTAAATGGGTTTGGATGGATGAATTGAGGCTCAAGTCACCGCCGCCGCCGCGACCTCAGAAAGAGAGGGATTGGGTTAATCTTGTCCTCTTGCTGGTGAATCGGATATCGGTTCGGAGTGGTCGTACTCAGCAGTTACTTCGGAGTGCGCGCGTACCCGTGTTTGTCCAAGTTGGGAACAACCTTTCAACATATTCACTTTATTAATGTTCGGTTAATGTTGATGATGAACCTCTAGTTCTGCGTTATTCAAACCATCCTATACGGACCCCTGGAGTGGCAAGCAATCTTCCTTAGGGTTCCACGAACTGCTTTTTATATTACTTTGTATTTGTCACAATTTACACGTTTCACAAGAATGATGGAGTGACAATATGTTTTTCATATCTGCCTACCCTACCTAAGTTTTGTGAATATTTAATTTTTGATGGAGCAAGTGTTCCACGAAATATTTTAGCACACATATAGGTTCCGTGAACCTTAGAAAATTAGGAGGCCTCATATGTTGATTCAGAAATTCAGTTAATAGTACTAATTTAACTAAGATGAAAGAAACTAAGTCAGCAGTTACCGAAATCACGATTTTAATACCTACGTTAATATACAGATTCCTCCGCTCGCAATAAGTTTGTAACTGTAGCAATCTTCTACGTTCCATGCTTACAGACATATACATATGATATATTATCAGAATAATTTATATTTTACATTTTTGCTTTAGTTATATCATGTTATGGCCTGAGCTATTGATAGTTTTCATCGCGGTGTTCGAAATATAGTGGGAATTATATGTAAATATGTTTTTTCGAACCTTTGACTCGACGTTGACATCTTAATGTTTGTTATCAACCATTATAATAATGTGAAATGTATTATTTCGTCATAATTGGATTATAAAGAATTATGTCCCATGTGCCAGCAGGTCTCGCGTGAAATTAACATTGAATTACCAAAACAATGAGTCTATAAAATGCAATTTTTCCACTTTTATCTTTATAGCTATCATTAATAAGACCACGTACGCAAAGTTTCGCGTAAATCTATTCATAGATAAAAATCGCTCCAGCCATCTTAAGAATCTGGAGAGCTTACTTGCGATCGAGGGAGAGGATAGGACAAGGAAGTCGAGTGGAGGACTTGCTTGGAGCTAGAGAGAGAGCACTGAGACGTCCCTTGAGCAAGAACAAGCCCTTGTCGTCCGCTCCAATAAATCCGTCGAGAGGGGAAAATTAAAAAGTAGACCAAAGAAGTTAAAGAAGGAAGCGACGAGGAAGGCAGCAGCACGGTTTCAGACGTAATGGATTGAAGGGAAAACACAACGCGCTCCTAGAAGCACTGACTGACTGGGTACCGCTGCTCTGTCTACACTTTTTCTCTTTCTCTTTTGTCGGATCTAAACGGACATGGAGGAGAAGCTTCACTTCTTGTGGCGAGAGTCGGTCGTCGCCGTAATCTTTTGCAAGTGTGTCAGATGCAAGGTCGTTTTACGGGCTGCCTATTTTTAGACCGACAGAGGCATCGAAAAAGGTTGACATTTTATTTACTATGCGAGCAAATGACGTGTTTAAGGGGGGGTGAGCAGATGGAGTCTTCTCAAAATTCTGATGCATGGAAATTATGACGTATATAAAATGAAACTGGTTATTTGGGGATGCGACCGACGTTTTAGATTATTTGTGACGTGTTGAAATAGATATGACAGTAGCAACACTGTCCAACATTATTTAAACTTAGTACTAGGCATGTTATAATGATTTGCGTCACTTTATAGTGACTTAAATTGCCCAAACACTTCATGTACCAAGTTTAATTAAATTGTGGAAAGAAGTTCTACTGTTATCATCATTTCAACTTTATAAACCGATTCCACGAAATCTTGCCTGACAGCATTTATCCATTCAAAACAATTTTTTTTAATAAAAAAGAAAAATTTCCTCCTTATCATTAAATAATGGAGTTAAGAGAAAATGACGTAAATTGTATTAAGTATTTTTCTAAATCTTAGAAGTTTTTAAATCTCTGGAGTTCAGAAACCCGTTAAGGCGATCAGCGAGTCGCACATCGAAACGTCACGACGTCCGCGAGAATGGAGTACAAGACCCGAGAAGAATTTACGTTCTAAGGTATTTTGAGCGATATTTTCCCTATTTATAATAGAGACCATATTAAAATTTTATTTTTACATTTAAGCAACTGTAAGAAGCATGAAATAAATATTACAACAGTATTGACGCTAAAAAATCGTTTTCAATTACTGGCATTCTCAGTAATTAACGAAGTGTGCATGTATAATGCTTTAACTTGAAACATTTTTTGCATGCCGTACACTGACATTCCCCTTTACAACTTTAGATTTTTTTGCGATTCTGTAAAAATCACTGTGGTGATTGATTATTTTTTAAATGGTTGAGAAAGCGTGCAAACCACAAGCTGTTTAATTTCTGACGAGATCTATGTGTTATAAATGTTTCATGTTCTAAATGAAGTTTCTCTGCAGTGCATAGCCGTATCATTTCCTATAAAAATGGCTGATAATTTTTGGCAAATATTTAAAAAGATTTCGGAAAAAAAATCGTAAGTGACTGATATTTTGTTATAATTGGTAAGATTACATATTTTTCCTTATAATGAGGCCAAATTCATTGAATTTTATGTGAAGTGATATCCCGCTCAAACTGAAGATGTACGTCTCACGGGTTTTCCTTTGACTTGGTCCATTATCTAGGGGCAACATTACATAGTGGACCAACGCGGAGAAAAACCCGAAGACCTACATTTTCAATTTCATCAAGCCGCGGAAGCCGCCACACGGATCTCACTCAAGATACCTTACCAGTTTATAATATTTTATTTTACCAAAGTCGACACATTGGTCACTGGTAAATGAACGGAGATGACTCGAGAGGCACGTGCCGAATTGGTCAAACCTGACATTTGAGGCTTCATATATTTTTTTAACGATAAAGATGTGTTAGCATTTTGCTCAGGGAACGGTTGTATTAGGATAGAAAAAGTGCATGAAGAGGAACCTGGCCTTGGCGTTTTTCTTCAATTATCGAAAGTTGAAAGAAAGGATAATAAGTTTTAACGCCCAATCTGACTGACAAAGAGCTTTATACATCAAGAGCTCTCCACATTGCGCCGTACTAGTTTCGCTGAAAATCCTCAGCAACTGTCATGGCCACGGGCCTTCTGGATGAGAAGTCAGTGTTATATCCAACCCAGTCCCCTGAAATACGCAGTCTTTATTTGGACTTGAAGGATTCCAGTTTCAAGAAACCGGTCCCTGCGGTTGAATGGGTTGTAACTGTGTGCCTTTTCTTACTTTCGATTACCCTGAATGCAATACGTTTCCCGTTCTGTGTATATGATTCCCCTAACTTTCAGCGGTGAAAGAATTTCCCTATAACTCTTCATATTCCCCGTCGTTTCTTGATTCAAATGTTTGGAAAGAATGGGGCAGAACATCTTAAACTGTGAGAAATAGTTGTCACTATTAAGAAATTCTTGTGGTAAAGTATGATATCTATTATATAGAAATGAAAATAGTTGGAAAAAGATTAAAATATTTCAATCAAGGGTGTACATCAATAAAATTGACATAAGAATGCATTTCATAAATCAATAAAAGACAGTCAACGCATTAGTATATGTTAAAGTAGTGAGGTATAATGGGAATGAGCCTGTCCAGATTACTGTTACCTTTTTTATCTGCAGTGTTTGTTACTATCTTGTATTGAATATTTTCTCCATCATCGTTAGTCAAAAATCCTTATTGGTTTAAATCCCTAAGATTGGTTAACTACAGCTCACCTGCTAACTCTTTTTATACCCTTGTAGCTCTTCTATCCCGTTTACATGTTTAACATATCCCGTTTTAGTAGACCAATGCTTTAGTCTCAAGGTCTTCTTGCATGGACCTTTCCTTTTATTTTTCCTTCGACTATATTCCTCACAAATTCGTTGTCTCTTGAGAGAGTGGCCCATCCTGAGGAGTGTTCCATACGGTTTTCTTCTCTTCTACCCTCCTGTACACCTCCTCGTTTCTGATCTAATCAGTCCAATTCATCTGTAGAATTGCTTTCCAGAAAGCATGAAGTTAATAAAGCATTTTTTTCTCTCTTTTAGTAAATTTATATTCGTATTTATTTGTTTATGCAAAATTATTAATTCTTTTTCATATATTTTCTGAAGATTTTGCCTAAGTTAACTCACTGAGGCCCCAGTCCATACATGCGCTCGGAGTCCAGATATCCAAATGGCGGCCCTAGCGAGGTGCCAAAACAGTTAATCTTTAATTAATTAATAGCAATCCATCAAGTTCCAAGATTAAGTACTCCCACCATTTCTTCAGAGCGAGACTTTTTGTTTGCGATGCAAATTCTCGGGGGTGACCGTGAGAGACGGGATAAAAAAGACTTCCGCGTGTGAAAGGTATATCGCATTGAAAATACAACACCCCGAAAATAGCTCCTTTCACTGCCGATACAACGAAATCCGCGTGAGTGTGCAGTTCATGATTTCAAAGCCCCATTGTAGCATATGGCACTAAAGAGAATGGAGGCATATCTTAAAAAGAGCCGGAGGGCTGAGTAGCAGACATTCCACTATTTTCGCACCGTAGATAACCTTCATGAAAGGTTGGCGATATTTCTGGACAATAAATCACTTCAATACAATGAAGTGGATACTAGGCAGAATTAAGGGCTCGATTTACAGCTGTTATTTTTTTTCTTTTAATTAATCCTTCACCCTCAAGAACAAATATGCATGCACATTGTCTTTAAAATATTTACTATCGTTTAAGTACTATGTTTCTATCAAAATTTTCAGAAATATTTAACATTGTCTAAATACTATCTATAGAGCGCTACAGAGTTAGTGAATGATGTCTGCTGTTCGTATAAGGCTGTTCGCGAAGTGCGTACTCGCCAATGGTCAAATCAAAGGTAAGTACTCTAAAATGACAAAATTACGCCGATTACTTGCGGTTAGTGGAGCCAAAACATACGAAAACTATTTAAACACTCCCTTGGCGATGTCATCAGTCGCCGTCTTAGGCTTTTATCTAACCTAAATTGTCGAAACGAATTCTTTTTCAATGAAGTTGATGAACTCTGGCGTAACATTGTGGAACTTAAGTATATATGTTCATCATGATGAAATAAACACTTCATGTAAATCCATTCTTGTTCAATGTGATTGGAGCTTTCAATTACTGCTCATGAAATTCTATGAATACGTACTCATTGTAAATAAAATAATCTCATTATTCTAATGATACCAAAATATCACCATTTTATTTGACTACTTTTTCAGATATTTGGAAATGTCAACAAAATAGAAGCCTTTTTCCATAGGATATGGCTCGGCGCTCCAGAGAAGGAATAATAATATAAAAAAAGAGGAAGTAATGACGCATAGGTCGCGTAAACAACGTAGTGGTCTGAGTTTAATATGTTTTCTCAATAAGTTAAATGTAATCCTTGCCTTAGGTGCATTTTATGAAATCGCAAAAAAACTTGTTGCGAGGGTGTATTTAGTGTACGGCATGAAACACTCGAGTCCAGTTAATGCCTCATATATGCATATATAGTTGGCAACTATAGAAGTAAGTCCTTGAAAATATTTTGCGTCGTTAATATTCTGTAATTTCTTTATTATTTTAGCCATAATTCATTTTTCTAATTCAATTCGAGCGTGGTCTATGTAATGACCAGAGTGATATCTCGCCAAAACCAACGATTTAAAACGCCTATTCCGCGAATATCAAGGTGCACTGGTCCATTTACTTAGATAATTACCATCGAAAATGAAATCGATCAGTGTACTGTGAGCTCTGCATTTGTACAAAGCGATCCTTCCTAATCTTTGTTAAAATAAACTCAGAAGATTCAAGTGATATTGCGTAAATTTAGAACTATATGAATGGGTTAAATGATGCACAATTTTCCACTTAGTAATAACTTTAAACTCTATTTCCATTAACTGATGAAGACGTTGTGCATCGAAACCCGATCGTTATCATAGTTGTCCTAATTTCAGTTTTTTTTATTGTTAACCTTTTTATCCATCCATTAGTTGAAAATCCTGCTGAAACATGCTAAAATATTGGCGAAACAGCAGCATGTGATGAATAAAGTAAATAATTAAAAAGAAATTGTGTAGTTTTTAATTTTAATGAAAACAATATATGTGGTACAACTGTAGTAGAAAATTTTTAATTTTTAATCTCAGAGATTTCTTTGTGCACAAAATTTTTGGTGAAGCAGGCGGAGGTGTTACTGAGGAGTTTCCTCTTTGTATATTTTGAAAAACTCATGCGTCCGCAACGTGTCAGATAGTGGAGAACGTATATGGGAGCTCGCTTGACATCTATTGGCGGAAATCTGAATCATTACGTCAAGCAGCTGAATCATATGTACGTACGCATAGCCTTATATATTTTAGATAACACTATTTTATATTATCAAATTCTGCCACATGATCAACATTGAATCAAAATGTACACATGTAAGTTTCAAATGTGTATCGATCGTGAATTCATTAATCACTCCTTATCCCGTGGCAAACATTTTTCATCCCGTCGCGTCGTCGACCTTGCAAATTACTCGCGACATTCGAGGTCAGAAGAATGGCGAGGAAAACTCAAAAAGACCGTGACGTCAAACCAGCATGGGAGTGAGGAAGCAGCAACGATCGATCCGTACGAAATTCTAGTTCGTTGGATTGTTCCTTTATGCGTTGAGAGTGAGAGAGAAAGATATATATATATATATATATGTGAGAGAGAGGTACAGAATTTTATAGGGATAAGAGAGAGAAAGAGGTGGGATATAGCAGGGAGCATTCATTGCGGAAGGGTAAGGTAAGGGGAAGGATGCAGGGTACGGGCCGCGCTTGCGTAGTTTGCAAGCCACTTCGTGGGGGTGGTGGTGGGGTGGGGGGTAGGGCGTGCGCATCCTGTACTGGCGTGGACCCTTTATCGCCACGCCAGGGGCGGCGAGCAAAACACACGCACCACGCCCTCAATCAGCCAATCGCGTGGTGGTGGAGGAGGTACGACCGACTGGGTCGAACTGTTGACACAGGGGCGAACGAATTCGATTTGATCGGCAGCGGCGGCGTGCCTTCCAATTTGCATTCCGGTGAAAACTGACACCAATCCCATCAAAGCAGCGATTTTTTAAAATAAATATACATCGAATAACGCGGAAAAATTCATTCGGTGACGTAAACTGAGGAGTCTGTTTATTAAATTTTAGCCTTTTCAAAGAGCAATATGTATCAACAAAAAAAAGATTGCCACCATATTGAAAATAAACTCCGCATCCGTCACTTACTGAAGCCAGAATATCAGTAACGTAAATGTGCTGCGTTAACTGGATTATGCGATATTTCGATTTTATTTTAATATATATTTTCCATCCTTTCCCATTGATTGTGACCCCTATTACCTCCTACGTAATATGGGTTTCATATCCTTGATACAACCTTAAATTTTAGTATTACTCCACGAAAAAAATTGGTGGAATACCTTTTCGATCACACGTAGGAAGCGATTAAATCGAGAGGTGGGCGTCGTTCATTTTCACTTTGAAGAGCTAAATGTGAATTATTTGCGGTTTTCATTATTCAAGACCGATATTAAGTGAAACTGTATGGTGCACCAAGTAGAAATACTTTTGTATGATATTGTCATTAAGTATAGTGAAATATTCGCTGTAATCATATGTCAATTTTGATGAGTTTGAATTCAAATCAATTCATTCACATTCATCACCATTTTAAAAGAATCTAGATTAAAATGAATCTTTTATCTTTATCTAGATAAAAATCTTCGTGATCTGGGTGTTTATGTAGGTTCTCTTTACGGTACATACTACCAGGCTAAATTAATCCATATCAATGCCCATTAAAATGGTATGAGCCTCATGCCAATATTTTCTTGTGCACAGTATTATCTGATCTAAAAAATCTGATATCGAGACATTGAGCTCTGAAGACCATATGTTTTCGGAACCCGGCATTTTACAATGTGTCACTTACTCCTGTTATAATTATTCTACCCAGCGACACCCATTAAAATTTTTGTCTATGAATATCTGTTACTAATATCACTTTTATTTAAATTAAGCGACCCGGGTTTCAGTGAATAATCACCATCATCAGGCATGCTAACTAAGTTAAAGATGAACTAGTGAATTTTGGCATCCATTTAATTTTACAGCATTGTTTATTGTATTGTTTTTATTTCATCTTTTCTGTGGTGAAACAATTTTTATCAATCTATGATCCAAATAAACCTGGAACCTATATGAAGAGGAAAAGGCAGTGGTGCGCTGTGGAGACCATGTGCAGGAAGCAACTATAAGGCAAGGGGTAAGACAAGGATGCTCCCTATCACCGATTCTCTTCAATTACTACATACAGAGAGCTCTAGATGAGATGAAAGAAAAGGTAGGGGAGCTAGGTGGTGTCAAGATCCATGGAGAAAAACTGGATATGCTGAGGTTCGCTGATGATATTGCATTACTGGCTGAGAGCGAAAAGGATGCGAGTGAGGTACTTGAGGTGTTGGAGGACATCCTAACAACAGGATATAATATGAAAATAAATGTAGAGAAGACCAAAGTACTTAAGGTTAGCAAGCATGGGGGACAAGCTAAAGTGTATTTAAGGGACAGGCGATTAGAGAACGTAGAGGAGTTTACCTACCTGGGAAGCAAAATAACAGCCGATGGAAGGAGCAAAAGAGACTTAGTAAGTAGAGTTCACCAGGCAAAGAAGGCGTTTTATCAAAAAGGGAAACTCCTAACATCCAGAAATATCTGCCTAGACCTAAGGAAACGCCTTCTTCAAACTTATGTGTGGAGCATATTTTTATATGGCAGTGAGACCTGGACGTTGGGAAAGGCAGAAGAGAGGAGGGTGGAAGCATTCCAGATGTGGTGTTTCAGGAGGATGTTAAAGATTCCCTGGGTGGACAAAATCAGTAACGAGGAGGTTCTCAAACGTGTGGGGGAGTCTCCTTGTCTGCTGAAACTACTGAAAAAGAAAAGAAATATCTGGATCGGGCACCAACTAAGGCACGAAACATTGCTGGCCACCATCTTAGAAGGCACTGTAGAGGGAACCAACTGCCGGGGCAGGCCTAGGTTGGAGTTTATGGGGCAAATAATGAAGGATTTAGGCTGCTCCACTTATGTGCAGTTGAAAAGAATGGCACAGGACCGTAGCGTATGGAGAACTGCCGCCAACCAACCTTTGGGTTGATGACTTAAGAAGAAGATCCAAATAAAAGAAGCAATGGTCATCAGAGAAATTTTTAATTGCCGGGTGATTTATCTGACCTGAAAATTAAACGATTCGCTACAAAGCGGAATTACAAGCACTAATTTATGGGGATTATTAATTCAATTCCATATATTGTAATAGGCTCCTACTGCATATCCACATACATTTCCTTAATGGGAGCAGGATTAAGTTATGCACACCATTTGAGAAATGGATGAAAGTAAAACTGTCAGTAAATGAGAGTTGGAAACCTGGCATAATTTGAGGAAACAAATTGTAGTATACCTTGTAAATGAAAAGTCAAATCTATGTATATAATAGAATAAGTCCTGACTGACTGACGTACAGTCTGATTCATCAACGCACAGCCCAAACTACTGGTGATAGAACGATGACATTTTGTAAGATATATACGTACTGTGGAGTATGGGCGCACTAAGAAATGATTTTTGAAATTAACAATTTTTGGGGTGGTTTTTATCCCATAAATGTTAACTTTTACTACCATAAGAAAATCATTGAATTCGGTGCAGGTGTTTCTTTATTAGTTTTTAAAAATTACTTTCACTAAAGATATTGGAAGGAATTTTTTATCATAGAAAGCATAAAAAATTGCAGTGTTTAATTATTTCAGTCAATTTTTTTATACGCTTCGTTTTTGCCCAAGTATTACGTTTTTTACTCTAAATTAATCATTTTTTCTTCCTTTTCAACAATAGAAATTTCCTTGACAACCAGGCATGAATATCCATTTAATAGTGATTTCATGAATGGCCATTCACTCCTGCAGCATTTAAAGGCCAGATTCAGTGACTAATTTCATAGTGTTAACCCCACCCTCACTATTTGAATTTAATGGCTTTTGCATAGTATCAGCATTTATCCCGTCACATTGAATTGTGTGAAATTCACAGTGAAAAAATCATTCGCCTGGACTGGGATTCGAACCCAGACCCCTCGATTTCGCGCCGAGTGCTGTAACAAGTTCTCTCTCATTGTGAATTTCATGGAGGCTTTAAGGAGCGAGTTGTCTTCACAAGTACCGTACGTACAATACCAGAGAGTACCCGTATCCAAGCGCTAAGCGCTACTGTCCACGACGTAAAGCCAAACTTAGAACACAAAGATGTTTACTTTGAAAAATTCAAAGAACTGCGAAACTGGCCGCGCAGTAACTTTGACGGTTTTTTTCACTGTGAATTTCACACAATTGTGTGTCCAATATATCCAATTGCTTCTCTTTCTGTTAGTAGGTATAGCCACTTAGATATCTCCTTACGCTGTCCCGACTTTGTAACAGGTACACGGTTTAATTGGAGGGAATATTGTGACGACAAATGCTGTACTCATTTAAAACGCTCCATAACAAAGGAAATCGTAGTTCCCCTCACATTGATTTATTATAAAAAGAAACCGACCCAAATTTTGATAGGTTAATGTCATTTCCAAGGCAAACACAGTCGGTAGGTCAGTGGAGTACATGCTTCTTGGCCAAGGTGAAGGCGATTTAGAAAGAGGAGGTGGGGAAGGGAAGGAAAAGGCAGACAAGCTCAGGATTGGAGGGCAGAGTTAGCTCTACAATAATATTACTCTTCGCATCGGCCAGAAAAATAATGAGTAATGTTTGTAAATGCTTCGGAATGACATGGTCATTGAGTAGCTTGCAGCTTTTTTAGTTCAAGTTTCCGAAATTTTCACAGAATTCCAATTTTTTAACCTTATTTCCCAGTTGCATGACCGTTTTCTGTCGTAATCTTGATCAGCCTCTTTTGATAAATAAGCGATGCGGAAACTACTGATATTTTTCTTTGCTATATCGGTTAGATTTTTGGGAGCTCTCTCAGATTATATAAACGTGGGACATTCCTGCGATTTGCATGAGGCCGAGGTTGGTCTGCTACCAAATAGCCTGCACCAAACCTACAAAAAAGGTGTACACCAAATGGATGAAATTCGCCATTAAAAATGGTTTGACTGGACCGGCAGTAGACACCGGTTCTTCCAAGTGTGTTGTATCTAAACCATCACAATTAAAGGCTAACGTCATCGGGTATATATGCGAACTAGATGTTCTCTTCTCCAGTTTTTTGTGTATATCTTTGCCCCCGTGCGTGTGACTGCGTACCGCCTGGGCAGCATTAAGAGGATCCTTTTTATCAGTGGGAATAATCATTTTGGGGTAGGATGAGTTTATGATTAAGAGTGAGTACCTTTGTGTCGGCCTTAGCTGGACAATTTGAGCCAAATGTCCGCACATCAAGGATCCGTCCAGCGGTGGAAGCTGCGCCTCCATAGTGATTGACGACAGGGCTCCCAAGTATGGATCGGAACGCCGCCGCAGATTACACCTCCGCCACAGGGGACTTGAGCATGCGTGCCACCACAGTCAACCGAGGAATGCTCCTGCGCTAGTTGCCGCTTCAATCTACATCGCAAGTGCATTCCCAGTATTCTCAGAGGCTACAATTTCCCCTCAGGCCGACTCAAACACTTCTACCGATTATGCAGACGTTAATGCTTTATTAACGGCACACATTGCCTTAAAATTACATCACAAGCATTGATGCATCTTATTAGAGCTCCATCCTTAGTTAACCTGCGGTGCCAAGCGGCTAACAAGGTCCGAGTATGCGTTGGATAGCTCTTGTTTATCAGAGATTTGCTCTAGTAATTAGTGGTCAGTACGGTCCAATATCTATTTGTCAGCCACTGAGTGCAAACGTTCTATAACTCAGTTTTTGCCATATTTTAGTCAGATGCGGCAAAAATATTTTTTGTGCTTGATTGGTGTAAAATGCCTCTCTGTTTTTCCACTAGAAGGCATCCATTGTAGCTTAATTTTTTATGTTTTTTACTTAAAGCCTCATTTTCCGAAAGTTGGGATTTTTTACCTACCCCATGCTTGCCCTCAACGGAATATACATCACCAATTCACATATCTGTTTGTCTCTCAATCACACACAATGGGATATAACATAACCTCATAGAAGCATATCAGGATCGGCAACGAACGCTGAGGAGTGATAGAGGAGAAAGAATGTAAGTAAAACGGAGTACACGTTCGTCGAGGGAGAGATTCCAGGAAGGGAAATAGTTGCTAGGTGTCAGTTCAAGGTCAAGGACGAGACTTTTCACCGATGTGAATCATCTGATACATGTTACCTCATAAGCAGCCTACGGGGCGTTATGCAGGGTAAACAAAATCACCTATCATTGAGAAAATATATACATGCATTATTGGTAAATAGACCACTAAGTATAAGCAGGATAATTGTTGAAAATCTAATAAATTACCTAGTTATCAAAATGTTAATATAAATTAATATTTGAAAAACAATTGAGTTGACATGGAGGGAAAGTTTGTTTTCATAACGATTGGAATTCTCACTAAAACCAGACACTAACAAGATTTGTTAGTGATACAAATTAAATAAATTTTTATATGAATCGGTGTCTGTGAGTTGATTTGATTAGTTAAGATAAATAAAACTCAATAATAATGATCGGGTTTTTGTGTTCTTCGATACATTGTCAGAATCTAGGCTCTTATATCAATCTACTTTGACAATCCTAAATGGTGTTGTCTTAGAGTCCGGTTGTTTGTGTGACTTATAAATAAAACTGTTTCCTTTGTATTTGGTACAACTTATTGATAAAATGGATGTATGCTGCACAGAAAATCTACCCGCGATTGACTACAGATGAACCGTAACTTAAGCGGGAAAACGTGTTCATTTTATTTTGTGTACATCGGTAGGCCTGAACACGATTTATTTTATTTCGTTAGTCTTAAATGCATTGCCGCATATACTTAATTTCGAGTGTGTATTTTTTAATGTATGTCTTAAGAAGTTTATTGAGTGGCAAAGAGAGTATTATGCCTATGGTTATAAAAATATTTTCTTCTACATTCGTAGATATATTCTGATAAATGAATAAACGTGAAAAATTGCTCAGTTTTGTTATTGAGAATAAATATTCGTCACTTCTAAGATTTGACATTTGAAGTCATGACTGTGTTTTGAAGATAAATCTAGCGTTTCATTCAAGTTCTTAAAATGCGTTCACTGTTTCCTGGAGGTCGTGAATGGAACAGTATTGGGTGGATTTGAAAATATCCCCTGCTCCGAGAAGAAAATTCTTCCCGCGTTCCTCGGACGCGATCACGGTTCTCCGTAACTAGTGCGATAGTATTATCGTTATTTTTAAATAGCGCCATGGGAAAACGTGAATGTGATTCGTCAAATTTTTTCAAGTACTTTAAATCACTAGATTTTTTGAATGAAAAAGTATTACTTTGTTTTTCCACATACATTTAATATAGTGCAACCATGGTTTCGACTTTACGTCATCTTCAGGTACAGATGTGCAGGTGAAGATGACGTAAAATCGAAACCATGGTCGTACCATATTAAATGTATGTGGAATAACAAAGCACTACGTTTTCATTCACAATGATCAGTAAATTCCACGAAGTCACGCCGGAAACCACCAACCTTATCACTAGATTTGATCAATGGAGTGCGTTTTTAGGACATAAACTCTGAGGATTGCCCTTCTATAGCGGTTTTCGTTTTGGATACCGATAGCGACAACGCGAAAAAAGGAACCTTCATCCCATCGCTGCGCTGGTCCGAAATTAAATCTAACGCTCTGATATTGTATTTTGCCCCTCTACGCTCAACGGCGTGAATGAGACAGCTACGAGGTGGAAGGAGGATCGTTAGGAAGTAATGGACGGGATTATGGGATGTGCAACTCGGTCACGTGGTGAATGGGTGACTGCTGGTGAGCCCCTGGGATAGGGAAAAGAGCTCGAGAGGAGATACCCTTGAGTGGAAGGACCCGTTCATGACGAGGCCGGAGGGGTATCAGGTCAGAGGTCAAGGGGCAACAGGCGCTCTCGAATCGTGTGCATGGTAAACTCTTTGAAGTGGTCAATAAACATCGTATTCAAAAACAGTGAGATGGGATCACTGACCGATTCCTTTGTCGCATTTTATGGCAGTGTTGTAAAAATGATGTTGACAGATTCATTTTGTTCTCCTAATTCACGTTGTTAATTTTCCGGGTCATGGGTTTTTGAGGTGGTTCCATCGCAACTGCTTGATTTAAAACAAGTCTGAATTCCACATTTTTCTTTTTTTGTAAAACAAATACATCTTTCACTGAAGGCATTTTGAGCTATTTAAAAAAGTAGGTACAAAATATTTAGATTATTCAACGATTATATTATTACTTATTATTAATACTCAGTCATAGGAGCCGACTGCAGCGCCATTTCTGTTGAATTGCCGCATTTTGAATTCAATTATCGCAGTTATTTAAAGATTAGGACTTATAAAATATATTGGATAAGTTCCTTAAATTATTATATTGTACCGATTACCTGTGTATTTTATTTATTTAATGGACACCAAATACAGCATCACGGCCTTTAAAATTGGTGGATGCCTATTAGCTTCTTGTAAACAGTTAATCGCGTAAACGCCGTTTGTATCAAAGAGAAATATGTATATATTTAATTTACATAAATGACATACATGTAGATGTTGACTCCAAAATTCGTCTTTTTGCAGATGACTGTATTATATATAGAAAGATAAATAACAAGGAGGACCAGTGTACCCTTCAAAATGTTCTAGACAAGTTGTCCTCATGGATAACAGTAAATAAAATGGAAGTTAACATGAATAAATGCAAACAAATAACATTCACGAGAAGGAAAAATAAAGAAAATAGGTCATATATTCTGCTCGGAGAAAATATTGACAATTGCAACGATTGTAAATACCTGGGTGTTAATTTTACGTCAAAACTAGATTGGGGAATACACATCGATAAGGTTGTAAGAAAAGCTTTTAAATCTCTGCACTGGGTGATGAGAAATATTAAGGAGAGTAATAAAGAAACCAAAGAAATGGCCTACAGGACTATGGTTCGTCCTGTATTAGAATATGCAACGGTAGTATGGGATCCTCATTTAAAAACAGATATATACAAGCTGGAAAAAGTACAAAGGAAGGCAGCCAGGTATGTTTTAGGCAGGCACAAAAGGTGTGACAGTGTCACAGCCATGCTGGGGTATCTGGGTTGGAAACCTTTGGAATTAAGGAGGAAAATAAACAGGTTATGCGGGATATACAAAGCTATTACAAAAGAACGGGCTTGGGATGAAATAAATCAAAGGCTAGACTCACCCTGCTACATAGGAAGAAATGACCACAGGTACAAAATTAAATGTAGAAAGCAGAAAACTGATACCCTGAAGCAATCCTTCTTAAACAGAGGTATAAAGGAGTGGAATGAGTTACCTGAAGAAATTTTTAAGATCTTTCCTGCTAGCGCAAAAATTTTTAGAAATAAGTGTTCCTCGATTTTGTAACGGTTTATTTGGAAGTGTTTTGAAAATTTCATGTGTATTTTCTTATGCTTAGGTTAATGTTACCACCAGGCGATTGCCTACTTGTAACGTTTTGTAATTATATTAAATATTAAATATATATTAGAAGTACTATTTCTTCCAATCTTTCACCCATTCTCGCATTTTACACAATGTGATATTAAGTTCAATTTGCAATTAATATAGCGTGGAAAAGTAGAGTTTTGGTTATTCATGTCAGATAGAAGACGCATTTTAGTAGCAAGAGTATGAATAAAATGGCATTTGAGTTATTTTACGGTGGAACCACGTTGTTAACCTAGGAAGCTCATTTTTTCCCAATACAGTGAAACTAACTGATATTCTTTCATCTTAACGACCTGTTAACCACCATATTTCAATCAAATTACCACCGCCGAGTTTTATTTGAAAGAAAGGAAAGCTATTCCCATTTCATCTTGCCATCACTAATTGGAATTGTGCTGAAACATTTGTTAAAGAGGATCTACGATTCCTACAAAAATGGTTTGATTTCAATGGGTCGGAGTTAAGTGAAAAAACGAAGTTTATGTGTTATGACATCTGTAATACAAGTATTTTTAATTCTAAGTTTATATTTCATACTACAAATTGTTTAAATTGTGCTTGTAACTGTCCAGATATTGAGAGAGTGAATGAAATGAAATATTTGGGAGTAACTTTGGACAGTAATCTACGTTGGGATAAACATTTACTTTCTGTAAACAAATGCCTTAGAAGTGCCTTGTCCAAATTTTACTTCTTAAGAAACAAATGTTCACTTCCGGTCAAAAAAACCATTTATCATGCTCTTGTACATTCCAAAATCTCTTATGGTATAATCTGCTGGGGCAGTGCATACATGAACACATTTAAGTGTGCACTCGTCTTGCAAAAAAAAATAATTCGTGTAATATCGTCCAAACATTCTTATGAACACTCATTTCCGTTGTTCGTGGCCCTTAAATTGTTACCACTAAGGCATTTGTATTTATTCAAAGTCTTAAAATTGTTTTATGCCAGAAGTGGCAATATGCCGAGTGTATCTGATAAATGTAAATATAATTTAAGGAATGAGTCAAACATTGTATCAAACAGACCAAGATTAACTTTATATAAACGTTGCTTTCTGTATATGGGGCCAAAGATATTTAATTTACTGCCTGCTGAAATTAAAAAAATTAAATTCTCAAACAAAATGTTAAAACTTGCTAAAGACTGGCTTTTTTCTCAAGAAAATGTTGAACATTTATTCTGATAGTATTTTCATTGTAACTATATATATGTAACAATTACTGCATTTATCTGTATGGCATACATTTATGTAATTTGTTGGTGGCTCAATTCTGATCTTATGACCTTGGAGACCACCTAAAGCTCCCGCTCCTTTGCTGTTATCAATTTGTGTAACAAAAATGTTTGGGAGTAAATAAATTATTATTATTATACTTTTCCCTCCGTATACATATTCTGAGTCGGCATCCCAGGGTGGGCTGCTACTTTTGGGAATTGTCAATTTTTTACATTAATTAATGTCCGGTTACAGAAAAGGATTGATATTGTATTTCTCCTAGCAGCCATTTTTTCCTCCACTCGCTTTCACTCAAGTCACTTTAACATCTTCACCGAATCCGGGATCAATACGCGGGCTTATAGGGATGAAAATCCATGACAATGGCCACGATAGCAATTCTACTATCCATTTGTTTAAAGCTTTTCAAAGGTACATAATAATTTTAGACAGGTATTTAGTTTTCTGTAGTAAACCCTAATGGAAATTTCTACAATAATTCCCTAGAACATAGGGAAAAGCAATGGAAGAGTTTAAAATATCTTAGAAAACATTTCTTTCACATGGAAATACCTTTGAACTCTAGGTAATTTTTAATATCATCTTGGTAACTGTCATATGTTGACGCAGATTTAGTACTCACATCTGCTTATCCTTTTTATGAAAAAGATAACCCTTTATTTTTTTACCCTGCAGTATTAGTGTCTACCACGGGTTTCTGAGTCAGTGGTTTATGTCAAAGCAACACGGTTGTTGATATATCGTTAATGATGCTCCAGGTCACATTTGAATTGCTTCTGAGTTGCTCTGGACTGAGTTTGGCAAGTTTAAGCATCTCTCTTCCTCTCTTGATGGCAAGACTCGACGGAATGAGACATCAACACCCACCCGTCTTTGGTGGAGAAAACATACTCAGGGCCTTTGAATTAAGTTAGTGACACATTTCCGTGTTGCTTAGTACTAATTGTTTGTAGCTTTCACTCTGCAGCATGATTTTGAAGGTTTTTTTTTAACGTCAAAGGCTGCTGTATGTAGCGTTCGTTTGTAATTATCTTCATGGTGACTGAAGGAATGTAAATCATAGAAATCAATGGTTTTTAAATCATTCGGAAAAATCTTCCGGTGCATTTATATTGTTCTATGCACAACGCTGAAATTTCAGAGAAAATTTGTCTGAGATATGCTTTTCCGTAACAATGGAGAGGGAGCTTCTAAGGTCTTTCGTAGAGTATAGGAAGGTGTTTATCTCCTTCTCTTTCCTTCTCCGGAGAAAGTAAAAGTGAGGAGAAAGGGTTTGCGTGACGCTGGGTCGTGGAAGGAAACGGCTTGAGGGGAAAGGCAAGAGAATTGAGAGAGGAATGAATGGGGGAAGGGAGAATAGTGTATGTGAGGTGAGGAGGAGAGAGGGTTGAACGGGGAAATAGTCTGGGGGAAGGGATAGGACGTAGGGGTGAGGGGGGTGAGGGGAGGAAAAGGGGGACCCTGGGCGGGTGAGGATAAAGCCTCTCAGGGTCGGTTTTAGCCCCGGCTTTGGAACCCGAGTTCCCGAAACTCCGAAAGAGGACGTGAGCGAAATTTCGGGTCCAGCCTCCTCCACTCGTTCACCTCTCTCTCTCTCTCTCTCCCCCTCCCTCCCTCTCTCTCTCTCTTCGCGGTGTTAGTTTTTCCCTTGAAAAAAAAACAAGTTGCGTCCTGCGTTTCAATTTGTCCGCTCTCGTGTGTTCCTTCTTTTTTTCGCTCAGATATCCCTGAAATTTTTTTATCCGCAAAAAAAATTATTAAATATTTTATGGGGGGAAGGGAAAATTGAAATTCTCCAGCCTCACCTCGAAAATTCCACTGTCACGTATTTTTTTATCTGAGGTTCTTATCATATTTCATTCGTTATTAAAATAAAATGAAAATGCTCTAACCCTGTGTGAATGCCTCGCGTATATATTTTAGGTAGATCAGAATTATGGAGTTCACCCCATAAATATTTCCCTTAGCTTGTTTGTGGGTGATAAGAGGATTCGGTCAGACCCACTGCTGGTTTAGCTCTTATGGCGTAGAGTCCTAAGGCATTGTCAAGTATTTTTTATTTATAATTATTTTGTAAACTCTCTTTCGTTTTCCAGTGAATGAATGTAGGCTCAAAATAGTTCTTATAATGAATCAAGCAAATGGATATAGTCAACTGTCCTTGACTCACCTATATGCAATAATAATGATTTTATTCTTCGAAATATTTCACAACGTTAAAGTTACAATTATGTGGTTCGTATGTAATCATGTAGGTACCTTTAAGGAATATACATATCACTGACCATTTTCCTGAGTCGTTATATAACACTCTTCCTTAAGGGATTACATTTTTAGAGTTTATACTGTGTATACGGGAAGGAGTTTACTCAATTTCCATGTGCATCTAAATATTCATTTCGTAGAAGAAAATAATTATTCGATTGATGCAATTTTGTTGTCTTGTTTGTTGTGGTGGAACTCGTTATCGGTAAAAGCTCAACCTGAATTGTGTTTATCGAAATTAGCAGTTCTTTGAGAACACAGTTTGAGGAAACTATGTCTGGTGTCCTAACACCCCCTGCCACACGCCTCTGCGGTAGCTCACAGGGCAGTATCATTTAAAAAACCATGAATTATGGGTTTTTAAATGATATAACTTTATGGTACTTTTGCGCTGATAGGTTATTTTCACAACGCTGAATGTTAGTATTCCACATCGGCTGAGTATGCCTTCATCGGCTTCCACATAATGCTTGCCCCTGAAGAAGGACTTGTGAGCCCATTTTCTCGTCGGTTACCTCATTCGCGTGTTCAGCACGTACGGGTCAAGGCTTCGGGGGATCGGATGGAGAAAAAAAACGCCTCTGCTTGAAATCCTCGCCCTGTCTTGGCATTGAAACCGTTTCTATGGGACGCTAGAGCTTTGCACATCTCTTTTCTTCGGTTGAGCCCAGATCTCTTGTGAATACTACGTTGCAGGGAAGCGTAGAAAGAAATATACCGTATTCAGGGTGAAACGGAGCCCTCCTGCATAAAATATTCTCCTGTATTTCTCTTCTTATCTCGTGGTCAAATGGGTGACGTATATCAAGAGTATTAGTCCAGTTTTTCTTTCATTCATCATTGCAGAATTTCAGCGACATTTCTATCAAATTTTGCCTTGATACGAGTTTTATGACGTTAATCAGCTAATTGATTTGCAATGCGATGCTATGCAGAAAAAAACGAAGTCAGTAAAAACGCAATATGAGGGCTTTCACAAAGATATATATTGTACATAAAATCATGCTATTTAGTTAGATATTTATCAAAGAATAATATTATCCAAAGGATTAGTTTTATTGAGATAAGGTCGGAAATCAATAACCAGTTATTCTTTACTAATGTTTCGGAATATAGTATATTCCATCTTCAGGGCAAAAAAACAATACGGTAAAGGTCAACAACAGCAATACCACTTATATAATAATTAAATGCATATAAATCTCAACACCATATTTACTTTAGAGAAAATGCATTAAGAACTTCAGCATCACCGTGTACATTTTCTGGTTTTGTGTCGGAAAGAGGATATAAGCTCTATAATTCGGCCATGATTGAAAAAAAAACAAAATAGTGTTAATAATTATTTTTTTATATATCCTCTTTCCGAGAAAAAATCAGAAAATGTACACGATGGTGCTTAATTTTTTAATGAATTTATTCTTAAGTAACTACGGTGTTGAGATTTACTTATATGCAGTTGGTCTATTATGTAAGTAGTTGTGTTGTTGCTGTTGACCTTCATCGTATAGTTTTAAGCTCTGAAGATGTAATCTTCTTCTATCTATATATATAAAGAAAAATGCTTGTCTGTCGATTGTCTGTCTGTTTGGTTTTGTATATAAATCTACAGTTATATTCTGATCGTGCTTAAATTTTGCAGACTGATAGTTCAACACATGTGGAAAATTGTTGGCTATTTTAAAAATATCTCAGGGCCCCAAAAAGTCCCAAAAAGGTCCTTTGGTACTCTACGTATTTGGTTTTGTGCAGTGGTTTCATATTTGCTTTTTAAAATTACTTTCCCTCAAGATAGGTGGTTGGGATTTCTTTGATCGAATGGCTGAATAAATCACGTTTCTAATTCTTTCAATCGATTTCCCTTTACGCTTCGTATTTGCATGAGTATCATGTTTTTAGCTGAAAATCTCACATTTTTCTCTGGAATCAACATTAGCATATTTTCTTGACATCCAGAGATTTGATTTTCAAAGGATATTCACGCCTCTGACATTTAAATAATAATTGGTAATGAATAACTGTTTTTTTTTATTTCCAACGTTACCTCACGAAAACTAATCCTTTAGATAATTGTGGTTGATGTGATGAACACAATAATATTATTATACACTGGGTCTTATTTGCACGGTTTTGATTATATCAGAAAATTGGCTTTGAAACTATTTGGCATTTCATTCCCTAGAGTTTTGAATACCGTAGATGAAAGTGTGTCATCAATTGTGGAATCCCTATTACATATTATTGTCCTCGGAAAAGTACTTAGGTATTTTTTTGTTTGCCAGAGCTGAAGCTTTTTATGCCATCTTAGAAACATTAGAGCTATTTTATCATTGAGAATAATCGTTACTATCTTATCAATGTCATTTTGAAGAATTAATCTGGAAACGTATCTTTGCAAGTCTTACGTGGTAAGTTCTAATCATCCTCAGCTCAGATTAAGTTTTTTTTCATTTTTGTGATGAATTATTTATGTTCTGTGCTTGGAACACTTGTACAAGTATGAGTGAGAGCGTCATAATGTACATTATGTTCTGGATTTTTAGATTAAGTAAGGTCGCCTAAGTGTAGCCAATCCCAACAGTCGTCGTTTAGAGGAGACGTGATTCTATGCTTCACATGTTAGTCGATGAATTACTGTTACTAATACCACTTTTATTTAAATTAAGCGACTCGGGTTTCAGTGAATAATCACCATCATGAGGCATTAATTGAGATCTGTTTATCCTATTGTTTCCGTAGTTACGTAACGAAAGGGGAGAAGAAGTTTGAAACGGAGGCCAGAATAGGGGAAAAGGAAGGGTTAAGGTATTCGTTTAATGAGGGTGTTGTCGTGGTTATTCAAAATTTTTAAAATTTCCAACTGCTCTGTTGAATCTAATTCGCGGCAGTCGTTGCATAATTTTAGGATATTCATTGTAAAATCACTTCTGTGGCTGCTACATAAGTGTTTAGCAAAATTACTTTTATCCTCTTTGATGTTTTTATAAGCACTTTAATGTTCTTTTCTCCTGACACAAAAGCGTCTTTCTACCTGTCTGCCCCACGTAGACACCATTGCAATCGCTGCATTTCAATGAATATACTCCACGTCGGTCAAATTTCTCTATCGGGTCCTTACATTTTACTAACAGCTTTCGGAGATTGGCATTAGGTCTATAAGCCATGCGGAATTCTATGCTTCACAATCAAGATGCCGAGGCAGATGATGCAACTGCGCCTATGTCCAAGGCATCCTCTCTCCCTTTCTCTATTTCCTTTTCTGTCTCCATCCCTCTCTCTCTCTCTTTTTCTTGGAGATACGCTATGGAGCCAAACATAACGGTGATCGTTGAGGAGCAGCGCGTGGTGACTCGTGCGCAGGCCTTACACGAATCATAGGCGTGGGCTTCGGGGGAATGAAGAAATAACGAAGAGGGATTGAAGGGGGAAGCTGTGGGTGGGTGGGAGATAGAAAAGGAGATGGATGGAGCGATGCGAGGGGCTACGAGAAGGGTGGAAGGAGTGACTGCCCATGACCCCCCTACCTTTCCCTCCCCCCTTTGTCATACGGGAAAGGTGACATTGGATGCTTCTCCCCGTCTCCCCTTGCACTGATCCTCTACCGCCCGCGTATTCCACTGCTTCGCCTACTTTATCCGCCCAAGTGAAATATGCACGCGCGCATGCTGCATTCTTACGCGTATACACTCATCACCATCGAAGTAATCCATCGGTTAGAGGTAGGTTATGATGAAAGTCAGAGAAAATCCAACAGACTTACACGTGCAGTGTCCTATCTACCTCTACTATGTTGTCTTCATCTCAGCGTAAGTCCTACATTTCTTCAATCCGTCAATAAAACCTATTCTCTTTCTTCCCCTTCCCCGCTTGCCCAACATTCTTCCCTCTACGGTATGCTCTATTATTATTCAACGAAACTGCGATTTCACTGATATTATTGCTGTATATTATTTCCAGTACATTTCCTGGGAAATGCGTGGGTTACGATAGCATGGCGAATCTCCTTTTACGGAGAACTAATTGTCACTGCGCTTCAAGAGATGTTCGTCTTGTTGTCCATCATGAGTGTTTCACTGGTTCTCACATCTTTGGCAAACATGAGTGTGCTAAAATAAATGGTGCTGGAAGGAATGGGTTATCAAAAATAATCAAATTTGTGAGTAAAACGTTTTGGATATCTATTTAACAGAAATACGTATATTGATGAAAATGGTTGAAAATTTTGTCTTATTTCAGGTATCTTATCAGCAAAAACAAATAGGTGAAGGGAAATCTAATAAGAAATATTCACATGAAGCTCATGGGATTGGCTTCAACAATGTGAAAATTCATCCTGAAAATAAACAAAATGTATAATTTTCACAATTTTTTTATTTAGCACTACTGGTTTTAACGCAGGTGCTTGGGGATCGGTTGTACCAAATTAAACCGTACTGAATAAATTAATGATGAAAATTATGCATTGCGTATTGTATCATTCAAATATTCATATATTTCTTACAACTCAGATTAGAATTTCTTCTCTAAACGTAATGGGTGTTAATAATGGATTCTATGTTTTTATGGCAGCTGAAAAACTATTAGATAATACGTTTGCGTTGCCATGGCTCCTTTTCTAAGGATCTTAGCAATCTTATCCCAATTCTTATTCATCTTGTCTTCAAACGTTTTTGTGAATATTTCCTGAGAAACTTTCCAATTTTGATGAAGGAAAAGTCACCTCTTTGATCCTAATAACGTATAGATACTAATAACGGCGTTAGAAACCGGAAGAAAATGGTTTTTCATCCAAGCCGTATGACTTTAAAAAAGGTGCTCGCTTTAAAACTCTTCTGCATGCATGCTGAACTATTCGATGAGATGCGATACGATTCAGGATTTTCGACATGTTTACCGCTTGCAGCATCCACAGCGGAGCGTCGTCATGGGAACGAGTGGGTTCTAAAAAAAAGCAAGATACCTCAACGACCTTGCGCCTCCACGGAGCGTAACTTTAGGTCAAAGGGTATCAGTCGCCGGTGCGGAAAATTTAAACATATACGTGCACTGGATGTTATATAAGATGAAAGAATGAAGGCGTGTATGGGGAAAAAGGGAATGTGGAATGCGTGAGCTGGCATAGGTAGAGAAAAGAACGAAGGAGATAGTTTCGTTGGGGAGAGGATAGAGAATGGAAGACCTACAGCTACGTACTCCCCAATCGATCATCCTCGTAACTCAGGAGCGACTGCGTCAAGAAGTTTTTTCTTTGCTACTTTGAAAATGCGGTTGTCCTCTGTAAGAAGTATTCCTGTATTCGAATAGTCCAAGAGAAGATTATAAAGTCATCGCAATAATGAGTGTGAGCACTCAAATATGAAGGAGTGACCTAAGCCGTGTTATCTTCTCAGAAATTACATTGAGATGAAGATGAATCTGCATTAGGTTAAGTGCTCGGAGCGCACGCATTTGGTTTTTAATGTCTTAACATTTCATACGGAAATCGAGGGCATTTTTCGTGAAATTCTTATAGAGATGAGTAGGCAAATCCCCCTTCAGAAAATTTCTCTTGACTTAAATTGGTAATAACCCCTTTATCTGTGGAGTTTTTGTCAATTTATGAATTTAATCAAAGGGATCGGTTTGATGAGGAGGCTAGAGTGTTGATTTCCCACCCTGAGGGCCCTGTTTCTATTCCCGTGGTTGATTGGATCTTTTTCTTCTCACCCCGATCGTTACCGTGCTATGGGTGTCATGAGCTTACCATTTAAAGTGCAAAACACAGACCTTCGGGTAGGACGTTAAACCGTGGTCCCCTTAGCGCCTTACGTGAAGGAAGCTCAGACTCCGGGCTTCACTAGTACCGGGCCTTACCTATCCACCTGTAGTTAATGAAATCAGTCTGTTGGTAGCCTTCCAAAATAAGCTAATAACCAACCAAACTAAAGTATTTGAATTTGGGTTGTTGTAAAAGCATTCAGTGATTCATGTAATGTGATCAATTTGCTAGAAACCCAATCGATTATGCGATAAATGTTTTTATTTGAATTTTAGTTCTTAAGGAAAATATTTTGTAAACTCATAAATAATCGATATTATCATTAATCATTTAATCCTACAATTGGTTGACTGCAGTCCTCCATTACTCTCTGTCTGCTGCTAACTCTATTTATGCCCATTTAGATCTTCTGTTTCATATTCCGTTTTAATTGGCCCGTGTTTGTCCCTCAATCTTCCTCGATGGGCTTTCCCTAGGATTATGTTCCTTGCATATTTGTTGTGTCTCAAATTGTCACTTTTCCATTTGAGCATTGACTTCTTATCGATATAATTTACAGCAATGACTAGGTATTCATCATATTTGGTGAAACGGCCCGATATAAAGCTCAAACTTACAATTTTAATGTGTTACAGCTACTGTCTTAAATCTCTTGGTTAATTGAAACTGAAAAGTTAGGTCTAACAAAATCCAATGACGTTTGGAGAGTGAAATTCATACTTTGTGGTTGTGTATTTATGCACATTATTTCGTAGTCCTTTGCGCCTGTGGTTTCCAGACTTCGGTAATAAAACATTTACATGGCCTCCATTTGGCTGGACGTGGTGGACGAGACCTCTCGCGGATGAAAACCAGGGGCCTCTCGTCAGCAACCTAGTGCTGTAGCTAGTGTGATGGCGTGGGATCCCCTGGGCTGCCACGCGATTACATGAAGATCATATAAAATAAAGTTAGCACCGGCTAAAATTTTCAATTTTTCGCTTTTCTCCTAGTTCCACAATATATTTAGAAATTCCATCAGTTCCACAATATATTTGGTAATCAATGTCATTCTCCCACTTAATGTAATTTAAGTCGACAGAAACTTGAAACTGTGTCAAGTGCAGTGCAGGGAAGGTTACAATTATTTTAAAATGTGCCAGTCTATCGTATGCCAACTGAAATGGCATTATTGTCCCTCCTTTCTCTTCGTTTTACTGAGCATAAGTCTACTAAAGATACGTGTAGATATTGCGATGCATATGAAGATTTTTGGAGTGCGAGTTTTTCAATTCAAAATCAAATTGACCATATATATTGGCCATTTAAGAGTCTTTAAATGGCCAATATATATGGTCAGGGTCTTTGTCGTCTGGTTGGTGTTTAAGAATTGATAGGTTCATTTTTGTGGATTGTTTTAGCCAATATAGAAATATTACCTACCCCTTTGCTCTTAGTATTGCTGTTTCCGGACCAAATATAAAAATTCAAACTATCAAATCTTTCTTTTTTCTTTGAGCTTCATAGTTCTTTCACTACCTGAAGTGACTTTAAGGCTTGAAATTAATATTTAGTCCTTGATAGATTGATTGTTAAAATGGCCGATATTCCTCGCCCTAATATTTTAAATAAATTTGCAAACATTATTGAGAGGAGATCGGAAAAAAAACAAATTATGAGTGTAATATTATTTCAATACATTCTATTCTCTAACTAATTATCCGATGAATAGGTTCCTTATGTTTATTGACCTTCGCTTGTGATTGGATACTAATTATTTTACAAATTGAGGCATTATTGTCCAGCGGGCGCAATAAACTCAGGTGATTAAAATAGCAACCTTGGATAATATACGAGCTAATTGATGAAGTGTATGTATAATTACATTCATAGTGAATTTGGATTGACGTATAGCTCCTTGAAATACATTTCGGCTTTAAATAATTTCATATTTTTGCAGGCTTTTTATGAGATTGGCATATATTTTATTTTATATACTCATGCACAATAACATATTTTACGTGAATCAATGGTTCGAGTAACTGCCTTCGTTCCGGAGTGTAGAAGTTCCTTCTACTGCAGTTGGATGTGAGAGTAGACAGAAAATTATGAAGTGCTCATAATTTTTATGCAGTTTAACTGACTTAAATTTTCTTTTTCTCCTTAAATATTCAGTACCAGTAATTGATGCATTCCCGGCACATACCTATACTCGCGCAAAGCTCCTTCACTGAGAGCATATCATTTTTCATTTTTTTCCGACTGAATTCCTGGAGACACGCCCACTTATGACGGCACAAAAAAGCATTTCTGTAAATGACGTTCATGCGTAATTCATCAGGCAATGAGACGGGGAACGGAGAATTTCCTCCGGAAAGGAAAGAGTAAGCTTTTGGAATGGACTCTTTTACGAACTCAGTAATGACAGTTTATCAATATTCAATTCTCCTCTCCCAGAGTCGATTGCTGCTGACAGATAAAAGAAATCGATATTTTCGTTCGGGGACCTCCGATATGAACTGCTCGTCGAGAGGTTTCCTGAAGGTTTACCTTTAACCAGGATGATGTGGAATCGGAAAACATTCGGCTCATTTTTAATTTCGTGCTACCTTGAAAACCCCTAAGGTGCTCAAATATGTGGACCTGGAACTTTGAGCGGTCCATTTACCCATCCTCATTCTTCATTTTCTATCAGGTATTTCTATTTCATTTCTGTTAGCATTTTAATTACCACTGCCTAAAATATTTCATCTCCTTTCAAATAAAGGGTCAAATAATTTTATAGCACAAGCTGGCGCAGTATTCTTCCACACATCCAGGACTTCACAGGTGACTGATGTCATTTTTTAAATATCATCCTTGAAACTGGAAAATAACTCTTGAAACGTGTAGCCTTACATTATTTAAAAATTATGGTTAAATAGTAGCTAGATTGGTGTTTTAAAGTGGAAGGTTTCCACTAAGTAAATCCTACAGTTAGTGAATTGAAAATAATTTTACCTTACGGAATATAATTGAAGTTATCTGCCATTATTCTCAAAAGTTCATTTCCTCTCGTGTACAAACTAATAAGGACTTGATAAGGTGGAAGAGAAAAGTTCGCTGCTGGAGAAGATTGGGAGAACTGGTGGGTAGAATCATTCATCAGAGATGAAGGAATTTTGAAGACCGATAGTAAAGCTAGAATAAAAGCAAATAGGAGAAGAGTGTGGAAAAAGATGAAAAGAGGTTAAAATTACACTGAACTGGTGATTAAAATAGAGTTGGAAAGTGATTTTAAAAGATTAAAAATAAAGTAGAAAACATTAGATAATAATATAGAATAAAGTAAGTAGGATAGTTTTAAAGTTGAATATAAATTTTGAAGGATTATTTATCAAATACACTCTATAGTTTCCGGCGTCACCTCGTGGAAGTATTTAGTATCAATAATAAACAAGAACGCATACAACGCGTTTCGCCGATCTACGGTCTTATAAATTCTGTGGAAAAGTACAAATTATATTATTTATCATGGGTTATTTGTCAGTTAACTGTGACAAAAGTATGAATCCGAGTTATCTGAACCAGTAGTCGTCTCAGGCAACAACATTCAGATGGAGAATAGTAATTCCATGCGTATCGAAATAAAGAATCTTTCTTTCATTTTACTGTGTAGGTACTCTCAGTTTTCGTTTCATATTATTGGAATAAATAACAGCCGTTGGTGCAAGAATTGTGATTTGTTCAAAAAGTAAATAGGTGTATCTTGGATAAAATGATGTTCTATCTCTTTTGGATTTCCAGTGACTATATACTTGAGCTAATCATGTTAATTGTTGCTCGTGTATTGCGTTAAATACTTAAGGATTTGTGCAGACTCGACTGTCGCATGTCTGTGAGCAATAATAGTGTAGCTCCTCTAATAAAGCATTGGAATTTAATGTCATCTGTGACCCATTCGTTTGGTAATATAATGTTAAATCAGCCTTTTTGCCAATTTATGGTTGTTTACGCAGCATTAGCGAGGAGAGAAATTTTTGATAAAAAGAAAGAAATCACACTTCCACTTTAACGAATAAAATTTAATTCCCCGGCACCGGCTTCAGTTTACAAATCTATCATCAGGCATGATACATGTGTCGTAGAATAGCTTTATTATTTTTAGTAGAACAGTGCCATTTTTTGTCTTTCTCCCATGATTAGCTTCCACCATGTGATCCCAGGGACTGCAAGCGAGATAAATTGTGTTTTTGCCTTCGTTTTGAAACTCTCCACTTCCGAACAAATTTAAAAAAAATCAAATTATATTCTATACGTTTGGCTTTTAAAAAAATGCTACATTGGACAGACCGATATAGAGACCAAGCGTTTCCATTGACTCCAACCACGCTCCGAGGGTTCACGTCACCCTAACGACATCCACACTTCGATCCGTGGTGGGATAGATGGGGATCCTGAAAAAAATACAAAATAACGCAGCGCCACGTAATCTCCCTGCGGCCGCTCTACGGTATGGCCGCGTGTTGCTTGGATATCCATTATGTGGTGCTTAACGCAGCTTGCCGAACCTGCACCCATGCCGGACTTAATCCGTGAAGACGATTACGTTCATGTCTGTGAAGTGCCGAAAGGTCATAGGACGCGAGGGAAGTCATGCGAAGGAGAAGCGAGGAAGTCTCGTGATTATCATACCTTTTAGGAGAGGGAAAAGTGGGTTGGCTGCCATCGCTTGAGTGCGTTTTTAAGGGAAAGTGCGATTTGTCAATGCTGGCGTAAGACTGTATGTATTACCGAGACAAAAGAGTTAATCAAATGTCACGGAAAATGAAGATCTGTTTGTGTAGTCTCACGCCTGCCCTCATATACCTGTGTGAACAGCAAGCAGTTTCTCACCGTTAGAGATGTTAGTCCGTCAATCAACGTTCGCATTGTATGGTCTTCTTTCATTTAATTGCATTGATTTCGGAATAATTATAATGACTTTGTTAACTCCTTTAATTATTTGTTATCACGACCCAGGTATCAACATTTGGTGTCATCGTCAGGTGAAAAAATATAAAAAAAATGAAAAATAAATTATTAGTGGAGTTAACAAAGTTATTATAATTTTCCGTAATGGATCAATTTCACAAGCTCAAGCCTACAACCGTATCCTTTGTATATTGATTTCATTTTAAAACTGATGTTTTGCATTCGTTTTGCTATGAATAGGGCATAATATATACAAAACTGCTGACATAAAACATATTTACTCCAAAACATCGTTTTCAGCACGTGGCATTTTAAGCTCGTGACACTCAAATTAACACTTAAAATGTTCACCCTCACTTCAAGTTTTTAGCTTTAATTTGGCACTGATACGGTGCCATTGCATTAAAGGAAAAAGCATCCCAGAACTTATCACATATATACTTAAATGCTTTTTTTGATAAACCACCCTGCATAATATACATTCAAAGTTTTAATTATTTTAAAATATACTTTTTGTGTTAATATTTATTCGAGGAAGTGTGGTGTTTTACGGTCTGGAAACCTTGTCACTTCGGAAGGAAAACGAGAATGAACAGGAGGCGTGCGAAATGAGAGTGCGGAGGAGAATAGAGAAGGTGAGATGGACGGAAAGTAAGAAAGGGTGATGGAAGTCAAACTGGGAATCATGGTGGGTGAGAATAGGAAGGTAAGGGAGGATTAGAAGGATAAATTTTGAGGATAACGGGATATTTGTACCTTTAAAGCCGACAAAAAGTCACGAGGGAGTTTCAGAAATTCAGTGGAAAAAGAGAATTGGTAGGCTTTACAAATGGGATGTACATGGGTAGGACGCATGCCAAGCTGCCAAGAGTGTGTAAGTAATTACCTAACGATGGTTTTACAAGATTAGGTGGTTTAAATTTCATGTCCATTTTTTAAGTTTAATCTCATGTGTTAATTTAATCGGTAGACCACCTCTGAAAATAATTAGGCATTGAAAACCTCTATAGCCATAGCGCGTGAAGAAGTCACAAGCTCTAACAAAGGAATGGAAACCAATGGAATACGGTTGAATGTAAGAAGTAATAGTTGGCGTAAGTACCAAATTCGTTTTGGCATTGCCTCATTCAAGCACTTCACTGCCGTGGTACGATCGTGCAATAAGTAGAAAGTGAGACGAAAATTTTGCGAAGCTGTTCCGATGATGGTCATTGTGCAGCGAAACTCGGAATGAGATTGGAAATCGGATTCCGTTCGCGAATTCCATTCGAGCTGTGTGGGCAGCCAACCTGCGCGACTTTTATGAGAGGTTGGGTTCACTATTGTGAAGGCAAGGTGGGTGGGAAAGCCAAGAAATATACGATTCATGAACGTAGGTTTACGAACTATTTTTGTGACTGTCCAAAGGAACAGTAAATATGCCACCTACTCGTCGTCCTAAGCTGTCAAGTGTTGTAGGCGTCTCCCTTAAAGGGACGTGTTCTGTCGCAAGAAAACAGTTGGTCACTTCAATCTGACAATTAACTTTATACACATGGAGTGGTTCTATCATTTACGCGACAATAGAATGGTGGTAATGGTCCAGTTCTTTAACCACTGGATTTCACATTCAGCAGATGCTCATTTTATCCCTTGTACTGTTTTGTTTCCTATGCATCAATACAGTACCATTATTAATTAACTATATTATCCAAGGAAAATATGACGGTGGGAATTCCAAATAGCTAGATTAGCCTACTGGTCGCTAAGGTACTCATAGCAAGGGATTAGAGGAAATCTTATATACTGCTTTTCTATTTGCTGCTAGTAGCACTAACTATGATTATGTTAGTATTTCCTCACCTATAGGGTTTTAAAATCATTCTAGATGGTCCACCATAACTTTGCGACTGGTTCAACCACATCAGAGCCTATTAACATTATTAACTCTACCACGTAGCTCCTTATCCACCTAAAATAGATTAACTCAAACGCTTTTGTAACCTCACCTTCCGGATAGAAGCTTCAGGGTGGCTCTGGTTTGCTATTAATATTGACCGTTTATAAACAATTTAAATCAGATTGTTAAGTCAAATAAACTGTTTTTTTCAGTATTAATAAGAAAAACGTTCGATTTTGTCATATTCTTCCGTGACACAAGTAAATAGTCGTATTTTATCGAACTCCATTTTTGTAACATGTAGTCATTTGGTCATTCGTTTGTTAGCACCTGATGCATTTGAGATCTTGGAAAATGTATTCGATTTCTTATCCGTACCTCGAATTAGTAAAAATATTTGCCGTTCATTTGTGCAAGATGCTGTGGAATTAAATGAATTGATATGATCATGATACTGTGACTAACGAGTTGAATTACATTAAATACCTTGTTCAATAATTCAATGTGAATGTTTTTTTCGTACCCGAAGACTCTTTAACTTCAGAATTAAGCTTTCCACTCACTGTGCTCTTGCGTTCTTAATCTAGCATGTCCGAAGACTTTGGAGCAATCATAGCTTTCTATGCCTTGTAGAAATATTTCCTCGGTTTCTTAAGTCGATGGCTATCGTAAGATTCCGCGGTTAAGTGAACCAGAATCGATCTCCTTTTCGAAAGTGAGGCCTTCCATCGTTTCACATTCCTAATTTTCTCAAGAGGACGAGCTGCCATATGAAATGACAGAAGCATGATCGAGGGTGCTCGATTTTTTTGTTAAAGTTGAAATTTTATAACATTACCTTTCACTTTGACGTATACAGCGTCAAAAACAAGATAGTGCAAAGCATGTATTTTATTCGATATTTAATATTCAGTACCCTTAGCAAATAGAAAAATTAACATTTGTTATTGAGACTTTTACCGGTGGCTATCCGTACGTGAGGCATTTCTGACTATACCCTGCATATAACTTATTAATATCTGTATGCAAACCTTGATTGAATTATGACTACATGCATTTATCCCACTTAAAATCGGAAATAAATTAATGTCTTACGTCGAGAAACTAAAATGATACTCCCCTTCGTTCACGTGAGGCAGCATTTGAGCGTATTTTCCCTCAAAATATTTTCTGTTAACGGAAAGGTCTCGTTTGATTATCTTATCGGTGGGGAATAACGTAATCCATCAGATTTTTACATGCAGTCAAAATTGAACGAGTCAAACTGTCTTGTGGTTTGAGAGTATTATTCAAATGGGAAAAAATAGCTTTGCTACACTTCCTCACGCTTTACTTTCTCGCTTAAATCACTATCATTGCAATGCAGGAAGGGGAAGTGGGATGAAAGTTTTCGATTGTTCCTTTAAATCTGATGTGGTGGTCTACCTTTTAGCTCTTTGGGTCGTAGCCCATTAAAGTTCCTTTCGTGTACAGTAGATTTACTCCGACGGTGACTGCCCTCTAACCATTTTGAGCTGCCTAATTTCAGCCCCCAAAGTGCCAGAGGATGGGAAATGCCTATAAGGTCCGAGGCCTCAAGGATGAGAAATATCCAACCGCGCCTCCTCGCGGTGGGGGATGGGCACCTAATGGTGGGTAACGCGGCACTGGAGACCTAGGGAAAGTCGGGATAAGCTTTCTCCCCCATCTTAGGATGGGGTTTGGGCACCCTCTTGCCAACGGCATAGGGTGCGGAAGGCAAAGGGGAAGGGAAGGCAAAGGGAAAACACCGCACTAATGAACCGTAAGGTTTCCCTAGTTATACGGATACGTGACTGCAGCATGATGTGTTCTGTAATGAAAGATTCCGAAGGTAAAAATTACCCACATTCGGATCTCCGGGGGGTAACACTATATGACAGTTATGGTGCATTAAGAGGTAAAACAAGATAATGGAAAATAACAAATCATTAAGAATTGGAACTTGGAATGTATGAACTTTAAATAGTAAAGGAAAAATGGAAAGTTTAAAAGTAGAAATGTATAAAAATAATATAAACCTAATGGGGCTCAATGAAGCTCGTTGGGAAGGAGAAGGGGAACTCGCATATGAGGGGTACACCAAGATTTACAAGGGAGGAAACAGTAAGAATAGAGGAGTTGGATTCTTGATGAAAAAGAAAATTGCAGAAAGGGTAAGCAAGGTTATAGCATGTAGTGAAAGGGTGATTGCTTTGCAAATAAGGAGTGAACCAGTAGATACCTTGGTGTTTCAAGTGTACGTTCCCACAACAAGAGCAGAAGAAGAAGAGGTATATGAACCGATACCAGGCCGATACCAAAGATATGTAATGCACAGAAATGTAAACACTACAGAACTATAAGCCTTATCTCATATGTGGGTAAAGTTATAACCAAAGTTATATTGGAAAGAATGAGAAAGAAAATAGAAGAAAAATTAGAAGAAGATCAGTTGGGTTTCCGCAAGGGCAAAGGAGCGAGAGATGCTATACGATGTATGCGAATGTTAACAGAAAGGGTATTAGAGTTGAACCGTGGGATTTGCGTATGCTTTATTGATTATGAAAAGGCATTTGATAGGGTCAGATGTGAGATCTTATTAGATCTTCTGAGAGAGATAGACATAGACTGGAAGGACAGAAGACTAATAAAGCAGATGTACATCCATCAAAAAGTTGCGGTAAGAATTGGGGACGAGGAAACAAAGGAAACCACAAATAGAATGGGAGTTGGGCAGGGTTGCTGTCTGTCACCATGCCTCTTTAACTTGTATGCTGACAAACTGCTGGAAGAAGCTTTAGAAGACATCAGGAGGATAAAAGTGGGAGGTGAGAGAATAAAATCCATCAAATATGCTGATGATCAGGCTATAACAGCAGAGAATGAAGAAGAACTTCAGAAAATGATGGAAAGAATTAGGAAGAAGAGTGAAGACTACGGAATGAGAATAAGCAGAAATAAAACTAAGGTAATGAGAATAGCGAAGACAGAAGGGCTTAAATATATGGCTGGAGGAAGAAAAATTAAAACAAGTAAGCTCTTTCAAGTACCTGGGAAGTATAGTTACAGAATGGCAACTGTACTGAAGAAATTAAAAGCGGAATTTGGCAGGGAAAAGTAGCAATTAGCAAGATTAAGAATCCGGTGACAGCAAGGAACATCAAGATGGGTATTAGGAAAAGATTTGTAAAATGCCGTATATGGAGCATTGTTTTTTATGGATGTGAAACGTGGACGTTGAAGAAGAGAGAAGAAAAGTACTTAGAAAGCTTTGAAATGTGGCTATGGCGACGAATGGAGAAGATTGGATGGAAAGATAAGATCACGAATGAAAAAGTGCTAAGGAGGATTGGAGAATAAAGAAGTACACTGGGAGAAATTAAAAAGAGAAAGGAAAAATGTATTGGACATATTTTAAGGAATAACAACCTACATAAATTAATAATAGAAGGGAAAATAAAAGGGAAGGGAGGAAGAGGAAGGAGGAGGCACGGAATGCTGAGGGATATAAAAGAAGGAAGGAGTTATGCAGAGATGAAGAGAGAGGCTCAGGACAGAATATTGTGGAGACAACGCTACCGTTGAAACCTGTCTGCGGACAGAAGCACCAATGATGATGATGAATTTCAGCGCTGTAACTTAAGATCTGTGACGGTTGACCACAGGCCGGCCTTGGTATAGCCATGCTGGTATCGCGCATGCCACAGGTCGCAGCTTCGAACCCCACCTATGGATGTCGTATCGGTCTTACGACTATGGTCTTGATGTGGTATGATGGACCTGACGGTGTGCTATATCCTTGGCAGTTGGAGTAGCTAAACATGTCTACCTATGAAAGACCTCGGCATCTGTGCATTTTCGTGATTAAATTTTCAATGCGGATGCTGATAGCACCTGCTGAAGCGTCAACATTGAAGAATCACTGGCTCTCCCTGATTTCAGCATAGTAGCGTTATTACTCGTTGTAAATAAAGATGTTTGATTGGAAAATTACCAAAGACTCGAAGAACTTGCCTTAAAGTGAATCCTGAACAACCCACCTGATGTATGGTTTTTTTGACTCCTTTCTCCATAAAATAATCTGTCTATAGTATTTTTATCTATCGAGTTAACAATTACGGGCCTAATGTTTAGCGATGGGAAGACTATTTTCCACCTCCGTTAATGTATCCTTCAGAACTCCCACCTCACTTCTCTTCTACGCAAAACCTCCCTTCGTTCCGATGCGACGGCCCTCAAGCGACTCCTGGAGGATAATCCGGCAGACCGTAAACTCCCGCAGCGGGCAACCTTGCTCTCGATGAGACTGTCGTCGAGATATGGGCGAGAAACAAGGAACACTCCCACCCACTCGGCAACCACTTCATCCCCTCGTGCGATCTCATCATTAAAGTGGCCGTGGCGAGACGATGTCGAACTAGCGTCTTTCCTGGCCGTACTTATTGCTGACATTTGAAGTATCTGGATATATTCCGTGTTGGACCATCCTCGGCGACGACAGATTCCCCGGTGTAGCATCAAGACGTCTTCCCATCGGTCTCCGGTACTGAGCTTTTCCTACAAGAGAGTACTAATAAAAAATGAGGCAATGCTCTCGATGAAAATTAGATATATAACGCATATATGCATTGGCAAGCAGTTGGTTTTTTGTCGATCAGTTTTATTTTGTAGTTGGCTTTTCATAAACCCTAATTGGCCTTTCGGAATATACAGGTGAGTGTTGGCATCGAGAATCATCGTAACCATTCGGAAAAATCGAAGAAGGTATTAACTGCATGAAACAAGACATTTTGAAAAGAGGCCTAATTCCATGATTAATAAATTCTTTCGAAATTAGAATCGACCTGCATTGAAAAAAGCCGTTTTACACATTTTTAATGACCATTGGGTTGCTGTGCCCACTAGATTAATGTCTTTCTTTCTCTGAGGGCACCAGGTTCGAATTCAAGCTGTTGCGTTGATTTTTTAGTAGAATCTTGTGCCCAAATATAATGGAATATGGAAAGCACTACTTAAGTGATTGTATTTTGTTTTGATAGAACGGAAAATTTTGAACTCGTTGGTGCTATCTTTAAGAGTAAGTAATTCTGACTTGACGCCTGTTTTATCTCCCCTATTTCTTCAGTACCCTAGTAATCTTACCTTTGCCCTCCTACCAAACTGTCTTTGATAGCGAAAATGGCCTCTGTTATCGGCCACCGTCCCTAATTCAGCCATGTACTACTTGCTCTAATTGTATGTCACGCCTTCTAATGACGTAAGTTCCTCAACACCTATTTTGATATAAAATACGTTGGACTTACAAGTACGTACATACTTGTACATCTTCCATTGCTCATCATGAGAATCGATTCAGGAAAATCCTGGTTTATGCCTCTTCCGTACAGGTAATTCCTATAAATTATTGCAGGTGATTTCATTACAGCATCTCGTGGTAGATATTGATCAATATGCTTTGTATCCCCAGAGTTGAACGCATTACTGAGTGGGAAGATGAGGAAAGAGATGTGAAATATTGGTGCTTTTTTGGATTTTTAATTATAAAATCAACTGTGACATCTTATCAATGTCAGTCTTATGCTTCTCTTCTATTTCATGATTGTCTTCTTTAAATGGTTTTGTCACAACTTCTTCTTGTAGTTATTACGTAAATTCTATTCCTTATATGTAAAAATAAATACTTTATTGGAGAGGAAGGTAGGGCAAAAGTCGGTAAATATGGGTCCTGATTCGATTCACCCGAGTCAGCCACTTCCAAAATCGAGTTTGACAGCTTACAACTAGGGATAAGCGGGAGAGGCTGAGAGCCGTTTTTTGTTTGTTTTTTTCTTTTGACCTCACGAGTTCCTGGGATGTTTCCAAATCTCTCTCTCTCGAGATGTAAGTAGATATATATCACAGATATAATGAGAGCGCAGGCCTGGGAATCGAGAATACCATATTCTCCTGGGGTCACGACTCGTGACTAGCGGAATTCACGAAACATATGTCATGTCGATACCAGCGCGAAAGATAGCGTTATCCAGGTAACGCTTGAGTCTCCATTTTTCATTTTGGGAACTTCTCGTAGTGCATAAAACTCTGGCGGTCCTATTTTGGCGGCCGAAGTATAGCATTTTTTTAGTGGATTATAAGTCGAATTTATTTTGAAAATTTCCTGTGGATGAAAATAAAAGTTAGGCATATACAGTTCCGCTGTAACGTAACTCCTTAGTAAAATTGTAATACGCAGGAAGGAAAAGAAGTAGCAAACTTATGATTGTCTCTTTCGCTTACTACGCAATGATCGATCGATGGTTTTGGTCTCTAACTCCCCATAAAACCTCGACTTGTGAGCTGAAAACATTTTTTCAATGTATTATTTCAGTGAAAATGCAGTTTTACCTCTGGATAATTTCCGTTTATTTCAGAATAAACATGTTGTTGAACTCTTAAAGTTGTTTTTACGAGACACTCAGTGTTTCTCATTAACTTATTTATGTAAATATGGGAACAGTGAAAACATCGGTAGCTTAATTCGCAATTTGCGTATGATTAGTTCATGTAATAGCATCATGAAAAACGTAAGTAATGCTTACCAAAATATTATCTTGGGAAATGGCAATCAATATTTTATTGGATCACATAAATTCATTGAAATCGGAAGACATTCATGGAAATACAAAACAGGTTGTTTAAAATTTAATGTTTGTTTCCCTTTAAACTTTATATTTCATAATTTTCGGCTAATCCTAGTACAACAACTTTCAATGCTGGTATTAATGTTTTGTATTACGGCTATTTTTATTATTCTGTTATGTTCCTAATTCTTAGTCACTGTTTCGCTGTGTTGTTCTGCAGGAAAATTATAATGAACTTAGAAAAATAGTCGAAATAAATCGGCCATAAATCAAAATTGTGCCAACATCGGCTGATACACAAGGAGTGAATGACGCGTTTCGTTGAATTCTTTAAAAAGATATTTACTGACATGCCAGCTTTTGCCTTGATTACGTGAATCAAGGGTCTTGCTGGCCGTGACGAGAAAGTGAACAATGTGAATGAGTTGGAAATCGCGAACGGGAACGGATTGTTACGTGTATGCCATGCTCGGCTGTGCAACGAGAGAAACCAAAGATGGGCAGTGGAGATCGTTTGAAAAAAGTTCGGTGGCTCACCGCTGGAATTCGAGAAGCAATGGTCGACCAAAAACCAACTCGCCCGTCAAATCCAGCGGTTGCTTGGAGTAGGAATGGTACGCAAACCAATGCGGATGCCTTAAAAAGTCGAAATGCAATTTAAATCAGTGCCATTTATAGGCATTATTTCAGTTGCTATGCCGTGAAGAAACTAGAAAGTGGGAGCTAGCTCAACTCTGAGCCACGATTGTTTTGTAACGTAGCCACTTTTTTAGCTCGAGCAGATATGTTTCGTGAAGAAATAGGCTAATTGAATGTTTCTTAAGCTGATTCTAAAGAATTTAGACACTATATTTTTTCTTCTCTCCATGACATTCTCGCAATCTTCTTCTTTTCTTTATCAGTAAATAGAGAGGAAAATCCATTTAATGATATGCAATCCACATTTCTTAGAAAAGTGAGTTCATATTTAGGGAATTCGCTCTCTAACTCTTGTTTTTGTCTCTAACTACTCTTTTCTAAAAATATATCATATTCACAGTTCAATTAGCAGTTTATGTCGAAATATTCCTTTTTCTACACGTAATACAATCTTGCGTTTAAATGTTTAGCATTAATTTGAAATTAATTACTTATTTCTTCTACAATTGAATCCTTGCATCAAAAATTCCATTTTACCGGTTACTGTTGCTTCAAGGCTATAAAAAATGAGGGACAAAATATACATTCATAAGCATAGCCGGTGAATGCAGTTGAAAGCGATTTTACTTTACTACCTAAATAAGGGTCTTAAATAGGGAAGGGAACACTATAAGGTTGAAAAAGAGTTAGCAGAGCTGCTGTGAACCAGTCTTCATATCCAATTACTGACTTCAATGAATGGAAATTCTGGCTTATAGAATGCTGAATAACATGCTTCTTGACCTTAGATTTATTAATATATCTTCATTTCTTCCAATTTAATTCAAACTTTTTCATTTAAACCGACGGAATTCCTTATTTTTTACCGTCCAACTACAAAACAGTGATATCATTTTCTTTTTGATGGTAAACATTTAGAGAAGAACGTCCTACGAGTATTGCATCTAAGTAAGCATTAAGAAAATTTCCTCATAACAAATGCCATTAAAAAGTGTTATGGAATCAATCTTTCCCATGTGATGCAAGTTAGTTCATGGAAATCATGTACTATCCTTCTCCTGTACTGGCTTCCGCTGGTGATCGAATGGCCGAAAGGGATGAAGGGTTGCAGTGAACCTAACTTTGGATCGAGCAACTACTGAAAATGTTACTGAATATTTTATGTTTTTCTTACTTGGAGACCTTTAAGGGTCCACCGTTCCTGGGGTTACCGTTCCGCCAGTGTGTTCACTCTTACCTCTGCCGAAAAAGTCTGGTCACGTGCCACCCCATATCGAATCCGGTGGAGGAAAAGGGATGTTTTCTTGATTTTCCTGTCGCCCGTCGAGCGAGCCGCGGTTCCACCACACACCTGATCGACTGGTATTCTTTTTTTTCTAAAAGCGTCCGTCCCCAAGACGACCGAAAAGGGACATTTCAGCGGAATTTCCAACATCTTCGCGGCGCGCGCTCGGGATTCCACCACCCCTAAAAATTGTGCGTCCGTCTGCGGGAAAGCTTCCCAATTAAAGAACTCGGGCGGCGAGGATGAGCAATGTCTGCCAGCAAATAGGGAAAGGGCGTGTGTGTAAAGAGTTTTCTCAAAATTCCTGTTCTCATTTTTTTCGAAAGTTGCGTTTTCTCGAAGGTGGTCTGGTCGAGTGTGATGGGAATGAATACTCGCCCTTCCCGAGCACTTGAACTCACTTGCAGATGATCCCAGAGGAAAACTCGCGATTCATCGTGCTTACAGAGGACTGGAAGTCATATTTCGTGGATAAGGAAACCTATGCGCCTGGTAACGAAAGGACCCGCGACCAAATACAAATTCAATTATTAATGTCGCAGCAGATTTGAAAATGGCGGTGTTAACTCTGCTGTGAACGTCGGCAGACGATATGACCCGATCATAGAAGTCATTAGAAAGTTTTTTACACAGGAGGTAAGTGTACATTTTACTCAGTTTCAGGTTATCAATTTGAATTTCTCTGGAAAGTTAACTACAATCGTTAGAAGAATTGGCCGATGAGATCTTGTCCGATCTAAAGTTACCCACTTGTTTTATTTATTTGCCCTTTCAATTCCATTTTTTCATCCATACGACGTATGAAATTTTTAATAGTCACATTTGGAGTGTTAACTTTTTTTTTTAATACATAGTTTGCAAAAATCATCAAATTTGCCTCGTTGGTATATCTTTCTTTCTTCTAAATTTTATATCACTGAAAAGGACGAAATTTGAATGCGGCAGACTAATCAAATCAACGGCGTTTCTTTCGTGATACGCTTGCATTTTTATAATGTTCATTCCAAGTGGCATACGCCAAACCTTGTCTTTGCTCTTAAAACTTGAGAAGCTCCAGAATAAATCTCGGTTGTTTATATTTTATTGGAATGTCTTGAGGTGGTTTTGCTCAATAGGCGTTTCTCGATCACTGAATCATTTTCAAGGGCATAATATGAGCAAAGTTCAGATACGTGCACCTCAATTGCTTACCACATTTTCGTGATAAAGATATGCTAATTAATATTTTGATTAATCGTCTCTGTCTCAGAGTTTGCTACTCGTTGTGACATTTCATGAGTTGTTGTGGTATAGCTTTTTCATATTTTCTCCAGACGAGTCATCTGGGATATACATTAATTTTTGCCACTCCCTTCCCCGTTAATTTAAATGTGAAAATCATAAAGAGTTTGGTTTTTATGCAATAGTGCCCCTTAGGTCGGTCAACGGAGCATATGCCACGCAATAATAAGTGGCTTCGTACCGGACTTACGCACTCAATCGCACATCGTTACATCGCACTTCAATACAATATAAACTTTTTTATGAAACTATATAGATGAGAATAAGTGTTGCGTTTGTTCCTTTTTAGTATTAATAATTTTGAAGACTTTATTTATTTATTACTTCAATACAATATAAACTTTTTTATGAAACTACATAGGTTGGTAGGAATAGGATAGGTAGGAATATGTGTTGCATTTGTTCTTTTTTAGAATATACTTTTGAAGATTTGATTTATTTTTTAATATTTTATGTACTGGGGACCCACTTCCTATTTTCGCCATACGCCTCAAAAACCCAAGGTCAAATTCCTCAGGTTTTGAAGAAGTTTTGTTTGAAGAATGACATAGGTAGTGTAGATATGATGTTGCAGTATTTCAATTCCCATTTTATCTTATGAATTTTTACTTCGTGATGGAATGTCGTCATGTAAGACCGGAATAAAAATTCATTTAGATCCCTTCTCTGAAAAATTTCATTTTATTTTATTCCATCAACCTCATATCCGTCAGCTTTTCCTCGCCGTCCTTACATTACATTTATTATTCCAGTGTTTCAATATTAAGGTTGTTGATAGTAAGCTTATCAAAATGTAAGTACCTCTATCCGTTAAACCTGTAGTCTAACGAAAAGTTAGTTTTCTTTGAACAGGAAATCAACATATGCCACTCTCATGTAGATCTTAATGCAATTGATAGCAATATTTGACATCAGTAACCAATTGAATGTTTGTGACAATACTATTGTATTGATGAGCATCACTCTATAAGCTAGAAGGTATAGTTTGAACTTTCGCTAAAAATCCCTGAAAAGAAAAAATTCCCTACAGTCACTAAAACGTGGATAATGAGTTTTCATGCTGAATGGGAGGTTGAAGTTTAACACGTACAAGCGCTAATTAGGGATGTATTACCAGATGACCATCTATTGTTAGATTTTCCATAATTTATGCCTGGAATTTAAGGGCATCCATTAACTCCGTGTCCATATAAAAATTTAGAAAGGCGTGAGAGTTTTTTTTGCCATAAAGATCTGTGAATGTTGATTTTACGTGCAATATTCGTGAGTTTTCCATGCGTGATTCATGAGAAGAGAACCCTTTCCTGTGTATTCATCTCACTTTCCCTTTGACATCCCAACACCACTCTGCTTTAGTCACTGATCTAAGCTGTTTAGCACGCACCTGGCAAATGTTTTCCCTCTTGAAGAACCAATTGTAACTAGATGTGACTACTGTTTTCACGGGCGGTTCCTGCGTTCAGCCATCTTCTCTTCACAATATTGATCTTTCTGCACGTGCGCGTGCTGGCCTCTTCTGCTGAGATTATCACCTTTTAACTCTTTGTATCTCGATCGTGGCCGAGTTGGTCCTTGTCCACATCCCAGTCGCCTTGAGGAGGCAGCAGGTATTCCGTAGTGGGCGTCTGTCCGCCTGTTCAATACGAAAGTGAAAATGGGCCTCGGAGGCGTGGAAAAAGGAAACGTTTTTTTATTTATTTTTTCCTTTAATCTCTCTTTCGTTTTCGCTCTCCGAACAACCTCCACAGAGAAGCAGAGAAGGAATTTCCTTTGGGTCGTGAGAGTGACCGTAATGAAAGTCGTGGGTTGCTCGCGTACCTTCCCACCCAACTATCGCTCGGGGTTAGCGGAGTGCGTGGGACTGTGAGGCCTTGCGACTGTTGTTCCACAGGCGGCCTCCGTCAGGTTGCGACGGTTGAAGGCCGGTTTATAGAAAAAGAATAACACTGTATAAACGTAACGAAGGGGTTGGGACCCGCTACACACTCGAAGGTTACACGCTAGATTAAAATTACTATAGTTTATCCGTAGAAATTATGCTGTTGGTCATTTAAACCTACCACCAATTGGGTACCTGCTTGCAATGGCCTTAAGGTGAGGCATACATGACGTACCTACTCGCGACGCCATCATGGATAGGTTGAAGTCGATGCTATTTTCGATTTTATAGGTGATATTGGCAGTAATTTTGACAACTTTTTGAGGATACCGGGGCTAGCCACGGTATAGCCTTTTACGGTGTCACCCGCAAGTGCCCATAAGCGTGAAAATGCCACGGAGGAAAACTCAATCCCCTTGACCGGGAATTGACCGCGCGCCCTTATGTTAAATTCCAAACAAACCCCGAGCTATTTATCTCTGTAAGTCAACTTGATTATCACAATATGTTGTTCCATGAACGCCACCGTTGTCGGCACTGTATACTAGCGCTGAGGCAACGCCAATGCTAATTTAGAGTTAACTTTTTCATAACTAAGGACATTTTGCTGGAGGAATTTGTAAATGCTAAGGCTGGGTTGGTTTACACTGGAAAGTCGCTTCCGCAAGTTTCTTGTGCAAGATCTTGCTGAGGATTTTACTATAACTAAATATTTTCCACGAGTGGTTGCAGAGTCAGATTGGTTGTTGTTTACACTGGTAGCATTAAGCTTCTGCGATCGGACTTGCAGAGCCGTTTTCAGCTGCTGTGTACGTCGAAATTCGTTTGCAGGAAGTAACTTGCGCAATAAACTTGCCAGTTTGAACCCAACTCAAGGAATGGGAAAGTTTGTTTTCACTCGTGACAGGGAGAGTGAAAGATTTTATGAATGGATGGTTATCTTCTCCGATCGTGATCAATGCCAGAACACGGATTCGTGATACCACACGGTCACCGGATGTGTTGCTGCGTTGCGCAAGCTGGAGGTTAACGAACGTTTTACATTGTGCCATCGCATGCCACATCTGTTTATTATTTCACTTAAAAGGAGAAATGTCTTGCTACTTAAGACGTAATTAGAGTGCAATGTGTCTCAAGACAATGTGAATGTAATACTTCGTACTACTCAGTTTTCAACACCTGAGAGACAGTGTGATATCTGAGCTGTCTCTGTTGAGCATATAATGTTTCCATATATAGCTTTTCTAAAATATTGACTAGATAGGCCTGCTTTCTCCTGGTGATACGAATTCCTGCTTGCCCTTTGGTGTAGCGATTAAAAAGTTTCTAGTTATAATCGGAGTCAGTCATCTTTCTGGTTAACAAATGAGATATTCTAAGAAAGCTCCTCTACAGAATTTTTATTTTCCACCATTTTCCTCTTCCTAATTTTCTCAGCAGCTTTTCAGTCTAATTTATTTGTATTTAAAGCGTGAGTATTCTCAGGGTGGTACTTTACTAATACTAACGGCATTTTACACTTTTATTCATGGCCTTCAATATCCCACTTTTCCCCCATTAACTTAATTCTCCATTTTTTCTTTTATCTTTTCACAAGGAGCTTGTTTGGGCGCCTCACATATTTTGCCTCAATTGCTTGGAGAATAATATATTGTGTATTTTTGAAGGAAACCCTGATATCACTTATCTTTAAATTTTACATTCTAACCTCGCTTGCGTGGAGAACTAATTTATTATTATTATGAATTTATCCTTCGACAGCCTTTTTAACGACCATATTGAGTTTCCAGACTTCTGGAAACGTGCCGTTCTCCATCTGCTGCAACTCGTACTCTTCCTTTTCAACACTTTCCAATCCTCATGATTAACACAGCTTAGTACTTTTCTACAATATTTTATTATTGCACGACGCGTTTCGCCGCTTTACGGCATTTTCAGGTTTAAAATATATAATATACAGAAATTTGTTATTTGAGTTTGTTATTGTTGTTGTAGTTACGGAGGGGAGGAGTTAAGTACTTTCCAATCCTATTACATTTATTAGGAGACGTTTTATAGGGGATTTATCATCAATACATATTTATGTCAAGTATATCGCACTTGTTCTGCGGTGTGCACAAATATTTCTGCAATATTTTAGCTGACTGACCTTGACCTTTGCTGGCTTACTGTCTCAACCATTTCACCTCCTAGTTTTATTTCATCCCATATTCCTAACCTATACCATGACTCTCTACTTTCTGGAGCTGCAATCAATATTATATTCTATTAACGCCCTCATAACTGTTATGGTTTCGCATTGCATCCAAACTCCCCTGAGAAACGCCACATGGGTAGTATTTTAAACTATTTTCTATAATAATTTATCGTTATAGTTGACTAATTAGCTGTTTGGGGAGGTGGCCGACACTTGAGGACATTTGTATGTACCTATGAAGAAAGATGGGTAGGCTGATAAAGGAATGATTTTGAGGGTGACTCGAAGGATCTGGATTAGCCTACTCTCAAAAAAGACGCCCGAGATCCATTGGTTGAAGTCTCATCCAACGGATGGAGAACTACTATTTTAGTGCCCTCCAAGAGACACCCAAGTAAGTATCGGGACACCGCTGAAAATCGAGATTCGAACCAAATCCCTTGGAATGAGAGCCTAGTGGTCTAGCCACTGCGACAACCTATTTCTCTTAATAGTTTCCACGTATGACATTAAATATACCCTGTATTATAATGCACGGCTGCATTTCTCTGTATTGGACTGACGCATTCTAGCCTAAGCCGTATTTCATAAATGTGTGAAAAATATGATTAAAAGGAAATTCCACCGGTTTGTAGTCAAAACTTAAAAATACATCTTTGGGAGAATTTTATATTCGGAATGTTCCTTGTCTTTGATTCTCAACGCTCTTGTCCTTTCTCCTTGCCATGCACAATGCTCTTCCCATTCTAAGTTAAATTACGTCAGTACCTTTATGTTGACTGGCCTAATATTTTATCCGCAACCATCTTGCACGTATTCTCTCCCTTCTTGGAATCTCCTGTGGGCTTATGAGCAACTCTCATTGATGGCATTGTTCTACTGGACAATTCTCCCCGCCCTCTTGACCTTTATGTCTCACTTATATGTCCTTGAGTGCTTAAATGGGAAACTGATATCGATTTAGCACTAGTCATTTGTTTTTCGAAGGAAAAGCTGCGAGCATGCATAGAAAACCAATTTATGAAACATCGTTATTCCTAGAAGTCGAGTACGTGTAATGACCTTTCCTTGTTAAAGATAACCAAAAAGCCAAGCGGGTGACTGTATTTTGTACTAATAGGATAGTTTTTTAATGGAATTCGTAGCTTTAGATTTTCTTCGAAGTCCCACACCACTAATTTTAGCGAGCTGAATTTCACACTTTGCTCATGATTTCCAAACCGACCATATCCATTAGCGTCTTACATATTTCTTGCGATATAGGTCACCTGTTCTCGTAAGTAATATTTTTTTGCATTGTAATTTTAGTTTAAAAATTTGAATAAATAACAATGAATGCAAATTTTTTAAATAATTAAATTAATCATCAAGCAATATCTGTCCGGCAGTTTTCCTAATTCCCCTTGAAATGTTCGTTGTGAGCGATCACTTTGAAAGATTCCACTCAAACAGTTTTCACACGCTTTTTCCACCTTGATTCTGTTTTGTTTTCCAGAAAAACCAATTACGAATTCGGGTCCTACGAACGCGAGCGTATTGCCGACTTAAGCGATCAAAATTTTTCATTTATTTCAGCCGTGTGAGTTCGCAGTTGACGCGATAATTCCCTGGGAAGTATTTTTCGCACCATGTCCCTACAATTTACAGCCGCCCTCTCTCTCGCTGTCTTTTTTTAAGAGATCCTCGATCAATATTTATTTTTCTTGCTTTGCGATAACCCTCCTATCTGCTGAGGGAAATGAGCAATCACTCACCTACTCGTCAGATGGCAATAAATGCCCGTTTGCATCTAACATAAGAATAAAGAGCTAAAAGCGTGAACAAAGCACATTCTGTGATCACCCATAAATCAAAGCAGCCACAGAGAGTAATCTTCGCATTACTTTAGCTGACCGGAGGGATTTTTTTTCTTTCGTTATGGGAGCTTTGCATTCGTTCTAGTGCGCTTTCTAATTTGCGACACAATAGACGACTTGCTTATCATTCGTTTCAGGATAAAAAATAGAGATAATTGGAACGTTGGCCGACGTCTGCATTCCCGGCTCTTTCCAATTCTCTCTCACTGCTTGCTCCAGCCCCCAATGAAGAGATGGAGTAGCCAATCTTTATTGGTATTACATTTGGTGAGGGTTCATACTTTAAGTTTTTCCCCTCTAATTTTCCTAGCTTATGCTAATGTACATTCCAAGTAATTAACTTAATTTAGTTAATTAAAGGAAAAAATAAGTGAATACAATAACTGTTCTTGCTTTAAGCTTCATCTTGGTTTAAAAAATTAGAGTAACAACCTTTGCGCCGTCTCCTTACAAGAATGAGCCCGCAACCTTCTTCTCCCGCCAGCCATCTTCTTCTTCTGCTCCCACGTCCTCTTCTTTCCTTCTTCTTCTTCCCGTCGGTCATTCGGTTCTCTTCTTTTCTTCAGCCGTATGCCCCTCGGCTGGTGTATCATCTACTTCCCTTGTTCTGTCCGTCTTCCCTCGGTTTCATTAGTGCCTCATGGGCGCTTTGTTGCCTCGTTCTTAGCCAATACTGGACAATATTTTGGTAGACAACTTCTTTGTTTTCTGTGCTGTGCCAGATTTTGAACCTCCATTTTTCATGCTTGATGTATGATTTCACTCTGTGTTCCGCTGTGTCCTCTACTTCACACTCTTTGACACTAAACACAAGGCGGCGTACTTCAAAACAGATCGGGTGCAAATGCTATGTGCGCTGGGGTGCGTTTGAAAAAAAATCGATTATCATATCCGCCACTATGGTATTTGAACTTGATATTCTCAGGCGTTACTTTGTAAAATTCCATATTGACAGAATAAAAACAAACTTTGTAAAATTTACAATGGATTTTATTCAATACGACCGGTTTCATCGATAAGTTTTCTAATACTTTGTGGTGAAAAGCTTACGTCGTGTGCAGTAAATTGAATCCGTTACCTTTTTACAAAACATTCGACTCTGAATGTGGTGAATCTATCGAATCCGTCTTAACTACACAACGCTTCGACGAGGTGGTTCATGAGGCGACTATCCATCCTGAGGGCGCGGGTTTGAGTTTTGTGCCAAAACTTTGTTCAGTGCAATCGCAATCCCTACTTGAGGCTCATATTGAGAGGACTTCAAGCGCAGTAGGTATTTCGTGGGACGTGAAGCCATATTTCGTAAAGAGCAGGCAAATTCCGACGCGAGGTTTCTCTTCCTATATTGTCCATATAACCCTTCCGCTTACCACCCTACCGTCCTGTCCTCAATGGAGCAAATTACCTCTGTTATCGGTCACCTTCCCAAATAACCAACGAACCAACCTACCAAACGTTTCATCTGCGCACATCGTTCCATTCAACGTCGTGCACGTGCGCTGAAGCGCGCCTACGTGTTCCGCTCTGCGCTGTATTCAACAACTTGCACGAAGAGCTCCCAGCGTCCGAGTGTGACCACAGTGCATCGAGTCTCGCTTTGAAAATTTTTAATTTTTGATTGTGTGAATGTGGTCGCTCGAGTACTATTAGATCAACGACATTACTTTAGAAATCACCGTGCGATACTCTCTGCGTCAAGTTACGTTCTTAAGGCGCGTTGTAAACGCTCTCTCCCTCCTAACCTGCTCAAATTCAACCGTATTAAGTTACTTTCAGCTCTTATGCTCTAAGTAAATGGGTCAGTTTGAGCGAGATATCACCAACTTCAAAGAATTTGGTCTCGTCAGAAATATCTTATATTTAAAAAGAAATCAAAATATCAGTCACTCATCGCCATGCATTTGAATTATTTTCCAAAAAAGTAGAAGTCGTTTTTCATGCGATAGGTATATGTGCTAAGCTGAGATCCTGAGTGAAATGATAAAAAATAAGGAAGTTCTAGAACGCAGATAATGGGAGGAATATAATGGTGTGCAGTTCGAATGTCTTCTCAATTGATTTAAAGATAATGTTAATGCCTACCGAGAAATTATTGATAAAAATTCTAGGTTAAGAACCCCTCGTTTTGAAGGTATTTCTAGCATACGAGGTGAAACAAGTATCTAAGTCAAGTTAAATCCTCAAGTATGCATATTTAGTAGTATCTAAGAAGTTCAATCATATAATTCAATTTTTTTGCGTTATTAATATTATTATATTTACTTTAAATTTTTATGTAACATTCAAGTATGGTCTCTATTATGACTAGAGAAAAATTTCTCCCAACCTACCTTAACTCTCGGCTACGGCGGATAAGATGGCTATAACTTGAGCCACGCGAGAGTGAGAAAGCTCCCAGCTAAGGGAGAGGAGGGAAACCTCTCGGAATCCTCATTTGGCTAGCCAACTCGGGGTCGTTGGGAAATTCTGTGCGTTTTCCATTCTTGCCGTGGAATGAAGATACAAAGTGGTTAGCTCGGGATCATGAGACTTCCATGAGAAATTCTTCATCTTTGTTTGCCGTTAAAAAATGTTACCCTCTACGTTGGCTTAGATTATTATATTATATTCTAACGGATATGAATATATAATGATGGTAAATCCACAAAAAGTCTCCCAATAAATGTAATAGGATTCGCAAGTGTTGAAAAAGAAGAGTACGAATCGCAGCAGCTAGAGACCCATCCATAAGAATGAATTGATTTATTTGGAAAATTTATTTATGCTAGACATGGTGTCTTTTTCAATTACTACGTCATTTATATATCACTGATCCATATTGTCCGTAACTAGTTCAGTAATTAGCAAAACAAATACAGTACCTAGCAGCTATTTGAGTTTACTTCATAAAAAAACTCCAATCTGTTTAAATATACCTACATATCATTTCCCATGCTACGGATACGTATGGGTCTGATAAAAGGAACAAATTTGTCTCTTAATATAGCTTCAGTTACGGTTCTACGTTCAGTTATGTTTTACTTTCACAATCATGCATGGAAAAAATTATTAAAAGGCAAGAGTGCCTTGACGTATTTTGGTAGATAATCCTGTTTTATACGAGTAAACTCGTTAATTGTTATCGGGATTATCTTCATTTTAGCATCCAACTTCCTTGAAATACGAAAGTTATAATTTGGTAGCGGGGGAAGCGAAGGACGTCATGTATACAGAAGAGCTCACCGTGAAATATAACGGGTTAGACAGTAACTTAATCATCGAAAGCAAATCTGCTTTGTTGGATATTCGAAGTAAAATAAGCGTCGGAGAAGATAAAAAGAAAAATTAATTAGTTAGAGGGATAATTAAATTTAAAAAATTATAAAAGTCGAAAGATAAACACAATGGAGGGTGGGCCAATCTCATTCCCCACCCCATGATGCAGTGCGGTGCTATATGTATAGTATATCTCTCCCACTCGTCTCCAATCCGACACACTTTCTAGTCTCCCAGGCCCCACGCCCCAATTCTCTCACGACTATTCTTTCGCCGCGGGCAACGGGAACTCGCTTGTTCGCGCGCCCGCTCGAGGGACTAGGCGGCGGCATCGTCGATGCTGAGCAGCTGATGTTATCCAACAATCGGAATTTCGCGTTCGTCCGGACACGCTAAACGCACACAATCACGCTCGGGCATGCGCAGGTGAATGGGGAGGAAATGATGCTCTTCTGAGCGCTGATCATAATTCCGTTACGTATGCTCAAAGGCCGTTTGCCGCGCGCGCGACGATGCGTTAATATTTTTCTACTCACTTGAATACAAGCCAATAAGATAAAAAAAATAATTATTTAGCGTACACATTTGGAATATACCAGTAAGTTGGGTTGGATTTCAAGGGTACTGTTATCCGGAGCAATTTTCATTGAATTTTTAAAATCAATAATTGTCATTAGCTTCAAAACTGAGACTTTTTTTATATTTACGAGAAAAAATAGTGCCCTTTTCCCTTGAAATAAACAGAGACGTTTACAGAGCATTAAATCCAAGCTTGCATTTGTCTTTCCTTCGTAATATAACCTTTTATAGCTTGATTTTTATTATTAATTTCCTCTTGACAGAGTTACATTTTTCCTCTGCTTTATTCACATGCACATATAATAATTGATTTAATATGAGTACAAAATTGTATGGAACACATGGAATTTACAGGAATAGGTTAAGCTGTGCCCTTAGATTAATATGCTATCGAAAAATGTCGTACCTGTTCCCGTTTTGGTTTAAAGTTTTCCCAATGTTTATTTTCCGTCCCCACTGTGTGTCCCTTACTGGCTGTACTACCGCCACGTGCGAAATTCTGTAAAAGTATGGCGTTCCAAATTTGATATTGGGATCAGCGCGTGGCAATTAATTCTTGTAAGACATTGAAAGTTAAAATTTAATTGATAAGTTTCCAAATGCTAATTCAAACAGTTTCCTGCCTATTACTAATTAGTCTCACCTGTCCATGTTTAATATGCGAGCTTTAAACTTCTTGATATTGTGGTAAGAATCGTCCTTTCACCCGCATTATCTCACGCTAAAACACTTAATATTTTTTACAATACTTATACTTTATTCTCTGCGTGTTAAACGCCATCGGTATTGCGGTGAAAATATGCTACTCTCTGTAATAATCACATATAATCCATTATTAATAATTTAGAGAACCATTCCATAATATTTCAGACTGGCTTTTATGATACACTGTACTAAAAATTAGCTCAACTGCCGCCGTTAATTATTGTTTTCGGTGAGGAAATTAGTTCAAATAGCTCCTCAATTTGCCTGACCGTTGAAGAATAATAACAGATATTTTAATACAAAATATCTTTGATAGTTTGACTAAATTTTGTAAGGAGGAGAATGAATTAATTCACTACCTAATTACGGTCCCAATCAACCGCGAGTTTTGCTTCTCCTTAATGAGAAACTGATTTTTATTCAATTAGGTGCGAGACTGCTGATTTCATTAAATAAAAAATTCCCAGCATTGTATGTACCTCGAAATTTTTTTTTCACTTTCGTATTGCATTTTCTTTCACTATGTAATTAGCGTAAAATATCATTTATCCCTTGAATTTGGAACGAACTGCATAAAGTCAATTAACTCCCCCTGCATGGCAGCTATCGCTTCCACTTGTGAGAAAAGTCTTAATGGTATCTAATGGATTGATATTTTAAAGCCCTAATGCTGTCTGAAATAAAAAGTTCAGATTTTCACTAACCCAATTATTCTTCTTTTCACCTGCATTTCAAACTTACTCTTTCGACTGGCACTATTAATGGAGTGGAAATTTTATTCGAGATGATTTCTCATTAAGGAAGATGAGACATTATCATATAGGTGAAATATGGGTCTCAGTGTGAACCTCTTTATTTCTTAAAATGATTTTCGTGACTATTGACAAAAGCAAGTAGAATCCTCGTTTGACCATGGTTTTTTTGAAAAATTAGCCCTTCCGTTTACTCGATGTTGACTATAGGTCGGGGTTTTGAATATTGTGTCAGACTGTCGGCTAGTTGGTGTGAGCGTGATCGATAGGAGAACGTGTTCACGTAAGATTTCGTACCGAGAGAACAAGAGATTGTAGACCCGGGTCTTAGTATGATAATAATCGTTGGAAAGAGCTGATGAATAAGAAATCATAGCTGCATTTTGCCGCAAAGTGTTCGTTTCAAAGTTGAGCTAACTTCACAATTTTAACGACTTGCCTTCCAAGTTTTCTCATCATGGATACTCGCTGGCTGCGGCAAATCATTTATGGGCATGATTATGGCGATATCTGGATGATATGAGACAGCGACAAGGGCGAAGAGAAGCCTTGAACCCAAAGGGCACATGAAGGGGACATGAAGTATTCATTCAATTGGATTCTCCACGTCAAGAGTCAGAGGCGTTAAGAGCGCTTTCGGACCGTGGGCGAAATTCATCCCCAATTGTCTTTCTCTCTCTCTCACACTCCCTTGACTCGATCTCTATTATTCAAAGTCGTCCTCTCTCCTTTGCGGCAAATGTCTCGCCTCCGGAACCATCCGTTAGGTGTCGCCCCTGTTGGACGGACGGGACTCGGAACCGGGGCGGAAGCAAATATTTGCCAAGCACGTAATATGGGTCAGGCGTGAGCGATGATACCCGACCATCCAACAGCAACGCCCTCTTTGGCCCTCCCATCTCTCAACCCTTCCTACAAAAATTACTGTTTGGACACACAGACACATACACTCCCGCATGAAATATTCACGCAGCCGTTCCCTGCTCATCACACAGTTGAGGGTGCTTTGTTCCGCGGATGGAATACGTAGGTGTGTGTGTGTCACCTCTCCCTTCTCTTATTTTAATTTTGTTATTATTTTCCAGCGCGCGCGAAATAATTGCTTCCCTTGGAAATAATTCGCTCTCCATATCCCCATGTTTTTTTTTTAAATTTGTTTAATATTCACAGCAGGAACGTGAGCGTTTCATAATGCAGTAGGCTTATATTTTTTTACTCAGTTTTAATCCGGTTAATTTTGTTTTATCAACTGCTCAAACAAATACTGCTGAGAGAGATGCAAAGCAGTGTAAAATATATCTCCTCCAGAATATGATTCTTGTCATTTGTCATGTTATTATTATTCTTTTTAGTTTTTTTTTATGGAGCGCGAATAAAGGACAGGGCCGGGACATCCCGGATGTTTATTTTTCACGGTCAGGAAGCGACCAGGGCCGGCATTGGGAAGCGGACGGCCCATTTTCCCTTCCGGCTGCCAAAGGGTTGTGTTTTTGGGAAAGCAGGAGTTGGCAAATGTGAAGGGCGGCCAATGGCGTATTGTTTTTTTCGGCCCGTAATTATTTTTCCTGAACGAACCTATATGTTTCCCTTATCCATTACGCGATATTGAAGTGTGTCTGACATGGTAACTTGCCCGTGAGTGCATTCGGTTGTTGTGGCGGCTTCCCACTCTGACGGCCTGGGTTCAGAACCAGCCTCTTTCGAAGATTTTTTGGTAGATTCGCATTCCTTACTGGATGTTGTGAGTAGAGTATTTGAAGTAGAGTACCTTATCTGTCGGATATAATGTTCAACTGTGGACGTTTCTGCGCCTTTTGTTTCTATTTGGCCTTTCTTGACGTCGGTTATCCCTCTAGCCTTCCTCTGTTTTGCCAAATAGTCCTTCCCTTGCCAACCCACTCGTCTATCTGGAGAAAGCTTTCTCGAGTTTCCACTAGGTTAAGTACTCCCTCTCCAACGATGTTTCGAAGAATGATTCCCTCTTCATCTTCAGGGCTCAGGACTGGAGATGAAGGGATCCAGTCGTTCTTCGTAACGTCGAAAAGTGGTTGGATACAAAAAAACTGACCAAAAGTCCAAAATTAATTTTTAAGAGTTAACTAGAAACTTTGCGTAGACAATATACATTGATAGGTGCATTTCGAAAAGTAGGTCATTTGTCATGGTTCCCACCTGTTAGTTAGGTACAGAGTCTAAGAGATTATAAAATTCTCGGAAGATATTATCTCCGAAGATGTGATTCAATTGGAGATGTCTGTGCGAAGGTTTTAGCTGATATCTAGGAAAAAGCAATTTTTGACATGTGGCCATTTTTTTCCGATTTCCGACTAATGTGCGGCGACTGAGATGAATCCCCCTAACCCGATGGAACACCAAAGACACGTTCTCGGATGATAGGTTCGCCGGGAAAACAACATCGTTTTCTGCTCATCAATCCTCTATGGTGCTAATTACCTAAGATATTGGTCGCCATATAGAGTTTTACTACAACTGTGACTAAACGAAGATACACTTGGCCTGTACGACTGCTTCACCTGAGCATGGCCTCTGGTGAAATTTTATTGGGGTTTTTTAGCCTTCTAGAGCTCCATGCAACCCAAAGTCACTTAAATTTAATATTTTGGACTCATTTTTTGAGGGGTTGTACAATATGTTGACCAGTTTTTGGCCTACGGAAGTTGGAATAACGAATCCTACCAGCAGGTTAACTGTGATATATCTTTTAATTTGTAGTATTTTTATTGTTACACATTTTTATTCAGAAGTTCTAGTTTCTGAATTGCTTGAGAACGTGAAAGCATTAGTCCATTTCCTCGCACAAAAGCGCATTGCATCGAAAACTGAATTATACGTTTGAGCTTAGAGCGTTGATTTCCTTAGAATTATTCTGAATCTTCGAAGTTATTTACAAATATTTTTAGAGTTTCGATGTATTTTTACCATAATATTTATCCCAAGCAAATATATCAAAACTAGTGGGATGATTTTTCCATGAAAACGAACTATTATCTTGAATTTTATCAGCTCTCGTCAGTTAGCAGTGTCACAATGTGGTTATTCAACTTGGAAGAAGATTCAGCATTTACTATTAAATATAGAGATATAGAGCGGAATTCAACTAATATTTAATCATGTAGATCTGCTACTAGTTAAGATGAGCAGAGTTTTTTGTTATTCATGTAGTCTGGGTTTAGTTCAAACAAAGTTTTTCCAGGATATAAAAGACTCCAAAGATCGCATTATTGACACGGAAATGTTGTCTGTCGGCGTAACTATAGAAAAAGTTACCTATCTTTTGGGAGAGAAAAACCATCCAAAGAATATTTTTGTTGATATATATATGTAGCTGTAATGTGAACATGGTGAATGGTGACAAGGATCCTTAAGGAAGGGATTTTTTAGAGTTTTTTACGGAAGCCATTCTTCATCATCACTTCAACTCCAAAAGGCGATGGAAACTTTCCGTTCCCGAACTAAAGTCGCAGTAAACTTCTTACCCTTTAATAAGACGTCTCCAGTAATGCAGACTAAGCATTTAGGAACTTCCCTTCGAAGTTGCGCTTCTTATGGAACGAATCCCATCCTTTCAAAGTTGAACTTCCCTTCGCGCTCTGTGATGTCGGGGATACTCCTCCTCGTCGTGTCTCTCCTTCTCTCTCACAACGGCAAGGAAAAGAACTGTCTTGGGCCAAACTCGGCCAAAATAACAAAACATACCAAACTCAAAAAAAAAACCTTATCACTTGCTTATCTAGATTCTGGAGTCGAGAGGATTCAATTCCGAGATACTTTTTTCCCGGAGAGGTTTCTCGATTTCTCCGTATAATCCGCTATTTCTATTTTACTATATTGTCTCCTCCAGTTTTATTTGACACCTCTTCTTCCCCGAAAATTAAGGCTGCACACAAACCATGCAATGCATTTGGTAGTGGTTTGTTTATTCATTAGTTAATAGGCAACATTTTGAAAGGTTACTATTTTTGCTTTCCATCATAAGTATGCTGAAGAGAGAAGTATAATGGAAACGCCAGGAATATGAGGCAATCTTATTGGGTATATTTTAAAATACAGTGGCCTATTAAAAACATTAATGGAAGGGGAAATAAAAATGAAGAATTACAGAGGAATAAATAAAATACATCAAGCAAATTATGAAGGACGTTTTAAGTGAATAATTAAGTCGAAAAGACTTTTTACGGAGAGGAGAGTGGATTGGAGAGCTGCAGCAAACCAATCTTCGAATTGATGACTGCTGATGGTGATCATAAGCTTGATCTTGATCTTCTAGGCTTATTTTAAATTTTCTTCGGGTCTACTAAATGTAAATAATATGCCACATCATATGAACAAGGATGTTATCCTAGGATATAATTTAAATTACTACTCAATATCTGACCACAAACTCCCCGTACAAGACCATTGAATTGAAATGCAATCGTGGTTGTTTTCTGTAAGTAATTAATTAATCATAATTATTGCCCATAAATAACAAATACTCTTCTTATCTTGCTGAAAGTAGGTACATGGAGGGTGTATTCAAAATCATTAGAGCTGATGTATCCCAAATTTTACAAGCTAAGCCTCATTTAGATTGGTATTAACTTACAAACATTGCGATAACCTTTGAAAACAAAACTTGCGAAAACGTTCGCCATACAGAGCATTTTTTTAAATCTTATTTTGGCAAAATAGCCCTTTCATTTAAATAGCTCCCGAATATCGTTCTAAAAATACTGATTATTTCTCCTTGAGAAATTTTATAATGCTTATGCCCAGATCAAAGTCGGATGGATGTATTTCACCCTATAAATTTGCCTAAATGCATTTTTTTTAAAATATTAACGTTGCCCTTCTTTTGCTTTTTCATTGTGCATATCATTATTACTGTTCACGTATTCCAAGGTGTGTACGTGTCTTACGAACTACAAACGCTAGCGTTTTAAACCCTTTGGTGCTAGATGGAATTAAAATGCACTGTTTATTCCTCCTATAAAAATGTGCAAACTTTTTCTCAAGACGATGACAATGTTTTCCGAAGGCTAAAATATGCTGGAGGATACTATGTATTATAAGACGTGCCAAAACGTGGTGATGAAGACCTCTGCAGGTTTTTCATATCCACACTTGTGTGCTATGAGATCTAAAGAACCCCGTTTTCACCATTGGGCGTTCAAAATATGGAGCAATGTGGCAAACATTTGTCTGTAAAGTTAATTCTTCTCCTCTCAGAAAGAAAAAATCGCAAACTTCACTTATAAATAAACCATTTTCAACGGAACAGTACTCGGTAATGAGGATCGGTACGAAAACCAACTTACGTATGTGTCATGTAATAATCCTTTACCTATGAAATCAGTCATTTCTCGAGAGTGAAGGTTTAACCGGATATCCAAGGAGGATATCTCAGGGCTTGCTCATCGCGCTGCCGTGCAGAGGTAGCGCCGTTTTCCCCAAAGTCTGCTCGAATTGCTTTTTCTCCACCACCTTCATAGAAACGTAGCAACAACCGTATTTTGGTGAATTTTTATTTGCCTCGTTGAGAAGTATTCCTTCCAATTTCAAGAAAGGTTATCCAAGAAAATGATTACGTTATGCCTGAAAAAAATTATGGAATCTGAAACACTCCTCAGCTTGGTGAAATGTGCGTCTCGTCGTGCCATTAGAGCAATGCATATTAATTTTGTTGAGCCAACTTTGTTCGCTATTTTCAAAATGAATAGTTGTAGCTGGTAGGTACTGCTTGAATTTATGCCTGGCTCACGAATTTTGCAACATCTTGTAAGTGTTTAAAAGTTACAAGTTTAGTGGAAAGGATATTTTTAATTTTGAATTGCTCATCTTAGTAATCCTGGATTGTATTTAACTACGTTCGCCTTATTTTGGGTACTCTTTCAAGGTTAGTGATGTGGATATTTTAATATTTTGAATTACTCATCTCAGTGGCCCTGAATATTATATTACTACAAATAAAACAATTTCTTTGGTAACTTTATGGTACTCTATATTATGATTATTTTATGGTAACTTTTACAACACCACATAACATTGGTTACCGTTAAATATTCATCTTATATAACTACGTCGCACCGATGAAGTGTCGCGCATGTTACACGTCTCTCAAGCCAAGATCTGTAATTTCTCAATCCTGTCGAGGAGAGATGTGAATTCTTGCGTACGCGTTAGCCGAGACAAGTTCTCGGGAGGAGAGATGCTTCATGGAAACACTCCTAAGAATGCATCTGAGCTCGTAAAGCCGCGACCACAGCTTCCTCTCACTATATTCGCGTCCGTCCGCAGTCTCCTTGATAGCCTCGAATTGCATGCATATCAGCCTTTATTTTTCACATATTTTAGCATTTGTTCCACCATCCCCTCCGTGGCCTGCTTCCCATTAAGAGATTGACCTGCCTCTGACCTGTGACCCCGTTTACAAGTGGTGTGAAGCCGCATGAAAAATGTGGGAAACGTCGAGAGTCCCATTACGTAGTACTCTCGGCCCCATGCATCAAGCGATGCTAAAAGGTGGATTTTGCAGCGGCGTAAAACGAAAGAAGGCTGTTTTTTGCAGTTTCTTTTATCAAGGGTATTGCAAAATCCGTATGCATATATCTTCAGGCATGCTTAACCGTGGGAGGCTGGTTTTTCTCTTGGCTCAACCTGTGATTTAAGACACATTTTAGGTTGATGGTAACGTTATATTTTCAGTATTCTGTTCCTAAGGTCTTTGTACTTCAGAAAAATTATGTTATTTGAGATTTTAAATGTTTTAATGTAAATTACGGAACATTATAGTAGTAACAAGAATGTACTGCACAAAAAACATTAATTTAATAAACTGAAACTCTTAAGTGTGGGATTTTTAATATATTATTCGAAACTAGACAAGTGTTCAGCAAGCAGAATACTTAATAACAGAAATAATATATTGATGTCCACAAATAAGTTTTAGTCCAAATTTTATGTTACTGCAGACGGTACTGATGAAACAATCCTCCAAGATCGAATACTCCATCTAACAATTTATACGTCTGAATGATTATATTTCAATGGGTTTACTTAAAGTAGGAATGAATTGCTAGTGAAATGTTAGTATTGTTTTTAGAAAATAACATTTCATCTCTAATGATGTTTTTCTCTTTGTTTCAGGTATGTCTGAGTCACAGCTGCTCCAATAAAAATTAATTTTTAGGATGTTACCGTAAGTAATTTATTTATGCTTCATAATTGGCTCCTTGAAAAAATAAAAAAATAATTTAAATCCTTAAGACGTTACAAGGAGTGCCTAGTATTTATTCAGTATTATTTTTCATTAAATTGCATGATCGCAGAATTTCCCTTGCATGCATGCCGGTGCCTTGAAATTAATGAGTCTAACTTATATATCACATTGAACCTTTCGCAATATTTATGTATTTGATGTCCGACAAACAACACAAGTCACCAGTCTCTAAAATTATAAACTCGTTATGTAAATCAAGCATTGGTAGCTCAAGAACAGAACACCTATGCCTATGTGTTTCTAGATTGCCTAAAATGACATATATTCTCACTTTATGGTCGACATCATAGAATATTGTGTCCCCATGAGGTCATAAAAGCATTGCCTTCATATGACTCTGCTGTTTAGACATTAAGAAGGTATTTTTATGCCTCGTCGTGAGCATAGTAACAATTAAGGTATGTGTAATGTAGTAGCAACGATTTTTGAACGGACAAACAGTAATATACGCGGATGTTTTTGTGGTAATAAACATGCGTATACTTTTATTCTTTCGTTATCGACTATTAAAAATATTTCATTGTATGCCTTAAATGAAGCATAGTGTCAGCAATCAGGATATATTTTGCCTCCCTCTCGAACGTTCACACAAGGAAGCAGTTAGGACGGTCTCAGGTGTTTCCATCGTGGAAGGCCGTTGCCCTACAAGATATTGTTTTGTAAGTTATTCGAAATGATCGTTCAGTGCTTTGTTTTTCCTAATTATAACGGGTTGGCTGCTCGCTGGGGTTAATTTGATTTTTTTTAAATGATATGATAATCCTATTATTCTATAACATCTGCAAATGGGAAGATCTTACGACTGAAATATCATAATCTGCTAATTTACTGCGAAACGCTTGGAAAAATCAAAATAATTTAATTAAAAAATTATTGATTAATACTCTGAGTTAATTCTACTTTTACTATTTCATTTAGTTTCCTCTGTTTTCCCCCGAAAAATATCGTGCTCTAATCGATTCATTTAATCGCGTGGAGCAAATTGGTGTGGTTTCGAGACAATCGACGACAAATCTACTTGAGTTTAATGAGATTCAAATTCTTTCGTCTCCTGCATTCTAATCGGTGTTAAATTGTCAGGATGGTTTCGCTGAAAAGGTTAAGCTGTAGGTTTTGTCAACACGATGATGAAATGCAAGCTTTTATCGCCACCCTCTGGTCTTTGACTTGTTTTGAATTGACTTGTTCGCTGTGCTTTCTTATACTACTGCTCCATTTCCTGGCCGTGTGTAATGCTGGGCGTTCACCGGGCGACCTCCCAAGAGTCTTTGCAACAATTGCCATGCGAGAGACCTCTGGAGTGGGCGGATCTTGGCTTTAAGGGAATTAAAACGGGGAGAGGAATATGGGAGAGTTAGGGGGGAAACATTGAAAACCACGCGGTAAGAATGGAAGGAGACCAGGCCCTGATTGTTTTTTGTGTTGTTTGAACGAAGATTTTTATATATTCACCCCATATAATATAGAGACCATATATTTTTTTTAATTTAAAGAGTTTTAAGAAGGAAATAAATATGTGTATTCCTATAAATTACTTAAAAACTTACTTTTTTCATGCCCAAAGCTGAAAGCGTCTTCAGAACGGAGGGTTTTATTGGTTATTTGATAATAAATTCGGTGAATATAATTTTTTTAATATTCTAGAAAGCGTACAAACCACACACCATTACAATTCTTGAGCGATCTATGTCAGAACTTCCCAATTTTTTCTAATTATGTCTCTTTAGAGCGAACAACCGTCTCATATCCCACATAGAAATCACCGTACTTTTTTAGACAAATACCTCGAAAAGCATAGTGGGCATTGGATGAGATGAGATTTTTTTCTTAACGTTGAGACAAAAATCATTGAATTTTATGCGAAGCAATATGTCGCTTAAACTACCTTTAAGAAGTTAGTGTGATCAATATTTCGCTATATAAGAATACATAGGTTGAGCTTGCTCAATTCTCGACTGTCATGGAAACTAATCCTCCGAGAATAAAATTTGGTATTAATATCTCGGCGTCAAACTTAAAAAATGAAGAATAGTCCATACATTGAAGACGATGGTAATAAAATAAATTGAGCAATATGCACTGGGTAATGATCCGCATGCCAAATAGATTAAGTACGGAATAGGAACAATTGAAAAAATATCCCCTGACTTTTGAGGGGAACTCTATATTTTTTTATGGGAGCGACATTTCTTCTCGTCAGAAATTGGTTTTTACCCAAAATCATAATAGTTATTACTACTATTAATCGTACAAACTGTCATTGGAGTTTTTTATGAGACAATGATGTAATTTTTATATTGAATATCGTTTAACGTTTATATCTACTGGAATAGTGAACTATGAAGTATACAATTTAACTACAAGTATACCTCCATTTATAAACTTTTTCATGGTTTTTTTTATATTTGGCTACTAGTAATTATTTTATACCTAGCTGGAACAGATTACTTGGCTTAGATGTTTGTGTAATCCACTTGTCGGAGATGCTACTTTATCACAGATAATGATAATGAGTTTACTGCGGGAAGACTTAACATACTTCCGTCATTGAAATCTTTAAAAACAAACTATATAACGTATTCGGAGGGAATTCAAGAAACATTCGCTTGGCTCACAGCGCGGAACAACGGCAAATTTGAAAGAATGATACCAATTTTCGCTCAGATGTGTGTACCCTTCTCTTGGGAAACGTTTTATTTTCGATACAAATTCGAACAGCAGTCAGCATAAACAATGAATCATAAGGTTGATTTTTGGGAGCATTACGTATATGTTTTGTATCTTTTTCATATATACATTTACATCTTCTTATGATTATTGTCTCATAGCGTTACCAAAGCCATAAAATATCGTCAATAAGAGTTAAAAGAAATATTTACTTTGTAATTTTCTACACTTTTTATTTTTCCTCTACCGGTTTCAGCATTTTCATCTGATTTCATTCTTTCATCAAAAAATCATTCATCCCACTTTAAACTTAATGTACTCCATACTTGAAACAAAGGTGCTAAACTTGATTTTATGGAAAAATTTTAAATAGGAACATTTTATAAATTGTGTGGGAAAAAATTGGTGACTGAGGTTGTCCCGGTAAATCATTAACCATGTCTTTCTCTGCTAGTTCCTCCCCCTCCTTAATCGCTTCTATATGACCCTGACCTTGATCCCTGTCATAGTTCATAAAAACACATGGAGTATTAATTCCCTTTATACCTTTCTTCTTCCTTTCACTGTATAAATATGAGACTGAATGCTCCTTTTTATTAGCCTCTTGTAAGGACTTGAAAGCGTTGAAACCGGTAGGGGAAAAATAACTTGTGTGGAGAAATACAAAGTGAAAATATTTTTACTGTAGATAATTTCCACAAAGTTTGCTCGACAACGATTAATTTCAATGCCCTCAATGAGCTTTTCTCGTGCATCTAAGATAATGAAGATATTTAGTCATGTTCTCAATAATTTATTCGATTTCAACGTCTCATTATTCCACAGTGAAGTTTTTTTTTAACGAATCATCTCGCGCCCGTCCTGCACAAGACTGAACAGATTGAATAAACCGAGTGAAAACTCAGTAATTTTGAAAACTTGAGGGAAAGAGGGAGGAAAGCACGTAATAAATTTTCACTCGAGTCGCTTTTAATTCGTCCCCTCTCCCCCCCGTTGAGTTACGCGAAAAGGCGTAACTAGTTTGGACGGGACGAGTGATTTATGCGATTGTGAACTGACTTGGGCGGGGAAGGGAGGACTTTGAGAGTTTTTCCAAGCGCCGAAATTTAATCAAGGAGTCCTGGCTCAAGATAGTGCGCTTCTGTCGCCTGACAAGGACGCGATCTCACCTGGGAAGAATGCTGGTGAGAGAGGGAGAGGGGGATGGGAGTCTTAGAGGGATGAAGATGAAGGGTTAAGGGTAAGAAGGGAGGGGGAAGAAAGAAATTCGTTTCCCGGGTACCATTTCACGGTGTGAGCAAGGGTTCGAATAAATTTGAGGAAGTTGCCGTGAGGTGGCGATGGAAATTTTTGCTCGAAGAATTTCGTCGAGAAATCTTCAAAAAAAGTTTCTCTCTTTTTTTAAGTTTCTAATCGGGAAATCGGGAAGAAAAATCGGTGCATTTGAATTTTTTAAGTCGCATTGAAAGATTCAGCCTCCAGTTTGAATATCTATTGACATGAATTGTGAATGGCTCTAGATTTAACGATTTCCTCTATGATTTTTCAAATTTTACAGTGTTCTAATTGACCTAACCCAGCAAATTGTATGGATTTGAAAATTAAAATCCAGGGGCTGTATACTAGAAACGTCTTAATAATTATCGCTTGTGAAAATATAACCGATTATCGTGCGGTCTCGTTGGAGTATTGCATGCTATACAAGCTCTTGATATTTTCATACAACAATCATCACATGCAGTCAGGAGGTGACACTAAAAAAATCGTCGAAACCATCCGATAGCATGGCTCTTTTACGCATGCGATAATTACCACGGCGTTCGAGAATTGACCCCCAATGTTTGGTATTTCACCTTACACTCGTCGAAGCTCTAATCTTGCGCCAAAAACGAACCCCCTCGACTGGATTATAAAACCTAATCATTTTGATTTTAATATTTTCAAAGTCCACAAAGAAAATATAGCATTCATATTTTAATGTGTATGTATCATAACAAAAACCATGATTTGAATTATACGAACTAATGAAATTAAACTTCCTCACCGTAAGTACTAACCAGCAACTTCTTTAGAAAGGGTAAGATTCTGATTTATAAGTCATGGATGGCTCCAGACGTGATTACATAGTTTTGCACAATCATTCAATAAAGTTAAACCTTATTTTACACACTGTGGAATAACTGAGACGGGAAATTACAGCCATTAATTCGGTCTTATTCCATAGGTATTAAACCTGGCAAGCGTTAATGGACTTAAACCAACTTGAATTGTTCGTTTTAAAGTCAATCTGGTTCCATGCTCCTATCATTTCAATATTTTCTCCATTTTAATGGGTCTAACTAACAACATAAATAAATAAATTACAATGATAAAAAGCCGAAATGTGTCGAAACACTCCAGAAAAGAATAAATTTTGAATGATCTAACTTTTAAAATAGACAATTACAAATATCTATGTCTCTGTGAAAATGCCGTAACACAATAGACTGATAGGAAAGCTCTAATCGTAGTTGGCTTTTTTAATTACTAGGTGGAGATTGGGGTTCAGAAACATCGAGTAGTGAGCAGTTACGTGCAACGATAAGTTCCTTGGCTACCAAAATACGGCAGTGAAATAGTGCGTTGAAATTGACACGAACAAAAATCCACCTGCACTCGAGGGAATAATAATTCTTAAATAAAACAAGACCATTAAATGGCCTGGGTGGCAAAATGGCCTGCGCATTGGGTCAGCCAGCCAAATTTCTGTGCTTCATAACCTTTTGCCTGATTTTATAACTCGTGGCAATTTCTTATTTACGTACAACGTACGCTTGGAGATTGTTCCCGCCTTGAAAAGATCGAATCTAAAGTAGGCAGGGGTTTTTCGTTTTCCGTGTATCTAAACTGAACCCTCATTTCTATGCATCCTCCCCTTTTCCCATCTGCGTGAAAGAGGGAAGGATGGAGAGGGAAAAGGGGTCGATGTATAAAGCCATGGAAAACGCAGACGTCGCTCCTACAAGACGTTTCAAAATCCTCTTGAAAAATTTCTCCCCGCCTTGCGGCAGACGTTTTCCTCCTTTCTCGGATGATATACAGCTCGGAGGAGCTCCTCGATTCTATGTCCTTAAATCCTCTCCCTCCGCATAATGCATCTCTTGCCATAATCAGAGGTGGTCCTTCTCACGCTTTCTAAGGATGCGCATTTGGCCATCGTGAGGATGTCATAAACGGAGTGAGACCGATTGCGTTTGAAGAAATGCTTGCTTGCACGTTTGATTTTTTTTACTATCCTCTATCCCAGCTCGCATATTTGAAGGAGCGTAGTTATCAAGTTGTCAAATCTATTTTACGCCACTGCCATGATGTTGCAAGATTTATTAATTCGCATTAAATAATTCTTTTGCTAAAAAATCATCCAAATCAGGCCTGAGAGTCCTAATTCGATTAGTGATTAAGCTATGGGAAAGAATGAGGGAAGAATGCAAGACACGCCCTTCGGGCACAATTAGAGGATCGCTAGCATTTCAATATCTACCATGAATTTGCATCAAATGAATTCCATTTTTAAAAAACAGGGATATTATACTATTAAAATCTTGTAAATCATTAATGAGATATAATACTCTCTTTTCTGTGTGTACCAGATCGTACAAAGTGTACTAAGAAAATGTTCTTACCTGGATGAATACTCATAGTTGCTCGTTTAATGGTGTCCTGGTTCTGGTGATTCGTGGGTTTTTTCTTAATTTGAAATGTGCCAATTTTAATTTAGATGTTTTACTTTATAATTCGCTTATTGAAATTAAACTATAATACTTCTGTAGCCGTTCCATTGGGGTCAATGAATTATTTGTCATCTTAAACTGTGAATAAATTATTGAATAATTTACGGAGAAAGTGTTTGATAAGTGTTTTGAAAGTAGTAGATAGTACTGCACACTACATGCAATTTTTGAATTTTTTTGCAATAAATTGAACATTCCGAACGACTTAGCCAAAAAAATGGAAAATTTTAATTCTCAAATAATCGATCGAACATGATACTTAACTTCAGGGACGAGAGCATCACAGATAAGTCATTTTTCCCCAGATCCATCTCATTCGAAAAATGTCCATGTTGTTTTATGCCTCCGAAAAACCAACATTAAGAATGAATATGTTTTTCACAAGGTAACCAATTCGGTTCTGAAATGGAAAAAGTGGTATTTCCAGAGGTGAAAGAGGCAGAGCGCTCCGTGTCCAATATCATACCATCTTGATATCCCGTGGCGAAGTTAAAGGCTCCATTTCTTCTCAATTTTTTCCCCGATAGAGCATTTTTCCAGTTAAAAAAAGAAATCTGTAGCGAGATCACTCTGCACATCCGTCTTTTGTGAACGGAGTAAGGGGTTGGGGGATCACGATTGAGCCGTCTGAACGTGGAGGAAAAATTCTCTCTCCGTTGGTGCTTTTTATTTAAAGCAGATAAATAAAATCTGGGGGTTACACCATCCGTTGGTGCTGTGAAATTATATTTTACTTTTTTATATGGTTTTTTAAAAATTGAGTTTCTATCTGTTTGGGTGGAATCAGTCAATCGATTTTTCACCCACTCACACTCATCAGATCTCCTTCAAATTTTTCATACGTGTAACTTCTATGACAATGCAATCTTTAAATATAAATATCACGGCTTTCTCTCCCATACGGGGTTCGCTTCATGAAATTGGTTGCTATAGTATTGGTTGTTTACTTTATTGTTGGATAAAAAAAAATTACTCGTATTTTGGTGTGCTCGGCGAATTATTACTAATAGATAGAAAAAATGTAATAAATAATCTACACCCTCGGGACAACAGGCGTACCCTGTTGTAAGAAGCCCCTCGCCTCCACATGGACCATGGCAGCAAAATTTTGTTTCACTTAAGTTTTTATATGTTTTGTTTTATATATGGGAGCGTGGTGGCCTAGTGGGTAGAGTGCTTGGCTACTGATAGAAGGGTCCTGGGTTCAAATCCGGGTGAAGCAAAAAAAATCCTCGGAGTGCAAGGTGGCCCAGGGAAAGGAACTGGCCCCCCTACCCTGAATGTGTGAAATTCACACGCCTGTGGCTTAGTCCGGGGTGAGCTCTACCCTCAACTATCCAAACCAATCTCCGGGTTGAATCAGTGAGTGAGTGAGTATGTTTTTATATTTAGTAAAACCATGTCACTCAAAAAGTATTTTTAAGACACTAATTTGATCCGCATCCACGATATTTGTCGTGATGAACTGAAAGGAGGGACGGGAAATTTCGGAGATCAGGTCAATAGGGACGCTAGTTTACCAGCCTTACATCCAGAGGACCCGAAGTCGAATCCTGATAATGGCGGAACCTTTACAATGGAATCTAATTAGCCGTTTTTTAGTAAAGAAAGTATTGGGTCAAGGTTGACACTTCTGCCATTTAATCCTTCGTGAATGTTTTCAATCATGAAGACCTATCATGACCACATTGTTTTTATAGGAATAAGGGCAGCATATGCACAATTTCACAGCACACCGTCCATCGGATGGGGCGTTAAAAGGTGGCTCCCTGAGCGCCTTTCGTCGGGAGTAAGCTAATGCCGACGCCTGGCATTGTTGAAGGATAAGTGTCTCACTATGATTTTGTTCTTGTCATTAAATTGGGTGACCACTATGAAATTGGGGGAGCCGACCCCAGTGGCGGCGCGGCGGGGTAAAGTCCTTGCCTGCTAATCCGACGGTCGCGGGTCCGAATCCCGCCTGGGTCGGTTTTTTGCATGCCCATGCCCCATGGCGGTTTCTGTCAAGTTCTGCTGGTTCGGACCCTGAGTAACCTGAAGACAAGTCAATGGCTTATCGGGATCGCAGGGGCATATGGACCACCAGAATCGTCCGAGTGCAAAAAATATTCTTTTATATTTCTATTTAATTTCGTATCTCTCTTATTTTGAAGCTTTTGCCTTTTCTACTGGTGTATAATGGGATGTAAAAGACATAATCCGTGTCACCCTAAAGGTCGCGCTATCCAAGTATCTCCACGATTTTTAGTCCAGCTTGTAACCTCCGAGTCCCTCTTACACACCAATCCTTACTGACGCGAACGACCTCGGTTATCGGAAAAATTACGGAAATTAACATCCTTCCTAAATAGCCAGTCGTCTAACGGAAATATCTTCTTCATGGGGAGGGATTATTAATTAATAGATCCTTCTTGTCATTCCATTGAATTCCTGATATTTAAAAAAAAGAATGTAGGCATAAGCTATTTCCTCTTTCTGCTTTGCACCCATCACCGAAAATCCTGTGGTCGTCATAATTATTCCTTGCTCCCCCTGACTTTCTCATTTTCTGATGAAAGAAGGATAAATACGGAGGGAATAAAGAAGTGAGGGTTTCAAGTTGACTGGTTTGGTCGGTATAGAGTACTGGCTTCCCATGCCGAGGGCCAGGGTTCGAATCCTGATTTTAGTGGAGATATTTCATTGAAGTTCTGATCCCAACTTGGGAGCTTAGCGGAGAGCTTATCACACAAGTACAGTACTCCGTCGGTAGAAACGTTAAACCGTGGTCCATTTAGCGACTTACGTTAAGAGTATGTTAATTCCGACGCTGCTTTTCTCTCCAATACGTTTTAATTACTGAACAGTAGTTATCCTGTCCAGGTGGCGGTGGGGTAAAGTCCTCGCCTTCCGTACCAAAGGTCGCGGGTTCGAATCCCGCTTGGGTAGAAACTTTACACCTCACAGTGCATGGTTTTTTGTGTTCGTCCTATAATAAATTGGCAGTAATTCGCTTTGGCTGTTGTCAATATAGGAATTATTATTATTATCCTATATATTATCCTATAGTATGGTCTCCTCGAGCAGACAGAAACTGTAATTGACCGACCGCATCATCCATGACGGAGAGGATTTCCCAGGTTCCGCCATTTTGTTTTGAAAGTGATCTCCCACTTCCCTGACGGGTTTTTTTTTACAAAAATGGAAAAAAAATGTTCATAAATTTTTATTTCAGATTCAGAAACATTAAAATGAGGCAAATGCAAGTATTTTTTACTTAATTTTTCATTCCAAATAACTAATGAATTATTCAATAATTTCTGAATGTTGCCCCTTAATTTAAGATAATTAGGCCACCTGCATGTCAGTATAACTTTGCCCGAGTATACTCGGGCGCGTCAGGGAAGCGGTTAAAGTTCAACTGGTTAAATTACATTCAATTTATATTTATAATGTTACGATGAAAATGCTAATGAGAAAATTGCATATTTTTGTTACAAAAATGTGGAAAGTATAAATTATGTCCAGTTTTTATGATTTCAGCCCCCTGTGCCCCAGGCTCCACCCTTGCTTCGTTCCTAGTTATCCCCCCCTCACCAACTCTCCCAGCAGTCCTCAATGTCGCAAACGATCTCAGCTGAAGGTTGCTTCCCCAAATAACCAACCAGGGTACCAAAAGAATGTGAACGTGACGTCAAAGTGTGAGAGGAGATGCATGACTTCAGCAAACCTTTTTCTCGCAATTCCTTTGAGATTCCTACGAAATAAAAATAATAAAAATATTATATTTACCTCCTCATGGCACTCCTCTCCAAAAAATCCTGTGGTTGGCATAACTTCTCCCCTTTTCCTCCCGGCTCTCTCATTCTCTGGTTTAAGGGGAAGTTTAGGGATGTGAATACAAAAGTTGAATGTAGCATTAGAGGTTTGCCAGCTATGGGAAATATGTCAAAAACTCATTTCTTTATCGGATGCGGAAAAAGTTTTTTTTAGACCCCGAAAATATGGGATGAGGTCCAGTGAAAGATTCCTCTCTCTTCCTTTGTCATCTCTCCGTTCCATTCCACTTATATATTGAAAAAAAAATGTGTGGGAAAGAGAAGGAGTGGACACTGTTGACATACGACGGAATGAAGGGGGAAACACAGATCCCTATCTGTCGAAAGAGGCTTTCTTTTTATTATTTCCTTCCTCGCCAGCGGTGATGAAAATTGACCATTTTCCCCGTAAGTGGTATTTTTCCTGCTTCCAGGAATCCATATCCACCAGAATTTCCTCATCACGTGTTCCTTTGCGATTTCTGATACCCTCCGTCCTTCGGCTGCTTCATGTAGCCAAGACCATTTGTCCCCGTAATCTCGTTTTTGAACTCATCTGCCGTCCTGTGTATCAGAGGAGGCGAATTATTGGACTCGAATGGCAACAGATTAGATTTTCCATTAATATTCTTCTCTTCGAGCATCAGGTTGCTTCTAATGTCAAAGGAATCTGTTTTTAGAAATGGAATAGTTTCTATTTCCCTCAGTCTTTTCATTATTAAAGAAAATGAACAAAATTTTTCTAGACGACGTTCATTTTCAGATACTAATAGCTGGTGAGTCATCAATACACGTATTTACATCTTTATAGTAAAAAATTTCAAATGTTTACTTAAAATCTAATTTAAAATCCTGATTTTCAAGAAGTACCTAATATGGAGGTATATGCTCGACTGAAGAAAGGCTAAGCGTATAGGGGGAAACCTCTCCTGTACATTTTACCTCATCAAGATTGAAATGAAATAATACCTCCGGTAAGAACTGTCGCTTTTTTGTAAAAACATTTGTGAAAATTCAAATCCGAATAATATCCCTGGTCCGTCCCAATTTAAGTCCAAGCGATTGTATTTAATTTTTTATGATATCTGTGAAGAACAGGAGCTTTCAAAAGAGAGTCGGATGGTCCTTTAGACCTACGTAGTATGAGACTCGGGCCGTAGTACCTTAGGTTATCTTAGGCAATCATCGGGACACCTAATATTTTACTGCTTTTGGCGCTGATAAAAGAATTGCCGTTGGAATGGAGTCTTAAATTCGGTTCAAATAGTTGAAAAGCGAACTAACACAAAGTGTAATTATATGTGTGGACCAAATTTTGTAGTCGTAGTTTATTGAGAAAAAACCTGAAGCCAGTTTTGGACTGAGGAGGAGGGAAATTTCTAGGTAAGAGCTTAATAGCACAGATGACGGGGTTCTTAAACGCATTCATAGGTTCACTAACCGGCCTGGATATAATCGCCGAGAGATAACGGTGCATTTCATGGGCAGCTATCTTGAAATTTATGAACGTCATCTCACTCGTAAAATCCCAATACCCTAGCCATTACCAGGTTGTGTCGAGCTAGTCCCATTTCATTCGACTTGGCAGCGCTTTTAAGGGTTTTTTGTGGAAGTAAAATGGGAAATTCTACTGAGGGCTGGGACTTTGAGGGCTCTAAAACTGAAATACAGTGAATCCTTGACAACGTCGGATCTTTTTTTTTCACCCTTATTTCTTTTCTTTTTTTTTTCAAATTTTTTCGAAGACATTTCTTCCCAGATTGCCCATTCCACGTGTGATTTGGTTGGCTATCTTTCCGTTATGTGTGCTGGCTACATCCTTAAAATCATCTTTCTCTGGCGACGAAAACCGTATTCATCCATAAAAATCTATAATTTTAATTTCTACATTTTAAAATTCCACGGGCCATAAGATTCGGACCATCATATTAGGCTCATAATATCGTATAAGAAGCGACAAATCTACATGTTTCTGGTTCCATTTTGTAATTGTCGATTCAGATGGATTTAAGTAAGGAGTTCGAATACTGGTGCTGTTATCATGCGCACTGAGCATAGGACTGTGTACAATTTACAGACTAGTGTGCTTCGTGCATTAAAATCCTTGTATCGGTGGTTCACATGGTTTTGGAAATATTTATAAGACGCTTAAAAGTAAATTTTGGATTACGATTTCAATTATTTCAGCAACTATGAATGGTCTTAAACGTACTAAATATCGAGCTCCATTACTCGTGGGTGTTGTAGCGGAGACGTGTTGAGCTACGAAGATGTTGGCAAAAAAAACTAAGAAGGCCAAAATAAAGAATGGACGAATTATATTTTTCTAAAAACTATGTTACTTTTACCTTTTGATTAAATTTTGAACTGAAGTTCTTATTCACTCTGCATAACTCTAAGTGGACATCGATTCTACTTCGCGTCACTAACCACACGGCACTTTTCTCGTTCTTCGCCGGGGCTGCTATGCTACCCACAACAATATATAATGAAAACGGAATTTCATGGGGAAAAAAATAATTTTCGATTGGTTGGTTATTTGGGGAGACAACCAACAATTGAGGCAATGTGAGCCTACATTGTTGGTCAAATTGAGATTCAGAGCCTAAATCAATGTTTAGGAAGGAAACGATGTATTTGTAAACGTAGGGAGGGTGGAGAGAAACCCGACGACCTAGAAATCAGCCTACTCTTAACGAAAGGCACGAAGGGGTTCACTGTTTATCGTCCCTTCCGACGGACGGAGTACTACATTTGGAATGCTCTTCACAAAGCACTCAAGTAGAGATCGGAATTGCAACGCAAAGTCTTTGCCAGCACTGGGATTTAAACTCGGGCCCTCTGCATTGGAATCCAATGCACTCCGCCATGCTAACCCAATATCTCCTCCGTTTCTAACGAATCCCTATGATTTCACAACGTGGTTGATAGTTCGGTTATGTGACTAGGTGACCGACGCCTTAAGTCATTTGCGCTAAGGATCGGTGGTTTGGCAGGTAAGGGATGGTTTATTTGAAAAATGGGAGGAAGGGTTAAGAAAAATCTGGCGTCAGCTTCCTGTCCATGGGCGGGATTACGATCGAAGTTTCCTGACGTGACGGTAACAGACGGTGGAATTCTGTTTTTCGTTTTATTCCCGTCAGAGAGGAGAGTATTGTGATTGACATGAGAGTATATGCGCCAGTCGTTCAGTTTTTGCAAACTGAGTTCTGAACGGTTTCTAAGTTGCTGTTAATTTTCATTTTTTAATCAAAATATAAATAATATGCAAATATGCCGCCAAAATGTTCTTCAAGGAGGATAATTATGTTTGATTGACAAGCATAAAAAGTAAGAAGGACAATCTGGAGATGAAATTAGTAAATATTGAATAAAAAGCTCTTCCCTTATTGGCTGCCGTTGACGTAGCGTTACGAAAAAGGTTAGATTTTGACAAGGTTTGCTCATCGTCCGTTGCCGGAAATGTCAACGCCCGGCCGTCATAATATAGGTTTCACTAGATCACAATCACAATGCTTCGCGAACGCCAGACGTCTGTTGCCGTCAGGTTAGGAAACGTCGAACGTAATCTCGCCCTAAGTACGGCGCCAACAGGTCCACAGTTTAACCTTCCCTCCAACTGACGGATTTATGCACTTGACATGTTCTCCACATAGCACCCACCCCAAGTAGGGACGAGAGGCCTTATTCAGTAATGATTCGATACGGTTGAACCTCGGAAAATCCGTGGATGTGACGTCGCAATCCCCGACAAATCTCAGTTTTTGAATGGCCCATTTTGAAATTTTCAAGGATGTGACTTCAACATTTCGTCCCTGTTGAGGCTTGGGAAATCCGAGGCCATAATGAATAGCCACTCTTGTGCCCCATTCAGGAAGGTTTCAGAATATCCGAGCCTCGAAAATAACGTAATTTTGACGTCACAACCTCGGATATTTTAAATAATGCCATTTAAAATTTGAAACTCGTCGAGGATGTGACGTCGCGTTCACGAGATTGTCGAGATCGAGACCTTCCTGAATAAGGCCGCTATTCCACTGAAAAATCTTAGATTCCAACCCCTTTGCCCACTGGATGGGAAACTAGTTCTCTAGTTACCTCACCAATCCGAATCTCACTCTAATAATCATGGGAAACTTATACGATCGGATAGAGAGAGAAACACAGGTGATGCCAGGACGCGGAGGCATTAAATTTCAGATTGGGCGAGTTTCATTGCGACACGGAGGAGATTATTTTGACCCCGCCCTATTATATCTAGAGCTTTCGGACGTGACAAATTAGAGAGAATAAGGGTGGAGTAGGAGAGAAAAACGATGTTTGTGCTGTCAAACTTATTATTACGAAAATTCCTTCTTTGCACACTTCACTATTGACTAAAGCGAAGACAGGGCTATGCAGTCCATTAGCATGCAATTTATCTTCATCTATTTTCTCTCTGTCCCTATTTCTTTTCACTATTCCGTCCCTTTTTCATGGTTGGTGTCTTAATTCCGAGCCGAGGAAACTCCTCTATGACATACAATTCACTTTCGTCTTTTCCCTCTTCCAATTTTTGAAGTGGAAACTCTGGATGGGGGTTAATCTCGCGAAATGCTAGCGTCATGTGACACCCGACTCCTGGACGGATCGACTGCTGAGTCGTTGCGTGGTTACGTATATACTAGTGCTTCAAATGAATTCACGATTCTATCATTGGAGGTATATAGCGTAATTTATTATAGTACGAATATTAGTCTATGAGTATTGCATGTAATAATCATTATCATCTTCATATCATTATCAATATCATGTATAAATATAATTTTCATATTAAAATTTTCATAAATAGTAAATTAATCATTTATGTTTATTCATATATAATACTGTGTGCATATTTATATGTAGTCCTGCCAGACATACTCATACTCCGTGTTCCTCTTCTGTCGGCCCTCTTGCGACGGCCTCACTTTTTCCCGTTCCCTCTCTTCATGGCTGGTGTACTGACACTCCCTGCCACAAGCCCCTGTGGGCGGCTTGCAGGGTAGCATGTAGATGTAGATATATTTTTTCATAAAATGACGACTGAAGGAACTCCAGCCCTGCTCCCGAAATTTCTTTTGCATCTCTTCTTTTCCTTTTATCCGATCTCTTCCCTCCTCTCTATTAGGTGTTCAATTCTCATTTTCGTTTTCATTTATTCTCCTTATTTTATCCCTCCTTCGTAATTTTCTTATTACTCTTACTGAGAACTTTTATTTTCCCCCGGCTGAGCAAACGCCCTGACATGAAAGGCTCCCGATTCATCAAAGTTGAACCAATGCAGACGGGGCTGTTGGGGTGAAGGGTCATGAGGCGGGTCAAATGTTCTCATTAGATCCCTTCAACTCCCTTTCTCATCTCACCCCATATTCTTCAGCCCTTTAACCCCTTCTTTCTGCACTCCCTCCCTCTCCATTCTCATCCCTTTCCAAACCCTCCATCCCCTGTTTTCTCCACACCTCCGGGCAAAATCAATTACTGGAACTCCCCTTGGTCTTGGGCCAAAATTGATCTCAGGATTTTCTAATTATTTGTAATATAAATGGCGTGACGCCAACAGAGGACGGGACCGTCCCTTTTTAGCCGGACTCGGTGCTTCTCCTGCGCTTCGTATTTGGATGGCATGATTGGAATTGATAACGGTCTGCAGTGGTCCGGTAGATTTTTCGCATCCGAAAGAGATTTGCCTCTAAATGATAGTTTCAATTAAAAGGATTTAGTACTCTTTTTGTTCGGGAGTAATGAGTCTAACCTGATCTCAGGCCCGTCTCTACCAAATTGGCGCTCTCGTCAGTCCACTCATTTGCCACCGTCCCCAGTTACTACGCAGCCGTCGGAGAAGGTTATTTTTAAATTGGAAGTATTACTCTGGCGTAAAAGTTGCTATCCTGATAGAGTTAAATTATGTGTTCTGAATCTGTGAGTTACTCTCGGGACTTGGGCTACTTAAATTACGAGGATTTTCAGTTCTTAATGGAAAATTTTGTCGAAAGTAATGAGCAGATTTCCAGATGGCCAGGGGACGGGACGCTGATTTCATTAAATGAGTTTGAGAACTGAGAAACGGATATATTTCATCGAATTGATTGAGTTTATGCAAGAAGACGTAAATATAATCAAGTTCAAGACGCAATAATTTACCTACTTTCACTGAATTATTTTGGAAACTGAGGAATGGATACATCTCGTTAAATTTATAGTTTATGGTGTCTACAAAGGATCTATTGAGTAATAATTTTATCTGGTATTAAATAATCAGTTCCTATGCGTGATCACTTTATTACAAAGTAAATTTTTTGATTTCTTACTCTGTATGAATTCTATCAGTGATCTAAATAACATCAGCGCACTAAATAAAGTCATGTTCTGGTTTAAATGTACATGCGTAAATACTTATGTAACTTCATGAAATATCACTTAGAACTTTTGCTTTTGACTAAGATCGCTATTACTTTCTACCTATTCTATGCTCGCCTTTTACTTTCCATCTTTTATTCATATTTGCTCTTATTAGTCACTTGTATAATATGATTAACAATTGAAGCGTAAGCATTGAATCATTTTCTTCCTCTACCTCGAATACTGTCTCCCTCCGGTCATATTATTTGTGACGCCCAACGCATTGCGTGTTTTACTTTTAACTGTTTTCCTCTTTCTATTGATTTCATAGATAGTTTGTAGAAATCAGTATTTGCTGTCATATAGACTTGATTAAGCATTGAAAGTAACATTATGATTCTAGTTTACCGAATACTTCCTGCAAAACGATTTTACGAACGTCGGACTCGCCCTTTTTCCCCTTGATGGTGTCATTGACATGGGTTTTACGCTCTTTTCATCGAGCAAAGTAGATTAACGGTTGTTCTCACGTCCTCTTAAAGCTCAATGAAAGAGGAAATTGGTGGAATCGTGGGGCCGTTTGATTTATGAATGGCTATCCAATGGCGTCTGATTATCATGATTGAATGCGTAGTAAGGTTGGTTTTGCCTAGGGAGGAGAATGACAACAATTCGACGTTTTAATTATGCTTACACCAATTAAGGGAATATAGCATTAAATTGAGCACTTCCAATGGTTCTATTAATGTTGCACGTAGTTATCTCGTACTTGCATGCAGTTATGTTGGTGACTGTGTTAATATGACTGATTCATCGTTAGAATAACTTTTTTGTTACGTTTTTGCCATAAGAACCAATGTCTTCTTGGTCTTCAGTGGTCACTTGATAGAAATTTCTCATAGGGAATTTTTACTTCCTTATCCTTTTATGTCTTACATTAACCATGAAAGGATAGTTATTCTATCTTTGTGATAAGTTTTTTACAGTACATTGTGTGGACTACTTGTTAATCCTTTAAAGTAAACTTCTTTCAGTTAATTGTTACCAGTAACTTACTATTTTATTAAATACGTAATAAATACCATATATACGAAAACTTCATTATTTTATCACTTTTCGAGAACCTCTAGACTTTCTTCGGCAGTATTGTAAATTTTTTATTGTTATCCCATCCTGAAATACAATATTTCACCGAAAATTACACATCTATTTTTATATTCTTCTTTCGCAGTTATATCGCTACGAACGAATGAGTGTGGGATACTTTTCCATCGCTAACATTTTCTCTGGGAAAGTCAATATTGAAGTGTACAGATTCTGTGATGCAGTGTTCCTTTTTGACTTAGCTTTATTAATCATTCAGGTCCTTAAATAATGCCGATCTACTTTTTTTACTGTCAATTCCGTTGAACGATAGGCACTATCTTTCATTTATTGGAATTTAAAAAAACAATTTGCTTTTAACGGAGATGAGGTTGGAAAGTTAACATCACCCATTAATTAACATAATTCAATTGCAAATTTGCTGAATTTTCCGTGAAAACTATACTTCAATACGTGTACAACAGTTGACATACTTTTCCATACTCATAAAATTGTATTTCGGAATGACCCACTTATTTTGTTCATTGAGTTGGAATCGTGAGCTTATCACTATGTCAGTTTGAAATCCTTATTCCTTCATTTATAAAATTTGGGTTTAAGATGTTTTCAGGAAATAGATATTTAGTCTATAAGACAAAATTCCTTAGAATTTGTTCAAACTATGTAAATATTTATGAAGTTATATGACGTTATGTCGTTTAAGTAGGAGGGCACAAACCGGGAAAAGTTGAGCAATTTAATTACTTGGGTAGTACGCTAGATGAAAATGATCAAGTAGATAAGGCATTAGAAGGAGAATATTGTTAGCAAGAGAAGTGTTTATTAGTAGAAGGGAGCTGATGACGAGGACCTTAAGTAAGGTTGGACCTTAAGAGGATTATGAAGAGCTTGATACGGAGTGTAGCGCTGTATGGAGCAGAAACTTGGACTCTGAGGAAAGAGGGCGATAATAGGCTGCAGGCGTTTGAGATGTGGGTATAGAGGAGGATGGAGAAGGTGCGATGGACGGACAGGAATACAAATGAGTAGGTGCTTAACATGGTTGGTGAGGAGAGTTAACTTCTGGATGAGATAAGGGGGGGGCAAGTTAGGAGGCTGGAAGCTGTAATGAGGGGCGATGGGTTGCTCAATGCAATGAAAAGGCTCAAGGCCGTGAAAAAGGGAAGGAAGTCGGGCAAGCGGGGAAGTAGAAGAATGGGAATAGATTTTTTGGACGGGGTGAAGAAGGTTAGGACGATGAAGGAAGAAATACCAGAATTAGACAGGGCACTGCAAGTGTGAAAATCAGGAAAATTTTCTCTGACTTTCAATAAAATCTACCTTTAACCAGTAGATTACTTAAATGTAATGTACCTCTGAGGAGCGTTCTATTAGCCGGGTCTCGGATTTGGAAATAACATTGAAATGGAGGTAGTCTTAGGATATTTATATGAAAATCACCCCACTTTTGACGTTATATTCCTTATTAAGTAAAAAAATCAAAGTTAAGTATGTTTAATGTTATAATGCAGTATGTTGCATTATAAACTATAACATTGCACCTTTATATACATCAGGGAGTAGTACATGGATAAATTAGTCGTTTAGTAATTCTGTGGTTTAAGGTTCCGGGACTTATTTTTTCCATTCGTCATTCTGTACGGTAAATAATTTCTTTCTTTTCATCAGAAATGCGTAAAAAATATAATATTAATTGTCACATACATAATCTAACCTTTAACCTGTGGCGTAGCGAAATCCTTGTTTTTAGTTTAAAACAATTGTGAATTGGTAACCCCAAAAGTGAGGTGATTCATAAATCACAATTCTAGGACCTACCTGTCAACTTTCATCAAAGTCCGAGTCGTTGTTATTGAATACACTCCTCGTGAGTGGTTTCATGAGACAAGCGAGTGCATTCCCTGGTCTCCCTTCCCTTAGCGACGTGGACTCTCGTTAATGTTCTTATTTCTCAGAGCGGAATGCAGAGACAGTTCTAAGTGTCCGGGACCCGCCCGTCGCGAGACCAGTCCCCTCCCATAACCACCACTGCCACCACTCCTCCTTAATCGCCCCGTCTTATCGTCTTGCCCTCGGCCATTTCCATCTTAAAGGAATGCGCCTTCCGAAGGAGAAGAGAATAACCGAACGCATTCCTGGGAAACCTTGAAATTCTAACGTAATTGTTCGTTTTCCCTTTTTCTTCCCTCCCCCTCCACTCACTTTCTCCCTCTCTCCCTCCTTCCTCGACAGTTTCCTCGCCTTGAAATTCCTCCCTCGGTATACCTATGTAAAAAAAAAGATAAAAATACCGAGTTTATGTACCGTTCGATATTTAAACGTCGGAAGTACCGCATGTTTGTTTTGGCTCCTTTCTCACGTTATCGTGATTATCAAACAATTCGCTTTGTAATCGATTCCCTATCACTCTCTTGCTGAATTTAGAGCAGCCTTCCTCCTCTGACAGCGTGGTTGAGGAATTTCACTTTCATATTGCCTCCGTGGGCAATAGTGAACGCTGGCTTTTCGCATTGTACTTCGGAGTGGCTTGGAAGCCTATACGAACCTGAACCTTTCGGCTAGCGACAACGGGCGAGATTTTCCGAGTATTCTCGGAGAAGTATTTTGATATTCGGCCATGTAAGCTAAAACTTAAAGATTAAAAGGGGATCAGATAAAAATAAAACGATTAAAAGATGAGTGAAATACTGATTTTGTCCATGAAAATTTAAAGTTAAGCGAATATAATTTATCCAAACGATAAAGTTATAGCTCTAGTGGAGATGGGTTTGACATCTTTAACAGCAACTATGTGAATGCATATGCTGGTGGAATCTCTATTCTTCATCCCTTTCCTTTAAAATATTCACAAATAATGGTCTAGCCTTAGGAATGTCAATCTTATAAATAAATTCACTCGCAAATTCGCAAGTAAGCAATTAGATTTTGAGTTTATTCTTCCAAGATTGTCATTTTTTTTAATCCATCATATTGAATCCAATATTTAAATGTATGCTTCAGAATTTGGCTCAAATGCTGGTGAATGATCGTGCATAGTATTTGACCTCCACATCGTGCCCTTCTCCTTATAGGTGTTATAAAATCAAAATTAACAACCGTTGCACATTTAAATAGATAATTGGGAAACTTGCAGCTGCAGATGCTCTTGAATTTATCCCATAAAGAGAATAATAATACTAAGGTTTATCTTAATCTTATATTCTATTCGTGAATTTGCTGAAAACTACGTGAAAAATTGAGACAAAAATTCTTACCCATGTCTCAGAAAATGTGTTGGTTTTCTAACTCTTCCTTCTCGCTGTATCTCAGTTTATCAATTTTAATTTTCATTTAATAATTCATTTCTAGATACGAACTGTTTTGTATAAGGCCTCTTTGAAATTTTAATGCAAATGGACCTAGAAAACAGGCATTTGTGTCCATATAAATTGCGTGTACAAATTTCATATTTATTTGAGAGGCAAAACTTAGCCAAACAACAGCCTTCACGTTGTGGTGGGCCTATTCTCCTCCTAATTTTCTCGGATCAAAAGGGTGACAAAAATTCCGTGACATTGTAAACCGCCTGAGAGGAGCATGAGAAGCCTTAGGGAACCATAAATTTCTCGACACACTTCAACTTTCACCGCATTTCTTTCTCTTTCCCCTTGGATGTGGAATAAAAATATGTGAAATTCTCACGCTGTGCTCTGCGACCTGCCAGTGTGTTTGTGCTTGCGTCTACTCAAACCCAGTTATTTTGGGCGTGATGTTCATTCCATGGATACATTTTTCCTTTGTCGCTATATCGACCCTTTTCTTTTTGTTATTTTTTAATTCTGAGAAATCCTCCATATGGTTTGCGTCAAAACTACTTCATTCAGGCTAAACTAAAACTTCCGGAATCCTTCCTTCCATACCTTACGGAATTCATTGTTAAGATCGCAAATAAGTAGGTAAGTGTTTAATTTGGTCGTATTAGGTAGGCATTCACTTTTTTAGTGTGAAACAAGAACTTTTAGCCAGTTATTCTGTTTAGTCAAAGTGCCTTCATTCTGAAGCAGTGAAAATATGAAGGCATATAATAAGTGCAATGGGTTTCTTACGATATGCGTGAAAATAATTACCTCCTTTCCTCATTTTCTAATCTTCTCGATACTATGTAACGACTATTTTATTTTTGGTGAGGAATATTATTTCTGATATAGTCAAAACTATTTGCAGTGGTTGGGATTAAGTATAGTAATGCGTTACAGCAGTTAAAGTGCTCGTGTTCCGAAATCAGGACTCAATTTTTTAAATGATCTGTTTAATATGATATGTAGGTATCTCCCTAGTTCACCAGTTCTGCCTGGTGTTTCCCAGTTATTATTAATGCTGAAAAAATATCAGCGTTTATCGCATTTTATTGTATGGTTATATGTATGCATATAAAAATTTGACGGGATACACATAGGGTTCATTGCTACTAGCACTCTAGCATTCGGTTTCTTACGTTTCAACTTTCTTGCGGAAGAAAATTCAAGTTTGTAATTTCGACACCTAAGTATTATGATTTGTTGACGTTAGGGTATTATGTATATTATTGTACTGCAGTGATTATAAACATCCTTTTAGGATAACTTTTCGAGTGACTGGATTCATTACCTCATGTTGATTTTATAAAATTCCTGTTTGACTCTCCTGGTATCGGAAAAAATCAAAATAAAATGCATTGAGTACTTTCAGCTGATATGCATAAATACTTATGTCCTCTTTTCTTACCCTTATGAGATGAATAGTTGGATGATGTTGTCAGGAAAAAAACTGTTACTTTCGAATACTCACGCGATAAAGCCAATTGGAAATAAAAATTCTAAACGAGTTTTTCTAAATAAAAAAGCTATTACTGTTGCTAACCAAGGTGTGACAGTCTTCCCGTGATCGTTTTGTCTGCTCCAGGTACCTGCGGATGACAGCGCAATTACAGGAAGGCTACGTGACACCAGTCACTCACTTTGCGGGTATGGGTTAAAGGCGATGTTTTAGGGAAATGCAGTGTAAAATACTGCACCCAAAAATCATAGTGTGTATTTCCACTTCAAAGCGAAAAGAAGAAGGGAGCTGAAGCCTCTGTAGAATGTCTGCGTCTATTCCAAAATCAGATTGCCTAGATTCAGTACTATGTTAACAGTAACTTACTGCATTGCTAGTCATCTTATGTCTTGTTATGTCTGAAACAGTAAAATGTGGTTTTCTGCACCGCCTTCCGATTAACATAGAAAGAGATTATTTGCCTTTTCTTTAAAAATGCGCAACCCATGACACGCTGATTGGTGGTTCATACACTTTATTTATAAAGGATCTGCGAGGCCACTACGTCGTGCACGTTGGAATGCATTTAAGTTACGACGACGGCATATGCGAATACATAAAGAAGAATTTAACGACGAGAAGTCCTTAAAAGTATGTAACTACATATTTCAGACGTAGCGAAATGTTTCAGTTGTTCTTGAAATTCCGCGGAAGCATCGGCACTCCCTATTGTATGTAGGTACGTACTTCATCTCATGACCTTCAGAAGCAGACGTAGGAGAGAATTCGCGCTGTGGGTAGCGAGAGTGATAAAGCACGAAAAATGACCTTATTATCGCGCCCTTGACTTGGTCAATTAACAGCAAATCAGACGCGTGATGTATTGAGGTGAGGCCTGCCGCCGCTAGGTGGGCGTGCCAAGTGCCCGGCCTTCCTCCCTCCATCTCCACACAACTTCTTGTCTCCCGCGGCAAGTCTCGCGCCGATTGCAGAGAGCCTTCATGACCACTGAGCACCGGTATAGTTAGCGCTACCCTTTGGGCACCCGCATATGGAATGCAAGAAAAAAGAAAAACTGTTCTATCGCCTCTCACGCTGGTAACGATCTGACTTCCGGTGGTGATCACTTCTGACATTGTAGTCAGCAGCGCGATTGTAAAATGTTTAGAGCGACTGAATTCGGCCTTTGATTGAAGGGCGATGCAAAAACTCAGGGAATCACCGTCATAAAACCATGAGGGAGGACCATATATAGATGAGAGTGACCGATAAGGGTATCTTCTGCTCAGGCTAAATTTTCTGTGTAACCTTTACAAAATCAGTTGTAACACCATAAACTGAGTCTAATAAGACTAGAAGTTATTCCATTCCGAGAAACGTGATTTTACAGAATGTTTTATGATGAATTATTCCGGTTGGATTGGGTCCCTAACCGTCTGATTTTACAAAGTAATTATATCCGAGATCTAATGGATAAATGCAGAATTACAAGGATACAGAATGGTATCCTTGGCTATTAGGAAAATAATTTAAGAAAACATAATATGTTACAAATAAGATGTGATAATTTCATTTGTGAACACGTCGAAAAAGTAATTTCAAACACATCCATTCGTGCAAAAACTGTTGAATATTGAAACTGTCTAGAATATTTGGGTCCTTACTTAGTACTACTAGAGCGTTATACTTACCAAGTATAATGTATGTGTAATATGTTTTGCATTGTTATAAAAAATTGAGGAAAAAGAATTTTTTTCATGTTTTTTTGAAGTATCGGATCAACAATGAAAACAATTTTGATGCAGTAACGCTCATTTTGTAGGTTTTTCCAAATCGTACAACTTTTGTTTAACATGTTTAGCGTATTCTCTAACTCAGGAAAACGGTTTTTCACATCATTATTGCTAAATAAAATGTTTGTCTACCATTTTTTCTATGAAGCCAAAGAAATCATTAATTACCACTATCATTCTGAATGCATTCCATCCATCAGATCTCGGGTAACAATACTTTTATGTCAAAATTCTCATTCGATTAGTCTAACTAAGAGAGATAAGTGAGATAGTATCAACAATGATATAATAAGACTTTTACTCATTGCAAAAATTCCCGTTAACCCGCCATAAAGTCAGTCGTAAATTTTCTAATTTTACAAAGTATTCCTTCAAAAACATGTATTACACCTTTCCGTAAAACATGCCTTCATTAAACGTTTTGTAGAATAATGTTTGTCCGATTATTGTTAAAATTATTAGATAATTTTTTTTGCGTAAAGCCTTTGAAAAAATAGCATACCTATGTAAAAACAAATAGAATAAAATAGAAAAGTTGAGTTATTTGCTAATTAGATTAATTGGTAAAAACATATATTGGGTAATATTTGCAGCAAAATGTTCCCTATCATCCTTTGCAATTGTATAAACTGCCATTTGTGCTTACTCCATATTTTATGAACCCTATCCCTGGAACAATGTTTTAAAATTTATTCAATAAAATAAACTTGATTATATGCCTTGAAATCGTTTAATAAGATTTTAAAAACACTTTCATGGCGTCGAGGCTGATGTTATAGGAAATGGGATTGACCGGTAATGATTGGTACCATTGAATTTTTCTCTCAGCAAAATTTTCCGTCAAACCGTTAAAAAAATTTGTTATAAAACTGATAATTTTATAATAGTGTTTTTTTTACAGTTTAACTCAAGAGTAGGTATAATGTATTTATTATTGATAGTTATCGCAATCTTTCGTGAAAATATTTGACGGAATATTGGACCGTAAGCCTAAGGCATTGAAACGGATGGGATATATCTGGCCATCATTATGTAGTTGCCCTCACTCGTTGCTTTGACAAAGAAAAGAACTTCTAGGAGCGTAAAAGTTATAAAAATAAGTTCTTCGTGATTTTCAGTAGGGTGTTAATGATTTCTCACGCACGCTTCTCATAAATATTGAACCTGAAATGCTGAATCCACCTTTTAGAATCAATCTATCGAGCTCGAAGCTTTGAATTTTCTCGATATTTAGTGATAAAAAGGTTTTAATAGGGTAGCTGTGAGTTATGTCAGCCGTTGTTACAACGACTAATTGTTAATCTCCATAGATAACTGGTAGTATTGTTTGCTCAGGCAATTAATTCAATAAGCTGCATCGAACCCAATTTCGCACCGGTATATTATTACGACATTTTAGCTCGTTCGCATTGGACATTAGTCACGAGCGAAATGCGAAATGCCATAAGGCAAATAAAAAAATTTAATTAATGGTGGTATTCGAAAAGCTTCAAAGCTTCCATCGATCAAATGTTAGTGAAAATGTTTAGGTTACGCGGAAGAGGAAAATATGTTGCCTTGAGAATGTGGTATACTAAAGAGAAGTGAGGTAAGAATATTTAAAATGGTTAATTTCCTGATATACGATATTACGAGAAGTTAGGACCACGAGACCATGATTTTTAGATGACTTTCAGAAGGGTTTGAAGGAATCACTTATATTTGAAAAGCTCGTTGTACGTGCAAAACATCATAGCTAACCTTGTGAAAGAGGCGGAAGGTGAACCTTCGAATTTCAAGGTTTTATTGCCCGCGTTTCATCTGGTGCACGATCATTTTTTATAAATAAACATACGCCGCCCAATACGTCTGCCTTTATGGAGTAGATGTTCATGACTGAACACGCGATTGTGGGAAGGAAATTGGCACACGTTCACGCGACCCGGAAAATTCCTTTGGCTCACCTTCGCCTCTATCCATTCTTGCTTAGCTATTTTTTGTGAAAAAATTTGCGTGAATTGTTGGGGGATGACTCGGGTGTTTTTTTACGTATAAATGGTAATTTAGAATAGCATTAATGAATAGGATTACTAGATTATAATCATTATTGGGGGAATATACTGGTTAAGATAGGTTTAAATATGAGTTGGATAAAATCCTCTAGATTTTTACTGGCGCAGGCCACTATATCTGTACATGATTTCCTTCTTCAACTCAGCATACGTCCTACCTCTCTTTATCCCCTCCATGACACCTATTCTCTTTCTTCCTCTTCCCCGCTTACTCAACATCCTCCCCTCTATCACGGCCTTCATTCAGCAACCCTTTGCCCCTCATTACCTCTTGCAGCCACCACCTACTCTGCCTCCTCCCAATCTCCTTCACAAGTTTCCTTTCCTCACCCTCCATACCAAGTACTTAGTCATTCGTCTTCCTCTCCGTCCGCGGCACTTTATCCATTCTCCTCACACCCACATTTAAAACGCATGCAAACTATTCTCGTCAATGTTTCTAAGAGTTGACGTTTCTGCAACATGCAACGCTACACTCCTCATAAAACACTTCGCCAACCTTTTCTTACACAAGGTCCCCGTCATCAACTCTCTCCTATTGCTAAGCGCTTCTTTCGCTAGTGCAATTTTCCTTCTGATGTCTATGCTACTATGCGCGTATTTCTCCAACGCACTTATGGAAACGCACTTATGCAAGTAGTGAAATTGTTCTAATAACTTCAGTTCCCGCGCGTAATATCTCTTCCTTCACTGATTAACGCATAATGAAGGCCTCGGGTAAAAGCGAGGTATGATATGAATTGCAATAGCAATCTGGTCTCCGTGCCGCGAATTGAGGAGTATAATTTGAAATTACAGGTAAGCCTTAACCTCACCCGTCATTTATTTTTCAACGTTTCAATGCCATTGTGGAACTTGAAATTAAATCCACCGTCTAACACCAATTTCTTTAACCTTAAACTCCTTTTATTATGCGATTATATTTCCGACTTTCGAAAATCTACTTTTAAAAAGCATGTTGCTAGCTCATTTTCTGTTTAAATCAAAATATTTAGCTTCCGTAAAGGTAAAAGAGAAAAAAAAATATCGGAGGTGTTACAGATATAATTCGCAGAAACGACCGGTTCTGTCAACATCATCGGCAATGCCGGTCGTTATCAATAATCAATAGCACGTCTTCGAAATGTATAATGTTTCGTTTAACTTTTCCTCATTACAATTCATATAGTTCAACCTTACACTACTGAAATATTCACCTGTTTGATGGTCATTAAGTTCATTTACTCTTTTATGTGGTAAAGTTTTGGTGACATCAGGTGACCACAATGACAGTTATCGAATTGTAGGAATGAGAAGTGAATTTATAGAAAAACAATATCGGCTAGCTATTTGACAGTTCACGAACATGATTTCGTTTCAATACTACATATTCTGGTGAATACTATTTACTAATGATTACCATTACCAATTAATGACTACCTGATGTAATAAATTATCACCTGGTGGCATTGCCGATCAGCAAAACCATTGTAGTCTAAGATGAAATGTAGTGGAAATTCCTGGATATTAAGTTCACCTTTCTTTAGCTTTTCGTTCTCTAGTTATGAGATTTCTTTGCAACGAAACAATTTTCATGAGCAATAAAAATACCTAGCAGAAATTGCGGGATCACAAAGACATTTTTAATTTCTATGATGAAAGATTTCCATAAAGTCACCCCTGGTATTGTCCCACAGCTATCGAAACCTCGGTTTGTTTGAAAAAACATTTCTGCATTGGAAAAAAAACTGATAAAATACTTAATTGCTCTTTATGAAGCAACTTGATATTCATAATCGTATGACTAGTGTTTTGTGAAACGTAGGATAGTACATGGTAAAATTTGAGGTTTTTAGGTTTTACTTAGTCGTAAGGTAGTTCAGTGGTTTTTATGCGCTGCAATAGTTGCTCTGTGGCCCCGGGCGCTCACATCTGAGATCAATACTCGCGAACTTAGGAATTCTCTGCGAATGATTTCGCCTCCGAATGGCGTGCAGGCACTGATTGGCCGTGTAGTCTAGTGTAAAAACGAGATAATGGAGTTTGGAAAACGGATTACACTGGGCTCAATCGCTCTTTGATGACATCCTATGTTTTCCTTTTTGGTTCCACGAGATCGTTCATTCTGTTCGAGCGCACCTGAATGTAGGTCGATGTGCCAAACGCTTGTTTTTCGTTTTACTCTATTTACGGGATTTGGAGATCTACAAACCATTTTTCGTTCATTACGCCTCGGCAAAAGCTTTGGAAGCCCTAGCAGAATTTAGATTGTTTTGTGCCTATAACTTTTATTTGACCTTGTTATCATTTCTCCTTTTATGTCTTTTCATCCTCAATAGCCCGAAATTACTTCGTTTGCACTAACTACGGTATCCTACCTCATCACTTGCGATAATTGCGTCTCGGATGATGTGACGAACCATGGTAGGTATCTTAAAGCTTTACTTTTGTACAATGACTCCTTTTAAACCTGAGGTTTTTTAGCGAATTTCCCGGTAGTATGTTGCTGACCTACAATAAAGAGGATGAATGTTTTCTACTGTGAGGCAAATAAGTTCAATCATATCCATGATATCCGCCAATTACCATCAAAATGAGAATAGAGCAGTTTCAAAGCAATAGTGAATAAATAATTAATTTCTGTTTTATAAGCCAATTTATCCGTATTTTATTTATTCATTTTTTTATTTCATTGGGTATTACCAGTATCTAAGAATGTGATATTACGCCGAAAATAGCTTCGAAATCCTTTGAAATCGGACGTAACATCATTAAACGAGTTAGCCCATACACACGACCATTCGCTGATTACAGGAAACAATCACTCGGCGAAATATAGACGTGCGACCTTAGAAATTAATCCCGCTGCCAGCGAGGCAGTAAATTGAAACTTTTATTTCTAAGCTCAAAACTTAATCCACTATTTTTGTCCATACTTTTTCGGTTTTTTGACAAAGTCAAAGCCTAGAAATGACTAGTAGTGGAGACAGATGGAATATAAGTCAAAAATAAAAAATATGAAACGGCCATGATACCTTCAATCTTGACATCACTATTACCGAATGAAGAGCCACTGGACTGGAGAATGGAAGGGATTACGAAGTTACCGTCAAAATAGCTTATGAGAACTTGAGGAACAATGGGCATAAAGGTCCCTAAATGTGGAGGGAAGAAGGTATGCGGAGTGCAATATCGTATTTAGCTCCGAGCAGCGGTTGACAGAAGCGATGCGAACGACGATTTTTTCGCGGGAAATGGCTTCTTTCTTTCTTTCTCTCTCTCTATGCGTCATCTCTCTCCCTCTTTCATTCTCTTTCTCTCTTCCTGTATCTCGTTCCTTCCAACACTCTAATCTCTTTTGTCATTTCACAATCGATGCGCTTCGTGTACACACATTCGATGCCTGTGGGGCTTGCGAACCTAGATTGCTTCACTCGCTCCAGAAATGCTCCTCTTTTGTCCCGTACTTTGGTGCTTCCTATCGACTCCCGAATGCAATCGCCTCTAGAGCAAACGGGTCGGATGTCGCCTGTCCGTTGTTTTTAAATTGTTTGTTCAATTCTCGCTATTGATTCTTGAGTTGAGCAGCGGAATATTTCGTGGATGAAATATTTGATAATCCTGCCGATTTTTTGTGTAATTTACTTTGTTATTTCCGGATAATCTGAATCCGTTTGGCCGGATGCAACAAAAAAATACGATGGCTGAATTGTTTGTGGTGAAAGAAAATATTTTCCCTTGGCAGTAAATAAAAGAATAGGTGCACAAATTTACTATTCCTTTAACTGCTTTTCTGTATTTTGCTCATTTTTGCAATATATGTATATCATGTAGGTAAAAACACATCTAAATTATTTAATTTGAAAGTTATCTTTATATATTTATTTCCTATTTAACAGCACTTTTAAATGCTATTTCCTAGCCTTGTTTTTTTTTGCTAGAAAGTGATGTCATGTTTCAATTTGCAATTACATCAACTTATCCTTGATTTTTAGTACTTAACTCATATTTTTTTTAAATAAAGTAGGAAGAAGAATTTTTACCACCAACTAATATTCTTATTACCAAGGCGTTATTGTTTTGGTTAGTCTTAATCCTTTTTAGTTTCTACTCTCGACCGTAGAATCAAAAACTTGATTATTTTTATGGTGAAACATATTGCATTATCCGCATTCCCCTCTGTTATAAAGCTGCAAACATTTTATAATTATGAGCAGATTATATGGGGATTTTTCCAATTCTTCTTTAGGATTTTTTAATGTTCCTAGAACTCACCAATTTTTTTACCGTTTTTCTTCGTGCAGAGACACTGATTTTACAATTCAAAACATGTGAAGCTAATTACCAATTTTTTAACCTCAAATTTTATCAATTAGCCATTGGAGTAATGTAACTACATAATTTATAACGAATATTTCGACGCGTTCCTACTTTACTCTCCCTCCCGTCCGCTTTGACGAAGCTCTGGTGATCCTCCCGTAGATGCGAGCTATTTCCTTAATATTTTTAAAAAATGCCGTCCTATTTCCTACTTATTATTCATGAAGCTGGAAATGGCGACCCATCGCCACTCGCTTGGGAGTTCGTTCACTCCTCTGTGGCTCGTTGGATTCACGGCTAATTTATTCACTGCACAAGATCCGGTGCTCAGACGAGACCACCGAAGCGCATGGAAGCGCGTAGACTTCCGGCAAACCTTTGGTGGGGAGCGCGTAATCCTTTGCAAAACACTCTATCACCTCGTCATTACTAAGTACGCCGGTGTTTTGGTATTAAGTATGTATTTTCTCCGGGTTATTCCGTTATTCATTTTAATTTCCGGCACCCTCACGAATGATGCTTAAGAGACTATATTGCTCTTGCTCTCATACGGCGCGGGAGTCTTTTTAAGAATGAATAAATGTAAGGAATCGAATGCAGATTTATATAGAAAATGAGAGGGGTCATGGTGGTCTAGCGGGTAGAGCGCTGGGCTACCGACCGGATGGTCCTGGGTTCAAATCCGGGTGAAGCATCTCTGGACACACCATCCGAAAATCCTAGCGGTGCGACTGTCTTATTGTCAGCACTTCGTGGAAATTCGCAGGTGGCCCAGGGAAAAGAACTGTTCCCCCCCCCCCTTGTGTGAATAAGCGTGTGGAATGTGTGAACTTCACACGCTAATGGTAATAGAATTGAAAGGTAATAGAACTCACCTATGAAACCAACCTTCGGGATGAATCAATGAGTGAGAATAAAGATGACGCGAGTGACGATAACATTGGTTTTTTTGTTCTTTTGGGAAGTGACCGACAACAATGGTCATTTGCGCCATTAGGTTAGGTTGGCAGGAAAGTATAAGGATGGGAGGAAAGGTGGAGAGAAACTCGGCGTCGACATTAGCCTGATCTTATCTGAAGGCGCCAAGGGGACCACAGTTTAACGTCCCATCCGACGGACGGAGTACTTCACTTGATGTGTTTTCAACTTAGCACCCTAGTAAGAATAGGGGTCTCTCTGTAAAATCTCCACCTTAGCAGGGGCCTTTTACGCGTAAAAATAGTGACCGTGACAAAATTCCCCAAATTTACGCCTGAATCTGTCATATCTATTGTTATTATAGCTTGGTCATTTCAATTTTTCTCGTACATCGTAGTGGTCAGAAATCGATCTACTGGTTAATTTATAATTTGTGGGTCTCTTTGATGGGTAATTAGAAAACTGCGAATCGTATCCTGCATTTCATCCGAGCGTGACCTTTTACCGCTCAAACGGAGCCATTGTAATTAGGGAAAGGGACTGACAGCTGAATATTTCTGTGCATCATGGAAGATGTGTTGAAAGTCAGGCAAATGGAGAACTTTTTCAAGGGAATGAAAGAAGGGAGGAAAGAAACCAGACATCAGCATAAGCCTATTATCGGGGTATGCACTAATACAGTCATATGCAACGGACGGGGAAAGTTTCACTAAAAATATTCTCCGAACAGCCTCCAGAATAGGGGTTGGGATCCACTGAGAAGTCTCCGCTACTACCGGGATTCGAACTTGGGAGTCAAGGAAGGGAAGCTAGTATAATCTGGCCACCACACGGACCCGTTCTCTCTTCCGCTAAATCTATTGATCTAAAGGTGATCTTAAGTAAGTGATAGAAAACCAAATTTCTTCGCCGTAGTTCTAGATAATATTTTTGTCATAGCCCTTGCTGCCTGGAAGAATTAGATTCACCCATATTTTTGGGAAACTCATAATGGCAGGCCAAAGATGTTGGTGATTGGCATGTATCGTACGTGAATCTGTTTATATCAGCTAAGTTGCAGTTTTAGCTAGGTGCCTTTTAAAACCTTCCTTGACCACCAATATGCCAATTTTTGTTGTTTCAAAAATTTATACTTACACATACCAATATTCCTGTTATTTGTGGTTTGTTCCAAATAATTTCTTAAAAGACGTGGGAAAATCTTATTCCTCTCTTTTTATCGACATGTTGTATGGAGATTTAAGGCGTGAGAGTTAGTTATTCACCTTGGTAATTGCATTTCAGGCTAATTTTCAAAGGAATCAGAGCAATCTTTATGCTGGCTTCATCAAAGGCTCTCGGCCTTTCTTAAGTCTGTAAAGATTTTCAGTACCATCATTACTCCAAATAAACGAGAACAGTATTCCACAAAAACGTACCGCGGGAACTTAAGTGTTCAACAATCAATTTCTCGCGATTTTCCCATGAGATTTCCCTTTGCCAGACTAATTGAAACCGCAAAGGCGCTCCATTTCTCCCGGGATGAGAAACGTACGAAAACCAATTGAATCTCTTCAGTAACCGAATGAATGGGCCATAAACCGCGATTCATGTGGAACATATTTGCAAGAGATGGAGGGAGGGGGGGGGGTAGTGTAATTCACCCTACAAAAACTGCTACTATTTCCGTGGTGGTAAGGGAGTGCAAGGATGGGTCCCACAGGCTTTTATTTTTGGAGTTGGAGGAATCCCACGCAATATCTCGCTCGTTGGGATGTCTTCTTTTCTCCATCCTTCCTCTTCCACTCTGATCCTTTCACCGCGCGCTCGATGGTGCTCACCTGCTTTTGTAGCCCGCAATCGTTCCCTCCTTCTCATCCCCTAATGAGAACATACCAAGCTCCCTTGGTTTCCCTGGCCAATGTTCCCTCTCCAAATTCTCATAACCGCATTTGGAGCGGCGCGGCGGCGTTTCCTTTTACAGGAAATCCTCCATTTCCCGCCCTCCCTCACTGCCGCCTACTGTTCTTAATTAAATTTTGGCGATGTCGAATTCCGATCGGCCACACCTCCGATCGTTCAAGGGTTCTACTCGGTATATCTCTACCAGTGGGTCGGTAGATGTCGTTGTTGACTTCTTTATTTTAACGTCTCAAATCAATTGGACGGAGATAATCACCGATAAAGAAGTCCCACGAAGAGTTGGGGAGAAAAGATGTACAAGTAATACGGTGCAAATATCAGGAGTTGTAGGTCAAATTATATATTTATTTTCAAACTTTTGCCTGTTCGGTTCTTTATTTATCCATCCTCAGGGCTATATTTTAATGATTCATAATGAAAAGCGTATATATATATATATATATATATATATATATATATATATATATATATATATATATATATATATATAAACTTTGTCACAAGTGTGACTAAAATGAAAACACATAAAAAAGACACTCACACGGGTTGTAATTTTTTCGGTGAATCGCCGCCACCTTCTTCAGCGAAAGGTATAGGAAGAATGAATGGATTCATTCTTCCTATACCTTTCGCTGAAGAAGGTGGCGGCGATCCACCGAAAAATTTACAACCCGTGTGTCTTTTTTATGTGTTTTCATTTTAGTCACACTTGTGACAAAGTTTTTATATATTTGTGTTCACGCTCGTGAAAGCTTCCAATGATATATATATATATATATATATATATATATATATATATATATATATATATATATATATATATAATAATTTGAACAGAAGGTGAAAGAAAGAGATAGGAAACATGTAACTAAAATTGGACGAAGATTGGCCACGGCTACGGGCTCAAGCTTGAAGGGGCATTCTCTGTTATAAGGCCCAGCCGAAATCATGGTAAACCTAAGTGTCCTGGTAGCTCAACTGGTAGAGCACTCGGCGCGAAATCGGGAGGTTCCGGGTTCGAGTCCCGGCCACGGCACATTTTTACCCTCTGATTTCTCGGCTTTACCATCTTCCACATCACCAGTGTCTTCGTCCAATTTTAGTTACATGTTTCCTATCTCTTTCTTTCACCTTCTGTTCAAATTATTATATATTTATTCGCCTAATGGCGGTGTGTGAGTGAGTGAACGAATATATATATATATATATATATGGATGTTTGTATTTATACATATATAAATGGATGATTGTATATCTGGTTGTCTGTCGGTATGTCCGTCTGTCTGTCCGAGATTAATAGACTTCGACACCTTTTCACCGATCACCATGAAAGTTGGCACATATGTCTTTTTTCAAGGAAAAGGTTTTTACACAATCTAAAAATGTCTCAGGGCCCCAAAAGGTCCCAAAATGGGGCCCTTTGGTGGTTTACGCTACGTATTGGGTTTTGTGCAGCGGTTTCATTTTTTTTATTTTTAAAATTACTTCCAATCAAGATAGAAGGTTGAGATTTTTTTAATCAAATGGCAGAAATAATGAATTTTGTATTTCTTCCAATCAATTATCTTTTACAATTCGTATTTGTCTGAAAATTGCGTTTTTAGCTCCAAAAATGCGCATTTTGTCTCAGAAATCAACAATAGCATATTTCCTTGACAACCACATTTTGGTATTTAACTCATTTAAAACTTATTTTGCTTAGTTAAGCTGATTAGGAATGCTAAGCATTGGGTTTTATGCAGTGGTTTATTTATTCTCAGAAATCAATAATAGCATATTTTCTTAACAACCAGAGTAGAAGTAGTTATTTAATAGGGTGCGTCAGCGGCTAAGGCCATTTTGCAACACTTACTGACTTACTGAAGGAACAGGAACAATTCCGATCTTAAATATGGTTGGAATAATTTATAAAGGGTAGCAATTATATTTTATTGATAAGGTCAGTTGAGCGTAAGAATTCGATGAGTCGAGAGACGTGTCCGGGATTGTCTCCTAGCACTTCAGCTAGGTTTACCCCGAGGTTGTGACTCACCCGTGCGACCCGATATCTTTCAGTCCGTCGGGAGATGTCGCACTGATAGTGGACAATCGCAATCTACGCATTGGGCAAGAACCTTATAAGAGGACGTTTATATCCTACTTCGATCGTGTTATCAACGGCCGCGAAAGAAATCAAGTTCCAACTAGAGGGGCTGCAACCGTGTGGTAGGCCATGAATTTCTAGTCTTAAAATGATTGTGTTAAATGGCTGTTGGGGGGTGAGTTTGAGTGGAAGGAGGGAAGAAACTGTGTAGGAGAGGTCTGTGTAAGCTAGAGAAGCAACTGCTCGATCGCTGCGCCACGTACGGTGGATAAGAGGAAACGGCATTTTTTCACAAGATGGCGGAGAGGAAAAATCGCAGTTCTCAGGTTTGAAAGTTTCCCATTCCTAGAGTAAAAGATGCATTGTTGTGTTGAAAGTATTTTACAAATGCGCAAGGTTTGCATAATAAGTGAGGTGAATTTGGTTCCGATATCTCTGTTAAAAGTGGGTGAAATTACGAAAACACTGGCGGGACGAAAGCTCACATTTACCGAGGCCTCCCTCGCAACACCAGCGCATTAACTGGCGACCCGTAATTTGAGCAAATGACGATCCGAAGCGCACCAAGATTTCCGTCCTCATTGTAAGGTTCATGGCATTGGGGTTGAATTTTCTCTTCCGTGAAGAGGTATGAATGGGTTAGTACTCAGTGACCTATCCTCACACGTGCTAAAACGATTTCCTCCCGGCATTGAAAACCAGATTTGGTCTTTAACGCATTTGAAATTAATTTTCTCGATTAGGAATTCAAAGCATTGGGTTTTGTGCAATGGTTAAAGTTTTTTGCTTTTAGAAAATACTTCCATTCAAGATAGAGAGTTGAAAATGATATTATCGGATACCCCAAAGAAAGAAGTTTTTCATTTTTTAAATCGATTCTCCTCTTTAATGATGAGTTATAAAGGAAGTGTGATACCGAGCAACACAGGGGTAATAATTCAGCTATACATATATACAAATTTTATGGTGTCTGTCTGTCTGTCCGTTGCTCCATCACTCAAAAACCGATTGAGCTGAAATTTGTCATGTAGATAGAAAATATAGATATATGATTTTAACATAGGCTTTATTGAAAAGCCCTCGGGGCTCCCAAAGGCCCCCCCTGGTGGTCCATCCTAAGCATTAGGTTCGGTGCCGTGGTTTCATTTTTTTCTTTTTAGAAGCACTTTTACTCAAGGTAGAGAGCTGGGATTTTTATGTCGGATGGCTGAATAAATGAAATTTCTTTCTATTGATTTTTTCAGGCTTCGTATTTGTCTGCAATTTATGTTTTTAGCTGAAAAATCTCACATTTTTCTTTAAAATCAACAATAGCATATTTCATTGACAACCAGAGATTTGATTTTCACAGGATATTCATGCCTCTAGCAATTAAATAACACGTTTTCCTGCAGGTCCAGCACAACACGTAGAAAGGAAATCTGTATAAGAAGGTCCCAGAGTCCCAAGGCCCCCATGATAAATTGCTTAGTGGGGTAGTCGATAATTCATCGCACATTTACTACAAGTTTACTCTTCCATGTCTATTCTCAAAGTAGCTCTCATTGGGGCACTGCATGTAGGTATATGAGAGAACACTTTCGTAATAAACGATACACATAAAAGAAATAAATAGACTACGCACGCAATGAAATGTGCAAGAATATTGACGTGCAGTGAATAGCAATGGTAATAATGACTCTGTTGCTACAACAAACACGGCGTTGTTTATTATCGATTAATACTCAGATGTACTACACGCAGTGGAACTGTCTGCCTCTCATTACGATTGCGAACTGTTTTTAGATCAATTCCCACATCATTAACATCACGAGTTAATTATATATGTTTAAAAGTTTTAAAGTGCAGTTAACTTTGGTACATTCACTCAATCATCGAGTTGTCTATTCAAGATTCTCACTCGCCGCTGTGTTTCCCTCCTTGAACTTAAAAATATATCCATAAACATGTCTGATAGAAAAATGAATAACCTTTCGGAAAAGCCTTCTAAAGCAAAAGGAATGTTTGCGAGAAAATGACCCCTTGCAAGAAAAATGACAAAGCTTAAACTAGGATACTCAAAGAAATGCCCACCACTGATCGCATGAGCATCTCTTCGTGGTTTTTCTCGGGTTACGCTAAGAACCGCACATATTTCATCCAAACCCAACCTACGGACAGATAGCAAGCTATAAATCTGGTTCAAATATTATGGTGTCTAATGTTGATATCGATTTCTCCAGCCATCCTGCTGTAATCTTCAGGTCTGAAGTGCATGTATGTGTGGGTATTGCTACGTGGACTGCCAGATAGCAGTTAGTCACTCATCTAACTGAACGCTCTCATGATACCATTCATAATCTTCCTCATTAATTAATCATATTCGTTGCCCCTCCTGCAATGGTTTTTAGGAGGCTGCTTTGTCTCAGAATGAACCTAACAAGTCTTAGCTCCTCCACATTGCCGAGTTTTCGACAATCAAGCTAGCACTCTCCGTCTTTTGACCAGTATTTCCCTGTCGCTAGTTATTCCTTACCTTGGTTTCTCTTCGAGTTTCCCTTTCATGATTCTCCTTTCTAATGTTTTATGATTCGCTGTGTACTCAATTTATGTACCTAATTTTATTTATTTAATTTGAGTGTATTCAAGTGAGTTCATATTAATTAGTTATAGGGTTAGATTATCCTCGCAAGCCTGTCCATTCCATTTCGAGATTCCATGACTATTCTGTGATGTGAATGGATGTTTCCCTGCCTCTGACAGTTTTCAGCATAGCGTACGCATATGTTGTCTATTAGTCATTATACTACAGTTATGCTCTAGTCTATGGAGGTCATTTAAGGCATTGGCATCTTAATGATCATAGCCCAGTTAGCTGACGTTTAAGCCATAGATAGCCACCATTACTAACTCATATGCATTAAGTTAGTTCGTATTGAGTAACGTTACTTAGTACGTGTTGATGAAGAAGATAAAGGTATTTATCGGTGAGGGTGTCGTGTGTTTTCCAAAGAAATAGCAGTTGCATTGTGTAGTATAAAGAAAGAAATTGCAATAGTATCATGTAGTACAATAATATGGTCATGTTTAAGGTATTTTGTAGTGTAACGAGTGATCATCACTTCCTAGTATTTTAAGAGGTAAACGTGACTTTACACCACAATTAGAAATTCCAACACGCAATAAGCCTGCCACAAACTGCTAGAACATTGCTCACTCACGCACCATACAACATAATTCTCTATGATTTTCTTCGCAGCTAAAACAAAAAAACCACAAATCGATCGTTAATAAAATTATTTCCGTCGTGCAGTTTTTGCCATCCGAAGGGACTGCCCTTTGCCATCCGAAGAGACCCAGACTGGTAAATATTTGCCTGACTCTGTTACATCCTCAAATGTTTACGAACATTTGAAACCGCTTGCTTTCAATGAAGTTTCACCCACGCGCACCGCCACATCCGGCCATTATTAACGTGAAGGAAGTAGACGATGAAGTGCAAAAATAGTATTTCCATAGGAGCTGAAGTGACGTCAAAAAGGACTTGTAAATTTCATAAAAAATAAAATTTTCCACAAATTCCTTGGATAACTCCCTGGGTTCTTGTTACATCCGACTGCTGTTGCTAAAAGATTATATATTTGGCCACTGTCGCATGTGTGCATATACTTATATAAGGCGTTATAAAAGACCAACTGCCTAGCCAGGCCTATGAAGCGCCTCGTTTTTGGCGTATTGTAGCGCTCTTTCCAGTTACGTGCTCGCTCTAGGTGATGCATATTATATGAATTGCACTTCCTAAAAGATGACCATAATTTCCTGAATAGTTGGGGAGCAAAACACTGATTTCTATACATTAAAAGTCCCGATAGATAAGTAATTAAAAAGCATTTTTCACATAATGTTCCAGATTTTCGTGAGAACTTCTTTACATAAGGCAGTTGGGCAAAAAAATCGTTCAACTTCACGGTTTGACGTTAGGAAGCGCAGGCGAAGTGCAAATAACCGATACATGATCGCGAGGGGCGTTGTGTTGCTCTCGGGCGCTCTGAAACGTCGAAATCGGGTTGTTATGAGTTAGGCAATTTCCCTACTGGTTGGATTTCTGTAAATTCTTTCACAAAAGTTGTATCAAAAACATTTTCAGCTCTGGTGATTAAGAATTCCCCTCTCTGCGGCTGTCTTGCATAGTTTCCCCACAATCATTTGGGGCGAAGGTCATAATACCCAGCTCCCGGCGCTCCATTTCCATCGTATTTTTCGTAGATGGCCCTCCCAGCTGCAATCGGCAAGGTTCAGGCCGACCTCGGCAAAGCGTGTCGCACCCTTAAGGCAGCCCCTTTGATAAATTTCTCATCTTGTGAAGCCTCCACCTACCCACCCACCGTGTATTCCTCCCCTACCCCTCCCCCTGTACACGGGCGCCTCCACCAACCTTCCCCATTCCTTCCCTTCGCTTGCAACGCGGACATGGGCTCGGCGCATGCGGACTCCGAAGGCCGACTTCCACACGACAACACCGCCGCCTACTCCACACCGCACCACACATTAACCGCGCTCTCTTGGCTCTCCGCCATTCAGCAGCGTTGCGATTCATCGACTGCGTTATACGAGATATATATCACAGTGCTATGCATTAAGGTCGCTATATACATACCTACAAGTTATTTACGTTGCCTTAGCCTTGCAAGTAGCACATCATCGTGTAAACATGGACTTCTGTGGCTGTAAGTGTCAATAAGGGGTTGCAATCAGTATTTTGTCTTCCACGGTTGGTACATCTAATTTTTTTATCACGTTTTAACTTCTCTAAGTTCATTATGTCTTCCATTAACGCATTAATTTGCTGAAAACTAAAAAATCATTTGTGCAAGGTAGGTACTACATTTTATTGCTACTCATTACCCTGGGAAACTTCGCTTCGTGCAAATATTCTTTTCCAAATATGGCACATGCATTACATAGAACTATACTAATTAAAGAAGAGAGCAATTGACAAGTAAATTAAAACATTTTGATCAAACAAGATTAATCAAAATGTCCATTTTCTCTGCTTCTATTGATAGTTTGGATTCATCTTTAATTTAATTAGAAATATACTGTTTTCCCCATTTTTTCTCCCATTCTCGCGTTTAGTACCTTGTTATTTCAAATTCAGCTCACGAAAAAAGGTACCTATGTTATGGTTAATTCCAGAAAACAGAGAACACGTGTTTTCTATAAGTAGTCAGAATATGAATAAATTGACATTTAAACCACCACCGTACACTAACTTCAAGTATCATTTTATTCATATTATGGCTACTCCTAGAAATGCATGCCATCTCTTTGATATGAACAGTTATACCCTACCTTTCCATGGTTCTCTTTCTGCAAATCAAACTTGAAATTACGTCTAAAGCGATAATGGGTGAATACATGGGGCGAAAATTGTCCTTTTCTATCTAATATTGTCATTTGCAGGAAAAACTGTCAATAAGATACGGATTCTCCCAGAACTAAGGTAACAATCCATCTTAGGCATCGAGTTATTACCAAGTTTTAAAGGAACCAAAGTTAATGTGCTTACGTTTAATAGTAATGGGGATTGCAGTCCGCTCGTTTAATGCCGGAAAATGTTTTCATTTAAAAAGGTGTTGCCGTCGCGGGACGGCCGACAGAAGTGGAAAACAGAGTATGCAAAGACTGGGAGCGAGGAGTACACAGTGTTATTTATAAATAAACATAATTAATTAAAATATTTCTGGAAGTAGGAATATGACAATTATATTTATACATTTATGATAATTACATACAATACTCATAGACTTAAAATATTCTCATGAAATTGCACAATATCCCTCTAGTGACATTATTGTGAATTGATTCGGAACTCGTAACGTAACGTATACGTAACCACGCCATGACTCAGCAGTCCGGGGGTCGGATGTCGCGTGACGCTAGACTTTCGCGAGATTACCCATAAGAAGTGTTCCACACTAAAAATTTTTATATTCTTCCAACCATTTTCATATAATTAAGCTTAATTTTCTTTCATAATAGTTAAGGCGTGCAATGAAATTATATTTTTTTAAACGCTACACATTCTAAAATATGTATTTCTGTATTTGGGTGGATGAACATAATCGCGAAGGAACCTTCGCACAGTGAGCCGAATCGCGAAAAAGCTGGCAAAAAACCCCAAAAACTTTTTTGCTCTTACATTTCTTTTATATAGTCTATCTTAAAGACAAATGGCCAGTGCACGCTTGTACGGGAGATTTTTTTTTAATTCTTCCGTACGGACTCCTTAATTAACTAGCAATCACGGCCGTAATATGAGGTACTAACTTTTAGGCGTTTGGAGCGCTGGCGTGTAACACTTTGAAGAAGATATCTGACGGAAACTAAGGCAATACTTTTAATTTATAATTTTTGAGTCAGCATAAAGTGTTCACCATTGTTTTTAATGAACCTTTTGAATTTTGATTCGTAATTACCAACCCAAAAAACCCTCAAGTGCCAAATTTCGTGGGAATCGAGTGATTATTTTATTTTTGGCCAACTTTTTCCCGTTTCAACCACTGTGTTTCGTGAGTCATCTTGCTGTGGAGTCACCGTAAAACCACATGGACCGTCCGTTCTTTGCTTTCTTCCCCGTTAACAGCAGTCTCTCTCTCTCTACCCACCCTCCCTCTTGTCTGCTCCCCCTTACTCTCCCGGACAGCACGTGCCGCCCGTCCCGGACCCCGCTCACGGCGCGGCGCGCGCACAGCGGGGCACAGAGGCAAACGACCCCTCGGCTCCTTCTCTTCCTCGCTCCCAGGGTCTCGCGCACTTCTGCTGCTGCTGCTGCTCAGCTTATATGTAACGCCGCGGTGTGCGATAGGGAGGGAAGTTAAAATGTTGGGGGGAAGGGAGGGAGAAAGTATGGAATGAGAAGGAGAGCGCGAGAGAGGAAAGTGAAAGGAGAGTTGAATGGATGCTGGCGGGCGAGCCTGGCGAGTGTAAATTTTCAGCGAAAATATTCGTTCTCATATATCCATTGTTTACGCAGTGCATTTTTGCTCCGTGCCAAGTTCGATATTACCATGCTCTCCTATATTCACTATTCCAATTTCGCCATGACACCAAGTTTGTCAATTTTGGTATAAAGGTTCTTGCATCTACTTTTATTGATATAAAAATGATGCTTTTGTGATTTGATGCGTTTATTTTTTTATTTTTAAGGAACTCATAGTTTTCCTCTTCGTTAGTCTCGTCCTCTCCTGACGAAGCTTCCAGTAGGAGGAGCAATACGTTGAGTTCCTTGAAAATAAAAATAAAATGCAGCAAATCCGGAAAGTATCATTTTTTTACCAAGTTTGCTAGTCTGAACTCGATGAATTCGCACTTTGTTATTTCCACCTTCATTCGCGAAGAAAAAAAACTTTCTGAGGTTGCACATCCTAAGCTGCGACCGCAAAACTCGTTTTTCAATATAGTGACAGCAAAACTGATTGATTTAACGCAAATGGTAATAGTATTGATATATATTCATTGCATGTGCAAAGTACACTGGCTGAAAACACGACAGCATTTGCAAGACCAACAAACAGAACTCGTCCCGCCCTGGGAGCGATTTTGTAGGTGCAACAAAGGATTTGCCATTTTAATATTAAATTTTTCCTCCCACATATTCGTTTACAGCCCTGACAGAAAGGTTTGCAGCGTTATCTATCAGCTGTCCAGAAATTCATTGATACGAACAACAAAATAGCTACTGATCGAGAACTGAAATGTTTCTTGGACGAAATTATCCCGGACCAACAATATGTTTGTTTCTAGGGTGGTAAATACTTTTATCTTCGCGGTAGTTTGCTGAGCCAGTAAATTAGGTCAGGTGGAAAATATACATCAATGTCTTAAAGTTAGTGTAGAGACGTATTAAAAAGGAGATAGTGACGAGTAAATAGCTACAAAAAAAGCAAAAATGAAACAGGACTACAGACATTAATGTTATTATAACCGAAAACAATTATTTCATCTTGGTTCTCTTTTATCTGCTCTTTAATACATGTCAACTTGATGGAAAGGACCCAAATATCCATCCAGGTAGCTGGTTGCTGTCTACTTAAGACTTTAATGGGATATAAGCATTTTTATATGTACATGCTTTAGTACTAAATGCAATATTATTCTTGTCCGTTTTTCCCCTCCAACACAGGTTATTTTATATGTCCTTGCGAATCTCGCTAATAGCCGTTTATATATCTGGACTTCCCAGGAATTCACTAAATATTCATATTCTTGACCAACTCTTTAGGGCTAAATACCTACTAAGATATATTTCACGTCACATACTGAAAACCTATGCGATTTTTAATAAAATATCTCGCTGGACAAGAAATTCCTTTTTTAAAGTAATTGAGTAGACATATGAGCTATCTGACGCTACCAGTACCTTAGAACTTCCTCGATATCTTAATGAAGTTCCTCTGTAGCACACAGCCGAACAATATCCCATTGAAAACTGTTTCTTTTTTACACAAATATCTCGAAAAGAAAAGTGGTATGTGGAGGCGTTTTGGTTTTCATATATAGATAAGTTTTTCTAGCTAATATGCTTACATTTATTGAATTTTATATTAAGTAATATGTCGCTCAAACTACCTTAAAGTCATAGAAAGATGATTTTTAGTTCTCTCAAAGTTTTCCGCGGTGATTAGCTGAATATTCCATTCTTCTTCCGGGATATCTGCCGCGTCGTTGTTTTTCTTTACAACGTTTCTCCTCCCGTCCTGGGGGATTATTTTGTAATCTCACCTTTTTAGTGACTCTTAGTGGAAAGGCGGGAGATCCGTTTCCCTCTCTTAATGATCGGCTCACGAACGGTTCGTGAATTGTCGAAGCTTCAGTTACCTTATATCAAATAAAAGATGCCGAGACTAGCGAATACCCAGATTGCTCAACATCTTACGGAAGATACTGTACACTGTACATACTACGAAAATCTAAATACAGTCAAAACTACAAGCGATCAGTCGATATTAAAAAAAAAGTGCATCTATTTAGTGTTCGACTCACAAGCACGGGAAATATCTACCAAGAACGTAGATTTTAAGGCAATATTTGTTAAAATTATGAAATTATGGTATAAATAACTGAATTCCATTCTCCAAACACTGGCGGATAGGCACACGAAAACAAAGGTATCAGCAACATTATTTGGGAAATATTGATACGAAATATATACACAGATAATTCAAGCTAATAATAACATAAGCATTTCAAACAAAGCATACCTTCAAGTGCCCAATATATTGGAGTTGAAAATGCTGAAGTTCTTCACGTTTAGCAAAATTACAACAATACGATTTAAAATCGTTTGTATCTTTCGCGCCCTTGTTTATTTTCCAACTCAAGCTTCAAGTGGAAACGATGGTGGCTCCATGTCACGTTCTTTATGACAGGTGAGATGGAACTAATGGACGGAAGGAGAAACGTTGACAAGAAAAACAACAACGCGGCAGATATCCCGGAAGAAAAATGGAATATTAAGATGATATTTTATTTCAACTTGGTGCGAAATTCTAGAATTCATATTTTATCCTCATACTATTTTTCAGTGATGGTATAACGGATAAGCAGTAATCGTTGCAAGTGTGTAGAACGCGATTAATGTTTATATCCAGAGGCATAAAAAAATGAAAAATCTTAATATATTCTAAGGATTTAACCCACAAGAAGGATATCTGCTTGAGAACGGTGCACTTTTCCCATGTTTTACCTACCTACGCACTTAGAACTTGGAGGGGAATCTGAATGTTCATTTGTATCAGACTCCAAACTTGTATTATACATGATATGCGTGGTTATTTCTGGCCAAACAAAGGGAGGCAATTCTAGGGACTACACGTTTGACGTGATGGAATACGATTTTTGCTAGATTAGGTACCACTTGTTCTTGATTCATTGAAGCATTGGAGGTGTAAGAGACCTTCGGTGGTTTTTTAAATGCTCCGACTGAGTTTTCCTCTTTACTCTTTGATGGTTCTCTTGAAAGAGAAAGGGTTGATCAGAGAGAGGAAGCCGAGATGGGAAGATTGCAAGGAATGGGAGACTTGACGGTTTACTGTAACCTTGATCTGGTCGGAACACATGTGCCCGGCCTCTGATCATGTCGATGAATCGTTCTTAAGGCCTGTAGGTTGGATCCGAAACGCTCCTAGGAGTCGAGCCAGTTATCTACATGCCATTCACGTTTATCACGAGTTTATTATTATATGCATAAAATAATCATTTTTTTTTAATTACGGTGGCTGAGAACAACTGCTAAGAGTAAGTTAGGTTTGGGAAAAATTGTAGATAATTCGGTCGGCAATTCTTTTCCAGAATTTTTTTCTAGTATCACATTCCTGTTGCAATATTTCCAAAATTCAATTACGCTCAATTTCATCAAGCGTACACTGTAGCATATTGACTGACTTCTTTATTGTACCTAACAGGTTCCGCTGCAAACATTTTCGTCATTTTTGGAATACCGGCTGGGATCTCTGAATATTGCATCATCTGAGTATTAGTGTTCTTGGAATATTATTTAGTTGGACTCGGAATAAATTTTGGTAGAATCGCACAGCCATATATTAGACATTTTGATATTGCTGTTATAATGTCCTACCATACATTCCACGTAAAAGCTGCAAGAGCGTCTATCATTACTCAACATCACTGTGATACCTGTCTTTCACAGGCAAGTGTGTGGCTGGCAACCTTCACGCAGCAATCCACAGGTACCTGTGGAAACTGCACCGATCACTTCCGAAGGAATTCTCTCGGTATCACGACAAATTACGGTGCTGCCATTAGCAAAACGACCGAATTTCATGGAAACCTATCTCTAAATTCCTTGGTAAATCTTTACATCGGTGCGAATCTTAGCGAAGTCAGCCATAGCATGTGTATAAATTACTCATATCGTTAATTTCACTCTAAGCGTTATATTCAAGTTGACATTCATGGAAAATTCAAGAAACGAGGAGAAATTGCTTTCGCTTAAAGTTTTAATAACCCCTAAACATTTGGGTGAACTTACTTTGGTAAGTTACTTCCTCAAGTTACTTCTGTAAGAGCTTGCGGGAGATTATGCTCATCCGAAGCAATTGTTTTCACAAGTTGTGCTCAGTCAGTTTGGTTGCCGATTACACTGACAAAAATACGCTTCTTCAAGCGAAGACATTTAATAGTTATGCAAGCGGACTGGCAGAGCCGTTTTCGCCTGCAAGTTTAGTCGAAAGTTGCTTCCTGCAAGTAATTTGCGTTATAAAATTGCCAGTGTAAACCCGTTTTTAGTCATAGGCATAAAATCTGGCTTTTTTTGCGAATCAGCTATATCATTTGAGTGTTTTCAGGATGAGAAGGCTTATTAGGTTCCAACATTAATTCTTCAATCCTGAGTAATTTACTAATACCGTATATATTCTACCATGGCCCATGCTATCTCATTTATGATCTTGTTGCCCTCCTGTTTTATATCTCGCTTTAGTTGGCCCTTGTATTTGTCCCTGAGTATTCCTCGTGGGACCTCCACTTTTGCTTTCCCTTTATGATGTCCCGTAAGGGCCGTGATAGAGAATACTTACATAAAGCTGTATTTCTTTTAGTCAAATTTTCTCCTGCATACTATCATATGTACGTGTAATGTAATTTGAAATTTCTCATCTCAGGAGGAATTGAAATCTTCTTAGCTTCATATTTGATAAAAATGTAAGAATTAAATGGTAACATTAATTTCTCTCTCTTATAAATTGACTTTTGCAAGTTGATTATTCATTCTTTCACATCATGGAGGTAGGAAATATTTTTTTTTAATTCCCCGCTTATTATTGTTGCACAGCATCATCATCGGCGGATAAAAGGGATAGGAGGGAGAAGAAGAAGAAAAAGAGGAAGAGGTGGAGGAAAACATTGGTTAAAATAGTAACTTGGAACGTAAGGACCATGATGAGGGCCGGGAAGCTTGAAAATATTAAGCAGGAAATGGAAAAAGGAGATATTGATGCTTTGGGTTTGTGCGAGGTGAGATGGAAGGATAGCGGGGACTATTGGAGTGATAGCTACAGGGTAATCTATAGTGGGGGAGATGAGAGTCAACGTGGAGTAGGCATGGTACTGAACACAAAATTGGGACTGAGGGTGGTAAACATTGAACAGGTGAGCGACAGGATACTAGTGGTAGAAATAAAAGCACGCCCGACGAATTTCGTACTGGTCCAGGTATACATGCCTACGAGCAATCATAGGGAGGAAGAGGTGGAAGAGATGTACGAGCAAGTAGAAGAAATAATTAGGGAAGTTCCGGGAAAGAAAAACCTGATAGTGATGGGTGACTGGAATGCAGTGGTGGGGGAAGGGAGGGACGGATTAGAAGTGGGAGGGTTTGGGCTAGGAAGAAGAAATGATCGCGGTGAAAAGGCAGTTGAATTTTGTAGAAGAAATAAATTAGTAGTGACAAATACTTGGTTTAAACATCACGCCAGGCGTAGGTACACATGGAAAATGCCGGGTGATACTGGGAGATACCAAATTGATTATATAAGGTAAGGCAGAGATTTAGGAACAGTGTAAAAAAACTCCCGTAGCTATCCAGGGGCGGATGTGGACTCAGATCATAACTTGGTGATGATGGAGTGTGAAGTTAGATTCAAAAAGCTTTAATGGTAGGAAGATAAAGAGGTGGAACTTTGAAGCAATGAAAGGGTTGAAAAGGAGGGAATACCAAGAGCTGGTAGAAAACAACCTAGGTGAAGCAAAGGGGATGGGAACAATAGAGAGAAGATTGGAGGTTATAAAAACAGGCATCGCAGGAGCGGCAGAGAAAACAATATGAACGGTGGAAAAGAAGAGGGTTAAGAAGCAGTGGGTTACAGAAGAAATGATAAAGAAAATGGAGGAGAGAAGGATATGGAAAAACGTGAACACCGACATAGGCAAGACGAAGTACAAGGAATTGAATAATAAACTCAGGCGAGTGACCAATCAGGCAAAAGAAAACTGGTGGAAGGGACAATGCGAGGAAATGGAAAAGATGCAGGAGGAGGGGGAAGTGGGCGCTTTGTACGCCAAGGTGAATATGCTATCGGGTGGACAGAGAGGTCAAACGATATCAAAGGTTAAGGACAAAACAGGGAAGATATTAATCGATCAGGAAGATATCCAGGAAAGATGGAGAGAATACGTAGAGGAGCTATATGACAGCGACAATAGACCCTTTAGCCTAGATCTAGAGGATGAAGGAACAATAGATAAGAATAACCTCGGACCAGAGTTACTTGACAGCGAAATAGAGAGGGCATTAAGAGAGATGAGGGGTAGAAAAGCCGTGGGAACCGATAACCTACCTTCGAAGCTACTGAAGAATCTAGGTAGTAAGGGGAGAAATTCGTTTTTCGAACTTATTCGCAGGATCTACGAGGAAGGAGTATGGCCAGAGGATTTCGTGAAAACAGTATTAATACCTATCCCGAAGAAGAAGAAAGCGTCAGAATGCGAGTAGTATAGAACAATCAGTTTAATTTCGCACGCGGCAAAAGTCTTGCTTAGAATATGATATAGAAGGTTGGAGAGCAGATCAAACTGCTATTTAGGCGATGACCAATTTGGGTTCAGGAAGGGTAGGGCAACCTGAGACGAGATTGCGGTAATGAGGACACTTATGGATAGACACATAGAGCATAATCAGGATGTTTTCGCTTGTTTTGTAGATTTCGAAAAGGCGTTTGACAAAGTAAACTGAGAGAAACTAATGCAGATACTGGGGAAAATAGGAATAGATTGGCGTGATAGGAGACTCATCCGAAACTTATATATGGGGCAGCGGGCTCAGGTAAGGGTAGCTGACGGTGAATCAGGGTGGGCTGTTATAGGTCGCGGGATGCGGCAAGGGTACCCGTTGTCGCCATTACTTTTTAACATCTATGCTGAGGAAATGGTAAGAGAGGCTTGGGATGAGCTAGATGTGGGAATGAAAGTAGGAGGCCAGCGGATAAAGTCGGTTAGATTCGCAGACGACCAGGCGTTGGTCAGTCGGTCATCGAAAGAATTGCTAACTTTAGTAGATGCACTGGAAATGCGGTGCGATTAATACGGGATGAAGATTAATAATAAGAAAACAAAGGTATTGAAATTCTCTAGGATAAAGAAAGCGAAGCTGGTGATAAGAGTAGGAAGTTACAAACTGGAGCAAGTAGAACAATTTAATTACTTGAGTAGTACGCTAGAAGAAACAGGACATAGTAGCAAAGACATTAGAAGGAGAACAGCGCTAGCGAAGGAAGCGTTCTATAATAGAAGGGAGCTGATGACGGGGACCTTAAGTAAGGATGTAAAAAATAGGCTGGTGAAGAGCTTGATATTGAGTGTGTCGTTGTATGGAGCAGAAACGTGGACCTTGAGGAAGGAAGACGAAAATAGGCTGAAGGCTTTCGAGATGTGGGTGTGGAGGAGGATGGAGAAGGTGCGTTGGACGGAAAGGAAGACAAATGAGGAAGTGCTTGACATGGTGGGCGAGGAGAGGAAAGTTATAGATGAGATTAGGGGAAGACAGGGTAGGTGGCTGGAAGGGGCGTTGGTTTGCTGAAGGCCGTGATAGAGGGTAGGATGTTGGGTAAGCGGGGAGGGGAAGGAAGAGAATAGATTTTATGGACGGGATGAAGAAAGGTAGGACTTATGCTGAGATGAAGAAAGAAATACTAGAGGTAGAAAGGGCACGGCACGTGTAAGAGTTCGTCGGATATTCTCTAACTTTCATCACAACCTTCCTCTAACCGGTAGATTACTGTAATGAATGAATGAATATTATTTTTATTACCCGTTAATATTAATTTCGAATGTGATAATAAATCCAGCAGCAGGCTCTTTTAGTAGGAAATCTGTTGGTAGTGCTCGGATGAATGATATAATATTTTGCCGGTGAAATTCTTTAGGTATCAGTCTTCAGCTGTTAGCTGAATATTTCAGCATTATTCATCATCACAAAATGCTGCGAAATACGACTGATAAAAATGCCCGACTATAGGAACTTACATTTGGAACTAATTGTTTTTTTCTGAGCTATTAGTTCCATGAACAAAATAAGAGAACACTCATTTAAGTCATGTATACTACGTACTTTGTGCCTTACATTTAAGAGAATATAAATTCATGAATTGGCGAAGGGAGATGATATTTGATTATGAACGCATTGTTAGGAATAAGTATTAGGGGAGCTCACACCAAATTTTTAGCCACATTTCACACCAGTTGGAAGGTGTCAATATTCATTGCAGTGCGTATAAATTTTGTTTTGCCGAAAGGAATTGTATGTACCTTTCATCTGCTATGTATTACAGAATATTCGCAACATGGGCCGATGCCCAATCTCTCTGCTAGTTAAATCAAGAATTATGTGAGCTCTCGCACCAAATGAGAACATATTTAGGTGCAGCAGATAGGGAGAGAATCGCTAAAACGAGGCAAATTACATCTCATAGGATGATTTGTCTACCAATATCGGGCAGCGCTTTTACCGCTGGCAGTAGAGTGGAAAATGGAGCCTGCAGAATGCGTTATCACTTCCCCATGCGTATTTGCCAAGCCCTGCTCCCTAAGACCCTCCAAACGTAGAATCAAAAATTCTTTAGTGAGGCCTTCTCTCATCATTTTCAATAACTGTGCCCACTTAACACAAGATTAAGCATTTGCCATGGAATAGGTACTTCACACACTTGCAAAAATTCTCCAGGTCTTGATTTACTGTGCGGCTGGATGTTGGCGACGACAATTAACTATATTGCAAATATGCATTATATTCCGGATTCTAAATCAAGGTAGATGAGCTCTACGGCATCTATAGATTAACCAGATAAGATATTTCTCCAATGGCCGTAAAATATATGCACCACTCGCCAAAAATCAAACACTTACTGTGTTGGTTTGCGGGAATGGGGACTCCGCAACAGGGACCAACCACAGCCTCTCCACCAGAATACCCTCCTAATGATACCAATGACCTTTTAACCCCCCCCCCCTTCCCCGCTTCCCAACCCTTTTGTCCCTTCCCTATTTTTTCTAGGATTGTCCTCCTCTTCATTCACTTTCAACCTCGTGTTGCTAGTGTTTTTTCCCTTCAGCTCGCTGAAGAGGACCACTTTGTGGTCGAAATACGCGTATCCGAATTTCACCCTCGTTCCCTGTTTTTTTTTTGTTCTATTTGACCACGCTCTTTTTGAGCTGTTCTCCCAGTAATTTGGGGTCCTATTGTGTGTGTGAGTGAGTGTTTTGTGTGATTGCGTGTGCGGTTGTGTTAATAACTTGGCAGCCTTAGTAGAGTCACTACAGCTCTGCGAAGGATCCCAGGCTATAACCTAGGAATCCTTAGCTGGGTCTCATTAGCCTACAAAGGATACCAATTGGGTTGTGAGTGTGTCTGTGGTGGTCCCTGGCGAGGAAATAACTTTCCCGTAAACCACCACAGGAGGGTATTCTGGTGGAGAGGCTGTGGTTGGTCTCTTTTGCGGAGTCCCCATTACCGCAAACCAACACAGTATGTGTTTGATTTTTGGCGAGTGGTGCATATATTTTACGGCCATTAGAGAAATATCTTATCTGGTTGATTCCAGATTCTCTTCAAAATTTTGTTAAATTTCGCTATTTTTATATCAACCCTATGCTATTAATTAACTTTGGCAAAATATAAGAGATACACTACCGAGCCGATAGGTACGAAAAATTTCTTCTTCGCACGCAACATTAAGGACTATAACAAAAACAGAGCGAAATTTTAAGACACTCTGTTAGCATGTAATTCAATGTCATCCTCTCTCTATTTCCTAATACTTTATCCTTTCAGCTCCCATTTTCATGGCTGATGTTCTTACACACCCCTTGCCACACACCTCTGCGGCGGATCGCAGGGTAGTGTGTACATCATTCAATAGTCGTTCAATCCTAAGATTATTTGACTGCAGCCCTCCATTCTTCCCTATCTATTGTTAGTTACCTTACTCCCTGGTAGTTTTTCCAATGTACTTTCCTCCTTATTTGGTCTATGTAGTTTTCCTCTGGCCTTCCTCTTGTGACTTTTCCCTCCATTTTTACTTCACCTATATTCTTAATAAATCCATTGTGCCTCAGGGTGTGCCCAATCCTGGTTTTTCTTTACTGTGTAGTGTTCCATATGGTCCTTTCCTCTTCTACTCTTCTTTATACTTCTTCATTTCTTGTTTTATCTGTCCATTTGATCTTTAGCATCCTCCTCCAATACCAGGTTTCGAATACTTCCTATATTTTCTTGTCTGCTTTTCCAATGATCCATGTTTCCGATCCATAGAGTGCCACGCTCCACTCGATTTTTTTACGTGCTGTTTCCTTGTTCGTTGTCCTATCATCTTTGAACGCAGTTGTTGCCTTTCCATCATGAGCGCAACATGAAGTGTGCACATGTAGATTTGGAAAATAGTTAACAAATTCGGTTTGATTCAAGGTAAGGAAACCATATCTCGTACTCCTCTATCTTCTGGCCTCAGAGATATCCCCGACATCTCTTGCCATTCCAGCGGGCGTTAGCTTCCCTTCCAAGGCCTTCCCTTTTTTTCCCCTGAGTAAGCTGGCCCCGTCTCCACGGATCGATCGCCGGCTGATGATCAGGGTCCACTTGGCTGAGGCCCAGAGACTGCGTCAGCTGATCCGGTCATTAGATATATAAATCATCAATCGGAAACGACAGGGAGGATGGAGTAGACAGGAACTGAACCCTCACTCATTCCCTCTTGTGACGAAATTACCCACCACTTCCCACCGTTATTGGGTCCAGGAGAAGAAGGGCGGAGAGCATGACACCTCCACTATTCCAATGGTTATACATTTCACTCTGAGCACTCTTTAGCGGTCAGGATATGTTATTGCTTTTTCATTGATTTAAATACTAGGGTATGCTACTTAAAACATATAGGACGGTTTAATATATCACCTTGTACCATACAAATTAAGGTAACTAGTTGTTAACAAGGCTGGAGAATTACTCATTTGTTACCAACTTTCTCAAATTAATCACCAAGGCTCGAATTTTCTGGTCGACGGTTAATGGTTGATAGTTCGGGTTTTATATATTACTTCGGACTCTCGGTTAGTTGATCCGAGCGTTATAGATGGATGAACGAATTGACTCCGGTTTCCGTACCGAGAAAATATGTAAACAGTCACAATAAAACCGGGCCTAAATGTTTTCATTCTAAAATTTATTCAATCCGAGTGACATTTTTTCCAGTAGTTATTGACTCCTGGAAAGCTTAATGAAAGAGATTCGGAGAATATTACGGAGGAGGTATTAACGATTTCACGGGAATTCACCCCGTAATCCCCTAAATTTAATTTTCCCGTTCTCGGCTCCAGGACACCAGAATCCCTCCAACTGTAACACCTCGGAGAGATATCATCTCAATTAAAGTCTCTCAGGCCAGCGCTTAGAATGTATCTGTTTTCATTCATTATTTAAGCTTATTGGTCCATTGAGAGCAAACGAAGTGTGGTTGGTTGGCAGTGTAGGGCCACTTACCTTGTTTCGAGGATTTACGATTAGGCTGGATGGACTAAATAATTAATAAAATCTATTTCTATAAAACTTATATTCCGTTTGTTTGAACACTATCTATGTCCAAATCCTTGACAAATTCAAACTACACTAGACATATGAGTTCCTTAGACGTAGTTAACTATATTTTAAAGGCTCAGGGGCCCCCAGTGGCCCCTTTTTTGTCAACTTTTATATCTATGAGAAAAGCTTAAGTGGAGATTTTTTTCGATATTTTAAAATTACTTGCTCTCATGTTATAAGGGTTGAAATGTTTGGTATAGGTCGAATAAAGCAAAAAAGTTTTTAATACTTACATTCAATTTTCGTGTACGCTTTGTTTTGCCTAAAATATGCGTATTTTGCTGGAAAATGGAAACATTTCTACTCTATTTAAAAAACAGACATTTTTCTTTACTTGGCAACCTAAGAATGGGCTGTAAATGAGACATAATGCTCGAGGCACTAATGGCTTAGGTCAGGGGTCTCCAAAGTACCTACGGCCCGTGGGCCACATCTGGCCCGCAAGATTATTTTATCCGGCCCGCAGAAGACTCATGCGGAAATGCGCCGCATAATGTTTGCTTGAATGGTTGCGTAATTAGCGTTTTAAAATTTAAATATCAGTTTAATAAGATTTTAAAAGCACAAGTACAGTAACATCATTCATATTAATGGTTTTGTGTTGAAAATATGAGAATTTTCTGATAGTATTCATCGTCATCAATATACGATAATTTAATGTCACATACTCTGTAATTAGTTAATTAAATTTTCTGATTTTGATTAAACTCACATTTAGAGTTTCCTATGTATTTATTTTTTTACTACGGCCCGCTGTTAACTGTTCAAGTACCCATTGTGGCCGTCGTTACGATAAGTTTGGAGACCCCTGGCTTAGGTTAAATGATCAATGTAACAGAATCACAGAGAGATTTTAGTGGGGGTTTTTTATCCCAACCTCTCCATCAGTTACTGCCACATAGTAGTCACCGTTTCGCTTATTCTACTTTGGCCAACTTTGTGTCCAGCTAAAGATTAAAGAGCACTTCAGATCGGCCTGATAGCACATATTGTAGGGCTAGCAAAACGTTGCCTTGTTTAAGATGCCTCCGTGGGGGAAACCCGAGAAGCCGCTCTCCACAATTTTAAATGGGGTCGAGCTACAGTTATTTCGTTGTGAGTAAAATCACTAACATTAGTTCCGTTTTCATTCAAACTTCTATTGTGAAATATTTGCTAGTAAATCAAAAGTGAAATTAGAACCAAGTGAATGTAACTCGCATATGTGCAATAAATTTTCACTAATTGGCGCCTAAATTTCTTCCATGCACTCTTAGTCATTTCATTAGCTATTTATAAGGTCCTAAACTCTAAAGTTTTAAGGTATTATCCAGTTCTATTTCTTCAAGATTTTCCTGTTAAGCATCAATATATCATTTTAGACACATCGGGGAGTCGGGTATTAAAGCTCATGTAAATCCATTTGGAGCTTCCACGTCGAAGAGAAGTAAATTAAGAAAATTTTGCCTGACTCTGCGAATTACATTTTCAGCCAACCTGGTAAGTAGTTATGTTAAATTTCTTTTACATGCCAAAAATGGCATTACTAACTGGCGAAGACCGCAGTGCTAACTCATGTTTTGTGTTTGCAGGATCCATATAACTCTTGCCATTTTCGTTAATGATTTGTAATAGTGCAGAGAGATTCCCTTATGTCATAATGTGTTTCACACATTTATTTTACTTTCAAGTTTGAACCTTGACTTCTGTACTGTACTGGATATTGTAGACCAATATAATACTACTGCCCAGTTGCCTGTATTACTATCATTCATTAACCACGTTCCTCGTCTCTGTCTTTCATAGGAGCGTCCTATATTTATCTTCCATTGTCCAGGGTACGCTTTCCTTATTGCAAATGCTACTCTTAATTCCCAGTTGACCTGTTATGGACCTTTGTTCCTTGTATTTGCTTATGATATTTGGCTCCAACAATGCGATCAGACGTCTATGGTATGGTTTAGCAGAAACGCAGCATTTTAAGCAATTTGTTAATATGTTATCGATGTTTTCACAATTTCGAGCAGCAAACAAAATTCGCATGAAAGAATAAGAATCCTTTTATATTGTCTTTCGTTTGGCGTTCGTCTTGGCTTTGTACGCCCAGTATTTCTAATGTTATTATGCAAGAAAAAATAAGGCTGAAAGCGTATAAAATTAACTCAATGCATATATTACCTTATGGGAATTTTTGGCCAGATATACAGGCAGAGAATACAAATAATTACACATATTGCGGAATGACGTTTAGAACCTTCAACTTTTAGTAACAACGGAGCTAATCTGTTAATAGAAGTCAATTATCCACGTGGTAAATTCATGTCTAGCCTTCTAGCCTAATTAGTCATGTGACAAAGGTGTCCTCCCGATGATACAAAAATAATATTAATACAATTGGCCTTATAGTTTATCGTCGTTGCTATAATACTCGCTACGCTAGAGACTCGGAGGCTGCGCACTTGGCTTAGATTGCTTGAACAATTGAGAATAGATATCTTTCAGAGCGACACGGAGAACATCATATTAGAACCCCACAATATTTCCAGGTCCGACAGAAACGATAAATCAATAGAGATATTTTGCCGAACGGATAGGTATGGGAATTCGTTTTTCCCCCGAACAATAAGGGACTTCAATAAATGCTAGGCGTAATTTCATTAGAGCGTTTCCTTTTTATATGTAAACGGCTGGTGTCCTAACACCCCCCACTATTGTGTCTATTGAGGCGGCTTGCGGGGTAGTATGTAGATGTAGATGTACCCTTTTCTCACACCTCATTTTTGTTGTATTATTGCTAAGATTTTTTTAAATTTTATCATTCATGTTTTCCATCAATGCGTAACGACATTCGACAAAACTGTGGACTTTTTACGTTATGAAACCCCATAAGTGGATAATGTTGTCTAATTGATTTTATCTTCTGCCTCTTTTATCATTGCTTCATGATTCTTACCTTGACTTTAACAAAGAAAGTAAAGTCTCCTATTTATAGATCATGTCCATTTGATCTAGGTCCGTAAATGTAGTGACTACAAATAAAGTCTCTCTAGAAATCAGAAGAAGCGAGTCACAAACCTCAAAGGGGAAAGTAAGATGCGAAAAAGCGCCTCCGCGTTTTTGTATACCTACTTAGGCGTGATGAAATCGTCAGCCCTTTTATTGTGTTGCAAAATCCTGACAATCGCACGAGTCTCAATACAATATTACACCTAATAGTGAAGTTTCTTTTCTGGAGCAAATAACTTTCACGTGTTCTTTTGTCACATAATCGTCCGCCCCTTTGTTTTCCAAAGGTCACCCAGCCCACGGACGTCTCATTCTCTTAGGAAGTTGTCTCCCTTTGAGAAAACGAGAATTTCAGCACTTTCCCCTGTGTCATTGGGCTACAAAGCGGAGGAATACGAACTTAGTGGATGCTACTGATAATTCTCACAAGGTGTTCTATCAATCAATATTGGTAGACTCAAGGGTTCAAGGACGTTTTTCTTTCCAAGCTCCTCACCCTCTGAATAGTTGGTCCACCCCATAATTTATGAGAGAAGGAGTTCTGGTAGTTTCCCGTTGCCTTCAAAAATGGTATTTTATATCTAATATCGTCATTTAAGGTGTAGGCACTACGTTTACTACCACTGATATGTCTTCTAGCGTTCGAACTATCTGGAATGGGTGAGGTGACTTTACTAAGGATCTATTAACATAGCTTCAGTCATTCCAGCTCTTGGGCTTTTCAGAGCGCGCAAGTCATTCCACCGCATCAAAGTGGAGTGATAAACTATTGAAGAAGATAATTTCGCATTATTGTGGTTAAGACCAGTGGCTTAACATCTAGTTTATCAGTGACGTAGCCTGACTCGGATTTCGGGGGGTATCATGTTGAGTGTAAGCGGAATGGGGGTGGTTGAAAATTAGGGGCTTATTTCTGTTTTTAGCCAATTAGTGCAATTGTGACTGTGGTATAACAGTTGAAATTGAAAGATTTTAGCTTTGCAAGCGTCTGAGAGAACACAAATCCCAGTTTTTTAAATGTATTTAAAGTTACAAATATATTCATTTAAAAAGTTATTCAAACTGAATATTGAATCAATTCTGTGGATTTACTTAAAAAAGAAAAAGTGGAACAAAAAGATTGTGGCTTCGTAACTGAGTTTCAGGTTGACGTCAGGAATTATGTGGGAAATGATTCATCACCCCTGATAACCCTTTTCCCCCTCCCGTCCAATCCCACTTGATTTGAACGAGCTATGTTTAGTATTTAAAATTTTAATGCATACGAGTTACCGTAGGTCTTGATCCGATCCTTGCTTGCCTCTTGCCATTTTCAGTTAAGTACTTTACTTTCAGCATCAGTATTTCAACCCTAGGATGGGTTAACTGCGGACTTTTTTTCTCATATATTTTTATATCTAATATGCTTAATAATATTTTTCCTCCCTGCGGTTCATTTTGTCCAGATCGCACATAGTATTTTCTTCGTCCTTGGACTCATGCAAGGGGATTTCTTAACCGTTTTCCCTTCCATTACGTTTATAGCTATTCATTTGGTCCCAGAATGTGGCTTTCCACTGTTCTTTCGCATGTATTGCTGTTTTGAGTCCTTTTTTCTACGTCGAAGGTTTCTGTAATTCACTGGCTTGTTTCATCACTGGTTTTCGCACATGTACCACCTGTTTTCTCGTCTGAAGTGCTATCTTCTTTGAGGACAGTGCCTATATCTTCATGCTGAACGGTTTTCTTGCTTTCTTGGCTTGATGTCAGTGATACCGTCCAATTTTCCCTTTTATCTCGTTCCTTACGAGAATGTAAATACAAGGGATAGTCCCGCGAGGGATACCAAATGATGTTGAATAAAACTAGGCATAGAAAGAAGAAAAGGTAAATATAAATAATAAGGATTATTAAAGAATTAGCCCTTGGTAACAATCCTCATATGTTTTAATTCACTAACCGGTTTCGACCTAAAACACATCATAATTCGAACTGAAACACCATTTTTATTTTTATTTGCTATATTTATTTTTATAAGCTATTTTCACTCTGATGGAGATGTTTTAAACACCGAAACCAACCAGGAAATATTAACAAATGTCAATTATTTATTAATAAAAGCTAAAGTTTCTGGCTTAAATGGAAATGGTACATGTCACTAAATGAATTTGTACTCTGTTTAGTATTTGATTCACCAAAAATATGTTTGGTATCGTTACGTGGATGATGTTCTTAGCTCAGTGGCTCAGTAATATTCACAATTAAGTAATATTGTCTCTTTGTTAAACAACTAGTATGAATCTATCAAATTTACCATGAAGAGAGAGGGGGAGTGCATTAATTATTATTATCTCACTATAATCCTTTCAAACAATAAGCACGCCTTTTCGATACACAGAAAATCGACCTATACGGAATTTATAATTTTCAATGATTCTTCTCATCACGTGAGCCGCAAGATGTAGGTCTTACACATATATACTCGTATATATATTGTTTGACGAAAGAAGAACTCTTCAGTTTTCCACAGATAAATTTTTAATGCGACCAATATCGATATGCTGCATAATTGTGAATCCAGTAGTTCAGGTTAAAAGGTAACGTGAAATTTTGGGTTGACAGTAATGTAAAAAACATTAAGGTATCAGGTAAAAATTGCAAAGCTACAGGTAAGAGTGGGGGAAGGCTTCTTTCAACAATTCTTAGGTTTAGATGGCTCAAGATGATGTCCGCCATACTTTAATCCCACGTCGTAAGTGATTAAGCTGTAAAGAGTAAAGCTGGAAATCAGCGCGTGGTGTAATGGATTATTTGGTTAGTATTTTTGGGAGATGGTCGTGAATGAGATGTCGAGTTGGGAAAGCAACTACTGTGGAAGAACCTTGGTGGATGTCGTGGACAGAATTCGAAAACGGAATGAGAGGACCCTGTGTGATTCGAAGAGGATGAATGGAGGAAGGGGGGATAAGGGAGTCATCCCCCATCCCACCTAATCCACCAACGCCTCCTACTTTCCACATATTTCTTTGAGAATCTCGGAAGGAAAGCCGAGATACAGGAAAGTTACACGAAGAGAAAGAGTTTTGGAGGGCATGGGAGAATAAAGTATTGTTATCGCTTCTGATTGTTCTCTTCTTTTCCCGTCCGAAACCACTAGGCTTGTCCTCTCGAGGGTCCACGGACAAACGGAGACATCCGCAGGCATAAGAAGAAAAAGTTTCTCCTATAGCCAAACTCGCTCAGAGACGCGACCAATGTAGAAGTTTGCGCGAACTTTTAAGGCTGGTTTGTGGAAAAAAATCAACGGCAAATTAACTTTAGCGCGTTGCGTGATATTAACTTTACGATTTGAGATAGTCCATGGAGTAATATAGCACAGAATGAGTGATAACTGTTCGCATTCAGTGAATTGAAGACAAATTTTAGACGAATATATCTTGCATACTTATAGTTTCAGCCTTGTTCCCCTAAAATTCTTATGTGATTGGTAAAGAAATATTTTTCTTTTCTATCTTTACTCATTCCTCTCATAATACACGCGAACATTCCACAGATGACTGACAGTAAGATCTTGAAAAAATAACTAGGTAGGTACAACTAAATGGTGTTTTTAAGTTAAATTCACGCTAATTCAAAATTCGATCAAAATCTTTCGCTAGTATTTTTCCGTGTGTTAACCTTGATTTCACGGTTCTATAAAGTGCCCTCGCTAACAAAGCCCTGTTTTAGTCACGCTAAGCCTGCGTTGTTTTTATTATTCCATAAACCGTCCTCCACGCACATAATTATGATCCCTCGGACGAAATATTTCCACTTTCCCAGATTCGTTTTTTCTTTGTTAAAAGGGAATGTCACCAGACGGGGCGGCGGTAGTAACTGAAAGGAGCTGGGACTCCCCACGTGATTCTCGTCTGTGGGGGTTCGTGGTAGTGGAGCATCCTTTTAAATGAGGGCGTGGTACTCGATCACCTTTTGTCGAACGAAGCACCTCGCTGTATTGTCATCGTCTGGGAATTAATTCAGGTCATACACCTCCCCATCAGGGATCGTTTCCCTTAATAAGTCTCAGAACAATGAGAGAGTTGTCAGAACAGAGTGTATCGAGGAATCTTTTGAGCTTATATTAATAAGCTTGAGCTTTGAGCAAACTACAGCCAGTGCAGTACGAAAACCAATGATTATCTTGAAAATAATTTAGAATGGCTTTTAGCAAATATATTTTTTTATCGTGGCTATATCATTCTTGAAATATTTTCGTTAGGCCTGCGGTTTTTAAGTAGTTTTTACGGCAACTGATGGCACGATGGCTGCGGTAAATCTTATTTTCAAATTAAGCGATGCATATACTCTGAAAGTGAAAAATACGTTAATCATTATGAATTATGTCGACAAAAATATTTCGACGTGAAAAGTCTCGAAAATCAGTACGAATAAGCAGTCTGATTGCTATGCAACAAAATTGTTATTATTAAAACTTTTTTTTAGAAATTTTGAGGATACCGGGACTAGCCAGGTTATAACCTTTTACGGAGTCTAACCGGACGTTCACGTAAGTACGATATTCCACAGAGGAAAAATCATTCGCCTTCACCGGGATCCCGGTGAAAGGGTTTGAATTTTACTCTGTGGATAATCGCACTAAAACCATTTTTATGACTGGTAAATTTTAACAGAAATCCAAAACAGCCGTGCACCATTCGAAAGAGGAAGGTTGAAAGATTAAGATAAATTTCATTCCTAGGAATGATGCTGCCATCATACGAAATAAGATTAACGCTTATTGGTTTTAAATAATGTGTCGCTGGCAACGTAAAATTGCGTGGTGTAGCTCGACGTGAAATCGTGCAAGTTGGCGAGGGTTCATATGATAGCGTTTAGATTGCTTCAAGGGAAAATGCCACGAAACTTAAAGAAATAATTAAGGTTAGAAATAATTGAGAAGTTTATTTGTGAAATGGAAGCTTTTCGCATTTCCGGGAAAATTTTTAAAATTGTCAAAATATGAGTTTAAATCTCTGCTTTAGGGTGAAAGAGTATTGAATTTTGAATCTTAAAATCCCAGAATGTTATTCAAATCCTAGAAAATTAGGTACTGGAATACGCTTCAGGCTATAAACTCATTGTGTAGTCCTGCGGACAGTAGGTCCTGTGAGATTTTTGTTTTTTTTTCTGTTTAGGAATCGATTTGATTAAAATGTTTTTCTCTAACATTGATTAGCAATAATTTGTTATCACTAAAAATGCATTTTCGTTAACTTTGGTTCAATATAATACGTTGAGCTATGTGGTAGTAAACACTCTTCCTTCCAGTATATGCCCAAAAATATGATCAAGCATTACTCTACCTCTAAGCCATCTACCTCTAAGCCCTGTCAGATATGTAAAACTAGAATAGTTTGGATCTAAGTACATTGAACATGTGCAACAAAAATTGCATAATTTAAATAAATAATGAGCAATACATTCAACTAACTAGTGTCCGTTTAGTCGGATTGGGATATATCTGATGCGGCTTTTGCGGAACCTATAATAAAAATGTGTCGGTACTATGTGGCACATTACATGAGAGTAGTGTAGTATAACATCTGATGGAAAGAAAGTTCACCGAACTGGACTGAATAAATGTAATATCAGAGTTTAAGAAATATCTGCTTGGCGCTGTAATGATCTGCCATCGGCGTTGATGAATTTTGCAAGTAGATAGCCCAGGGAATGAGAGCTCTTCGGTATTAATTTCAGTAGGCAAGATATTTAAAATGAAACACGCATGACATATGTTGGAATACGCCGCGCATAGCAGTAGGTAGTCCTGAATCCGCATTTTTTTGACTGAGAGAGCCCTAACGTTGGTAATAGCCAAGAAGATAGCTTTATGTCTAGAGAATTAATTGGGTGTTGACGTCCGTGTCCGGGACTTGGGTCCAATTGAGCGCTTTCTTGAGGAAGGACGGATTCTTCGTTATCATGACGTGAGTGGGAGTTGTACCGAGGAAGTTGACCCCGCTGCCCACGTACCAGCCCCGTCCGGGTAATTGTTCTCATCTTGAGTACACAAGCGCATGTGCTGTCTCCTCCCATCTTCCCTTTGAAGAAATCACAGCCTTGAGCGAATGGATGACGTCCATTTGAGATGACGACAACATTTTATCAAACTATTGTTAACTATTAAAACATCAATTATAAACCTGATTTGACGAAAAGGTTATAATAATAATAATTTCTTTTTTGGTAGCAGCTTTAGGCAATTGATACCAATGTAATATAGTTACTTGAACACTCACAGTCATACCCTAGATTGTGAAAAAAACACCCTGGAGGGTCTCGAACCCGCGATCTATGGATTGGCAGGCAATGAGGTTACCCCGGCATCATCGAGGCTGGATAGAGATCGAGTTAAATTCAAGTGTTAAAGCAAGCGCAGTAAAATTTTAAAATAATCAGTTATACTACTGATTTTCATTCTGCCCTGAAGACGATGGACGACTCGGCCATCGGAACGTCGGAACCAATGGATTCTCTCGCCCAGTGGACTGCCCGAATTGAGGTTCTCACTGCTGCCGGGGACTGGATATTTTAGTGGCCAGATTACTGGCTTCCCGTCCAGAGGTCTAGTGTTAGAACAACGGCAGTGGTGTAGATTTATAGTGGAATCCAGATTTTCATTTGGGTGTTATGTGGAGAGAGCTACTAGTGCAATATGTCGTATGACAGTTAGAACGCTAAACCGAGGTTCCTATATATTCTAATATTCCTTCGCCTCCTATATAACAACCGACCAAACCAATAAAACAGACTTCGCATTTTACTGATAATCTTTGCGGCCTCCGGCATGGCCATAATTCTGTGTAAGTCGCATTTCGCTGCTCCAAGCTCCAAGCCGCTCTCACTACCGTTGAAACCTCATACTGTTTTGCCAGAAAGCACTTCCTGTACATACGTATGTATTTTCTACCCTGGCTAAATAGTCGTTTATCCCAAGCTTAAATTGCGGTCTCGTCATGACAAACATCCGAATTTAATTTCTATTGGTGTTTTAATTCGTAGAGCAAATGGCATATTTTCTCCTTTTACTCCATTAATTTTTCATGTTGTTTCTCTTGTGTAATTACTGATTTTAATTTGCACCCTAGTTTAATCTACTTGCCGGCACCCTTGACATGGCTTTCAGAGTGCGTGTTTACGTTACTATTTGATTCTATTTGTTTGGCACGTAGAGGCAATGATCACATTAATTGATTCAATGATTCTACACTTACTGTCTAAATAAGCTCATAATGCTGAAAGCTAGTGAAGATAATTAACTAAGCGGAAAGCAAATTTGGATACATTTTGAAATGCACGTCCGCTTACTTGGAATTTATGAGCAGGGTAGATGATTTACATCTCTATTTTAATTAATTCCATTGTTCATGTGAAATTGCTTGGTTCGCGATAGCTATAAAATATAAGTCAGGCGTCAGTGTGGCGGAAAAACTCCAAGATTTTCAACCCTTGCTAAGTTCCAATAAAGCATTCTGCTGATTTATACGAATTGCTTTGACGTGTGTTGTTTTTTATACTAAAAAAACTGGACGACTGGCTTGATAGTTAATTTTCCATGGATACCATATGCGTCTCATTGATTGCGAACAAAACAATGGAACGATCACATTTTTCAAACAGACGAACGCCGCAAGATTCTGTGGAAGACAAGGTCGACTTAACGTGATTGGCCAATCAATAGAGAGAGACTATGATTTCCGCTCTTGTTATTCTGATTTTTGATAGTTCTATTTTTTTTGCTATTTCTGTCATTCGAATATCTTGTTTTCTTCCAGATTTGATTAACCCTTCGAGCCCGGAGCAGATTTGAATGAATCCCATCTCGTAGGTCGGAGGAGATTTAAATGGAATCGCTGGTTTTCCACTGATTTAAATGGAATAGCCCAAACGTAGTCTCTGCGTCGCTCGACGACATGTGAAGTTCGTGCCCGACGTAGTGACTACGTCGCTTGTCGTTGAAGGATTAATTAACTGAATATTTACTAATTAGGTACATTCCATTTTTTACGCAATTTTATTTACGCTATGCGACTTAATGCAAGCATAATAATGTCATGCAATGCAGACATTTCTGTCATCTCATAGCGTGCAATCTGTCGTTACTCTCTCACTTTTATGAAGAGACTATTCGGTGATTATATCGATCCCTTATGTGCTATAATTCAAGTGCAGTACTCCATCTGTCGGATTTTTGCCGTCGGATTCCGTTCCGCCGGGATTCAACTGTGGACCTATCGGCTCCTTTAGTCAAAGATAAGCCAATACATTCTTTAGTATTCTCTCCTTCCTGCCTCCATTTCCCAAACAATCATTCCCTTGCAAATTGACTGACTTAACCTTGATGACGAAAATTACCTCCGATGCCTGCCACCTTCCAAAATAACCAATCAGCATTTCTTCACTTGTTTATCTACTAGGCCTTCTTTTTCCTTTAGGGAAACAATTCTCCATGGGTTTTTGTCTCTTCAACATCTAACGCCCATTCTCCTCTAACTATTGTTAGCTCGTTCCAGTAAGTAAAATTCAGTCTTCGTAAATCCTCTGTGAGATCGTCTCCCCATTATTTCTTATGCTCATTTATGGCCTATTTCTGTCTGGTGTCTATTCATAAATTTTCTTTGTCCATCTTGTCCTTGCCATGCGAGTAATGTGACCTCGGATTCTTTGTGAATTTAGATAGGGGGAAATGATTTCTTCCTTTACCAGCTCATTTAATTTTACATTTTACTTAATTCTCCATTCATGTACATCCGTCTGTCTTGGTAAAAAAATTCTTCTGCGCATTTTACTTTCGAAAATGCCAAGTCTTTCTCTGTTTTTACGTGTCAACGTCTATGCTTCCCAGCCATTTGTCACTGCTGGTCTTATTGCTGTCTGTTCATCTACTAGGCAGAGAAAGAATTTTTTCGACGCTGTATTGAGTGAGGGCTATAACAACGAACATTTTCCATCCTTCTAAACCTTTCAAGCTTGAGGGAGAAACCTGATTCGTAGTAATATTTTTTTTCTTCTCCAACGGCGTTTCCGTTTATAAAAGGGTGGCGGCGGGGTAAAGTCCTGCTAATCCGAGGGTCGCGGTCGAGTCCCGCCTGGGTAGGTTTTTCACTTGCCCAGTGCATGGGGGTTTTTCAAGTTCTGGTGGTTCGGCCCCTGCGAAACCTGAAGACAAGCCAATGGCTTATCGGGATCGCAGGGACATACGGACCACCAGATTCGTGGGAGAGCAAAAGAAAAACTCCGAGAAGGGGATCCCGATTCACTTCTGCTCACCGATTTCTGGACCGCCTGGTTCCATTCTGCTCCTACTTTCACTCCGGAGGTAATTGGATAAGAGTTTTTGGGTACGCCTGGCTGTGAAAAGGTCGCCTCATGAGTTAAGCCATGGCCTTGACGTGCTTGCATAGCTGCTTTTGTAATCGCAATGTCATCTAAACTCTTTAAATTCCCTGCATCTAGTTAATTGGCTATTATTTCCTCTATATTATTATTATATTATTGTCCTATATATTATGTCTCCTTTCTTTCTCCTCATCGAATTCCGGTTAATATGTAATCAATGGCGTAATATCTTAAGTTACTCTTATTTTATTACGTATTATTCCCCTAATTTCCAAAGCCAAGATGTTTTTAGATATAATTGATCATTATTGCTTTGGTATTCCAACTCACAACAAAGACGAGTGAAACTTAAGCTTATTATTAAGGAAATTTAAATTTATTATTTTGAGATTCCATTCCAAAATACAAATAATATATTACATTTATTCGAATTTCTTTTCTAATATACCAAAGCGAGTTTTGACGGAGGTAACTCCTCAATAATTATGCTTGTGAAATTTGGCAGTCTGTAGCTCACTTTTATCCATGATTTTATTTCTTGAATGCTTGGTGGTGGTGGCTGACAGGTAAGAGAATTATTTGAGGATTGTAGGAAAGGTGGAGAGAAACCCGACGTTAATATCGCTCTCCCTTATCGAAAGACGTCAAGAAGTACTCAGTTTCATGTGCAAATTTACTCACGGATTTTGAAGTGCTTATCACTTAGCGATAAAGTAAAAATCAAGATTTCTCTGAAAAACCTCTCCCCATTCCTTTTGTCGAACTCGGACTGTCGGGATTGTAAACCAGTCCTTACAATACATCCGCATCAACTGATCCCTGCTATTTTATTTGTATTTGTACCATTTCTGTTGAGTGGCTAATTATATCCTGCGTGTTTCGTAACTCTTGGTAAGGTCAGAGATGTAGATATTTTATCATCAAAATCTGATAGAAATACATCGCTCCCCGGCGAGTCTGCTGCGATAAATATTGAGTTTTAGAGCTGTCAAACTATTTTTCGTTACGCGGACCTTTTGTGTGGAGTTTGCGCTCCTAGGGCTGTATTTCCTCATATGTGTTTCATGTTGAAATTTATTATTTTCCCTCCAATCTACGCCAAGAGTGTGTGCAGAAATGACGAAAAAACAAACGCATTTATTCTTGCGAGAAGGTGCACCCAAATTAATTTCACGTATCAAGAGAAGGAAATAGGAAAATGTTTTACAAGTGCCTATCCTCGGTGAATTTACTCTTCGTAAAACAACTTGTGGCATTCCGTGCAGCCCTCAGTTTGAGCATGTATCAAAAAACTTCTGCCTGGGTTTCTCATGATACCTCGTGGAAGAAGGATAAAAAAGCATAGTTTTTCCTTCCTTCCACTCGCCTCACCCCTGTGTTTTGTTGTTTATTTTTCGTGTTTGCACACGCGGGGGAAAGGGTTCTGGTAAACGAAAAAAGAGAAAGAAAATAAGACGACCTTCCAGTTTAGGGAAAGATCTTGAACGCGTTGGGAAAGGCTCTTTTTCTTCCAGTCCCCTCCCCAGCCCATTCTAGCCACCCTCGTAGCTGAGGCGAAAAACTTGACTCGCATGGCAAACCATGCTTGTAATCCGACTTCGTCGTCACACACACCGGGTGGACAAGACGTAAGTGTGAGACATACGGGAGGAGAGTGAGAACTGAGGGGCTGAGGAAGAACGGGAAGGAAAGGTTCGTGGGAAATATATGTTTGGTCCTGAGCAGTGGTTCTCAATCCATTCTGCTCAGTTCCCGCCATTCAACGTAGTAAAGAATATCGTTCCATCTTTCCAATATAAATTATTGAACATTAATTTAACTCGCCAAATTAAAATTATGTGCATGATTAAGACTAGATTTTAATCGGTGAAATTCAATAAACTTTATTGACCGCCATAGAAAAATTAAAACAAACTACAGTTTCACAAGTTTTACATAGCATATAGGACATCAAATTTTACTAAATAATGGTCCCAAATCCCCTAAACCCTCATAAATTTTAAATGGAGGGGGATACCCTATTGGTTGAGAACCCTCGATCATGAGGCTGGATTGCACCGGATTCCAATCCCAAGGGCTTAGGATCGCTACCCGGCAGTGGAGGAAATTATTTTAGTGGAATGCCGTATTTCTAGGGAGGTTTGAGATGTTAGAGAGCGATTGGTCTGCAATACACGGCCCTTCGGATCGGAAGATAAATATTTTGACCTATTTTCACCTTTCGTTACATTTAATACCAGGCCTAACGTGCAGGCAATAGAATCACTAATGGTGGAGGGAGGTTTCTCTGCACTCTACCTCCATTCCCGTGTGATCCTTCGCTTACCAATACCTAGTACGGGTAGCTTGGTGGCTAGAATTAACTGTAGAATCCCAGCCGTTGCAGAATGTTTTTAGGAAATCACGATTCCTACTTGGGCGTTGAGTTCCTTATCACGTCATTACATTCTGAATCTGGCCTTAATATTAACATTTACCGGAGTCACAGTTTTAAACTGCGTCGTGCCATTTTGCATGGACCAGTTCAAGGACCTTATACGCCTTTCCTTAACAGTTGGCTAACGCTGTAGATGGTTTTCTCTCCACCCTTTCTCCATTCTCCGTACAATCCTGACTTCAGAAATTCTGCATTTTATTCATCTTCTGCAAAACTTCAAACAGCAGTTATCCATTCGTTGGAAGGGACGTAAAACTGTGAATCTTTTTACACTCCTTGCTGAGATTATGCTGATACCAGCACCAGGTTTCCCTCCCCCCATCATTTATTCACCGAACATTCCCATACCAACGTACCCCTTGTCTTTAATGGCGCAAACACTCTCAGTTGCCGGTCGCCTTCGCAAACAAGCAACCAGTAAGTCGGATTTGGTAAGAACGAAAGAGTTGGTAAAGTGTTGGAGTCGAGATGGAAACCCTGGAAGATGAAGCTCTTCCTTCTTTCTCTCTCTCCTGATAAGGCAATTTCACGCCCCGGGATTTAAAATTAAAAAAAAACTTTTCCACAAAATCTCCAAGCGTCCCTTCTCCCGTCTACCCGGTAATTTTCCTCGGGCATCTCGGAAATGAAGACTTTCAATCCTGCGAATTTGAGTTTTTATTCCTCCGCTGGCCACTTAAGAAGGCCTCCAAACGCGTAACCGTCTGTTTTTAGTTTTAAGACGGGATATCTCCTGTATTCAGAGCTAAAGAATTGTCCTCCATTAACTCACAGCAGTTTACATGTAGGACCGCAATCGTTAACGGCGTAACATCTCTTCGCTATAAAATCATGGTTCAGGGGATATTTAAAAAGAGATAAAATATTATGTTGGTACTTAAAATCTCGGCCTAAAGCACTTAATTTCATTAAACTTATTTTTTTAATATTTTTATGCTACGCATTGTTCTCAATAATAATTTTCTCCATTACCATTGCAATTATTAGCCGTGTTTTACTTTAAGTAATGCAGTCCTGTTGAAGCCTCTAAATTGAATTGAATTTGGTAATAAATAATGAGAATTTATGTGGTGGCATATTTAGAGTCAAAATCCTACTTGTTCTCCCACAGAGTGTCTTTGAAATATTTTACGTGTTTTTTCCACTGAATCAAACCAGTTACATCCAGTAAAGACCTATTTTTTCAAGTTATCATGTTTTTAATGGATAATAATAAGTGCAACATTCTAAGAAACTCCTGATACTTACAATTAGTTATCCTAGCCAAAAGTGTGTCACAGTTTTTACCTACCAAATGCCCGTGCAGTTAAGTCGTGCTACGAGAAAAAAATGTGTGCATCCGCATATAAAAAATACGTATTGAGGCTCTCATAATTATGCAAGAATTATATTTATATTCTTTTATACAAAATTTATTAATTTATTATAAAATATGCATACATCATTACAATCAACAATCACGGTCCTAATTCCTCTATTTTGTCATTATAGTCTCTTTGGTGAAAGACTCAGCTATTTTGTTTAAATATCTTTACGCAGTTTTGTTTGGCCACTTCCTGGTCCTTCCAACGCAGTTATTTCAATTTGTTTGGATCTTTTTTGGACGGTGGGGGGGGGGAGGGTTACTGTTTTCATTAATTTTCCATTACAAAAGCCCTGAACTTGTGGTTGTGCGAAGAGTCACAGAATATGCTGTAGTCTTTTTACTCATACTATAATTCCACCTCGTTAACAAGATCTCTTCAGACCTTTTAGTGGAAGAATTTATTTTGGAAGCATTCTTTCTTTAATTTCATCTATAAACTTATTTCACTTTAAGACAGAATTTTCAAAAGTTTATTCTCCATAATTTGAACCCATGCATCATTTATCCAACCCTAAATGTATCGTCACTGCTTCCTAGAGCAAACTAATGTTTAATAGTTATTCATAATGATGCTGTATTTAGTAGAGTGCAATTTGCATTCATTATCGATGTAAACTCATTTGTTACATATAGTTTTACGTGTAAATACTTTTTCTAATCATCGAAACAAGTATTGCTCAGAGTCTTGCAAAAGAGTGTTTGAGAAATAAAGTAAAAGATCTTTCCTCGGCTGTCATGTAGGAAATACATTTTCAACTATTTTTGCGTTATTATTTTCTTTCAAAGGCCACATTTTTATTACAGTCCTTGTTTGGCTCTCGACAATCTATTTTTGTTTTTTGGAGCTTTCCTGTAATGAAAAGACCTGAAAAAATAGAGCCGAGGTGTCTATTTCCCAGAAATTCTAAAAATTTCCCAGCAATCAACGGCGAACCAGGTCACCGGTTGTTGTCGGGGCTTAAGTGATGTAATCCCGAGAAGAACGCGAGGATCGTTTGGTAGCGGGCTGATTACGGCTTCTAGCCAAACGTTCCCTCCCCATACGACACCGTGGGTGTTCTTTTTTATTTTTTAATTTCCGCTTCGTGATTCCCTCGCCAGGCGCTAGAGGGAAGTTAAAGGGCGCAGGAAAAAATGACCTTCGTCGACATCAACCTCCACTCTTAATCCAAACCAGCCTACACTGACTGCCAAACCTTGAGACTCAAATGCGATAACCCGACGTCATGCAGCAGTGAATTCCAAGTACCTGTCACTGGCTACAAATATTTATATTGTGATAATTAGTCTAAATTTATTTATACTTCTTTCCAACGTAGGACTATTGGCTCCCAACCATCCTCCTCCAACATATCTTCTCAAGTAGCACTCCTCCTTTTTCTTTTCAAACGCATCACTAGGGAACCGATAAATCTCATCTAATCGATAGGGAGAAAAATATGTTTACAAATAAATTACAGTGAAAAAATGCAGTAATAGTTAATAAATAAAATTGATTTGAATTATTAACCCATGAAACAACATGCAGCAAATTTTCGCCCTATCGTCTTTCCACCGTTCGCCGCTTGAGCGAAACGTACATTTAGCAGAGAGTTTTAGAAGGGAAACATGAAAATATTCTTGTTCATTGCCTCTATAAGGCGCTTTTTTTAGTGGTTGAATGTCTTCGTCTCATAATCAGCTTAGCATCACTTCTCCTCCAAATAATACCGCACACCACATTCACATATATTACCCTCAGTTCGTCACTTCCTCTCGCGCGATTCAGCACTCTTTATAAATATTTTTCGCCATTTGATTCTCATTCAATCTCTAAATATACACCGCACTCTTATCACGCCCCTAAATCACCGGAACACCAGATTCACGATGTTTTGTTCGCTTCCTTCTTTACGTTTTATTCCAGCCGCTACTGCCCTCGACCTTCCAAGTCCAGCCCCAATGCTCTGATTGCCGAACCTTGAGTCTCAAATGCGATAACTGTCGTTCCATCGGTGGATGAAAGCCCCCCGGAGTGGAAAATCCATTTCGCAGGTCCCCTCCATGCAGACTGGCTGTGTACACGTGCATAAGGCGAAACTCTTTGGACTCCGGAGAGAGCACTTGACCCAATTTCTCCCGCTAAGGGCACACACACCGGCCAACTTAATTCCGCGCTTACTTACCCAAAGGTATTTAAGGGAAGGGGGATGGAGCAAGCGATGTAACTGTGCGTTGCATGGCGCTTCTGTGCGATTCTGGCGCCATTGGCGCCCCCGCCTATACGTATCATTCCCGCGCTTCACGTCCGCCTAGCTTCATCCAAAATCACTCATAATGTTATATTCGGGACGGGACTAGGCGGGATATTTCTGCCACCAACTCAGTTATGGCCACTAGTTATTTTTTTAATTTATTTGCCGCTGGTATGTGCATGTAAATGACTCCCTAGCTAGTCGTTGTAATAGACGGTCCAAAATTTATGAAATTTCAAACAGCTTTGGTATATCTTTGTTGCTATAGCATACTAGTGTGCTGCTAGAATATAAATTAATCTTTAGATGATTCTTCTCTATGACTTCTTTTAGTAATGCAATTTTTTTAAAGTATTGAATGGCATGGTTTAGACCTATATCTCCCGTAAATTAATCTTGTTTATTTTCCATTAATCATTACGGCATTCGAAATGAGCTAAATCTTCTGCGGAACATATCCCTATGTGTCTTGTCCACATTGTGAATTTAGATGATTCCTCTTCATGGCCCCTTATTATGCAATTATATTTTTTTCTTTCAGGAGATAGAGGTCCATTAATTTTTAAATAATTTTATTTCTCTTAACCGACGTTTCGCTTTTTTATACATTCTTCTTCAGTGCTCAGAGAGAGTTTCTTCTGAATTTATATTAAATTCAGGAGGAACTCTCTCTTTTTTATATAAAAATGCGAATCGTCGGTATAGAGAAATAAAATTATTTGAGAATTAATGGACCAATATCTCCTGAAAGAAAAAAAATGTGTATTTAATATTCTGGTGATTGTGGTACTTGATACGAGTACCTTTTCTATTACAAGAGTGAATGAGATAAAAATGGCGAAAAAGATATGTGAAAGAATAGTGAATGGTGCGAGAGGAATTTACGCACTGAGACCATCATTGGTGAATGTGGTGGAAGATATATTATGTAGTTCAGGTAGTACATGGGAATCTCTCCAGTAAGAGGGCTTGCATGTATCAATGATAAGATGATAATTAAGTGAAAGAACATTGCCAGCTCAGCGTTCCATGACAAAACTTTATTAAACCAGCTCGTGGCCTTAGTTAAGTTTTAAGTTAAGTTTAAGAGTTAAGTTTTTCTTTGCATAGTTGAAACTCTGACCTATGAAGCATGCATGGGCTTTCCCTCTTGTTTGAAATGTTTCTCATGTTTAGAGGTGCAATATTAATTGGACTTTTTATATTCAACCACAACCAAATCTCTGAGGGGTGACACTAAGTGTTGAAACCCGGGTCGTGATAATAAATAATTAGTAGAGTTAACTAAGTTATTTTAATTCTTCTCTGAGGGAAGTTAGAGAGTGGATGGGATACAGATTGCCGAGTTACTGGGATAAAGACTTGTTGGAATTAGAGGATTGAAAAGCGAAAAGAGATCGATATCACGCTAATCCAAGGAGAAAGAACAGATTGATTGTGAGGAATGGTCTTTTGTAAAGACGAGTACAATAAACGGTTATCTTGGAATTGATGGCGGAAGGAAAAGAAGATCACCTGTGATGAATTTCGCATGTCCGCCTACCTTAGATTAGTGTAGCACGACGTTACATCATCCTTGGAGTTCGCGAGTGAGTTTATTTAAAAGCGTTAAAACTTCCGCAAGTTTCTTCTGCAAGAGCTTGCAAAAGAGTTACCTCTGACGAAAGAATTTGCACGAGATAGTGCTAAGCTTGATTGGTTGCTGTTTAGACTGGCAACTATATGCTTCTGCAAGCAACTTGAGGAAACCTTTAAAAGTTATTCAAGCGGACTTGCAGAACCGTGCTCACCTGCAATCTATGTAGAAAGTCGCTTGTTGCATGTAGCATGCGTAATAAATTAGCCAGTGTAAACCCACCTGAAGGAATGATTTTGCGAAAAAAGTGAGCACATAAATTTTTAAATTGAGACATTTAAGCCGCAAATTATTGACAAATTTGTGCATTTCAGGGAAAACTCCCTAAATGTATACGAGATGGGATGGCATTTATATCGTGCGGCGTGACACAAAGTCAAGTTAAAAGATTCAAACGTGTATATTCAGGTGATTTGCTCGATGTTAGCTATATCAGACAAAGTTTTTGTCATTAATATTACTATATTACTTCATGAATATTACAGCCACCTAAATTTTGTATGATGTGTATTAAATAGGGTTCTAATGTGATTTATATTATGTAAATTATTTTATTCATATTGTGTTTCATTTATTATATTATGTGGTATGGCATTAGGGAAACACTTTGTTAAAACTACCTTAAGCGAGAAAATAAGCTCCAACCAGTCGTTGAGATATTACTACGAATTTTTACGATTTACTGAGATTTACTGAGAATTACTACGATACATTTTTCAATCCTCAGATATTTAAGTCCAGTGAATGCGGCGTGAGGATGTGTATTTACTAAATACCACCTCAAAGCCGTTATCATGGAAATTGTGGCAGTGAACGGAGCGCGCAATTGAATGCCATACGATCTTACGTCGCATTCTCTACGCCACTCAATTAATTCCCCGCAGTGGCTAAATGGGTTATGACCCCACCGCCATGTGCCAAGATCAGAAATGCTAATTCGCGGGGCGATGATCTAATATTGGGGTAGCAGGTCCACCAAAAAGTATACCAGGGGTAAAAAATTGCCTTTGACTTCCGAGGTCGAAGGTGTACCACTATATATATGCAGGTTGTGATACCTTTCCCAGAATACATAAGTATGATTGAATTCGAGTTCATACCTCGACGCTCAGACGCCAGTTACCACCAATTTCTATTAGTGGGATGATGAATGTTTCTTCAAGGTTGCGTTGATTTATTTCAACTTTTCAATCGATTGCTGTCAATTCGATGGCGTTGTACCCGGAATAACCAATAGAACAGCTTATATATCTCGTTTTTTACGATGATATTTTATTTATAATTGTATAAATGAAAAGGAAAACTTTGTTTTATTCCACCAATTTATTCTGCGGTACTAATAGTTTCGACGCAGCGGCGTCATCTTCTGGTACCAGAGGTATCTGAGGTACCTCAGATACTTCTGGTACCAGAAGATGACGCCGCTGCGTCGGTACTAGCAGTAGGTATCGTAAAATAAATTAGTGGAATAAAACAAAGTTTTCCTTTTCATTTATAAAATGAACTTCCAAAAAGTTGAACCTGAGACGATTGATATAATTTTATCTTCCTTAACGTCCATTGTGTTGTTTACTCGCAAGTTTGAATGATCACACTAATTTTACACTAAAAAGTAAGGCTTGACTCTTTAATATTATACTGCGTATCTCAGCACGTCATTCCTTTTGGGGATGGGACAGTCAACGGAAATTATTTTTTTGCGCTAGAACAAATGATAATATTTTGTGTCGAAAAAACAGTGAAAATGCCGATTATCTGGGATTTGTTTTGTTTGTATAATGAATGAGGAATTATTGAGTGTGCAAAAAATATTGAAACCAAAATAAAAAAACACGACTCGGGTTTTGACGGCAAAATGTATTCTTAGGGTGAATAATGTTTTGGCTATGGAGGGTGAGTAAACACTTTAACACCTTTCGTATGCATAAATATCCTCCAAAACAAAAAATGATTCACCTGAAGGTGAAAGATCTTTGCTATAGAAACCCGGGTCAGGTTTTTTTATTAATGCTTAAATCAAGTTTTTTGTGTAATAACCAAGTTTTTTTAAATATCCGATTCCACTAAAAGTTACGCCTAAAACATTGCATTTCTTGCAGAATGATACTAGTGGTCACTTTTATTAATTGTATTCTTAAAGATATTCGCTGCTTTTGTAATTATCGTAATGTCATCTAAACCTTTTACTTTCTAATATAAACTTAATCATTTTTACTTATTTTATTTACGTATAACTCCCCTAGTTTCCAAATTCAGCATTTTTTTATATCACTGTTCATTCCTTCTTTGGCATTATTGGATTAAGCTAATATTGTAATCCAGCCTATTACATAGATGAATAAAACGATAATTTTTTTTAATTTATGCTTGTTTATAACATTCCATTTAAAATAAAATAAAATATCTACTTTCCGAATATCGTTTCGTTGAATTCGTTTTTATTCAATTTGTGTATTACGATTATTTGAGCAGAATGTAAAAATTACTTACTTAATAAGTTACTTGCTCTAATGGGTTACCCCAGATAATTAATAAAGTTTTCATTTATTCATTTAATCTCTTTATTAATATAACGAGGCATGTTTCGACGGAGGTAAAGAAGACCAGTTATTAAGAGTTTCGAATAAATGACGTTAGATTAATATCAAGCATGGTATTAATGATTTAATGGAATGCTTATATTATCAATGTACGCTAAAATACACTATTGAAAGTTATTCATAAAGTACGAAGTGAGGGATTTTCCTTGTTTACCTTTCGTCGCTAGAAATATTTTATCGTTAATATCGACCATAATATGCCTCGTACAGCCTACAAACGCATTTCTCATTTTAAAGCAAAATGGTGCTAATGCCCTGAGAGGTGAAATTGCAACAATAAACAATTATATATTTATAATATAATATCATACCGTACGAGGTGCTACCGCACGAATGCTGACGCTGACATTAAAACGGGGTATTTGTTTACCGCACAACGCACCGTCGCAACAACGCAAAAACGGCCTCCTGAAAACGTAGCTTTACGCTTTTGGAATTTGAAAGATCTCCTATAGTCCTATAGAAAGCGTATTTAATTAGTTAGTGAGTAAGTTAGGGGACTGCGCTTACCATCGAGAAGCAGATTGACGATTCCCATTCCAGGGGGTGGGACTTGTATCGCGAGACCGTTAGAGGGTTTCCGCTCGCGCCTAAACGTTATTCACGATCATCTGAAGTCCCGCGGCGTGCGCCATTGCGTCACCCATCCACATCCTTCTCTCATTTCATATCGCCTCTCACCCTACGGAGCGCTCGGTGCTTTTCTGCGGGGATAAGTGCCGAGCCGAGTGCTCCCTCAGTCACTCATTCAATCGGGAGAATATCTGCTAAGGAGATTGGAGCGATTTTTTTATGTACAGATTTCCGTGACATTTTGCACACATTTTTTCATTAGTGGTATCTGTAGATAGATACAAAATAATAATATGTAAAAAATAAATACTTTTAGAAAAAACCGCGCTTATATTCAAGTGTACTAAAAAGTAAAAAATATTTTTTTTAAACTCTCCTAATAAAAGGTGGGCGCTTTTGGAATATATATTAATATAAATGATAGAGTTTGATTTGTGATTAAGAAAAAGCACCCGCGCTTTAATTTTCTGAGAAGTGAAACAATTATTTTTTACTTTTCAGTACACTTGAATATGAGCGTGGTTAAAAAAAAGCATTTTCTTCACATTTTATTATTTTCTCCTTTTTAGTCTGTGCAACGGTTCTTTGAAATTTAAATAATTATTAGCATTTATTCTCACCATAAATACTAACGTCTACTAGCGCCATCTATTGGAAAAGGATTTTTTCCATCTAATATGTAATACATTTAATTTTAGTAGATTTACTTGTTAATTAGTGAATTTAATGACTGATTCATGTATTGTCATCGTGAATAAGGAAGTTTGCCAAATTTCAACTGAATTGAACACTGGGAATTGGGTTATATTTCGATTACAAGACCTCAACCTAACAAACCAACAAAGGAGCAGGTGAATTTATAATAAGCGTGGCAAAAAAATTGCATCATACCGATTTGGTTTTTTGGCAACGCGATTCTATTTTAACATGTAGCCTCGTGGCACATGCCATATATTTCGAAATAATTCGATTAAATACGTACATATTATCTTTAATTATCGAATTAATGATTTTATACTATTCTAATCGTTTCTAACATTTACCAATGTGCCTCACCGAGTTCAATATTAGAAAACAACATATTTCAATGCCATATCGTCTAAATTTTAAATACCGTGCCGAAAACTCTAGTCACAGCTTGCTTTAATTAAGGAAAAAAATTTAAATGTAATTCTCATATCATTTCTATTACTGCCTGTATAGTGAGCTCCAAGGCATAAACAGATGCACTTAGGTGGAATGTGGTCCAAGAACTTTTTTCGGCTTACTTATAAAATTATTAAAATGTGCACGCAATTACCGCTCCAGGTACCTGAAAAGCGGGTTTACACATGGGAGTGGCGAATGTAGCTATGCCTGTATGTGTATCGCTACTTTATATGCGATACTCGATGTGTATTCACTAAATCATTCTTGTCTATCTAATTATATCACTAGTTTTCATGATATCAGATGACTGAAAACTAGTGAGTGATAATAGCTAACTTTGATATGCTGATTTCAGAACTGTTCTTAGTTTTCTTATATCACGTACAGTTTTTTCAGAATGGACACAATTTAACTACTAAGATTTATTGATAAGTGCATTATATGTACCAGTGGGTAATCATTGTGCGAGGGATATTTCTCAATACAAGCTTATGAGCCTTAGATTGGCCCAAGCAAATGAGTCTAGGTTGGTACAACTGCTGCTATTGTTGTGTGACCTTGGAAGTTTTATTCATCCTTCATTCAATTTTGTTACAAAAATTGTCAATTTCGTGAAGTAATGTTAATATTACTGTACTTGCAGTAGTTAAAATCTTGAAACCATAATTTTTATTTTGTGTAAAAACCTGACGTGATAGATAAAAAAATAGAAGTCATTTTTATAATCAGCATAAAAATTGATTCAAGAACACCTATTTTCTAAATACGATCTGACAAAAAGTTTCAAAATGCAGACTAGTGTATTCAATGCCGCATTTTTTCGGCATGGCGTATTGCATTTCATCTTCTCCAATTTCTTCGAAGTCCATCGAATCGAATCGGTAGTATGTGATATTGGAAAGCCTCTTTAAGCAGCCTTTACTCTTGAAAGTTGCCTTCTATAGGAGTGGCGATTGTAGATGTGCCTTGCTGTATGTGGCTGCTTGCACAGCCCTGCTTACACATTACTTCCAGCTTATCTGATAAATAAAATAATAGAAGTAGGCGTTAACTGTTCAATTTTTAAAGGCATCCGTGCAATGTTTAACTTTCAACGAAGCAAATGAAATAGATACGTCTAATAATGGTATTTATTTTTAGAACTAATATTGTTGACTCAGGACTGATTATGTGAATCTTATTCATGACGAATGAAAAACCTTTTGTAGTTTTTAACTAAGAAATATTTAAAGTGACATGTTTTGTGTTAGGCTTGATAATGATGTAGAACATCGAAAACAGTCGCATGAAATATTTCTCAGTGGAGAACTACAAAGAGTCTTTCGTAAATATTTGAGTATTTCTCTTTGGTAATCTGTAAAAGCAACAAACATGCGCAAATAAACAAATATTTATGGAAATTAGTTCTCCAGAGGACTTATTTATATAAATACCCTAATGGTAATTCTTTGTTTACATTTTTAATTCTCGCTTGAGGTTATGTGTTTAGGATTTCACAGAATGTTGCGCAATATAATCGTGGAATCCAATTTCTGCTTGCAAGAAAAACAGGTGGCAGAATATTTACCGTAAAAGTTGAAATCGTGGTCAGTATTGAGCCGTTTACTGCCCCTATACACCCCGCCTATTACTAGAGAAGTATATGCTCAAATATAGAAGTGTTACTCGCAAGTGCTGGGATATTGCTATCGAAGTGACTTCTATGTGTAAAGCCACCTTGAGGTTCTCATCTCCATCGTTCACCACTTCGCGAACTATTTCCAACAACATCGACATCAGCCGCTGTTCACAAAATTCTCTCTTTCTCTCCTCCCTGCTGCCAGACACTTCACCGCCAAAACTTTTGGCTTCACTGGTTCGAAATTCCAACGTGCATGCCTCTCTCCCTTGACTTCCGAGTTATCCCGCGCGCAATTAAAAAAAATAAATATATGAGGAAACGACCTCGGCCAAAATACCAAAAAAAATAATCGCGGCGACTCGTTTAATGCACGAAAAAATTCCAAGCACAAATTCGTTGAAGTTTTTTTTGTGAGAGCTGAATTTAAGGGAATAATTTGCTGAGTAAATAAATAAAATTGGATGCAGAATTGTATGATCGCTTTGCAGCTCAAGAGTAAATTCACTGAATTTCTAATTACCATTAGGTTATTTATGCAAATAAAGAGGGATTAAACTCTGTCATACCTATTCACTTCCATTTCATACATAATTCGTTCATTCATTTGCATTTCTGAATAGTCTTAGCATAATTTTAAAGTGGATAAGATTTTTTCTTAGGAATTTTCCACTTACATATTTGTTCGCCTCACGCAAATATATTATTATAACTCATTTTTCTCCCCTGTATATATTCAGTCCATAATCCTCATTTAATAACCTTCGTACCATCACTTTCCCCACTCAATGTAACCAAGACTCATTTGGTTCTTCTTTTCTTTCATGTGGTACCCATTGTAGAGCAGCCTCATGATTTCTTTCATTGGAATTTTACCTCAATTTAACATACAATTTAACATACATTCAATGCACTACTTCCGCTAGGCGTTTTGCTATATTTCATCTACCGATACCTTATTCAGGAATAAATATTAGTTTCTCATCCTTTAGTGAGTTTGATAGATATATCTACCAAATTTGAGTTCGTATATTTGTTTAAACTTGTTTTGTAAACCTCTGACGCAATTTTTACTTTTTTGTTAAAATACAAAGTATAGTCAGGCCGTGTATTAGGTATTAGTTGCCCGTTTTAACCCCCCAAAGCTAGGGTTTCTTGAGTTTCGTTTAGTGTTCATGACTGTTTAGACCTTTTTTACGTTACGAATTTTTTTTATTTCTCTTTCATTCTCTTCCAAAACAGTCGGATGCAGGTTAAAAGATAATGGCATGTACCTTGTGATTGTTATACTCGGATAAATAACCGAATATGTCGAGTCCTTAGAGAATTAGGTCCAGTGACGGAAATTTGACGTATAGATTCGTAAGGTTTACCATTCAAAAGAGTTACCATTCAAAAGAGTTACCATTCAAAGGTATTACCATTCAAAAGAGTTGGCATTCATCAAGGCTGTCACGTCACGCCCACGCCATTTCCGTGGTCGGTTTTCAGCCTGAATAGAGGTCCCACGTTCTCTTTAATTTCTCTCTCTCTTATGTGTGTATGACGTCCGTTTTACCCTTTTAGTTGTTATTTTGCCTGTTCTACCTTTTCTCCTGCGGAGTCAGGGTTGCTTAAAAACATTTATCTGTGTAATTAATCCTTTTGTTTGGTCAGTATTAACGTCACCTTCTGCTCTCGCCATTCTTCTCCCTTATTCTCTCATCCCAACCCTCCGGACTCATTCCAGCAGCAAATCCTCCCTTTTTTATGCCTCCCTTCCCCCTTTGGAGCACAAAGTCCCTTCCATTCTTCTTCCTCTCCGTTCCTCGTCGCGCAGAAATTAAACCCGACCTTGGATTGGGCGGCCATGTTTTGTCCCCTCCTCGACCTTCGCCACACCGGCCGCCGACAACTCCAACCCTTATCACCCCTACAAGATCTCTCCGCGCAGTCCTTTCACCTCCCGCATCAAAGATAAACGGCTGAAGAGAGAAGGGAACTCCTGACCCTGGGATCGTTTCTACCGAATCTCCCGGTGACGCTGCGGGGACTGATGCGGGAGACCGAAAGCACCAACCAGCTTGACCAAATTTAAATGCGCGACTTTATTTAAGGATATTGTTCGTGTTATAGGGTAGTGTAAATAAGATAATTCCATTACCGTTATCAGCTGGAGGATTTGTATCTGTATTAATTTTTAATACTCTATGATTGAGATACAAAAAACAGATACGCACTCAAACAGATCACCAACCAAGGTTTCGGTACGTTATGCCATCATCACGGTGCAGTTTTACAAATATCTCGTTCTTATGCATCGTAAAATTGGGAATGGGGTAGGGAAATGAGAAGGGAAAACAAGGGAAGGTTATGTCATAGGAAGTTTGAGTTTAAGGAGAAGTGAATGGGCGCCAACTGTATAATTTCACAGTTTAGCATTGCGGTTATGTACGAGGTATTTCAAATTGTTCATAGAAGTCCATTTAATGACCTTTCTCCGTTCAATCTACGACTACGGCTGCAAAATGACTATAATGATTGGATGAGCGCAAGTTCATAGCAGAAGTATCCTTATTATAAACGTAAGTAAGCCTATGTTCATTTACTCTTGTTTTTTACACTACGGCCAGTTTAGCCGATGTATTGTGCACCACATAGATCACACTTAATTTTATATACAAATTTGTTTCTAATTTGTTGTTTTTTCAAGTAAAAATATTGTTATCAATTGTTAGAGGATTATAAAAAGTCTCAAACCTTATTGTTGGAAATAGTTTTCCGCAATTTGAAGGAAACATTACCAACAAAAGGTAATACAGACAGGCGGCTAGGCTTTTCAGAATCAATGGGCAGCAGTCTAACCCTAGGGGTCATTACAACGTGCAAATCCTTCCACTGCGTCAAAGGTTAAAGTCAACGGAAGGGGTCATCATGTGAGAAAAAAAGGGCTGCGGCTTTAACAGATAGTATAAAATTTTCCTCTCCCAATCAAACCTACCTTAACCGGGAAATAACTTATAATTGTAGCAGTAGAAAGATATTTATTAATTTTAAAAAATGGCGGGTATGGATTGAGGAGATATCAGGTTCATTGAGTGAATAGTACGGAGAACCTTGCACGAAAATTTATTAGATAGGTGTCGTTTTAGTGTATTGATACTAAATCTTGAGTATCTCGCAAATATTTGAGACCAGGCTCAAAAACTTAAATTTTAGAAAAATCTACGTGTTTTCAACGATGCCGCGCGTTTTTATGGAAACTGATGCGGATATAAGGGAAGTTATGCAATTCTTTTTGAAGGTTTAAGTTAGGAGCCGCTTCTATCTTGGAGGTTAGATGAAAGTCAGAGTTCTTGAAAAATTAAGATCTAAAGAATTTTAAATCGACACGGCGGATGTTACCGTATTTCCTGGCTCATAGGACGAATTGGCCCGTAATACACTGCTTTCTCGGGCCGTATTTTCGAAAGAAATTATAGTACAAGTATTTTAACAGCAAACATTTATAGTAACAAAATGGAAAGATTATATGCAAAAGTTAAGTTAAATCCCTAGATATGAACTTAAGCTGTTGTGAAGCAAGAATTTGAGTCAAGATTCTTAAAATATCGTCAATGTACTAAAAGCGCTACATCGTTCTGTGTAATATATATTCATGTAAAACTTTTGATTTTATGGGAACATTTTTATTAATTGCTGTCAAAGAAATATCAAAAATATTTCTCTATTTCTGATTATATATCATAATTTTAATCTTCCTATGGCTATTCCTGATGCCAGAAAAATGTTTGATGTCGGCCAATAAGACGCTAGTCGACTTTTGATTGCATATGAAGGTTTTCATTGCTCATGTAAATACAACGATGACAAAAAATGCTGATTTTTTTTCTCGTTGAAATTTCTGCGTATTTCATCGCCGAATATTCCATAGTGAATAAAATCACCATATGCGTAGCTAATTACTGCTTAAGTGATGTAACAGGATTCAGCCTCACAGGTTGTAACTTCTTACTGTGTCCCCTTGCCACGCGCGTTGCCATCCTTGATGGACTGCAAGGGCACAGCGCCTAGTTCCCTTCAATTATGCAAAGGATAAGGAAGATTTCGTAGCGTAGTTTTCTGCGCTTTGGCCCGGTAAGTCCCCGGTTAATGGCCTGGCTCTCGGTCCAAGTGTTTTTTTTCCCTTAGTAGTTTTTACGCGCCGTATAAGCCCAAACATAATACGGCCCCAAATATTGTGCGACCGCAGGTGAAACTCAGTTAAACTACACCACTTTTTTTAAATTTCATGTTTTTAATTCACACCTCAACACGCTTTTCTAATGTTTTTGTAGTGTGTCTTATTAACATAAACGGTCAATATAATGGCAACATAGAGATTGGCCTGCTGAAACGCGTGCGTTGACGATCAATATAAACTTATGTTTTTTAAAGTTACGTGTTGATTTTCGGAGAAGACCAATATCGTAGTATGCGGAAGAGAGAAGCATAAACCAGTAGGCACGCTAAGTGACGAGAACTTAAAGCAAGATCATTTCTTCACCTTCCTCGGAAGTACCATCACGTGAAACGGAAGGAGTACAACGGATATCAAGTTTAAAATAGCCCAAGCTAAGACATTGTTCATGATGAAAAGACAACTACTACTGTGCTCGAAGAAGATAGGACTGCGAAAGAGGAAACAGCATGTGAAAATATTCATGTAGAGCGTGGCACTCTACGGATTAGAAAAATGGTCCATTGGGAAACCAGGCCAAAAAATATTGGTAGCATTCGAAACCTGGTTTTGGAGGAGAATGCTTACGATCAAATGGACGGATAAAATAAGAAATGAAGAAGAATACGGAAGAGTAGAAGAGGTAAGGACCATATGGGACACTATGCAGAAAAGAAGATTCAGATGGATTGGGCACACTCTCGAGGCACATGGGTTTGTGAAGAATACAATTGAAGTAAAGTTCAGGGAAAAGTCCCTCTGAGGAAGACCAAGGGATACATACATAGGGAAAATAAAAAGGAAAGTACATAAAAAGAAAGTACCAGGGAGTTGGGGAACTGGCATTAGATAGGAAAGAATGTAGGGCTGCAGTCAACCAACTTTAGCATTGAACGACCACTGAAAAGTGCATTCAAATGCAGTGAAAATGTCACTTTCATGAGTGCTTAACTGGAGAAAAATGTCGTACTATTTACTGATACAATATCTTGATCGCTTTTTTGATCTTCAAATGTGCGCTGTTTGGGCCGGGTAATACGATTTTCTCTGCAACGACACTGCACCAGTAGAACAGATAAAAGCGACTAACTGATATAGATACAGAATCGACCTTATGAGCACTAGAATTCTCTCTCTCCGTGTTCCATTCATGCCTGCAGCGAAAACAGAGTGAGATTACAATCCACCTAATCTATTCTCACTCACCACCCCTTTCCTCTTCCGGCATATTTTTCCCGTTTTCTCCGTTCTTTGCCGCTGATTGAGCAATCGCCCTCATTGCTAGTGCTGTCAGAAGTTTCAGAAATTCTTTACGTGCCTACTAATTATCGCATGCAGTATAAAAAATATTATCTCATATGATCTGCATTCTCTGGTCGTTACAGGCTATTTGCATGCAGTAATTATTTATTGGTAAATATTGAGTTGATGCATGATAAGCAATGCGTAGGCTAAATGATGAAACAATCAGTTACTTTCGCATGCCGTAGTTTTTGAAAAACATTCTTCGAGAATCGACACCCAGAATAGTGTGCACATATATTGATAAATTGATTATTTCTACCTTCATATAATGTTATTATATAACCTTTTGATCAAGAAATTGATAGCTCTCCAAACAGGCAGCTGATCTGGAGCTTCGTCCCTTATTACACTCCTGGTGCACCATTCAGGAAAGTCCTGGAGTTCTTGAGCCTCAAAATTGACGCAGTGTTTTCGTCGCAACCTCGAAAATTTTATAAAATACCATTTAAAATTTGAGATTGCTGATTCCGTGAGACGCAATCTTCACAAAATCTTCCAGATCGATACACTGGAGTATCTTTCATGGATGATATGGTTTCACCGTCAAACATGTGCAACAAAATCATGCGCAAGTGGAAGACTTTTGCTATCTGGGAAGCAGGATCACTTTGGGATGGAAATAGCAAGAAAAATACAGCGATCAAGATTTTCCAAGAAAAGAAAACATTCTACCATATCGGAGTTAGCTGGCAGCTGGTAAGGCCAGTCTGGAAGTAAGGAAGCACTTTACTAAAAGATATAATAGGAGCATGTAGCAGTAAGTATATAGCAGTGAAACCTGGACAAGAACAGCTGCGGAGAGTAAGAGATTGGATGAATTGGAGATGTGAAGCCATCCAAGAATGACGAAGATTAAATGGACGGAGAGAATCACCAGCGAGGAAATCCTAAGAATTGTTGGAGAGAAAAGAATTATAATGACTTAACTGAGGAGAAGAAGAGACAAACTTAAAGGACACATTTTGCGGCTCAGTAGCTTATTGAAAACAATAATGGAGGGGAAAATTAATGGGAATAGTTACAGAGGAAGACGAGATTGGTATACATCTACATCTACAAAATACCCTGCAAGCCACCTCAGGGGTGTTTGGCAGGGGGTGAGTATTCACCAACATGCATTACACTATACCCTAAAGTTAGTGTAACTACGACTAATTATGCATTAGCATAAATCGCTAATGTTTGTCACGAGACGAAGCCTATCAAGCATGCACTACACTACAGATATTATCACAATGGAGAGGGACCGTTAATATATATGTATTTTACATATAAATTACGAAAGATGGATTATGGAGGACGTCAGAGTGAAAACTTATTTAGGGATGAAACGGTTGGCCGAGAGGAAAGTGAATTGGAGAGCTGCAGCAAACCAATCTACGGATTGATGACTGGTGATGATGGCTGAATTCCTTAGTAGCTCACCCCACCAAGCTTGCTTGCTGCTTCTCACGCGGCATTCAGTCCATAAACTTAGATAGGTGTAGACATCCTATACCGACATTTTTTAGCGTAAGTAATCCCATCACCCTTCATACACCTTTTTCGTGCACTCAGCTCATTTTTATTCTTTTCATTGTGCGTAACGCTGCATTCTCACGACGACAGAATTTTTTTCGTCCATTGTTTCACTCAAACTTTAAATTTTTACGAACATATTTTCTCTCCGGTTGCCGTTGTCCCTTCGTTATCATGGTTCGTTCAGCTCTCCCTTCCGCATTCAAGAGCTCACCTTCTTTCATTTCCCTTCCCATCGTCCTCTGCGCGCAGGAAAGGAAGGAAATGCGTCCATTTGAATTATCGACGCGTAACCCTTAAAGGGGACCGTTGTCATGGAGATGAGGATTACGAGGGCATTCCACAGCGAGGTTCCACAGCGGTGGAGAGGCATTGTTTTGTCCTGCATCTCTTGTCCTTTGGGGGATTAACTTTGACACCGGAGAAATATTGCAAACTAGTTTTGCGGCTTCTTCGTTTCATTATTGTTTGGATCCATATAACGATGCTGACGTCGTTATCACGCCAAGTATCTTTTTTTCTATGATGACGTCGTTTTTTGTCTAAAATTGTGATGTGATCATTCGATATTTTTTAGACCATGCGTCGCTCCAATATGTTGGCTGGCGCGACGTCTAATTATGGGATGGGTTTACGAGTCTTTAATGATTCTGTTCTTTACAGCGTGGCATTTCGTTAATGATGGAACTATTTTTATTCAGGTGAAATGGATCTAGATTATCAGATATTATCTCTTTTGCAATTGATGAGTTTCATACTTCTCAGCACACAACAATCTAGTCGTTTCTTCATTTGCCAATGTGTATCCTGCGCCACAATACTTCCCATTGCCAGTGCTTGGCACCGAAGTTCTCCGAAGTCACATTTGTTAGGCTGTAGATTTCAAAAAACTAATTAAAAAGTTATTGAAGCTGAAAATATGTTGATTGGTAGTTATGCTACATCATAGAAAGTGGAGAGACCCCTGCCCTATTGAGTTATTCCTTTCTTGTTTTCCACAATTATATTACCCTCGATACCTAGGTATATATATCTACGCCAGGATCAAGCTAACTGAAAGTATTGAAGTCTCCCTTAAGGGTATAGCGCGAGTTTTAAGCGAAGAATCCTCTCAAATGTTGATGGGTCGGTTCCACTTTTTTCCAGTCCCGCTTCGGTCCTTGCTTCGGTTCTTAGTTCCAGATCTTGGTTTCGATTCTTAGCTCTGGTTCTAAATTTTACGCTTTCTTTAATGGGAAAATTTTACATGGCTTGATAAGCCAGAGATGATTGGAAGAAAAATGTTTGTATACATTTAGTGAGTGACGTGAGTTAATTGATAAAATATATTATGAAATAAATATTGTTGGACGAGTCGATAGGTAGAAAAATTATTTTAAAATAATATGGAGAGAGATTGATACCCCTATTCCACCTTACCTCTTGTCACATGGGAGAAAATAATGCAATAAATTCTTATGAACCATAGAATACCAACATCAAATGCTAAAAGCAAAAGAAAAGAATATTACTTAGTTTACATTAGGAGAAATTAAAATCAAAAGTTCAAACTATGTCAGTGGAAAAATTTACAATCAGGAAATTCGTGAATTTGCACTACCAACATACCTAAACATTACAAATTTAATCACTATAAATTTGTGTCCAAATATAACATTTTGGAAAAATATTAAGGATATGGCTCTGATCCTCAATTAAGAAACCCACAGTAGGAAATCACTCCCTTAAGAAGGGTGGGGGTGAAAATAATCTGCGCAACGTACAGTTTGAAGTTATACACTGCCGTACATAAAATACAGTGTATAAGTTGCCATTTCTAAAAAAAATAAAAATTAACATAAAAACAGATAAAAAGCAATAAAATGAAGAAATAAGAAAACCATTAAGTTGGAAAAATTTGAAATGTTCCTGCCCCGTATTTTGGTGATCGATAAAAGAGTTTTAATTATAGGTTAGCTGTGACCTGGGCTGTGACGGTGGGAGGGTCTCCTCAATATTCTTTTCTCTATCGGACATTTGTGGTTTCCCGTGTTCTCTTGATATCCCAATAATCCATCCCCTGTCGTCGATGTTCGACTTTGCCAAATGTCATTAATATATCAGTGCCCTTCCTGTTTCTCTTCTTCCCTGGATCAATCACAATACTTCGCCAAGTAATTAGCTAATAGGAATTGATTCCGATCATTTTTTCTTTGAATTTTAAATTATTTCTAATGTCAGCAGACACGTTTTAAGGATGATTAAAATAAGCAATTGTTTTTGTCAATGATGCTTTGGAAGGAAATTAGTTTCTGAAATTCGTCTCTTTCCGATTAGCACTTAGTATTTCCTGATTTTTTTAAATTTTGCTCCATTATCTAGAAATGCAAAATATAAAAGTCAAAAAATATTTTTTGATTTTTCAATATCCTTTCGAGCATCACCAATGTATCACCAATGACATCTGATTATAGCTATGGATTTTATGTTGACTTCATAAAACTTCTTTTTCTTCCTCTCAGTGTCATAAGTATTTTTTACTCTCATTCTCAGGGTCAAGTGTTTTCCTATTTTGCTCTAAAAGTGTTTTGATTTAAAGTCGTAAAAAACTGCTTGTTTCTGGGTAATTGCCCTGTAGTAGCTGAAGTGAGGCTTGTGTAACCCTGCATTTTCTTAAAAACCTTAAATATTTATTAAATACGTCTCAGCACGTCTTTTATCAACAATAATATCCTTAAACACTAAATTGGCAATATTCGTGCAATTTCAAGTATTTGCGATAGGAAATCGTCAATGCAGATGCAGGTGAATGTAGTGGGGCGATTGTGCTTAGATCGATGGCCGCAAGTTTGCTTTCTCTTCTGCTGGGAACATCTACTTTGACCTTGATCGATTGGCACAGGGCACGAAGTATTCAAATATCACACAAATGTTACATTCATCATCACTAGTTATCAATGCGGGGATTGGTTTGCTGTAGCTTTCCACTCGACTCTCCTCTCCACCAACAGCTTCAGTCCTACATTATTCTTAACTTTTACTTCCTTCATAATTTATTTGATGCATTATATTCTTGTATCTCTGATATTCTTCTCATTTACTTCTCCTTCCATTATTGTTTACAATAGGCTATTGTGTCACAAAATATTCCCACTCTTGAATCAGGAACTTGAAACACGATCACTGCTTGACCTTGAGAGTTTAAATTCTCTCGTGAGTAATGAGAACAAATACATGCGCTGTTTTGCCAATGAGATAAGTATAGTCGGGATACGGCCGTTTTAAACGGTACATTTTTTTGTACAATCTGTCGTGCGAACGCATGTTTCAGGAAATTGTACCGTATAAAGCGGCAAATGGGTCGAACGCTTGTGCGAATGTATGAATGACTGAACGGAAAATAGAACCTGTTCTAATTCCATTCAGACAATCATACAATTTCGATCCGGTTTTATTCAACAGATGGCGCAGATATGGCGAAAGTTGTAGTGCCTGTGTTACTATTGAAAATAAAGTTGTTTATAAAATGCATTAGCACTTTCCCGTCGAATATTATGAGTAAATACTATCCTGAGCATTTAATCTTTAATGAGTAAACTCTTCTCGGACTCTCCACCGGTTTAACTATTCATAATTGTCGACGTTCGAGAGAAGACTCGTTACTCATTCTCAAGGTAAGAATTAATTACGTTGACAATTATGAATAGTTTGAAGCAGTGGAGACCCCGAGAAGAGTTAACTCAAAGTTGCTCAAATGTTTACATCGTCATTTCATCGTGTTACTTGGTGTTCTGGTTTTTCAGTTTTTTAATCGCGATCTTTGGGTTTGTGTCCTTTTCCCCCAGAATTACGACTGGTCACGTCCTCAAATAGAGTTCCTGATATCCCGTGTGATTTAATGATAATAATTTTATTTCTGTTGGTTAGCAAGTAACATAGAAATCGTCAATAGACATTAAAACACTGGCACTAATACAAGGGAGGGAAATTTGGAGGGACTAAAAAATAAGGGTCCCGTGTTCCGTTATACCACTTGATAATAACACTTTGTCACACACACATAATAAACCCATGAAAATTGTTTAACAAGAGTAGAGACCCGGTGAGAAACGCCAATGACTTGTCGCACTAAAATCTAGATGAGAAAAAAAGAAACTATGCAAAGGTTGAAAAAAGCCAGAGAGAAGAGTCCACGAGAGCTTTTTCTGAACCGGGAGAATTATCAGTAGGCAGATGGTCGAGTCGAGGTTCCGAATTTCAAGTGATCAGCTTTTCAAGGTGTCAAATACGTGAGTGAAACATGTGTTCACGAGTGAAAAATAAAAATTATAAACAAAACACTCGCGAATTCCGATCGATTACAACCACTAAATTGCACGGAAAATTGTGCGTTTGCACTCATCGTGTAAAGCGACATTCAGTCTGATTCAGTCGTTCGCACAATATTTTCTTGCACACTTGGCTGTACATGCTTTCGCACGATAGATTGTACAAATAAATGTACCTTGTTAAACGGCATTTAGACAATTCACTTTCATTCATTCTTTATTTTCTTTCTTTTCATTCATTGCGTCCCCATCTCAGCAACAAAACTTCCCTCGGCGAAGTGACTTAAGAAAAAAACAAACCGCAGAGGTGACTTCACATGACATCATCCAGCTACAAAAGTGGGAAAGGATGACTGAAATAAGCTGCAACTTTAACTGAAATGAGCCGAATAGGATATACATTCAGGCACCAAATTTAAGAATCATTGGGTTCGACTCGACTTTGAAGGGGTGATCCTTTTATTCGTCCGAGTGCTTATGCCCCGGTCTGCAAGTGGCAGACAGTATGTGCGGAATGACTTTAGCCATCGAAATGTGTTAAACCAAAGTTATAAAGAATGTACACTCTCAGCGTTACTTAGGGTATTCCCGCCACCGTGTCCCGAAGAAGATCAGAGGAGGAAGCGAAAAAATGTAATTTTGGATCCGATGAAAGAGGACAAGGGAACGAACGATAAAAGATGTTCCAAGGGGAGAGGGCATTCCGTGAACGAGTCAAACCGTTCCTTTGTAGAAGGAGGCGTTCTCTTTGGAGAGATTCCGAAATGCCCTTTTTGTCCGATTGGAAGACTGCCAACATTGTAGAACGCGCTCCTCAGGCAGAGGGGGCAGGTAGATTTCAGTGGATCGCAGAGTCACTTTCTGGCGGCGACCTTTTTTAACCTTTCAGTGATTCCCTCTTGACATCAGACAAGGATGCTAGTTTAGATCACGCTCGCTAAAAGGTAGTTGAAGGTGAATGTCACTACGCACAATACTAGCGGAATTTGGTCTAATTATGGGTAAAAAATCTTATCTTACTAATGACAACTAAATGTCAGCCAATTCACCGCAATATTTTGCGTGATATTTGACTTAAAAATGGAAGTGATCTTCCATGCGATGTGTTACAGCTGTGTTTTCTATAGAGAAAATAATTTTACAAAACATTTTGGAAGCTCTGACGCACAGATAGCGTCAGCAATTTAGAGGCTAATATTTCGTATGTTTTCCCAATTTTTTTAATTTTTGCCTATAGTATTGCAATTCTAAAATTCGCAAAAAAAATCCCGACGGCCTCGTGTACAGCCTGAAAAAATAAGTAAATTCAAGCGTCATATTTCTATATTTATTTACGTGTTGAGAAGTTCATTATCAAAAACAGAGTTTCCGCACCATTAGCAGTTGATACAAAATTTACTTCAGCTTCTTGCAACTGCCCAAGTTCTAAAATAAAATTAAAATATGTTCTCCATAATGTCTATAGATATGAGCCATACTAAATAATTTTCTTCGGTGCAATGTTTTCCTATGCGGCGCGCCTATCACGCTACTTTTAAGATTTTCTGTGCGTCTCATCGCGAGGAAACCCTGCGTTTTTTTATTTTTCAAAATAGTCCAGGTGCAGTTTTTCAAAAGGGTTGCCCACTCATTATTCCCTACTCTTGATGCGTGATGTGGGAATCTCAGGCTGTAGGTGTCGTATTTTTAGCATAGCTCAGCCATAGAGTCTGGTATTCGCGATATTCCCTGATATCGTTGCCCACAGGTTATGCCAAATGTAAGATAATTATCTGTTTTAATTTATTAATATCTGTGTTTAGTAGTTAATTTAAAAAAATATATCTTCTGCTGTATCTCAGACGTTAGGTGTCTTTTTTTATTTTTATTTTAGGCGTATTTTTAGCCTAGTTCAGCCTCTGGCTGACATAGACTCTGGTAATCGCGATTTTCCCTGGTATCGTTTCCCACAGGTCATGCCAAATGTAAGATAATTTTCTGTTTTTTAATAATATCCGTGTTTTTTAGTCAATTATAAATAATACATCTTCTGCTAGTCGACATAGTATTGTCATAAGTATTTAACCCTCCATTTTGTGTAGGTTATGTTTTATTGACCTGTATTTCGGGGATTGCCTTTATTTTTATTTTAGATTTCGTGCTTACCTAGGCCAGTGTTTACCTGGCTTAGTTGGCAATGTTTGGGACCTTTTTTTAAGTTCACGTGATGGTAGCCTTTTTCCCGTGTCTCCTCTTTACACTGTTTCCAGAGGTTGGAGGCTTCATTTCCAGCTGGCATGGATCTGCAAATCTGTTCATTGCGAAATTATACCAAAAGAAACTTACATATGTCTCTTCACCCGAGATCATGATCCTCAAGTAACCGATCTTCACGCGTTTTAATAAGTGATAATTATGCTACTATGAGAGGTTTGCCAACCACTTAAGTTGTTTTGAATAAAGATAAATTTACCTCGACCTCCTCCTCCACAATCACAGGAATTAGTTTTTATTTTATAGATCTAGATACATGTTATGTTTGTCTTTCTTTAACGCGGCATACTTCTAATCTGTGAGGGTTGCATTCTCGAGTTTCCGCCTCTTATCTTGTCCGTTGCTTCCAACAGTTACAGTTTCACTTGCTCACACTCTCTTCACAACATTGATGAAGTCTATGTTCTTACAACCTTCCTCCTCAACTAACTTTCTCCCTACTATCAAGGCTTTTAGTATCTTCTCGCCCCATATTACGCACTCCAATCAATTTCCTCCAGATGCTCTGTCTCCTCACCCACCGTGCCTAGCTATTACACATACGCCTTTCTCTCCGTTTATCGCAGCATCTCCATGGTCTTTCAACCTCCCATCTCAAAATATTCCATTCTACTTCAGTGAGGTCAAAATCCTGCAGCATAACAGAATTTTCCCAGCATCCTTGCATTGGGAGCCTATCATTCTTTCTCTCAAATGAATGAACCCCTATTCCGCCGATTTAATTCTTCTCGTATCGTTGCTACTTCGCCCATTCTTTTATATACTGTCATAATAATTAAATTTTTGTATTTTTTCAATTATTGCCCTCCTTTTGCTTATAATTATCCCCACCTCCTTTGTGTTGTGAAATCTCATAACTTCACGACACTCCAAGAATCTCTTCTCTGCTTTCTTTTCTCTAATCTCTCTGTTCTATACTCAATTCCGCAGCCTACTCAGAGGGAAATGGATATATTTGAAACTGAGCTACCATTATTCGTCATTAAATATGAATTTTTGCACCTCATTAGAGTAAATAACCACCACATTATCTTATTTTTATAAACTGCTGGTTTGTTTAATTTTTATTGAAAAGAATGCCTCATAAAAAGATCGCTACCGATCTTGTTTTCCCAAGCGATAAAATCCTTTTAACCTCTTTTCCCGCCTATACTTTTGATTAATCCTTGAGAGCGTCGCCCGCAGCGAAGCAATTGACACTTTGATGAGAGGGCACGCGCCCCCTTTACCCCCTTCATTTTTTAAATCTCTCTCGTGCCCGATACAAAAAGAAAAAAAAATTGAAGAACCGTTTATGAGCTTAAGCTCTGAAGCACTGCTAAGGCTTTTTCTGCGGCCTTGGCGTGAAATGGCTTCTCAGCTCTTTGTAGACAAGGCCTTTAACGTTACCTGCTCAATCGTTCACGAGAGATGACAACAAAATCCATTTCACCATATTGTTGACTCTCGTCATGTCAAATTCCGTGAACCACTTGTGAATAACTAGATTAAAATTCATTTAATGATCACATTATTCATAGAGAGGTCTGGTATATCTAATGATGGCAAAATATTAGCCATTTTTGCTCTAGTTTCCGATATACTTGCCAAAAAATTGGAAGCCGTTTTCTAGGGAATGAAGTATGACTGTGCGCTTCAGCTACATTGCATAGAGTCGCAAAAACTTTCGTTTTATAACACGTATTTAGCATACGTCAACAAACAAATGATTCAAATTAAAGCCTCAGATATGTATATTTAATAAATTTCTCAGAATTTCTGTCGTAAAAAAGATGTTTTGCATAACTAATATTGCACTACACGTGCTTTATGTTTCTTCTTTTATTTATTAATATCTATTTTAATATTGCGATAAAATACGCAAATTATCTCCATTATGACCAGAGAAAAATCTCGCGTAAAGTAACTTAAACAAACGAACGTTCGAAATTCCAATACACATACAACTGAATAAATTGGTTACCAAGTCATACACGTTTTCAGTATGTTTATTAAAGTCTGGGTGGAGACACAGATAGGTACATCAAGATAATCATGATAATGCATGTGAAAATTAAGATTTGTTTATATATTTTAACGATTATGTGAAAAAAGAGTGAATTTTGACCTGTAGCAAACAAATTCTTAAATCAATAAATGGTAATAATGATGATATTAAGGTTAAAACATTGGTAAATTCCATAATTTATTAATAAATTATATTTTTATTGAAGATTATCATCGATTTTGAACCATCATTTCGTTAGTTTTAATATCAGTGGAAATATAAGGAGTCGGAACTTTTTCTTTACCCTCTAGTGATAATTACCACAGCTTGTTTTTGTGTTATAATGCCGGCTTTATTTCACGAAATAACCCAAGTTTGTTTTAGCCCCCGATCAAAAATTCAGCCTCTCATGATGTCCGATTTAATATGCTCCGGACGATGTAACCATTTAAATTACGCCAAAAATTGCCGTTACCCCCTCGTCAGTATTTAGGGAACGCTCTGACTACTTCCAAGCCACAATCTTCTCAAATTATGGGATAATATAAATGGCGCATTACTAATCCTGCTTCGTCCTCTGCTATCATAAAAAGGAAAGGGTGGTTGTGAGGTCACGGTGTCCATTTCACTCTCGAGGAGGTCCAACTCACATCTTCCACCCTTCCCATAGGAATCCCTTATTTTCCGTCCATCCTCATCCTCTTCCTGGACCTCCACTTTAATGCGCCCCCCAACGGCAGTCTCATAGAATCTGACCTCATCCACCCACCCTCCCCCCTCCCCCTCGGAAAGACCGTGGAGAGAGAGAGGAACGCACCAACACACAGACTCACGCACAGACACCGGTCCTTTTATCAGCCCGTTTCCATGGCAACCGTGTGGGCTGCGTTGCCTGGCAACGCTCCCTCTCTCTATATTCGTCTCCCTCTCTTTTCCTACTTTGCCCAGGCGCGCGCGCGCCAGGGTATATAACCCTTTACCCCCTCTCCGCAACCCCTCCTTGGGGGAGTCGGGCACATCTGCACCCTTCCCCTACATTAACCCCTCCCACTCCCCTACCCCCTCCTCACCGCCGCGCCCTTAAGCCCTTTCTCTCTTCTAACACTCCCACCTCTCCAACCCCTTACCCCTTGCCCCCCTCCCCCCGCACCAACACGGCACCCTACCCCGTCTCTCTCGGTCACCCGGCAAGGGCTCTTCTGTTCGATATTGCGTTGCGGCGACCGCGATTTGCGATGCTTGTGAAATAAATATCGGATTGCGATATCGAGCCACCCGGAAATCTTAAACACAGGGTAGAGTGAATTTAAGGTGGTTCTACCACGACTGCGTGAGTGGAAACAAATACTCAATTTCACCTCTTGGTTTATTTGTTTTAAAAACTCTGCTAACGGTGAATGAATTCCATACCTATTGAGAACCAAATTGAAGATGCAAAATATGCAGAATATTCCGCGAATTTATTTTTAATGAGCACTTTTTTCAAGCCGTAGGTGTCTACTGCAGCGCCAGTTCTATGGAATTACCGCATTTTGACTTCGATTATCGCAATTATTGGCTAATAACTCACAAAATAAGGCTGTAAGATGCCTATATTATGTTGTTATTAAATTTCTCGGGGTTTCATACTTCCTATAAACAGTTTTCCACGAAAATGTCATTTATATGATGTGGATACATACTATTTTTCCCTTTGTGTATCCCATCCCCCATTCAAACACTATGTAATTTAAAGTTCTATTTTGATAAAAAATCGCACGAAAAGGCGATATTGTGGTTCATATTAGATAGAGGATGCTTTTTTCTATAAGCAGTCAGCATATGAGTAAAATGACATTTTACGTCATTTTACGGGGGAACCACCTTAATGCTATTTTTACAATCCAGCCATGAAATTATTGTGTATTGAACTGTTAAGCCCAATGCATTTCATGCGTTATTACCGAAACTACTATAGTGTTTGCATCAGGCATTCATAATGAAATGACGACATGGTAATGGTGGTTTTATCTTAGTTTAGTTTCTCTCTAGATTGCTTGGCCAGTTATCAAACATTTTGGCAAAACTGTTGATACGCCTCACACAACTTAAAGGAGATTTGTTCTTGTAAACCTTTAGGAAGGAACCTTTCATTTTAAAAATTTCCTGAAATGAAACCCAATGCATGAAACTTAAACTGTACATAGTGATTATAAACGGACACCTTTGTGGTCAGTGTTGTGTATTAATATGTAATAGCATTTTTGCATGAAGTATTTCATTTATGAACACCCAGTCGAAAACTTTCTAGTACAGGTTTATGGGAGATGCCACTAACCCTTCTAAAAAAATGTGTTGAGTCCTCATGGACTGCGTAGAATAGATACCTATAGTTGGAATGAGTTATTATCTGCGTATACTTCTGAAGGTGATTGGATATGTGATTTCAAGTGTTTTTTTGCCTGATGGGCATAAGGTTGCAACTCCTCGTTTCACAGAGCTATGGCTATGCAATAATTTTAATCAACACACTTTGCAGTTGCTTTGTAAACGCCGAATAATATTGATCCATACCGATTGTAGAGATTTTAAACTTGCTTCCCTGGGGTAAAAAAATAAGTATCGTTCTATCATTACTGTCACGTATGCTTATGGCAGCTTATTTTCAAGATAGGACCCGAATATCCGTAGAAATTTTCTTAAGGTAGGAGTTCCGACTCGAGGCATATCGGAACAAAAATGTTTGAAATACATCTCCAATGGCTTTCAGAAGTTATGCAAATTCCTCCTGAAACACCCTGTGTTATTATTATAATAATTATAAGAAGTGACCTCAGGAAGACTACCAGTTAAGGCAAAAGGTAACCGTCTCAAGCTTAACTAGGTAGAATTCCTTCATGATGAGGCTGAGATCGATGCTGTGTATCATTATTAGGTGATCATCATCACCTGCATGGAAATCAGAGACGAAAGTATACATTTTGTGGAATTTCGTTGTTTCCTTTACCCTCGTTTGTTGATGAGGTTCGGTGGTTTTGCTCAACTTAAGAGAATTTGATGAAACTTACTGGAAAGATTACTTTTGTTTTTTTAAAGCTGCCTGATTTTTTTCAGAATTATTTGCCGTAGGTTTCTTTTGATACATGAACGAGAAGTGGGCATGAAATCACACGGATTCTTATGGGAACGGAAGGCTTTATTCATCAGAAAGAACCTTTTCTAATTATTCACTGTATAATAATTTATATCATTTAAATAAAATTTTATAACAAATTTTTACTCCTACCGCGTGAAGAAATCCCACGCGTGCGTTGTGGATAATGTGAAATTGGCACCACGAGTAAGGAACTTGAACATAGATGCATAACTTTTAGGATGCAAAAGAAAAGGCATCAGAACCCGTGTAATTTCATGCCCAATTCTCGATCAAATATCATAAGAAAGCTGCAGCAAACAATTCTGAAAATTTTCAAGTAGTTTTAGAACAATATTATTTATGCCTTGAGGAAGTTTCATTCAATTTTCCTAATTTGAGCGAAACCACCGAACTTAGGTCTAAGTAGGAGAGCAATACTCCTAATAAACGTTTACAGTTCAGGCACCGCCTCCTTGTATGATTTCCTCCTTCAGCTCGGCATGCGTCCTGCCCCTCTTCATCCCGTCCATAAGACTATTCTCTTCCTTCCTCTTCCCCGCTTACCCAACGTCCTCCCCTCTAGCACCGCCTTCAGCATCCCTTCGCTCCTAATTACCTGTTCCATCTTCCAATCCTGCCACTTCCTAATCTCCTACAATAGTTTCATTCCCTCACCCAACATTCCGAGCACTTCCTCGTCCTCCTTCATGTAGTGTGATATATCGCCGAGCCATATTTTGCAACGCGTGATACCACGTGTTTTGGAATTGGAATGCAAAATATACGTGAAAATTATATTTTTAATTAATGCAACGTTCTCGGTGAATGCCTCGTCTGCTTTGCATGTCAATTACCAATTATGTATTCAGTGCTGGGATCGGCACTTCAAGCTGCTTCAGTAAATAGGGCGTACCATTTAGTAAATTCGCGTCTTTTGTAATTTCAATTGCTCTAATTGTAATGCTACTGAAATAGTATAAGATTTATTATATATAGTATACTGATTAGTATACTGATTATAGATTTATAGTATACTGAAATAGATAAGAGGCAGATGATGATACGCCGTATCGAAACCGGTCGCAAATATATTTTATTTTGTGGAACAGCAAAGTCTTTTTTCTTATCCTTTGTGCATCATGAAGGAGTTCCACCATATTACGCCACCCACCATCGCATTTACATGTTTGATTTTATAGATGAACGTCTTACACGAGGAATGTAGTAGCTTCAAACTCTTTCATAGCAATATTCTCGTGTTAAAACAGTCAAATTTATACCCATGCCATTTCCCATTATTCCCATTTTTATAAAACTCAAAATTTTGAGATGAGTCTTTTTGCAACTGCAGATTAAAACTAATTATTTAATCTAAATAAATATTACATCGTACAATATAAGGTATACGCACATGCCACCTTTTGCCATGCAAAAATTGATATTGTTTTTTTATTCAAATGTTGCACTGTTCTTCAACGAGCGCCGTATCCATGCGCTGTATTTACTACCGCTGTAGAACTGAGCGATGTTCAAATGTCAATAAAGCATAGCGTTATAGATTTGTAGCAAAAAAAATGCTATACATTGAATTGCATTTCACGTACCGGGTTACATCACGTCATCGCTTTACATCGTATATTGCATTTTACACAGTGCACCACGCGCATCGAATATCGGAGTGAACCACGTGCATAGCATTTCATCATTATGGATATTCCGTTGCATTGCATATATCGTGTTGCATCGAATGTCTCGCATTGTTTTGCTTATCACACTACATCGCAATCGCCGTGGGATTCACTGCGCTGTACTCAGGATCAATATCGCGATGCGATATCCCCGGAAAATCGCATGCTTCAGTCGATGCGACGAAAATATCACACATCCCTACTCGTTTGCTTTGCTTCCTTGAGGGGACGGTTTGAGTGGAGAATTGGGGTTAAGGGTGTGTAAACCCTTTCTTTTTTTCGTTCAGAAGGTCGGTGGTTCGAAAACCAGATGTATTTGTGTATGGGGGGTGGGGGGAGGTGGCGTTTTTTTTCAAATCTTGTTTTCGCTGGAAGCGATGCGGTGTGTGGCCCAGTGTGTCTTCCCCTCCGCCCGCACAAACAGCTGTTTCCAACCGAAATTTCTGCATCCGTGCGCGCCCACCAGACCCAATTTAAATGGGGTATCCGTTGGTCGCATTGAGAGGGGAGGATGCGTCATATAACGTTCTGCGTGGAGATGGGATAGTCTCCCGGTGAACTAGACACCACATTTCCAGCCATGGTCGGTGTGTTATCTTCAAAGTGGTCGGTCGATCGAATGATTGTAGTTTGCGGGCAACTTGTAATTACATCCTACGGAGAGTTGAGAGTACTAATGGGAACGTGCTTGCGAAAAGAGACATCACGATACCGATAAGTGCGTGATTTCCGTATTTTGCGCGTATCTCAAACAGCCATTTCGTTATAAACGCCCCAGCAGTGTTGACCAAAGTGACGTTAACATCTTCCAACAAAATATCCAGAGATTTCAAAATAAACATACAATATTTCTGGCGCTTGAACGAGGAATATTGCAATCTGTGATTTTTAAATAATAAAAAGTTACGTTGGCTTTTTAATATCAAAGCATAAAGTTCATATGTGGAAATTACCAGTGGTTATTCAGTATGTATATGTTTTTCATTCGTTAAATTTTCTTGCACTAGTATGTTCAACTAGCGTATCCCTCTAACCAGAAAGAGAGGATTACAGGAGGTGATTCATGGGTTATGGGTGATGCTCTCTCCCCGTAGAATACAGTATTCGTAGATAGTTGAAGAATAAAGACAGAATAGTAGCACATAAAGGAAATTTGTTTTTTTGTGAAAAATGATTCACCTAACATGGCTATTGCGCTAATTTTGTTTAAGACTATTTTGAATTACTCAGTGCTTCTATATAAATTATTTTCTTTTTTTTCATTTTTTAGATAACTTATCACGGTACCGCGATAATTCCACTTCTAATTCCTATGTTCTCGGCTTATCAACTGTACAATGCATCCATTCAATATGGCCGATTGCGTATTTTAATGGCTTCCACAATGCCCTGTGCTATCCTACGGTATGGTTCCATCTATTCTCCTCTTTAGTAAATGTATCTCCCTCATCAATAGTTGTCGAATAGAATATCCTTTAGGATAGTCCGCCAGCGGTGCACCAACGTTATAACTGAAAGCCGTTTCATCTGACCTCCGGGATTCCGTTGTTATTCTGTGTGGCATGTGTGGAGGTGGCATCGAGCAGCGTCCATTCACAGTGTAACGTATGATATGAATTGTGTTGTTGATGCTGGGTTGCTGGGGAGTTGTTGATAGAAAGAAAAGGGTATTGTTGGGGGAAATGGATTTTGGAGAGGATGCTGGATGCATCAAGAAACATTGTACTGGAAAGAATAAAGAGTTTTGAAACGAAAATAAACGTCTGACGTTACGGACGGAGGTGAGAACCCACTTTTCTGGCGACGAGGATGGAATATTCGTTACGGGTTATAAAAAATAGCCCGTGGAACGTGGAAAAACGCAGCGGCCGGATTGAACGCGTGAATCGGAATCGGAGGGCATCGGAAAAAAAAGCCCGTGGAACGTGAAAAAACGCAGCGGCCGGATTGAACGTGTGAATCGGAATCGGAGGGCATCGGAATCGGAGGAATCGGAATCGGAATTTGGGAACGGAGTATTTGGATCTACGGTTGCCGGTTCGAGGAAGCTGACTGGAGGCGGTATTTGCTTCAAGGAAGGACGCAACATTGAGTGACGAAGTTGGAGCTGCGAGCGAAGACGTCTTGGTTTCTTCCTGCCGGCGGTTGGAAGTCGAGTTGCGGAAGAAGTGGACGGGCTGCAGTTGATCGTGTTGGTGTGGCGCCATTTGGCAAAGGGGTACTAAAACGGGATCTCAGTAAAATTTTGTCCAGTGATGTAAGTATTTAAACATCCCTGGACAAATCCCTTTAAACGGTGGAGGAAGACTGTAACGTATGATATGAATTGTGTTGTTGATTCTGGGTTGCTGGGGAGTTGTTGATAAAAAGAGAAAGGGGGATTGTTGGGGGAATTGGATTTTGGAGAGGATGGTGGATGCATCAAGAAAAATTGTATTGGAAAGAATAAAGAGTTTTGAAACGAAAATAAACGTCTGACGTTACAACAGATACAAATTCAAACGCTGTAATACTGGAAACTTATCTTGTATTTTTCAGCATTAGTACGCAATAGTTAAGGTTGTACTGGAGTTTCAGTGAGTTGGTTATGTCTCTTGGTTAACCAACGCAGACATTTAAAATCTCGCCATATTTTCACCGAAAGGAGTAATCTCCATCTCTATTGTTTTTCTTGAAAAGTTTTACCCTTAGGTAAAATACTCCTGATGCACCTCGGTCTCGTGTGCATGAATCACGTCTGGGTCCACGCGTTGTATTTTTTTCAACCGTGATGGAAGCTGGACATGAATTTATGCGATGCTCTACAAGCTCGCAGCGAACTCACTGCACCATTTTACAAAGTTAACCCAGTGAAAAAATAAAATAAAAATATACACTTAATACTTCGAATAAATTGAAGAAAAAACAAAGGACGTGGTGGTCGTGCTTAAAAAATTGTGTGTGTGTGGTGATGTGGAAGTGAGAGAAACAAAGAGTCTAGAGAGGCGTGACGTGGGAAAAAAAGAGAAGCGCGCAATCCGTCTCGGGCATGTTCGTGCTGGAAGAATGACGGCATCGGTTTATATTCATCATTTTGGTGCGGTTCTCTCTCTCTATCTCTCTCCGCTGCACTCTCCGCGTCCCTTCAAGCGTGCTCCGTTTATGTCCTTAATCTCCGCCCCACTCCTTCTTGCATACACACACACAGGTACAGAGGCAGTCCGCATAACCCCTCTCGCTTGCGCCAGGATCTTTTCCCCCCTCACCTATGCAGCGTTTCGCAAAACGGAACTCGCATCTTGCTCTACCTCTCCCACTGTAGTTTCCCCACATCGTCATTAGTCATTCAGCTCTAAGATGAGTCGACTGCAGCGGTCTTTTCAGTCCTGTCCCCTGCTATGTTTAATTTATTCATAACTGAGTACATTACAAGTGTGCAATAATCCCGGTAGGAACGACAAAACTTCACTTATATTATTGAGTTTTTCTTTAAATGCAATTAATAGTAAATTGAATTAATCGCACCCTACAAGAAATGATTGTGTTACAACAAAACATAATATCTAATTACAAAAATGCCATCAGAAAGCTCTGCCAAATCAATGAAAATTGCCGAGCTCTGCCAAAGCAATGAAAATTTGAAAAAAAAGCATACAATAAAAAACACTTTTTCATAAATGTTCTTTGCATCTCTTCCTAAATGATTGTGAACCTTTACATTCAATTCATAGTAAATTATATTAGTCACACCTTACAATAAATGAATACGCTACAAAAATACATCAGATCTAATTACGAAAATGCCATTAGATAGCATTGACGAGCTCCGCCGAAATAATAAAAATGAAAAAAAAAAACAGTAAGTAAAAAGAGTTATCTTAAAAAGAAAGCAATATTTTAATTGCAATATCAATTTTTCATAAATTTTTTGCATCCCTTCCTAAATGAAATTACACTTTTGAGGCGGGATTACGATCGACTTTTTCTGGCGTGACTCAAACGGACGGTGGTGTGCGCGGAGCTTGGTGATCGTGATGCAGTGCAGAATATATTATTACGACGGGCGGACGGCGCCGTCGGCGGACGATGAAAGAACCTTGTCAAAGTCTATAACTTGTCCGTCACGCTACGTCAACGGCAGCCAATCAGTGGAGAGCTTTTTTCTACAACATTCACAAACTTTCATTTCCACATTGTCCATCTTTTTTTAATTATACAATGAAACAATTGTACTTTTTCAAGCAATATTTCCCTGCATTTTTCCTGATTATTTATATTTTGATTTTAAAACATGAAAATAAGAAGCTACTTCTTAACCGTTTAGAACTCCATTGGAAAAAACTACCAACAATTGGCGCTGGCGCTCCCGCCAATCGTGATACTCACCTTGTTGACGGGAATAGTGCGAAAAACTGAACTCTACCGTCCGTTTTCGTCACGTCAGGAAACGTCGATCGTGATACTACCCTTACGTCACTATGTTCTTGTAGCTCTATTAGTTAATATTCCGTTCTAGTTGGGCTAGGAATTTGTCCCTCGCTCTTACTCGATGGACTTATCCATCTATTACGTTCCTTCTCAATTTGTGGTCTGTCCAGCTGGACCTTGTCTTACTCATCATCTGCATGGTTTTCTTCTCTTCAGATCTTATGTAGACATTTTCATTTCTGGTCCTATCCGACCGCAGCACCTCCAGGATCCGTCTCCAACGCCAATTTCCGAAAGCCTCTATCCTCCTGTGTTCCTGCTTTCCAATAACCCACGTCTCTGAGATATTATGGCGCAACGCTCCAAACGAATGTTTTCAGCCTCGACTTCCTCATTGGAAATCTCGGTTTTAAATATTTCTAGACTATTTTTTTGCATCATCAGCTGTCATCAATCCTTCATAGATCCATCATCAGCTCTTCTCTCCACTTTACACCTGTAACATATTTCCTCGCGAGCCACCGCAAAGGGTATTTGTCAGGGGATTTGAGCGCATAAGTATGGACGAGGGATAAGGAATAAAGGGATCTGAAGAGAGGAAAGACGAAAGTGAATAGTATTTTTACGCACTGTCTCAGCGTATCACTCTAATTTCGTCTTCGTCACTAATGATGCGTGGAAAAAGGAATTCTTGCCTATCAGTCCAGCCTTTTATCGTCTGACTGTTAATTTTTCGCTTTTCTCAGTTTCAGAGATTTAGTACGGGGTTGAAATAATATCCCCTGTCACCCTCAAGCTTGTATGCTCTTTTTTTCTAGAAATCTCAACTCAGAGAGTAGTTTTTAACTGCTTCCAACCTAGTCCTTCCATCCACCCTGTAACACACTCTGTTCGCCCGTAACAGATTTTTTACTGAGTGTGCAATCTTTTTTAGTATTTTGTTTACTTCGCATATAGTCTTTGGGCGCAGGATACCATATGCTCGTGGCCTACTCAAGATGCGGCCCAGCTAGAGTGAAGTAACATCAGATTCCGATTCGTATTATATTCTCAGCGTAACAAAAATGAAAAGTAATTGATATAGTACTGTCCACTTTATTTTAATGTTACTACTCGTGTATCGGCTTTTTTCCTTAGCCATATTCAGGTAAAATCTAAATTTTAAATTGGCTAAGTAAAAAAGCCGAAACAACTGTTGTAAATTTAAAATAAAATATACAGTAGTATATCGATTACTTTTCATTTGTGATAATGCAGCTCCACCACATCTCGCCGGACACTGTTGACTATCAGAGTAACAGTTTATTCCTTTTTGATCTTTATTAAATCTTTACTAATAATTTTCTGACACCGAATGTGTCGTTTTTGGTTCATCTCTTTGAGGAGTTTTCATCGATAATCTCACATTTCTCGTTGTTCATAATATGTTAGAGATAGGGAAAATTATGGGTTATAATGTCCTGAAAACATCGTAGTATAGTTTGCATTAAAAGTTATAAATAATGGTTTTCTGTTGAATCTTTCAGCGTTACTCCTGTCTTATTAGCCTTCCAAGTGGCACATTGCTTTTCTCACAGTCCTTGATCTCTGCTCCGATCTCTCTCACACGACCTCAAGGGAGCCCACATAACTCCTCCCGCTTACGGCTAAATATTTTTCACCGAATCCCATCGCCCCTGTTTCGCAGAACCCGCTCACCGCTGTTCTGGCTCCACCCACTTTTCCGATCCTCAATGACTGTCATCGGGGGCTTTCGCACCCAGTGCGTTGATCGATTTGCAACACGACAGCACTCTTTCTTTCCATTTGTTTTGGAACCTGCGCTCTAGACTAGAAGAAAAACTAGATGGAAATATCTTTAGGCATCTTTCTTGCATGCATCGGCTAAATAACGAAGCCTTAACATTTACTTCATGGTGTGCGGTAAGAAAAACATTCTAAAGCCTTTCTCTTCGGGAGTGAATCTCACTCATCTTCTGCTTCTGTAGATAGGTAGTGTTAGGGTTGAAGAATATCCGTTGTGTCGACCTGAAACTCAAATCGGCAACAACTGCCGACACACAAGGAGACGTTGTAACTCAATAAACAGTGCCGCGGTCACAACTTGTTGGGTTTTATTGCTTTATGAATTTATAGAATCTATCTAAAATGTTATGACGAAATTATCATTTGGCGATTTGGTGATATTTTCATGGCATGTTTCAAAGAGTTCATTTGTTACTACGCTGTTGCCCTTTCTTCGGGTACTCTTCTTCCTCATAATAATTATAATGCCTTTTGCCATCAAATCAATGTTTCAAACATTGCAGAGGAGGTCAAGTAAAACAGCACAAATAAACATGAAAGATACAAGTAAAAAAACAACCTGAGGTGGCCAAAAGTGGTTTAATGTGGAGCAGAATGACTTAACAGAATAAAAAATGTATTTAATTAAAATTTTGCTCCCAAAATTCTGCAGAACTCTACTGATGATTTGTCTCTCTCTCTTGGTTTGATACATTTAAGCAAGCCCACATAACTCTTGCTTGTGCCAGAATCGTTTCCCCCCGCAACCCGTTTTGCAGAAAAGGCACACAACTCGTCCTTCCTCCTCGACCTGCTATTTTCCCTAACCCTCTCTTTCCCTTAACCCTCTCTTTCCACCCTCAAGCTTCACACCCTCCCCCCTTCTTCTCAAACCCTCCCATCCATCCATTTCGTTGCGGGAGACAAGAAGACGGCTCGCTCCTCATCTCGAGTGTTGAGACGTGTTCTCGCAGCTGAGGGAGGATAAAGGGAGGGAGACGAGGAGGAGGATAATAATGGCTGGAACACGCGTCTAACACAACCAGGGGCATGCGTTTCCTCTTCTCCCTTCTCGAAATCCCACCGCGCGAAATGTTTGCGATTATTAGCGTCGCATTCAAATTAACAAGCTGCGGTTGTGCCCCGGATAATTTTCTGTGTCATAACCCGTGAAGGCTCCCTCACACATGAGCAAGCTGGTGCCGATGATTCCCCACTAAGAATGAGGTGTATCTGCGGGAGAAAATTTATTCTCCATCTCACATCTCGATTATTTCATTGCGGAGTAGCAATAATTATTCGACGGAGTCATTAGAATGGCTTATTATATTTATATTAATGTGATAATGGCATATTGCTCGATAAAACTAACCAATTAGTAGACGAGGTGTAGGAAGACGATGGAGGGAGCACCTAGACATTAGAGAAGAAGAGCAGACCATTGGACAAATGTAGAAGGAAGAAGTAGATTGGTTTTCTACTTAGTATTCCAAATAAATTAAAGGAGCCTTTAATTAACTCACAGGCTAAGATTACTTGAATTCCTTAGTTATTTGGTATTGAAAACACTATTTAAACGAGTCATTTTCTAATATGAATTGCGTGAAACCCACAGCTTTTAATTTCCACGAGAGCCATCTGGCGATTACCTGCTAATTTCAATTACTAAACATTTTTAAGGGACTGATTCACGTCTAACCATGTATAACCAAGTCACTTTATAAATAAGATAGCTTAATATGTAACCATTCTCACACTTACATTTCCAATCATGGCTTCAGCAAGTATTTACCCTTTTAATTATACAAGTTACATGCAGAAGCGCGTACACCTCATCCAAAAAATAGATCGGGGAAGGTTACTGGGTAGGTTGGGGGTAGAGTGATGAGGAGATAAGGCAAGGAGTCTGGATCCGGTTCTTATCTTTTGTTTTTATTTTATTTTCAAATTCTTACAAGTCTTACATGTCTCTTTTTTCTTCCTCCGGACCACTTTGAGACGGTTTTTTTTCTTTATTTCTATCTGTTTGTTCTTTCATTTGAAATAGTCATTCTATAAAAATATCGTTAAAATACCTAGATGAACAAAAAGGGAGGAATCAGGCGTGATGTTGTGGAATATGAACATAATAAGAACTAAGATATTACAATTTTCCACAGATAAAATTTTAATCGACCCGGGTTTCGATGCACTGCATCATCATCAGGTACATATATTTGGAAATCAAGGTATATATACAAGAGAAGGTGGGTGAGGGAGGTTAGGAAAGTGGAAGGAGGGAGTGGGGAAGGGGAAAAATTTCAAGGGGGGAGGGAGTTTTATTTACACAAGAAAAACGTTAACATTTGAATTTTGAAAAGTGAGCGATTTTTCATTATTTATCTTAATTTTTATCACTTTCAATTCCTTTGCATCTCATAAATTAAAATTTTATTTCTCACGATTCTTATAAAGGAAACGGTTTTTTTTGTGGATCTCGACACGTTTTACAGTTCAAAGATTATATGAGGAGTCAAAAAAATGAGGAGCTCAAAAATTAATGATCTGATATTTCCCGATCAATGCAAACGCCTATTCAGGTACAAACTCTTTATCGCGACGTTTCGATGGTCAATTCGTCTATCGACTCCAGGCCTGAATTCCATTCAATTCAATATGTTCAGCCCTGAATACGATGTCAACCAGCGAAACGTTGGCTACGATGCTGAGTTGGACTAGTTGGGGATCCTAAGGAGAGTTCACCATGAGGAGCTCATCTCATAATCACTTTTATCTATACAACTCCGGACCACTTTGAGACGGTTTTTTTTCTTTATTTCTATCTGTTTGATCTTTCATTTGAAATAGTCATTCTATAAAAATATCGTGGAGAAGGTGGGTGAATATCAACAGCCTTGATCGTTCGTGCCATAGGTGGGTTGGTTGGCGAAGAAAGCTGTGCCCTTGAGATTAGAAGCAAGCGCTCTCTCACCTTCCAATATCATGGGTGCTTTCCAATCACCTTGCGCGGATTAGTTAACATTCTAGCAGATGGGAAGCCGACGGTTGGAAAGATCTACGCTTATGTGTTTACAAAATGGCGGGATTACATTCGACTTCTATATAGAAGTGGTCAAACTAATCTCTTGAAAGATTAAACTCCTAATTCATATTTAGTTTTATCAAGTTGTCATCACAATTAGCTTAGACATTGAGATATTCCTGTTTCTAACACAATATATTTCCTCGCCACCACAAGTTTCCCAGTTATCGCACACACCAAGGCAGACAAACCAGAGTGAAGATGTGTTTCAATCTGCTTGCACAGATGACACGGAGAACATCAGATTAGAACCCCACTATCTTTCCAGGTCCGACAGAAACGATAAATTAAGAGAGGTATTTTTCCGAGCGGATAGGTGTGGGAATTCGTTTTTCCCCCGAACAAGAAGGGACTTTAATAAATGCTAGGCGTAATTTCATTAGAGCGTTTCTTTTTTATATGTAAACGGCTGGTGTCCTAACACCCCCCGCCACACGCCTATTGAGGCGGCTTTCAGGGTAGTATGTAGATGTAGATGACATCACGAATTTCTTTAAAACATGCTCTGCGCATAAACTAGATTAAAATAAATGATCTAACATTTTCCCGGTGAATCTGTTACATACATTTTTCACGGGTATTCCACCAGGTAATTGGCCTCACATCTGCCAACGATTCAACGAACGACTTTTTGTCATCATTAAGGCTTCTGAATTCCGCATGAGTCAAAATTGGCCGTTATTTATATCCAACAATCCGAATCAGGTGGCTCCTGATTGGTTTGTTTGTCTGATTGACCGTTTGCTGATTATCTCGCCTTCGCTTACATTTTTAATGCAACTAATTATAGGATTCCAGGCACTACTTAATTGAAAACCAGTGTCTCAGTTGAAATTTCCTTTTTCCAAGCGGATTTCGATGGCCTCTTTGACTAAACAGTCCCAATAGCCATGCGTGCGGCTAAGTATCTTTGCATCTTCCCATTGTATGGCAAGGCCTTCGTTGATGCTATGTTCCGCTACTGCCGACTTCTTTGGTTGCACCAATCTAAAGCGCCTCCGATGCTCCTTGAGCCTGGCCTTAATCGTTCGGTCTGTCTCTTCCACGTATACTTGAGGAAACACACATAGAGAAAGCATAAGAAAAAAACTCGTAAATGAAACGGCAGCATCAGTTTTCAGGAAATATCTAAAATGACACGGCGAAAATTAACGAGGTAAGGTTAGCTAAAAAATTTAAATTCTGTTTCTGTTTTTTTATTAATTAATTAATTTAAATTATTAGTTAAATCGTTATTGCTCTCTTTTATTTTCATTGTTCAAATTTTGTTAAACATAATGTTTCATAATTATAACATCAGTTCTCTATTAGTAGTTTTTCCCCTCATAGATCAACGTTGGCAGATCTGATGCCTATAACCTCGTGGAATACCCGTGAAAAATCTATATAAGTATTAGACTAAAATTGTTTAGTGTGGACACGTGATTGGAAAGCACCTTATGTCTGAGTGCATAGTAATTTGCTTTGGTTTTCCGTGTTGAGAAAAAATGCATTCGTAGTTTCGTTTCGGATACTCCTGTCCCGCTTCTATCTCCATCCCCCTCCCTCGTTCCTTTTTTGGTTCTCCTCCCTTCCCCTCCACGACCTTTCTCACCCTCCCCTCTCCACTCCCCAACCTCCCCTCCTTCCCCTCTTTTTTAATGCATCACCTTTCCTTCTCCTCCATATTTTCCTCCCCCACCCCCCTTTGCAGGAACCCTCCATTGTCTGCGCCCAGACAAGACTTCTCGGTAGCTCACCTGCGGGTTTCCTGGGAATTCGTCTTTCCTTCTTCTTCCTTTGCTCTCCCTCTTAAGGTAGTTTGAGCGAGATAGTTCCCTAGTCGTAATAGAGACCATATTCGAATTTTATTTTTTAACTTAAACGTCTGTAAGAAGTGTGAAGTAAATATTGTAATATTAATGGTGCAAAAAAATAGTTATGTATGACAAAAATTTTCAGTAATTAATTAAATATAACCACATAAGTCTCTAACTTGACTCATTTTTTCACACTCTACGGCCAAAAAGTCTTCAAAACAGAAGGTATTTTTTTGCGATTCTGCAAACATTCCTGTGGTGAGTAATTGATTATTTTTTATAAATAGTTGAGAAAGCATTCAAACTAAACACCGTTAGTATTTTGACGAAATCTAGGTGTTAGAAGTTTCTAAGTTTTTCAATATTCTCCCACTGTAGCGCACAGCCGTAATCTATCCAATGTAAAACAGCTTATATTTTTAGGCAAATAGCTCGAATAGTTGTTTGGCAAGGGGTTAATATATTTTGATATCATTAAAAAGATGGGAGTTTTTTCTTTAAAATGACGTCAAATTCATCAAATTCTAGGTGAATTGATATGTCGCTCATACTACCTTAATGGTCCGGCTGTATATAGGCGGAAGATGTAGGTATACGTTCCTTTACACGTAAATATATTATTGCCTGTAGGTACATCGGACTTACGTGGACTGAAGGATTTTGTTTACCTTCCCCATTCAACACCAGTTGTGAGGACTATAATCCGTAAAAGATAATAGCGCAGTTTACTGTTAGAAATGCAGCCAATCAGGAAAAAAGGCCAATTCCGGTAAAATGAAGTGAACCACGTGACCGAAGAATCCATGATGGCGGCCTTTGTTAAAATCATGCAATCGTGAAAATTTTGTTTACTTTTCATTTATTGGCTTAGGCCAAATGAGTGCATGAGCCAAAATGAGCCAAATGCATTTAAACTGCGCTATTATCTGGGATGGACTCTAGGATGATTCGGATGTTTTTTTAAAATAAATACTAGGGAAGTTGTGGAAGGAATGTGTGCAGAAAAGATTTAGTATGTTTTAAGGTAAAAAAAACAAGGAGAATGGTAATTCAAACCTTTGTGTACCTTTTCTCAGACGCTCCAGCCTCCAATCAGCATGCGTAAAAAACATGAAAGAATATGCCGAGGAAGAGATTATATTATATTAAAATTTTATAACATTTGGAGTTCCACTTCGTGCCAACTAGTTGAATTTTTCATACACTATGAAAATAATTTCACTTTGAACATAATTTTTATAGGTGCCAGTTGCTGAATGACTAGTACATGCTGGTTTGAAGTCGGCGTATGATACCCAGGATAAATTAGACGCTGATAGTGTGTCTCCGAAAGTGACTGCTTGAAGTACCCGAGAATTCTTTAATGTTCATAATGTTTCGAAACAGCAGTATGTTCTACATGGATCCACAGTAATGGCTTTGCTTTCTACTAAATATTTAACCTTAAATAAATAGATATATGTTTACGACAAAGTAAAACTTGCGTAGACTAGGTAAAGATACAATGCCCTGAGTAAGCTGGTGATGAAGAAAGGAAAACTGTTAATGTTTTGGTTCATCCTTTTGATATAGTGTTTGCTTTGATTCCGTTAATCGTATTAATGAATAAAATTCTCCCAATTATTTCATTTTGAAGTAATGTCAAATATGAATTTGTTGTCATTATTGGTCATCCTCGATATTAATTCCCGTTCATTTCTTCTTCCATTATCCACTTTGCCCTTTAAACTTTAAAGCCAGTTCATGATGCGTTATTTTTCACAATCTTCTTTCATCTTTGAATCCTGATCTCCAGATTCCTCAACTTAAAGGGCTGTTTATAAAATGCATGTGTTAAGGGCTGTTTTAAAAATACATTTGGGTCCCTAAAGTGGATAAATGTGACCCTCGGACGCAGATTTGACCTGTATAGGCGTAGATACTGGCTCGGGTATAGATTGGTGGTTGATAAAAAAATGTTTATCAAGAATTATTTGCATGATAACATCTTGATATTACTGAATTATATCTTACATTTCATCGTATCATGTATCAATTGACGCAGTAGTACGACTAATAAATGTATTTTTTTTTATTAAGGCTATATCGTATGTTAAATCATGTGTGATTTTAAAATTGCGACGAGCATGACACTTTTCGATTAAAAAAATCACTAAAGCAAACAATTTAATAATCACTTAATCGTCTTTTGTTCTTATCCTATCATGATTACATAATTTACTTGGTGAATATAATGGGGTGGATAAAACTCTGAAGAGTTCTTTAATTGATTGAACGCGAAACAATGGTCGGTGACCCGTGGATTAGAATGATAAATAACGGCTCAGCATGTCCAGTCGTGATTTTAAAGAGAAAAGTGAGGCAAATAAAAAAAGTCCCAAATTGCAAATATTTATTATTATACTGGGCATATAGATGCTTTCATGTTGCGGAGGCAACGATTTCGAGTATGCGGGGTTGGTTTCATCAGGGCGCCCGCTATTGGCAAGGCTGGAAGTCAGTTAAGCTCCTTGCTTCATGGATACGCATTGTCCCTGCAGGTATGATCCCTGCTTAGTTGGCTCTCCTTACTTTCGTTGGGAGGCTAATAATGCACGGCATAAGCTTCTCTTAGCTCTCCGACGAAACACACAAATGGGACACAGACGAGAGCCGCCAGAGGGCCACCACACACGATGTTAAATCCTCCGGTCCATCCACAGAGGCCCCTGTGAATAATTTAACGGTCTCCTCTTGCCACGCTCACTTTTGCAGCAGTGGCGCGCACCACGTTGATGTAAGGGACCCCAGGTGGTTCCAGGGCGTAGATTGCTTCTAGGCAGAGTCGCCGGAGAACTTCTAGGTTAGATACTTTTAGGCACTCACAGAAAATAGTTTCATATGTCCACCAAATATTCAAATAACTAGTAGATTGTCGCACGAAAGAGAATCCTGTTTTTTTTGCGAAAAATCAAATATTGCGAGCAATATGTCCATAAATTTAATGAATAATCCAGTGATTTTTCAATAAAATATTAGGATTTTGTATTATTACTCATAATTCATCACGGTTCCGTGACAATTCCGCTACTAATACTTATCTTTTCGACGTTTAGCCTAAAGCTGAGATATTTATTATGGCTGATTTGCTTATTATGGCTGATGGCTTAATTAATCCCTTGTACTATCGGACCTTTTGATTCCATTTATTTCTTTTTTATTTATGCTTCCAATCGAGAGTATGCTCTCCGTGTCTTACCTTATGCTTTCAAAGGTTTTCAAGCCATCTCTCTTTCAAGGAAAATGTCAAAAACATTTGTCATTCTACTCATGTTTTTTATCGTATCAATTTAAAGTTTTCATTGATTACGTGGTATCAAATAAAATCATAACTGAATATCAATTGATTTTATATTAGTGTGTAAATTTTTCAGACTAGTTCACTAGCATCATCATAAGTTTTCGTAAAATGTTGAACATTAAATTCAATCGGGGAATAATACCAGATTTAAATCACGGAAATATAGTCGTAAACACAAGTATGATATGAGTTTGCATCGGTCTAATCGGTCATGCGATAGGGTAAGCCCGTTTCTACGAAATCGTCCATTATGCCCGTGAGGTTAGCCTCTTGTGCGGTACGTAAATATTGGTTTCATGAAAGATCGTCGCTTCCAGCGTGACCTGCAGGAAATCCGGAGGACAGAATGGCTTTCCAAATCCACCGTAGGACACAAAGAGTCAGCTGGATACGTCGTTGGTGAAAGCAGAGCCGTAACACCCTTGTGATTGAAAAACAAGGAACATTTGACTAATCAACTCGCAGAAATCACAATCAACGTATTACATCCATTGAAGAGCCCCCGCGGCTTGTACAATCGCTTGCGGCTTTAATGAAGTGCATCGCTCTTTAATCAATTTTTCATTTTTTTTACTAAAACGACCATTTTCTAATTGAGCTACTACTACTCGTCTACTTTCATATAATCCAGGCCTATTTGCTCTCTACGCTATGCAAGTATAAATATATTGAACTCTATGCAATATTTTTTTCATCCTACTCAGGGTATGTTCAGCAACTCTAACCTTACTTTGCCAAAGATAGTGGGTACGACTTTCACCTTGAGCACTGATGTTCTTTTGTTCGGCCTTGTGCATGCGTCTTATCCTAAACAGTTCAATGTAACAAAATTTCAGTTGGAGCACAGAAAACCTTGAAGTGTACCACTACGAGATCATAAAAATATTTGGTTTTTTTTTCAACACACTTTTATTTGAAAATCCTTATTCACGATAAACATCAATACTAAAAGAGAAATGGGTGATGAATGAGTGCATACATACCCAATTCATTCTCTTTCTGGGTTGGCACAGCTAAAGTGCTTAGTTAGGCTTAGGAAACAGGCTCTCTCTAGGTAATTTCCTCTATAGTACCAAATCCTTGCATGCCTCTTTCTCTGTTACCTTCAAGTAATGCTTCATACTATCTCTACTAGTCTTAAGAATTCATACATACCTTCTCTCAAAAGTCTATTATATTAATTCATAGCTTTGGTCTATCCCGTCTTCTAACACAATTCACTCATCTTGCATAAATCTGTTTCGTAATTCTACTCTCACTAATTCTCTCCACATGGTCAAACCAGCGAAGTACTCTCCTCTCATGTATGCTCATCACTGCGGCATCCAGTTGAAATTCTTTCATAACCTATCATATTTCTAGCCCTATCACTCCTACTTTAATCACGAGCACTTGACAGATACACCTAAGTTACTGCATTTAGCTTACTCTTATACTTATCTTGGCATACCCAAGTTCCGCTGTCATGGAATAAAATGCCCTCCCTTCTCAAAACCTCCTCCATTCATCTCTTCTGCCTTCTCCAAACCTTCGCTATAAGCTTCCTCTCATCTCCGACTATATCCAACACCTCCTCGTTCATCTACCTCGCCATCCAGCTCACCCTCTCTATCCTTCGTTAAAACCACATCTCAAAACCCTCAAGTCTACTCACAGCTCCCATCGTAATTACCAAGCTTCCGACCCATACAGCGCCACGCTCCGTATTTAGAGTCTTCACTAGCCTTTTCTTTACGTCTCTTTTCAGACTCCCTGATCAATTCCTTTCTCTCAAAAAATGCTTCTTTAGCGAGGGCAATTCTGCATCTGATATCCCCACCACTAAACCCATTCTCCTACAAAATACTACCCAGATACGCAAACTCCTCGAGCTGCTTTTTCTTGTGCCCACCTTTCTTTTGTGTTGTTTTCATTAGTTTTTTAATCGTACAATTCCTCCTTAAGTTAATCTTTAAAAGAAATTAATGTAGCCAGCAAAAAAAGAAGTTTAAACATGTTATTCAATGATCTATGGAAGTATATTTCATCTGCTGGAAGTAGTAGTATTATTTTTGTTTAACGTGCTTCGACGGCTAAGGCCATTTCGCACTTACTGTATGCCACGTGCAGACAGGGGCAACAAGCACTTGGACGAATCGGAGGATCACCCCTCCAAACTCGAGCCGAGCCCAACGATACTTAACTTCGGTGACTGATCGGGAACCGGTGTTTCCATCGTGACAGGCCGTTGCCCTGCTGGAAGTCAATCCCATTCTTTCTATCCCGCCGCCACCGAGACCACATCGGGTAGATTCTACCGAAGGCACCCTGAAAATTCCGAGACTTCACGGTACCTTGCCTGCGGACTTGTTGGCTTTGTAATATATTTTGTGGTATAAACGTTCCTGCTGGAAGTCAATCCCATTCTAAGACTGTTGCGATTTCATTTCATTCGACTCCAACTGCCTCCGTAGGTTCATTCACGACGACGAATTCACATTTATTTGCGTCGCAAAATGGTCCCAAATTTACAACACAAGTTCCAGTATCACTTAGCCGCTCTCCCCTCCCTAATATCTGCGCCTAGTTTCTCGTTACGTTCATTTGCAAGTAAGGCAATTATTCGTCAATTTTCCACCAACTTGGTATAATCTTAGTCTGTGAGGGGCGCCCATTCATGTTTAGTTCTACACGGTCCCCTCATATCAACTTCCCCGAGGAGAGGACTTTGAGAGAGAAGTAAACTTCCTCTTCATTGCTTGGCCGCAGGGACAGGAGTTGCCCCTTCCATCATTCCGACTCTCAGGCACACAAGCTGAATGGCGGCTGCGAATCGATAACTCTGTCTAAGGCATTAAGGGGGCTAATTGAGTAGATCGAGTGACGGCAAGACGTATGCGAACCGACATTTCCCTCTCTCTGGTTTCTGTGATGGTTGGATTTCAAACCAATGGGATAAGTACTGCGCAGCAGGTCCTAACCATATTAATAAGATCAATTCAACGTAAACTTTTTGATGGCAAAATTCGCTGGAATTGAGGAATTGATATGATATCTACTTTTAGTACACTGCTGACTTTTTTCATACATTTTCCCGTGAAAACCTATAGTAAAAATAAAATTTTTCATTTTCACTGCATGCGTTTCAATGGAACATAAAATGTAGTATAAATAGTATAGTTTTTATTTATCAATACATATTGGTGTTCATCGCTTCCATCAATTCATGCCTGATTTAATAAATTTTATTTGTATGAAAATGAAGTTGCATCTGGTGGTTGTCCCAGGCTTAACTTAATTGTCATCTTCTACGATTAGAAATAACATTTAAATGAAAACCTAATTTTTTCTACGCATTCTTAAGATAAGTACAGGCATTCTGATGGTGTTCGAAAGTATTTGCACGTTGATCTTGTTTAATGAAAGTAATGGTGGTAATAATATGTTCAGATCAGGATTCTTTCCTCGTAGATTCTAATTTTTTATCAAGCAGGCATCTCTTTTTGTCATAATCAACAATGGCAGTTATCTCGGATGTAAACTCGAAATCTAAAGAAAAATGTATTTCTATATGACTGTTAATATAATCGTACATAGACATAAACCGCTATTCATCCCCTTTCCAGGTATTTATTGCTGGGGGTTCCACTCATTAGTGGTCAGCTTTTTCACGGAACTTCCGTTTCTATACTGGCGAGTCCTGATTCAGACACATACTTTAAAGTTATGAACTACTTTTCATTGCCATGGGACTTGGAAAAAGACTTAAGAAATATAAAATGAGAAAAATTCTATAAACTATTATCTGTGATTCTTTTACTAGCCAAATAAAGTTTGGTACATGTGTGCCAAGGCTACTCAAACATATCATCATTGCGAATGGACAGGTGGACAATATAGCGGAGCAAATGTGTTTGGGCCATTCACCGTGCATCTGCTCTGCTCTGTTGTGGGAAACTGGTCCTATGACAAGCATCGTTGAAGTGAAGTGACTTGGCTAGAGTAATGCCTTCCCATCCTGAGGGGTCTATGTTGAATCTTGGCAGTGGTGAAGATAATTCAGTGGAATCACGATCCCTACTTGACTGCCGTGTATAGGCATATTACTTCAAGTACAGCGCTACTGCCGTGGGATTGGACGTAAAACTGTTTACGCCTTGGACCCTATGTTTATTGATAGGCAAAAACCGACGCGGGGCTCCAATAACCAAATAATCCTTTCGTTATCGACATACCCTCCTAACCACGATGGCGCGAATAACCCCAGTTGTCAGACTCTATCCCAAATAACAAATCAATTAGCAAAGCTCGACTGTAGTGGAGATTTGAACTTGAAACGCGGGTTTTTCTATCCTCTCTGTTGTTAAATAATGCTGTCTACTTTTTTGATTACCCAATTGTGATACTAAGCTTTAGTTAGCTATGTATTGTCTGGCGAGATGCCTTTATGAAATAAATGACCCCGGAAGTTGACAGGGGATGACAGGAAAAGGGGTGTGTCAGACCTTTCCCTTCCTGCCCATCCTGAACTGTCGATCACACCCCTTCCTGAAGGTAAAACCTCATCACTTTCATCCCTCCCCATATTCCTCCCCTGGACCCTGAAGGCATCGGCCCTTCTCTGTTGCTCTGGCCCACCACCCACTCCTTCCTCCCCTTTGGCTCCGGCCTTTCGCCCACTTTGCCCCCTCGCCGTCACCTTCGCGCTTAGTTTCATCCTTCGCCACCGGTGGTGTACATGTTTGCGTGCGAGGTTGTGTGTGAAGTGCTTCACCCCTGTGGGGATAAATTCATTCAGTGGACGCCTCCCCTCTTAACTTTATTTTCGCCCCGTATTCAACCCTTCCTCCGTCGCCCTTCACCGGAAAGCCCCTTGACCGCTTTTCCCCTCTCAGCCTCCTCAGGTGAAAGTGAGAGTGGTGTGTAGCCGCTACCCTCCGACCACACACACACACCGAGATAAAAGTAATTAAATGTAAATATATGCTGGGCAATCATTCGAATCAATTGATTTCCTTTCTCTTTTAGCGTTTTTTTTTATTTTCTGACCGTCCGGAGATAAAATAAGTCTCTTGCGATGAGTATGGCCATGGTGTCGAAGGCATTTAAGGATTCGTGTCGCCAAAGGGAAGCATCAGTTTTTCACGGTGTCAGGTCTCCCTTTTCTAGATATTTTAGGTTTGAAAGTTTATGCCACCAAAGGACTCTTCTGTCAATCTATGTCTTAAATACTTTGTTTACATATTTTCGCTAATAGATGCAATACTGAGTTTTGCGTGAGTTTTACCCCAAGCGTAGCAGAATTCATTCTACTTAGCGGCTTATATTTCATCAAAAGTTTTCCGGTAGTTTTCGCTGGCTTTTACAGCCTCTCTTTAAAAGCAAAAAATTATAGTTCTTATATAATGTTAAAAATAAAATGGTCAATCATAAGTAAAATGCAAGTAAGTAAGGATAAGTAACTTCTGAAAGGTGTTGCAATAATAAGAGAGAAATTATGTTTTTCCATGGGTAGCACCAATGGTATTAGTTGATTACCTATTTTCAAATTATATTTCAATGTGAAATTTAATAATGCTACTCTAATCACATTGTGCATTACTTAACTTAGTATTTTTCTCTTTATAATTTGTTTACAATGATTATTTAAACTTATTCCCATGGAAGTTTTTCAAGCCTTTTATACTGAAAAAAATCCCCGAGAACCATTTGCATTTTAATACCAACTGCCAGAAACGGTTTTTATGAACCAGGATATATTAATGTGCGGGAACAAAACTCTTCTGCCTCTGTAACCTTCGGTCCCTGTAAGGTAGTCGTATTACCTAATTTTTAGATGCAGTTTTAAAAAAATTAACAGATTTTATAATAATAAAACTCTCTAGCCACTACTTTAATAATGGTATTTTTAACCCTCGTGGTCGTTTTCACCCTTAAGCATTCTCCCAGTTACAAGCAAGTTTGGTGATTTATCTCCCATATTTTCTGTCTAAGTAACCAATTGTGTAGTAAAAATGGAAAAGGATGTAAGTGCTAAAAAAATGACTCTTTCTGTGAAAAGCGAAGTACAAGCCAGGCGTAATAAGATAGACAAGGTAGTGTCAGAAAAGTTTTCCCTAGTTTGTAGAGCAGTCGGAAGATGTAATTGTTTTAGTAAATATTCAACGTTTTAGACTTATTTTATTGAATACTGAAAATTTTAGTATCTGGCACTTACAACCTTTTCCATTTTTCCTACACAATTATTATAATTTCGTTTACTGCCGAAGTATTTGAATACCTTTTCACTACAATGATTGGTATCCCTAAATACTTGATTATTATTTCAAATATTATATCTTCTTCACCTTTTAACTTTGATTTTACCTACTCATGAATCGCAATCATGATGAGACAATCAGAGTAATTAATTGAATGCGCTAAATGTTATGTGGGTTTAATTTCCTATTTTTTAGTATTGAATCTCATCAAACTGTTTTGAAGCTCAGACCTCTCACAATAATGCTATCTTTATCTTCGTAATTCATTATTACCTAATGGGAATTATATTTGTTTTCTAATTACAAAATATGTGTTTAGTATTTGTCATGTTTGTGGGTGAAATAGAGTGAAAGACCTAAATACTTGTACTCTTGAGCGCGAAGGGTGTACCCGAAGCACGCACGCGCAAGGCTTCAAAATGTTCTCCATTTAGGGGAAGACAAGGGAGGTACGTGCCTTCTTAAGGGTTCTCACGGGACCAAAATGCTTGGTATGACGAAAAAGCCCATGTCCCGAAGGGATTATTTCCCCAAGCTAGTTCAGTATTAAGTCTCTAAGGTAAGAAGCCTTTTACTTCGGCGCCATTGTAGTTTGGGCTTTCAACGGCCATGCTGTGTGCCGCTAAGTGCTCGCGAAAATTTTGTCACATCTTAAGTCCTTTTTTTCGAGTTGGCCTCGTGACTTAGAAACGGGGACGCTGAGTATATCGATTCCCAAATTTTATAAAAGCTTTAGTGGGAAACATGTGCTAGAACAACACGAAGAAAATAAAATATAGGTGGTAAGATAAGTGCGTCCTAGTCTTAAATGCACTCTTTCGTTTCATGAAAACCGCGGCCATTGTTGTGTTTGTTTTCACATGATTTTTTAAGAGGTTATAAATGAATTGACAACTTAATTCCACCTAAATTTACTCCTTTCCTTTGTTTTAATTCTTGGTCCCAGCAGTGACTTGGTCGAACCGATTCATACGTAAAATTAGATACTTAAACTTGATGATTCCACAAGGTTTTCTTTTTTAAATCACCAAGTTTAAGTGTATCATTATATACCTCCACCGTTTTAACGTGAGGTGTGCCGAATTCGGCACGTGGTACCTCTGCAGTCATCTCACCTCATTTGCCAGCAACTAATACGCCGATTTCCGTTAAATCAAAATTTATTAACATCTTTCAGAAAAAAGTACTTAAAACATTCTAAATGTTTTGTCTGTAACCTCAATAATTCAATGATAATGAGGAAAAAACCTTCCTCAATAAATAAAATTTGGCCTGGAAGGGGTAAATTGGTGGAATAGTTTCTTGCCTAGAATTTCGTCGATCCATGATACTATGCTGAAACTCATGATTTTAAAGCTAGTTCTCTCAAATGTTTTAGTGTGTAGTTAAAGAATCAGTTTGGAAAAGGACAAGGGTCATTCATCACGAAAATTGCAACTCTTCATTTCGGTCTGGTTTCGTTGTTTTAGCATAACCTTCAGGAGAAGTCATGATGAAAGAGGCAACTTTATTTCCCCAAAATCAACGTTCGTTTAACATGAAGGTTGTGGTAATCCAGCTCATTACGTCGTGTCATGAGTATCACATATTAGTATAAAAGTAGTTGAAGATCATAAAGTGTTGGGAGAGCGTGATGCTGCAGAACCTCCTTTCTTCGTTATTTTAGAAAAATGTTACGTCTCCCCATTTTGTGCAGCCTCTATCGCTGACAGTCCATCCACCAGCAGTTGACAGTCCTCGACCAACTTTGCTTTCTTTTAGATAATTCCTTTGCTACGCTGAAACATTTTTAGAGTATCGTGTGATAGTGTAGTGCATTCAGGACTCTTTTCCATTTTAACTTTTTTTCAAACTTTGGGCTTCATGTTCGTCCGTGGTATTCTGGAATACCTTTTTCCGGCGTTATGATGAACGGAAGCTGAATTTTTAATTTTTTTTACTTAATTTAAAATTTCCTCCTTCATTTTTTTAAAGATATTTTTTCTCAATCTCTCCTCCCCATACCCTATGGTATTTTTTTCTTTTCATATTCGCCTTTGTGATCTTAGCTTTTTGATAGATAGCGTGCACCTGCTGTGATTGGATTAATGTTCGCTCATTTACATGATTTTTTTTATCCTAGTTTGAAATAATGAGCTTAACATAGCCTCTGCCGAGAGATCTCTTCATTAAAAACTGTGAAGGACGTTTATTTTGAATATTCACTTCACATGCATGATTAATTCAGAGTGAAAGTCATGAATTTATTTATATCATCGATTTGATTATGCATGATACCCACATCCTCCCATTATAGCATATATTATTAGATGCTGAATACACCTGGGTGGCTATACTAGTCTAACGTTTAAATAAATTGAACAAAAGTTTAAGGGAACGTAATAATATTGAATACTAAATGTTCACAACGTCTAAAAAGCGAAGTCTTGATGTTAAAAGATGACATTCCAAGGCCTCCCGAGTGAATGTTAAATGTATATTACCTATGAAATAGCGTGATTGTATCAAGTGATGTTGGAAATTGCTCCATTTCTCTTACGTATGAAACGATCACATTATGATGAATGACACCTGTTCTTAAAATATTATTATTTTACTGCATTCCCAAGAGTTCACTTTTATCATAAGTTTCAGGAAATTATCAGGGAAGTTATGTACGAGGAAACTACCTCACCAAACTTCCCACAAAGTTCATGCTGCTCGGGAAACGTAAATGGCACTGAGCAGATGTTGTACTTATCTTCTTTAGCGTGTTTGTATGGCAAGGAGCGTCTAATTCATTTCGCGGTAATGTTTCTTAGGAAATGGCGGCAAAAATGCGGTTATCAGCGAGAGCCTAAAATTACAGTTAAATTGGATTTATATTTACCGTCGCTGATAGAGACAAGTTATTGTTTTTAATATCCAGAAGGAATAAATATTGACATTTTAAACGGAATTTTTCAATGAAAACGGTGTTATCACCACTTGTGTATTAAGTTCACATTGAATTCGTACAGAAACAGCATGAAAGTCGTTGCATTTTTACCGTATGCAATGATAAATTCGCTTATGCTTTTCGACAGCCCGGTGAAGGAAGTCCGAGTCAGGGTTGATACCAGCGCTAGGTCTCTTTCTCAATGCTGTTATTAAGTCCTTTAACTTTCTCGTAGAGAACTGCCTATTTAAAAGATTCCCGTGTAAAATAATTTATATTTCTTACATTTTACATTTTTAATGTTGATGAAAAAAGTATCCTACATCTGAAAAATTCAGAAAAGTCCTACATTTCTTGGCTAAATAGAGAAACTTTTTTTAAATCTATGTACCGTTAGAAAATATAAATTTTGTGGAATGATGGCTCATGGAGGGACCTTCCCGACGGGATTAAAAATCAATGTAGTGAAGGCACCTTTGAAATTTGAAATATTTATTGATTACCAAGTAACTGCTAATATTAGAGTGACGCTTCTCTTCACTTGAAATGGCACCACATTCAATCATCCATGAAAAAATATAAACGTCGAAAAAATGCTCATTTAATAATGCGTTTCTTGATCTTAAACATGTTGTTTGTGGACGCAATAGATTTTTAATGTCTCGTACGGAAATTGACGTTATTTTGTTAACCACGCAGTGGCTGCAGGACCTCCTCCAACAGAACCAAGTGAAGTCGTTGAAGTTAATGATGTCTGAATTAAGCATTTAAAGTTCATATTTCACAGAATTTATGCTACAAAATGTTTTTTGACGATATTATTGCTTTGCATAATTTGCGAGCATAAATGAATTGATCCCTGATCTCAATTATTTACCAGTGATACTTTCTCTATTCCTTAAATATTGTAATATTTTAGTTTTTACGATGCCCCTTTGAGATAATTTTTTATATTGTTTAACCCTTAAGAGGTCGCGCGGTGTACTGGGACGTAAGGGGTCGCGCACGGTCTAAAAGACCGTGTTAACAAAAATTTGAAAAATTATATATTTATTGAAAATTAATTTATTTAAAAGTTAACACATGCCTACAGTATATTAAATAAGCAGTAATAAATTTTATACAATATTATTTACGTTGTTTTTATATATTTTAAATGATAAATACATTTTAACTACACCGTAAATTCACATTGAATTATGTTGTACCCTGTGTTAAATTAAGAATTAGAATATGAGGTAAAAATGCCAAATTTCTATAATGTGAATCACATTGGTATTTATTTATCACCGTCAAAGCTGTGTTGCTCCACCACATCGTCCTCCTTTCTGTTTTCAACTTCAGCGCAACCGACGCAAGTAGTGACACAGTGCTCTTTACAAATACATTTTGAGCATATCGCACAGTGTTTTTTGCTTTTTATATTATATTTCCATGAGCAAAACGCACATCTCCCTGGGCCTACATCACACTGTGGCGGTATTTTCTCATTGAGCATACCAACGAGATTCCTTTTTTTTGCTTTTAGGCTGGTAGGTAGATTTTCTGAGGCAGCTCTAATTTTTAAGTTATCTATGCAAAGCTCTTTACATTATGTTTTCTGAAACTTTCTTCTGTTCATATAATTCCAGAGTTACTTTGAAATATAATATATCCATTTATTGCGGATATGTTAATAAGCGCAAAAAATACAGTCAATGGCCAACGACAACTTTTCCTTGCTACTGAATACGTTCCTTACAGCTGATCAACGGTATCAATGCAATTTTTTGTTGCAATATAAAATGTAAGTACTTCCGACGTAGCATAAATATCAGTGTTTCTATCAATTTTATCATCATCATCATGCATTGAGGACAGCAACATAATCTCCTTGTACTTTTCCGGAACGTAAGTTAGAATTGTACAAGCTTTTTTCAAATCCAAATAGGCTGCTTTGCGGTTCACGGTGTTTGATGTTTACAAACAGGAGCGGTATTTCTCGTTTGTTTTTTCTGAAAGTCCCAACAAGTGTCATCTTGTCAATTACAACTTATTTTGCTAGGGGGACTGAGGAAAACCAATAGTCTAAAGTTACATTGCAACGGGATCCTGAAATTGGACGTATCCATCTTTGCACAACTTTCAACCTAACGCAAAATCTCCGTTAGGTTGCTTACCAGCATAGATTTCCATATTTAGAGTGGAAAACATGAGGAGATTTGCTAAAGAATACATCTTGATTCCATACCTTGCTGGCTTATTTTCAAATATTGTCCAAAACCACATCTACCGAGAAAAGATTCTAAAATCTCATCTATGACCGCGTCTTTCCCTATTGTATTGTTGACAAAATCAGTTAAAACACTTTGTATTGGAGCTAGTTTGTCAATATTTTTCCTTTCATTCCTATAATGTATATTATCAAATGGCAATACACGCAGCGAAAACTTAAATCTTCTCAAAATCATAGTGACGCGAATTTGCTCCATTTCTGTTTCATCTACTGCCCAGAGGTCCTCAAGATTTTGGTGCGAAAACCTCAAAACACATGCCAAATATAGAAGGCCAAACAAGGCTTTTATTTCAATAATATTAGTGTCATTAGCATCTCTCTCGCAAGAATAGTTAAGCTAATTCTTAGCAATGCATGTATTGGTGTACTTGACAATTTCGTCAATGGCCATGTCAGGGAAAAATAATGCCTTAGACTAAGTTGGAGATTTGACATTTCGCGCAATCCCTAATACCTCTGTGGAATCTGTCACTATATTTGCTATACTGCTGCGCACTGATAGACTTGGGAGAAGAGCACTCCACTCACTTGTTTCGTATTTTCCGGTGTAATGCACTGAATCAGATTTTTCCACATAGTCATTGTCACACTCTTCAGCAGATTCTTCACAAAGCGTATCATGGTCGCTTTCCTCTAGGATGTCCTCCTCATCTGTATCATTTGGAATTATTTCCTCTTCACCTGTCTCACTTTGCAGAAGAATCCTGATCCTTTACTCTTCCTTTTCTTCTAAATGAATCATGGCGAGTGTTTGGAGCTCTGAGAAAATTTTATACACAAAGCCTTTTGCACCTACACACAAACAACGCAAATGTGGCATCAATAAGTAAGATAATTAGTGATTTACAATATTCGCACCTTCCGTTTCTGCAGGAACAATGAACGTATTTTGACTCTAGATTTCCATAAATCACAAGAGTAAAAATAACAAAATATTTTTGTGATTCATAAAAATCTAACTAACACATGTGATTGGGTTGCCAATAAGAATGTATATAAAAATGGTTGATAGTAGTATGATTGTAAATGACGAAAATATGTGCAATAAGGAGATGTGATGAATACCTACAGGCCACCACCATCAATTTATTTCGAAGGATAATAAGAATATGAGACAGCAAACGCTTGCCCAACACTTATAAAACGTAAGAACAATAAATAAAAAAGTGGTAGTCTCAAGATACACTTCAAAAGACTGCGAGGTGAACTGCTCTCAACTACGATTGGAGACAGAATGGACAGGCATTTCACCAGAACTTCATTATTCGCCAAAGCACAGAGATCGAGGCGGGTCGGACGGGTGCCACGCGCTCGCAAAAATGCAGACACCACAATGTAAATACATATAACGCTTGCGATGTTACTTCATTATAGCTATGTATATGTAATGATATGAAATCCAAGTAAGATAATGAATTAGGGTCAGGCAACGAGATGGATAGGCATCGGCTTCATATTTCAGGCCGTACGTGGGCTATCCCTGTCAAACATGGATCGAAAAAAAACAGCATAATAAAAAATAGATTGCACAAATAGCCCCTTACACTTTATCATCTGCAATTATAGAGTTTATAGATGATTTTATTTAAAGTTTTGGGGTGAAATAATTCTGAAATATATTTATGAAAATTGTTTCAAGCACCCGGTCTTTTAGACCGTGCGCGACCTCTCCCGTTCACATATCGAAAACAGGTACACAATGGGGAAAAAGTAATCATAAAAAATTAACTGTCGCACAGAGAGATCCCATATTTTGTCTTTTGATGCAAAATTGACTATTAATAAGGTACTGAAAAGGCCAGAGTTTACAAAATGATAGTTACTTTTTAAATTGCAACTGTTGGAGCCACCCGGTCTTTTAGACCGTGCGCGACCCCTTAAGGGTTAAATATTAATACCAGGTGGTCACTATGCGTTGTTCGGGGTTGGAATGCAGTACTCCTTTCGGCCTATCAAAGTGCTCTATTCCATTTAAAGTTGCACCAATTAAGGAAAAGTGGGCTTAACAATTTGCAAGAGAAAAATGGTTCATCATCCAACAAAATTTCGTGCCTTATAGGACTGATAATTTAACATATAGCTCTTAAAATACCTCACCGGTGGGTTGAATTTGTTGAATTGAATTGAACCGGTTTATTAATTAAATATAATATTCATTTTAAGCGTGTTCCGTCGAAAATACAGTCATATTATTTTTCGGGTCCAGTCTGACCCGACCCAGTTCTCTCGTCATTAGAAGAAATATGCGGTTAACATTAGAAAATAGGTACGAACCTTGCAGTCAAAATTTTATTCAGATACTGTTTATACAGATGTATTCAGATGTTTTTATTTCTTCCATTTCTTCGCAAAAATTATTCTTGTAAATCTTTTGACTCTTTTAAAATCGGATTAATCTATTGATTTTCAAATTATTTTCAAGAAAACTAAATCTATTCTTCCTATTTGATTTCTTATAGCATAATAGGTTCTTTCAAGGCATATACTTATGTAGTGTATTCCTCTAGCGCCAATGTAAACGTTTATTTTTTCCTAAATTTAATATGAATTTTATTTTTCTTCATGGCACAGCCACCAACGGTTTAGTTATCCTTCTTTCTAAACTGACGTAAATTCCGGAGCGTTCATTTCATTTTAGCATGTATAACATTTAGCATTTCTATAAATGATTAATAGCGATTTTTTTTAAATAAGCGTTTCTTGCTAAAAGAAGGAAGGAAATTCGTTGTATGAAGGGAAGTTAGTGGGAAGATTTAGGCGTGAGTTTCATCACAGCATGAATCCTTTTAATAAGCAGAACTTTCCTCCACGGATCTCGGAGTCAAATTTCCTTCGTTTCCAAGTCGGGAGCACTACTATATTTCGTGCGTGCACTTACCTGGACTCCCAGAAAGCCACCGAAATGCGAATTCTCGCATTCCTGCCACCATCCGTAATGGGTACGAAATGTGGAGGTGAACTGGCAAACCTCAAACCTAGAGGAATTAAATTTTTTCGGAACGGAAAAAGATTTTGAATTTTCTCCCATTATCTCGTCAAGTTGCTACGGAGCAAACGAGCATATTACGTCGGCCTCATTATTCGTTTCCCTCTAGTGTGTAAAATGTTCGAGGTCCATTTCTGCCGCTGGGTATCAGTTACCGCGAGGCATCTCTCAATGTTGTAAGGAGATAATTGGTTCCCTTCTCTCAGCTCCTCAATTACCCTCGGTAATTGGGCTACCGTTTAGCGAAATAAACTATTACCAACGTATCGAATGACGACTAAATGGCCAGCGTTAACTGTCGTGCGGCTGTGAAGCAGCCGTTGTTCCTGAAAATGCTTAAAACGTGCTCCAAGTACTGCGTACTTTCGTTTCAACTTAACGCTCGTTGAACGTTAATGGTGAAATAACCATCATTTGTGTGACATACCTCTTATACACTCCTTTACTGTCAATCTGGGGCAGCATCCAGAAAACAGTGTACCAATTCCTTTGAAGCGGCCAGGTGTTTATGGAGGCATGTTACCAAATGTTTTTGAAAAATATAGGAAATGGAATTGAAATACATCTACTCAGTTTTACCATAAATTTTATAATCCGAGGTGAAAGGAGAACTAGCTTAAGTTCAACTTCTCCTGTGTAACTATTTTATTTTTTTCATCTCTAATATAGTAGAAGAGATGTCCATCTGTAATGTAATACTTTTGTAGAAGTGTTAGAAAGCTTGGGTGATCTGTTCTATAAATTCAATCTAAATAGTTTTATTTTTTTCCTAAGGAATTTCCCATGTGATAAGTAAGTTGGCTTCAGGATTTTCGTTTCCTAGGAAACACAGAGAATTCGTTTCTTATTTAAAGTTCTGAAATACCTTGCAATGTTGACGTTTTATTTTTAAATGCTAGATTGTCTTTTCAAACTTTTATCTATTTAACTCATAACCTGAAGCATACGATGTAACTAGCTTACGAATTCAATGTATATAATTATTTTTATGGTTGCTTTAATAATACTATGACAGCAATATTCAATTCTATTAGTAGACTCATCTTATATAGGATCACTGTTTCGGTTTTATTTCACGAAAAATGCATTTATATTACAATAGTTTCGGTTAATCTGAAATTGCCATTTTTCCTCAACCCCCTTTATTCCTGCCTCACTAGCATTCATTAGCGGCTTACATTGATACAAAGTGATATTATTTTCGGCGGAAACGGCCTATTGAGTACTCCTGTGAAATATTATGCTTAGGAAGATATAGGAAATAGGCCAGAAGAAGTGTGTAGCCTTATTTCTAAAGTTATATGCAAGTCGTTTGTTTTTTAAGCTACTCGATGTTCTTGATGCACCTCACATCTGCTCGTCATAAAATAGAGTATATAATAAGAGAAGCTGCATAACTATTGGTTCAACAATTCTCTTTATCTTTGTACCAAAATATTTCCAAATATATGTAATGCAATCCGAGAACAGCAGTACCACGCTAGAGCACACCTTTTTCCTCTTGTATTTCTTCTTATAATGACTGGTGACCAAAAAATACCTATTTTTGCGCTTTAGGTTGCATATAAGGAAGTTTTTAAGTGTAAATGTAGATGCATGTTTGTTTAAATGATTTATGTATTCTTGGCCTAATAGTTTTTCTCTTTCCTTTTCCCTCCGGCAGAGGCCCCAACGTGTCCGTCCTCCACCTGCGCTGCTCCTCCGAGCCGTGGGACAGGGGAGCGGGGACGGCCCCGGTCGACAGGGCAGGAGATGGTTCCTTGGAGGGCTCCTCGGTCGGGTGCTTCCCGAAACATCACCAGGTACACCGACAACTGAGACACCCCGCCCTCAACAATCCCCACCAGTCGCTCGACGACCACCGCAACAGGATGTCCGGAGGCTTGAACCGACCCCCGAGGATCGGGGGGCCACTCCCTGGGAGCGACATCAGGGGGGGAAGCGTGGAGAGGGTCAGCAGCAACAGGTTCAACTTCCGAACCAGCGGAGCGGGTAGCCTCGGGGGCGACAGGAGACAGATGTACCTTAACGGCTCCAACAGGTCGACCGGGTCCTCGATGGTCCAACTAGGGGGTAGCGAAGACCTCCACGACGGCATGCAGATGGACTCCAACTTTGGTCCCGCAGGGATCAGGAGGGCTGGAGGCGGCGGGGTCGGCGGTGAGGGGGCGAACCCTGGAAGGGGTCTACTCCTGGGTGTCGAGGCGGGGAATGACGGCTCCGACGCCGGCGGGGGTTCGCACGTTCTCCTGTCGGGCAGGGCTGCAATAGCTGGACGGGACCTTTCACCAGTCAGGTGGAGCGACAAACACGCCCAAGGTGTATTCCTCGGGCGATCCGGATGGGTTCAAGTCAGGAGGGAACCTCCATGGAGGTCACTTGAAGCTGAACCAATGACTGATCATTACTTCGACTGTTCCCCGACGGAGGAAAACGCTAGACTCCTTGAACGCCTATCTGGACTGACAGGCCAGAATTCCGGAGACTCTGGTGACGCCAGCAACGGTAGAAGGAGGCCTGCAACTTTGAGGATTCCTCCTAGGGAGCTGAGGAGGTGCCTCTCGACCCCGCCACCCGAACTGCTGGAACCATCATCGCCGACGCACGGGGGTATCCTGTCCCCCAGCGACCCTTTACACCCCCTGAACACACCGATCATATCTCCACCCCCAGCCTTCCAGGACTCGAACATGGCAGCAGAGGCCCCAAGGGTCAGGTCTCACAGGAGGCCTCCTCTGCCTCGCTCGAACGCAATAACGTCGGACGGGAGCTCGCCTCCGCCCCCGCCGGCCCCCGACTCGCCCCCGCCGCCCAGGATCAACTGGAGCACTCTGCCCACAACGACCTCGCCGAGCTCCGCGACGACCGCGCACGTTGCCGTGGGAGTGTCGTCTTCCGCCTCGTCTTATTCCTTTTCTCACTCTTCCTTCTCATCTTCAACGTCTTCCTCCTCGTCGATGGAACACCACTTGGCGATGGCGCACTCGACCTTCAGGGGCCAGCATCATGGCCTCCACCGGAGGCCTGTGCCGGAGTCTGGATCCCTGGACTCGCCTCACCCTACGCCCTTCCCGCCCCAGCCGCAGAGGGCGCACCCACCCCCGGCGTCCGTCGCCGGGGGCCGGAGCCTGGACTCGTCCCCGTCGGCCCCCGGCAGGAGGCCACAGGGGATGCCTTATTCGTCGTCTTCCTCGGGGAACGTTCTGGGCGGCGGGGGCGGAGGGGGCAACACTCCCTCGCCGTCGCAGCCACTTCCTCCCGGTCACCCGAGCGCCGCTTCGGCGGCGCAGTCGTCGAGGTTGGCCCGCTGGGGTCGGAGCCAGGGTCTGCGCCACGAAGCGGCCTCACTGGACAGCGCCACGACCCTAGACGTCGACGACAGGTCCCTGAGGCTCCCGCCTTCCGGGCCACCCCAGCACCTATTCCACAGGTATTATATGCTTTTATGACGGATGAATCATAGTATAGTGGTTTCGAAACATGGTGGCGGTCGTCCTAATATTTTATGATGTTTAGGAGGGAAATGCTTCTGTGACAGAGGTCGGCTAAGGAGCGAAGTGCAGTGGAAAGTGCATGGTGGGCAACGCTGTCATCATAACTACATTTAATTTGTGAGGGTTTTAAAGTGTCAGAAGCGTGTTTCACGATTAAAGCACAGCTGAATCAAAATACTCTGATGTTGTTCGATACCCCATCGGAGAAGCTCATGTGAACGAGTGGATTCAGATAGGGAGAGCTATAAAGTTTTTTGTAAATAACAGATTGCGCAGTTGGAAATTGGCAGTGAAGGTTTGTGACCCCTTGAACCTTGGTGGTCAAACTCGGGGAATACTGTACTTCCCTGTGCGGAGCCAGCTAGCAGAGATTGTACCTACTATTCCCTGCCATCTGCGCAACTTCCACAATGTTTCGCTACCACTTTATTAGAATTGCAGAATTTGGTTGCAGTCGCTAGCATAGAGACGTAATAGAGGGACAAGGTTGCGTAACAGACGGAGAGAAGAACCGAGGTCTTTCTTAGGGAATTCTAGAACTATACCCGCTCCTTTGTCCCCGTTCATACGCGCATATTCTTTCACAATGTTACTCTCTGTGCTGGCAAGTGCTTTTAAGATCTCGAAACTTATGTGTTCTGCCGATTGAGGTGCGTTGCACGGATCCACCAGAGACCCTTCTGTGTGGTCCTCTTCAATCATAGACACCTACGTCTCATATGCATCATAAGCATCACCTAGCTTCTACTCTGCTAGTTCATTCATGCTACTCTACAACCCTTCTAAAAACTTCTACTAGATTGTTCTCCCTTCACTTAAGGCTTTCAGCATCCCTTTCTTTAATTTTGCCAAACCTTCTTCAAAAGCTTACTTCATTCTCCTACTTTGACTGGCTCCCCTCACTTTTCTTCCTTGCTGTCCGCCGTACCTTCTATAATGTCACTAATTGGTTATTTTCATTATTTTTAGTGTATTAATTCTCGAAAATTATTAACTATCGTTGCTGTGTTAATTTTTTTTAGTTGTGAGTACTTAAAATTTCTAAAACCGCCTTAATATTTTATATGACCACAATCATTAGGTTCGAAGAAAATAAACATATAGATTTTTATTTGCATTCTCCAAGTGTTTACGTACACAACGAGGTAAAGAAAATTACCTCCGTATTTACCATTGAATATCTTTTGAAGTATTTACACTGGACCGTGCTCACTAATATATTTTTGAGGTTGTATAAAGTACCACACTGTCGTAGCCGAGTGTTAGCTTACACAACGATGTATGGTAAGGTCACGCGACTTCATTAAATGTTCATGCTTTGTCATTTATTAACAATTTCACAGATACTTTTTGTCAGGGTAAACTAATTGAAGTTTTGACTATGTCAGCTTTTCTTTTTCTTCGCAATGTGTTAGAAGCATTAAACTATTTCTGAGTTAATAAATACTAACACTGTTAATGGTTGCAATCATAAAGCCGGCTAAAATTTACAAAACTCATCCCTAAGGCATTGTCATATAATAATTGGTCGATATTAACCGTTATTTTGCAAAATTGATGTTGACTGAGAGTTCGGGTTTTGCTTATTATATCAAACTTGGAAATTTGACGTTAGCGTTATTGGTAGAAGAATTTGTGGTTTCTGTTTGAAAACATTTGGAGGTATTCCAGAACTTGGTGTTCAAGTGGGCCAAGTCCATTTTTCCATCTGAAAACTAAAAGTTTATAGGATTGCTAGTCTTGTATTTTTTTAGTGAAAGAAGGATAAACAAGTCCAAATCTTTTTATAAATGTCTCTGTATGACTGTAGTTCTCGAGAGCACCGAGTACAGCTGATTTTAGAGGAGGAATGTACGGAATTTTAAACGCATTTTCCTCAATACTCACTTCGATGGACTCGGCCCATTTTTAACACTGAACTCCTCATATTTATCCAGAGATTTGAGAACCGGACCTCAATGTTTCTAAAAACAAATATGTGAACTATCAACCACCTGTCAACTGTCTATCACCTCCCTATCAACTAACTATCCACTACCTATCAGCGACCTATCAACTTTCTCTCAACTATCTGTCAGCTATCTTTCAACTATCTATTTACTATCCAACAACTATTTTTTTGCTATCCATCAACTATCTATCAACTACCTATCAACTTCTTATTAACTGTCTATCAACTATCAATCCACTTCCTATCAACTGTATATCAACTATCAAACAACTATCAATCCACTACCTATTAACTGCCTATCAACTATCTGTCAACTATCCATCAACTATCTATCGACTACCTATCAGCTATCTATCAACTAACTATCAACTATCTAACTATCGTATCAACGCAGGCCTCCGCCGGTCCTCACCCCTTCCCCGGAGGAGAGGGAGTTTCCGGCATCCTCCGGGGCCGAATCCGGGAGGCCCCCAACGAGGAAGCCCCAAGCCCGGAGGCCGTCGCACTCCTCGCCTTCATCTCCCGTGTCGCACCAGCCGAGGCCCTCTTCGTCATCCTCATCCTCGCTGACCTCCGTCTCCGCCATCGCCTCACTCAACCTACCGCCTCCGCCGACGAGGGCGACACGGTCGCAGGTCCCGCAGCCTTCCCGGACCACCCTGCCGTCTCCGGTGACTCCGGAGCCCTCCGTTCCGGGCTATCCGCACGGTCAGCCCGGCCCGGCATCTTCCGTGAGGAGGAGCGCCGGTGCCAGGGAGATGATGCAGCAGCAGCATCAGCAGCAACAGCAAGACGACCACGGGTACTCTGCCAACTCGAGCAGGGTGAGGAGATCGAGGAGTCTGCAGCTTCCGGAAGGGAGGATGAACGGAGCCAATGGAGGCCAACGGAGGATGACTGGCGGCAACGTTGCTAATAGGTAAGTTTAGAAACCCAGAAGCCCTCGGCATTTTCGGGAACTGGGCAATCTTGGGTGGAGAACAGCCTCTTGCTTCTACACCTATCTTCCTCGTGTTGGGCCCGTTGTCTCTTACTGTCCGCTAGTTCATTCGTTTGTCACCAGACTCCACTGATACGTCAACCCAGTGCCATCGCGGTGCCGTGATCCAGCGTTGTTCGAGGATTGACGGAGGAAAAGCACGTTTTTCTTTTAATTTTTAGGTGTAGGAGATCGGTTTTTGTTGACTCGAAGCTGTGTGGCCGTTTTTCTGTAAATAAAATTAGTTTCACCAATTCTTTCGCCATTCACAATTTCTTTGAGTGGAACGGCCTTGGAAATACGCTATATGGCTTTTCGTACTTTTTTATTTCTATTAAATATTGCAAGCATACACAATTATGTACCTACGAGTGCGTTTGTTGCCACTGTATCATTGGAAAAAGAACATATCAGTTACGAGTAATAATTAGTATGGTGTAGGGCGGAACCGGCGGAACTACTGCTAGCGAGCGGCGGCCAATGAGCTAACTAGTTGGACACTAACGTAACACGGTGGGAGCGTCAGTTTTTATTATTTAATATTAATGAGAGTGGAGACTTCCGCCGATTCCCCGACATAGCAATTACTCTGCTACAAAGAAGCTTTGATGTATAGGCTTGATATATGCCATCAGCGAAGAAAATCTCCTCAGTTACTACGAGGCGCGTGGCGTCAGATACTATCCGAAATGCCTTCTGGTAGCCTTCTTTTAACAATACTCCCTTTTCAAGAGCGAACAGTCAAATGAAAGAAAATATAAATTATCTTTATGAACTCGGTATGCTGGTCAAAACTTTCATCGCCATTCCCCTGGAAATTGAACTGTTTCTGAGATCAAAGTTTAAAAATTTTTCAAGTGCCCTTTTGCAATGCTCTCTTTATCAGTTGCCTACCTTGCGTTTGTTTACCCTTCAGTTTTGAATTCAAGTAATAATACTGGTAATCTGAATTCAAATCCCGGAACATACGAATTATTTTTTTATTGTTAATTCCGCGCGAACTGGAATCTCCTAGTGACACCTACTAAGGGACTGCATGAGTCCCAATGTGCTTTGTTCATTTGAAATACTATGTTTTTTCTTGTGCATTCGTTATGAAAAATCCGGCTACCCCGTCTACTTGTTGCGTAGTTTATTGGTAAATCTTCACTCTGTGACCCATTGCCGATAGAAAAAATAGTAAAAATAACCTCCCATCAACAATTCACAGGGGTTGTTTTTTCCATTTTTGTTTACCGTTACTCCCTTGAGAAAAATATTGAAGTCGGTGAAAGTGTTTATTTGATTTTGCTTTTTGAAATTACTTACACTCAAGATATAAGGTTAAAACTTTCACTTTGAAATGGCTGGATGATTGAATTGTTTTATCCTAGCATTCATTTTTCTAATTTCTTCTCTTTTCCGTTGCTTTTTTGGCTCATACGATACATCGTTCATTTTTCAACCATTTCAGCTGTGGACATATTAGTTTCCTTGGCAGTATCTGCTTTACCTATGCATATGGCCTTAGGACTTTTGTTAAATGATCAATATGAGGACAACATTCAGGATTTACCTGTGATTTTTTTCCTTCCTCTCAATGGGTGTTCAGCTGCTCCTACATCGTGTAGACATTTTGCACGTCAATTTGGAAGCATTCTTTTATTCCTGTGCAATAATGTTATTTTCTTTTTTTTTCTTCTTCGGTTGAATTTCTACGCGTACCTTCTCCTTGTTCCGAGAACAAAACACGATGGAAGATCTAGAGTAAATGGGGAAATATTTATGAAGGGCGATATCGAACAGGTAACATTGAACGGCTTATAAATTTTCTTTTATACTGTCATCTGATGGTATGGTTCATATGGCTCATAAAAAGAGTTTCTCTTTTCCTCGAATGGAAATTTTAATTTTCACCGTAGTAAAATTGAATGTTTTCAACTTAGTATGTTTTTCCTATGTTTTCGTACCGTTCTCTGTCCAGTAATGTTTTACCTGTGATTTTCCGTATCACATCTCTAATATAATCAAGTCTTATTTTATTTTCACGCGCATCGTCTTTCTGTTGACGAGACCATCGAATGTATATATTTTTTCGGAAGGAGTACTTATGCTTCCCGTATAATGATGTCTCATGTCCCCTTTGTGGAAGCGGTGTCCCCAATCCAAATGCCTCCCGGGAATTTTTTAATGAGACGGAAAAATGAACGGCCGGGACCCCCACGCGGAATGAATGCTCTAAATATGATATTCCATCGTGCGCTATACTCCTTTCAGTGTGTCAGCTCGATTTTACGTATTTTGAGAAAATTTTATTTCCTTAGTCACAATGGCGACCATATTTGAATTGTAATTTAAAATGTATGCGGTTGTGAGAAACAGGAATTAAATTCAGACATAGTGATATTAATGACGCAAAAATGTTGTTTCGTGTGATTTAAGTTCTCAGAAAATACCTAAATATTATTTGTAAACCGTTATTTGATTGTACATATTGCAAATATTTCTTGAGGAAAATTCTTGAAGAAATCACACATGCTGAGCAAATTAATTTTAGAAACGACGTTGAAAATCACGTTTTCTCAAGTCCACCAATCGCTCGCCTTTCCAACTGCGGCATGAGTCATCTATCGTAAATAAACGAACACTCCGGGTAACTCATGGTGCTCATCTTGAAAAGGGCGATAAAATCCCTAAACATTTTGGGAAAATGATTTTAGTAATCGTAATTTAATGACCGGTTAGTCAATACCTGACGCTATATAAATGAAAAGTTTTTCGCGCAATTCAGTCCAAGTATCTTTGCCTTGAGTGAGTGTTATCATATTTTAAATTTTAAAAATAAATGCTTCGCTTTGAAGTCCCCATTGATTCCCATACTTTCACTAATTTGGGCTGGATATATTTTCTCAGCTCAAAGTCCGACCCTTAACGAATTTTTACGGAGACCTATCCCTACGTATTCCTCGTGCCTAAAATCCTCTACATTTTTATACGGTCTCATCAAAATCGTTTGAACCGTATATTTTTACATATATTTGGAGTATATAATATTTACTCTTTTATCAGTATATGTATATAACGAGATACATGCTAGATTCTTTAACTTATAGGCTCCACAATATTAGCAGGAAACGTCGAAACAATCGAATGTCATTTTTTTATTTTAAGTTTTCATAAATTATTTCTGTGTGTAATTAATTATTTTTTAATAGTTGAGAAAACATACGAACTACTTACACTTGCTTTTATGATGAGATCTATGAGTCAGCATATTTTTTTCACAGTGTCTCTCTGGAGTGCAAAGCCGTGTTACATCTCATTTAAAACGGCTTCTGTGTTGAGACAAATATTTCGGAATGTAGTGCGGTAGGGGGATGATATTTTGACATCATTAGAAAGACGAGACCTCTTTATTTATAATCATATCGAAGTCAATGAATTTTACGTGGAGTGATGTCTCGACCAAACTTCTTCCAAACTGGGATACGTAGAAATATGATCTTCCTATAATGTTAGCTCACTTGTTAAGGCGGTTCCGACGTGGAGGATTGAACTCTCATTTTCTTCATATTCTGGAAACTTATGTTACCAAATGTGTCCCTTACTTGACTTCAACTAAATTCTACCTTTCAGTATTATTTTTTGCACTAATTAAACAAATGACATGTGCCTCTTCTTCTTTCTTCCATAAATAGTAGACAAATGGCCTGTTCATTCTTTATCACTCCACATTTTGTACTTGTTTGACGGTTCATTCTTTATCACTCCATCCTTAAATTTTCTTCCCTTACTTCTTTTTCCTATCGCTTACGTATATCATGCTATCATTACCATCCTTTATTCACCCGTGCGATTTTTGTGATCATTTCATTCTTGCTTTCGTGTTAAGGGCCACTCGTCAATGTTTTCTACTTTCTGCGGTTAGTTTTTCTTACGTTTTCGTACTGTTTTCTCTCCAGTAATGTTTTACCAGTGATTTTCCGAAGCACTTCTCTAACACTAGCAAGTCTCACCAGTCTCCAGTATCATTCTTATATGTCTGGCCGAATCTCCGCCAAGTAGGTCATTATTTCGTCTTATAGCAGCTTTATATATTCTAAACTATGCTTCTATCCCTGCATGTCTATTCAAGTATCAAGCTATTCCAATGGTTCTTGTTGTATGCAGTCTTACTTATGATTTCACATCATCATATTCAGACAGCTCTATGCCAAGGTAGTGAAATTTCATTTTCTGCTGTATAATTTTACCATCTACAATGCACTTGCATCTAATAGATGTTTTAGCGGTTGTCCTACATTTTTAATTTGATGCAGTTATCGTCATGTTCATCGATTTGCCTATGTAATTGAATCCATGCAGCAACTTCTGGAGGCCAAATTCGTTTTCTACCTCAAGGGAGGCATCGTCGGCAAAGTATAGGGAGTTACGGTCTTCTAACTGGTGTCCAATAAGACTAAGCTCTTGCATTAGTAAATGGTCCATTTTGATTTTAAAAAGAAGTGTGCTTAATGAGTCACTCTGCCGGGTTCTTCTTTCTGCGTAGGCTTAAGGGCAATAAAGAGTGAAGCCGAGCGCGAAATAGTATTTTTCCTTTATCATATTCAAATGACATTTTCGCTAATAAAAATGATTCTGTACGTGCATACATACATACATACCCATCACCATCGCCATTACCTCCTGGGAAAGGAACGGTGAATGAGCTCAGCTATTGCTGTTAGGAAATTGGCTCTCATTCGATAATTTCCTCCATAGCGTCTTATTCTTTCATATCTCTTTCGCTTCCCTTGCAGTGAGGCATTTATTCTTACACGTTCTAATTTATTTAACACTCCTATTATTCTTCCCCTTAAAAGTCTTTTCCGCCACATTCACTCCATGCTTTCGAGGTCTACCACTTCCTTTCACAAATTAATCTACACTATCATACATTTGTTTCACTATTGAACTTTCATCCAAACTCTAGCCCAGTGGTTAGCAAACTTTTGTTGAGTCTCGAGTATGTAACGTCTTTTTATAATTAGGATTTTCCCGAGACGCCCTACCCTAAGTAGAAGTATAACTAATCATAAGTAAGAAATGAAAATAAATACATTTCGTGTACCTACATTATTGAACATATTCTTTCATTTATTTTTTATTCATTTCATCACTGCGCATTTTCTGAAAACGTGAAGTTTTGAAATATTTTTCTTTTTCTCTGTCGCATTTTGTAGTTTCTAACTGCGCAGTTACGCATCTTATGGTAGTTCGATCACTGCTCTAGCTATTGAAAAACAAACGAAGTGCGCTCCAATCATACATGTCCATCACTGAGACATCCAATACACATTCTTTCCTGACGCACTCATTCCTAACCTTATCCATCCTACTTTCGCCGCAAACACTACTACGAAAGTACCCTATTCCTACTGCATTCAGCCTACTCTAATGGTTATCCCGGCATGCCCAGGTTTTACAGCCAGGCAATCAAGACGGGAGGAGTGCATTTTTGTATGCTACGTTTTTCGCTTCCATAGACAGGGATAGATAGACATAGATAGCTTCCACTCACTCCTTCATATACTCCGGGAAATTAAGTGTTCGTAAAAGAAAGGATTTAACCCAATTTAGTCGTTGTGCTATCAACACATAACTGCAGTTCATGACCTTATTTAAATGAAAGATCACGGCCATAGGGATACGGAGAAAGTATCGATACTTTACTTACATCGATAAATTTCTTTCGAGTCCCAAGTACGCTCGTACTCAATACTTTTCCTTCGATAATTTACTCTAATGAGTACTAATTCTGTGGTATCGAAACCTTTGGTATCGAATACAGTAGAGCGCTCATCGTTCTTGCTAATGGAAGGGGAAGCCCAATCGGATAACCAAAAGTGGCGGATATTCCATTCATGTTCAATTTTGAGGTATTTGAGGCCATGGTTTCAGCGCCAAGCTTTCTCTAACTCTTCCGCGAATCTTGCATCGAAATACTCGTTTTTTCCTACCATTTCCTTTACCGGGAATTCGTTCATTCCATTAGCAGCTCCAGAATACGACTCTTGGAGCAACCATAATAATTTGGCTCATGGGAAACAAAGAAAGCAGATGGGAACTGCTGGAGAAAGAGAGAAGGAAGACTTAGCCTTATTCTTAGACAGCGAATTTGAGAAAGCAATCTAACGTCATTCTTCGGTAAAACATTCTATGGAAACTATTTGCAAGGCAACAATATAGATTTAATTTGATAGTTACTTATTATTATTATTTGTTGACTTGATTTTTACTGGTTTCGAGATCTTTATTTCAATACATATGTTGCATCAATATTTTTTTTTCGTTGCTTTTGTTACGATACAACTCCCATATAGTCCATTTCAAATGACTTGGCGGCTGAGAATTCGGCCGTTCTCGTCAGCAGAAATTTGAGGAATGGGCGAGGTAGAGGCGGGACGAACTCCAGCAAGGCCAACGCCAACGTGCCACAGCATTCGCACAGGCATACTTTAAAAATCGCTGATGCAAATGCAGTACACGTGGCAACACGGCAAGGAGAGAGCAGGTCTTCGCACGACAGAAGGCAGAACAAAACTGAGGTCCTAGGAGAAGGAATTTCCCCACCCACGCTCCTATTGGATAACACAAGACCACATGACCGGGCTCAAGCTCCTCCCCCTGGCTGGCCCCGCCGCCAAGTCATTTGAAATGAGCTATAGTTACGTAACATTTTCTTAAAAAGCAAGGCAGAATCTTTAAATATCATGGTCTAGCAGGTCTAGCTTAAATCAATTGCTGAGAAGCTTTTATTATTGTGACACATTTTACGTAATAGTAATTGTTAATGCATATATATATATATATATATATATATATATATATATATATATATATATATATATATATATATATATATATAAAGTTTTAATATACAATGTGTCCGAATGCGGTAAGGGCTAAAGCCGATTATTGCTCAATTTATTGCTTTACTTAAAACGAATATGTGTTAGTTGAATGAAATATCAATTTAGGAAATTACATTGTAACCTAATGACTGGTCTCTTTATTGCTTACCCAGAGTTATCGTTCGAATCGGCGAGACCGCCCGCGGAGAGAGGGCGATGCCACCTGGCGGACTTCCCTCGTACCACTCGGAGGATGCCCCATCGATGGGGAGGCAGCCTCAGCAGCCTCAGATGGGCCACGACGTGGGCGGAGAGGCGGACGGTGGACCGAACAGGAGGCGCAAGAAGCCCACTTCTTCCTCGATCAGGAGGCAGAGGGAAGAGGAGGAGGCTGCGGAGAGGGAGCGCGAGGTCAGGGCCGTCAGAGACTACCTGAACGGGACGAGGAGCAGGGCCGCAGCCAGGGCCCTCTTGCTACACAGGTAAGTTCACAAACACTGATTTCTGCCTTTATGTCCTTATAGCCCTTTGGTCAGCTCAGGAAACGAGAGGAATTTTGTCATTGGTTGGTTAACATTGACGGTCCACTGCAGCCTAATCTTCGGTTATTTTACGTTCTTAAGTTTTGCTCTGATACTCAATGTAAACCTGCCATTATTTTTGGCGTATCTTCCGGTTAAATGCCCGTGTTTTTTTCGATTTTGTTGCATTCATATTGTTAAAGCGATAGTGTTTATACGTACTTCGTTCAGTCATGGGTCCAGCATTGGAATAGTTGTGTCCACATTAATACAATGTATTGGAAAATGGCATTGAAAGAGTGGTTGAATGTAAATCTCCACTCATCCCAGTCCCGTGATTACTGCCTTCATGCCGTTTCAGCTATTCTGTATCATCTCCACTTTTATCTGGCTAACGTGTTTATCCCACTGTCTTCCTCAAATAAATTTATCTTTTCCTTTCCCGTCACGCTCATTACGAGTTAGTTGCGTCTCAGCATGTGCTAAACTTTCTTGGAATCAGCCGTAATGGCTTTCTGTTCTATTCTGCTGCGTATTTCCTCGTTTTGATTTCATCCGTAGTTGTTATATACCGAATGGGTGTATTTAAATTGGGTTACCGTAGCAGTTTAGTGATATTTTTAAGATGAAAAACTTGTCCTCTGTTTAATATTAATAACGCAACCCGATCTTTCCGCGCTACTATTTTTTCGTAAATTGAACTGAAAACTACCGTGTGTAAAATTCGAGAGTTGGTTATTAATGGTAAAAATGAAATATCTCTATGTAATATAAATTCCATTTTCACGAAAAACTTTATTAGAAGCAAATAATCGCATTAAATTGATTGGTAGTGGAATATAGGCTCCAATCAGTCTTAATTTTGGAGTTATTAGCAAATAACTATGAGACAAGGGTAGGTTTTCGCGGCTGTTGATATACGAGTATCCTGATTTTGACTTTCGAGTTTTACTGCGTTAGGAGCATATTTGACTCAACGCCTCTCTCGCGTTACGGCGACTGTCTTCAGGAGCTAAGTGAAAAAAGTCTCAGCTTCTGAAAATGCTCGCTGTAAAGGCCGTTTTACACGGCGAATGATCTTGCGAATGATCATTCGAATGATTATGCGCATGACTTTAATGCCTCGTGTAATACGGAAAATTCGGAGAATTCTCGGTCATGCGCATGATCATGCGATCAAAATTAGAACATATTCTATTTTTGATCGCATGATCCCGTGAATGATCGCATGATACGAGCTTATTACGTCCATCTTGGTTGTTTTGATATTGAATTCACCTCACTTCGCTAAAGCAAACTCATAACAACATATGAAAGGAAAGTCATATCAATGTATTTGGAAATAAATATCTCTGTAAGCAGGATGCAATGCACACACTTTGGCAGACAAGGAATGGTCATTTGGTTAAAACTATCTTGGAGGTTTTGCAATATTAAAACATCGAAATCTCGTAGGATTAACCTAAATAGATCTAACCAGACCTTGAATTGTTTATTCCGGGCTGCAGTACAACGAGTACAACATATCTGGCCCTATTTTGACTTCAGGATGGACGGCAGAAAAATGTTCGTAATGATATCAACACTACTGCTTTCATCAAAGTTTTAGGCTAAAGACAATGGGAGATACTGCCAAATGCAGAAAAGATCTTAGTGCAATGATCTTTCTTTGGACCTGTTTATTGAAATAACCATACCTGTATTCACGGTATATCATTCATTCCTCACCGCAGACTGAATATATCAGGTATATATTTGTAAAAATGCTTATCCACGAAAATGGATTCGATGGACGAGTGGGTAGCGTGTCCGACTCCCGATAGGAAGAACTATTGGCGTCAGCCGCTTCGAATCAGATGCGTGGGGAAAATCTTTTGATTGTTTTCCTACGTTCCTTTGCAAACATTTTTTTAGCATATCGTTAAAAATTCATAATCCAAAGAACTGCGTTTTTTTCAAAACGTTGAAATTCTTAAAATATTTCGTCCAGATCGTAATCAGATCTCCTGCAAGCACCACATGTCATTTTATATATCAATTATTTCATTTTGATGTCACCATGATATCAATATCTGGTGACCATTTTCGTTTTTTTTAAGTAGTGAACTCGCTTCAATTCGCAGAATTAAACCCTTATTATAAAATATTGATGGAAACTATAGCCATATTTCATTTGCAAATGATTAAAAGAACACTGTAGGCAGTATGCAATGCTTACATTTTGGCTGGTGGGAAATAGGCCTAAAACTATCGTGGATGTTTTGTGAGACAAAATTGTGGCTGCCGCAAGGCCATTTACACGGGACGTTTGTCTGTACAAACTGGTACAAACTCTTCCGTGAACTCTTGCATGAGGCAAAATGTATCGTGTAAAACGGTAACTTGTATGAACGCATGTGCGAATGTCTCAATCCCTGAACGGAAAATAGAACCAGAAATAGTTATAGTTATAGAAAATAGAAAATAGTTATAATTTCGTTGAGAGAAACATACAATCTCACGCACGTACATTTGTACAAAATCTTTCATCGTGTAAAACGGCCTTAATAAACACTGCAGCAGCGGTCGCAAAAATTGTCTCATCACGGTCCATCTTCTATAGCATAACGTCACTCACTAAACGTTTGCAGTTACTCAGTGTGTAAGTGAATAAAGTAAACGAATACCTAAACCTAATAATAATGTAAACGAATATCCAAGTAGCAATCTATAATATTCATGATCTAAACAAAACTCCGTCTGCTCCGTCTGTCGAAACAGCTATGTTGGTCTGAAATCTCCCGTAATTGATATATACAATCGATAGATCTACCTCTGCGAATTCAGTCTGCGCAGAAAATTCACTGAATTAATTTGCCGTGTAAAACGGGAACTTTTCAGGTCATCTTTGAAATTAATTCGCGAATTAATGCTCGAATGATCATGCGCAAGATCATTCGCCGTGTAAAACGGCCTTAACGCTAGAGGTACGTGAGAGACAAAAATGCTCCCAACGCAACGCAGGGAAACTCGAAAGCCACATTTGCAAATGACAATAGGAAATGAAGTCAAAAAAACGTCATTTCAATGGAATTAGCCTTGCAGTCGGCTCTTGTGGACGGAAAAAAGTATTCATTTAGAATTTAATGTTAGAATAATCTGCATATTTTGTATCTCTATCTTATTTTCCTGAAAGCTAAGGACTTTCATCAGTGAAATTAATATGTTTTAAACCGTACAACCAAAAAGGTGGAGTTCAATATAATCTATGACAAGCACAGTCAAGGCTGAATATCCTCATTTTTCTGTATGTCCCACAGGTACTTAGGTGTCGGCGAGGAAGAAGATGACGATCCCCACTCCACGGCTGGTCGGCGGTTCGAACCCCATTCGATCGGCAGGGCCGACGAGCCGGGTCAAATGAGCCGCTCGTCCTCTCAACAGAGGAGGAAGACCAGAAGGAGCAGGAGTGCCGAGCAGGGAAACGCGGGGAGGGACCTGGAGGTCATCGTGGTCGGAGACCACGGGGGACTGAGGCCGGCTCTCTCGGACCCAGACCACAGGGCCCCGCGGAGACACCAACCAGGGTCAACTCAAGGGAGGAGCAATGGCAGCAGGGCTCCCCCGATAGGATCGTCACTCTTGATGAGGACGTCTCGCAGTTTTCCGGTCGGACGAGGGGCACCTCCCGGAGTCCCCAAGACCGCGGCACCGGAAGCGAAGAAACCTCAGGAAGGCAAGAAGGTCAGGAGGAGGAGGCGAGGAAGTTGGGACGGAGGGGACAAGCTGGACGAGGAGGAAGAGGACGGGGCGGACTCCGAGATCGACGTCTCGGAAGAGGCCTTGAATCACCCCCAACAACAACAGCAACAACAGCAGCAGCAGCATCACCAGCACCAGACTAAACTGATCAAGCAGCAGTCCTCCCAGATTCCGAGACCTCCCAGCTCGCACATCAAGACCTCTTCAGGAAGCATCAGGGGGAGCGGAATATCCCAGTATTCGCACAGGAACCAGATGGGACCCAGGAACGGGCTCTGCGGCACACCGCGGGACGGTGACGATTTGAGATGTCCGCTGGTCGGGAGGGATCTCCCCCCTGAAGTTTCGGTGACGGTTGTCGGAGTGGACTCTATAGTGGTCAGGGAGGTGCGGAAGTGGAGGAGGGGTGTGGAGGTCGGAGATGAGGAAGAGGAGGAGGCCATCGGCAAAGGATCTTCGTCGGTGGAGGAGAGGTTCGCCTCCCCTATCGCCTCCTCTTCCGCCTCCTCCTCGAGCGACGTGTGGGTCACCTCCTCCGATCTGACGTGGCCTCACAAGGACGGGTCGAAGGATTCCGGGGGCCGGCCGGAATCCCCTGGGGGAATGGGGAGTTCCGCAACCTCCGCCACGCCGATGACTCCCGAGGAGGGAATGCCGAGGATGGGGAAGTCCGTAGACGAGCCGGGTGGCGTTGGACAGGAGGTCACCGGAGGAGCCCAGCGGTCGCTGTCGCTGCCCAAGTCGTTCAGGAGCGCCTTCTCAGGGTGAGTGTGATGATATTTCTTTCTAAAAAATCATAAGATTCAGGCGATTATGCGTGAAGTTTGTGCATTGTGGATAGATAAAATTATGCATAATATTGTAATAGCACAAAAGCGCGATTTCATTCATAATTTAATGCAACGAAACCTAGGTCTTGATTAAAGTTGTAGTTATTTGTGTGAACTTGCGCATCTTTTTTCCATTCAGGATTTTTCTTGAGTTAGGCTAATGGCCAGTTTACGATTGCTGTCAACGTTAACTTCAACGCCAACAGTATGTTCAGAGTGTTGGTATTTACGACAGCGTTTCTTATCGAGTGGGAGTGTCAGCCGTGAACGTCAACTTCAAAGGTTCAACCGGTCTTAACTTCACATTCACAGATGACGCCAGCAAATGTGCAGTACGGGGCTTTAATATAGATATTCAACTGTCAGCCTTGTCTGCTTAAATTTCTCGCATTTCCGAGGCTAGTAATATACGCCAGTGGCTGATATTATTATGTTTTTGAACAAAGCAGCGTAATAATTTAATTCAACTATTCTGTATTTACAAATATACTGTTACACAAAAATGTGTATTGTCTTCATGTATGCATTTACGGCGATATATGTTCACTTATGAGGCTGTGCAGCCGAAGATTTTTGAAGATGTACAACGAATGCCAACGCAAGTTCCAGTTGATATCTGATCGTTAACTGAAATAGTTAACACGACTTCAATTCACGGATTACGTTTGGAGTTGACGTCAATCGTAAACTAGACTCGTCACTTTTTTGCCAAGATGTTCACATATCCAAATATGATTACTGTTGATTCTCAAGCTATATTCTTTGGGTGATACGCCGTATAAAGTTCGTCTGTAGGTGTCCATTGCATTCATTTGTCATTTTCTGCATTATTTTGGCATCATCCGTTAAGTATGTTGGTTTCACCGACAACGATTTTGATGGCACTCAAGCAAGTTGGATCTTCTGATCGAGAAACCCCGGAATTATAAATTATCTGCATCGAAGAACGACGTTGAAATGATCACTCCCAGCGCTATATTTAATGGTCATCCCTTGGGACACCTGGAATTTAATCCAATCATTCCAATCATTTTATTTTTCATTGGTGAATATTCAGAATTTGTTTTATCTTGTGAATACGTTTAGGATTCAACTCAGGTAATCTCATCTGCTCCGGAAATCGAATCAAGAACTCGCACGGCCCATGCTGAAAGTATTATCATACTGATTTTCCATGAAGAATGATTATGCCTTTTTACATAACGCAATCTTTAATCCTGATCTTTAGGGACGAAATATCTGGGTCTTTCAAAGCCTTAATGATTTCACACGTAATTTGGGTCCCTGAGTAAATTTCAGATCTCAGAGGACGCATACCTACTATTGGTCTTTTGCGTTCTTGTTTAGGTGATTATGTAAATATTATTTGAAGTAGCTTCCCCATAAATCATTAGTATTTAACATCTGTCTGTAACCATAGGCAGTTTTGATTATCCTTTGGAATGTGTTTCTAACACGATTCATATTTTATTTCAAATAATATTGCTCTTCCCTCGTGAGGCCAATACATTTAACGTTATATATTATTTATTATACATTTAACTGCACACTCGGGAGTGAATATCAAAGTTATAGTCGCAAATCAACTACGGATAGAATAGAAAATAACAATGTTCCCTGCTATGCGAAGAAAATTAATTCTTGATCGGCGATTTTTGGTCTTATCTTTTTCAATGCGATAGCGTCATTCGTCTGAGGAATGATATCAGTATAAAATTTGAGTATTTTTTCATTATTTCCCAACGTCTTGAATCGATATAATACACTTAATGGAAGAAATTGTTTATCATCGATAATGAAATTTTCATCCTTTACATTACAAATAGAGTTACAACGGTTACAACTTTTTAAGTTATTTAAATTTGTCATTATTTTTGTTTTTTTCCGAGCTCAGTGCTTTTCGCTTGGTCAATGAGCCAACTTTAGAGGTAGGTAGGTATGTGCCGAATACAGAACACCTGACATCTACGGGTTAATGATAAGTATTGCGTTTTCTTTTGTAGTTTCCTTGCAGTTTTTATTATTAGGTGTTATTTGGTATATATTTCACTTCTATGCTGTCTTTTAATTTGAATTCCATTGAAGCTAGAACTTTATAAAAATTATAGGCATAAAATGTTTTTTTATATTATCTGATGGTATATTTTTATTTTACAAGTCTCGTCGGTTAATTTTGCTTTGTATAATTCGATTATTCTAGGAGATTTTAAATCTCTGTGAGGTCTTATGCCTGCAAGTCTTTTGTCGTAAGGCATCGTCTCGGAAAGACATCGGATTTCACATTTCGCGGGTAATCTTCTGAATCCCGAAGGAGCTTGTGTCACCATCTATCGGCCACGGGAGGACCGAAAGCCCTCCTTATACACGGTAGCGCTAGCGGTGGTGACGTAGAGAAATTTCGAACCTCTTGAATCACGCTTAGGATTTTGAATACGTATGGATTTTTGTTGGCGCTAAATACCAACGCGCAAATTTGAAGACGTAAAGTATTTTTAAGTTTTTTACGCAATTTTCATTCCTATCGAATAAGGGTAGACGTTAGGCACGATGCATCTAAGGCACTTGAACATTGCTTTAATTATTGTCTGGTCCAGGGAAAAGAGCCTCTTTAATCCACTTTTAATCGGTACATAAGTTTTAATGTCTATTTGAGTGAATCGTACATTAAAAATATGAGTATTAAAATGCAAAAATCCGTTATTGTTTTTCTTCCGTCATTATACACATTTTCGACATCCCCTGAACTCTAATTTCAGCGTAAAGAGTCCTCCCGTTAGCTGATGAACACATTTTCCCCCATACAAAACTCGAAAGATTTATAATAAAGATGTTGGTGAAGACTCTATACGATATTAATATTAATATTTTTCCATCTATTACAAAATCAAATTTTTACATTCTATAACTTTTCTTGTAGTAACCTCACAGAATAATCGTAAGTATCCTTTCTCTTTTCTCCAATTTCCTCGGCCCTTTTCTGCATCACAAAAGTCTTTCTTTCGCATTTCCGTTGACCTTTTATCATACTGCGACATATATTTCCGATACATCTGTGACACCAATCCGTTTCCAGCCACCCTGAAGTGGTAAAGGGAATGAGAGAATATAGGGATGGGCGATATTACTAAAATATACTGATGAATATTCTCAATTCATAGAATATTATGTTGTTATAATCAGAATGTCAAAGAGAAAATAATTACGGAAGTATATATTTTTAAGCCTGCAATGCATTTTAGTTGGTGAATCCGTGACGGAATTGCCTTTGGACCTTGTGGTTTGTCATGATTTGCACACAAGACAAGATCGCCAAGGCTACATAAACATTTAAATTCAAAGCACAAAACTTATTTGTTTGCAGCGAGGGTTTGCTTATGATGAATGTTTAAATTTCACGACGAAGCCATAAAAGTCAAACCATTCACCCTGTGGACGATTCCAGACTACGCCGTCGAAACGTCGTAGCAACTCACAAACATTACCCGGATGGAAACCCGAGAACTCTACATTACAATCATTCACTGGGAAAGCCTTAAATCTTCCATAAATGTGGATTGCCTACTGTCTGCATCATCTCCGGACAAGCATTTAATTTTATTTCTCAATTTTTTTATATCCGGGAGAAAATCATAGAAGTCCGAAATTTTTCAAGTTGTCATTTGAAACCTCCAGATCATTATCGTAGATAAAATGGTAGGCAACGCCGGCCGCGGCAATCCTTATATTAATTCGTGGTATTCGGTAACTATGTATGTTTGCAGAGCACGGGGTTGGTCGATTAATTTGAGGTAATCTCCGAAGATATCGGTCAGATAGAACGGGAGTGGTGTCGTTCCAAAGAGGAAAGATGGATGCATTGCTTAGGCGTATTTTTATTTTCGTCGACCGATCGAATAGTGTGAAAATTCAAGCATGAAAAAAGGGTGTTTTTCCTATCTTTTAACGTGGGGAACGAGTTGCTAAGCAAATGTGTTCGTTCACGTTACTAAGTACATAGATGTGTTTATGTTTTTGGTAAAGGGACAAAAGGTGCATTAACGAAGTCGAAGAAGTTGAAGAAAGTGGTATAATTTTTTTTTATTGCTTGAAATAACGAAACAAATCAGTCGTGTATAGACGCTTTTGTTTGTGTACTGATTAAAAATATGTTAACATTGTTTTTATTTTACAGAAATTTTTATTGCTGTTTTCAATCAGTATTACTGGTTGATTTGTTTTTGTTTCGTAACTATAAAATTTAAGTGTTATATATACATAATTGATAACAGGTGAAATACATAAATTTTAATAATGTTTGGCTGATGAACGTACGTCAGGATGATGAGATAACGTGTCCAGTGAAACTCCACGAAAAGGATCAAAAATGGAACGACAAAATTCAGAACAGGAGTTTTCACAAAATATTCTTCATTCGAGTAACGTTGATAAGCCGGCTGACAGAGTTAAGAAATCAACATTAAAACAGTGTGTAAATATTTCAATCGCCCACGGAGCGTCCAAAAATATTATTGTTTCCAAATTTAAAGCTACGAAACGTGTAAATAATTTCTCTACGACCAAAACCCCCGAGCAAATACGACAATGTTTAGATAAAGTGGCCGAACTTTCTATAAATAGCCGTTTATTTGAATCTGAGGAAGATAGAAAAGAACGTCTTAGGAATATATCAACATATGTCAGATTACGTCGTGACCAGGCCCATGAACTTCCCGTATGATGACTGTGAAATCGGCTGTCGCCCTTATTGTCCGTAGCCACGAGGCGGCAGCACTGAAGACTCGCCCTTTGAAATTGTAATCATATATGGAGTACATGATAAAATCAGCACGATTATGACACTTTTGCGCGAGTAGGAAGTACCAAAGATGGAATTCAGAGTCAGTGATTTATCCGTTGATACATAAAACCAATGAATAAAACGGGAAAATCAGCTAATCCGAAGAATAATTGCTTTTCTTCAGGGCACACATCAAGTAACTTCGTCGCAGTGAAAACATTCTTGGTAGATCATTGACGTGCGATGCATTATGCTTGGATATACAGAAAGTTATTTTTCCTAAATACATTAACTACATCTATTTTCAACTAGGCCTTTTAAATAGAATCGCAGGGACATGTTTGCCAAAAAAAATCGAAGTTCCCGGAAATATTTTTACAAAATCTCTACGAAATGATAAAACGGTCAAATTTTTTTAAAACACGCGAAAATCCGAAATTATCAAATTTTAATACCTGAGGTCGTATTCTGTAATTCGGATGATGACTATCACCAGTGATGAACATCACCGGAAAACTTCACCCGTCATCACCGTTAGCGATTCTGTAGCCGGGGGTAAAAGTTCCACCACCCGGTGATGGCAAGGTGATATAAGGTGATGGTGATATGTATGAAACAACTTGGTACGATTCTCGCCAAAGCCAAAGTCGGCCAAGTTGGCCTACATTGGCTTCAAGTAACACCGATGAGGAAGGAGCTTCAGAGTGCAAAATTAGCCAGTAATAAGTACTGGCTGTTTTCCGAAAAAAATGTATTGCCGCAGACTAAAATCATTAAAAGCATAGTCATTCTTTTTATGAGGATATTTCGTAGAGTAATGATAGTCGTGTCATTCTTTTGTACTTCTTTGCCTGTACGTCTTTTCGCAAATCCCGAGGTTCATAATTCTTTTTTTCATACTTTCCGCGAGTAAGAATGGAATTTTTGCTCGGTCTTGACATACTCAAGGGGCGCAAAGAAAGATCGTGAATTCTTACAACAGCTTGAAGTCATGTAATCGAGTGAAGTAACGTAAGTTGTATTTTCCCTCATAAAAATAAAATGATTTGCCACGTTGGTGACGGGGTAACGTCCTAGTCTGCAATTCCGAATGTCGCGGGATCGCATCCAGCCTGAGTGGATATTTCACCATCAAGGGCATTGGTGTGTGTTCACTAACTTAAGTACATTGGTAGTAATGGGCAAAAGCTGTTACCAACAAAGAAATTATTTATCATTTGAATCCACCAACATTTTTATTTAGATATTTACTCGATTATATAATTCCGAAAACGCTTCATTTTAAAATGCAAAAGCATTTTATTTTTTAACTTATTAATGCAATTTCCATATATTCAAAGTTCCATTGAGGTTCCATTTTTTGTAGGGGTAGCTCTTTAGCGCATTCATATTAAATTCATCTCGAAGGCCTTCTCTGAAACGGAGACAAAGAAAAGACTAGAGGGCGTCTTGATGCACGAGTGGAAAATGATCCACCAGATACGGGTATCTCTTAAATTTCATGGAAAATGCAATGCTTTTTCGCAAATTATTTCCACAAATATACCTCTGCGATACAGTGACGATTCCACTAGCAATTCCTATTTTTTAGCGTGTTAACTGCTAAGATGATCCATTCAATATGGCTGATTGCGCATTTTAATGGCTTTATTATTCCCTTTTTCTATCGTATCATATAGTTCCGTCTATTCTCTTCTTTGATCTGCTCCAAAGCAATTGCAGCTTCTTTTCAAATCTTTGGCGCTAATGTAACTATCGCCACTCGAAGCGCGCGTGGTTCCGCAGGTCGTCGGAGCGCTGCTGTCGCCAGGAGCCAGCGCTCTCTCTTGGCGTTTCTTTGAACTAAATGAGTATGTCGAATCTCCCGCCCTCTGCATCCGACTCTGCGATTTTCCGGATTCTCCGACAGTCAGTCTTTCGGTCGTTCCCGCGGAGTTCGGTTGGGGAAACCGCTTCGCGTGGCGATGGGTCAACCCGGTCACCCCCGTGCTTGGACATAATAGTCCCGTGTTTCGTTGTGAGATGGAACCAAGGGTCACCGGCTTAACCGAAATAATTACAAATGCAAGTTAAAGTGTTTAAAAAATCGTCATCTGTGACAGTGAAGCGACCTGATTTTGTTTATTCCAACCGTGTTTGCACATGGAAGCAGTTATTGTGCCTATCACGAAGAATCACTGCTGACTTCCACTTATATTCCAGTTCAAAGGTTACCCAGGAGGATATTATATATTGGACACGAAAAATATTTTTTTCTGATTTCTCGGGTGGACTTTTCTGCGAGTTGTTTTCAATTAAATGAAGTCACCTTCCCATCACCACGATCAATATTCGATTTACGTTAAAGAAATATATTAGGTGTAATCAACTGGTGGCAAGCATTAAATGTTCGCTGTACTGTTTGTGTTCAAAGGTGTACCAGGAAGTCATCATTTTCGACGTTCGCCGGTGTACTGTGTTTTCCTTTTCAAGTTAATGAAGTGACCTTTTTCAGCAAATGTGATTTCGCATTTTCTACGAAAGAACACGTTAGAACACTTCTCTTAGGTTTGTTATCATCAGCTACCTTTCAGACGAGTGTCACCCGTCAAAACCCTCTGAAACTTTGTAAACTCACCGTATATGAATCTACATTTTATTAGTGTTTTTTCCTCGAGAGTTGAAAGAAAAACTTCAAGGGGAGGCAAGGAATTCATTTCCAGTTCAAGTTCACGAAATTTTCCAATATTGCGAATGACAAGTACCCGCCCCCTTGTTGTTTTTTATTAATTGAAAGGAAGAATTCGTTATCGTTAGTGCGAGGAGGGGGAAAAGTTTTGAAGGACGGTTCGAAAAATTGACTCCAGCAATTCAATTTACCTCGAGAGTTGGGAACAGTTCGGGGAACTTTAAAAACACCTTCATCCCCCGACCCCTCCCCCTCCCTCAACCACCCCCTGTTCTTTCCCCTTCTCCAAAGTTGATTGGTACGGTGTACCTATACAGTGAGTGACACGGCGACCCTCCTGTTCGGGGAATGTGTTTATTTTCAAGTGCAACTTCAAACATTCCTTTGAGTATTCCCCCACTCCAGTGCTCGACAAAGGTGTTCTTTAAACCTGAGTGCGACTGTACTCCCTAGGCTGTGTGTAGAAGGTGTGCGCGCGCGTTTTTCGTTATTTTTTAAATATTTTTTCGTGAGAAAGGGTCTGGAAAGGGTTTTCTTTTTATTAAATTTAATGAAAAATTTGGTGTGGTTTACGATATGGCGGTGCAACCCTCCACTTGTTCTTTCCCTGTGAAGTAATCCCATCCACGCGTTTTTTTTTACGAATGCAAACAGGGGATTCTCCCTCATGCCTACCCTCCCCCCCCCCCTCCCAATCCTTCGGCGCGTAGCAACCAGCTGTGTGAGAGCCCCTCCCCCTTCCTTGGCAACATCGACGTCAGCCGCAATCGAACAAGTGGATTCCCATCGGAGCGTGCGGAACTATTTTTTTTCTCGTGTGTGTTTTCCTAAGGAGATAATCCCTGCAAATCCAGGAGTGGCGACGGGAAAATAAAAGAAACCTTTGCTTAGGAAATCATTGGCGCGTGTGGAAAAGAAAACTGACAGAAACAGATGTCCCCTCAGCAGTTTGTTTCAGTTTTTTCTCCACATTATTGTTTCCAGTCAGGAGATCCCTTCGTGCCCAGATTTCCCTGCGAGAGAGAAAAAATTGTCCTCTCTTTTACTAATGGTTTGAGAATAACTCTCTGGAAAAACAAATTGTCGCTGGAAAGAAAAACAGTAAACATATAAAAATTTTGAGACGTGCTTGGCCTATCATGCAAATTTGCTAATACAGTATAAATAGCATTTACTTTGACGTTGTAAAACTTAACACAGTATCTCTTTATTTTCTATGCTACCTCTTCTGTATCTAAAAGATAAAAATTCATTGCTGAGGAGTCACTCCAAGAGTGATCCACAATCCAATTAACTGTTCTCGGATTGCGTTTGTATAATAAAAAAGGTCCACAATTGAATCAGCTGTTGTCATATTACATTTTTCCGTTCAGAATCAGTCCACAGTCGAATAAGGTGTTTTCGTATATGGCTTTTCCATTTGGAATCGGCCCACGAGGATATTTGGTGCTCGAGTTTTAAGATCTATTCGGAGGGGAATAAACTGTTGAAGGAGGTTGGTGACCTCTTTTCTTCCTTCCCCAAAAGTTATCTCTACTCCCTTAAGCTTCCATTCCATCCTTTTTTTACGATCAATCCTCATCATCTTCAGCCATCGGCCTTGAGAAACAAAAGAGAAACCACTCAAAAGAGCCCGTCATCCGGATAGAGAAATAAACAGACAGGGAGGGGAATTTGGGGAAGTGAGTGGCCTGAGGTTTTTATTTTTCCCGAATCTGCACTTTTTAGACAGCCCAGCACCCTTTGCAAAGGTTTGAAAAAAGAAAACTGGAGACCATCCGGAGTTGAGCGAAGGGGTTTCCTTGCGGAGTTGGGACGTGGTGGTGACCGGCTGGTTGAAGAGAAGTGGCTGGATTTAGTAGTTTTTTTTATTTGCGTCCTGGAGGATTTTGAACCGGACCAAAAAAAAGTAAAATAACGAAAGACCTTCCATTCGAAAATTTTTATGACCTCATCCGAGGCCATTTTCTCTGAACTCATTGTGTTTTTCGTGTTTGGATGGTTTTTGCGCACTTCGCGTTTCTTCTGTTCCAATAGCGGAGCAGACGTGCGACAAAATTTTCAAAAAATAAACCTTCTTACGTTCTCTTCTAGACAAATTATAAAATAAAGTCCATTTTCATACGAGTTTGTTTTTAGCAATACATCTCACTAGTCTATTGCATTCATTACTCTGAAAATTCCGCGTAAAATATATCAGAATATTTTTCTCTCCGCTGCGGGAATTGTGTTCGAGGAAACTCACAGGTGATAGGCAGCGTTAGATTCCTATTATACATGTAAATGACCGTTATACCTACCGTTATACCTCGTCAGCTGTTTGCGCGCATCAATCAGACACAACTGTTAAGAAAAATTTACTTCTGCCGGAATTCAGTGAAAAGTCAAAATCTCTAGGGATTTCTACAGTTTGTTGTCTTTTGTAATTGCATTTATCCTAACCCGTAGTACGTCATCCTTGACCTTTCGCTGTGTCTTTGCATTTTTTTCATAAATTCTGGAAATACTCATTTTTCGAGTTACATATTCCCGAAAAATTGGATAAATCCTGCCTCACACTCTTATACTCACGCGACACAGCTTCTTCAATAAGACCCCATTAGTTTGTCCGTGTGCATCACTCTGAGATTTTTGAGGGCGAGTAAATTATTTTCTGTCCAACGGAATTCAATTTAAGATTAATCGGAGACGATTTTTATTTTATCGGTTTCCACCTATTTCTCTTAGCAACCGACGTCACAGATTTATTCATTTCTACCCGCATTACGTCACACTTGACCTCACTTTGTCCCTGCACCAACCATTTTTTTTGTTTCATGCACTCCTCCCTCTAATTACCCCCAAGGAGTGGAGACTTGTCGTGGCCCGCCACCTTAGGCGTAACCGCGTGTTTATTAATGAGCACGCGCACGGCTGAGGCCGAGAATATCAAGCGAAGGTCTTTCAGAGTCTTCAGGGAGGGAATATATCAGGCCATTTGCTGCCATCGATCTCACCCCGCTAACCAACCCTCTTGCTCGGCCTTTTCCCCCAGTAATTAGTGACTCGAGTACTTAGCCTTTTTTGCTGCAAGGAATAATTATTTTAAATATATTTTTTTGCCGTGAAGTCCCTCAGACCGCATAAATTCTCCCTTAATTTCATTTCGGTAGCCATATTACAACCTTAATCAGTGCAAAAAATCTCATGAATAGCTTTAAAAAAATTAGACCATTCTGTTACATTCTCCCAAGGAATATGTCTGTAGGTGTAACAGTAATTATTTTATCCTTCTGATTTCGGGTAGCCCTTGTTGGTTGAAGAGCAATTAACTTGTAAAGATAACGGATAAAGAACTTTATTATCAATTAAAACCCCATGGTTTGTGGTGTTAGCATTAATTTTCCACTGTAATTTTCACCTTTTATTTACATTTACATTCTGATCTTTTTAAATTAGCGTTCAGACAGTCTCCGGGTAAATAAAAATCTTTATTGTTTGACCAAACGAGTTATGCTTGCATTTGAGGTGAACCAGACTTGGAATAGAAAGTAAACTCCATGCCCCAGCACCCCATTCTCCCGGTTAGCTCAGTAGATATCGTAATATCGAGAAGCATCACGGGAAATATTATCGCGATTTATTTCTCCTCGTTATCTTTCTCCACGCCTTTCGCTCGTCAAGAAGTATATTCCGACATATCTCCTCCGGAGAGAGCCGAGTCGACTTCTCCGTTTCGTGGAAGACTTCAGGAATTGAGGTGAAACGAATCGATTCTGGGAATATTATTGCAGTTTTTTTTCTGTTTGAGGAAATGAGAATCCTCCAATTTCCACCCTGTGAATCATTATCGTAAATTAGTTGTAGATTTGACGAAAACCAGTGATGGATACAAAAGGAGGTTATTCCGTATTTTAGTGGAAACATCTCCATCCATTCATCCTAAGGCGTAATGGTATTTCTCGTGATTGAGGTCAGTCCGAAGTAGTTTGCGAGAAACAATAATTTGATTCCCATTATTTCTCCTGAGGAACTCTCTTAAGTTTTCTCTAAGGCTCCTCAGATCGACGAAGAGCCCGTGAGGTGGCGCTGTCCCGACAAGTAAGGAAGCGGTTTTGACAAGAGACATTTCAGCTCTTATGTTAATCAGTCTTCTACGTTAAGATTTCCTTATTCCGTTGACATATTCTATTTTATATTAATTTTTGATTTGATTGATCCTTTCTGCGCAAAATTGCGATCATTTCATAGTTTTTCCGGCAAATGTGTTATCTTGGTATTTCATCCTTAAAGACAATCCCAGTCCGTATACAGTTTAAAACTCTGTTTATATTTTTCATGCATCACTAATTCGTTTTCTTAGCGTACTGGCGAACCTTACTCAAGTTTTGTCCTGTTGGTAAGGTGTATATGTTCATAATTAGCTTTACAATTCCTGATAAATTAGTTTTTATGGTGTAGGATAGGCGTGTTTTTCCGTCATCGTGGTTGCAGTTCAGTAAATCCAGTTCTTCTTCCGTTCCTCCACGCGAAAATTGTCCTTTTTTGACGACGAGTATAAAATAAAACAATCAAGGTTTTCTCGTAAGAGTGGTTAACCTCAACTCGCGTCCTTGAGTGCAAATGATGGTATAGTGGGAGGCGACCATATAGCGATAGGGAATCCCTCCCCACTCGACCAGCTGTCACTACGATCCATATCGGCGGTTTCGTTATCTTTGCTTAAAAAAAGGAAATAAAAAAGTTATCAGGGGTTGGGTCGGGATAAATACGAGCTTCATCTCCCCCAAATTAGTCCATGATCCTTTGCGTACGCGCGCGTTAATTCCCCTAGTTTCCCCTCCAAAGGTTTGCTCAGTTTTTTTAAAACCAAGTTCTATTCAGTGGAATTCGTGAATTTATGTCCCCTGCGTACCTCCTCCGCCCCCTCCCTCTTCTACCACCCCCACCACTTCCCCTCCGCACGCTTCTCATACGCCGATTTCCGGTGACGTCACACGTTCTCGCTACTGGTTCACCTCGTGTGTAACGCACAGCTGATAGGAAGAGGGACTCCTCCTGATTTGTCATCAACTCCTTCTCCTCCTTCAACTCCCCGGAGTGTTTTTGTCTGTACAAACTTCCCTCTTCTCCCGCCGCCTAACCTCAGCGCCACCCGGTTACCGAGTCGAGGGAAACAAACACAAGAGGCTCAGTTGCTCAAGCGTTGCAGCGCTGGTCGGACGTGAAGGAAGGCAGACATCGTCCTCCGCCGCGTCAGTCGCCGCTTTTAAGTGCTGCTAGCGCGGTTTAAAAAACATTCGCGAAGCGTTCTTCGTTACTAAAACGGGGAAGGGAGAGTTCGCGGTTGAGCGGAGAAGAACTTACCAAGCAACTATACCAAGTGTTCTCTTTTTGGTGGATTTTCCTCATCATATTTTTTTTGTTTAATCTTCGGAAAATTGATCCGGCTCGTCTCCCCCAAGCATAATCGTCGGTCTAAACTCGACACTGGAGCCAGCGAAAACTCTCTTGGAGCCATTCTGGGGTGAGGAACTGGAAGAGATATCCCTCCATCCTCGTTCTTGAGTTTTCTGGTTCCGAGAAGGAAATTCAGGTGCTCCCGGCGGCGGTAATCGACTGTGTGGGGTGGTGCAGAAGGCAAGTCGGTCGGCTTACCCCTCCCTCTACCATACCACGCCCATCAGAAAGCCCTCCAGCAAAGGCGTCCAGAAAGAAGTGCTTGATGAAAAAAACGCGAGTGAACTCAACTCAGCGTCCGAAGAGAAGTGGAAGAATTTGCATGTGGAAGCAGGTCCAGAGGCAAAAAAGGCAACTGGAGTGGGTTGATTGACACGAAAATTAATGGGAAGTGGGGAAAGAAAAAGTTCATAAACGTTTCATATGAATGAAGTGATTGGGGAAATACGATCGATGACGCCTTATGAACGAGTTCGAGGAATCGCCCAACAGCTCTAATCTGGATTCTCCGCGCCGATAGTTTCGTTTTTTTTCGCAGTGAGAAGACTCGTGGTGTTTTCCTGTAGTCTGTCTCTCGGCGAGCGAGCACCTTGAGTTAAAATCTGCCGAGAATACGTACACCTGTATTTCCTCGTGTGCTTCTTTTCGTCTACGCACGATCTAATTCGCGGATTGTAGGAAAACTTGTGGTTGCTCTGACGTTTTTCATCGCGTGTGTACTTGTGTGAAGTTTGTTTTTTTTGTTATTCGCCCTGAAGATTGGAATTGTAGAGAACATATACTTCGGTCTCTCAGTTCGTACCTCTTATCTATTTCTTCCTCTGCTCTTGAATGAGATGAAGCATAAGAAAAGAAGGCTTCGCAAAATTGGAGGATGGATGTGCTAAGGACGTCAAAGTTGTATCTTCGAAGTTACCAGAAGAGTCGAACTATGTGGTCGTGCTATCGGACATCGTTATAGTGTTTTGAGCACGAAGAGCGATTTTTCCTGGAGCTCTTTCGCGTTCAGAAGACGATTGTCTCTGCTCTTATCCAAGTGTTGAGTGTATGTTTTGAATTATCATGTGCTTTATGCTTCTACCTCCCTTGTTTACACGGGGATGGTATCGCTAGGGCGAGTTTATGTGCATAGTGCGAGAACGTTAAAGCTTAGCATTTTCTCGCAGCTTTAAATGCGGTCAGGTTTTCCCCTCATATTTGAATATAGAGGGAGAGAGAGATAAATGTGTTCTTGTGTACCCACTCCTGGAAATACTCCCCAAGTGTTTAGTCAGATATTCAGTCAGTTTGCTGTTAGAGCGTAAGAACTTCACAAACAAATATATACATCCTGAAGCACGCGTTACGGAATCGGAAGGGATTTATTTACCAAAGATTTTCGGCTTTCCATTTTCTCGTGTTGACATCGACGCTTGGAAGTGTGGTGTGTTCATTTACGCCTTGGATTTAGATCAACTCTCCGTTTTTTAGGTACCATGTATAGTGGAGGAGAATTCGTTCAGTGGGAAAATGACGAAATATAGATCCTGTGTCTAGGTTGACGTACTACCACGATTCAATTTAGCTCAGTTGTTGTTGTTAAAGATTTTGTTTAGGGATTTCCTTTGGTAGATAGGTTTAGTAGTTGAACGTATGTGCTGCGCATGGTAAATTTAGTCATCTGGATTTGCTCTGTTAGTTTCGCGTTCAAGTGAATAAGAAGCTAAAGTAGTCCTGTTGTAGATATTAAACGATGCGCTCTTTCCTAGGTTGCGTTTAGGATAAATGAATTTACCGCCGCCATTGACCCGAAGAATAGTTAAAATCCTTCACTACATTTTTATTGATAGATAGAAGGAACTATTTTACAAATCCATGGTAATTATAAGAATTATTTACCAAAAATAAGAGTATTTTTTTCTCTAACTCTCCGGTAAATTTGGGAGGATTTTACATCTCTGCATCCAACTGCGACCTCATCGTTAACCAACTGTTTTTAAGGGAGGTCAAAGAAGGAAGAAGGATTACCGCGATCATATTCCTACGCCCAATTGTTCATTCGTGTGTGTGCGTGTGACTTTCGTGTGTTAACAAAACCAAGTGGATATGTGCAGCCTAGAGAACGGAGGCTGGAGGAGGAGGGGGCCTAGGAGGGGGCCGTCGGGGAAGGACCCTTCTGGTGTGGCACCAGACCCTAGGGGCTCGCCCTCGGCCCTCAGGACTCCGCCGACGGCCTCTTGGAGGCACAGTTGGCACCACTTCTCACCCTCCTTGTTGGTGCTCACCACGAACGCGCAGCCCGCACCTTCCGCTGCACAGACGCGGGGAGGGACGCCGCCACCCCCCGCTTGCAACCACTCCGCCTCCTCCTCCACGGCCTCCTCGTCCGCCGGGGGACCCAACTTATCACCGGCCAACAGCAGGCGGAGTCGAAAGGCCAGGATGTGGGAGGAGATCAGCACTAAGACGTGAGTTCTTTTTCTCGCCGTTTCGTTTCATTTTCGAATTGTAAGTGAAAACAAACGAACTTTCGTGAAAATTTCGTCCGGTGACGTTGTATAATGTGCTAGGTTTTCTGTATCACTTATTTTTTCGGTACATTATCGTGATTTCGTGATTAATTTTCAAAATCCTTTAATTGGAAATAATCGTATCGAGCGGTTAACATTCCGACTCACCAGTATTACCGTTTTTAGCATTTTTTGAGTCACGGCTGCTAAAGGAACACGCTATTTTATTTTTACTGTACTCCCCTTCTTCCAGATAGTAGCAATGCTTACTGAAAACGTGACGGAAGACGTGTTGGAATTATTCTCCACGTTTCCGCATCATCAGTTAATTTCATTCATTCTATTATCGGGTGATTCGAATCGAATCATCGCGAATATTTTTTGCGTCGTAGACAACGATTCACCTCTCATCCAGGAGGTGTCTTAAGGTCCAAGTATTCTTATTGCATTTAAGTCTCTGTTAAGACCCGTAGGCATTTTGGCCGCTCTATATACGAGTGAAAATTTGTCTAAACACAGCAATACGCGATGGAAACCGATGATAGAATGAAGCAGACGTGTTGGAAGTTAATGTAACCAAACTAACAATAAGTAAAACTTTAGGGTATCGTTGCGCGATAAAAGACCTTATTTTAGCTAACAAAACCCTTGACATTTTCACATTACTCCTCTTTTTTCCGAAAATTATGATCCCTTCAACCTTAAAAGGGCATAAATTTTCTAAGCGTCATTAAAACTAACTATAAGTATGATGTCGAGGCATTATAACATGTGGAAATGTTATTAATATGCTGCCCAAAAGCGATTGAATGTATAATTTGTGCTTCTTCCTTTTGATCCTCCATTGGATTTTTTACCCGAATTTTAACGTTAATGGTTCCATTGAAACTTACAGTTACAAGCGTGCTAACAGCGACCTCTCTTGGCTGTCTAATGTATCTAGGCCTCTCAAGTTATTTCAAATGATGAGCAATTTCAGCCGTGGTGACTGAGACACCCGACAAATTCGCTTTATCTAAAATGAATTCGCTCATGCGCATCCTTAAAATGTTTGGGTAATTTTTATATATCCTTCAAATTATTTCAATTTTAATATCAGATATAAAAAATATAAATCAGTGTGCCGTTCGTAATTTTTTGGAGAGCGTTTTGACTCAAAGAATAAGTCCTCAAAACTTTCCTTATCTTCCTCTTGCTCTTCACTACGTGTTTCCCTGGGCCCAGTTGTTCTCCTTGTGAATGGAATTCCATTGTGCCAATTTTTTTTTAGCTTTTGCATTAGGTACCCTTCGTCCACTGTAATAGCGTAGTTTGGGGTTTGGCCTCCAGCCAATCTGTGAAGCGATTCCTCGCCTGCTGGCACGGAGGTTCCGGCTTATCGTTAGGTACTCGGAAAAACTCTGCTCCAGCTGATAGCGTATTGGTCTTGGCTATCCTCAACCGCTCTATTACGATGTACGTCTAGTAATTGGATGGATACTGGAGTCTATTCAGTAGGCGATTTCCCATGCGCATAACTCTCATTCAAATGTTTTTTGGGTACTTGTGGTGAAATTTTCAGCTATACCTGTGGCTTTCAACATCTTCAACCAAGTCGTAAGCCCTATTATCCTATGCTATTTTACGAGTACCTGTTGTATTTATGTATATTATATTACTAAGTAATGGTGTAGTATTTATTTCGGAAATGGTCCTAAGGGTTTTCGCAAAAATTGGTCTTAATAGGTTTTAGGGTATTAATTGATTAATTAATTAATTCAAGTCATTCAACTCATTAAGCCAAGTTCTATCATAGTTAAAATGCAACATAGCCGATGTTTATATGATCATATTCTTCTAATAGCTATAGTTTGTTCTGCAAGTTTTCTTAGTCATGCATGGTAGTCATTATCATTGGTTAATTAATTAGTTGTCAACCGTAATGGTTATATTTTTTCGAGCCATTTTCGTTAATTTTCAATTCCGTATAGCTATATTTTGTAATAAATGGACACTTTATCTGAAAATGGTGTCTTGCCATCTTGTTTGCTACCATTGAAACGCGTTGATTGCTTCCGAGCTAAGTAAGTGAAATTTTGTGCTTAGAACGTTTACATTGGTTAATTTATGGAGGATTGGTCATGTCTTTTTTAAGAAACTCAACCTCCTGTTTCCTCCATAAATTAATCAATGTATTATTAAAGTGGTCAACAACTATTCAAAGAAGTTTATGCATTATGAAGTGGAATGCCAAGGACGTCATGAAGTGTACCACGTCCATCGTGCTTCGAATTGTTCACCTGGATAGCGGCAACGGTTGACCGGTCTTCTACTGTTCTCGTCCTTGTTTACTTACTTCAGCGATTACCCGAGGCGAGGTTTTGTAGCTCGTGATAATAAACTCGCCCAACGGTGGCGTGAAAAAATTCCAAGGTTCACATGTTGAAATCAGAGGGAGGCTATGTTTGCTCTTCATTCTCGATAGATTTCTGGCGAAATATTCCCTATCTCAATGTAGTGAAATCTATAGATACGGCAGGTACCGTATCTTATTTATACCAAAGGTTTTGGAAAAATGCCAATATTTTACGAATTCAAAAAACTTTGCCCATTCAACGTTTTATAAGAATGTCAAAACTTCATGTTAGGTACTATTCAGCTGAGATTATTAATTCAGTGACGCATGATAGAGGACGGAAATATGTGAAAGGAAGGGAAAGACCTAGAAAGTCATGGGTTTTTGTAGAGGAAGGTACCTCTTAATAGGAGGAATATTTGGAGTCTTCAGAACCGGAGGGCGTGTATGGAGACTGCTTGAATGTGATAGAAACGACAGAGGTATGTAGTAGTCAAAGAAAGATTTCCTTTTTTTATTTTTTTTATTTACTCTCATCTGCAGAACATTACATTCAAAAATAATTAAACATATCAATGGAAGCTTTAGGTGGGATTCTAGGTCAAGATATGAATTGAGCCACCATCATTGCTTAATATGTTCCCTTAACATTTGGTTCGGTTCGTTGATATAATATACTTTTTATTTCAGTGACACAAAATCATGAAATAACATTTAACATCATCATAAAACACAACCTTTAACCATTTCCAAATTTTTATTTTCTAAGTGAAGAAGTCGGTAAGTTCTTTTTTCTGAACAGATAAAAGTTTCAATAATTAGGCATGTAAATCAAACGATTAAACTAGGAAAACTAGGTACTAGTTTTCGCGGTCTCTTTATTTGAAGATTTGCTTGAAGTACCCATGTAAAACCATTCACCATTATCTATTTCCGAAGCACGAATCTACCTCCTGCTTTTCAAGAGTTGCGTTTCAACCGACATATTCAGGATCCCTGTTGAAAGGAAGGTATCGCCTGAATGATGACGATGTTCTCATAACCTAAGAATAGTTGCACATCTGCGTCAGCTATGGAAACAATAGAGTTTTCAAGATAATAATGCCGAACAATATCTTTCATCTAGGTGAATAAAACGCATGGTCACGCTTGGCAGGGGTCCCAGAAATGTATGTGTGCTACCACTTGATTTATAAGAGTTATGCTTCAACCTAAATATTCAGGATCCCCTTTCAAGAAAAGACTTCTTCGGAATGTTGAAGAGTGTATGATTATCCCAAGAAAACTTTACATCTGCGTCATCTCTGTAAACAATTGAGACTGCCAAGGAAAAATACCAAACAGTGCACTCATCCTGAGGAAGAAAACAATGCCACGCATCGCTAGAGCCCTAGTAGTTGTTTAGTTCTTTTAATTTATTAAATACATTTAAATATACTTTCTTTCTTTCCTGCAGCATATATACCAACCCATCGCACCGTTTCCTTACAGGGTAGGAATAGTCGAAACAGCTTAATTCTCGCCGTTAGACCTTAAAAAAGAAACTGGTCTCGATTCAAATGATTTCCTTCAAACTGCCCTATCCTTGCAAACCTCCGTTGCTTCTGCCGCATTCATGCATTCTTCATACACGCTCTCCTATTCTGAAGAGTCCAAATATTCCTCCAATGTAGATTTTCTTCCACCACATTCACCATTGACTTCCTCGGTCAACATCTTCCTCTCACACTATTCGCCCCTCTTTCATATTTCTGTTTAGTTACTCGACTCTCATCCATAAACCCAACTTTCCACGTGTAAACATTAATGCGTGCCGAACCCAGAAATACCTATGTACCGTGGACCGCGGGCAGGGCCGGGATTCAGGGTTGGCAGGCCGGGCGGGGCCGATCCGAGCAACAATGGCAGTCCTCTACTCATAAGTGGCTTGTAAGTTAATATTTATACGTAGAGGCTAATTGAAAGACGATCTTCTACAAGTCACGTCCTCGAGAAATTCTTCGCTGTATGACTATACGGATTCACCGAGCTCTGATTGCAGAGGACATTATTCTTCAAGGTACTGGAAGAAGAATTGAAAGCTACTCAGCACCGACTTCCGAGACTCTTGTAAGGCGTGACGATGCCTTTTCTTCATCAAAATATGTGTAGTAGTGTTTGTTATTTTCCCCCGGCAGTTTTTATTGTTTCCAGAGCTGCGCAGTTGTGCAGTTTTCTTGGGATAGTGAGATCATCGTTAACATTCCGAAGATGCCTTACCTTGAACGGGCATCCTGAACATACCGGTTAAAGCATAACTCTTGTAAATCAAAATATAGATTCGTGCTTCTTAGCACATATAGATAGAACAGATATTGGCACATGGTTTAACATAAGTAATACAGTCAAAGGTTAAAATCGATAGCACGCGAAAACTATTCACTAGTTTGCCTAATTTATTCATTAACTTTGTATGCTTTAATTCTGAAACTTTTATTCGCTGTGATAGGACTTTTTTTTCATTGATATATCTCAATAAATTTGTCTTTGTTTCCTTCACAACTCTTTTGCTTCTACAATATTCATGCTTTGCTTCATACATGCTCTGAAGATACACGCTCAGACATATCTATTCTGAAGATTCCTAATAACACTTCTCTTGAGAGTGTCTTCCGCCACATTCACTCATGGCGATCTCGGTCTTCCCCTTCCTATCACACCATTTACTTCTCTTTTCATCAATCTGTTTCGTAATTTGACTCTCGTCCATTCTCTCAACGTATTTAAACCAACGGAGCCCGCTTCTTTCACACATGTTCCATACTGGAGCATCCATGATAAAGTTTTTCGTTACCCGCTCATTTCTAATCCTATCCCAACAACATTTACCGCAAACACTTCTCAGGTACCCCATTCGGTAAAAAAATGACATGTTATGCATCCTTCAGTCTTGAATCCCATATGTTATATGCGTGAGGTAATCGACGTCTACAGACATTTAAATAGCTAAATTCTGGGGCGTAAGCTAAAACTCCCAGGAGTTTAATTTTCGAATCTTTTCGGGTGATCTTACACAAATGAGAGCATTAGCACGGGGAATGGATCCCGTTGAAATTCAGTTAGTTAGAAGTCCCCGGATTACGTGGAAACTTCCTCTCTTGCCTTAACTTACGTCATCACGCGTTAGTGCCTCACGGGGTGTTACGAGTTGTCCAATTAGAACGCTCGTTCGCTGGGTAGACCAGGGGGTCGCTTCCCTCGGGGCCCGCAGTCCCCCAGCCAAATTTACACCGGGACTACATGTTCCGATATCGGCATCCCCTTGGGGTATCACGTGGACATGACTCGAATAAAGCATTGTTGAAGTTTACGCCTCTAGGAGTCTTAAACCTTCGCAATGTTTTTACTTACCTAATTACACCTGTTAAATTTGATGCTACGTTTTAATAGTTATAAATTATGGTAATTTGTTTTTCTCTGAGTGTGCGGGGAAATTCCATTTGAGAGAAATTTATTTCCGCAGGTAACTAATATGTACTGAACTTGTAAAATGTATTGGCTGTATTGGAATCCCCCTGTGCGTTACATCAGATTATCATTGGAAATTATTATCCTGTTATTTAGACTTTAAATATAATCATGCTCCTCATGAAAGACGTTTATTTTTCATTCTCTGATGCATGCCACTTTTTTGAATGATATCCAAAGTGAACAGTATTTCCCATCTACCCCCATTTATAACTACTTAGTGTTATTTTAAAGCATATTAGTAATAAAATTTAGATATTCATTGTGATATAATAGATTAACAATTCTGTTCAAATAAAGTTTAATGCTGCAATACTATTTACTAAGAAGTTTGATTTTAAACTTCAACATGTGTCTTCTCTTAAAAATACTTTACAACCAAAGGCGAATCGTAAGTAGAATTATATTCTGTTATTTTTTGTTTTTTTTCCCTATGGGAATGTATAGAAATATTTTTTTCTACTGTCTTTGAACCGACAAGATGCGAATAGACCGATCGCTTAAACAATTTTTGTGGCATATAATTCTCCTCTTACCAATCATTCCCCTTAAAATGCTTGTCGTCTTTGGATATGCCAGAGCATGGTGCCTCCCGCTCAGTTTAAAACCTTTAAAACTCAACAAATATTTTTTTGCTTGCCGGACAAATGTAATCACATTTTTACTTAGTTTGCTTAAGGATCTTCGTAGAGAGAATCACACTTGCATCTTATTTTTTCCCCATGAAATCTTTCCCATAACCATAACTTCGATGTCATTGAATGTATATCGATCCACTTTTTCCAATCATTTAACATTTTTTTGTTCGTCGAGATTTGTTTGGTCGTCTGTACGGAAATCCTCTTTGCGGTTGAAATAGGTACGCTTTTGCACATTCATATATATTTTATGCATCCTTTTGAGGATTAATTATGCTCTAGAAAGATTCTTAATCACATTTTCTTACTGCTCATTCTATTTTATATTCATTTTCACTCACCGTTTATCTTCTAAATTATATCTTTTTTATTTTCCATCATTTTTTGATCTGTTTTTTCTCAGTAATATTTATTTCCCGATGCCCCACATTTTTGAGGAACCGGAATAATATTGCAAAGCACATAATTAATTCATTTGCTGCGTGTCACTTGAATCTCTCGAATTGTCTGTTTGCCAGCTCGGCTTTAGTACATTTTCCATTCTAGTCCCCCTTACATGAGTAAACATGCTTCTTTGAAATGATTTCCGGCGGTATAATAGCATGATATTTCCAAAAAGTAACTTTTTTTATATTCCACACAGTTTTATTAAAACTCAACCGGTTTCAACCTTTACAGGTCATTCTCAAGAGATAACAAATCAATTGTCAGACAGGGCGGTATACCTAGTCCCTTCCAACTTCTCCCCCTTCTACTCAGTACCTGTCCCCCCACCACCATCCCCATAGTCAGATAGCTGCCATTGATCCCCTTGCCACCAGTTGTTTGTCTGCTCATCTTCTTTCATGACCTTCCCCTCTTTCCCCTCCCCCCGTTTTCATAGCTATCCAATCACCACCTCACCACTGTCTTTGAAATCCATCGTTCAACCGTTGTTTGACCCTACACACACACATATATATATATATATATATATATATATATATATATATATATATATATATATATATATATATATATATATATCACCCTGTCTGTCAATTGATTTGTTAACTCTTAAGAATGACCTGTAAAGGTTGAAACCTGTTGAGTTTTAACAAATCCGGTGTGGAATATAACAAAGTTTATTTTTGGAAATATCATGTCTTCATTCCACGAAGTAAATTCGCAAACCAATGATTTTGTATAATAGCATTTTGCACAACCTTGTGGCTGATTTAGGAGTAACAGGAGGAGGGTAAGAATAATCTCCTGTAACTTATTTGAGGGTATGGGGGTAATATGAAACGGGAGTAAAATTTCTGCACTTTATTGGCTTATGCATTAAGTTGTCGTCCACTGCATGTCTTGAAGGGTTAGAATATAAAGACTAATAACGGCACCGACCTTTTTTATGTTGTTTATTTATTTATTTATTTGCTGGTGTTTGTGATGTGTCTATGTTTTGAAACGGAAATGAGTACCTGAGCAATGCGTTCGTTATTTTTAAATGGCATCGGGGGAACCTGTCAGTAAAACTGGAGGTAGAAAAATGCTGTTTTAAATTATGATCTTCTCACGCTACTTCGACAGTAATCGCTAGAAGATGTTACAGGCACTCAATGAGGTTCTTACGTAATACCTAATTGATTGTTTCATCCATTATTGAAAATGGAACGTATTTATTACTATAAACTGTATGCAAAGCCGTCAATGCAGAAGTTATAAACGTCAGTGATTCGTTTCAAATTTTCAGTAATTGATAGCTCACGGAAATAGTATATTCTGTTATATCGTTAATCACAAATTGCGAATGTTCAAGGTTTCACATTTCCTTATATTGCATCGCATTTTCTATTTATTCCGGTGCAAAGTTTTGCCTTAATCGCAGCATTACTTTTTTCGAGAAATCATACAGGATATTTAATGGCCCTAAAAAAAGTTTTATTTAAAATCGATTCTATATGATCGCTGCTAATTCCACTCATTCAACGATATTTTCTATCAATCTGTTGCGAGGTCATTCCTAAGCTCCTTTGCCTGGAGAGAATATGTGTCGGATCATCCGCATTTCGGGGCATTACTCGCCAAATTACAGCTTGGAAATTATTAATGCCGTGCCTATATTAGCTAATCCAATGTAATCTCCTGCATGCTAAAGTAAGGTTTCATCATTCCAGGATTAGAATAGCGTTTAAAAGATACGTGAATGTCATCGATGGGAAAATGTATTGACTTCTGACTTAATATTGAGAAAATATTTAACCATACAATGTGAAACTGGGTCATAACAGGAGTGCGCCTGGCTATTTTATGGGTGATGGTTATAACCTTAAATTCGTATTTTTCACCAATTTTCTGATTTCTCGGGCAAGAATTAGTTACGGGTTGTAACAGTTTGGTTGTTTTAACGGGTGAATTCGAATTACATTATAATAGAAAATATTTTTTTATTTTACTACGACTATCCCATGATATCGCACATCTGATCGGCAATTGGGAGATCCGGGTTCGAATCCCGGTAAAGTCAAATGATTTTTTTCATGACGAATTTCACCCTCATCGGTGTACATCGTTGCACCCGTGCGCGTTACTGCGTACCAAATAATTTGTGCTATCGCAATTATTAGAAAATTGTCAAAGGTTCGTCGTTCGAAAGTGACTGCGTTGGGATTATTCTCCGCGACCATTATGCACAAAAACGTATCCTGTGCTACGATGTAGACTGGGGACGAGAACAACTTGTTTATAAAAGCGTATCAGGCTTAAATTTGTGGAAATACTTTGTCCATTTCAAATAAAACAATATTGTTAAATTTCCACTCAGTATATATTATAAAAACAATGAAGCTGCGATGAAGATCTGGATTCGGCGACAGCTGAAGTGCTGGTTTGGCATAAGGGACGCTTTGTCTCACTACCTGTACTTTCTTCATGTGGATCTAGCGGCATCACTCAACTGGTGGGAATGGTATGTCCCCAGTGATGTGATGTTCCACCCTCGTTTAGTGAACCTGTCTGGTCATACATTTACTGTGTTCCCCCTCTGTGACTTAATACCCCCCCACCCCGTCGCCTCCATCCCGGGGTATATATGGCGGAGTTTCTGAGAAAGTTGTACCTTGATAATGGCATTACGTGCCAAAACCTTGGTCGGTGGTGTATTTTAACTGTGTTTTTATAATATACTGTGTGGAAATTAACCAATATTTTTTTATTTGAAATGGAAAGAACTTGTTTGTATAAACCTCGGCAGAAATTCGACTTGAATTAAGATGGCTTGGTGGTTTAACTGGCTAACACACCTGACCGGCAAATAGGAGATCTGGGTTCAATTTCCGGTCAAGTCAAATGATTTTTTTTCATGTCTAATTTCACCCTCTTTGGTGTACATCTTCGCACCCGTGTGGGTGACTGCGTAACACATCAATTGTGCAATCGCTGTGATTGGAAAATTCTCTCTATCCTTCTCCAGTCTCTCACTAATCACCCAAGCATGCTCTTGCGACTCAAGACGGATAAAATTCTCCTTTCACTTGTTTCTTTCTCTTCTCCCCCCTCTTCTTAAATCGGTCTCTACTTCCTACATTTAGTCGTGCGCCAAGCCGCCTTCCAGCTGCAAGTGTGTGTCCCTCGCAGATAAACCATGCGCCGAGAGCATTCTTTTGAGAAATTGACTCGAACACTTTTTTGAGATTGGCGAAACGACATCTCCTTGGAATTTCATTTTCCGAAGGAAATCGTCTTGCCGAGTATTAAAGCGCTCACCTCTCCCATCTCTCCTGCTTGAGCTACCCATCCCAGTTTCTTGCTTGGCCGCGTCGTCTTGCTTTCGAAGGAAGCGAATTCCTCCTCGGCGTTCCTTCTGCCTCGCCCGACTGCGCATCAGTGATTTTTTTCTTCAGTGGCACGTCTTGAGGTGATTTCACCGAGTAATGACTTAAAAGTCATATTTCATTCATATTCTGACAACTTTTGGGAAAACATGTCCTTTGTTTGATATGAAAAAATTAATCATCCCTTTCCACATAGTTTTTCTAATTGATCTTGAAATGAAATTGTGTTAAATACAAAAATAGGCGAAACATTTTCTTGTCAAAAACATTGAGTATTGTTATTTGATAAAATTATTTCTGCCTTGTATAAATAGTATTTTTAGGCGAAAAACTATTATTTAGAAGCACATTCACCCAGATGATTAATTCAATGCTAAAGATTGAAGGCTCCGGTCTATCGTACTTGGTAAAAAAAATTGTCTTTTGTAAATAATATTTTCCTAAAAACTATTATTAAGAGGCACATTCACTCAGATAATTAATTCAATGCTAAAGATTGAAGGCTCCGATCCATCGTATTTTTTTGAGTTATTAGGTAATAAATAACCTCGGGAACTGAAGCAGAATGCATTAGTACAATGTAAATGGCACTGCAGTTGACTCCTCTTGATGGAAAAAAGTGTTTATCAAAAGATATATTCGTCCAGTATTCCGCATATTTGGTACCTTAATTTTATTCTTTGACAGCTAAGACATGCAATCAGTGAAATCAGTATTTTTATTAGGCAATGAAGGCGAGAAGATGGCATTCTGTATATATGCTGTGACTCACACAGCCGCGGTGGATTGAGAGGACGTTCGGCCCATCCTTTATTGGTATAGAAGGCCGTTATGTGTAAGGGCATGCCCAATATGGTTGTCTCTACTTCTAAGCAGAAGTTTAATCGGACACGTTTTCTTCCCAGAACCTCCAAGGACTTACTCATTGGTGATCCTTTCCGTACATTTGATCATTATTGTTTTGTAAATACTCATCTTTATTCGTTCCAAATCTTCTCTCATCTACTGCTGTAATCGTCCAAGGCTTTGCTCCCAAATGAGACTCCATGCAAGTGTTTTAATGAAATGCTTACTTTCTTCCAAATTCGTGTCACTAAATTAAAGCGTATCATACTATAATCTTGAAATTAAGTCTCTCCTTTTCAAAGGTATTCTTGGAATCAGGTATTCTTCTAGCGTTTCTCATTGAAATTTCTTTCCTATAAAACATTTATATTCTGCACCGTGTTCCAGGACCCACTTATTTTTTGCATTCATTTTTCCGCATGATAATTTGAAAATGTACGACCGCGGGGGTTTCCGGATGACACCGAAGACATTATTTTTAACCTGCACTGCAATTTTAGAGTTAGTGGAATGGGCCAAATAAAAGAGACACTGCCTAAATGATAGTATAAAAATTAGGCAGGCAGCTTTTCACTCGCCATTAGTGACTAAATCAAAAACAGGCCGATGCACTGAGACACTTCGTTAGCCTACAGTTGAATTTCATTATTTCCCTCTTCTGTATCCCGGACCTTATGCCCTCCCTTTTTCATGGCTATTGTCCTAAAATATAGTGGTGGCAAAACTTGGTGGCACATTCTTGTGAAGAAAATAACGTCGGAGAGAGGAAAGCATGTAAGGTGGGTGGGATAAAGGATCTAAGGGTCCCTTCAGAGGTCCTAGTAGAGGTCCTTCGACACCTCTACCCGCTCAGCAATGCTTGATTCACCGTTTAATCATCTCAAAACTCTTCAACAGCGAGTGTCACCAATTTTTGCTATGCCTATTTTATTCAGAGATCTTTATTCCGAGGTTAAAATGTTTCAATTTTCAAATTGGTTGTTAAACAAGTAAGTTTCCCGCCCTGTAGACCGTAAGATGGTTATTTATTTTTTAATTTGTTACTTTGCAGTTATCAATTGATGACTTCAGCCTGAGGGTGATGAATGAGCATGGATTCTCCATTCCTCCTTATTCCTTTGTTTACATGGATTGTTTTTTGTCAATTTTCCGAATATGTAATTAACCAGGAGTGAGCAAAATTTAACAAAAAAATAAAAAGAATGCTCTCTAATGGATATTAAAATCATCAAATAATAATATTTTCTGGTCTCTCGTCATTTCCTGGTTATAACTTTCTGCTAAGGATATCATTAATCAAATCAATATTCAACAATCGTATTTATTTTCATCTCTTATTTCCGGAATTTATACAGTTCTTATTATTTTTGAAGTGAGCCTAATGCTGTAAGAGTAGCCTCGAACCCAGCGCTCTGCCGCCGTCTTCCGAGACGTCCCTGCTCTCCTTTCACCCCGCCCCGTCACTCCCGCCTAACCTCTTGTTCTTATTTTCATTTCACTCCCTTTCGTTTTGGGAAATCTTCCGCGGAGGAAGGAGAGAGAGAGAGAGAGGGTGAGTAGGAGGGGAATTCAGCGCTGGATTGTGAGGGGGGAGGGAGGGAGAGAGGGGGGTCAGCAGGAGAAAGAATTTGAGAGAGGGCCTTGGCCTTGGAGGGTCAGGTTCGGCGGCTGGAGTGTCCGCGGAGGTGCTGCGGGCGTTCCTCCCTCCCCTTCCCGCAGATTCCGAAACTCCCCGCTATCCAATCCTTCCCCTCCGTTGCCCTCGTCACGGGCATCCTCCATCAGATGATCGCCGAGGCTTTCTCGTCGTTTTGTGGAGGCTGAGGTACGAATGATGTGACAAGGAACCCGATGGGAACTTGAAAACCTAGCTTTTCTGGAGTACCCACTCTGACACTCATTGTTTCAACCCGAAGGTTGGTTATGATAGGTGATAGGAGAGCTCACTAAACCATTGCCGTGTGAAGTTCACACATTCATGGTATGGGGACTAGTTTCTTTCCCTGGGCCACCTTTCCCACCTATGATTTTCCATGAATTTCTGACAATAAGACAGTCGCACCGCGAGGATTTTCGTTTGGGGCGTTCATATCTTCCTTCAGCCGGAGGATTCACCCGAATTTGAACCCGGGTCCCTCCAGTCGGTAGCCCAGCACTCTAACCATTAGGCCACCACGACCCCTCGAGTAGCCAATAATATCCATATTTTAGTGAACAACCCTCGTCCTTGTCGTTGACACTAGAAGTTATGCATCCCACCTCTATTTTCCCACCCACAGAACCAAAACATACCGTTACTCTCACTATAGTATAGCAAATCATTACAGCGAATTATGTATTCGTAACATGAAAGCAAATACCATTTTTATTATTATTTTATCCAGGGAAACTTTATTCCGATGCTAAAATTTTTCAATGGTCGAATTGTTTGTTAAATTTGTAAGTTGCCCGCCCTGTAGACCGTAAGATGGTTATTCATTTTTTTAATTTGTTACTTTACAGTTATCAATTGATCACTTAAGCCTGAGGGTGATGAATGAGCATGAATTCTCCATTCCTCCTCATTCCTTTGTTTACATGGATTGTTTTTTGTCAATTAACCGAATGTGTAATTAACCAGGAGTGAGCAAAATTTAACAAAAAATAAAAAGAATTGTCTCTAATGGGTAATGAAATCATCAACAAAATTTATATTCTAGCCTCTAGTCAGTTCCTGGTTATAACTTTCTTTTAATGATATCCGATTCGACGGTCATATGTATTTTTATTTCGTCTTTCTGACATTTTTATAGCTCTTATTATATTTTAAGTGAGACTAATGCATTAACTTAGAGTGCGAATGACGTTTGAGGGAACCGCCCGGTAGCAATCATTTTTACATAGCTGTGGCTTGACCTTGGTGCATGCACCAGATGGAAGTGATTAAGGCTTTTTCCTCCGGTTCTCGCAGAGTAGGCATCGTCTTTTCTCCCTAGAAGTGTCTTACGAAATGAGTCATCAGATTGCTCGTATTGCTTAGGTGTCTTTATTTTTCTTAGCGCGCATAATTGTGGCTTGCCTTCTTAGGAGTAGACTTTAAAGATTCATATCCCTCGCGAACAGCGAGTTAACCAATCATCGCTTTGAGCATACGCCGTTAATTATAATGGTGGCCATTTGCCAACCGCGACGTTTTTTCGTGTATACGAGGTTTTAAGTCCTTTGTTTCTCGGGAAATGTTATCTCGTATGGTCGTGCATTTGTACTTTTTCCTTAACCTGTGTTTCTTCGAAGTCTTGGTGATCATTACTGCTTACGGCTGTTTGTTTTTACTGTCGTATTAAACATATATAATTACACGTATAATTGGTTGTTTTGCGATAGACGTATTTTTCATTAAAATCTTAACTAATGTATCTTGTGATCCTACTGTTTTATTCATGATTTTGACTTGAGCTTTCCTTTCATCTTCTTGGTCTAGCAGTCCTTTGTACTCGTAAACCTAGAGCGATTTATCGGTTTTCTTGTATCGGTATGTGTGTTGCTATGGTTTGTTGGTTACTTGGGTGAGGCGACCGACAACTGAGGTCTTAGCGTAATCAAGGTCAGGTTGGTGGGTTGGTAAGGGCAGAATTATCTGAGAAAAGAAGGAAGACAGGGAAGAAACCCGTAGTCGAAAATATTCTTGATTCGCATTCCATTTCAGTGGATCTGTTTATGCGTAGCAACTCACCATACAGCAGTGGGAACTATACAAGAATTATATTTCAATTTGTTTCCTTAATTAAAGCATGTTATGACGAGTTTTCGGCGCGGTATTCGCAATTTAGGGGAAATTATATTAAAAATAAGTATCTTGTTTTCGAGAATTGGACTCGGCTTGACACCTTGATATATGTTAGCAACAGTTATAGTAATAAGAGATGTAATGTTTCGCGTTTTGAAGAAATTCTAATCAAACTACCTATTGTTAGGTGCCTTAAGTCTATGAATTTAAACAGCATTGATTTCCAAAAAAACAAATCGGTATGATACCATTTTTTTCAATGTTATCTACTGATATCACTAATAGATTTGAGATCACGTATACAAAGTTTCAAAATAATTTGTACATCAACAAAAATCGCTCCAGCCACCTTAAACGCCTCATCCGACGGACTGATTTTTTGTAGTAACCTCCACATAGCACCCAAGGAGGGACTGGGATTCCAATTTTTCTCCACCACCACCATTGAATTCGAACCCGGGCCATTTGATATGGGAAGCCATAACTCTAGTCATCGCCCTAATCGATGTTCGTTTATGCAAAGTTGTCTTTGTGGTATCGGCGTTTTCTTTTCCATTTCTCCCTCCTACTCTTCCAGACGCCCTGCTCTCGAGTTTCCCGAGTTGCAAAAAGTGAAACAAGAGAACGACGAAACAAAGGACACACGCGCGCACGCGCATATCGGTCAATTTCGTTCACGTGCCACTTTAATCGGGGTCCGGATTTTTTTAAATGGAAGTCCGCCGGAATTCCTTCCGTAGCTTGCCAAACGATCGTATCCGGTTCGACCCCTCGTCTTGAATAATTCAATTTTCGTTCCCTTAGCACGATTCTTTGTCCCTATTTTTTTGGTCTTCTTTCGGGGAATGGCGAGATGAGATGACATCTTGACCAATTTTCATCATTCCTACGGCAATGTTAATCGAGTGTTGCTCGTCCTATTTTCTCGATGCTCAACGTCTTCAGCTTTAAACGAATTACCACAAATACTAGCTATAACTGCAGCAGTATTTTTAGAAGCATTCAAGGGAGGTTCTCAAAAATTATTCCATTTGTACTATTTAAGACAGGGTGTTATGGGTAGGATTTAAGAAATAAATTAACGAATGACGAAAATCACTTCAGATTTAATCCTTCGGAAAAACCATATGATTTTCTTTTAATTACCATTGGAGCTGTGAGAACATAAATTAAGTTGATGGTTGAATTATAATTCTAAGTGGAACGAGATGGAGACTCTTGCGTCTTTCTTCTAATGCCTTGTAACTCGAGAGAAAATGACAGAGGCTGTTAATGTCAATCATATAATACGAAATCAAATATAAAGGCAAAATAAAAGAATATTACCAATAAGGATTCGAAATCAGCAGTTTTAACTTTGTCAGTGGAAATATTTACCATCAGGAGAGACATGAATTTGCATTACAAATATGTCTACTTGTCAATAAGATTAGGAACAGTAAAATAAGCATGATAGTATGGATACAATATAAACAACAATTAGGAGTTTAAAAAACCTTTGTTGCCAAAAATTAAGGTTTTGGCTCTAATAAAAAAGACCGTTGCCGGAAAAATAACCGTATAGAACGGGGGATTTGAAAAACCTGATAAACTTACAGCTATGAAATACCAGTTACAAAGATGTAAGATGCTACTTTTCAGTTGACAGTTTGAGAAATATACATTGGCAATTTGAGAAAAACCTAATAAAGATTTTTAAAATATTCTGGAACAAAGGAAAAGTTGAGATAATCCCGGCGTCATTTTACCCTAACTAGTCAACGCCAGGCGCCACAAGATGTTCACAGTTTTCACGACCTATCCTACGGATGGAGTAATGTAATCAAAGTGTTCTCAAAAATACACCCAAGTAGGGATCAAGATTACAATTAAAAATCTCTGATCCAATTCAAACCTGGGTCCTTCCGGATTGGAGGCCAGCACTCTGGCCAACACACCAACTCGATCCCCGTCTACTGTTTTCTGGGCAATGACAAATGGATAGAAAATAAATTGAAAATCGTAAGCAAAATTCTTGTTCATTCAGTGCTTTCCGGATTTTCTTGGTGGAACCACTGCATAATGAACAGGTAAAATAACTTTGTAAGCACCACGAATATTTTTATTGATACAACCAGGTTTCGCCAGTTACGGCATCTTCAGGTATACACGTACACCAGCTTCATGTATACCTGAAGATTCCGTGACTGGCGAAACCTGGTTGTATTAATAAAAATATTTGTGGAGCTTACCAAGTTATTTTACATGTTCATTTCTTGATAAATATTTCCTGATGGCGAAAATTGTGGAAAATGTTGACGTCCGAGACTGTTATGAAGGCTTTAACTATCTTGATGAGTGTAGACCTGTAGAGTTTCTAATTATTACTGTACTGTTTATTCTCTACGTCCGATTTTTTACAGTACTGATTCGTACATTCCCGGTGAACCGACGTAGGATGAATTTCCTCTGCTGGATTTGGTCAAAAGTCCAATTTTCCATTCGTAAAAATTCGATACATTTGATGCCTTTGAGTGACGTCCCTTCGGGGGTTCACGTGGATATCGAGTTAACTGGCTGCGATTCGTTCGCCGGGTGTGACTGACAGGAGGGAGAGAAACAGTTGAGGAGTAAAATGGTCTGCTGTCAGCTCTCTTATTTCTTTTATTTCGCGTTGACGCAAAGCAAAGCGCCGAGCGTAATCTAAACGAGTTAACTTATCGCGGAATACCCGAGAATATATCGCAATATGACGACGGGGCTGCGTTTCACACTGCCTCTACTGCGCATTTATCGCAAAGATTTTTTGTTCTTCTTTCGTACCACCTCACAATATACATACTCGTTAGTTTACGTAAGTATATCAAGTGAACGTATGTGTGACACAAGTCGAATAAGATCTGGAATTCTGTATGCAAAATCGTGAGGACATCTGGTTTTATTGCTGCGAAATGACCAAGGACATCGGCGCACCCTAATACCAATTTAAATACTACTATCGCCTTTTACCGTTTTTGCCATCAACTCGATCTTTCTAGGATCCCTATTATTGAACTACTTTCCGTTTACTGTAGCTAGTAGGTTTCTAAGCAAAACACGAATAAAATATTATTACATTTGCTAAGTATACGATTTCTCTCCTGAAGACGATGACGGAGGCAACTGTTGAAACGTCGGCAAATAAATTTCTCACCTGGTTGAGGACGCGAGAAGATTTCACCGTTAGCATGCGACGGGAAAAAGCAAATCTTATATGAATTATGTACTTCAGAATTCCACTCTGACAGATACTTGTCATGCTTAGGAGTTGTACTTACGATTTTGAAAGTTGATGAGCAAACTTTTTATTATTTTTCATACTAGTATTTTTATTTTTTATCTGTAGGTATTATGAATTCAATCCTTTCGGGCGTAACCCATTATGAATAATGACAAAAACAACTATGTTTCAATCCACAGATTTTTCAAATGGTACATACTATTAGTTACAACGCTACGGCGTCATCATCAGGTACCTTGCGATACAGAACAGGACCTCATCATGGGTACCTGATGATGACTCCGTAGCGTTGAAGCTAGTAGAAACATTAAAAACTCAGTGGATTGAAACATAGTTGTTGTTGTCAATACTAATAGGTATTTTTATTTGTTATTTTAATTTAAAATTTTAATTTCAAATTGTTATCAGGAAGAATTGAGAGTGGATATAAATATAAAATCTAGTCTGTATGGTTTTTGATAAGTATGGAAAACTTGGAAATCAAATGAGTTTAAATATATCAGAATCTTATTACTGTTTGCTACATCGATATCTGTTCTGAGGGATTCATCGAATGTTCATTCCCATCTTTTCCGAAGAATAACTAGTTTTTCCTTCCCTTCCCTCGTTATCAATCGATGAAAACGTTTTCCGGGGAAGTAAACATTCTCACTCATTTTTTCTGATCTTTTAATATGTATAGATGGGCTACAGGAGGGAATACCCTACTCATGTTTTATTTTTTTTATTTTATAATTTCCTCTAACTGCTCCAATTTTGAATGCTCGGAAGTATAAATACTCGAACGGTGTTCTCCCGTGGAATGGGATCGCGGGCGGGCCCGAAGAGTAAACACGTATTCCCGGCGACCGTATAATTTCCGACGGGAAGACGGACCGACCCGGCGCTCGCTTAATGGCTCGCAAGCGCCACCGTTTGAGTTAAGGACAACCGGATGTGCCTGTTTCACTCGATCGTAGGCCAATGTGCATGTGCTCGCTATCTTGCTCGCTCGCCTCGGCGCAGGTTTTCTGCATACGTTATTAGGAAGGTTCCGCAGCTAAATCATTTGCATGTCTTCTTTTTCGTTTCTGTGATGCTTCGAGAGGATGCTTCCTCTATCCAAAATCGTCAAAACATCCTAACTCTTCGCATTATTTTTTTTTCGTTTATTAAACTTGAAAAGTTGCACGGGAACTTAAAAAGGAAATAATGGGTGAGGCTGAAGAAAAAATAAAATTTTTATACCACACAAAAATCAACTTTTTGCGAAAAGCTGATTTAAGAGAGAATTTTTCGAGGAATTAATCGAACATTAAGTGGATGCACTAAAGATTCTTCGGTGTTTGAGTTTCAGCAAAAGAAACTATGGTCATTGTACACGAAATGCGTTAGTTCGATAAAAATGTCGCTGAAATTCGACCCCTTGGAAGGAATTCAATGACGAATGTATTTATCGAATCATCTTTTAATCAGAATATTACTTTTGCAGTATCTGTTCTCGGTTGTTCCACCGGGCTAAAGGCTCCATGCTGGCCAAAGGTTCGACGTCAAACTCGGACATCGTTTTTAGGGCAGTTGACATCCAAGTCGGACGTCTGGACATTGGTCAGCGTGGAGTCTTTAAACCGGTGGTCAACCCAAGGACAAGTCATGCATCAACCTAATTCGCCGGGAAAGCACCAGTAGCTTTCCAGTACCTAAGGCGAAATCAGTGTATTTTAAATGACACAAATAGTTTTGTTGAATATCCCATTTGTTTTGACGCAAGCAGTCGTGATGGAACCTTTTTTAAGGGTAACCTTTTCAAGAAACCATTTCATTTTTCTCTTCCTTTCCGATTGGTCCGTAGGGAAATTATGTCCGGCGTTTTTAGACATAATTACGCTAGGTATAGGTAGAACAGCAGCCCGCGGCGCTGATATCCTGTTGAGTTTTGAAGGACGAAGGCCCAAAATGCAAATGATATTCCTTCGTCGTCCCACTTCCAAAATGTGTCTCCGTTTAGGGGGTTTAAAACTTTCCTCGCTCTCCAACGTATCATCCGCAGATTAATCGGCGTCCCCCACCCCTCCCTGTGTTCGGCTCGTTTTCGGATGCGAGCCACGGAAATCGTGATGATTAAGAGGAAGTTTGTGATTAAAAGGAAGAGTCTTCACGGTACACATATTCTCTTAGCCCTTTTCTCTTCTCCAGAATCAACACTCGTTTTCTACCTGTTCGTAGGATTTGATGTTTTCCGAAGAATCATTGCAGTGAAATTCTCTCGGGCTTCCGAGGTCATATTCTCCATCTCCGCCGACTTTTCGATGAAAAACTTTTCCATTGTTCTCAGGGCTGTTGATGAGTAGTAATATTTTTTATTAAAAATAATTTCCTTTATTGCTCTAAGAGTATCTCTCCTTTTGAGCAGAAAAATGAATACAATACAATTTGAATTAAATGACCAAAGGAAATCATGTGTAACACAATCCACAAAATAAACTTAAAATACATCTCTAAAAGATACTACTTGAAATTGATTGTTAGCAAGCTCATGAGTTCGTGGTGGTATTGGCAAAATAAAAGTTTTACAATTTTCAATATATAGATTAAAACAGTTACTTATAAAATACTTATACAATGATTTCAATATGTTACAAAACTACTACAATAATTACTTCAGCTATATATAGTTATTCAATACAAAACTGTAACTACGAACTATTATCACTTCCTATAAGGCTCCAAATCCTCTTTCTGGACACTTTCAGTGACCCACTGCCTTTAACATGGTTTGGCAATTCATTCCGAAAAATAATATACGTTATGGGCGTTTGGAAGGGGTTGAGAGAAGTTGGACGTATACTGAGATGGAGAAAGAAATTGTGTAGGTGGATAGTAGTCAGAGCCTGTAAAAATCGGGAAGATTTTTAACTTTATCTATTTAACCCTACCTTAACCGGTAGATTACCCTAAAATAATTATGTTCTAGATGTTGCCCATTCGACGAATCCGGTCGAACATTAATTCAATCTTGTGAAAATCTACGTATTTCATTTACAGAATATTGGTACTTCTACTCAAAAGAGTAAAAATCACATTTATGCTAGGATTCTCAGGCATCAGAATCAAATGCCGAGTAAATAAAATCGCCCTTATGGTGAGGGGAATCACATATGCACCCATTAACGCGAGTACATGTTGTGGGTGCAAGTTTGACTCTTAAGGCGCGCAAGCAATTCCAGAGTTTCGTGGACAGGGAATGGGGAAGAGGTGGCATTCGGCCATGCCTAACGGACAGCAGGAGTCTTGAAACCACAGGCGCACTTCAACTATTTGGAACACCCCACTGATTCAAATCCTCGCGCATCGCAACTGCATTCTTAACCTTAATTCCTTCCAGACCCAGAGAGGGAGAACATGCCAAAAGTTTTTCGCTAAGGGTATGGTATTCCCGGACCTACCCGAAGGAGGTAGAAAGACTTGAGCTCTGGCTTTCCTTCTTGTGGTCCTGGGATCGAATCTTCGAGTTGACGGATGTTATTCAAGCGGAATCTCGATTCGTACTCAGGTGAAGGAGAGCACCTTACGTTCAGTACTCCGTCCTTCGTATGGGACGTTAAGGTTTTGCCCCTTGGCGTTGTTCGTTTCGAACAAGATATTGCCGACGCTGAGTTTCACTCCACTCTTTATCCATTTTCCCTCATAATGCTTCGATCCTCCTGCCCTCAATGGCACACGTGACCTCATTAGTCAGTTGCCTACTCCAAATAAACCACCAACGACGTTTAAAATTGTATAGAACGTTCCAAACATATTTGACAGATTGAATGGGCATTATGGAGAACGATGTTGCCAAATTTACGACCCGAACCGTCTCTAAGTCAGCCCTAAATTGAAGTAAAATTACTTTCGGGAATAATAATTTCACATTGGAAGGCTCCTAGATGTACAGTTAGCAACTGTATAATGTTAAATTAATGTAAGTTACATTATGGAATAAATTTTGAACATTTGAAGGATCCTAGATTTGCAGTTATTATACTGTTAATTTTCATTCTACAATTGGTAACATCACAACTCCGGTCAATGGAAATTTACTTATGGAACGAATCTTCAGAAGAGCCCACACTGTCAACTAAATGTAGAACGTGCTGTACTTTTTTCAACTTTTTCATCATCAGCAACCATCGGTCCGAAGATTGATTTACTGTAGCTCTCCTCTTCAATTTTTTTGCTAACGTCTTTATGTATTCACGATTTTAGTCGGAAAGTGTAAATTTTCACAGCTCTCATCACTTGCTTTGTTTATCCCATCCTTTGTCTTCCTCTGTGATTCTCCCATGTATTGTTTTACGTCTGAAAGTAGTTTGCTGGTTTCATTGCTACTTCCGGGGGTGTGGTGGCAATTTGAAAGGCGGAAGCTTTTCAAGGTTTTCGGCGTTGCAGCTCCTTATTTTATGTGAGATATACATGAAAGATGGAGGTTTAATGAGCCTGCCTTTGGCACCATGTGTTCATCTCTCGGTGCAAGATTTCTAGGCCACGAAAAAACCTTGAGTAAATTACTGACTCGCACCCTGGGTTCAAGCTAATGATAATTATTTCAATTCGGCAACGCCCGAACGTCGACATACGCCGGCATTAGGCTCAGGCGAGCAAAATAAATGGAAATCAACTGGAATTATGGCTGCGGTTATCATATATACACTGTGATAAATGGTTTTCGTGTACGAAATAATTTGTGAAAAATCTTCATTTTCTTTTCCATTAGGCTTTCTCTTTGGACTTTTCCCTTTATTATTAATTCGATAATATACGTTCTTCATTAACCCGTAGTGCCTGAGGATGTGCCCAATCCATCTGTTTCTTCTTTTCTGTATAGTGTTCCGTATAGTCCTTCCGTCTTCTACTCTTCTGTATTCTTCTTCATTTCTTATTTTATCCGTCCATTCGATCTTTACCATCCTCCTCCAACACCGGGTTTCAAATTTTTCTAATCTTTTCGTGTCTGATTTTCCAATGATCCATGTATCTGATCCAGAGTGTCACGCACTACACGAATTTTTTCACGTACTGTTTCCTCGTTTGTAGTATATTTCGTCTTATTTGAACACAGTGGTTACATTTTCGTCATGAACGCTTCTTAGCTTAAGTTCCATGCTGATTCATAAATGTACACAGTTTTCGACTATTTAAAATGGCGGTTTTTGCCCACTTGTTTCAATAGAGGGCTATAGTGTAGGGCATTCGAGATTCGTCACAGAGCTGGCTTAGAATAGATTAGTTATTCTGAGGGATGGGAACAAGGTAGGAAATGCCCTTGAGCATACAAATGTTGATTGGCAGCTCGCCTTGAGTGACTCGTAAGATTATGCTTATGCGTTGTCAGTTTTTGTTTTGTGGGTGCAATGGGTTAAAACATTCTACTTCCATTATGTGCCATAAAGTCGACCAGTGGCATTCTCCAGACAATACTTTTATGGTTTTCAACCCCATATATAGTTATGCTGATGGGCACTGGGAACTGTGTTATTCGTAGCCCATAAAGCAGTGCTGAGATGCAGTTGGATATATAAGAGAAAAAGTATTTTACGGTCGTAAAAAGCTCTTTTTGAACATCCCCAGCGAAAGAGATACATCCTCTCCCACTTGCGGCTATAAACACTTTTTTATGATTTACTGCCGAAATAAACTTTTGTGAACGTTCAACGTCTGATAATACATTTAAATGGGAGAGGCTTTTTTGTTCTAACTCCATCTCAAAATCATAGAAATAAAACTTATCGTCTTTGATTCTATTACTGAAATATTACTTCCAGGTGGTGATCATATGTAGTGGAATTTTTGTGGCAGTGAATTAAAGAATTATATCCCCGTCAAAAAAGATGTATGCAGTAATAAAAGGAAATTTTATCGACGTCATCATGAGAACTCACATTCGGGAGTATTTTTCTTCCCATTGTAAATCTAATTATTCTTGATCGTAAGTATTACTGATAGTATTGAACCAATTATTGGAGTAGTACACTGAATTACATCCCTACCAAATGGCAGGACGCTATTCATGTCGAAAACCTGTTTCCACACGCGAGATTAAGGTAATACGTCGAATAAGACATCGCCAAAGGTTTGAAACGTCAATATGGCTTTATTTTTCATATTTATTTTTCCTCATATTTTTTATTATTAGTGCACACATCAAAGTTATGTGTCATTATTGCTTCCGCATTTATGATAGAAATATTTGCTCTTTTCAGACATATTCTTCATTCTTACTGTCATGACATGCGTTTAGGGCTTTTTCGAGACTTAATTTATACTTTACTTCTGTTCGAACTTTGAAGTAGGTTTCTATCTGCTTATTAATGGTAACAGTTGGTTAAATGTAAAGTAGAAGGCGGGTGACTGATGAGGTGCAAGTTATCCATCGGGTGCAAACAACCAGGAGACGTGAAATTGTCAATAATTTTTTTCTCTCGAGGATTGAACCCAGATAATGCAAAATCTGAAAGCTATCGTTCTTTGCCTACTTTCTCATTTTAATTTATGTGACTAATAAATTTTAATAAATAATGCCAATGTATTAGGATTATTTACCCGGCGCGCCGGGTCGGACGCCGCGGCGTCCGACTCATAGACTAAGCTGAGAAAAATTTTAAGGGTAAAATAGTGACATCATCGCTTCTACAAATGCGGTTGTGAGTAGATAAACTGGGAATCATAACGCTCCACATATGAAAAAAATATTCTTGATTCAGTAGTAAAGCTGTTTGATTTTTCATGTAAATAACTCCGGTTATTAGGTACCTGTTATCTTCTGCTGTCGGTTTTGATGTTACTTGACTTCTTCTTCGACTGCTGGCTGTATTCCAGATATTCTTTAAAAAGCAGACATCCTACTCAAGCTAAAAGTTTAAAAAATCCTTTATTTTGGTTTGGGTAATCTTGAGATGCCCCTTTGCTTTGTAATATTCCTTTCATTAAATATCACGGTCTCTCAAGAGACTTTTCTTCGTATTGCATGAATATTGGATTATGAGCCCCGTCTTGAGTGCTTTTTAATGTACGTGCTGAGGTAAAATCCCCTCTTATAAAAAAACATGGGTTCATCAAAGGCAGGATGCATTTTGAAAATCCTTCTTTCGTAAAAAAATCTTTGATAATATAATTGCTTCCGCAATTTTCTGCGGGCAATTTAAGCTCTCAAAAATTTGCGATAAAAGCATACTCTTCCGGCTTGTACTTATTTATTTTACCATTAATGATTCCTCACCAAAACGAAAAGGGTTGACCTATTCCTGACACTTTCGGACATTGACCGATAGTTCAAGTATTCGCAGTTAAGTTGTAGTTTCCTTTTACTCTGAGCACATAACTATTTTTCCCATAGTAAGTGCTGTAAAAGTTTTTAATACTTAAAATTGCTATCGTTTGGAGAGAATTAAGCAGTTGAAAATGTCTGTTGAAGGAGGCTACTGTCCACCACAGTTCATCTATTGTCTTTTAGAGGGTTAATAAGCGTTCCTTATATAATAGCTCTTATGCATAACATATTTTAAGTACCAGATTGTTTAGAGAGACTACGGTTTGCATCAATTAGTAGGTAATTATTACATTGGAGTTATATTCTCAAATTTTCTAAGCATTTGTAGTAAATTTTAGTGCAGTCCTCGTGAACGTAATGCCGTCCAAATTTTCATTCACTTTTAGATCTTTTAATTTTTTTTCATTTTACATAATACTCCGTTTAAGTAATCGTCATATTTTTCATAAATTGGGCAGGCTCTTAGTATTTTTTTTACTTCATTTTGTCCTCATTATTCTTCGTGATGCCATATACGCTAGCTTTAATGGAGCTAGCGACTTCAAGTGTTTTCTACGTACCGGGTTCATTATATGACTCTGCTCCCATGAATGAATGTCGTAGAGTAATAAATAACATATTTTTTAACGGGCTTGCGCGGCGGATTGGTATATGTGGAGTGTATATTAATTTTATTGCCGTGCTCTCGTGGTTATGAGGCCGTTTGTATACGTGACCTATCAGTGCAACCCCTGCATCCCACTCACATCGTGTGACTCGGCGGAAAACGTTGCGATTATAGCGTATGATTCCCAGGAATTCCGCCTCGCCGTAAATGGAACATATGTGCTGGTAATGTTACCGATGCCGCCGTCATCTTAGCTCTGATACCAGTGTTGCCCACTGGCAATCGCGGCGAATAGGGTCATTATGGGTGCCCGCGACTCTTGAATGATTTCCAACATAGGGTAAAATGGTCGTCCGGACGGCAAGGGGCCCTACGATACAAGACCAGTAAGATAAAGAGTCGATTGGCGTGTAATAGCAGAAGCGTCCCGAGTGGTCATTGGAAGCTTTCCATTTGGGCTCTTATAGTGCGCAGCTCACTTAGCAACATTATGACGCACTTTCTTTCAATTCGTTTCAGACCCTGCGCACAAGACAGCGCACTTTGAAATATGTATATCGTAATTAGAGTTTATGTGCGCTGGAGTTTCTTTGAGTGGAATAGAAATTCGGTAAGGAGAAAAAAACATCGGGGAGTTGGTGGATGGAGAAGGATTAGCCGGATTAAGGGTGCAGAGTCAATGTTAAACTGCTTGGTCGTTAGATGGAGGCATGAAGGATGGGAGCTTGAGGAGGGGTGGCTGGAAGGAAAGCAACACCTCATTAAGAAACATTTTCGGGCATAACTTTGTGGAAGTACAATACTTAGAAAGTTTGACAAAGTTTTGACTCAGCTGGGTAGACACCATGGTATTGTTACAGAGTAAGACTTGTTTATGTTACTCAGTAACGAAAACAAGATCGTGAATAATAAAATTACCTATGGAAAAAGCTGTGTCTAAACTTCGTCAAATTTTCTTAACATGCCCTTAAGTGATTCACAATTAGATTCAATGCATGGTAGGATTTTTCGACAGCCATGGCGCGTCTAGTAGAGGTTCCTCAATCTCGAATTGTAAAATCTATGGAACGAAATCACATAAGAAGCCGGTGTTCTAAAGATGCCTCTCAAATTGCGATTTTTGGATTGGCTTTAGTTGCTCACATTAAAAAAAGAACATACTTCTACAATTAGCAAGAATATGAGTTAAATGATATGAGTATAGGACTTATATTTCTATATTTCAGTATATCCATCGGCCATTTACAAATTATGTTACTTTTTGATAACATATCTTGGGGGATATATTCATCCCATATTCATTTACCTCAATTATGAGGATATAATCTCATTTGGTTTACTTCTTAAATATAGAACCTATTCTTGCTGAAGTGCAGGTACACAAGTATTCGCGCTGATTACCTTGCGCTTCTATACATCCAGCAAATATCTACAAATCTCAATTTTCCATGAGATACGTAATGAAACATGTTTGGACCAACAATAAATTTGAACTCATTTTAAGACGGGACCTCCTTAAGTTGTTCCGTTAATGTTTTAACGCTAAGTGCATAAGTTAATTCAGGGTTAATTTTTTTCTATAAAACCGGACTCATTTACCTGCTTCGTTGCGACGTGAACCTAGGGATAAGAGACAAGACGGTAGGCGGCAGGCGCCACTTGGAAATGCCGAGAGAGAGAGAACCGGTACCCCTCAAACCCCGAAAGACGAACTCTTTTGATATAATCTCATTTGGTTTACTTCTTAAATATAGAACCTATTCTTGCTGAAGTGCAGGTACACAAGTATTCGCGCTGATTACCTTGCGCTTCTATACATCCAGCAAATATCTACAAATCTCAATTTTCCATGAGATACGTAATGAAACATGTTTGGACCAACAATAAATTTGAACTCATTTTAAGATGGAACCTCCTTAAGTTGCTCCGTTAATGTTTTAACGCTTTGTGCATAAGTTAATTCAGGGTTAATTTTTTTCTATAAAACCGGACTCATTTACCTGCTTCGTTGCGACGTGAACCTAGGGATAAGAGACAAGACGGTAGGCGGCAGGCGCCACTTGGAAATACCGAGAGAGAGAGAACCGGTACCCCTCAAACCCCGAAAGACGAACTCTTTTGATATAATCTCATTTGGTTTACTTCTTAAATATAGAACCTATTCTTGCTGAAGTGCAGGTACACAAGTATTCGGGCTGATTACCTTGTGCTTCTATACATCCAGCAAATATCTACAAATCTCAATTTTCCATGAGATACGTAATGAAGCATGTTAGGACCAACAATAAAATTGAACTCATTTTAAGATGGAACCTCCTTAAGTTTTTCCATTAATGTTTTAATGCTAATTGTAAGTGCATAAGTTTATTCAGGGTTAATGTTTTTCGGTAAAACCGGACTCATTTACCTGCTTCGTTGCGACGTGAACCTAGGGATAAGAGACAAGACGGTAGGCGGCAGGCGCCACTTGGAAATGCCGAGAGAACCGGTACCCCTCAAACCCCGAAAGACGAACTCATCGCAATCATCTGTGCGCTTCAGCGAATTAGCATTTGTATGTGTGTGTGTGTGTCTGTGCCTGCTTGTGAGTGCCTGCAGGTCTTCTCTTATTCGTCCGCCTTAAAAAAAAAACTCTCCTGTCCGACTACTTATTGCTTCTGACCTCAATTCCAATCCTCCCGTCCCTTCCTCCTCCTTCTGCATGGGAACAAGGCCTTCCGCCGCCGAAGCCAGACGATGGGACCGTTTAAAATAAAAATAGGAGAAAAGGGAATGGAAAGAAAAATGGAGAAAAAGATAATGAGAGGGGAGGGAAAGGAATCTTAAATGGACACGCAAGTCGACCTCTCTCTCTCTCTCTCTCGAGAAGATGAAGAAGATGAAAAGGTGTTTTAAAAGGAGGAATGATACTTACTGGGTTCCGCAGTGAGTGTGTGGAGAAGAGAGGAGAGGTCAAGAGCTTTCTTTCGTTCTGTCTCGATGGAAATGTGGAGGAGAGTCATCGACCTACGTCCCCAGACCCCAACCCAGTCCGACACTCAAGCAAATAAATCGTTGGCCATTGCTCATTTCGCTCCACGGGATATTAATTTGTGATGATTTTATTTTTCCTTTAATGGAGAGAGGCGTTGATACGTGGTTCCAATATGTGCATAACTGTTCGGTTTAAAAAGAATTTCTTCACTGCGCTTATTTATGGGATTCGTGGAACTTGATGGCACTTGCCAGTAAAAAATATTGAGGTCAGGGACTGCAAAGCGTGCAAATTATTCCTGATAGGAGATTGGATATTGTAGAGCTGCATACAGTAAACCAATCTAAGGATTGAAGACTGCTGCTCCGTTAAGCTATTACGCAGTTATGTCATATAAAGGGTCAAAGGTCATAGTAAAGATGAGGAATATGTATGTTGTTGCTATTTTAACTATGTACTTCTTCCGGGATTGGGAATTCCGCTGCTGCATTGCAAGAATCATTTCCCAACCACCTTTATTTAGTAACTTGTTGGTTTCCAATCGGAAATTGGTTGCCAGCGAATTTAATTTCGGAAAATTAGGAGGAAACAATGGAAACTTTACCTGTAAAAAGTTACGAAATTGCTCGGTTCGGGCATCCCTCTCGACTGTGACGCAGATCTCGATTCTTAGACAAGGAAAAATCAGTACGAAAGTAGCAAAATTTTAAATTATTTAATTTCATTATAATTTTAAATTTTTTTTATTTCTACTAAATCCCCCTGGTAGGACTCACTGTCCCTTTGTCCCACTTCTCTCGTGTGCTTTCCCTAACCAGGCACCACGCTGTAGGTACACAAACGGTGACCACCAAGTTATGCGATGGATCTACGCTCGTTCAATTTTTGGATGTTGCAAGTATAGGTTATTATTATTGTTACCTGTGAAAACACCGAAACTGTTTCTATTTGCCAATCATTGAGATCGCACAAATGATGTGGTACCCAATCAGGCGAACCGGGGCAAAGAGGGTTAAATTCGCCATGAAGAAATCAGTTGACTTGACCGAGATTCGAAACTGGATCTCCCAATTGCCGGTCAGGTGTGTTAGCTAGTTAGACCACAAAGACGGTATTTTACATGGTAATATCGCTACACTTTCCAGTAGTCCAAAATACTCGAATTCACTGCTGCCAATTTGATAGATTCCTTCATTGCATCACTGTAGTCTCGTGAACTAACTTATTTTGAAGATATCTTCGCAAACAATGACTATTAGAAACTGTCCATTAGGTTTTTGTGATGAGTTTGAGAGTAATTCTTTGAATTAAAATGGTTCCCGTCATTACAGCTAGGTCCGTAATCAAGGTTTTGCTGATTACTATAGCCTGCTGCCGATTAATAATGCCTTCTTAGTTACGTATCTTTCCTTCCATGAGTTGCCATTAATATCACCCTTTTGAACTCACCTTCTGATGAAATGTTTGTTCTCGCATATGAGTTATGCATATTCATGAATGGCCGCCAGCTTAAAAAATAAATATTCATGCACTTGAAGTTACGGATGCCTTGGGCACTTAATGGAAATAGTTTTCTCCATTCAAGGCAGGGAGTTACTTTTCGGGCTTCTACAATCTACCTGATTGACCGCGGCTGTTTGCTTGGAGAGTTAATCCGTATTTTTTCACTTCAGCGCTGCTGGCTTCCTATGTGTTTTTTGAGTTGATCTCCTCGCTCAATCTTCTTATGGAGAAAATATTCTGAGTCTTCCGAGTTAAAATTATGTAGTTTGCCAAATGAGATTACTTATTATATTTCAGATTTTTTTTCGTACAGTCACGAGTACCAATTACTAAGGTAAGAAGACGTATAATTTAGACGTATAAGAAGTTCTCCGTTATGTTGTCTTCAATTTTTGTGTCTCCAAACCTCTTTGTATGGTTATAATTTTGACTAATGTTGCCTAATCTAGTAGATAGCAAACTTTTTAAACTAAATTTTAAATTGTGGGAGACAGGTTTGGCTTAATCTCAAATGTTTGCTAACCCCTGTACAAGACTGTTGCGTTGCCAGTACGTTAATGTGCTCTTGACGAGTGCGAAAATTCAGAATTTGATCTCTACATTCATTTATACAATCAATCCTAGTGATTTATGCTGAGATTAATGAGCCATTAATCTCAGCATAAATCATTCATAAATCACTCGACTGGTATCATTGGTACTGGATTATTTCCTTGACTGAAAAAAATAGGTAGCATATCATTTCACAAGTACTCCCTTTTGCCTAGCCCTGTCATGATTAATCCCTATCCCTATCATTGCTCCGTTACAGAAGATCAGTGTTAGCATAGAGTAAATAAAGTATCTTTACCCTATGGTGTTGGCCAGTGCTTCATTAAGTGTCTCATGAAAATATGAATGTATTGAAGATGTATTGACATTTGGTGGAGGTATATTGGCGCAAGTTAGTCAAAGAGACTACTTATTTACATACACTGCAGCAAGAGTAGTTGCTGCATTAGTTAAATACTCGTATAATGAGATTGCCGGATCCTCATTAATGAGATAAATTTACTTGAGATAAGATCTGTTATGATATAGTAAAATGTTTTGTAAATATAGAAGATGTCTAATGGATAAATGTGAAGATAAAACAAATGACCCGCATGGTCTAGGAGAGACAAGTGCGTGGTGCACAGCCCCACTGTCGAAGCACTAAACACTAAAGCATCTGCTGCTAGTTTCGTGCCGAACCGAAACCATTGCAAAGAGATAGCCAGGCTCTTGACATGTCCCAGACAGCGGCTCTCGCAAGAGAGTCAATGAAAAAAATGGTTTATGGCTGTAATCCTACTTGTGAGTTTTTTTACTCCTTCGTACATTCCCTGGATTATATGTCATGAGACCGCAACTATGTAGGTACCGGAGGCTCAAGGAGGAAACCTTTTGAATGCAGGCACTTGAATGCAAATTCCTATCTCCTTGTTGGTAGAATTTGCATCGTAAGCGAGGTGTTAAACATGTTTAGCTTTATGAAAGTTTTCCATCAACTCTTAGTAAATAACTTGTTCATCCCCAAGTAAGGTAAATGGAGGGAATGTGCTTTTAAAAATCATAGTGTTTCGAAATTATGCAAATGGCATGAATAATATTAGCTCTCCACCTAGTAGTTACTTCCTTCATGTTTGCTTCTTCAACACAAACAAAATGTTTGCAATGATTAACAGATGTTTTCGTTGCCTTTGCATTTCGAACAAATACGTACCAAGAATAATTAAACATTCTAGTGTTCAGGTGAAAAATACACAGGAATGCCTAGAGAAAGATATAATAGATTTACATATAGTACATCCAAACATACCACGATATATCTCACGGCTCTTTCACATATCGTTAATTTCACGCCTATCTCTTCGTTATTTTTTGCTATTAGGTTTTAGCCAATTTTTCTTTAAGATGTCCTTTTTCACTGGAATCACTCACGTCAGAACTTCAATTACTCACCAATCTCTAGAGATCTTTCCTGACTCTCTCTAGATTCCATTTAAAGATTTTTTCCGCAGGTAACTCTGGCATACATTTTTATTTCCTACTTTTTATATGTGACCGAGTCATTCCTCAATCGTAGTACACTTGTGACTGTAGTTTTTTCTCTCGGAGAGCGTTGTCATGGATGTTATTTTACCCGTTCTCACTGCGTTAAAATTAGAAACTTCCGTCATGTTTTCTTTCTGCATTCCTACACATTTTATTTCCCCGTATCAAAATATTCAAAACACTCAGAGATTGACGCATGAAAGAATAATAATTTGTTTACGATGCTGTTTAGATTTAGTAGGGAGCCAACTTGACCCTCAAATCGCTGCTGAAAGCCTTTCCTTCGTGCCCGGGCAATTACGAATTTCACGACCGGCAAAATTAATTGGAATGCTTCCTTCAGGCAATTGCGAGATTGGCGTGACAGGAGTGATGGCATTCGTTTCAAACTTCAGAAGCCAGTTCCAATGTTGTATTATCAACCTACGGCATTTATTTTCGACCAGGAGTGGGTTCGAATATTCGAATTAGTCTTCGCGAGTCCACCACTACTTTCAATACCTAGTATTCGTAACATTTTGTAAGTTTTAAATTAAAATAATTATTTGGTATTCCCATTGTACATAGCTACGCCCGAGACAACGAATTTCATCATGAATACTGCTTGAAGGCCGGTCGCCTCGCAATTAACTCAAAAAGAGTTCGTTGTTGAGAAATATTTGTGTACAAAACATTTGAAAATCTTCGTGCTCATTGGCAATCCGTTGTTACGTTGTGCCCAACTTGGCAGTACAAATTGCACATTAAAACACATCTTGGTTACGACAACAGAAAACGGAATTAGTGAAACAGACATCGAGGAGAAGGAACCTTATGGTACCATAGTAGAGTAATTATTATTATCGAAGCCTTCAAAGAGTAAAATTGGCAACATTGGATCGATCAGCTGTGCTGAAAAGCTGGAAAGATATGGACCTAATATTATCGCGGTATCGTAATGATGCAATATGAAGTGAAAATAAGTGCTTTAAATCAGAAGGAATAATTGTAACGTTTGATAACCTCAAAATATATACGTTTATTTGTTACCCGGGTTAAGAAACAATTTTTCACTAAATAATATCTCTTTCGCTTGCGCCTGAAAAAATTGCGTCAGTAGCAATCCACGCGGTATATCGCTGCTCTGTCATACCATTACGCCAGTCATAACACACGGACTGAGTCTCCGAACAGATGAAGCCGCGCGACTGAGGACTTGCAAAAGCGGTGGAGAGCAGATTCTGAAATAGAGTGGCATTCAGGTCGTGTGTCCATCAGTATCCTTCTCTCCTCACAGCGCTCTGTTCATTACTTAAAACGTCAGGACTGTATGAGTAAAGGGAGGCCATTATGTGGAGGGAGATTTTAATCTGTGCTCACGTGCGCGGTGTTATAGGACTCAGCGGCTGGAGTGTGGAAACCGCGATCCTATCACTCATGAAAGGGGAAACCCCCTATTTCAACTAACCACGATTAATCGACATTTTCTCGCACGTACTGTAGCTTTGAGACAGCCAGGAATGGGTAACTGTATATAGGAATATTTAAAAATGTTATAGTGCCCTGGACGTATTTTAAACGTATTTAACACTTATAATGTGTATATAGTAGTGTATAATGTGTATATAGTAGTAGTAGTATATAACACTTTAATGAATTATATTTTTACATTCCTCATAGGTTTTCTTTATGTGCTTTCCCGACCGGTTTCAAATCCTCCGCGTCATTTTCAAGAGGAACCTCATTTTTCCCCGCGGCGAGTTCTTATTTATACCTTACGAATATAAAGAGGAGGTTAGAAAAGCAGTTGTTGGGATTTAGTACAATAGCGGTGAAGATATAGATTTGGGTAAGGGAATGGGGAGGGAACAAAACAATGGACTAAAAGTGAAATTATAAAGACGTAAATTATTTGTTTCTATTAGATCATTCAACAATTTCTGAGTTAATTCATCACAGGTTTCCAACCGGGTGATAAGTTCAGATACCGACGTTTCGGTGTCGAACTCCGCCATCGTCTTCAAGGAGATTGATGCCAGGACTTCGATTTTTTTATGTGAACCCTTGAGGAATTTACTCATTTGGTTCGCCGGGAAAGCACCAGATCTTCAATTTGACTATTTCGTTCCAAAAATATTTGCATCGGAAATTATTTAAAATATTTAAAAATCCAGATTTTTACCTTTGTCAGTAACGTAAAGTACTAACACTTAAATTGAACATGTGGTGGAAAACTGATAAATGGTTATCAAAGACTGACTTGTTGTCACAAAGAATACAATATTTAAATTGGGCCCAGCTGTGGGGGTAATTTTATCCCACTAAGGTGTTATGTTTAGGGGACTTCAGATACAGTACTCCATCTGTCGGCTGGGACTGTATTTTCCTTGTCGCCTTTCTTTTAGAGCAGGCTAACGCCGAAGCTAGATTTCTCTTCAACTTTTCTTCCTATTCCCATTACATTCTACCCACTTCCCCACCAAAGGCGTAAATAATTGTAGTTTTCGGTCGCCTCCCCATAAAACCGACAAACCAAGGGTTGAAATGAAGTAAATCCGGTGGGATTGGGTTTGGGTAGCGTGTATAGTAAAAAAACAGTGAGGAATATACAAGGTTAACTCATGTGAGCATGTCTGCAAAAATCCACCAAATCAAAACATCCAAGTAATATTTAATAATCCGAGTTATTAGATGGTGAATAAGCTCAATAATATCAGTTTAGAAATGCATTAATCTCATGGAAGAATGGTGTCATTCTCTCCTAAATTAATGATTATTTACGTTTAAAAAGTAGCATACATGTACTTATTATATATTTTTTAGCAATCCTTGACGGTGCATTTACATGATAATATAGTAAACATATTTTTATTATTGTTTTTGGAGTTTTGGTCTTTCAATTTCAAAGACCAATACTCCAAAAAAAAATAAAAATATATTTACAATAATTTTGTGGTCGATTAAAGAGAAGAAGTTCCTACATGATAAATATATATAGTTTTACACGACATAATATATATAGTTTTAAACGACAAATTGTCGTTTTTCGAGTCTCCGTGACGTGAGATTAATCAAATAGCCTAATCAGAATAGACAAATTAAGTATCAACTTTTTCGAGCGAAAGACAAGAGTAATTTTATTAGAAATTAGATCTCTTTGTTACCTAATAGTTAGCTACTGATTTCCTCTTGTAATTCGAGCACTGTATAATATTTTCTAAAACGAAGTTGAAACAAAAGTTTGTTTCCCAAGAAATGGGGAATTAATTGTGCAAAAATTGAATTTTTAAGATCACAGGGGATATATACGGACTGCTTATCCTCATTTAATACATTAATGGAACGTACTTCATGAAGCTTCATACAAATTACTGAGGTAGAATCTTCAATGATCAGTCTTTTCATGGCGCACGTTTTCCCTGGGAACATTTCACCATTCAAGTGCTCTCTCTCCTATCTGGAGTTCTCGCAACTAAGAGCACGTGCTGTCAACGGGAGCTCACGTCCCGAGCATTCGCGGAGATGAAAAGTAAATGGAAAGAAAACAAATGAAGCGCGCTCGTCACACGTGTCTCTCGGACCGTTCCGAAAATCCCCGCCGCTGTCAAAGGCGTGGCCCGTCCATCCATTCCATTCCTTCATTCCACATCCCTCTCCGAATGAAAGGACCACTTGAAACAATAAAAAAAAATAAATATGAAGACCTCCGTTTTTAATCTAATGGGTTATAGCGCGTGGCGATGACAGGTCGTTCGCCGACAAGTGAACACGTCCAGAGCTGACCATTGAGCGTTTAGTAATTACCGGACCTCTTATTAAATTGACCTGCGCTTGGGACAGTTAGCTTTTTTATATTCTCGAGATATATGAACCTTCAAGTGAATAAATGCTGCTAAGCTGATACGGTCAACTTAGGTCATGCCTCATTTAGCGCCGAAATTAATTAAATTTGATGACATGTAAAATAAATGTGAGCAGTAGGTGTTATATGCGCCTGAACTATGGGCCTCATTAGCTGGAAGGACTAGGTTGGAAGCCACTTGGGACTCCGCTAGGTTACATACCTACCAGGCTAAGATTACTTGAAAAATTCAGATCATGTGAAATTTAGAGTGACACGAAGGATATTATTTTGCAATATTTTTTTTCAGGAGATATAGGTATACAGACCTACATCTCCTGAAAAAAAAATATATTGCATTATTAAAAGAGTTCATGAAGAAGAATCATCTAAGCTATTATGTTTTTGTAGATTTTCGCAGCTCATGTTTATGGTATTCAGGTTTCTGGTTCTGCGATTACATTATTTAATATTATGCGACAGTTTCGCCGTGCTATGCTGCCGGCTTCGTCGGGCTTTTAAGAATAAAAAAAGCCCGACGAAGCCGGCAGCATAGGTATTATTTTGTTCCCAGTCTTTACCTTTAGAGCTGATAGAAGCGACAAAATAGCGGACGGATACACTGGCCAACTGATAGTAAGTACAAAATCGTTTTTTACCTAGCATTAGTGACTATACGAACAGAGCATGACCCGAAGACACTACGTTAACAGACAATTCACTATGGTCCTTTCCCTCTTCTAATTGCTTTGTCCCATTCCATCGTCTTTCCATGGCTGGTGTCCTGCCAGCGACAGCTCGTATGGTATTATGTAGGTAGATGTTCGAATGCCATATTCAATCCATCTAAGATCCCACGGCGTAGTTCTTGCACGTTTAATTCATCGACCGTTAACCATT